>OX422224.1:257567712-260016212 GCA_949130495.1 Sambucus nigra
GAGCTCCATCCTAATTCAATTAGAACCCCATAATACTTCGGAACATCTATCTTTATTGTACATAAATGTATAATAACTATCTCGGCTATAAATATATATACACCCAACTATTCTAATCAGTAATGTACTAGAACATATCGTGATACCACTTGACTCCAAAAGCACTTTAGTGAAAAGGGACTATTTCTATGACTTATAACTAACTCATGATAGCCCACCACAATTATTTTCATATAATCCGCCTATCTTTCAGTCCCACAATCGTTTCCTTACTAAAAGAGGCATCATACTCTCATAATCCATTTCTAACCTAGGCCTGAATGCCCCAAATCATCCTAAAGCAGCAATCTCTTAATATTGTACTATAACCGTCTATAATACATCCACTAAGAAGGTCACTAGGTTTTAAAACCCAAAGGAAAAGGGTAAAAGAAAATCCCCTTCTTGGGCTAAAAATAGAGGACCGGTCGACTAGCCCCAGACCCCCGATCGACCGCGGTTCTAAATTTTTCCCTACAAAGAATGAAGTAGAATTTTCCCTTAGGGCACGATCGACCGACCCCTTGGTCGCGGTCGACTGGGCATACCAGATAGTCGGTTGTTTTCCCATTTTGAACAGACCATAACTCCTCAAAAATCCAAATTTATCCACTTTCCACTATTAATCTTCCACCCAATTAGGTTTCCAACATAAAAACTCATAAAAGAAACAACCCCACTCATTTTATAACCTCAAATTCATTTACAAACATCAAATTTTAAGATTTTACCTATAAAATCTAGGTTTTGACATATAACCCAAAAATCCAATTCTTTTGTCCACAAATTATGAAATAAAATATTTAGCAAGATTAAACACTTGCCTCGAGGTTGTAAAGATTGAATCGTCCTCGAGATCGCGTATTGGCTAGAAATCTCCAAGCTTTATCCTCTCTCTTCTTCCCTCCTCTTATCTCTCTAGAGGGCTTTCTCTCCCTCTCTCTTAATCTCAAAAATGAGATTTTCAATCTCTCAAAGGATTTATAAGCCTAATATCCTAGATACTCAACTTTAAATGGTAATACACACTTTAAGTGACTCGTTTACTCCAATTCGAGTCAAACTAACTTCAAAATATTCCGAAACCGAAATAAAACAAGGATAGTCAGTTTGACTATCTCAACCCACCCGGAATCAACTGCACACTCAGAATCGTCATCCAAGATACTTTATAACATCCTCTAGTTTTGACCTCAATTTCTAAATTTTATAATTCTTCAATTTAAATAAACTTATTTCTCCTAAATAAATTTAAATTATCAGTTCCAAAATTGTGGGGTGTTACACGTATGCCCAGTGGGATTTATACAAGGAGTATAGAAATGAATGAAAGAAAGGAATACTCACATACTACAATCATACACACGCAAAAATATGTATATATCTACATATGTATACCTTTGATAAATAGACATTCCAATGTATTAACCATTTTACTTTCTAAAAATCTTACTTATCCAGATTAATTTACCTTAATCTAGTAAAGACTTCCTTTATTCATACTTAGCATTTCTCACTTTATTTAACACACCCGGTACAAGAATTTAACCCTTTCATTCATTTCATTGCACTTTAGTAATTTCATTGAAAATTACCATTTTAACACTCGCATTCACCGTGTTAGGAAATACTTATTCAATCTTTGAAAATCCTTTTTACAACAGATTCTTGTGTTAAATATGGGTTCATCCATTTAGGTTGCTTAACTACCTAGTTATCTACTTTCTTTACCATTTTTCCTTAGCGTATGGATATTAGTAGATTTATACATTAACTTGTCCATTTCACCTCTCTCGAAAAATTTAATCTATTCATTCAAGTTAGGTTGTATTAACAAATTTTACCACACAACCCATTTTTGGACATGTTCCATATTTCCTTTATCTTTTCTCAGAATCTTCCTATACCGCATACGTCCACGGGCTCCACACCACCAGCTATGCAAACCATAGGCTCTGGTGAGTGATTTAGTGATTTTCACCCAAGGGCTACGTGCCCTTATTTTTTTTATCCCTATGTCATCCGATTTCCTTTTATTTATTTTGATATTTTATAAATGTTCGCATTATTTCACTTTCCTTTTTACCGGACCGACACCAAAACCTGGGACTTTACCGCCCAACTTGTGTTACACTTCGAAAATTTACCATTTCATGTGCTTTACACTTTAACCTTGACTTTTTTTTCCAAAAATCATATTCGTTTGGACCACTTTATGTAAAACCCTTTCCAATATTTTTAGTCCATAAAAATATTTTACTTTAAGTAAAACTACCATTTTACCCATTTATTTCCAAAATCACCTTTTACTCCATTTTCACAATTGTTAATTTCCCAAGAATATAATTTAATCATCCACACTAACTTCTTAAGTGTTATCAACCCTTTAACACATTTTTACACTTGGAGTAATCTTTTACTTTATTGGAAACAATTTTACATCTTTAATCCCCTTTTAATCTCGTAAGTGTTAATATATGACAACATTAGTAAGTTACAATCAATAACCATTTCATGTTTACCCATTATCACTTAATTAATACTTTTTATCAACATTTTCCCAAAACATACATTCCTCTCCTTTCTTTATTGAAGAAATCCAATTATACTTAATATTACTTTTACAAGAAAATACCATTTATTTCCTTCAACATGTGTAGTCTTATAATTTTATGTTCATTATACCCTTTAGTCTCATTTTCATGCACCTTGAAAACTAACTTTCCAATTATTCTTATTTTATGTTTAAACTCAACAAAACCTTCTCTAAACTTGTTTATACATTGATATTCCTTCTCTAAACTTGTTCAGACATCTAATAACAAAATACTACAAGTTTATATATATACACGAGAAGGGGGATTTTAAACCCAAAAATCCTACTACATGATTTAAATATATTTTCACCAAATATTTACCAAGTAAATCATCATTTTCTGACATTTTATTTCATAAAATATTTAACACCAATATTGCTAGAAATGCCCATTTTATAAAACTACCATATTTAAATATTCCAAAAACTTGAAATATTTACTTATATTTTAATTTCAACAAAATATCATTTTCGAACGAAAATCTCATTATTTGCAAACATTTTATTTCACAAATATTTTTCATCAAAATTACTAGAAAATACACCATTTTCATAAAACATCAATTTACATTATTTCAAAACCTTGAAATAATTATCCATTATTTATTTTTAAGAAAAATATTTTCCTTGGACATTTTTATTCCATAAAAATGTTTGTTGTCTTTTACACAACAATTTTGCCATTTAACTGATTACACCTTACTCAAATGGTCTAAATACAAGACCACAAATACAAAATGACATTTTACACTAAGAGTAAGGTTTACCCACCTCTAATGGCATTAATTGTAGTGTTGATGTAGGAAGAGGAACTCTCACCTTCAAATGTGGCCTCAAGGGGTCACCAATGCATCCTCCAAAGCTCAAGATAAAAATTTCATCAGCTCCATTAAAACCCACTTCATCTTCTCCAAGAAAACCCTCAAATATAACTCCAAAATTCGTAGCTCTTTCCTATAAATGGTGGAAATGGTTATTTTTTGGTTTAATACACCATGGAAATGGTGGGAGAGTGGATGATTGGTAGTGGAATAGTTGTGGGTGGAGTTGGAAGACCACCCACCTTTCTTTTTCTCTCTCACTCTCTCTCTCCTTCTTCCATTTTCTCCCTACAATAATAAACCCAAATACACCCAAACAACACCTTATAAAACACCTATTAAACCCTACAGTCCCATTTTACCCTTGCTAAACTGATCTGGGCCCGATAACACACCAAATCAATGCTCGAAAATATAACAGCGCGTAGGGGCAATCTGATCTAAAGACTCCACCATTGTCATTCGAACCACTTAACCTATGTCGTTCGAATGACTGAATCTATGTCGTTCGAAATATGTATCGCATGACCCTCCACGTGACTTGCTACGGTAAACCAGTAGCACGCCATTAGAAGCCCTTTCCTAGCAACCCTTTTAACGACATGTACACCGTCGTTCAATGACATCCCTTGTCATTTGAATGACCCTATATCTTTTTCTTTTCATTTTTCTTTAACTTTTCACACATAATTCCTCCAGATTTATAATTAATCCCACCTCAATTATAATCAATATATTATTTTATTAATTTATCAGGGCGGGATATTACAATCTTTGTTTATGAAATCTATATATTTTTGCATAGTATAAACAAAAGATTAGTCATGTGATATAATCTATGTAGTTGCAGTAGCTAAAAAGGTAATATTAGCATAATTTTGGGTAATAGCAGCGACCAATGACCTTCACATCACAATGAGGTGTTTTGTGAACATTTTAATAGACCTCTTATAGAACAACCTTATTTGCATATCTTTCTATATATGCAGTGAATGGCGAAAAAAAATTGAATGTTAAAATTCAATTAGTGTAAAGAAATGTATACATGCAATATATAGGTAGTCTTGATATTATTTGGAAAAATCGAGCTTACACAAATGGAGCAATGTAGGGAAAACTTATCAAGCATATCTTGTTTAGTTATTGAGTTAGTTTTCATGATGAACTTACATTTGTAGGTTAATCTAATAATTGACTTAAACAAAGAATAGAAACAATGCGAACCGATTCACTTGAGGAATAAAGTAAAAATAGAGTAAAAAATTAGTTATGATATTATATGGAATTAACATATAATGACTATGCTGACAACTTAATGGTAATGTGTAACAGTCCTCATAAAGTTGATTCAATAATCATCCCCACTACCTAAAAAGGATGAACATTTGCTATAGAGTGGAATATACTATTTGATATATGGTAAACATAATTACTTTATTAAGAGTGTCAAAAAGTAGAATGATAGGTATCGTGTTTGAGTGAACTTTATCATAAAAGGATTTGAAGAATGTATTGGAATTCGAGAAAAACTATTAGCAGTCTCCTATCAAGGAAGTGCATGATCCGCGAAACAGATCTCCTAGGCTAGGATCGCTTAACAACTCTAAGAGTGGTAAATATTACGTCACTGGTCTATTAACATATTATTGTCTCTAGTTTACTTTTACAGGTTTAGTTGCTCTGTTGTATTTTTCTATATAGGTAATTTGAACCTGCTAATATGGATAAACTCCCAATGCGCAAGGTTTAAAATGTGCACCGTTTATTATAAATGGTTATACTTTTTTTGATGGTTTGGCGCGGTGGGATGTGAAATTAAGGGCAACATTATAATTGGAATTAGTAAGTTGAGAATATTAGAAATTATAAATTCCAATATCAATGATTTGACGGGATCCATCCCAAGAACAATCAAAATATGAAGAAAATTAGAATGTGACTTCATCACAATAAGCTGAGTTGTCTATCCTAATAAATCATCCACCATTATTTTTTTATAGTACATTAAATATTCTATTCCTATTAACTTTTTTTCTCACTTTCCTTCTCCTGCTATTATTTCATCTCATATTTCCTAATTCTCTACCTCTTAATTCTCACCCTCTCCTCCCCAACATGCTTAATGTTCATCACCTATGCAATTCCGTAATGATTATGTTGTTTACAGTTTTTTAGTTGAGAGAAAGGTTAAGGTCCTAACATGCATTGTATGCATACTAAGTATAAATTTGGGACTTTTAATCCTAAGATTAATATGGGAGTACTTAAACCTACCTTTGCTAAAGAATCTTTGCAACATACTCACTGAAAATCAACAATGGAGGATGATAATATTGCTTTAGATCAAAATCAGAAATGGACTTTAGTACCTTTACTTAATGGACACATACCTCTTTAAATTTACACCATGTGAATTTGTTCCCCAAGTATCCAAGGGCTGTAAATCCATTTGAAGTAATATCATCCTTTAAATCTTGTACAAAATTTCTTGCCCCTAATATTCTCACTTTAATCAATCTCCAAATTTTTGTCGCACATGAATAATGATGGTCAAAGCAAAGTCGATATTTTAAAATATATCGAGTTACGATAAACTATTTTTATCAACCTTTTCTTTGTCACACACACGTTGTACATAGACGAAGTTTTTTTTTAATGTTTTTTGTTAGGATTTATTAATCATATAATTTATGTTGGGTTGTTTATTGGAGTACTTGGTACACTAGCAATGTATTTAATAGATAGGTGAAAAAGAATAGAAGATTACAATGGTTATTCCGTACAAGTGTGTGAATAGATATATGCGTGACATACAAGTTAATAAATAGATATATGTGTGATAAAATAAATCATAGTATATGTTATGCAGCTATGGGAAATGCCATAAATATTTGATCGTAATTTTTTTTGAAATTATTCAAGTGAAATACTATTAATAAGTATTAATTACAAAAAGTAGATTGCAGAAACATACGAAACAAAAACTATGTGATGTTGATATATAAATACCATGAAATCATGTACAACGCTTTAGTTAACAAAATATGTTAAGAATCATAACAACAACTGTTATTACCATATGTATGGCATAGTGTAGAAAAAAAAACAAATGGTTTATGGTGAACAAATATAGGAGATAAGAATATCATATAGGGCAACTAAATTGGAGAAATTGATTAAGTGGAGCAATGTATTTAAATTTTAGAATCTTAGATGTTATAAGATGAGAAAATATGCAATGATAAGTGAATTGAATAAAGAAGATGAGAATAAACAAATCTTATATATTTGTCTTGTAATGAAAGTTGAAATTATAATATCTTACTTGGCCATAAAATCTTTTTGGCATGAACATCCAGATTTATATAACTTTGGACGCATTTACTACTGATAAAGAAAAATTCCATACAAAATAAACATGTTATGAATATTAAATTCTTTCATCTAAAACCGTGAATAATTATAAATAGAATAAGATCAAATATATATTAGAAGTACCTCTAAATTGTTTAACTATATTTTAGGTAACGACTACAATAAAATGATCTATGAAATTATTGTATATATATTCAGTTATGAGTGCAGTTTTGTTGGCCCACATAGTGACAACAGTCCTTGCCCCACTATATAATGATGTATGTGGTTAAGGAATTATTCTTATTAAATCTTTTAACTAAATGAATAAAACATTATGAAAATAAGAAATTGTTACCATGGATTCTCAACCTTTAAAAATCTTTTTTATTAATCGAGCCCCTACCAAGCTGGTCCTCAACAGGTGATATTGATCTCAAAAGACCCAACACATCTAATGACATAATTAATGATTAGTTGTATATAAATTGAATTTAACTTCTATTGTAAAATGAAGAATGCGTAATGAATATAATATACATGTGAGGTATGTGTCATTGTCCAATTTAAAAGTCAATTCCCCAAATTTCAAAAATTTGAAGTGATATTTAGGAATGAGAAAATTATCAGTTTCAAAATGTATCATCCTTGATGATGGAAGTAATTCAATCTTGTAGCTTTTTTCATGTTTCCTATTGGATTTATGAGAAAACAATTATTGGTGAAATGAATTAAGGTCGATTAATTAGAAGTAAAAGGATTAATAATATTAACAATTTAATGGCTATCAATGTGGTCTTCATTATTTATGAATAATTTTAGATTTCTACTTGATGTTACTCTAGATATAGGGACATACAGTTGATCGTGATAGAAAATTGGTTTTAGTAAGTAAATCAAAATTGATCGAGAGTTTGGCCTTGGATTTTGTTGTCTGTCACAGAGAAATTTAGCCAAACTGGAAATTGATGTCTTCCCAGAATAAACGGCCATTTGGAGTCCGTTGTAGACATAATTATTCTTTGAATGAATACTTTTGTGCCTAAATTCGATTATGTGATAACTATTTTCTCAATGACCGGTGGAGATAATTTTGTAATAATCAACCTTGTCCCATTACGAAGGCCGGCACTTCGGTTTATGTTTCTCATTAGCATAATCAATGAACCTATCTTTAGTTATAATATATGACTTGGGAGACCAGAAAAGTTAAGCTGCTTAAAAATTCAATGGGGAAAAGAACATCTTGGTCACGTATATCCCAGCAGCCTTAGATATTGAGTCTGAACTTAAATATGTTGTAGCATCTCCTACAATGACATTTATTATGTAAGCGTTGATGTTATCAATCATATGGTTTGTTGGAGTAAGAATAACTCAACCCTTGATGTAATCTAGATCACTATATCCACTAACTAAATTGGGGTATGCATTTGAGGTAATATTGGCAATTAGGCTATCAGAATGGGGTATAAGGTTGGAAGCTGGTATTTTTAGCCACAACGAATAGTCTTCATCTCTGACAGATTCAGTTTGCAGTTTCACATCACCTAGTGCAAGGACCCAATCTCTGAATGAAGTCAAATCTTGTGTCCGCATGTTTTGGATAGGATAAACACATGGCAAAAACTACATATCTTTGATTTATTAATGTATGGATTTACAATTTCTTTTCTACTTCTCTTATGAACAACATGTAGGTTTTTGCCAAAAATCTCTAGGAAGAAGAACTGTAATTCCTCTAAAAGCCTTTTCAGAAAAAAAAATTCATCATTTAACCCCATTATGTCTCTTAAATGTTATGTCAAGGGCTTCAAAATAATAATGGTGGTTCATAGGAGCCTCATCCCAAATAAGTAAGATTTCTTTCCTAATGATCTCTATAAGATGATTCCGTTGCTGAATATTGCATGTTGATTCTGTATGAATATCAATGTGAATTTTAAATCATGAATGAGCGATTATTCCACCGCGTAGAAATAATGATGCAATTGTGAGAACCATGTTTCCCTCTGAATGAAAATGTGCAAGAATTGTTTTGTACAAAAAAGTTTTCCCTGTGCCACCTGCCCCATTTATGGAGTAAAATTTATCTTTTTCTTTCCGATACAGATCGTATAACACGATTATAGACATCCAATTGCTCATCATTCAATGCATTGAACATGTTAGTATGTTCACGTGCTAAAGAATCTGCACTGTATGAAAATTCCTCTCTTATGAGCCTATTATCCTTTTCTCGAATCATTGTAGCATCCGATAGGGGCATTAGTGAGAAATATTTTAGGCATTTCCCATTTATGTTTAAAATCTGGTCAATTTCATGAAGATCATAATTCTTTAATTGATGTTCACTTAGAATAAGATGTGATGAAGCAATTCTTCTAATAGAACATTCTAATTTTTGTACCAAAGTCTTTTTGGATCAGTAACCTCATACAAAATAAGCATTACAGTAAATAGGTTATGTAATTGATTACCCATAGCCCGTTGTGAAGCTTGGTCAAGAGCGTTATGCCATTCTTTGTCATCTTCTAACAACCCAAGATCATAACATGTGACTTTGCATATTGGATAAATAATTCCATTAACCATCTTCACCTCATCGTAATTTCTTGATTCGCGAAAAACGTTGGGAGCATGAAAGGGTAAAATCTCTCACCAGAGGATGGATAAGCATACTATACTACCTAGGAAAGTGCCTAAATTTTTCCTTCTAAACCATTCCTTTGCCAGTGAGTCCCAACCCCATTTTGAAGGAAATTCAATGTAGGTTAGCTCTCTCACTTCCTCATGGATACAATTTGTCGCCATCCATTGTGTAAGAATAGTCTTGCCAATATCTACCCTTTTAATCATAGTATCCAAATTGTCAAAATCTTTTAAAATGACAACTTGCTCGTCCGAAAAATGAAATGTCAAATTCTAAATATCGATGCTTTGATATTGTACATGAAATTGATTAATTCTCCAGCAAGCTTCACATGAAGATAAGTAACAACAATCGAGGAATGATTTAATTTCATCCACCTATAATATTTTGTCATTACAATTCTCATGATTTTGGACAATTGATTCCATGAGATCCATTGTAGTTATGTCTGGGAGTTTATTTTTGTACATGAAAAGTTACTTAATTTCCCTTGATTTATTGCACCATTCCACATTTATGTGAGCTTGGTATTTTACTACCAAGTAAATATTGTGAGTCTGACTTCCTTCTTCTCTACAAATCTCCCATCATATATATATATGTTTATAAATTGGGAATCCATTTTCATTAAATTTTGTTATGCTTGTGAATTTTTTAGGAATTTTTTTTGGAGCAACAACCTTTTGCCATACGAGGCGTTTAGGGATTTGTGTCCCTGCAGGGGCCATGTATTATGAATTGTGAAACTGATGAGTGTCCAATTGGGTCACTAATATAATCAGACAATTCATTAGAATTAATCTTATCAATATCATTTAATGTTAGTTGTTTTACGTCTGCATGTAGGAATAAAAGTACGTGGGCATGTGGAAATCCTTTTTTCTGGAATTCAATTGTGTAGATAGTTGTCATAAAAATTATATCTTGCTATAGTTATTGACATAATATAGATGGTTAGGAGCACAAATAATATGATTTGTAATTATGGATCATTACTTATTAAATATAAAATACGTACCTGCTATTACTTTCACAAATTATTTTCCTTGGACTAAATCCTTCATTAGATCATCAAGTTTAATTTTAAAAACTCGTATGATAATATCTGACCTATCCTCAGGCTTATGGTCAGGAATGAGTTTGAGAAACTTTATGATTTTGTGCCATTTAGGATTCTCCATGAATGTCGATGAACATGTCTAGATTATAAAAGAATCTACAAATATCCATTAAGTCTTGGAAATTTTGAGCCATATAATGTTTACCTCTAGTGAAACTTGGCGGAAGGACAATACATTTCACTATAGACGACGACGACGTTGACTCTCCTTCATGAATAAAATCTTTGAAGCCTTTATATGGCTCAGCCCTTAATTGTGGCTGGTTTGTTCTAATCCACCTCAACCTTTCTTATTCTATGCATGCATATGCATCAACAACATATTGGTCTGAAAAGTCTTCCTGAGTACAAAAAGGTGTAAGCTTCATTTGTTCTTTGATGCATACGGTATCCACAATATTCTCCCATTGTCACGTAGTTTCGTTTGGTCTTTCGTTTCTCAGTGATATTTTTGTAAGTTGTACCTAGTTGATAACCGTCTTCCCTATATGGGAATAACAATAGTTATTGCATAGACATAAAGGACGGATGAATATTTCTAATTCTTTGCAAACCATTTGACTTATCATCAACAATAATACCTCTCATAATATTTTACTTAATAAATTCACCAACAATGATTGTGGATATTTCGAAAGCAGTAGACAAATTGTAATTCGACGGGTCTTTGGAACTATTTTTAATCAACCTTATTCTCACATGCATGACATTTGAATTCTGAAAATCCTCGTGTGGCATTCAAAACACTTTTACAATCACATTGTGCTCATCAAGCATTGATAGTAATTTTGAAATTACTTAGGCCCCATTTGGTTGTCCCAAAATTGTAAATTGGATCATTAATAAATTGCCCCATTTAAAAATTGACTCATTAATTGTGTTTGGTTTCATTAATGAAATGATTCATTAATTGCCCCATTTTAGCTCATGTGCAAAATCTGAAATTGGATCATTTCACAAAAAATGTGAAATGAATCCATTTGAAATAGGAGTCACATTAAGTGCATGTACCCTCTCCCTCTCCCTCTTCCCCTACCCTTCTACCTCTCTTTCCCTCCCCCTCCCCCTCTCTCTCTTGATTTTATTTTATTTTTTTTCATAGAACCTTAACATCAATTTCAAATTACCAAACATTGTGTAAAATTGGATTTAACTCAGTTCAAATTCACTCATTTATAATTCACTAATTCACAATAAATCAATTTACATAATCAAATAATTTGCGCAACCAAACTGGGCCTTATAGATCCAACTTTAATGTCAGCCTCTATCGTCCTAATGATTTCATTTGATTACTCAACTCATTTTCCTTATTATAAATATATAGTTGCGCAAATTTTGGGCTTTGATCTCCAACTGGAAGCAATAAACCAATCAGATGACGTTTTTTACCAATAATTCGATAAATATATGTACCGAATCCATTATCTATTTGATGATCAACTTAAGTGTCAATAGAGGTAAAGGTGAGCATTGAATTATATGCTCTAAAGTTCTACTTGAATTTAGAAGACACCGCTGAGTTTTAGGATCTAGTAGATCATTCAAAATATGAGGTGAGACATTTATAATGGGTAAGATGATCTTTCCTTCTTGGCAATAGAATGAGAATTTAGGCGATGCAGTAGTTCGCTGTTTATCGGTTCTCTCCTCATACCATAGAATGGCACTACAATTGTCGCAACCTGCGCTTGGACCTCTGAAATCCCATGCTTCATTAAACTTCCCAATAAAATTGTTAAATTTTTGCATGTGTTAAACCATATTTGAAGTAAAATAATAATTGTTTATGAGTGTATATAATGAGCAGTTACTAATACCGTACTTACTTTTTGGCATCTTAATCAATTGATCGTTAATTCCATTCGTATGCTCGATTGGTGTCCTGGATACATAGAATACTCATAAATTATATTCAAAAGACCAAAATATTTATTTCTAATATAAATATGTGTTACTTTTTCGTAGAGTTAATAAATGACTAATATGATCCAATTACAAAATGGAGTGTTTCTAATGCATGGTTTACAAAGTTAGTGGTATATCCATAATAGTTACCGGGAGGAGTAATCACATTTGATGAGTCATCAACAATCGTTGTTATGACATCTCCAATTTGTAGTACTTTTGTTTGAGACGTAATTGTCTTTCGTTTCTTTGTGATAGAATTCCCTCTCTTACTTAAATTTTCAGGAGCACAACTTAAATGTCGAATGGACAACGTGTTTTGATCCGATGGATGTGGGTTATACGACATATTAATTAAATTCATATTTGGTGATGTCGTATGATGTAAGTTACTTGAGAGCTTATGAAACACATTTAGCCTACGACGAAATCTAGCAGTGCGAGATTGGTACGCTCTATCCATCTAAGTTGAACGAAACTAACAATCCTGTTATATCGGGTGAATAAAAGCATGCAAGATTTATAACATGACAACGCAACAACATTTTACATCATGCATGAAAATATTTATGCACTTTTAGGCATACTCTTCAATATAAAATAAATTAGAAAATTACGAAAAACAAACTTAAATAAGTTGTTGAATGGTGAATAATAATATGCAAGATGTATAATCGGGAAATAACACAACTTTTTATATCATGTACAAAATTAGCTATACAGTGTAACGCTAAATTTATATTATAAAATAACTTAAGGAAGGATGTAAATGAATGTTAGTGGATTTATTATTTTGATATCATACATTTACACTCCATATACAAATCATTACTTCCTAAGTAGGGGAAATGTGCAACATCAGTTTAGTGGTCATAAATGAAAACAAAGCTTGGTGTTTAGTGTTGGTAGTATAAAGATGACAAAAATAAACATTAACCAAATAGTATTAAACAATATTTGGACATTATTACAGGAAAGTGTAGTATTACGATAAATGAATGATCCATCACAGGTAATCTTTATTATTTTGATATAATACATTTACACTCCATATGTAAAGCATTACTTCCTACGTACAACAATGAATTAGGAAGATTTATGTATTTCATTAATTAAGAATTATTTAAAGGATGAAACTTATGTATGCTTACGTATAATTCGAATGTAATAAGGTGAATATATTCACATTCCATAAAATAATATAATAATACTATGTAGAGGACAAAAATAAGAAATATTCACCACTGTTAAATTCATTTAAGTTGAGCATCAATATGTAAGAGTTTATAAGTCATGACGATATACACAATTACAAAACTTGTTAAACTTTGGTATTTATATCGGTACCCGAATTTGGCATGATGGGCCCAGACGAGTAGCGTGATAAAAATGGCCCAAAGTCTAGCCCCTCGTATCTCACCAGAATTTAGTTAGAGACTTAGTCCACTCCTAAAATCTCGCAGGGAGATATTCTAGGAGTAGAAGATGAACGTGGGGGAGTCCAACACCCCCACTCCCCAAGAGCAAATATGTATATAACATCCCAAAGCCCGGGGTAAGAGGGAAAGATTTGTATTATCTGTAAACACTCACCGGAGTATATAGAAATAATACTGACTGCACCACCGTGGACGTAGGAATTCTTGCTGAACCATGTACATACTGTGTTATGTGATTAGCAAGGAAGAGGTTGACAATGCTCGCCCCAAAAGGAAATTAGAAAGGATGGAGAAAGAGCTCCATCACAGCACTAGGAGACATCCATACCTCACTCCTAGCCCTCAGGCGAGCAAGTCTCGCAGGTGAGGAAGGAGCCCTAGACGTGGATCCCAGAAGAGTGAGAATCACTAGTCAAGCGACGACTCGCTTGAGCACCAACGACTGGCTCGTCGTTACAGGAGCCTAGCTCCCAGCAATGAGAACATGCAAAATTTGGTTCGAAGGGAAATGGACCAACACCAGCACATCGTGGTGCAAGATTGACTAGGGAGCTTGCTAGACGAGCTCTCAAAACCCAGATGAAATTCCCTTTCTCTAGGGAGATAGAAGAAGAGGAAGCCCCTAAGAAATTTGCTATTTTGAGATTCAAGATCTATAACGGAAAAATTGACCCTATTGATCACGTTAGGCAGTACAGGCAAGCTATGAGTCTCTGGAACCATCGGGATGGACTAATGTGCCGAATTTTCCCCTTGAGTCTGCATGATGTGGCGTAGAAATGGTTCGAGAGGCTCCCTCACAAGTCTATCAGGAGTTTTGAGTCCCTGTCCGATCTCTTTACGACCCGCTTCATTACTAGTAGCTGCGATCCCAAAAGGATGGATGCCTTACTAACAATGAAAAAGACGCCACAAGAGAGCCTCCGGGACTACACAAAAAGGTACTGGGAGTTGTTCAACGAAGTCGAGGGCTGCTCAGAGCAAGTAGAAGTATCCTCTTTCAAGATTGGTTTACCCATCTCTTGCCTTCTACACCAATCCCTGATGAAAAAGGAGGCCACAACCATCGATGACCTGATGGCTTACATTGAGAAGTACGCCAAAGTGGAGGATGTGACCCGCCTTAGTATAGGGGATAACGATCGAACTAAGCTCACTAGCATGGGCAACGACAAACTTGAAAACCAGAAGAAAGGGGGCAAGAATTGGGGGAAAATGGCTCTAAGAATGGAGGAAAGAACGATGCTTCGAAAGCATTCCAGGCAGTTAACACTATCTTGAAAGAACCAATCTATAAGATCCTGGTGAAGATCAGAGATGAGCCATTTGTTAAGACCCCAGAAAGATGGGAGGAGATCCTTCAAAGAGAAATAACGCACTGAGATGCGCTTTTCATAAATAGGGAGGACATAAGACTAAGCACTGCAAAGCTCTTAAGTCCCACCTCGAAGAACTGGCCGAGTCCGGGCACCTGAATGAGTTTGATGGAGAACAAGGTAGAGAAAGTCGTTGCCAATGGAGAAGCAAGACCTGACAACGTACTCGAGGATGATGCTGGCCATAAATTCACAGTAATTCATGGGGCATTTGATATGAAGCAGATTCAAGGAAATTTGGCTCGGATGGAAGTAAAAAAGCTTACAACAGTGATGCAAGTTTTTCAGATGGATCTAGCAAAGACACAATCAGGAAAGCGTCGGCGAGCAGATGACATCGACTATAGCAAATATATCGTGTTCACAGATGAAGATCTGGTAGGAGTGAGAACCCCACATCATGACTCCATGATCATTACGCTCAGGATAGACAACTATGACGTCGATAAGTTGCTCATCGACCAAGGAAGCTCATCCGAGTTAATGTATCTCGACCTGTTCAAAAAATTGAAATTAAGCGTCGCAGACGTGAAGGAAGCCACTGCCCCTCTAGTTGGCTTCGCTGGAAAAGTGACTATTCAATTGGCAAATATCGTGTTTCCAGTAAGGGCCAGAAGTATCTCTAAGATGATTGAGTTTATAGTAGTCGATATTGACTCGCTATACCCAGCTATCCTCGGCAGAGGGTGGTTACATGTGATAAAGGCAGTCCCCTCGACCTACCATCAGAAACTAAAATATGTGATCGAGCGAGGAGTAATGGAGATCCATAGCGATCAAGCGATGGCAAGAAGGTGCTTTATAGCGGCCATCCTCCCAAGACCAGAGAAGAAGGCTGAAAATCCCGAAGAGAAGGTCGAGGAACAAGAAGGTTAGATACCTTCAAAATAGTAGTTAGGGTACAGAAGACTCGAAGTGGAAGAGACCAGGCTCCACCCCTCTGAGCGGGTCATCGAAAACCTGGAGGAAGTTACGGCTGGTGTTAGTGAGAAAGACAGGATATTCTTGATTGGATCTTCTCTCACAAATCAAGAAAAAAAGGAATTGACGATTCTGTTGAGAAGCAACGTAGACGTTTTTGCGTGGGAAACATAAGATCTTCCTGGAATTGATCACAATGTGGTTTGTCATCGATTGCACGTCGACCCCACTTTCAAACCTATCACATAGAAGTCATGGCGAGCTGAGCCAAATAAGGCTAAAGCCGTAGAAAAAGAAGTTAAAAAATTTCTAGATGCAGGATCCATACGGGAGGTTCAATTCCCTAAATGGTTATCTAACCCAATAGTAGTTTTGAAGGGTAATGGGAAATGGAGAGTCTGCATTGACTTAACTGACCTTAACAGGGCATGCCCTAAGGACAGTTTCCCTCTCCTAAAAATTGACCAATTAGTGGACGCCACAGCAGCTCACGAAAGAATGAGTTTTTTGGATGCATATTCAGGGTATCATCAGATCCCTCTGTATGCACCAGCCCAAGACAAGACATCATTCATCACCACCGTCGGATTATACTGTTACAAAGTCATGCCCTTCGGGCTTAAAAATGCAGGGGCAACCTACCAGCGGCTGGTCACTAAGATGTTCAAAGACCAAATGGGAGACACCATGGAAGTCTATATTGACGATATGCTCGTCAAGAGCAGGAACAAAGAAGACCACCTCTCAGACCTATCAAGAACCTTCCAAATACTCAGGAAATACCGAATGAAGCTCAACGCGAGCAAGTTTTCTTTCGGTGTCCAGTCAGGAAAGTTTCTTGGGTACTTGGTAAGTAAGAGAGACATCGAGGCTAATCCGTAACAAATCAATGAAATCAACAGGGTACATCCCCCTCGCACAATACGGGGTGTACAAAAGCTCACCGACATGCTCGCCGCCTTTAACCGTTTCATCTCGAAGTCCTCTGAGAAGTGCAAACCATTCTTCTAACTCTTGAAGGGAAACAAGACAGTAGAATGGAATCAAGATTGCTCGCAACCATTAGACGAGCTTAAGGTTTACCTTAGTTCACCACCCTTGCTCGTCATACCTCAAGAAAGAGATTCCTTATACTTATACCTCGTCGTTTCTAGCCACGGAGTCAATTCTGCACGGTGTACGAGAAAGTAGGAATCCAGCACCCCGTTTATTACGTGAGCAAGACCTTATTAGACGCTGAGCAGCGGTACCTACCACAAAAGAAGCTCGCCTTTGCACTTGTAGTAACTTCGAGGAAGTTGAATAACTACTTTGAAGCTCACACTATCGTCGTCCTTACATCACACCCCCTTAAAGCAGTCCTGCGGAAAGAGGATTTGTTGGGCAGATTGACTAAATGGTCGGTCGAGCTCAAACGATTTGACATATAATTTCAACCAAGGAATGCAATTAAAGGGCAAGTTCTTGCTGATTTCATAGCCGAGTTCATAGGCGAGCAACCTCTCGACTAACTTTAACCCATGAAGCAAAGAGAGAATCGCGCAACAGAGGGAGTTTGGCGATTATTTGTTAATGGAGCCACCAACTCAAAGGTGGCAGGAGTAGGCATTATGCTTGTTACTCTAGAAGATACCTTCCTCAAACAGGGAATCAGGATTGGATTTAAAACCTCCAATAATGAGTCAGAGTATGAGGCTTTGATAGCCGGCCTTTAGAAGGCACAGGCGTTGGGGGTGAAGCAGTTACAGGTGTTCGACGAATCACAATGGGTCTCCAATCAGATTAGTGGGGACTACAATGTAAAAGATGGAAGAATGGCAGCCTAGCTCTCCTTGACAAAGAGGCTAATGTACAGCTTCGAGGAAGTTAGTGTCCAGCAGTTTCCAAGAGGTTAGAATAGCCATGCCGATGCCCTAGAAGCCCTGAGTTCTGCAATCAATTCTGACTTAAAAAGAACAATCCCCGTCGACTTCCTCACCCATCCGAGCATCAACCATAGTGAAGAGCTTCCAAGCGTGGAGAATGTGCTCCAGATCGAGTCAGTACCCAGTTGGATGGACCCTTTAAGGGATTGTTTGAAAGTTGGTGCACTTCCAAATGATAGGAAGACCGCTCACTAGATAAGAGTCAAAGCTGCTTGCTTTCACTTATCTCCTGAGGGCAAGCTATATAAGAGATCGTTCTTTGAACCTTACCTTCAATGTGTTCACTCGAAGGATGTCCACTAAATTTTACACGAGCTCCACGAAGGAATCTGTGGAATCCATATTAGAGGAAGATCACTAGCTTTTTGAGCAATGAAGGTAGGATACTAATGTCCATATATGCAAAAAGATTCGGCAGTATACGTTCGCAAATGCGAAAAAAGTCAACTACATGCTCCTATGGTTCACTAACCTGCTAGCAACCTAAGATCACTCACCAGCCCCTAGCCTTTTGCCCAATGGGGAATGGACATCATAGGCCCACTTCCTACCGCCGCCGGCAACCACAAGTATATGTTGGTCGCAACGGATTGCTTCACCAAATCGAACGAGGAAGAGCCACTGGCAAACATCCGAGATACAGATAAGATGAGATTCACATGGAAAAACATAATTACCCATTTTGGAATCCCTAGAACCATCATAACTGACAACATAACACAATTTGAGAGTGGCCCTTTCCAAAACTTCTACAATGAATATGGAATCAGGCACTATTTCAGCTCGATGGCATTCCCCTTAGTGCAACGGTCAAGCTGAGGCTTCCAATAAAATAGTGATCGATGGGCTGAAGAAATGACTAGAGCAAGCCAAAGGTGCATAGGTGAGTGAGTTGCCGCATATTTTGTGGGTTTACCGTACTACCCCACGACGAGCAACTGGGGAAACCCTGTTCTCACTAACGTATGGAATGGAAGCAATCATCCCCTTGGAAGCTGGTCTACCAACGATGAAAACCACCCTTATCGACCAAGGCTAGAATGATGCAGCTTTACTCGCTAAACTTGACCTCGCTGATGAACGCAGAGACTTAGCCCTAGTAAGGCTAGCGAGCTATCAACAACAGCTCGCGAAACAATATAACAAAAAGGTCAATCTGAGGGCGTTCCAGGTTTGGAACTATGTCCTAAGGAAAGTCCTTGGCAGTGCAATAAAACCATTAGACCACAAGCTAGGGCCAAACTGGGAAGGACCATTCAAGATAACAAGAGACGATCTACAAGGAGACTATTACTTATAAACGCTGGAGGGCAGAGAGATACCCCGAGCATGGAACGCAGCCAACCTAAAGAAATTATATTTCTAGCTTTTTCTTTTTCTTGGCTCTCTTATCAAATATTTGGAATTGGCAACGCATTTTTTATTTTACTTGAGAATTAATGAAAGATGTTTAGCAGTTTAATTCTATTAAGTGTTAATCCTGTATTGAGAACTTTATAACTTGCACAGCTTTTCCAAATAATAGGCACCTTACTCAAAGCATAAAATCAGGGTATCACCCTCCTCAGGTATTCATTATGAAACACGAACAACCTCACATCATTGCCCCAGTAATATATGAACCCCTATAGGGGATCCTTAGGCAATTAGACCAAAAATGAATTTATTAGTAGACTATGTTTGGATCAAAAAACCTGCTCGGATAGAACATCCAGCGCTAGGTGTGTCCTCGCCATTGCCACACTTAGGCCTAAGGGAGTGTGACGAGATGACCTAAAAGGTAAAGTGAGGAAGAACAATATCTTATAAGCATACTGGACTGGGAGGACACTAACTCAACATTGCAACCCTACTAATCTAGTCGGCCATTAGGGGCCCAAGATAATTAAATGAGACATATATGATGAACACATGTTTAGTCGACGAGATCTCCCAAAACATAGATATTATATTACTTCATCACATTTAGAACAAGAATGTACAACCCATGTTTAGTCGACGAGATCGCCCAAAACATCAATATTACATTACTTCATTACATATATACAGATAGTTACAGCTAGTAAAATCCTAATGAGGCTGAGGCCTCTGAACAAGATAGTCATCCACTTGTGCTCTTCGGCCATCGTCTAGATGAAGAGCCAGTTCCTGCTCGACCTCATTGGAGGTTGGATCTAATAGCTGCCTGGGGATAGCATCGATAGGGATCCATTGGTCGTCCCTCCTGAAAGGGTTAGGCCGTAAAGTTGAAGGAGAGATCTCGTGATGGTACCAGATTACTAAGTTCCTTGGAACTTGTAGCTCCCTGAGGGCACTCAACCATCCCCTAATAAATGT
Organism: Sambucus nigra; assembly: GCA_949130495.1. Taxonomy (NCBI): domain Eukaryota; kingdom Viridiplantae; phylum Streptophyta; class Magnoliopsida; order Dipsacales; family Adoxaceae; genus Sambucus; species Sambucus nigra. The sequence goes on from OX422224.1 coordinate 257,588,202, forward strand.
GAGCTCTTTAAACTCTGTCATCCTCATCAGAGCATCTGCCCAACCTTGGTCGTAACCATCAGCCCACACTCGCCGAGGTCCTTTCTTAAACAGATGCCTCAGCTATGTGACATCCCTTTGAAGCCCAACAGTAATCATGTATTCTTGACAAACATCTTCTCGGAGTTCGTCCATTTCCCTAGATGAACCACCTACGCTTAGACCAGCTCGCGGAGCCACCGATGAGGTGGAGCCTCACAAAGATGGGGGAGCACCGCTCGGCTTTATGCCCGTTCGTGGAGTAGCTGAGGAAGAGGAACCTCATAGAATGCGAGGTGCGATGCTTGACGCATACTCCCTGAGTTACGAAACCTCCCTCCTCAGAGTCTCGTTCTCCTGCTGAAAAATCTTTCCAACTTGATTAATTTCAGAATCATCTAGGAGCCTAGCTCTCAGAGTGTTTACTTCTTCTTGGACTGAGGCACCAACTTCTTCCATCTCCTGAAGTCTGTCCTTTAGCTTGTCAACAAGCTCAGACTGGTCCTTAAAGCTCTTGTTTCTTGACCTAAGAGATTTATAGAGCCTAACAAAGGCCTGATGAACTTGGGTGCTCGTATTAGAATCGAGAATTATTCCCAACTGAGAAGTGGCAGGTATATAATCATCCACATCAATCAACTACAAGACATATAAGTAGTAAAAAAGAAGAAGAATTAATGTACAGAAAGGAAAGAACTTTCACTTCATTGAAATAAAAGGGTACAATTACATCAATTTGTTCAAAAGAACTACAAGAAAAGTAAAAATAAAGAGAAACCCTAAGAGCAGACTAGTTAGAGACCTCGATTTGTTCAGAAGAAGTTGGATGCTTCCCCTTATCAGCAGCAGTAGGAACATCTCCCTCAGAAGGGACAACTTCTATCCCCCGAGCAGGAAGGGCATTAATAGGAACTGACTGGGAGGCAGAGTCAATACCTTCGACGACTGGGGTAGGAGCTTCGTCTATGACAGGCTTTGGGCCTGGATCATGCTCATCGAAAAAGGGAGAATCAACATCCACCCCGGGAACCAGAAGAGCCTTGTTCCATCCCATCTTGAAGTTGAGATGACTGATGTAGCCTATCTAAACCTCAGCATTCTCATATGCAGCAGCCCACCCGGAATTATATGAACCTTACTTAATGGTGGTTGCCTCGGACACTTTCTCCTTTATCTTCTCCACCAGCACCTTATTCTCCTCCGCCACTGCTAGCTTGCTCGAGCAGACTAAATTATAGGCCTGCTGTAGCTCATTTGGACCCTTTACCGCTGCCTCCCTTGCCCGATTGGCTTCAATAAGGGCAAGATCAGAGGGCATCTGAGTAGTATCGAAAACCTTTAAACTAGCCTCAAGCTCAATACTCTTCCCCTTCAGAGCAGCGTTCTGCTTCTCCCACTCAATATTCTTATTCACCAGCTTGTCGCGAGAGCGAGAGAGCACGACGAAGTTAGTCACAAACTGCAAAAAAAAGAATGCATTAGAAGATAACAGCGAAATAAAGTTTTACAAGTGTTAAAGAAAAGAAATAAACTTACCAAGGCTAGCCTCTATCTCGCTTGCAAGACTAACTGGTCAGTCCCCATTGCCCATTGGCGATCACCAGGAAGGACTGCTCTCTAGAGCAGCGTAGGATCCAGTTGATGAGAAATGGCAACCGAGGCCCCCTCTGATAATGCAGACATGGACACTAGAGCTGACCCAACCTTCATCCTCACTTCCACTCTTCTCCTCTCCTCCTCTCTCTTCTTCTCCTTCTCTACCCTCTTCCTCTCCTCCACCTTCTTTTTCTCTTCACTTTTCTTCCTCTCCTCTCCTCTTCTCTCTTTATTTCTCTCTCTCTCCCTCTCTCCCAACTGCTCTTCTTCTTTTCTTTTCTTCTCCTGCTCCTGAGCAGCAGACTAAGAACCAGTGGCAATAGCCCCACTGCTAGATTTTTGCTTCTTCGACCGCTGAGCGAGAAGCACATCATCATCATTATCATCATCATGGATTAAGTTCCTCCTAAGGGTAACCATTTCATTGCTAGAACTTCTGGATGTACTTGAAGACTCTTGAGCCTCCAAAGCCTCTTTTGAGCTAGAAGAGCTTTCACTATTGGAGCTCGCCTCACCAGAACCTCCTTCAGCACCTCCTCTAATATAACTTTCAGAACTACTTTCTTCCTCTTCCACCTGGATGGGACCAACAATAACTTCTTCAGTAATATCTAGTGCGAGAATGTTGTCTATAGGCCGCGTAATGAAACTGAACCCGATATTCTTGTACTCCAGCAGAAAAGCGGCCGACCGGGGATGTTCACCATCAGCAAAGGCTCTCTGATGTTCCATGCCTTGATCAGCTCAGTAATACGAACCTCAATAAGAGCAGGTTCCAAATTCTTTGTCCTCGCTAAAAAGAGAACATGAGAGTATCAGAAAAATCATACATTAACAAGAAGATCGAAAGAGCAGAGCAAAGATTACCTATGTACTCTTCCCCATAAAAGGGAACAATGAATCTATCAGACCTCGGCCCTCAATCTGGGGGGATAACTGCCAATTCCTAGCAAGAAAGATATCTAGCCACTAGTCGTTATGGGAATCAGGTAAATTTACTACCAATACCCTGTCAGGACTCCTAGCCTTGAGGTAAAAAGACCACAACTCGTTCGCGAGAAGGAATAAAAAATGAAAATTTCAGCGAGCCCTAATTTAGTGCTATAGAGTTGATTTATTCTATGGGCGCCATTGACTATCTTCCTGACGTTGGGCGAGAACTGTGCAGGGACAGTGTTGAAATAACCAAATAAATGAAGGAATAAATTGTTTGGAGGAAAAGTAAGACCCCCTTGGGAAAGCAACAAGACGTGAATCCAATGAGAGCCCTCTATTTCTCTAACATTCTTAGGGGCGGAGACGCACTCAATCTCTACCCATTCTGGGATATTATAAAACTTCCTAAACTCGGACACTAATCTATTACCTATCTTCGTCATTTGTAAACCCTAAATTGTAAATTCAAAGAAAACTCATTAGGGAAAGCACAGAGAGAGAGCAAATGGGACTTACGAGATGAAAGTTTGACTTGGACAACTCAAGATCACAAGCCCAGATGACGAGGGAGATTGAAAGTAAAGAAAATGAAGACCTAGAGAAGAGGGCACAACAGCTAAAACTCACGGAAGATGAGGGAATTCTAGGAAGCTTGAAACGATAATATAAAAATGACACTACAAACGACTCTTTAAACGTTCTCAATCATGATGCACAGAACACAAAGTAGGCTGTCGCCAAAATCAAGTACAAAACTCTAACATGGGAAAGAGTCACACAATTTACAAAAGGGCCATTATGCAAAACCATTTAAATTTATTGAGCCCAAATTGAGGCCTAATAACTTTAGGGGCAATTGTGTGTACCCGGATTTGGCATCATGGGCCCAGACGAGTAGCCTGATAAAAACGGCCCAAAGTCTAGCCCCTCGTATCTCACCAAAATTCAGTTGGAGACTTAGTCCACTCCTAAAATCTGGCAGGGAGATATTCTAGGAGCCAAAGATGGACGTGGGGGAGTCCAACACCCCCACTTCCCAAGAACAAATATGTATATAACAACCCTAAGCCCGGGGCAAGAGGGCACGATTTGTATTCTCTGTAAACACTCATCGGAATATATAGAAATAATACTGACTACACCACCGTGGATGTAGGTATTCTTGCTGAACTACATACATACTTTGTTGTGTTATTGGCATTTTATGTTCTTTATTTCTTTTGGTGATTTTTCTTTTCTTATTTATTTATGTTGAATATAATTGTCACCACAATTTCTAAAACATTGAATTATCTTAAATCATGTTTTCCCATAGTATGATTTTTTTTTGAAGTATTTCATTTAATGTAAATAAAGAAACATTAACCACCTAGTAAACATAAACACAACTATAACTCATCCATCGAAAATCATCCATGTTCATTAGAGACAACTATCACTCATAGTGAAGTTCAAAGATCAACTCCTCAAAATAATTTAAAATCTTTTAATATTATAAAAACGAAGTTTGAGGACCACTCTTGATGCATAAACATCTATTTTTCTTGACATATAATATATTACTTCATATAATAAAACGAATATACATAACCTTATGCGTTCTGCGTATATATATGTACTCTGTTTCTATTTGTTCAGTTTCTTAACTCTCTTACTATTTACAAAACATGTGGAAGTCAGAAAGTAATCAAAATTCTTTATCTTTTAAATTTTTTATTTAAATATCTGCAGCACATATTCACATATCCTCATATATGAGTTTATTTCCATGTTAGTTAACTGACTTGGATGCATCTTATGTTGAAGAGTTTGAACGTTGTTTTATCGACCATACCAATGACGATTGGAAATGATGATTTATTTGTTACCTATACTACTAACTCAAAATCAATTTCTTCTCTTTCATAGGCATTAAATGAAGGTAACAATCTATAAAACACCTATCAAGGGATTATTTACCTTTATACTTGATTGATACTCAAAATAACATTAATGACGATGCTATCAACTAAATCTGTATGGAGTTTCAAGGCTTGATATATGACGTTTCTATGCTGGATGACATCCAAAACTTATTTAATAATGATGACAATGCTTTCTTTAAACTCTATTCATTCTATTGATGAAATCAAATAGGCTGTTTTTCCTTGATGTTATAGGTTCATGACTAAATTTCTTACCTCTTCTTAGGATGTGGTGGGAGTAAATATTATGAAATCTACCATTGGTTTCTTAGTGGGATATAACTTTCATACTGCTGCAACATCCATCAGCAACATTCTCATTCCCTAAATGAAAGATCTTATCTCTCTTGGGGAGATGAGATAGATAAGCTTATGCACTTTTGTCGAAAAGATTATCTCCAAACTAATTTCTTCCACACTTGATTATATCCTCCCTAAAATTATTTTTGTTAATAAATATGGTTTTGTCGAAGGCGGGAACACTGGAGAAAACATTCTCCTCACTTAATAATTTACTGACAACATTTATGAAAACATTCTCCATTTCCCCTCGATATAAAAGCTCTAAAACTCCCATAGGAAGTTCAGTCCTATCGAGGGCTTCTTATTCACCTTTGTAGTTCTTTTCATGATGACTTTACATTTGAGGTTCTCAAAGATTAATTATGTACACGTGACTGTTTTATGCTTCCTGGTTACTTATGATGCATGTTATGGATATCTTATTTATGAATATTACATCCCCTTATTTAAATAAGTATATGAATCCACTTAAACAAAGAATAAAGTACCCTACTAAAAGATTCAATTGAAAGAGAAAATATAAAACTATAAGAAGAGGGCATTAATACAATTTAATGTTCTGCTTTGCTAATTATAGAATTGATGTTGATTACGATTGATTTTTGTATGCTTATGTGTATGTTTAAGGGGTTGGCTTTTATTGGATTCACTATTTGTAATTTCATTAACATGTGGACGTGTATAGGGGAATTAATTGATCTCAATGACGGATGATGGTGGGGGTGACATCGAAGGAATAAATGGGGATGGTATTTGAACGTGGTTACATTACATGAAGATTTTTTTCCCTATTTTTAATTTCAATAATAAAAATATATTTCAAAAATTTGAATTATAAGTTGTATATCCTTGAACAATAAAACGAATTTGTCCAATTCAATTTTGGATTATCTTGAACATATATATCCAATTTAATTACTTTTTCCCCTAAAGACAATAACAGAAAACTATCTTACACATGTACATAACAGTCTACAATTTGCACTTAACTATATTATTTTCAAATATTCCTATTCACCAAAATAACATGTTATATGGATTTTAAAATTTAACTGATATGATATTTATAAAACATTAGGGTTAAGGGTTTAACTGGTTCATAAGAGTAAGAACCAAAGTAATCAAAGATACAAAGAATAAAGATATGTTGATAATAATGATTTTGACGAATCTAGTCAAAGAATTGGAATGGTTTGGATAAAAATCTAGTATTTTGCAACAAAAATAATCTAAAAGAATCATACAATATTTTATGATGTAGATCTAAAATGGGACTTCAATAAGATTTGGGTATGGTGAAGTTCGATCGTCAGTCACTGGGGGATGTTCTTGTCTTCTCAAAGATGTATACGATACGTGTTATTTGACACATTTCATTAAACACTTATTGGCCACTATTTTTACATGGAAAATATTCTATCATTAATACATGTTCATTATAACAACACTATCATGACTCGACTTACTTATAATCACAAAAACGATTGAAAATATATGTATCAAATCCATATACATGTTTGATAACCTTAACAAACTAAACATTGCAATATATATACTATGAAATGGTAAAACATCATTGCTCTGATGCTCTAGCAGGGAATTGATTCTACAAACTTTGAGAATCCTAACACAAACGTTGATAATCCCACCAGTCACAAAGATGGTGATCATGCCTATAATTTCCAAGAAAATATATTGATTTACCATTTGACTTTACAAATCCCATTACCATAAACATATTTGTCATCTCTTTGTTACTAGAATTTGAGTGCCAATAATGAAGGGGTGATGCCAGTTGTAAGGAGTAATTGACATTGGAGGTGAAGGAATGGTGGAATTTGTGACATACAACTGATAGCCAAATTGATTCTTTACGGTAGAAAAATTGACATTCGAATCGCCAAACTGGGTGCATTTATAGCCATGTCCCCAAATCGGGTGCGTGAATAGAGTGAATATGGCTACTGACATGGATATCCCTACTGACTTGGGTAGTCTATTTGTTGAGGGCTTAAACTCCTTGTATTGTGTTTTATAGTAGAATATAGATTATTCATTTTTTGTTCAACAAATATTAACTTTAAAAAAAACAATCACTTAGATTTGTTTGTAAAATTAGATTAAGTTGAAAATTTTGATAATTTTAAATAAAAATCGGGTTCATTAGTTTATCTCATGAGTATATCTTTAAGTAGCTAAACAGTCAAGTCATGGATTTCTTTGGTTTTCTCACAGCATTAATTGTTTTTAGTAGAAAGAGATGGCGACAATTGAGAAGATTTTTGAGAGATTATTTAAGATGAGGATATATAAAATGGAAGAGTTTAGAAGTCTTTCTAATTCCATTAGTCTGATTGCAATAATCTAGCCTTTGTGATTCATTATAATAAGATTAGGTATATTAGAGAACAATTGATTCGGGTTCCTAAAATTAGGTCTAGGGTTTTGGAGAAGAAGATGAAGTGAGGATGACAAAATATCTCATATAAAAGACCTACTGAATTTTTTATTAAAGACCTGTCGTATTAGATATGAGTAACCCATGTACTATTACGTATTATATTTGAATAGGTTCGAGTATTGGATTTGAATAGGTCAACACTTTGAATCAGAGTTGTTATTTATGTGCAACACTTTACATTCACTTCAACACATCGCATGTAGTTACTTTTTCCATGCAATTGTAACATTAGAATTCAATAGCCATGTTATATAAATGGACACTGTGTATATACATAAACGTCATTCGAAAATATCAATAATAGTCAAAATATTCAAACAGTCTTAAATTCACTTTCTGTTATCATGGTATCAGAGCATAATTCTCAAATGACTTCATCAGGATTAAGTCTCTCTTTGAACTCTCTTCATCTGTCAATATCCATTTATCCCATTAAGCTTAAACTCTCTAATTATCTCCTCTGGAGAACTCAAATGTTGCAACTAATTTAGTCTTTAAAAGTGACTCATCTTCTCTGTGATGAGCCACCTATAATTCCTACAAATAGCAAGAACAAAGAATTAGATACATAATTATCTACATATGCTGTTTGGGAAGAAAAAGACTGCCTTTTGAGGAGCTGAATTTTTTGAACAATGAGTGACGAGTCAATGCACTTAATTGTGGGTTACAATACTTACAAAAAAATGTGGTAGACACATGAAGATCAATATCTTCAAGTCTATAAAGAAAAAGAATTTTTCCTTAAGGAACAATTGTGTAACATATCAATGGAAGGGAAAACCACTAATGAATATGTCAAAACATTCAGAGAATTTTGTGATGAACTAATGTCCGTCAACAAACCTTTGGATGAAGACTCAAAAGTTATCAATTTTGTCCAAGGGTTAGGAGTTATATATTAAACTTTTAGTACTGTCATGATTGGTAAAACCCTATATCCAACCCTTGGATAACTTAAAATAGCTTTGAGAGGGTTTGATATGAGGTAAGAAAAGAAATAAAAAATCACAACTCAAGAACATACATCCACTGGTAGGGATCACTCTTTGACCTTTATGGGACAAAGAGGAGGATGCCAAGGATATTCTCGAGGAAGAGGAAAACAAAATAGAGGCAGAGACAACTATGGAGGAAATTATAACTCACGAGTTCATGGTTTTAGACCATCTGGTTTTTATTGTAACACTAATTCCTCTTTTATTCGTAATGACATGTATGACACCAACCATTATCGTCAAGGTGAGACAATGCAACCAATGGGATACGACACAAGGCATATTCATATAGAAGGAGGCTATTTTAGAAAAACAAATCGATCACTTGTTCAACGCCCCAAAGAAGAAACTAATATAACACACGTGAAATGTCAATTTTGTGTCTCAAACAAGCATAAATTTATAACCTGCTATTATAGGTGGGATTTTTTAGTCGGTTCTCCGTAACACACAAGCAATGTTATTTACCTAACAATATCCTCTTGATCATAACATGTATGTGTATTGAGGTTCATTTACTCATATGACCAACAGAACAGGTAACATTTCAAATTTAAAGACTTATTTTGTTAATAATAAAGTTGTAATTTGTGATGGTTCTTGTGACACCCCACCTAATTAAATAACTGATGATCAGTCCTTTAATAAATTAAAAGAGGTTTCTCACTTGGTTCATTCTCAACACCACTGCTGAAAACCATATTAATTACTAACCACCTATTAGTTAATTAAGACGGTGCCAAAAAAATTATTTTTCATTAAACAATTAATATTAATGTGCAAAAAAACGAAATTAAGACATTCACACAATTAATATAGTCTAACCATCACAAGAAATAAATAAATAAATAATTGTCTAGTCGAATAAACCATTGGATACAAAATCCAATTCCTAATAAAAAAGTCCAACAATTAGTAAATAAATACCAATAGAAGTCTGAACTAAATAACTGAATAAATAAAGTCTAAATGGGGCAATATGCCAAAACTGAGATAATGAAATAAAATCCTACACTGGTAATGAAATATGGAAGCTTTTAATCAAGTCCTGCAAGCCTCCACATTGTTGTAGCTAATTGTCCCTGGCATAAATAGTCATGCATGGCATTCCTGTGGCTGTACCTAAAAGGTTTTGAAAAATATTTATAGCAAGGGTTAGAACCAAAAATATTTTGAAAACATTTAGCAAGTATTTATCACAATTTAAAAATTAGTTATTAGATACACTCTTGACTCTCTTGAGTATCCTCACCTCTCATCTATTGTGCATGCCTAATGTTTTCTTCATATCCCACCTAGCCATACTACCCAAGCTAACTAAACATAAGTATATCTTTGGACAATCGACACCTATAAGTCCCTGTAACAGCCGTACAATACGCTATCTAAATTAACATCTCTCGTATGTTATTAATATCATAAGTAACAATCTCCATATTATCATTTAACCATTTAATTAAGTTTTAATAGTTAATTAATTATTTATATACTCGGTATGAATCTGTATACTATCATGTAAGTAGAATAATTCAAACTGGTATATGTATAATTATCTCTATAATATATATAATTACGGTGTCTCTCAAAAGGACCACCATAAAAATAGGCATACTCTGGCCATGTACCTCTCATACTAAATTAAGGACTATTAGTTCGACATGTCTCCTTGAACCCAAAAATCAAATAGTAAGAAATGGAGGCGAACATATTTCTAAGCCTTTGGGCTTCGCACAGACCTAACGTACCCAAATGACCGGTTAGTCTCACTAATACATGACACATAGTGAGCAGCCCAAAGTTCTATGTTCTGTGGCATAAATCCAGACCTCCCTGGAATCTACAAGGTAGGATCGACCACTGCGCAGGAACCTCTGTGAAAGAAGGCAACATAGGTATGTTAACATTTAACACGAATCATATAATATGTATACACACAACCTATATATATATATATATATATATATATATATATATATATATATATATATATATATATATTAAATAAGTAGGTATACACAAAACCTAATTATCATACTTCATACATGGTATTTATCTCTCGAATACTCACCGTATGATCAAATTACAATTATTCTCTCTATCGTATTAATCTGAGCATTGCTCTCTACTGTAAGGGCCCTAGTTACCCCTTCAATAAATCCAGTAACTATCTCTATTATATACTATTGGTCTATAACATAAATTCACTTAAATTACCTGTAACTCATTCTTCTTCTCTCGAATTAATTTTGCCCCCAATTAAGTATATTAATCCTTGCCTCAATCCTCTCATTAAGACTAAGCCAATCCTTAATATAAGCCTACTGTAATATGATAAGTCCTTCATTATGTTTTAATAAAGTCGTAAAAGTTTTCCCGATAAAACTATAGGATTTTCTAGGCCAAAATGTAAAGTAAGAAAATTTAGGCAAACCAAATTGATTCCCCCTAGGGCCGAATCAATTTTTCTTGTCGAATCGATTCTCCCTTGGGCCGAATCGATTTATTTTGTAGCAGGCCATCTTCCTCCTCTACGCTAGTGCATTTTTCACCATTTTAATTATCATAACTCACATGGTTCTCCACCAAAATCAAAATTGATTATTGCAATCATTATACATATGAATTAGGATGATTTCTAACAACATTTTAACATCAAAACATTATGATTTCTATTTATGAACGGATCAAATCACCTATTCATAAAAAGACCTAGATTTCAAGGTTCTTCATTCATATTGATAATAAAACCCAGATTTAATTCGTGGTGATTATCCCATATTTTCGGATTTCTTATCCTCTACAGATGTTGAATCATACTACATGAAATTCCTACCTAAAACATGAGTTATAATCATGATTTTCTTCTAAGATCATTAATTTATTCAATATATTTTAAAACCCTAAGTACATGGGCATTATAACTTCAAAATAAATCATAAATAAACACTTTCCTCGTATAGTTTGATTTGATTTAGTCATTTGAAGTTGAATTTGTTTATCTTCATTCCCAGTCTACACTCCACGGTTGATTGTGGTGCAAGAACACACTTTAATTCCTCAAGAACTCTCTCTCAAGCTTCACAAATGGTTTATCCTTCTTCTCTAATGGGCTTTATATATTTTATATTCTCTTAACCCTAGCCTATCCCATCTATATGCTAATAAAGATGTTTGGAATTCGTACATATCTTAACCATTAGTTACCAAATGACTAAAATAACATTGTACGGTGCTGGTATAGTCTAAAATTATCTCGGAACCTAATGAACACGACCAGGTATATTATTTGGACAACTTTGACCATTACGGAGTCATTTGTGACCTCAAAATCATCATTCGAGCGACTTTAAACAATTATCCTATCTTGACCTCAGTTTAGTCTACACGCGACTCTCGATTGAGATAAATCCAATTACGTCAATCTCACTTGCTATGACGCATAATAATTTACATAAATTATTTATTATTCACTTAGTAAATTCAACACATAATATTAAAATCATTATCTCTCTCTCTTGATTAATATTTAATAATCACATTATTATTTTATTAAATTAAATTACGTCACTCATGTAATTTAAAATAAAATAAATAAATTAACGAGTTAATTAAATTCTAAGTATTCCAAAAATACGAGTTATGATATACTTCCCCCTTACAGCGAATTTCGTACCCAAAATTAGGTCATACCCGCGATGAATAAATCTAGATATTGCTTTCGCATATCAGCCTCCCACTTCCATGTAGACTCGTCAACACTATGGTGTTCCCACTGAACTATGCCTAACGGTACCACCTTAGACCTCTGTTTACTCTCACTACGATCAAGAATAGCCATAGGTTCTCCTCGAGTGGAACGTGACATAAACCTCTCTCGCTCCTAATGTACTTCTTCAGCGATGCCACATGGAACATATTGTGTATTCGCTGAAGATGCTCAAGTAAACTCAGTCTACATGCCACTAGTTCCACTCTCTTAAAAATTAGGAAAGGTCCCATATATTTTGGCGCTAGCTTTCCCATCTTGATGAATCCCATAACCCCCTTCATAGGTGACACACGTACCAATACCTGGTCGCTGACCTCTAACTCTACGTGTCTTCGATCTGCATCGACATAACTCTTCTGCCTTTACTGACCTATTCAAATACGTCCCCAAATAAGCTCGATTTTGGCAGTCGTTTCTTGTATAATCTCAGGTCCTAATAGCTTGTTATCCCTCACCTCTAACTAGCAAGCGAGCAAATGATGGAGACTCACACAAAGAGACTCAGATGGCACCATACCAATGGGTAATTGATAAGAGTTCTTATATGCAAATTCTACCAATGGAAGGTAACGCTCCCATTCTCCTCCAAAGTCTAGGATGCACATCCTCAACATATCCTCTAGCATATGATTTACATTCTCAATTTGTCTCCCTGTCAGTGGGTAGTATGCGGTACTCAGTCGCAAGTCAGTGCCCATGGCCTCTTAAAAACTCTTCCAAAAATGAGACACAAAGATCTTATCTCTATCAGATACAATGTTGATCGATACCCCGTCCAGCTTAACTATCTCTGCTATGAATAGCTGCGCATAATACATCATCTTAAAGTCGGTGCAAACTGGTAAGAAATGGGACACCTTAGTCAGTTGATCTACTATCACCCAAATGGAATCGTGATCCTTCTGCAATCTCGGTAGTCTTGTAATAAAGTCCATCAAAATGATCTTTCCCTTCCACATGTGAATATCTAGTGGATGTAGCATCCATGAAGGCTTCTACTGGTCTACCTTAACTAACTGATAAGTAACACATTGTGATATAAGCTCTTTTATGTCTCGCTTTATACTTAACCATAAATATTGTCTCCTCATTTCTTAGTACATTTTAAGCCCATTGAGATGTACCAAAAATCTCAAACCGTGAGCCTCAGTGATCACTGCCTAGCTCAAGCCCTTATCATCTGAAATTACTACTCTCTAATTAAAATGTAGATCTCCCTCTAAGATGATCGAGTAAGACTCTTCTCCCTCATCTAATAACTATCGTAATATATCCTGGAAGAACTGATCCTCCGCATTTTCTTTCACCACCCACAATATAATCTCAAGAGTGATAACTAGAACTAACATGCAGTCTCTAGCGATCTCATCCTCAGGTCAAAGCTCACTCCACTTACCTTTCAGACCTCTACTAATTGCCAGTGAGTCTCGAGCTCAACGCATCTACCACCACGTTAGCCTTCTCAAGGTTATAATTTATATTAAACTGGTAGTCCTTCATGAATTTTATCAATCGGCTCTGCCTCATGTTCAGATCACTTTGTGTGAAGAGATACTGAAGTGACTTATGATCCATGAATAATGTAAACTACTCCCCTAAAAGATAGTGTCTCCATATCCTCAAAGAAAACACAACTGCTACCAACTCAAGGTCATGTGTGGGGGAATTCTTCTCATGGGGATTAAGCTTTCGAGGCGCTTAAGCTATATCCCTCTCCTCCTACTATAATACACCCCCAATTCCCTACAAGGACGCATCCTTATAGACCTAGTACTGTACCCACTTCTAGGAAATGCAAGTATAGGTGTTGATGTTAATTTTTCCTTCACCTCATCAAAGGCTAACTGATAGTGGTCACTGCACACAAACTATACCCCCTTGCGAGTCAGATTCGTCAACAAACCCACAGTATTCGAAAACCCCTTAATGAAAGGGCTATAATACCCAGCCAATCCCCAAAATCTACGAATCTTTGTCGGTGTCGTGGATTGTCCCCACACCCTCACCACCGATACCTTACTCGAATCAACAATAATACCCCTGTCAGACACGATGTGGCCAAGAAACTGTACCTCCCTTATCCCAAATCCACACTTCCCAAATTTTTCATACAACTAGTGGTCCCAGAGTGTATGTAGAACCATACGTATATTCTTTGTACGCTCGTCCTTAGTGCTAAAGCAAACCAGAATGTCGTCTATAAACATGATAACGAACTGGTCCAAAAACTCTGTGAAAACCCTTTTCATGACATCCATGAACACTACTGGAGCATTGATGAGCCCAAAAGACATCACCCTGAACTTATACGACCCGTACCGTGAGAGAAAAGCGTTCTTAGAACATCCTCCTCTTGAATGCGCAACTGGTGATACCCATATCTCAAACCAATATCAGAGAGGTATGCAACCCCTCTCACTAGTCAAACAGGTCATTGATCCTCGGCAATATATACTTATTCCGTATGGTGTCCATGTTCAACTCCTTATTGTCTACAAACAAGTGAATCAAACCATCCCTCTTCTTCACAAATAACACCGCTACACCCCACGACAATGTACTCCGTCGAATGAAACACTGACTTAATAGTTATTGAATCTGCTCCCCTAACTCCCACAACTCTAAAGGGGCCATGCAATACGATGCTCGGGGAATTGATCTCGTACCCGATGATAGGTTAATAACAAACCCAATCTCTCGACTAGGTAACAACCCTTGTATCTCCTAAAATAAATCCTTGAAATCTCTCACAACTGGAATCGATTCCAACGAAATAAAGATATCATGTGAGGTCTCCTCCTCAATGTAGTATAGGTGGGTATGCGACCCTCCCTTAAGAAGAGGCATCGCCACTAGGAACATCTCTTGACCCGAAATGGAGAACACTATGGTCCTCTTGTAATAGTTTGCCATTTCCCTGTAAATCGCGAACCAATCCATACCTAAGATAACATCGTAACCCTCTATATCTAACACAAGAAGGTCCTCCGCTAAGATCAAACTCCCAAAAGTGATGTCCACACCTCTACATACCGAGTGCATAAGTGACCCACTACCCAATGGTGACTCTACACACATACGACGAGTACCGGAAGGCCGGTTGCCCATGAAAATCTAATGGCAATAAAGGAATGCGATGCCCTCGTATAAAAAAAGAATCCTACCCTCATGCACATGAATAGTAACAATACCCTTGACTGCTGACAATGACTAAGGTGATGGTGGCATGGGTACGTCTCGGACATTATACACATGCCCATAGTGCATCTATCCCTACTGCTGTTGTGGGGCTAGGGGTGCTGGAGGTAACGGAGCATGCTACTCCTATTTGGCACGCTATTGTTTAGCCCTACCCAGTTGTGCGCCAGCTCTCCTCTTGTGACCCTTTTGGCCACATATAAAGCACTACCCTAAAAAATGATCTCCGCTTCTAGCCCTACTGGCCCTATCGAGGTTGGACCTAATGTCATCCTTGATAACCCTGGCCCTGCTGGCCACCTCCATTGTCCTCTTTACCCTGACGACCCTGAGGAACCTTTTGTAGCTGATTAGGGCCCTGCTTCCCCCTACCCGTATCCCTGGACCTCTGGTCTTTACCCTCTTGACCTAATCCCCCTACCGAGAATCCTACCCGTGCTTTCCGTCGGCCTACTATTGCGGTGCTTTATTGGTACCACCCCCACTTACTTACATGGATGGCTAGGCTCGTCTCCTCTCTTTCTTCCCCTCATGTGGTAATAGACTCCTGCAACTTCAATATGACCCCCACAAGTCTGAACGTGGAAGGCATCTTCTTATGAGTATCGCCGCACTCGACCATACATAAGTGGAGATGAATTTCATTCTTCCACTAACATGCTACTATCACATCCGATCTACCTGAAAACTCTGGTGGGTGGCCTTTTTGAAAATCTTCTTAACATTATGCCACAATAACAATCCCGGTTGAACCTAAATTACTGGTGCCACCGGTGGTTGTGGCGGGGTTATGTGAAATGAACAACTATAGCTTTCATAGCTGTATTGACTATGTGGGCCACCATCCCGGCCACCTATGCAGTCCTCACTAGCACTAGTGGTGGATGTGGATGTGGTTGAGTTACCTACTACTCCTATTGAGCCTCTATAACCTCGTCTCTTGTGGTTGATCTCACATCTCTCTCTCTCCGCGGTGGAATCTGAAAATTAAATTGAATTGTATAAGTACACAGTCTATAAAAAAATTAATAGAAGAAGTATGATATCTCAAAAATGGGAAGATAAAAGAAACAACCTTAATAATAGGGCCCTATATCAAAAGAACAGTACGTTGAAATCATTGTAAGCCGTATAGATCCTACGGACATTAGAACCCGATGCTCTGATACTATCTATGACCCCCTACCTAATTAAATAATGGGTGATCAATCATTTATTAAATTGAAAGAGGTTTCTCATTTTGCTTATTATCGGCATCACTCTCGAAAATCATATTAATTACTAACTACCTACTAGTTAATTAAGCCGGTGACAAAATTTTTATCTTTCATTTAACAATTAATAGTAGTGTGCGGAAAAACTAAATTAAGGCATTCATATAATTAATATAGTCTAACTATCATGAGTAATAAATAAATTAATAACTATATTGTAGAATAAACCATCGGCTATAAAATCCAAATCCAAATAATAAGTCCAACAATTAGTAAATAAATCCCAATACAAGTCTGAACTGAATAAATAAAGTCTAAATGGGGCAACATGACCAACTGAGATACTGAAATGAAATCATACACTAGTAATGAAAGTTGTAAGCATCCAATCAAGTCCTGCAAGCCTCCACACTACTACAGTTAATCATCCCTGGAATAGATTGTAAAATCTGGCATCCCTGTTGGTGGATAACTAAAAGGTTTTGGATAATATTTATAGCAAGGGCTAGAACCCAAAATATTTTGAAAACATTTAGAAAGTAGTTATCACAATTTAAAAATTGGTTATTAGATACACATGTTAGTTTTACCTACACTCGCTTGAGCGTCCTCACCTCTCATCTATTGTGCACGCCTAACATTTTCTAATTTGCCCACCTAGTCATACTACCCAAGCTAAGTAGATATAAGCATCTATCTGGACTATCGACACTTGCAAGTCCCCATACCGCCCATACACTACGCTATCCGAATTAACATCACTCGTATACTATTAATATCATAAGTAACATTCTCCTTCTTTTATCATTTAATCGTCTAATTAAATTTCACTACTTAATTCATTAATTATATACACACTATCAATCTATTTACTAACACACGTAAGTAGAATTATTCAAACTGGTGTATATATATATATTTCAAAAGGACCACGTGAAAATAGAAATCCTCTATTATCAGTCCATGTACCTCTCGTACTAGAATAAGGACTATTGGTTCGACATGTCTCCTTGAACCTAAAAATAAAATAGCAATAAATGGAGACGAACATAGTTCTAAGTCTTTGGTTTATGTACATACCTAACATACCCAAATTACCTGTCAATCGCACTAATACACGACACATAGTGAGATTCCCTAAGTTCTATGTTATGAGCCACAAATCCAAACCTCCCTGGAATAGGCAAGGTGGGATCACCCACTGCGCACGAAGCTCTATGATAGCAGGCAGCATAGGTATGTTCACATTTAACACCAATCATATAATCGGTATACATACAACCTATATATACATTTAATCATTAGGTATACACACAACCTAATTATCATACTTCGTAAGTAGTATTTATCTCTCGAATACTCATCATACTATTACGATTATTCTCACTATCGTATTAATCTGAGCACTACTCTCTACTCTAAAGGACCTAGTAACCCCTTCATTAAATCAGTAGATAACTCTATAATATACTACTGGTTTATATCATAAACTCAATTAAATATCCCATAACTTATTCTCCTTACCTGTAATTAATTATGCCTCAATTTAAGTATATTAAACCTCGCCTCAATCCTCTCATTAAGACTAAGACAAACCTCATCGTAGGCTTACTATAATACAATAAGTCCTTCATTATGTTTTAATAAATTCCAAAAGTTCCCCCCCAAAAAACTATAGGATTTCCTAGGACAAAGGGGAAAGTAGGCAGACCTGGGCAAACTAAATCGATTCTCCATAGGCCCGAATCGATTCGCCTTGCCAAAACGATTTGCCCTTGGGCCGAATCAATTTCTTTTGTAGCAGGTCATGTTCTTCCTCTATGTAAGTGCATTTTTAACCATTTTAATTATCATAACTCACATACTTCTCCAACAAAATCAAAATCAATTATCTTATATATTCTATACACGCATTAGGATGATTTCTAACGAAATTTTAACATCAAAACGTTACGACTTCTATTCAAGAACGGATCAAATCCCCTATTCATCAAAAGCCCTATATTTCTTTGTTTATCATTCATATTTAACATAAAACTTATTTAATTCGTGGTGATTAACCCATACTCTCTTATTTCTTATTCTCTACAGATGTTGAATCATACTACATGCAATTCTTACCCAAAACATGAGTTCTAATTATTTTTTTCTTCCAATAACAATAATTTATTCAATATATTTTAAAAGCCTAAGCAAACGGGAATTATAACTTCAAAAGAAATTGTAAATAAACACTTGCCTCTTATTGTATGATTTGATTTCATGATTTAGAGTTGGATTTGTTTATATTCCTTCTTAATCTCTACTTCAAGGTTGATTGTGGTGCAAGAACCCACTCCAATTCGTCAAGAACTCTCTCTTAGGCTTCACAAATGATTTCCCCTTTTTCTCTAATAGCCTCTCTAGGTTTTTTAATCTCTTAACCTTAGCCTCTACCATATATGTGTTGATAAAGATGTTGGGAATTGATAGATCTCTTAACCCTTTGTTACCAAATGACTAAAATGCCCTCGTATGGTGTCGATTTAGCCTAAAATTGTCTCGGGACCTAATCAACACCCCAAGTTCACTATTTTAACTATTTTGAAATGAAAATAAAAAAACTTCAAAGTGATGGAGGAGGAGAATTTTCCAGTAACATTTTTATTAAACACTTACATGACCATGGGATACTGCAATACCCCGTATTTTTTAGTAATTGGAATTTAATTAATTCAATAATTATTTAGGTTTAATTTTAAATTACACGTATGTCGTAATTTGATGGAATTAAATATTTTTGGGAGGGATAATAATTTATTGTTGATAGAATAAATTGTGTGACAATTTTTATACGTCGTAGTGAATAATATCGATGAATTTGCTTGGAATCTCTCAAGGGAGTTGCGTGTAGATTATTTGAGGAGTATATGGGAAATTGTTGTAAAGTGACTCGGATATCAATTTTGAGGCCACAATTGATTCAAAATGGGAAAGATTGTCAGAATAGTGTACCTGTGGGTTGTACTTGGGTTCCGAAGCTTTTTTAGTCATAATCGAGCCCACACTGGAGTGTTCGGGTCACTTAGGCTTGGCTCGTAAGCCCAATTTTGGTATTTGGGATTTAAAACCTAAGATTAAAAATTTTAGGCAGCATCATCACATATCTAAAACCCTAAGAATCAAAGGATCAGAGAGGAAAGGCCATTAGAGAGGAAGAAAAGAGAGTTTGGAGGTGTAGCAACTTGATTCATCTACAAATGTTATCGAAATCGTAATGAGAGCGAGGAGGGATCGAACCCATTATCTGATAAATGAAATCAAACCTCCATATCATAAGGCAAGGGTTCATATTTCTTGTTTCTAAAAGGTTATGATACGGATAATTATTGATTTAAAACCTGATCTTGGTCAGGATTGCATGTAGATTGAACCTATGTATGTGTGTAATATGAAATCAGATTATATGTGATGTTAAAAATGTAGGAAAATCGAGTTTCAAATTACAGAGAGGAAGAATATGACAAACTTGGTTTTTGGTGCATATTTAGTTTTGATCTCTTCTTGAATTAATTTTTTGAGTATTTAATGTATTAATCACCTCCAAAGTTGTCCTCACACCTATAATAAATGATTGGTTAGGTTGCTTAGGAGTTTGAAGAATTTTAATTGAGTTTTAAGGAAGTTACGGGTGAAAAATTGCAACAGTTAACAAAAAAGATGAAGGCTTGTTATGGTGAATCAATTTGGCTCCTTGTCCGAATCGATTCAGATGGCGAATCGATTTGGGTCAGGGCTGAATCGATTCTTTTGTCCTAGATTTGGCTATTTTCCCCCTTACAAGCCTTGGTTATGTGAATAAGGATCGGGGGGACTTTTGGGATGCTTTTAAATTATATTTAGGGATATAATGACCACTAGTAGGCCAAATGTTAGGATTGTAGCTTAGTCATAAGTGAGAAGAATGAAGGATAAGGTTAATCGGACATAATTTGTAATGCGAATGAATTCCAGAGAATAATAACGGATCACGAAGAGATGAGTGAACCTATAATCCCAGCCAGTAGAGTAGGATTGTATTAACTATTGATATTAATCAAGGGATAACTAGGTCCCTTTGGGTATAAAATAATACTCTAGAAAATACGATAGAGTATTTGTATAATGGGTAATACATGAGTATTTGAGAGATATATTACGAATGAATTATGTTTATAAGTTGAGTGTATACCTATACAGATTATATTAATAGGGTGAGTGCATACCAATACACATAATATTTATAGGGTAAGTGGATACCTCTATGGATGATATATATATATATATATATATATATATATATATATATATATATATATATAGGGTGAGGGTATACCTATATGGATTATATTTATAGGGTGAGTGCATATCTATACGAATTATATTTATAGGATGGGTGTATGCCTATACGAATTTTATTATAAGTTGTGTGTATGCCTATATACGACATATGGATAGATTATGTGTATACCTATTATGTTCTTTCTTATGAATGTTAAAATACCTACATTGCTTGCTATCATGGAGGTTCCCACGCTATGGGTGATACCACCTTGCCGATTATAGGGAGGTCTGAATTTGTGCCCTAAGACATAAAATTTAGGGCGGTTCACTATGTGTCGTATATTAGTGAGACTGGCAAGTTATTTGGGTATGTTAGGTATGTACGTAGCCCAAAGGTTTATAAATATGTTCTCCTCCATCTCTTGGTATTTGATTTTTTGGTTCGAAGGGACATGTCAAACCAAGAGTCCTTATTTTAGTCTGAGAGGTACTTAGACTTGATAGCAGTGTGTACCGCGTCACGAGGGACCATTCCATATATGTTAAAGTTGCATATATGATATGTGTGATATGTATATATACAAGTGTGATTTATCCTACTTCTGTGTAATGTAGGAAGGATAAATAAGGCATATATAAAAGTGATTTAATTATGACATAGGATACTTAGTGAGTGATAGTAGTAAAGTAGATTACTTATATCTAAACATGAATTAAGTAGATAAACTTAATGATATGGTTTAATGACAGCATATGTGAAATGATAACTATGTTATAATAATAATAATAACATATGGGTAATGTTAATTATTACTATTGAATAAGCATATTGTATAGGCGGTACGAGGGGAGTCAAAATTGTTAGGGGTTAGATAATTATTGATGAGACCTAGTGGAGTTGGGCAACATTACTTGGTAGATGACGTTAGGCATTCACATTAATTAAGAGGTGAGTGACTCAAGGGAGTGTACGTTGAACTAACATGTGTAATCAATAACTAATTTTAAACTATGATTTAAGTACTTGCAAAATACTTTCAAATGCTTTAGGCTTTAACCCATCTTGCAAAATATTTTCAAAACCTTTTAGGTGTCCAGCCAGAGGGACGCCAAGTTATGTGATCTGTTCTAGGGAAGAGAAGATGCATCACTTGTGGATGCTTGCAGGATTTGGATTAAACGCTTCAGTTAATCCATTCCTAGAGTACGATGGACTTCAGTTATCTTATTTCGGTATGTTTCCCCTTCAGGCATTTCTTTTATTTCAGTTTGGACTTTGTACTCAAGTTTATATTCTTCTGGTGTACTTTATATTTGACTTGGGAACCGATGGTTTATTGGGTATTGTTTTTATTGATTATTTACCTTGTGATGGACTCATATCATTAATGCATTGATGGTTATTGATTGTAATTATTCTTCCACATGTTGGTGTGTTAATAAAAGATAAAAATTTAGCACCAGTTTATTTAAAATGTACGTTGTTAGTAATTTAAGACTTTTTCGATAGTAATGTTAAAAATGAACCTGATGAGACTCTGGTTTTATTTTTATAAAGCACTGATCACCTGATATTTAAATAGGCGTTGTGTCACGGATGGTATCAGAGCATTATGTTCTAGTGTCCTTAGGATATGTCATGCTTTTTACATTTCATCTTTGCGTTCTTCGATATACAACCCTATGATATGATTATTGTATTCCTCTACATATGCAACTTACATTCTCTTACTAGCAAGTATAGTTGATGTGATTCATTTACGACTTCGGTTACATTTCATACGGCGAACAATATGGGAGAACTAGCGAGGGACCTTAGAAGGACTGTAAGAGGAGAGTCTCAGCAAAACACAGAGTATTTCGGAAATGGTAATTGTGATAGAATTCACCACAATTATTGTTCAAATAGGTGACAATAGGATAATAACTTGGGAATAACAATTTTCCCCAAGTACTGTCGTAGATAATGATGGTGCAAGTTTAGACTCAACCAGTATGGATGACAGGTGGAGGGAGTCGAAAAGACGCTTTTGAAGAGACTTTTATAAAGATTTAGGTGAAAGAATAAATGTAATGGGCCAATGGAAGGAGAGATCCCAAAGGCAATTGTATAGGATGGAATGCAGTGACACCCAGGATTTAATTTCGATCAAAATTTTATAGCTAATAGTAGACGTATTGAGTGATGAGAGTCAGTCACCACATATAAAGAAGTATATATGGAATTAAATGAGGAATTTGGATACGATTTTACCATAAGACCTTCCATTTACTATTCGAACAGAGATGCGAATGAAGTTCTATAACTTATCAAATGGCTAAGATAGAGAGCAACTGTGAGAGAGAATTTGACTAGTTTAGAAAAATTTATAACCAACAAAGAGGAGATGGAGAATGTAAAAAGGGTCCATAAGTTAATTATTAACTCGTGAGTAGAATACTCAAGCATGGATGTAAAATCCTTTTAGGATGACTAGTGTCGATATCATTAAGGTCTTACATTTACAAGTTTATATAAATGCTTCCTTGAGAAGGAAGCTAAGGGGTTGGAGAATCTAGTTGAAGAAGAGAACCGAATTAGATTGTCCTAGTGAAGAGCCATAGTAGGGTATACCCAGTAGGGGACCCATTTAAAATATTAAGATCAATGTAAGTGTTACCAAGTGATGGTGGATTCAGTCAAGTCCATCAAGGCCAACATGAAGTTCCATAGGGCTAGCAGAGCCAAAGGGACAACGGGGGTAGCAATCGGGCCCAAGACAACTAGGTTCGATATAAGGGCACCCTGATATGGAAAGTGGGGCCACAGATGGGGGAATTTCATAGATAGATGTCCTATGTAGGAGATTAGGTCCACCAGTATTAAACTTTTCCACAACGAGAAAGTGAGACTCGTCAAACTCAGAAAGAAGATGAGAACGATGCCAATGGGGAAGAATAGCAAGAGGGGCGAGATTTTTAATAGGGGAATCGGGATATGAGATTTAGTCCCAAAGTATACCAACCCAAAACTAATTTGGTTTAGGAAGTACCACCAGGGCCCTCAACAGCAGTATCATCCCATTCGATAGGGTCGTTGGGGCTAAGGGAGTAATGGGGAAGGCTAGTAAGGTTGTGATAAGAGGCGGAGAGATGTTCGGACCAGTGTTTCACTTGTGGGTATATAGTCCATTAAATAAGGGATTGACCAAGGTGAGGTAGAGGAAAAGTACATGATAAGATCCTGGATATAGAACCATTGAAACAGATCGTGGGTTAGTTTCGGCGCAAGAGTTATGTTTTGGGGCCCAATGATCAGGCAAGGAAGATGGCAAATGGAGGTAATATTTTTGTTTCATCCTCGCGAGTACGGTATTATTTTGGGTTACATAGGTGCATCAAACAATAATTCGAGTGTGAGTTGAGTTTAGTGGGTGCATGGGCGGTATCAACCTTAATACGAATTAATTTACCGTTAGGCAGCAGGACTTTTAGGTGACACCTATAAAGGAGCGGGTGTGGGAACTAAGAGAATTCTTATGCTATTATTTTATAACTTTGTGAGTTAGGAAAATAGGACTTATTATGAACATGTATAGTGACTATATACTAATGGTTTGAGCGGTAGTATATTGTGCGATGATACTATCGTACTTGGTATTCAAGGGTGAGATATATTGTTCTTGCGAGGTATCACCTGAAAAAGGGCTGAGCCTATATATATATATATATATATATATATATATATATATATATATATATATATATATATATATATATATATATTGTACCTTAGACGTTTGTGAGTATGTTGTATGGTTATATTTGATCTCGGTGCATAAGGACTTTTTACTAATGTGATTCAGGATGCTTTGTGTTCCTTGTGGAGCAGAGAGATATAACTCATTATTTATATAGAGCCGAGAACTTGAGATAGTGAGAACGTCGTGCTGCATATCGGTTTTAGTGACATAAGAGAAAACTTTTTATGTCAATAGATGGAATTTGGGGTACGTGTTACAGGCTTAGGGCCTAACAGATCTCAACGATCAACAATGTTAAATAGTAGTGTATCAAGGGGTTCCTTGTTTGGATTTTTCTTTCCGAGATATCCCACACATGAAACTTAGTGAATGTTTGAAGTTAAGTGAAGTTTGGTCTTTAGTCTTTATATGTGGTTCTAACTGAGTGTTAATAGTTATATAATGAGGTAAGGCCCGTAAAGGCATATAATTCTGATGTGAAAACAAGTGTAGAACGATTACACCATAAGTAGATCGGTGGGGCAACCTAGAGTATGTAATACCCGTTAATTATGAGTAATTATTTTTATATTAATTTACCTAGTGGGTTAATTATATAAAATGAATATAGTTGAAGTGAATATTATTTTAAGTGATTTGAAAGCTAATATTTATCGAGTTTTGCATATTTACTGTTAAGGGAATGTAAATAGCATCATATTATGTTGTGTTGCACCGTTGTGCTTTAAACGACAATTATGATTTATATTCCAATTTAATTAGTATTTAAGAATTTATATGATGTTGGGACATGAAATAATGAATGATATTCTGGATGCCAGTTTAGAGGGCGTTGTTAGTTCGAAAATGGTCAAAATAGTCAAAATAAGTACCAAGTTGTATTTTTGTGTTCCGGGTCCTTTTGACTAGTTATAACTTAATTACGGTGTTACGGGTCATTTTAATTGTGTAGTAGCATTTAAATGTTAGACTTAATGTGTTTGGGTATTTTAGTCTTGCAAGAGAAATTAATCTCATTTATCTGTTCTAAACCTAGAGAGAGTTGAAGAGAAGAGATAGCATAGGATAAAGAGGAGAGAAAAAGAGAATTAAAGATTTGAGCTTGGAATTGTTGCTACCGGAAGACAATCCGAGACCATAAACTTGAGGTAAGTTTTTAACTTGCAATTATGTATGATTTAGTGTGGATAATTTGTATTGATGGTTGTGTTTTTGGAGATGTAAATAATTTATGGGTTTTGATGATTTTTCGTGTTTAAACCCTTAAATATTGATTTAGATATGATTTGAGTTGGATTGATTAGTTAGTGGTAGTGTAGAAATGATTTCGTGTTAGTATGAGTTGATCATGTTCGTATTTTAGGGAAGAAAAATGTCTTTTGGGTATTTAGGGTTCATATAACACCTAGCCCCAACTGGGCAAATCGACCGGGGCGTATTGATTCTCCCTCACTAACGAATCGATTCACTGATAATGGTGGCTATAGGTCTGTTAATCGATTCGGGTTAAGGCCGAATCGATTCGGACTAAGACAAAAAGTTGATTCTCTCAGCTGAATCGATTCGCTTTTAGGGCGAATTAATTCGCTATCAACGACGAATTGATTCGGCCCTAGGCAAATCGATTCGAAAATCGTGCTATTTTAGGATATTTTTCTAACTTAGTTTTTAGCCCTTTTCTTTTAGGTTACAGGCTTAGGAACCTTATATTATGAAATAATGAAGAGTATTAGATTCTTATATTAGGGGGATTAATAACCTAGATTAGTGAGGTAATTGGACTTATTCCGGAGGATATTTAATAGAAGTTAGTATATTTTTCGTATAGTAAGCTAGCTTAGGATTAATGGAGAGTTATGTGGTATTGTTTCAGGAATTTCAAAGATTATCATGAGGAAAATTACACCTGGTAGCCTTTAGTGTTGTTGTGAACTCTCGGAGACTATTATGGGGACATTTAAATGTTGCGATTTATGTCATTAAAAACATATGGTTCGAGATATAATAAAATGCACTTTTTAAATTGGCATATCTTGTGAATTATGACTTGCATATACATACCTCTCTAAATGCTATCATAAGGGAAGTTACGCGAACGAGATGAAGTCCATTGGCTAGTGAATGCAGGGCGAATATAGTCCTCGGTCATAGGACTGGTTGTAATATTGTGCTGTTGTTTTATTCGTAGTGAGGTAATTCCGAATATGATTATGTCTCGCTGTCGAAGGTATATGGTCGCTTCCCACACGATGCGATTTATGGTGCCCAGGTGGTCTTGGTTATTGGGCCTGGAAGATGATAGCTATTTAGGGGCGCATCCAGTGGGGTGACTCCTGGAAGGATGGTCTTCGAATCATTATATTTTGATTTTAACCATTATCACGAATGTGGAATTTCATAAATGGCTAATTCATTTATAAATCAACTGTATGGAATAAGTTTCCTAATGCGGAATGGACTTGTGAAGTCATACTTTACAACTGCAGTCTAACCTTATTAAAATGGAATTTAGTTATTTCTCTTGCATTGATCAATAGTTAACACTATAAATGGCATTGCGCTAGGATGTCCACTTAGATGAGAGATGAGGATTATTATTATTATGAAGATAGATTTAAACTTGGTTATGATGTTAGCATTCATAACTGTTATGCAATTTATTCACACATATATCATATCAAACCGGGACTTGACCCGTTTATACTTCTCTATTTTCTATGGATCCTATTTATGCTCAGGTGCTCCGTCACAAGGACGCCCGTGTTAATTTCTTCTTCTCAGTGTGAGGGAGCTATACCATTTTTGCAGATGTTGTAGTATATTTTTTGTAGACGCGTCCATCTTTGGTATAATCTAGATATGATCAGTATGTACATTCGGGTATGTTGCCCAAATTTTGTATTAACATATATTGTGATATTTAACTGTAATACTTAGTGTAACCAATTTGTATTAGTCTGTTAACCGACTGCTTATTCGATTATTACTTTATTTAATGGTTGTTAAACTGTTACATGTCTATTTATCTATATCCATCATCTTTTTAAATTGGATTGTATAAATGATTTTTATTAAACTTGCAAATTTATTTGACATCCGTTTTCTAAAATAACTGGTGGTTATCTCGTACTATTATTTTTATGACAGTGATGAAAAGAATGGACCACCTATGATTCCTGTATTTATTAGAGTATTGTGCTGGCCACCTCTTATTTTAATAAGCAGTGTGTCACAGATGGTATTAGAGCATCGGGTTCTAGAGTCCTTAAGATCTATGCGGACATATCACGTTCTACCGTAGCATTCTTTGATATAGATCCCTATTGTTAGGACTATTTTGTTTGTGCATGTTTACGATCTTCTACAAGGATAAATTGTTTAAATTTTATTCTGATTTAGTTATTTTTCATCTCAGATGCCGCTTAGAAGAGGTGGCCCGGCGAAAGTAAATCGATTTGCAGAGAATATAGATCCCCCACCACCGCAAGGAACAATAAATGCGGCGGAGGTGGCTAATACTGTTGCCCAGGCAGTCAATGCTGCAATGACTACTATGGCCCAACATTTTCCCCGAGCCCAATAATCGCTAGCACCGAAGGTTCAAGCCCATGCGGGACCCTCCGCGTGGGAGAGATTTAGAGAATCTTTTTTAAAAGGTCACCCTCCAAAATTTAGGGTGGCGCTGATGTGATTGTTGCAAACTAGTGGAAGAAAGATATGCAACACCATCTTCAAATGGTAGAGTGAAGTGGGGAACGAAAATAGATTCACGCCACTTTCAAACTGGTAGGAGCGGCTCTACATTGGTGGGAGTCAGTTATAACTCCAGAGCAGAGGGATACCATGTCTATCTAGAACTTTTGGGTTTTGTTTGATCAGAAGAATTTTCCTCCAACAATCCAGAAGGAGATGAGGAGGAAACTCCAAGATGTTGTTCAAGGGGAATGGTCTGTGGTGGAATATGAAAAGGAATTTATGCATCTTGTGAAACTTATGTCGAATGAAGTAATTCCGAAAGAGAGGAGGATTTTGAAATTCATCGGGGGTTTAAATTGAATAATAAGGCAATACTTGTTGGTAAATGCAGCTTTGTAAACGTTTGTAGACGTGATGAATGCAGCCTTGCTCCATTTCCAAGATCACCGTTTTCATGTGAAAGGGAGTAAGAAGATTTCGGATTCGGCTCAAGCTAGTAAGCAAGGAGGTAATGGTTCCTGTGGATCGCTACCCTCACCACAATAGTCAGGAAGTAAATAGAAAGAGAGGGACCCCCATCAAGTGGACTCGTCTAAGAAACAACATTTCGGGGTTTTTAACTTTGGCGGAGGTGGTTTAAGGCACAGTCAGGGTGCTCAGCAGTTAGGCCAACATGTCCAAGCAGGCAGAGGAAATAATGGAGGTCAAGGCCATTAGGGCCAAGGCACGGGGCGGTTTTAGAGTAACAATCGGGGCCGTCATCCGGAAAATTTAGCAGGCCGTCGTTTCCAATGCAGTGAACAGGGTCATTTTAATAGAGCTCTTCCACACTTTATAGGGGGACTGTTTCCCATGGGTCCTCAGCATCAACAGCCTCCAACGCCTATTCTAACTGTCCCTCTACAGCAGGGGAAACTTCAGTATGGGCGTGTGTATAATATTCAAGATGCTTTGTTTCCCCTAGAACCTCCCATATCACCAACTATTGAGGGTAAGTTTTCCATTCATGGGTATGTGGGTTAAGTGTTATTTAATACGGGCGTGACGCACACAATTATTTCTAGGCATTTTTCCCATTCGATGGGGTTAATTAAATCTGCCGAAAGTACTTTTACTAGTGTGGAGTCCTCCATAGGTGATGGTTCTCTTATATTATTTATTTGTAGAAGGCTAGGAATAGACCTTGGTAATTTGCGTTTTGAGGATGATTTACTCATCCTAGATATGGTCGGGTATGATGTTATTTTGGGTATATACTAGTTAGTGAAATACTGAGCTATGGTACATTATTACGGGAGAAGTATAGTCTTCGCCATTCTGGGGCAATAAATGTTTTTAGTGGCTATGCCTCTTTCTGAGGGATGTTCGAGCACGTACTTATATTGTAGTAAGGAGGAGACTTCACGCAGAATAGTTGTTTCCATAGACTCGATTCCCACTGTTAGAGAATTTGAGGATGCTTTTTGGGAGATTCTGGGCTTACCACCAAGTCGTGAGATTGACTTTGTAATTGATTTAACATCGAGAACTCGACCGATTGTAAGAGATCCATACCATATGGCCCCTTTCGAAACGAGGGAGCTAAAGGATCAAATTCACCAACTGTTAGAGCACGAATTTATTCGGCGTAGTACATTACCATGGGATGATCCTGTATTATTTGTGAAGAGGAGAGATGGTTCCCTCCAGTTATGCATTGATTACCAAGAATTGAATAAGGTCACCATCAGGAACAAATATGCCTTACCTCAGATCGATGATTTATGTGATTAATTAAGGGGAGCATCGTACTTATCTAAGATAGATTTGAGGACTGGGTATCATCAGCTGTGAATTCCAGAGCAAGACGTGTCAAAGACTGCATTCTTAACTAGATATGGGTTCTATGAGTTTTTGGTCATGCCTTTTGGGATAACCAATTCTCCTGCCGTATTTATGGACCTTATGAATAGAGTATTTCGGGACTTCTTAGACCCGTTTGTCATAGTGTTCATTGACGACATTCCGGTATATTCTCAGATCGAAGATGAATATGCCAAACACTTGCGATTGGTCCTGTAGACACTACAACATCATCAAATTTATGCCAAGTTCGAGACATGTGGCTTTGGCAGAAGGAAGTGCAGTTTTAGGTAAACATTGTAATAGCTGAAGGTATTTCTGTAGACCCGAGTAAAGTTGTCGCGGTGAGGGAATGGGTTCATCCCATGATGCCCACTAAGATTCGTAGTTTTCTGGGTTTGGCGGGTTATTACCGCCATTTCATTAAGGGTTTTTCCAAGATTGTTGTCCCTTTGACGAACTTGACCCGAAAGGGAGTGAAATTTGTTTGGGATGATTCCTATCAGCTAGCTTTCGATGAGTTGAAGTATAAGTTGATTACTGCTACTATACTCGCATTTCCAAGACCGTGAGTATACTATTTAGTCTTCACAGAGGCATCTCTACAAGGATTGGGAGGTGTGTTACAACACGAGCATAGGGCCATTGCATATGTGTCTCGCAAGCTAAATCCCCATGAGAAGAATTATCCACTGCATGATTTGGAGCTTTCCGTGATAGTGTTTGCCTTAAAGATATGGAGACATTACCTCCTAGGGGAGAAGTTTAGCCTTTTAACGGACCATAAATCGTTGCAATATTTATTCTCGTAGAAGGATCTGAATATGCGTCAATGTCGGTGGTTGGAGTTCGTGAAGGACTATCAATTCTATATTCATTATCACCGAGGCAAGGCAAATGTGGTAGAGGATGCTCTAAGTCATGGAAGCACAAGGAAAGGACAGAGACTTCCAAGACCGGGTATGCCAATTGTTAATCGAGGGAGCAAAGTCTTAGTTAATTAGTTCTGACGGTGGGTTACATTTTCACGGAAGACTTATAGTCCCGGATGAGGGAGACTTGAGATGTGTTGTCATGACTGAATCCCATGGTTCAAGGTTTGAAGTACACCCAGGTGGAGACAAAATGTACCAAGACATGCGCCATCAATACTGGTGGGTGGGTATGAAAAGGGACATCTTTGAATTTATTTCCCAATACACCACTTGTCAATTGGAAAAGGTGGACCACCAGCGACTGAATGGATTATTGCAACCATTGGAAATATCGATGTTGAAATAGGAGAGCATCTCAATGGATTTCATCACAGAATTGTCGACGTCACAAAGAGGTCATGATTTTATTTGGGTTATTGTCGATAGTCTGACTAAATTAGCAGACTTTTTATCGGTACGACAGATTATGATACGGCACGTTATGCCCGGCTCTTTATTGTGGAGATTGTTAAACTCCATGAGGTACTTATAAATATAGCCTCTAATCAATATAAGATTTTTGTATCCCATTTTTGGCGATGTTGCGAAGAAGCAATGGGTACCGAATTGAAGTTGAGTACCTCCTACCACCCGCAAACGGATGGACAAATGGAAAGAGTAAACTAAATGTTGGAGTATATGCTTCGAATGTGCATACTTGACTTTAAAGGAGGATGGGAGCAATACCTTCCCTTGGTCGAATTTACATACAACAATTCGTACCAATTTATGACATGTATGTCATCATATGAAGCATTGTATTGCCGGCCGTGTAGGTCACCTACTTATTAGTTAGAAGTAGGAAAAAATAAGCTCCTTGGACCTGAAATGATCCAAGAGACCTCATCGAATATTCAACTTATTTGAACCCGCATTCGAATTGCACAAGACTGTTAAAATATCTACGCCGACGCGAATATAAGGCATGTAGAATTGGAGGTAGGGGACCAAGTTTTAGTGTGGGTATCCCCGATGAAGGGTATAATACTATTCGGGAAGAAAGACAAGCTTGCGCCGCGCTATGTAGGCTATTTTCTCGTTATTAAAAAGGTAGGCCCCGTAGCATATCAACTTGCTTTGTCAGAACGCCTACAATAGATTCACGATGTGTTTCGTGTCTCATCTTTGAAGAAGTATAAAAGGTGAGAAGGAGCTCATTGGCTCATTCCTTTTGATAATATCGAGTTACAACCCGATATTTGATATGAGGAACAACCGGTTGCTATATTAGATCACGGAGAGCATAGATTAAGATCGAAAGTGGTACCATTGGTTCGAGTCTAGTGGGGAGACCATAATTCTGAGGAATCAACTTGGGAACGAGAGGACGGTATTCGAGAGAAGTACCCACACCTCTTTTTATAAGGTACCCCTGAATTTTGAGGACAAAATTCCCTTGTAAGGGGGGAGTATGTAATACCCCTTATTTGCGAGTAATTAATTTTATATTAATTTGCCTAGTGTGTTAATTATATAAAATAAAAAAAACTTGAAGTGAATATTATTTTAAGTGATTTGAGAGATAATATTTACCTAGTTTTGCATATTTACTGTTAAGTAAATGTAAATAGCATCATATTATGTTTTGTTGTGTTGTTGTAATTTAAACGACGATTATGATTTATATTCCAATTTAATTAGTATTTAAGAATTTATTTGATGTTGGAACATGAAATAATGAATGATATTTCGGATGCCAGTTTAGAGGGCGTGGTTAGTCCATAAATGGTTGAAATAGTCAAAATAAGTACCAAGTTGTATTTTTGGGTTCCGGGTACTTTTGACTAGTTATAACTTAATTATGATATTACGAGTCATTTTAATTATGTAGTAGCACTTAAATGTTACACATAATCTATTTGGGTATTTTAGTTTTGCAAGAGCAATTAAGCTCATTTATGTGTTCTAAACCTAGAGAGAGTTAGAGAGAAGAGAGAGCTTAGGAGAAAGAGGAGAGAAAGAGTGAATTGAAGACTTGAGCTTGGAATTGTTGCTACCGGAAGATAATCCGAGACCACAAACTTGAGGCAAGTTTCTAACTTGCAATTATGTATGATTTAGTGTGGATAATTTTTATTGATGGTTATGTTTTTGTAGATGTAAACCATTTATGGGTTTTGATGATTTTTGGTGTTTAAACCCTTAAATATTGATTTAGATATGATTTGAATTGGATTGATTAGTTGGTGGTGGTGTAGAAATGATTTGTTGTTAGTATGAGTTTATCATGTTGGGATTTGAGGGAAGAAAAATGGGTTTTGGGTATTTAGGATTCATATAAACCGTAGCCCCAACTGGGCAAATCTACCAGGGCATATTGATTCGCCCTCCCTAGCGAATCGATTCGCTCATAATGGTGGCTACAGTTACGGGAAAACTGAATCGATTCGGGTTAAGGCCTAATCGATTCAGACTAAGATAAAAATTTGGTTTTCTCATCCGAATCGATTCTCTTTTAGGGAGAATCGATTCGGCCCTAGGCGAATCGATTCGTAAATCCTGTTGTTTTAGGATATTTTTCTAAGTTAGTTTTTAGCCCTTTTCTTTTAGGTTTAAGGCTTAGGAATCTTCTTTTACAAAGTAATAAAGAGTGATATAGTCTTATATTAGGTGGATTAATACCCTAGATTAGTAAGGAGGTAATTGGACTTATTTCGAGGGCTATTTAATAGAAGTTAGTATCTTTTTCCTATAGAAAGCTAGCTTAGGATTAAGGGAGAGTTAAGTGGTATTTTATTGGGAATTTCAGAGACTAGCATGAGGAAAATTGCACTTGGTAGCCTTTAGTGTTGTTGTGAACTCTCATACACTATTATGAGGACAATTAAACATTGCAATTTATGTCGTTAAAAACATATGGTTCTGGATATAATAAAATGCACTTTCTAAATTGGCATATCTTGTGAATTATGACTTTCAAATACACACCTCTCTAAATGCTATCATAAGGGAAGTTATGTGAATGAGGTGAAGTCCCCTGACTAGTGAATACAGGGTGAATATAGTCCTCGACCATAGGACAAGTGGTAATATTGTGTTGTTATTTTATTCAAAGTGAGGTAATTCCGGGTATGGTTATGACTCCTTGTCGAAGGTATATGGCCGCTTCCCACGCGACACGATTTAGGGTGCCCGGGTGGTCTTGGTTATAGGTTCTATAAGATCATAGCTATTTAGGGGCGCATCTAGTGGGGTGACTACGAAAGGATGGTCTTGGAATCATTATATTTTGAATGTAACTATTCTCACGAATGTGGCATTTCATAAATGGATAATTCATTTATAAATCAAGTGTATGGAATAAGTTTCCTAATGGAGAATGGACTTGTGAATTCATACTTTACAGTTGCAATCCAAGCTTATTAAAATGGAATTTAGTTATTTCTCTTGGATTAATGAATAGTTAAGATTATAAATGGCATTGCTCTAAGATGTGCACTTAGATGAGAGACGAGGATTATTCTTATTGTGAAGAGCGATTTAGACTTGGTTATGATGTTAAAATTCATAACTATTATGCAATTAATTCACACGCATATCATATCAAATGGGTCCCTCCTCCGTTTATACTCTCTGTTTTGTATGGATCCTATTTATGCTCAGGTGCTCCGCCGCATGGATGCCCGTGTTAATTTCTTCTTCTCACTGTCAGGGAGCTATAACATTTTTGCGAATGTTGGAGGATATTTGATGTAGATGCCTCCATCTATTGTATAATCTATATATGATCAGTCTGTACATTCAGGTGTGTTGCCCAAGTTTTGTATTAACATATATTGTGATATTTAACTGTAATACTTGGTGTAACCTGTTTGCATTAGTCTATTAACCGACAACTTATTCGGTTATTACTTTATTGAATGGTTGTTAAACTGTTACATGTCTCTTTATATATATATATCCATCTACTTTTTAAATAGGATTGTCGAAATTATTTTTATTAAACTTGCAAATTTATTTGACATCCGTTTTCTAAAATAACTGGTGGTTATCTCGTACTATTATTTTTATGACAGTGCTGCTAATAATGGACCATCTATGATTCCTGTATTGGAGTATCAGGACGGACACCACTTATTTTAATAAGTGGGGTGTCACGGAGAATAAGTAATTTGCAATTAGTCGGGGGGTTGAGTATAACCTTACAGTATAGTGATGTCTAGTACACAAGGGTTAGCTTTAAATAAGTATATAACGGTCAGCTAATCTGTGCGGTGATGCATATGTATAGGGTGTATGGGTACCCTAGTTAATTGGATGTTTAATATCGTCCATAATTGGAAGATGTGGGACTGTATGCATAATGAGAGTAAATGAATAAAGGAGTGAACTCATGTGGATGTTGGAATTTTTCCCGGTAGAGGAAATACTTTAGCAGCGAGTAGATAGGCTCATAGTAGTGACAAAAAAGGGGACGAAATTGCAACGTGACGTGTAGGCATTAATGTGAATTGGTAGATTAAATGATGAAGTCTTTTTGTATGAGATGGCTAAAACAAAGTAGCCACTAGAAGGAATTGTAAGTGTGGATTATTGGACTAAAGGATAACATTAGTAGCGATCTACAGGGAATAATAGAAGGATTTAGATTTTTGGAAAGGACGGATGTTATGCGAGAATATATCAGAAACTTTTGAGTACCGGGCTTATCCTAATTTCGAGGAAAAAATTCCTTTGTAAGGGGGGAGTATGTAATACCCCGTATATTTTAGCAATTAGAATTTAATTATTTCAATAATTACTTAGGTCTAATTTTAAATTACACGTCTACCATAATTTGATGGAATTAAATATTTTTGGGAGAGATAAGAATTTATTGTTGATAGAATAAATTATGTGATAATTATTATACGTCGTAGAGAGTAATATCGACGGAACTGTGTGGAATCTCTCCAAGGAGTCGCGTGTAGACTATTTGAGGAGTAGATGGGAAATTGTTTTTTTAGCGATGCCTCATCTGTAGGGAGACTCGTCCAACCACCTGTACAATATAGACGAGGAGACCTCTCTAGAGGTAGTGATCTCACTTGATTCAATTCTTGTTGCTCGTGAGTTTGCTGATGTGTGTCAGGAGATACTGAGATTACCACTTAGTAGGGAGATAGAGTTTGTGATAGACTTAGATATGGGCACTCATCCAATAGCACGTGCACCTTACCATATGGGTCCTATGGAGATGAGGGAGCTACAGGATACGATTAAACAGCTTTTGGGATAAGAGTTCATACATCGTAGTATGTTATCGTGGGGTCCCCCGTATTATTTGTAAAGAAGAGAGATGGGTCATTGAGACTGTGTGTCGACTAGCAGGAACTGAATAAAGTCACGATATAGAATAAGTATTCGTTACCCTAAATCGATGAATTATTCGACCAATTGAGAGGATTTTCCTACTTCTCGAAGATAGACTTGAGATACGGGTACCATTAGTTGTATATTAGGGATCAAGGTGTTTCTAAGACTGCATTCTTGATGAGACATGGATCTTACGAGTTCAGGGTTATGCCATTTGGCTAACCAATGTGATGATCGTATTTATGGACTTGATGAACATGCTATTCAGAGAGTTCTTATATTAGTTTGTTATCATATTTATTGATGATATTCTGATTTATTACAGGACAAAGGAGGATTATGCCAAACATTTATGACAGGTTTTGCAAACACTTCAGGAGCATCAGATGTATGCAAAGTTTAAAAAATGCGGGTTCTGGTTACATGAGGTGCAGTTTCTGGGGAATATTATTTCACAGAGGGGGATATCAGTGGACCCCATTTAGGCGCCAACAGTGAGGGAGTGGGGATAGACCACGACACCGACGGAGGTACGTAGTTTCTTAGGTTTGGCGAGATATTATAGGTGATTTATTCAGGGATTTTCAAAGATTGTGGGTCTTATGACTAACCTGGCTCGCAAAGGAGTGTCGTTTATTTGGAATGACGCTTATTAGTTGGCTTTAGATGAAATGAAGGACTAGTTGACTTCAGGACCAGTTATCGCTCTAAATAATCCAGGTGTGGAGTACCTATTTTACACTGATGCATCCCTATAGGGACTTATTGGAGTACTTCAGCTAGAGAGTCAGGCTATAGCTTTACCTTCCCTCTATCTTAAGACTCATGAAAGGAATTATTCTACCCATGACTGAGGGTTAGCAACAGTCGTGTTTAGACTTTAAATTTAGAGACATTCCTTGTTGGTAGAGAAATTTTTCCTGTTTACAGATCATAAGTGATTATAGTATTTGTTCAGTCAGAGAGATTAATATGCGTCAGCATAGGTAGCTTGAATTTGTGAAGGACTCTCTATTCAAAATACAGTATCACCTGGGGAAGGCCAATATGGTGGACAATGCATTGAGCCATAGACTAGTGGGAGAGGTGGATGAGGTGTGGAAAGAAAAATGGAAGAAGCTGGGTCATCAGGATGCAATTGCTAGATCATTCATGTCAGTTATGACCATTACACCCCATATTATCACGAGGGTGGTATAGTCACAGGCGACAAATCCATTTTTTAGTAGAGGATTAGGCATATTTTAGCTATGGGAGCTGAGTCATACTCCATTAGTTCAGAGGGAGGTTTGTGATTCAATAGGAGGTTGATAGTTCCTGAGGGGGAGGATTTATGACACACTGTGATGGAATAGGTGCACGGCTCCCGATTTACGGTACATCCCAGAGGGGATAATATGTACCAAGATATCAGATGAAAGTACTATTCAAGTGGGATGAAGAGAGATATCACTGAGTTCATCTCGAGGTGTACCACATGTCAGCTAGTAAAGGTGGACCACAAAAGACCAGCAGGAGTCCTATAGACATTGGAGATTCCTATGTGGAAATGGGAGGCCATTTCCATGGACTTTATTACCTGGCTATCAACTTCATAAAGGGGTCGCGATTCCATATGTGTGATAATGGATTGTTTAACTAAGGTAGCTCACTTCCTGCTAGATTGGACTAATTACACTACGGGAGAATATGCCTAGATTTTTATTGCTGAGATTGTGAGACTGCATGGGGTGCCATTAAACATTTTGTTTGATAGGGAAAATATTTTTTTATCGACATTTTGGGAGAGTTTCTATGAGGCTATGGGTACCTAGTTGAGATTGAGTACAACTTATCACCTGCAGACGGAGTGGACTAATCAGATGTTAGAATATATGTTACGGATATGTATCCTCGACTTTGGTGGAGGTTGGGAGTAGTATCTTCCAGTAGTGGAATTTTCCTATAATAACTTCCACGAGTTTATGATTGGCATGGACCCACTCGAGACGCTATATTGTAGACCTTGTCATTCTCGAACTTGTTGGTTGGAGGTGGGAGACAACAAGCTACTCAGGCCAGAGTTAATTCACGATACGTGAGATAGGATATAGATGATATGGAGTAGTATATGGATAGCTCAAGACAGATAGAAGAGTTATGCCAATGCTAAGCGGTCCTTTCTGGATTTTGATTTTGGGGATCAGGTGCTAATGCGTGTATCTCCTATGAAGAGGATAATGAAACTTGGGGAAAATGGGAAATTGGTGCCAAGGTATGTTGGGCAATTTCCTATCCTCAAGCGAATTGGGACAATAGTGTATAGGCTTGTGTTGCAAAAGCTATTTCACCATATTCATGATGTGTTCCATATTTCTTCATTACGACGATAGCTACGGGATGAATTGGCGTACACTCACATTGCACTGGAGGAGATAGACTTACAGCCTGATATTTTGTATGAGGAGAGGCCAGTCCCTATCTTAGACCACAGTAATAGGATATTTAGGTTAAAGGTAGTGCGCCTTATACGGGTTCAATAGGGGCATCATAATGCCGATAAGTCTACTTGGCAGAGCGAGGATGAGATGTGCGAAAAATACCCAGAGTTGTTCGTAGTAGGTATTTTCTTTTTCTGAATTTCAAAACAAAATTTCATTATAAGGGAGGAAGTATGTAATACCCCGTAATTTGAGCAATTTTTTTATTTGGATGAATTTGGAAATAATTAAATTAAATTGGAAAAATTAATCTGGGATAATAAAAATTAATTAACGAAACAAGGGTTAATATTTATTGATGTGAATTATATTGATTATTACTTAGTGAATGAAGTAATGTATGATTATGGATATATTAAAATTATCACAAGTGAAAAATATGACTGTTAATTAATCTAGACGGGACGCGCATGTCAAACTTGTCGAGACTCAGTTAAAGGAAATAAAAATTAATTTATCTTTAAGTTATCCATACGGTCATTTTGAGTGCACCCAAGTGCCCGGATGGGTCGAAACATTCAGAAAAGTGTACTCGATGGTTTAATTTGGGTCCCGGGTCAATCTTGAACCAAACTGGTATCCCGAGAGGGTATTTCGGTCATTTTAATTTTTGGAGAAAAGGGATCTACGAAATTAGTAGGTTTATATCATCTGAGAAGGGAGAGTTTTTGGGGTAGAGGTTATAGAGTTGTAGAAAGTCCATAGGAGGTTAATGGGAGGAGGTCCCAAGGGCTAGAACCACCATTATTGTACAGTTTGCACCACAAATACCACCATCGCATAGATCGGTAAGGACGGAGACCAACGATACCAGAATTATTCAGAGATTTAGACATTCATATCAAGGAAAGTGTTTAAATTTACAATTATTGCTTGGCTTGTTTCCAACCTTCTCTCCTTCGGTATCCCTACTTGGTTGAAGAACCAGGTGAAATTTGGAGATTTTGAAACTGCATAGTATTCTAGGACTGGGTCCGCTTCCTCACCTTCAACGCTGTATACATCCTCCACGTCTTCAACGCTTACTTTATTGTAGGATAATATTACGTTATCCATTCCCTTAGTACAGATTTCCAAGGCTTCTTCGAACTCCTCCTGCTTCGTCATTGGCTCTCTTTCTTCTCTCTCTCTACCTCTTCATCATAGCTCACCACCAGATTGGCCCCATGTGCTGGGAGTGGGTTGTTTTTGATGTTTGTCGGAGGGATTTGCAATGTCCCCTCCTTCATGTACTTGTCGATGATTCTTTTCAGCGTGAAATATCTCTCTGTTGGATAGTGAATCTTTCGATGAATCTGGCAATATTTAGGATCCACCCTTGTTGTCGCATCGAGTTCCCCAACGAGAATGCCCTTTGGTTCATAAAACGTTCCTACTTGGACCATTGCATTGTAACAGCTGAAAGCCTCCTCCACTGTACAAGGCAATGGTGGTGGATCCTCCCTGTCTCTTCCAAACTTCCTCTTATTGTCCTTCTTCGGCGCTTTACCCCCATCTTCTCCCTCAGTGTACCCTACCCATGGGGGCTGAGACCTCCCCCCCCACAGGTTGTATCGGGTGCCTAAACAACATGGGAACCACCACTGGATTTGTTCGCACAACCAACGAGATGTTTCTTGCCGCCTTTAAGAACGCCGAAAAAGTCCCCTCGCGCGTCTCATTGATAAGATGGCAGATGTACTCAGAAAGTTGCCCCTCTGCATAGATCTGTAATAACTTGGACTCTTTGGCCTCCTCCCTCACATCGAGGGACCTTTCCCTCCTTCGAACGTAAGCCAGCACTTCTTCCCCGGGTTGTGGATTCTCCATCCCCAATTGGGTTAAAGTAAACTCATCCACCCCCAGAAACAACTTCTGGACGAACAAAACGTGCATCTCCTCCCCCGTGGAAACACTCTTGGGAGCTAAGTGAGAATACCAGGTGTATGCCTTGTCGATTAAGGATTTGGAAAACTCCCTCAACCTAATCTTCTTATTATTGCAATGTGCCCCCAAGTGTTCAATGAAGAACTTAATGTGTTCCTTTTGAGTTCCACATTTTCCTATGTATTTTTCAAAGATAAGAGGGATGTAATCTTTTGGATAGGGCTCATCATTGTATTCCTGGGGGTAAGGTGTCCGAAAGTCATTATAAATCGAAGCTACCTCGCCCGCAGATTGCGAGGAAGCTTTGTAATACCCCGTAATTTTAATAACCTTTAAAATTAGTTATAATTTAAATTAATGGATTAATTGGATTTTATAATTAATTAATTCATTTGGGTTTTATCCGAATTGTGGATATTAAAATGTATGATTCTAAATATTACTTAAAGATATTTAGGTAATATATGAATGTGATGATTATTGATAATTGTTGTGAGATACAAATTCGGTAATTTGTATTTTTTAGTCAGACGCGGTATGGGACGTGTCGGGACTAAATTGTTAAATTAAAAAGGAAATTTATTTTCTATCGACCTTATAGTCATTTCGACTGCGTCGTTGCGTCCGGAAAGTTTGAAATAGTCAGAAAAGTCTATTTGGATGTCAATTTTGAGTCTCGGGTCATTCGGAAATGAAAAGACAACCCAAAAGGGCATTTTGGTCATTTTTGCAAGGGGGATGAATAGTGATTTCGGATTTTGTCCTATTATAAGTATTTGTAGATTAAGTGTACGTGGGTTATTCATCTCCTCTACACAAACTAGATAAGTCATCTTCCTAGAGAGAGTGAAAGGTTGCTTGGGAAGGGAAAAGCTTACTTGGGAAGGAGAAAAACAAATAATCAAGGGTCACCACCACCAACCACCATCAGAGTTTGATCGGAGAAGGGAGAACCACCTGAGATATACTACACCAAAGGATCAGGCCTTCATTATAGGCAAGTGTTTGATAATGGCAATCTAAGTTTGTATATTGTCCATGTTAGAATAGTTATTAAAAGAGATGATTTTTCATGTTTGGAAGACATAATGGAGTTGTTAAATGAATTTCTGGAAACTGAAATGATATAGGAATTAAACTCATGTTGTAGGTTGATAATAATCCACGAAATAATCATATAACTATGGAATAAATTCTGAAAATCATTGTTGTGTTCTTGAGGATATTAGGTTGATAATTTTCGGGAAAAATAGGAGATTACATGCTTTTTAATCCAATCTCTTGATGATTCTAGGATGTTTAGATCATTAGAAATCATTTTTATATGTTGGTATATCATGTAGTAAGAATCATAAGTAATTTGGGATGTTATTATGAAGGTTTGAATGATGAAAAATGGTGAAGCCCGTAGTTGCAGAAATGCAGAAAAACTAGGTTGTTACCTGAGTGATCGATCGATCAACCCCCTGCCTTCGATCGATCGACCTCCCCAGGATTGTTAAAGTTGTTCCTTTTTAATGTTGATTCTTATCCCAAAACTTTGGTAGATCTTTGGTGATTATTACTTGGATATTATGTGACTTATATAAGATTAGTAAGCTCTAGAAAAGATTTGAATTAATTCGATTGGGATTTAATTGATTAGAATAATGATAATTAAATTAAAGGAATTTCGGTTGCTAGATTCATTTGTTGGATTCTAATTGGTATGCATGAGGGTTAAATGTAGGACCAGTAGGGGTGATTGAATATAACACCTGGGTATCCTTATGTTTAGAAGAGGGTTTAATCCTAAGTGAAAAAGATGTGTTTATAAGAGATTTGAAACTATCGGTTTTAACCTTAATTAAAGGGAGAGTTTAGTTCATAGTAATTCAGGAGATATGACGATGTGGAGTAGTAGGGTATAAGTGACTTCTTATTGAATATATGTTGAGGAAAAACCTATTTGAACCTTGTGTATTGAGTGAGTCTCGGGGTTAATTAAATTAAGAAGTAAAGTTATGATATTTTAATACGTTGGATATAAAGAGATACAATGCTACGTGTGGGAATAATCTAAGGGTAATGTGAGTACCTTATTGATAGTATATTATAGGTATGATAATGCCTATTTGATTGATTGATGATTATGTGTATGACATACCTAGCTTACTTGCTATCGACGGGAGGTTTACGCGTGAGGGCAGTCATATCCTGATGAATCCATGGGATCTTTGATTTGTCGCTCAAGAACATAGGTCTATGAAAGACTTATCGGGGAGTTGATAAGTCCGTTGACTATGGGAACGTAAGTATGTGAATGTCTCGTGGGTATGAGAACTATGTTCGCCTCCAATGATTGTGTTGTTGTTTGTGGTTCGAGGAATCCTTACCAAACCTTTATTCCCCTATTCGGCGACCAGCGATGATGGGACATGATAGCAGAGTAATGCATTGCACCGCAGCTGTGACTCGGGGTGCCGTATTATATATATATATATATATATATATATATAATGAATTAAATGATTGAATGGTTATAGTGTGGTTAAATCATCTATTGTGTGATAATTGTAGATAACGGTGAAATTGAGAAAGAATGAAAATAAGTTAATGAATATTTATTGAAGAGATTAATTCATATTAATGAGAAATGATTCATATTAAGGGAAACGATTCATAAATGAGAAATTCAAATGAATGATTATACGACGTATGGTATGGGACATACAGGGTTATAATCTGAGATGAAATCATATTATGGAAATTAGTAAAGAGGAACCATTAACTAGGAGATTAATAGGAAACGTTAAGTGTGCACTCTAGCTGAGAGGTGAGAATTGCAAGTGAGAGTTGGATGCTAACATGTACATAATAAATGCTTTATTGCACATGTTAAATACTTGTTGTTTTAGAAATTATTTTCACAATCGGGCTCTGACCCGTTTCCTTGCATATTCTCTTTTCTATTGTATCTTCTATATCAGGTGTCCAGCAGCACTGACGCCAACCTTAGAGGATTATGATGAGCTATGGAGCTATGGAGTTTTTGCTTAGACGCTTATCTTCTTTTGATTCACAGTATTCTTATAGTTAGGGCATGTCGCCCAAAGATTCAGTTATCACTTTCTATAGGAGTCATATACTACTGTGTTCGTGTCATTTTAATACATTTGTTATTGTTGGGATTACTGTAATGGATTAATATTATTTGGGAATGTTTATTCCAATTGCATTTAAATTCTTTTGTCTTATTTGTTCAGTTATAAGTGTTGTAGAATAAAAAGTGTTGTGTTATTCTTAAACTAAAAATTGATTGGTTGAAGTTAAAATTTGGAAAGTTTTTAACACCAGCTTAATTGGGTATTGGGTAAATTGTGAATGTTTTCGACAGTGATGATAAGAATGAGCCAACTGTATATTCTGTTTTAATTTGGTATGGGACTGGCCACCCGGTATTTAATTAGGTGGGGTGTTAGAAGCTTGTATGAACTTTAGCATCTCCTTCTGCATCTCTTTCCTCATTTCCTCCATTGGTGATGCTACGGGGGAAACAACTAACGGGACTATAGGCTGAGTGCCCGTTGTAGCTGGAGAAATCATCATAGTTGGAGTCGTTGATACTCCTAAGGTTACCACTAACGGATTCACAATAGAGGGTATACTTACTGAGACTATTCCCGTTCTGCCTGCACTTGGTGGGGTTGTTGGGGCTAGCCCTGAAGTTACGACGGAGTTGGCTTCAAATCCTCCCGACACCGTTCAAGCTATCGGAGTTTACAAAATCTCATAAAACTTATTCATGAGGAGTGCCACCTGGGCTGGTCCAAACCCAGCACTCGTGCAATCTTTTCTGTCCCCTAGAACGCCTGTCATCCCCTGAACTGGAGGTACCTCTATTCGAGGAGCCCCGTACCTTAGAGCCTGCAGTTCTCTCACCGCCTGTTCTTCACTGTGTTGAATGTCATCAAAGTTGATCCTTCGATTAACATTATCAAGTGCCATACTCCTTACTCAGAAGAATGCCTCCCTAGCAGAGTCGGCAAATGTATGAGGGTAGTTTAGATAAGATGGAGGCGTAACTCCTTTTGAGTATAGTAGCGATAAGTTAATTAACAAAAACCCTAGATTAACTGTAGGGAACACAAACAAAACTTAGTGAAGATAAAGTTGGGATAAACTCACAAATCTC
This sequence comes from Sambucus nigra, assembly GCA_949130495.1. NCBI lineage: Eukaryota > Viridiplantae > Streptophyta > Magnoliopsida > Dipsacales > Adoxaceae > Sambucus > Sambucus nigra. The sequence continues at coordinate 257,633,031 of OX422224.1, forward strand.
TTGTTTATAACTCAGTCAGACAACAACGAACTCAGAAGTAACTCATTTCGAGGGAGAGAGAAGTAAGCACCCTGGATACACCTTGGCAGGCAACCTAAATACACCAACCACCCTCAAGAAACTCTGCCAAGTATTAAAAGCTTCGTAATAATTTGACAATAGTGGGTGAGTAAAACATCTCTGGTCTGTAATAACTCTTTCTTGTATATCTATTCTCTAGCAATAACTTCTGAACTCTAAAAAAGAACATGCTCTCCCAAGAGGTGGTTGGGGTCTTTAAATAGCCCCCATCCCACTCCTGAGGCATCTCAGTCACTAATGCCTGTGGAAGACATCCCTCATACTTTATGTCACCAACATTAAATACCTGATGCACTAGTTATCTCCACGTCATAGACATTAAATACCAAGGTATGCCTTTTGCCTAACCACTGTTTGTCAGGGGGCTGTCGTTATAGAGGTTGCTTACGAACCGTCTGACAACCCCAAATACCAAGTTGGTTTACTCAAGTGCTGATTTGGCACTGTCTAGCTTGATAGTGAAATCACCTGGAGTAGATGTGACATTAAGTAGAGGGTTGTTTGGTTAGATCTCAACGCCCGATGGAACTCAAAGTCACTCCACCTGTGGTTCCACGGTAAGAGTCCTTCAGAATTCTACCAGGTGTATCTAAGATTGTTAAGACAAGACCCAACGATGCCTCACTTCTCAATCCTCCAAACCAAGTTCCTCTGAAGTTCCTATGGCGAGGTCATTTTATAAAGCATGGAAGGTCTCCCAGTCCCTACCAAGCATGGTCTCTCGCGAGTACCGTTCAACCTCACACCAAGTTATTATCATTCTCATTATTTCATTACAACCATTGTAGCTCATAGTCAATATAAACAAATATACAATATGAATAACTAACACAACAAGCTAAAGTATGAGTTTCCACGCTAAGCTGCCTTGCTTGAGCTGCCACGCTGAACTGCCTCGCTTGAGCTGCCACACTGATCTACGTCGCTTGAGCTGCCACACTTGAGTTGACTTAATCCCAAACATTGTTATTAATGGGGGGATTATCCCTAATATCAAGATTATCTTCAAGCCCCTATATATTTTCCCCTTTATGGGGAGATTTGTTGTTGGAACAAGAAATATATGCACGAAAACTTCTCAATCCATTGAACCTTCTCTGCGTGAAAAAATTCTGGTCTATTTTCCTTCATTAGAACCACAGCGTTAGAATCTCCAGGAAAAAGTAAAATTCTCCCACTTTTTCCTTACACTCAACCTCAACCGTTCTAGCTTTACTACTTTAAATTCTCCTAAAAGGCCTACTAACCTTCTCAAACACTTGTTTTTGCTCTGGGGAAGTGCAATTCTCCCATTCATGCCTTTGTGGAGTACAGTTTTGAGTAGTGATTGTTGCATTAGGACTTCCCCTATCATTGGGACTTGTGAGATTCTCCCTTTTAACGCTTCGCTATGTTCGAAAAAAGAAAAAATTATCCCCGATGTAGACGAGTCACAATTAAACAGCGTTTGGACTTGGGCAAGGGGACTTCGTAGCTTTTTTGAACCGTTGGAACAACTTCTTCGTTGGGAGTTTATTGGATATGTCTGACAAAAAATTCTGGCAGGAAAACTCAAACTATCTTAAGAAGGTAACGCTTTTAATTCCCCAGGCATCACTTCGTAAATGGCATGACGCTGCCGTTTCAGCCGTCAAACACTTCTCGAAATGCCACATGTTCATTTGAAATGATTATAGGCGTTCTTGCACGTGCGGTGGTGGGAAACTCAATATACATGTTTAAAAGGTTTCAAACGTCTCTTGTTTCAAAACCCTTCTCTTTGCTTCGTCTTCTTCAAGCTCTCGTCTTCTTTAGAGAGAGAAATTTGCGTAAAAACCCCATTATTGTCCAACTCTTTTCCTAGCTTCTTCCTTCTCTCTTCATTTGAGCCACCACCTTTGGTTATGCTCCTCCATCTTTGGTCCTGGACCTTCTTACCAAACTATTTCATTCATCGCCACTTACTATGGCTTCTTCAATTGCTGCAAAGGTTGCCACCTCCGCTGCTCAGCCAAGCTCCCCTTCTGCCACCTCTGAAGCCGCTGCTACCCCTAGCACCACTACCCTGAATGCAACTCGTCAATAGCAACTATGCTTTTACCACTAGTCTCCCATCTTTGGTGAAGATGATAAATTCTCTGATGTATGTAAGACCTGCCATTTCTCATCCAAGTATGACCCTTTACTGTTGGGCGATGAAGATGAGGATTCGTCGAAGTTAGGCTACCTTTCCCCAGAGGGGACTCTGCGCTTTTGGTTGGACTGTGGTGACTTCCCCTATTCTCAGATCTATTTCGAGGAACCTGGGGTGTCACCAGCCCATGTCGCTGCCTAGCACACACATATGTAGAGCTCTCACGATGTTTCTCTTACGAAGGCTGGTCTTTATTGAGCCTACTCGTTTAGGGAGTTCACACTTTCTAAGCATAACACTATGCTCCAAGTACTAGTTTCCAGATGGAACATTACAACTCACATGTTCTTTACTACATGGGGATAATTCACCATCACGTTGGAGGACGTCTATGAGATACTTGCGTTTGAGCCCATGGGTGAGTTTGTATACCAAGATGAGGCCTTAAACGCAGAAGAGATTGCTAATAGAGCTGAGCTTGATCGAATCTTCCATAGTTGAACTGGTTCTTCTAACAAGGCCACTTTTACTCCCCTCATAAGTTATTTTTTTGAATCTCCAACTCCGAAGGATGTCACTACTGCAATGGAACAAGGTAGAGGTACATCTCTAGAACTACCGGTCTACATTTTTGCGTTGTTTTCACTCTTCTTCGTGACTGGGAAACCCAACGACCAGCCCATGAGGGACCTCATAAATATTTCCATCCATTTGGATAGGAGTTTCAACCTTCCTATGGTCGCCATTGCCTTGGGGTCCCTTTATACGCGGCTGGATCGAACTCATATCTCCACAGCACGGTCATTGGGCCGTTATAACTTATCCAATTTTGCCAACACCATTATCTTAACGGGCTTACTTTACACCTATTTTCCTGTCATTGCCTCCAAGTCTATCTCTCTCCCTGTGAGCTAAGGTATTAAGCCCCCACGCCTCTTATGTTTCCATAATAAATAGGGTTAGAAGGAGATAATGGGGGTTTTTTGATCGTTTGGACTCTTTTGTAATGAGGCCATACAGTGAGTCTACGTTTGCCCATTGTTGGGATTTTTTTCCTTCTACAGCCTCAAAGGTCAAGTTCATCCCGGTTGTAGAAGATCCCTCGTAGGTCGTGGTGCCTCTATTTACCCCTAGGTTGCTTCCCTCCTTTACTGAATGGGGATACAACTCTGAACCTTATAACCTTGATAAATGCGGCACGAAGTTCGAGTTTGATCAGGGGCCCCCTCGGCCTGTGTTTCAACAAAACCATACAAATGCCATTTTTACTGAAGCTTGCACCTTCTATCTTGCAGCAGTATTGCTTGGCATGATCTTTACCATCGATGGGCGAGTCACCCTTCCAAGTGCCACTAGGAAGGGGGATGTATCTACCTCTTAGGACACCAAGTTCCATCTGGTGCAACTGACCAGGAATCGTGAGTTTATATAGAGCCCCCCTAATATTCCCCAATCCTTTCTTTCTATGCCTCCGAGATGGGTCTCAAGGGAAACTCTTTTCTTGGAGTTGATTTCCCGCTGAGTAAAACCATTAAATAACCTCCCCAGGAACTACCCCTATTACCCAATGATCCCGACTGCCACGCCCAATCCCAATGCCGTTGCGACTGCCAAACAACCTGCCCCTTTAATCGGAGCTGCTACTGGTGAAGGGCCTTCCCAGCCACTAGCCAAAAAGACCAGGAAGTCCAAGAGTGGGATTTCCTCAAAATCCAAGTCCTCAAAATCCAAATCTCAAGCTCAAGCACAAACCCCTTTGGAGGCATTCCCCATCACCTCCATTCCCCCTCCTATGTCTGCAGAGGTAAGTGAAGAGATGATGAGGCAGGTTCAGGCTGAGGTCATAAGAATAAATGCTGAGTTTCAATGACGCGCTGTCGTCATTCCTCCTCCGATTGCCTTTCCCACGATCGTAGTTGATCTAACTGAGACAATGGCAAAGAGAATAAAATGTTCGAGGGAGCCTCCAGGTGCTGGTGCAACGGGTGAGAGAAAGAAAACTCTGGGTACCAAGTCCCAGAGAAACGAACTCCCAAGATACATACCTCCCCAGCTTCTTCTGTTACTGCCTCCTCTCCTTCTTCGTCGGTGGTTATATCTTCTCATTCTCCTTTCGAATCTGAGGTATGTGTGCATGTTTTTGCTCTTATTCACATTTTTCTTAAGGCAAGCTACATCTGCTTATGTCTTAATAACTTTGGTGCAAGGAGTTGAAGAGGAAAGGCTCGATCCCCCCAGTCCCCCCATGAGCCCCTTCATAGGGGGACATTTCAGTATCTCTCAAGTCGATACTACTCCTCCTTGTTCCCCATTATTGGCTACCTCCTCCCGTCGCACGAAGAACGCTGCTGTGGGGGAAGGTTCCGTTCAATCTGGGGGCATCTCTTCTCAACTAGAGATAACTCCCCCAGCCCCTTCTCAATTTTCCTCTCCGCACGAGGTCCTTCTGCCCATCGTTGCAACTGAGGAAAGTGCCCCTGAGGTAATATAAACAATTACTTGTCATGGCTCACTTCTTTTCTTATCCCATCCCCTTTTTCTTTTTTTCATCCCGAGCTGTAATATGATGAGATGTCTTAGGTGGAAATAACATCTTTGGCAGCTGGCATTCTTCTCCCCACTATACTAACAAGACCCATGACTGCAATTCTCTTTTTTGGTGCCATAATAGGGGTAAGTAACACTTAGATGCATTTCTCCCTTTTTCCCGTAGTTGCTCCCCATGTATAGCTCGTGGCTTCATGTTTGCAGCTTTCTCCAAGTCTTACCCCGCCCTTTTCTCTTAGTGGTCTTCCTATTTCCAAGGCCAGGGTCAATGCTTCTACCTAGCGTGATGGTTCTTCGGTTCCTACCCGTGCTGAGGTATCGGTTGGAGGTCCATCATCTTCTTTGAGTGAGACTCCTACGTTGGCCTTGGTACCCTTTTTCGGTGAGGGAGCTTTACCGACCGTTGAGGCTTTTTTAGATAAAGGCTCCGTTGAGGCTTTTGACGAAGTAATCCTGCCCCCAATGGTTCCTGCCGCTATGGCCTCCACAGTGACTCCAATTCTCGCTCCTACAACTTCTGAGGTACTTCGCTAATTTCTCTGCATTTCTCAACCTCTCAAACTCCACCTTTGATGGTGGCTTAACACTGAAAACAATTGTTAAGATCTTCTATAAATTCCACCTATATCGGTGTCTTAACAACGAAAATTCTTGTTCAGATTTTTACATAAACTCCACCTATATCGGTGACCTAACAGTGGAAACACTTGTTAAGATTTTTACATAAACTCCACCTATATCGGTGGCTTAACAATGAAAACGCTTGTTAAGATTTTTTTACATAAACTCCACCTATATCGGTGACTTAATAATGAAAACACTTGTTAAGATTTTTACATAAATTCCACATATATCAGTGACTTAACAATGAAAACTCTTGTTAATATTTTTTACATAAACTCCACCTATATCGGTGACTTAACAACGGAAACACTTGTTAACATTTTTACATAAAATCTACCTATATCGGTGACTTAACAATGAAAACGTTTGTTAAGATTTCTTTACATAAACTTCACCTATATCGATGACTTAACAATGAAAACACTTGTTAAGATTTTTACATAAATTCCACCTATATCGGTGACTTAACAATGAAAACACTTGTTAAGATTTTTTACATAAACTCCACTTATATCGGTGACTTAACAACGAAAACACTTGTTATGATTTTTCATAAACTCATTATTTCTTCTTCCTGTTCTTAGGTTGCTCGGGAGGATTCTCCACCAGTTCTTTCGCCCATCGCCTCACCCCATCGGGAACCCATTATCTCAGAAGACTCTAGTGATAATAATCAAGCTTCCACAACTAGTGCTACTGCTGAGAGAGAATCTGGCTGTGAGATACCTCTGCCCGACTTGGATCCTCATGCCTTCTGCTTGATGGTTCTTCAGCGTTCTCCTCAAATTCCTTCCAACCATTGCTTGGTAGTTGAGCAGCTTGCAAGCCACCACCCTGAAACCTTGACTATGGATTGCCTACGTTCTAACATCTCCGTAATAAGTTACAGGCTTTAGTTTATGGATACCGTTATTTCTGAAATCACCAGCACTCCGACCTCAAATGTTACCAGATCCCTCCTCAACCAATTCCTGGGCTACCTGAGGGAGTTTGGTTGCGATGGCTTTCGTTTTGATTGGCTTATCACGCATATGAAAACTTTGAAGAGCCAGCGACTTGGTGGCATGAGGGAACTACTCCGAAAACATCAGGAGGAGCAACGAGCTGAGGAATCTAAGTTTGCTTAGTTAGCCCCTCTCCTTGCAGATGTTGACAAAGAGGTGGGGGCATCGAAGAAGCTATGCGTATGGAAAAGCTGAAGCAAGAGAGACTCCTCATTGAGCGTACACAAGCGCAAATGAGGATGGAGGTTTCGATAAATGCCCAACAATCTTACTTGGCAGCTTCTTCGGGCCTTCCTGGAGATTTTTTCTCTGCTCTAGATCTTTGGGTCCTCTTAGGTCAATGATTTGTTGTAAATATTTTTTCTTTTCTTCTTCTTATGTAATTCTTTGGAAATAGCTCCCAATTTTGTAATGCTCTGAAGTTTATGAATGAGAAGAAAAATGTATCTTTTTACATTTCATTTCTTTGTGTTACAACTGTTTGTGTATATTATAAAGTTCTATAATTCTTTCATCTCCACTCGAGTTATAATAAAAAGAACATGTATATTCATAACAACAATCATATACATCGGTGGTCCAAACATAATTTCTTACACATGATAGACTTTTAACCATTTATTATTAGTTTTGAATGGTTTATCTTCTTCTATCTTAGAAATTAAGAAATAACCTGAGTCATGAGCTTCTTTTACAATAAAAGGTCCCTTCCAATTCGCTGCAAACTTGGGTAAAGGAAACCCCCTGATGTGCTTCACTTCTGCCTTCAAAACGAGGTCTCCTTCAATGAATTTCCTTGGTCTCACCAAGTTATCGTACGCCTTGAAAAGCTATTTTGTATACATTCAAAAGTGTTGCATCGCATTATCTCTGTGTTCATCCAACACTTCCAGCTGCACATGTCTACTCTGAAGGATCACTCTACTTCGCAAGGCATATCGAGAAGAGGGAACTTCTAACTTCGCTAGAAGGATTACCTCAGCCCCATAAACGAAGGAGAACGGAGTATACCCAGTGGGCTTCCTCTTAGTTGTTCGTTAGGCCCATAATACAGTTGGTATTTTGTCATCAAATGATCCTGGGAAATCCTCCATCGGTTTGACCAAAATATTAACCAAGGTTTTATTAGTTTCCTCGGCTTGACCATTTCCCTTTGGATATGCCACCGTTGAAGTGTGATGAATAATTGAGTACTTGTCTGTGAACATCGTTACCTCTAAATTGACGAAAGGTATTTTTTTATCTGAGAGAATAACCTTTGGAATACCAAAACGGAAAATGATGTGTTCTCTGATGAAGTTGCTCACCACCACCATTGTTGCCCTTCTTAGTGGTATCGCTTCAGCCCACTTTGTGAAGCATTTCGTTGCTACTAGTATCCATATCTTCCCCCTCGAAGAAGGATGTATTTCCCCTACCAGGTCGAACGCCCAAGTATGAAAAGGGTAAGGTGTTGCCAAGGAGTGTAGATCTACCGATGGGGCATGGATCATATTTCCATAAAGTTGGTAAGCTTTACACTTTCAAATGAACTCAGCAGATTCTTTCTCCATTATTGGTCATTAATACCCCAACATCATCAACTAGTCATACAATTTGGCCCCTCCTATGTGAGATGGATCGTATGCCTATTTGAGGACCTCGACTGCTTCTTCCTTTGTGATGCAACGCAATGTCCTGTTGAAATAGCCCCTTTAAAAAAAATTCCCCTCTTGAAAATAGAACCTCGGGGCCCTTCGCTTAAGTACCATCGCAATAATCTTCTCTGTTGGGATAACATCATCTTTAATGAAGTCAATATAAGGTTGTCTCCAGTCATCTTGAGCTTCCACGAAATGACATTCAACTACTTCGAAGAATAATTGGCATTTGTCGCACTTCCGTTGTAGCTCTATTGCGTCTTGTTTGATTCTAGGCCTAAAATACCCCTCTATTTGAATCCTTCGGTAGAGAGGTATCTCAGTTGTTTCATAGTTCTCTTCATGCGTTCTCTTTAATCTTCGCTCTGCTTCTTCTAGGCCGATGCACTTTGACAGCCATCCTCTTGCATTCCTAAAGTAAAGGTTCCCCCGATTTGTGAAGTATTGGGCTAATTCCCTTAGCCCCATCGTTCCTTCACCAGACTCCAGTTGCTTCTCCATAGATAGAATTGACAGTACTACGAAAGGAGTTGTTCTTCATTGAATCACGACGATAGTTGCATCGTTCCTCATGACCATTTTTTGGGCAATGGTGGCATAGGCGTTTGGATAGTGGTTCATTGTTCTGGGATGTCTCTTGATCTTCGTCCGATGGAACTACTAGAGGAGCCTCTGAATGATTTTCCTGTATGGTGCCAGACTCATGTGTTCCAATGCATATTCTCCGTTTACCTTCTAAATTACTAAGTTCGAATCACCTTTGATGCAAAGTGAATAAATTCCTCTTTGAAGAGCCTCTAGCAACCCCAGAACCAATGCTTCATATTCTACCTCATTGTTGGAAGAAGAAAAATCTAGCTTGTAGGAAGGACAAATCTCCTCCATTCCTTTTGAAAGAATAATCCCTGCTCCTCCTCTCTTTTTCGTCGAAGATCCATCAAACTGCATCGTCCATTCCTCATCAGTTGCATCTAGGTAATTGGCCTGCAAATCATCTCCTGGAATAGTTTTTTTGGGTGGCTCAAACGTTCTCAAGGGGAAGACTTCCAATAGGTCGGCGTACGCTTGGCTTTTGATCGTGCGAGGAACCACACACTTCAAATCATATTCAGAGAGGATACGGAACCACCTAGCTTCCCTACCAATTAATATAGTTCTTGCCAGCAAATACTTAATAGGATCACATCTAGTTACAATATGAACTGTAAAAAATAGCATATAATGTCAAAGTTTTTGTGCTACAAAGACTAAGTCTAAACAATGCCTTTCCAAGATACTATACATGATCCTGCTGAGGTAGTAGACTGGCCGTTCTTGCCCGTCAGTCTCTTTTGCCAGCAAATCTCCAATGGACCTCGTGGTAGATGTGAGGTACAACTTCAACGAAATTCCCGCCTTTGGGGGAACCATCGTCTGTGGTGAAACGAGCAGTTTCTTCAGCCCAGCGAGAGACTCCTGGTGAACCCCCTCCCACTTGAATTTCGTGTTCTTTCGCAACAGCGACATCAACGGGTGTGTCATTTCGGCCAATCCAGGCACAAATATCCTAAGATAGGAAACTTTACTAAGGAAGCTCTTCAACTCCTTCGTCGTTCTTAGACTTGGCATCTCCAAGATCGCTCGCTGTTTGTCCTGGTCCATCTGCACCCCTTATCGATCAAACAAAAAGCCTAGAAATTTTCCACCTGTTACTCCAAAGACGCACTTTAGTGGGTTCATCTTCAATTTATACTTCCTATATTGGGCAAACACCTTACTTTAATCGCTCATATGGGATCCTCCTTCCTTGATTTGATGACTAAATCATCCATATAAAATTCCACAAATTTGTGAAAGAAGTTATGAAAAATGGCCATCATTGTTCTCTGGTAAGTAGCCCCAGCGTTCTTGAGTCCAAATGGCATCACTTTATACATAAAGTTGCCAAACGGGGTTCTAAACACCATTTTCTCTGCATCCATGGGGTCCATCTTGATCTGGTTGTACCCTACATATCCATCCATGAAGCTGTACATCTCATGACCAACCGTTGTGTCTATTAGGTTGTCAATGACGGGTAGAGGGAACTCATTTTTGGGACAAGCTCTATTCAAATCTCTGAAATCCACACAAATCCTTTTTTTATTTTTGTCTTTCTTTCCCACCGGGATAATACTAGATAGCCAGAGTGGCTGTTGTATCGGTTTGATGAACCCTACCATCAGTAAACAGTAGACCTCTTCTTTGATCTTTAATTCTAGCTCAGGCTTGTTTATTTTCGTTTCTTATTTCACTGGAATGGCTGAAGGCATCACGTTTAACTTGTGGAAGATCACTTCCTCATCCAGACCTTCCATCTTTGTGTACTTCCACATAAAAATGTCTATGAATTCTCGAATCAACTCAACGAAGGCCTCTCTTTTCTCTTTACTGATATCTTTCGAGATGAAAATATGCCATGGGTCCTCCTCTTCTTTTTCAAGGTTCAACTGCTCCAGTTCTTGTGCCTGCGGTTTCGATCGATCTGCTATGTAATTTGGTTCCTCGGTGACTTCATCCATAAATTCCTATATGTTGGAGTTGTCCATACCCATACATTATCCCCGTTAATCCACTAGAAAGCACTCATATATCTGTTCAGCCTCATTATTAACTTCTTCGGTCACCCGTTCACATCGTTATAATCGATATACCACTTTTCCTTATTCACTAATGACTTTCTTGCACTACCTGCTAGTAGCTGCAACTGCCTTCCTCTTCTTCTCTCTAGAATCCTCAGCCACTCTTTTTCCTCGTATTCGGCTCAACATGCTTTGTCGTTCGACCTCATGTTCTATCGGATCTATTCTGGGCCTCATCTTGTCTTTGAGCTGCTTTGAGATGTTTTGGGGCTGAAGGACCACTTGGTGAGCTTCTTCGGTCATCACTCTTACGCTGCCTCCAACCTATTTATTCTGCTAGTTCAAGGGCCCCGTCCTTTCTCTGATCAAGGGAACCCATGATCCCTCCATTCTTCTCATTAGGACGCGGACTTCCTCCTCTAATTCTGTGTAAAATACTGCATCTACTAAGTGAGCTTCCTCGATAGCTAAGGGCCTCTTTGTATCCCTAATGGTCACCTATGTCCCCTTGATATTTGCCTTGGTGCATTGGTGATACGTCGAAGGAACTAGCCCTTGGTTGTGCATCCAAACTCTTCCTATCAACAGATGGTAGGAGGTTGCAGTCTCTATTACATGGAACTTGATATGGGAACTCAGATTTCCCATCACAATCCCAGTATTTACATACCCAATAGATTTAGAAGACTGGTTGTCATATCCCGAAATCACCAAGGGCATGGGGACCAACCTTTCTTTCGAAATATTGCATGCGTGGAAAGAGTTGATTGGCATTATATTGATGGAAGCTCCCCCATCCATAAGAGTCCTTGCAAAACTAACTCCATTGACGCTCGCGATCACATATAATGGCCTTTTGTGAGGGAATCTTACAACCCTACCCGCATCGTTGAAGGTTACTTATAATAGAAACTTCTTCACCAACCTGGCCATGGGTCCCTTCCATCTCAGCGAGGGGATAGCGTTCTTCCTCGCAATGTCAAGTATTACTTGGGTTATTTCCAACCTACTCTCCTTCGGTATCCCTACTTGGTCGAAGAACCAAGTGAACTGTGGGGTTTTTGAAACTGCACAGTATTCTAGGACTGGGTTCGCTTCTTCACCTTCAACAATGTATACATCCTCCATATCTTTAGCGCTTTCTTCATTGTAGGCTAATACTATGTTAACCATTCCCTTAATGCAGATTTCTAAGGCTTCATCGTAGGCTAATACTATGATTCGTCATTGGCTCTCTTTCTTCTCTCTCTATCTCTTCATCATAGGCCACCACCAGATTGGCCCCGTGTACTAGGAGTGGATTATTGTTAATGTTCTACAGAGGTATTTGTAACGTCCCCACCTTCACATACTTATCGATGATTCTTCTTAGCGTGAAATAGCTCTCTGTTGGATGTTGAATCTTTCGATGAATCTGGCAATATTTGGGATCCGCCCTCATTGCCTTATCGAGTTCCCCAACGGGAATGCCCTTTGGTTCGTAAACCATTCCTCCTTAGACAATTGTGTTGTAACAGCTCCCAACCTCCTCCACTATACAAGGCAATGGTTGTGGATCCTCCATGTCTCTTCCAAACTTCCTCTTATTGTCCTTCTTCGATGCCTTACCCCCATTTGCTCCCTCGATATACCCTACCCATGGGGGCTGAGACCCCCCCCCCTGCGTAGGTTGTATCGACTTCCTAAACATCATGGTCACCGTCACTGGATTTGGTCACATAACCAACGAGGTTCTTGTCGCTTTTCAGAATGTCGAAAAAGTTCCCTCGCGCGTCTCATTGATAAGATGACAGATGTACTTAGGAAGCAGCTCCTCCGCGCAGATCTGTAATAACTTGGAATCTTTGGCCTCCTCCCTCATATCGAGGGACCTTTCCTTGAACCTTCGAACGTAAGCCACCACTTTTTACCTGGATTGTTGCTTCTCCCTCCCCAATTGGGTCAAAGTAAACTCATCCTCCGACAGAAAGAAATTCTGGATGAACAAAACATGCATCTCCTCCCACGTGGAAACACTCTTGGGAGCTAAGTGTGAATACCATGTGTATGCCTTGTCGGTTAAGGATTTAGAAAACTCCATCAACCTGAGCTTCTTATTTTTGCAATGTGCCCCCAAGTGTTCAATGAAGCGCTTAATTCATTCCTTCGGATTTCCACCTTTTCCTATGTATTTTTCAAAGATAGGAGGGATATAATCTTTCGAATATGGCTCATCATTGTATTCCTGGGGGTAATGTGTCCGAAAGTCATCATAGACTGAAGCTACCTCGCACGCAGATTGCGAGGAAGCTTGCATGAACTTCAACATCTCCTTCTGCATCTCTTTCCTCATTTCCTCCATCGGTGATGCTACTGGGGAAACTACCAACGGGACTATAGGCTGAGTTCCCATTATAGCTAGAGCAATTATCACAGTTGGAGCCATTGATACTCCCAAGGTTCCCACTAATGGATTCACAACATAGGGTATACTTACTGGGACTGTTCCCGTTACGTCTGCACTTAGTGGGGCCATTGGGGCTGTCCCTGATGTTACGAAGGAGTTGGCTTCAAATCCACCCAACACCATTAAAGCTACCGGAGTTTGCAAAAGCTCATAAAACTTATTCATGAGGAGTGCCACCTAGGCTGGTCCCAACCCAGTAGTCGTGGAAGCTTGTGTTACCCCTAGAACGTCTGTCATCCCCTGAACTGGAGGTACCTCTATTCGAGGAGCCCCGTCCCTTAGAGTCTCCAGTTCTCTCATCGCCTGTTCTTCACTGTATTGAATGTCATCAAAGTTAATACTTTGATTAACGTTATCATGTGCCGTACTCCTTACTCAGAAGAATGTCTCCCCAGCGGAGTCACTAAATGTAAGAGGTAGTTTAGATAAGATGGAGGCGTAACCCCTTTTGAGTATAGTAGTGATAAGTTAATTAACAAAAACCCTGGATTAACTATAGGGAACGCAAACACAACTTAGTGAAGAGAAAGTTGGGATCAACTCACAAATCTCTCGTGTATAACTCAATCATAAAACAACAAACTCAGAAGTAACTCATTTAGAGGGAGAGAGAACTAAGCACCCTAGATACACCTTAGCAGGCAGCCCATATACACCAACCACCCTTAAGAAACTCTTCTAAGTATTAAAAGCTTCGTAATTAATTGCCAATGGTGGGTGAGTAAAAACTCTCTGGTCTGTAATAACTCTCTCTTGTATATCTCTTCTCTAGCAATAGCTTCTAAACTCTCAAAAAGAACATCTTCTCCCCAGAGGTGGTTGGGGTCTCTAAATAGCCCCCACACCACTCTCGAGGAAACTCAGTCATCAATGCCTCTAAAAGACATCCCTCATACATTATGTCCCCAAAATTAAATACCTGATGCAGTAGTTATCTCAACGTTATAGACATTAAATGCCAAGGTATGCCTTTTGCCTAACCACCGTATGTCAGGGGGCTGTCGCTACAGAGGTGACTTACCAACCATCTGACAGCCCAAAATTTCACGACGGTTTACTTAAATGCATATTTAACGTTGTCTAGCTGGCTAGTGATATAACTTGAAGTTGATGTGATATTAAGTAGAGGGTAATTTTGTTCACAGCTCAACACCCGATGGAAATCAAAGCCGCTCCGCCCGAGGTTCCATGGTAAGGGTCCTTCGGTATTTTACCAGGTGTATCTAAGATGGTCCAGACAAGCCCCAATGGTGACTCACTTATTAATCCTCCAAACCAAGTCCCTCTGAAGTTCCCACGGCGAGGTCGTTCGATAGAGTATGAAAGCTCTCCCAGACCCTGCCAAGCCTGGTCTCTCGGGTGTACCGTTCGACCTCACACCAAGTTATTATCATTCTCATTATTTCATTACAACCGTTGTAGGTTATATTTAATATAAACAAAAATACAATATGATTAACTAACATAGCAAGCTAAAGTATGAGTTGCCACGCTAAGCTGCGTCGCTTGAGCTGCCACGCTGAACTGCCTCTCTAATGCTGCCACGCTGAACTGCCTCACTTGAGCTGCCACGCTGAGCTGCCTCGCTTGAGTTGCCTTAATCCCAAACACTATTGTTAATGGGGGGATTATACCCAATCTCAGTATTACCTTCAAGCCCCCTCTACACCTGGATATCTACTTCATAGAGGGGTTGCTATTCCTTATGTGTGATAGTGGATTGTTTAACTAAGGTATCTCACTTCCTTCCAGTTTGGACTGATTACACTACGGGACAATATGCCTAGATTTTTATTGCTGAGATTGTGGGATTTCATGGGGGCCATTAGACATTGTTTTCGACAGGGAAAAGATTTTTGTATCCCCATTTTGGGAGAGTTTTTAGAAGGCTATGGGTACCGTGTTGAGATTGAGTACAACTTATCACCTACAGACGGAGTGGACTAATCATATGTTGGAATATATGTTACAGATATGTATCCTCGACTTTGGTGGAGGTTGGGAGCAGTATCTTCCACTAGTGGAGTTTGCCTATAATAACGTCCACCTGTTTATGATTGGCATGGCCCCACTCGAGGCGTTGTATTGTAGACCCTGTCGTTCTCCAACTTGTTAGTTGGAGGTGGGAGACAATAAGCTACTCAGGCAGAGTTGATTCAGGATGCTTTAGACAGGATATAGATGATATGGAGTCGTATATGGATAGCTCGAGATAGACATAAGAGTTATGCCTATGCTAAGCGGTTCTTTCTGAATTTTGATTTGGGGGATCAGGTGCTACTGCTTGTATCTCCTATGAAGAGGATAATGAAATTTGGGGAAAATGGGAAATCGACGTCAAGGTATGTTGGGCCATTTCCTATCCTCAAGCGAATTGGGACAATAGCGTGTTGACTCGTGTTGCTAGAGCTATTGCACCATATTCACGATGTGTTCCATATATCTTCGTTACGGAGATACCTACGGGATGAGTTGGCATACACTCACATTGCACTGGGGGAGATAGACTTATAGCCTGGTATTTCATATGAGGAGAGGCCAGTCGCTATCTTAGACCATAGTAATAAGAGATTTAGGTCGAAGGTAGCGCGCCTTGTACGGGTTCAATGGGGGCATCATAATGCCGATGAGTCTACTAGGTATTTTCTTTTTCCGAATTTCAAGACGAAATTCCATTATAAGGGAGGAAGTATGTAATACCCGTAATTTTAGCGCTTTTTTTATTTGGATGAATTTGGAATTAATTAAATTAAATTGGAAAAATTAATCTGGGATAATAAAAATTAATTAACGAAACAAGGGTTAATATTTATTTATGTGAATTATAGTGAATATTACTTAGTGAATGAACTAATAAATGATTATGAATATATTAAAATTATCACAAGTGAAAAATATGACAGTTATAGTAATCTAGTCGGGACGCGCATGTCAGTTATGTAAGGACTCGGTTAAAGGAAAGAAAAAGTAATTTATCTTTAAGTTATCCATATGGTCATTTTGAGTGCGCCCAAGTTCCCAGATGGGTCAAAACAGTCAGAAAAATGTACTCGATGGTTTAATTTGGGTCCCGGGTTAATCCTGAATCAAACTAGTATCCCAAGAGGGTATTTCAGTCATTTTAATTTTTGGAGAAAAGGGACCTATGAAATTAGTAGGTTTATATCATCTGAGAAGGGGAGACTTTTAGGGGTAGAGGTTATAGAGTTGCAAAGAGGCCATATGAGGTTAAAGAGAGGAGGTCCCAAGGGCTAGAACCACCATTATTGCACCGTTTGCACAACAAATACCATCATCACATAAATCGATAAGGATGCAAACCAACGATACCAGAATTTTTCAGAGATTTAGACCTTCATATCAAGGCAAGTGTTTAAACTTACAAATTTTGAGCATATGATGTATCCATGTTAGTATGGGACAAACATGCACATGAATATGTAAAAGTTTGATAAGATTTTGGGAATGAATTTGAAGTTCTTGAATTGGATTCTTGTTAGATTACACTCCCTGATATATGAGAAACGAAAATTACAAATTAAGAGTATCTGTATGTTAAGAAATTTGGGTTACATTATAAATCTTGAATACTAATGATGAATAAGGGTTTTTATGAATTTAATCTGAATTAATAAAATGTATTGATGTTCTTTGATGATATAATGATTCTTGTACGTCAGAAACCCCTCATATATGTTGGTATAGTGTTTTATATGATTGGTTGGGAGTTTTGGAAGTCCTAATGGAGGTTTGGAGGTGTTTTAATGGAATAAACGCGTAACGGTTAATGGAGAAGATGAAGAACTATCAGGGGAAATTCGATTCGGCTCCTTGGCCGAATCGATTCGGACCAACGCCGAATCGATTCAGTTGCGTAAATTTTGACCAATTTTTCTCTCTTTGTTTAGAGCTCCTGGGTAACGACCGGGGTCACCTACTACGTAATTATTATTAAAAAGGGGATCATTCTAATGTATTGGTAGGCCAACTTTGGGTTAGGACTTAGCTATTTGAGAGGGATTGAAGGGATGGAACTTATGGGACTTAATTGAGAAATGGAAAACTTAATCCAGGGAATGATATCGTGCCACAGGAATTTACGGAAATCGGTGACATCGACTAGTAGGTTATGAGTGCTATAACTACTGAAATTACTTAAATGAGGATTAATAACTCATCGAGAAGAGATAAACACTCGAGTATAGACAATACAAGTTATAACAACATACTATGGATATGTAGACTATTCGAGAGCCACACGGATTACCTACGGGATGTACTATAGGGTACGCGCCTATCTATAATGAACTCATATATATGTACATAGGTTATGTGACTCATTATGTGCATGACATACCTACACTGCTTGCTATCGTGGGAGGTTTTGAAAGGGGACAGTCTTATCTTAAGGAGCCATTTTTGGGGATTTTAACTGGTAACTCAGAACATAGAACTTAGGAATTGAGCACCACTTGTGCGAATAAGGGTGTGACCGTTATTTGGGTGCATAGGTATGTGCATAGCCCGAAGGCCTAGGACAATGTTCGCCTCCAATATGTGTGATTTTTATTTATGGTTTGAGAGACAAACTTGACTATAAGTCCTTTAGTTGTTCGTGATGTACCGGGACTTGATAGTAGAGTATACATGCACCGCAACTCAGCCTCAGAGTGTTATATTAGTATATATATAATTAGAGTGATATTTATATATATACTAGTGATTTAAATATATTGTATGTGTTTAGTAAATGAGAAAGATAGTCGTATCTAAATTAATTTAAATATGTGGGAACTAAATCTTAAATGGGAAATTTATAAACATCTACTAAGCCTAGAGTGTCAACAGCTATTGTATGGGTAATATAGATAAGAACCAAGAGTTAGTATGTGTGGTGATACATTTAATTCGAACTAGTTAGGCGGGGTAGCATAACTAAGATGTGTTAAGAGTATACGTTAGACGTCCGCACTAGTTGATGGGTGAGGACATCAAGTGAGAGACATGAACCTAAAAGGCATATAATATCTGCTAATTATACATTTTAAATACTTGTTAACTTTTTAAATGTTTTTACTCGTGCTCCGACCTGTTTTCCAAATCTCTCTTCTTCTTTTTTTTGTAAAAATCATTTTTAGGTGCCCAACCACACAGAGGCCCAACTTAGGAGTTCATTTCCATTTGTCATTGTTACAATTCGCGTGGATGATTGCAGGGCCAAGTTTGACAGATGCCTTCATTTCCTTATAGTTTTGATGCACTGTTTACTTTTTTCAGTCGGGCATGTTGTCCATTGTCTATTAGTAGTTGTCCCCAAAACATTCTACTCTTTTTATTTTTAATTGTTGATTTAGACTTTTAATCATGGATTATTGTATTTGGATTCTGTTATCATATTAATTATGGATTATTGTATTTGGATCCTTTTATGATGGGTGTTTACCCCATCATATCATATTGGATTATGTTATTTCCCTATTCGTAATGTTTATTTATTTAGAATGGTGGAATGTGATATTCAAATTACTTAATTATTTTTATGTCATTGCATGTCAATGAGTAAGATAAAATCTGACACCAACTTTTCATATTCTAGGTGGTTAGTAAATATTAAAAAAAATTTGACACTGATGCTAAGAATGTACCAACTAGATATCATGTTTTTAATTTAATAAATGACTGATCATCCGTATTTAATTAAGCGGGGTGTTACAAGTAACACTAGAAGTGACTTGTCCACAAAATAGAAAAATCACATAACCAAATTTATTTAAATATAACTCATACGCATGTTTTAAACCCAAGCCCTATAATATCAACATCACCACTTAGAAGTATACACAAAACAGTCGAAAAATATGACAACCAAATTGATTTAAATACAGATAGTATACCTTCTTTAAACCGAAGCCATATAGTATCGACAACACACTTTAAAAGTACCTATGTTTGAAAAGGAAGACCTTCATGTATATCGTCTCTCCTATGTTAAGCCGTACATTGCCATCTACTCCCATTAGAAACACATATAACAATGTGGACAAAGTTGATCATAGTCGTCTAACCCCCATCAATTGAAAACCATGATCAAATATTAAGTAAATACTAGACTAAGACCTGCTCCAATTGACCCATTACATATAACCATCCTAAATCTATGACAATTGATACCATGTCTTCAAACAATGTTAGACGTGACGAAGCTTCTAGTGAAATTGACCCATTCAAGCCAAATAGTCAGAATATTAACATTAACCCCTACAAACCTCTACTTTAGAAATTCTTTTGTCTGGCTGTCCTATAACACCCTCCACATCAAACAGTCTGCCTTATACTGATCAAAATATATCTGTATCTCCTAACGATGACAGTTTCCCACATCACACATCCCTAACTAATATGATTTACAATCCAAGTGGCATCAAACTAACCATTCCCTTAAATTTCGAAAATAAGCATCATATGACTACTGGAGCCATGTCTAAACAAACCTCAACTCATCTATCTCTTGCTACACTCCAAACTATATGCACATCTTTTTTTGAACCAATAAATCATAAAGAAGCATCATATGATCCCAAGTGGGTTAAGGCTATGCATGACGAATTGACAACACTACACAAAAATCATACTTGGACTTTAATTCCAAAATAACCATACAAGCACTTGATTGGATCAAAATGGATATACAAGATAAAAGAAAAAACTTGTCGGTACTATTGAAAGATATAAAGCTATAACGCATTTAGGTTTCACAGGGTTATAATTAAATTGGGGTATAAACTTCTCTAACACATTTAGTCCAGTTATTAAACCTAATACAACTCAAATTGTTCTTGCTATAGCCATAACGCATGGATGGTGAAAAAAACAATTAGATGTAAACAATTCCTTCTTAAATGGAAATATTTAAGAACAAGTATACATGAAGCAACCACCTGGATTTATTCAGCCTTTATATTACTCTCATGTTTGTGACTTTAGAAAAGTAATCTACGGCCTTAAACAAGCTCTAAGAGATTGGTTTGATAAATTTAGTTCATTTCTCATTAATTTTGATTTTGTGTGTAGTAGGACAGACCCTTCCTTGTTTATTTATCAATCATCAAGTGGAACTATCCTCTTATTATATGTATATGACATTCTCCTTACAAAAATCCAAATTCTTTTACTTTAAAATCTTATTATAAAGTTTAAGTACATGGTTTAATAGCAAAGATCTCGGTAATCTAAGTTATTTTCTTGGAATGGAGTTTGTACAAATTCATGGTGGTTATCAACTCACGCAGAGAATCTATATTGAGAAACTTCTTGTTAAATCTAAAAAGTTTCATGTCAACAAAGTTGTAAGTCCTTGATCGAGCGTCTCCATCGATGATAACACTACTCTCCTATCTAATACAACTGAGTTCCGATCCTTAGTTAGATCTCTACAATACTCGTGTCTTACACGACCAGATATCGCTAACATTATCAACCGCATTTGTCAACATATGCATACTCCCACTATTTCTCATCTAGCTCAAGTTAAAAGATTACTGCAATATCTTCAAGGAACAAACTCATATGGTTTAAAATTTCTTAAACAATCATCTATATCTCTCTATGTTTTTTTGGATGCAGACTGGGCAGAATGTGCTACTACACAAAGATCTACCTCAGGTTTTTGCATTTTTCTCCGATCTAATTGCGTCTCCTGGTCCTCAAAAAAACAACCAACAGTTTCCCGTTTCAGTTGTGAAACCGAATATAGGGCTATGGAAGCAACCACTACAGAGTTAACATGGGTCTCATATGTTCTCCAAGAAATTGGTGTACATTTATTTAAGCCACCTATTCTATTTTGTGACAACATCAGCGCTATTTATATGTCTATCAACCCGGCTTAACATGCTCGTACTAAACATGTTCAATTAGATTATTATTTTGTCCATGAAAAGGTTTCCTCTGGGGATTTGATCACTCACTACGTCCCATTGAGAAATCAACTTGCCATCTATTATCCAAGACTTTGCCAATAAATTCCTTCTTACAATTATGCTCCATACTTGGTGTTTAGTCTTCACTCACATCAAATTATCGGGGGAAATGACAGAATATCTCGTATTAAAGACCTGCTGAATTTCATATTAAAGACCTATTGTATTTGATAGGAATAACCCACGTGCTGCCAAGTATTAGATTTGAATAGGTCAACATTTTGAATAGGAGTAGCTATTTGTGTGCAACATCTTACAACCAGTTCAACACAATGCATGCAGTTCCTTTTTCCATGCCATTCTAACATTATAATTCCACAGCCATATTTTATAAATGGCCACTGTGTATGTATGAAAAAAGCATTTGAAAATATCAATACCAGTTGCAATATTCATACAATTCTAAATCCACTTTTTGTTATGAGTATTTTTGTTCTTAAACTATCAGGCGTGAGTCAAATAAATAATTATTAAGTTTTGTTACTGGTGTTGAAATTTTGTTAAAATATCGGGAAGTAAGTCTAATTATTTCATTGATCAAATGCCAAAAAGTCCTTCGAATATTTTTTAATACACGCTTAGTCCAAAAATTTTACTTTGTTCTAAAAATTCCCTCAAATACTCATTTAACTAATATTTTCTTATTTTTAATGGTATGTGCCCCTATCCACCCCTATTGCCAGAGCTCCGATGATTCTCACTGGATCTTTTTTATGAATATTTTTATGTGGTGAGGGACTTTTTTGAATAACCTAAATGTCTTGGAGTAAATGTATACTAAAAATGTTTGCGGGAATTTTTGGTATAAGGCCCTTTTTAAAAAATGGTGGTTAAGTCTAACATTGACATTATCTCAAAGGGGTAAAGGAAAAAAAAGCATTTTTTTAAATATATTTCAACATCAGTTTTGTTGAGGTTTCTAATGTTTTTTTTTTGTAAGTTGTCAGATGACGATTTCAAGCAAGATGAATCTGTTTTTTTTTTCGTTTCATTCTATTCCATTCAAGAGGTGGACGAGTCGAACATTTGGGTCAGAAAGAGTAGTATGATGAGTCACTCAATGGAAAGACGAACTTTACCAATCGACACTCCGGAAAAAACTTTTTTTCTCACATGTGCGAACATGTCGTTTTTCTAATTTCACATCATACCATTTTAATTGTAATTTTTTAGAAGTATCAAATTACTTTAACTTGTATTTCATAATGATGCTTTTTTCTCTTTATTTAGATATTTTTGATTTTAGACTCTACCAAATGAAATATTTTTATTAACATGAATTATGTGTATAACATATTAAGATTGTCAATAAAGTATAGACATAGTAACAAATAATGTAGGTGATATGTCTGTAATTCATAATCAAGTTGGGTAATATGTCTAGAAGTAAAAAATACATCAGGAAATAATTATCTATGATGTTAAAACATAAAAAGTGAAAATGTTAAATTTATAAAAATATATACGTATTAACAATAAAAAAATACTTCTCTTGTCTTGATCACAATTTGAAAGTTGGCAGAATAATTTTTGGGTCTTCCAAGGAATGGCCATAAAAGGCAAAAAATCAGGAAATTTGATGACATGATAATATATGAATCAAATCTTCTCTCGTAGAGTAATAATTGGATTTCTAGCAGCATCAACAAGTAAACGTTTATGACGTAAAACGATTAAGCATCCTTTTACTTCGAACATGATGTTGTCATTAACATTTGCGATTACATTGTTACCATCGCGCAAGGCCAAAAATTTCCTATCAATTGCAAGATCAATCGGGTATATAGAAAAAAATTGAGGTCCTACAATCCCTACAGGATTACTCAAATCTCCATAACATGGTTAAGCCATTTTTTTCCTTTTTATGTGTGTTGGAGTGTAATAAAAGAGAGCTAATTAAAAAAATAAGGGTTTTAATGTCTATAACTACTATAAAATGCACTATAAGTACTTATGATTCCTCAAAAAAGAGTCTATCCACGTTTGCAATGAAAAATAATACAACATCTCACACGTCAGATGCCACCATTCGTCACACACCAGATGCCACTATTTGTCTTCCTATTCAAAGTCACTCCCCACTAAGCATAAACCGAAATCAGTTCCAACAATATTCATCTGTAAATGTCGATTAGAATTCTAAATTAACTCCTCCTTACAATCTACAGCTTTGTTTAGCTCTTACGAGGTTACGACCGCAAAATTAATAATGGCACATGTGAAGCCTATTAAATCTGATAGATATGAACGATATTGTGATCAAAGTGTGAATCACCGGTTGAAATTTTCTTACAATTTGTTAAGAAAACCTGCATTCTGGAATCTAATCAAGTAAGTATACAATGTCTAATATCTATTTCAATGTATTAACTTTGAGTGGTTATAATTATTTGTGTGTATGATAAGGCATAAGACTATGGAATATTAAAAAATCCCCAATAGATGTTTGATGAAATGCGTCAAAGAGTAAGAATTAGATGTATTTTTTGTAAACTCGTATTTTTCTCCTCAATTCATTGCCAGAGATGGATTATGCTCACTTATACTGATCAGATATGTTTGAAAATGTGAAAAAAAAATATAAAATACCTTTGTTTTATGTTAATGTAGATGTATGTTGAGTGTCATTAAGAATTATCTGTTATTATTATGGGGTTATGGCCAGATTCAGATAATGGGAATTTGGGAATTTGAACTTGAATCTTTTTAGGATAGATTTTGAATTTTTAGTTTGTTCATCAAAATGTTGATCAATATTGTATATAGTCGGGAAACATATAAGATTAAATGGGAGGAGAAAGGGGTTTTATTTGTAGGATATAGACTCACTCCGTGTAAATTTATTATAGGAAACAACAAGTTTTGGCCACTATAAGCTATTTTCTCAGGCCATTTGATATGCCCCAAATGCACCACCTCGGCTCTGAGACATCAACCTCGGCCAAGGACATGGCCGAGGTTGGAAGGGCCATGGATCGTTGACCAACAGCCTTGGTCATGGCAAGGTCGGCCATGGCCGAGGTTACTACTAACCTCATCAAGAGATGTCCTCATAGCACATGGAATAGATATTCAGCATATCATTCCCTGGCTGACAACCTCAGCTAGGAATAGGCCGAGGTTACAGAAGCTAAACTTCCATCAAGGCTAACTTCAGCAGGGAATCAACCGATGTTCCTAGCATGCTCCAGCTTAACCTCGGCCCAGGCAGACCTTATGCCTTCACTTACCTTACCTCGGCCTTCATATAACCGAAGACCATTATGGCCCATCTCTGACTGGATAAACAGCTAGACCTTGCCTACCTCGGACTCTTCCAAGTCGAGGTTGTGACCAAGCACGGATGCCCGAGAACTTATGGACATATGTGTGGATAAGGACACGTGGGCACAAATCGGTTTTAACAAATCATTCCCCTCACGTGGGGGGAATATTTTATCATCATTCTCTACATGTGGCAGTGATAGATGTCTTCATCAGATTGGCTTGATCAACACACACATGCTCATTGAATACATAGGGGGTACATTACACCCCCCAGGTACTATATATAGAGGTCATCCTCTACCTTGTAGAGTGATCCAAAAACACAACCCTAGCTGAAACTCCGTCTAAATACACAAAAGAAAGAGAAAGCTTGAGAGATTGTATCTATGGCCATTAGAGCCCTCATACAGTGATACATACCATACACTTGCACAGTGGATGTAGGCCTAATTGGCTGAACCACTTATATTCTGGTGTGATTCCTCTTTTCCTCATCTCATTCTCTTATATTTGCTATATACATGTGTTGCCATTGTTAACATTGAATTGAGCTCACAAACACCTTGAAGGGTGGTGCTGTTTTCAGCATCATCATTTTGGCGCCGTCTGTGGGAAACGAGAAGTAATCTCTTCCTCATCCGTTGCTTGACCTCACCGGAGACTCTGGTGGTGAACCAGGCCTCCCCCCTTTGCGTGGAACTGTTTCACCATTAAAAGAGGTCCTATAAGGTATTAAGCTCATTTACTACACCAGCTATTTTATGCTAACACATGGCACCAAAATTACCACCACCTCTTCCGCCGCTCGTTGTGGGGGAACCTAGCTCTAGCTAGGCACCACCCCAATCTGAAATAGCTGAGGTGGCGACAGCCTTGAGGTCTTTGGCTGCAACGCAACAAGCAATGCAGGAACAATTTGCATAGCTCAGCCAAAATATGATGAGGCCACCTGGAGTCTCACCGGAACTGATCACTCCGGCGGCTGTTTAGCCTCATCCTGACGTCAGGGGACCACCCCAATCATCGCAAAAAGACTAACCTACCCCACAGCGGAGGAGGGATGTTGCTGACCCTAGGCGCTTGCTACTGGGGAGGCAAGGAAACCCTTGCCCAGTGGATCGGTATGATGATTTAGAGGCCGAAGACGTCCCAGAAGACTGTTGGGAGCCGTATGAGGTTTCTAACAACACAGTTCGCCCCATCCAATGGAGCCAAGGTTGTGGAGGCAGAAGAGATGGAGATGCCCAACAACGAGGATCAGCTTTTGATCGATTGAGCAAAGGGTCGGTCTTTGAAAGGCTAGGCCCAGTAAACGACCTAAGACAGAGGCTATCTAGGTCGAGGAGTGCAGCAGGCTCACAAAGGGAAGATGGGCCACGTCGGCCACAATAAGGCCGAACCGATGCAGGAAGATGTAGAGACCATGAAGAGGTCAACAACAGACGTGGTGCTGCGGCTGGGGAACCATCAGCCCACCCCTTGGAGGTGGCTGGGGATAACCTAGGTCAGGTCGATGTTTCCAGACCATGGAACGAATCCATTCAACGTCTTGAAAATAAGATAGGAGACCTCATCAAGAGCAGGAACCCGCTGCAAAGAGGTTTCTCAGAAGGCTCCCCGTTCGTGGCCAAAATAATAGGCTTCCCTATCCTAGCTAAGTTTAAGCCACCTACAGTGACTTTCAAGTATCATGGTAGCACCAACCCTGTACACCATATTCAGATGTACCAGTCAGCGGCAGAAATCTACTCAATACCGGATGAGATGAGGTGCAGAGCCTTCTCTGGGACCCTAACAGGTGCTGCGCATATATGGTTTACTTCTCTTCTGAAGAATTCGATTGAGAACTTCAAGGGATTGGCTGAACGGTTCATTCACAACTTCTGCTTTGGGGTAAGACCTCAAAAGAAGACCACCCATATGTTCTACGTCAAGCAAGGCAAGCACGAGAGCCTAAGAGACTACATCGCCAAGTTCAACAAAGAAAAACTTGAGGTTGAAGATTACGAAGAGAATATTGCCGTGACCGCCCTCATAGGAGGTCTTCAGAAGGGAAAGTTGTTGTGGAAACTCGCAGAAAACCCTCCCAGGCTATGGCAGAGCTATTGGCAACTAAGGGAAAGGTCATGAATGCCGAAGAGGCAATGGCCTCCAAGTATGAGGATGAGAACCGCGGTAGTAGCGGGAAGTCCCAAAGAAAGAAAGATGGAAAGAAGAGGTCTGTCGATGACAAATTCGCTCACTATACTCCTCTAACTGTGAGCTGTGAGCATATCCTCAACGAGATCAAGAATGACAGGTCCATATAAGAGGAACAAAAACTTGTGGTGCGAGTTCCACTAAGACCATGGCCATATTACAGGCAGATGCTTCGCCTTGAAGGATGAGATTGAAAAGATGTTAAACTCCGTAAAGTTGAGGAAGTATGTTGATGGAAAGGCTCCTAAAGGCGGAAGAGATTAACCTAAGAAGAGGAGAAACGACAGACGCTGTGACAATGCCCCAGCTAGAAGAGACAATGATTCGGAAGGAGATGACGAAGACGATCCAGAACTCCCACCAAAAGATGACAACACCCCAGTAAAGAAGGTTGGTATGATCTCCTTTGGGGTTAGCACAATATGCGGAGGACTGGCAGGGAGTGGCTCTGAAGTGGCTGATAGAAAAGCTCATGTGGCAGAGGACAAGTCAGTGGCCAAACTTGAAGTTATAAATCTAACGTCTTTTGATACAACGCAAAAGAGAAAGAAGGTTGACATGGACACCCTTATAGTTGGGTTCTCCCGACTCGACTTCAAAGGTATCTTAGCCCCACATGATGACCCTTTGGTAATAACCACAAAGGTACATGGATGCGAGGTGCAGAGGATCCTCGTGGACGGGGGGAGTTCAGCAGACGTGATGTTTTGGCCTTGCTTCAAGAGCCTAGGTCTTAGCAGAGCTAGGATGGTACCCTATCATCATCCTTTAATGGGCTTCAGCGGTGAAAATGTCCACCCATTAGGCATGTATGAGATGGACGTACGAATAGGTGATGAGTGGACTAAGAGGTTGACAAGGAAGATAAATTTTTTCGTAATGGACGAAAACGTCTTCTCGGCCTATAACCTCATCATAGGAAGGGTAGCCCTTAAGGAGTTTGAGGCCGTACCGTCGACGGTCCACCAGATGCTAAAATTCCTATCCCTCTATGGGGTAGGGGAAATACAAGGTGACCAGACCATAGCACGAGAATGTTACTTCAACTCGGCCGAAGAGAGAGAGGCCCATAAGAGGGCAACCTCCACTTATGGCATTGATACACTTGACCCAAGAGATGAAACAAAGTTGAATAAGGGAGAGGCTACGAAAGAGGTAGAATCTATCGTCCTCAATGAGGACGAACTAGAAAAAACCATCCAGGTCGGCAAAGCCTTAAAAACAGAAATCAAGGAAGAGCTAATAAACTTCTTGAGGAAGAGGCAGAGTGTCTTCTCTTGGAGTTATGCAGACATACCCGGTATCAACCCTGAGGTTATGTGTCACAAACTTAATGTGATCAAAGATGACAGGCCTATCAAACAAAGACGAAGAGTTAACTCCAGGGAGAAGTACGACGTCATCCGGGAAGAGGTTAAAAAATTAAAAGAGGCTGAGTTTATTAGAGAAGTCATATATCCGGAGTGGTTATCAAATGCAGTCATCGTGCCCAAAGCCAATGGAAAGTGGAGAATGTGCATTGATTTCACTGACCTAAACAAGTATTGCCCAAAAGACAGCTATCCCTTACCTCTAATAGATCATATGGTAGATGCTACTGCAGGGCATGAGCTCATGAGCTTCGTGGACGCGTATTCAAGCAACAATTATATCTTCATGAATGCGGAAGACTCATAGAAGACAACCTTCATTACCGACAAAGGGACATACTTCTACAAAGTGATGTCCTTCGGTCTGAAAAATACGGGGGAAATATATCAACGTCTTGTGAATAAGATGTTCGAAGATCAAATAGGCAAGACTATGGAGGTGTATGTAGATGATATGCTGACGAAGAGCTTAAAGGTCTACACTCATGATGCAGGCCTTGAAAAGACCTTCGATACTATGGACCTGTACATGATGAAACTCAACCCAGCGAAGTGTGTCTTCGGGGTAGGAGCTGGGAAGTTTCTTGGATTTATCGTCAATCAAAGTGGAATCGAAGCAAACCCTAAGAAAATCAAGCCTTTGCTTGATATGAAGACATCAAGGACTATCAAGGATGTCCAAAGACTCACGGGGAGAGTGGCCGCACTCAACAGGTTTGTTTTCAGAGCAACGAACAAGTGTCTTCCATTATTTAAAGTGCTTAGAAAGGCCTTCCAGTGGGACAAAGAGTGCGAAGAAGCTTTTAACCAACTCAAGTCTTACCTTGGGTCTCCCTTGTTATTATCTCGGCCCATAGTAGGAGAGAAATTGTATGTTTATCTAGCGGTCTCTGAATCGGCCATCAGTGCAGCCATAGTACGGGAAGATGTTGGAATCCAAAGGCCTGTGTATTTTAACAGTAAAGCCCTTCAAGGATCTGAGCAAAATTATCCTCGTATGGAAAAGTTAGCCTACGCCCTGATACATGCTTCAAGGAAGATGAAGCCTTACTTCTAAGCCCATTCTATGGTCGTCCTCACCGATTCCCCACTAAGACAGGTTCTACATAAATGGGAGAAGTCTGGGAGATTGATGACCTAGGCCATTGAGTTGGGGGAGTATGACCTTACTTACCAACCTAGGGCAGCCGTCAAAGGGCAGTCCCTTACAGACTTTGTTACTGAGTTCATATGGGAAGAGGTCGAGGTAGAGAATGACATAGTGGGTGCTGAAGGGTCAAACAACAATGTCTTCCGAGAATAGGAAGGGGTTACAGCAAACGTCTTCCGAGAATAGTAAGAGGTTGCACCAAACGTCTTTCGAAGCCAGAAAGAGGTCGTATCCAAAAAGATCATGAGCAGAGTAGCGAAGAACGAGGAAGACCGGTACCTCTTCAGGCAAGGAATCATATGAGAAGGGGCCTTCTCATCGGATACAGACATTTGGAATCTCTTTATTGATGGTTCTTCTTATGACAGTGGAAGCGGTGCAGGGCTGATACTTTCAGCTCCAAATGGTGCCAATATTGAATACGCTTTGAGGTTCAACTTCAAGGCATCTAACAACGAGTCAGAATATGAGTCTATGATAGCAGGTCTCTTATTGGCAAAGACTCTGGGAGTAAGATGACTCCTACTTCATAGCGACTCAAGGTTAGTTGTCAATCAAGTATTGGGGGTCTATGAGGCCAAAGATGAAAGGATGGCTAAGTATATGAAGAGAGTGAGAATGATGTTAGAATATTTCGAAGAGAGAAAGCTGAAGAGAGTGCCTCGATAAAATAACAGCCACGCAGATGCATTGGCAAGGTTGGCTTCAGCGACGAAGACAGAGATCAGAAGGAAAGTTCCGGTCGAGGTCTTATAAAAAGTGACCATTGAGGAAGAAGAGGTTAGCAAACCTTGTGTCAATTTGAACCTAGGAGACTCATGGATGGACCCCCTCGTCAGATATATCAAAGAGGGAGAGCTACCAGAGTCAAATCTAGAGAGGAGGAAACTAAGATACAAGGCTGTAAAATTTTCCATAGTTGGAGACATCCTATATAAGAAGGGGTTCCTATTGCCTCTCCTCAGGTGTCTCCACCCCACAGAAGTTCCTTGCGTCTTATAGGAGGTACATGAGGGTTGTTGCTCCAGTCACATAGGAGGAAGACCCTTGGCCAAGGGAATTATTGCACAGGGGTACTGGTGGCCAACCTTGGCCAAAGATGTTGCAGCTTATGTGAAGAGGTGTGATAAATGTCAGAGATTCTCCACTATTCCTCACCAGCCTCATCAACCTATGACGTCAATCACTTCCCCTTGGCCATTTGCAGTATGGGGAATTGACTTAGTAGGACTACTGCCGAGAGCTACTAATAATTACTAGTTTCTGATAGTTGCCATTGATTACTTCTCAAAGTGGGTGGAGGCAGAATCGATGATAACGATTACAGAACAAAAGACCTTCAAATTTATTTGGAGGAACATCATATGCATACACGAACTCCCAAACACTCTCATCTCAGACAATGGAACCCAGTTCAAGAATTCTTCCTTAGAGAAATATTACGAAATAGTTGGGATAAAACAGTTCTTCTCCTCTCCTGGTCGGCCTAAGGCAAACGGTTAGACCGAAGTCACAAATAGAACAATCCTTGATGGAATCAAGAAGAGGATAGAAGAGGTTAAGGGGAGATGGACCGAAGAGGTTTATGTTGTGTTGTGGGCTTACAGGACAACGACAAGAACACCAATAGGAGAAACCCCATTCATGCTGGCACATGGCTCAGAGGCTGTCATACCAACAGAGGTGGGACTCCCTACTCATAGGGTTCAAACCTATGACCCTGATAAAAATGGGGAAAATAGAAGATTAGACCTAGATCTGATTGAAGAGAGAAGGGAAGACGCAGAAATCAGACAAGCAGCTTACCAGCGGAGAGAAGCAAAATTCTACAATGAAAGAGTCAAGACAAGGCCCCTAGCTGTAGGAGACCTCGTGCTGAAGAAGACGTTACAGAAGGCAAACAAGCTTCACCCATACTGGCATGGTCCCTACAAAGTGATCAGAGAGGTCGTGCCAGGAACTTACAGACTAGAAAACCTAGAAGGGGAACCGTTTGCCAATCCCTGGAATGCTGATCGCTTAAAGAATTATTACATATGATGTTACAAGAAGTTTATGTAAATTCCTCATCTTATGAAGAGATTATTAATGAGAGATCAGTTTCCATGACAATTCTTGCTTTGTTGTGCCCTAATGGAAGAATTCATGATGTTAACATCTTAGTTGATGACCTCAGACCTTATAACATCATGATTTGGTGACAAGGTCTGAGGTCAGACATCATACTTGGATGACCTCAGGCCCTAGACATCATTAGTTTGATGAAAATTTTATGGGGATAACATCTTAGTTGATGACCTCAGACCCTATACATCATTAATTTGGTGAAAATTTTATGGGGATAACATCTTAGTTGATGACCTCAGACCTTAAAACATCATAACGTGGTGACAAGGTCTGAGGTCAGACATCATACTCGGATGACCACAGACCCTTAACATCATTAATTTGGTGAAATTATTCATGAGGATAGCATCTTAGTTTATGACCTCAGACCTTATCACATCATGATTTAGTGATAAGGTCTGAGGTCAGACATCATATTCGTATGACCTCAGACCCTTAACATCATTAATTTGGTGAAATTATTCATGAGGATAACATCTTAGTTGATGACCTCAGACCTTATAACATTATGATTTGGCGACAATGTCTGAGGTCAGACATCATACTCGGATGACCTCAGACCCTTAACATCATTAATTTGGTGAAATTATTTATGAGGTTAACATCTTAGTTGATGACCTCAGACCCTAGACATCATTAATTTGGTGAAAATTTTATGGGGATAACATCTTAATTGATGACCTCAGACCTTAAAACATCATAATGTGGTGACAAGGTCTGAGGTTAGACATCATACTCGGATGACCTCAGACCCTTAACATCATTAATTTAGTGAAAATTTTATGGGGATAACATCTTAGTTGATGACCTCAGACCTTAAAACATCATAATGTGGTGACAAGGTCTGAGGTCAGACATCATACTCGGATGACCTCAGACCCTTAACATCATTAATTTGGTGAAAATTTTATGGGGATAACATCTTAGTTGATGACTTCAGACCCTAGACATCATTAATTTGGTGAAAATTTTATGGGGATAACATCTTATTTGATGACCCCAGACCTTAAAACATCATAATATGGTGACAAGGTCTGAGGTTAGACATCATACTCGGATGACCTCAGACCATTAACATCATTAATTTGGTGAAATTATTCATGAGGATAACATCTTAGTTGATGATCTCATACCTTATAACATCATGATTTGGTGACAACGTCTGAGGTCAGACATCAGACTCGGATGACCTCATACCCTTAACATCATTAATCTGGTGAAATTATTTATGAGGTTAACATCTTAGTTGATCACCTCAGACCTTAAAACATCATGATTTGGTGATAAGGTCTGAGGTAATACTATTAATTTAGTTTAAACAGTCATAATTGCAACAAGACTTCAGAGCTGAACATCGCATGGCAAAGAAGCATTCAACAAATCAACAAATGAAGAAATAAAAACCCTCCTCAGAGGTTGTCATCCAATTATAAAAAATAAAAATATAAGCTGAAGATGTTCTTCAGAGGTTACAACTAATCAGGGATTATAAAAAAGTACAAAAGCTTCACAAAATAGCCTAAGGATTTGAAGGGAGAGTGATGGCATCCTCGGCCTGATTCCCCTAGCCGATGTTGGTCACTTCAACCCCATCCTCTCTGGGGTTGTCGCCTTCAGTCTCTGTAACATCCTGGGGTGCAGTCTCTGCTGAGGCAGTATCTTCCTCTTCGACCTCCTGAAGTTCTTGGGCGAATTGGGGGTTAGAAAAACTCAGACCCACGAAGTCAGAGGCTTTCAAGCTACCCGACTCCTTTTCCTTAACAGCCGTCCACTTGCCAGTAGCCTTAATGCCTCTCTCGAGGTACTCAAAGCCGAAGCTGATGAATTCATTGGAGACTTTGTAATTGGCTAAAATCCCCTCAGAAGCATCCTCAAGGGCTGCCTTCACTACTACCTTGACCTTTTGCTGAAGAGCATCTCCCTTAGCCTTCAGAGCAATGGTATGGTCCTTTTTCATATTGTAGATATCTTTCTCCAACTCCTTAGCCTTCTTTTCAGACCCATCAAGTGCAGCCTTCAGATGGTCTACCTCTGCATTCAGATTACTTTGCACCTTCTCGGCCTCTTGGCCTTTCTGGATGAGGGGTAACTTCTTCAGGTTCCAATTGGAAAGATGATGCATAGTAGCAAGGCCCTGCAAATCATGTGGTCATATATATAAGTTTCAATACAAAGAAGAGGTTACACTTCGAAGATAAACTGAAATCCAAAGTCATACCTGAATAGACCTATGAAGTCCAAACTCAATCAGCAGAGGAGTGTCCATAGATCGACAAAAACGTTTGTCAGCATCGGTTATAGCAGAGCTGATGGCATCCAATGCCTGCAAACTATGCCCTATGATGCTATCATTAATTTTCAGTTGCGCTATACGAGCAGCCAATGCATCCTCGGAGGAAATGGGTATTGCTCGATTTCCCTCTTTTTTCTTCTGCCTCTGGTCCTCAGGAGCAGGGTCAGAAACCTTCCTCTTCTTAGTGGCCTCAGCCCTTGAGGCAGATGGTGGGGGAGGAGGAGCGGTCATACCAGCCTTTTTGATGAGCCTCGTTAAACTTCGTGCAACCATTTCCCATAGCTCGTCAGATATTCTCGTCGAACGCTCTGCAAAATAGAAAGGTCTCAGTTAAAGAATCAGATATATATATATATTTGGAGGTATAACTTGTTGAAATAAGAAACTTACCAAGCTCTGTAAGAGGACTTCTCCGTCAACCTGTCTCAGAGAGGTGGTGGGGGGTCATCAGGTGTTCAAATCTTACGAGCAGACCATGCGCGCCTTGATCCTGAAGGTCTTCGACCTCCTGAAGATTTTGCTGGCTTAGACCAGGGTCGACCTTAGCCGCCATTGTAACCTTTCCCCATATTATAGGCATCCTCGGCTGTAGTGAGGAAGAGGGGGTACATGGGCCAAATTCCCATGGCCCTAAGGCAAAGAAATAGAGTGGCTTCCAATTATAGTTAGAGGTTTGAGTTATTTGAAGCATCTTCTTTTCAGGTTTCTGAGCTACAAAAAAATAGTAGCTCGGATGGTTTCTGGCAGATGAAGGGACATAGCATCCTGTAAAGACTTGGACAGGAAGGTCTGAGTGATGAACAACCCTCCACAAGACAATAGCTCCAATTATCACCCTCCAAGCATTGGGTGACAATTGGGAAGGGGTCAAGTTGATATAGGGCAATATAGACCTGATGATGGGATGGATGGGCAGATGAAATCCCAACTTAAACATCTGCTTGTACCAGCAGATCTCGCCATCTCGACCGTGATAAGCCCTCTATTCCCTCAGAGGTCTCCTAAGCTTTATGGAGGGGCTTATGGAATATAAGTATCTAAAGAAAAGAAGGTCGACCTCGCTGACTGAGCTCTCAATCTTGACTGCCTCAGAGATATCAACATCACTCTCATCATCATCATCATCTAACTCAATATCGGCCTGAGCAGACGATGGGGCACCACTTGGAAACCTCTGAGCGAACTCAGCCCCTGTGACAACCGACAAGGGTATGGCTTCAAGGATTGGCGAAACCGCCACACTCGGCCCAATAATTTCAACCTCAGAGGAAGAGGTTAATGTTCTTGAACTTTTGTGGGACGAGGCTCGACTGGAAACCTCCGCTTGATCAGGGGCCTAATCTTGTCGAGTTGAGAAATCCATAGCCTCTTGAAAAGAGTCCACAGATTTAGGGTCTGAGGAGGATGATTCAGACTCAGACATCAGCAATGGTTTAACAGAGACCTCTTCTTGGTTATCTGGATCGGATGGTTCAGGATATACGACCTTCAGAGGTGGTGGAAAGATAGGTCTGAGGGGGAATTCCTCTGACCTACGAGTTTCCTCCTGAGCTCTTTCTATTTGCCTACTTTTCTCTAAAGTCTTCTCTCTGAGAGAGGGGAACTCCTCTAAGAGTTGGTAAAAGGGTCTGAGCATAAGAGGCATACCCTACACTTACAACTCTCCTAAATAATAAACAAAGGCTAGCAAATGGAATGATGCAATTAAGGATCAAACTATCAAATTTTGAGCAATAACCATGAAGAACAAACAAGAACAGTTCGCCAAAAAAATGGAGATCTCACTGGAAATCTCTTAAAGCTCACCAGAAAAAGCAAAAACAATACCAGGGAAGAAAAATAAAGAAGAGGGGATGGCAAGAGGTACCTGAAGGAGAGCGAAGAGAAGCAGGGGAAGGGGCACCAAAACGCACTTCGAAACCAAGTTCTTCTAGAGAGAGAGAGTTACAGAAGTTACTCGAGGCTGGAAAAGGAGAGAAATGAGGAAGAAAGAAAAGATTGGGGGTTTAAATCCTAAGTATGGGAGCACAACTCCCAAGGCCCATCATTGCCTTGGGATCCCAAAAGACTGCCATCATCAAACCTATCACGAATGCTACCTACTCCAATGGTTGACATTTATCAAGATGATATTTGACACCTGAAGAAATCCAACCTCGGACCGATATACCCCTTAGATACCTGACCATACAGGTAACTAAGGGCTAAGGGTGATTGATATGCCCCAAATGCACCACCTCGGCACTGAGACATCAACCTCGGCCAAGGACATGGCCGAGGTTAGAAGGGCCATGGATCGTTGACCAACAGCCTCGGTCATGGAAAGGTCGGCCATGGCCGAGGTTACTACTAACCTCATCAAGAGAAGTCCTCACGGCACATGGAATAGATATTCATCAGATCATTCCCTGGCTGACAACCTCGGCTAGGAATAGGTTGAGGTTACAGAAGCTAAACTTCCATCAAGGCCAACTTCAGCAGGGAATTAGCCGATGTTCTTAGCATGCTCCAGCTTAACCTCGGCCCAGGCCGACCTTATGCCTTCACTTACCTTACCTCGGCCTTCATATAAGCTGAGACCATTATGGCCCATATCTGACTGGATAAATAACTAGACCTTGCCTACCTCGGACTCTTCCAGGCCGAGGTTGTGACCAAGCACGGATGGCCGAGCACTTATGGACATATGTGTGGATAAGGACACGTGGGAACAAATCAGTTATAACAAATCATTCCCCTCAAGTGGGGGGAATATTTTATCATCATTCTCTACATGTGGAAGTGACAGATGTCTTCATCAGATTGGCTAAATCAACACACACATGCTCATTGCATGCATAGGGGGTACATTACACCCCCCCATGTACTATATATAGAGGTCATCCTCTACCTTGTAGAGTGATCCAAAAACACAACCCTAGCAAAAACTCTGTCTAAATACACAGTAGAGAGAGAAAGCTTGAGAGATTGTATCTATGGCTATTAAAGCCCTCATATAGTGATACATACCATACACTTGCACAGTGGGCGTAGGCCTAATTGGCTGAACCACTTATATTCCGGTGTTATTCCTCTTCTCCTCATCTCATTCTCTTATATTTTCTATATACATGTGCTGCCATTGTTAACATTGAATTGAGCTCGCAAACACCTTTAAGGGTGGTGCTGTTTCCAGCATCATCACCATTGTACCACGAATGATATTTTACTAATATTTGATGTGAGGTGTCTATTTATATGATTAGTTATTAATATAGAGCGCCTCACACATTGATGCTTAGTTTCTTATTTGTTGTTAGTTATAAAGATATTCATTGTATGTAAAATATCTTGATATACATATTGATATTATAACATCGAAAACATTGTGTTTGATAGAAATGTAGATACCACAACATACATACATACATACATATTTGATAAAAGGGTATTTGGAATCTGAAAATATAGGTTGTTTAGAAAATGGACTTTTTTCAATTACAAGGTTAACAAAAATTAGTATGCTTTTGATTTCAATATATAAACATACATGAGATGTACTTTTACTGGGAAATTGGCCTTCATATATGTAAATGTTATGTTCTTTTATTAACTTTTGTGGGTGTAATCAAACATTCATGCTATGGCTCCTTTTTAAAACAAAATTGTTATGTTGAAATATGGAAATATTCTTATAAAGGAATGGTATGGTATATTTGACAAAATGACTGTAATAAGTATATCTACCGTAAAGTAATCAGCTGAACATGTAACATAGATTAGAGGCTGCTTCAAAATCATCAAATGGTCATTTTTTTAATTTGGGTCCGGTTAACATGTGTCCAATTTATTTTTCGTTATATTTGACGATGGCGACATATTTATATGATTAGTTATTAATATAATGCGACTTATGCATTGATGCTTAGTTTCTTACTAGTTGTTAGTTAATAAGGTATAAAATCTTTTGCTATTCATATGGATATTATAAAATTGAAAACTTTGTGTTTGATAGAAATTTAGAGACGGCAACATACATACATATTTGATAAAAAGGTATTTGGAGTCCGCAGATACATGACACATGTTGTCTTTGCATACGCGTTTGTGTTCATTTGGCCTTAAAATTAGTAGCATTTATTAATAATCCTTGCATTGATCATTTATGCAATATATTTTCATCATCATGATGTCTTAATTCATATGCCATTGTGTACAAAGTTTGACTGGTTAGATGAAAGACATTAATTCTCTATGCTTTGCTCAAAGATTCCGGAATGAATGTGCCCTTGGTTATTTCATCATGGATGTCCATTTCACCCTTCACATGAGTACCAACACATAAAAACACTCTGTTGCAACCTTCCTAAAATAGTTAGTATAACATCCAAGGGTTATGTGTTTGCGATTACGATTTCGAAAGAACCCCCTTACTGTTATTTCAACAAATAACCCCATACGAATACCCTGTCGAAATGGGGGTTGATTATTGAGGATGGAGACACGAATTTGGCCCTAACATCTCATTTTCCAGAATAGTTACATGATTGCCCTAATCTTGCATCCGAAAGCATACTTACCTGATGCATATTTTATCTCTACACGATTTAAAACATCAATCGATAGCAACCCCTAACCTTCTCTTTCTCCAAACAGGCCTCTCATCTTCCCTTTCCCCTAATGACTTTTCCATCGCCTAAAATACCTAATTTATATCCAGTCAAACCCTTTTATTTACGTTTATATTGATACTCAATACCACAGCATACCTCCATACGGGAACAATCATGATCATATTTCCAGCCATCCAAATAGCTCTCAGTCAAATAACAAACTTCCACAATTTATCATGGCTCGCTATCTTAGCAGCTGTAATGTCTTTTTCTTACTCTTATATAGCTCTTGGAATCTCCATAGCCAAACTTGTATCTAACTAACATATACATGGTAGAATAAAAAATCATTCATTAAAAAACTGGTAATTTGTTTTTATATAAATAAATGAAAAGTGATGAATGTAGTTTTCCACCTTTGCGTTTGTTTTCCTATATATGATTATTCATCGAGATATGTCTAAATTTTTTTGCCTATGTTGTATTATTTATCCAACTCGAGTGCTTTTCTAAGGAACATATAATGCAAAAAGGTTAGGATAACTTCAAGGTTTTACACGAAACCTCTAAACTTAATATCCGTGTTTTAAAGAAGTGTTAAAAATTTGTCTGCTTCTTTAGTTAAAAATGTATAGTTAAACAAAATTGTCTAAGAGACTCATGAATATTATTACATCCCAAATAAATTTAGTTTAACTTATTTTTTGCTTTTCACTTTTCGTGTACATAATGTTGGTAATGAGTATTATCATTTTCATACACCAGAAATTAACTCATTTTATCGTGTGATATATGCATAAAAGTATATAATTATTTACATAAAGGATATAAAACGTTGTCGCTATATATATATATGTATATATATATATATATATATATATTTCATGATTTCATTATATTATTCATAAAATAAAACATAATAGTTGTTTTTGTTCAAATTAGATCGATCCTATGTACCAATCTCGCATTGCTAGATCCCGTCGTAGGTTGATTATGTTTCATAAGGGATCAAGTAATGTGCATCGTACGTCAACACCAAGTATTACTTTAAGTAATATATTGTATAATCTTCATTCGTCATTTCAAAACATGTCTGCCATTGGGCATCTTAGTTGGACTCCTGACAATCAAAGGAGCCAAAGAAGTGCTACCACAAAGAAATGGAAGAAAATTATGTCTCGAACAAAAGTACTAGAAAATAGTGATGTCATAACAACAGCAATTTCTCATGACTCATCAAATGTGATTATTCATCCCAATAACTATTGTGGATATAACATTACCTTTGTAAATCATGATTTGGAATCCCTCGATGATGTAAATGGGTCGGTTTGGTCACTTATTAAATGTACATAATAGTAACACGTATCCATATTAGAAATATATATATATATATATATATATATATATATATATATATATATATATATATATATATATATATATATATATAACGACTATTATATGTAACTTGGGATTATAGGGGATACAACACCAACCGAGCGTACGAATTGGAGTAAGGCTTAATTGAATAGAATGCGAAAAAGTAAGTACGAAATTAGTAAGTGCTCATTGAAAAAACTCATAAATAATTATGGATTTAGTTCAATTATGGTTTAACAAATTTGATAATTTAACGATTTTATAAGGAAGTTTAAATAAGCATGGGATTTCAATGGTCCAAGCGCAGTTTGTGACAATTGTAGTGTAGTTCTAAGGTACGTGGAGAGAAGTGATAAGAACCGTACTCCTGCATCTCCTAAATTCTCACTGTGTTGCGGAGAAGGAAATATCATCTTACCCATTACAAATGCAGCATCACAGTTCAATATTCTGAAAATGGTGGTGTCATCTAAATTCAAGGATAACATTAGAGCCTATAATTCAATGTTCGCCTTCATCGATCATAAAATAAATAATGGCTCTGGTTCGTATATTTATCGCATAAGCAACGAAAATAATCATTTTCTTGGTTCATTGCTTCCAGTTGTAGGTGGAAGACCTAAGTTTGCGCAACTATATATTTATGACACGAAAAATGAGTTGGTCAATCGAATGAAATCATTAGGAGGAGATAGGCTGACATCAAAGTTGGATG
The DNA here is from genome assembly GCA_949130495.1 of Sambucus nigra. NCBI lineage: Eukaryota > Viridiplantae > Streptophyta > Magnoliopsida > Dipsacales > Adoxaceae > Sambucus > Sambucus nigra. The sequence continues at coordinate 257,673,161 of OX422224.1, forward strand.
CATGAGCAATTTCAAAATTACTATCAATGCTTGATGAGCACAATGAGATTACAAAAGTGTTTCGAATGGCAGGTGGGCATTTTCTGCATTCCAATGTCATGTTTGTGACAATAAGGTCGATTAAAAATCGTTCCAAAGACCCATCGATTTATAATATGCCTATCGCTTCTGAAATAACTGCAGTTATTATTGGGGACTTTACTGAAGAAAATGTTATCATAGATATTATTGTTGACCATAAGTCAAATCGATTATAAAGAATTAGTGATCATCATCCGTCATTTATGGCTATACAATACCCATTATTATTCCCATATAGGGAAGATGGTTATCAATTGGGTATAACTTATAAAAACAATAATGGGAAATATAAGACTAAACGGAATTGCCTGACTATGAGAGAATATGTTGGATACCATTTGCATCAAAGAACAAATGAAGTTCACACTATTTTGCTCTTAGGAAGACTTTTCCAACAATTTGTTGTTGGCGCATATATATAGATAGAACAAGAAAGGTTGAGATGGGTTAGAACAAACCATCCACGATTACGGGTTGATATTTATAAAGGCTTGAAAGATGATGTTATTCAAGGAGATTCAATGCCGTCATCTATAGGGAAAAGTATTGTCCTTCCGTTAAGTTTCACTGGAGGTCCACGTTATATGGCTAAAAATTTCTAAAACACTATGGCTATTTGTAGATTCTTTGGTAATTAATCGAGTCGGAAAACCCAGCGTCCGTGTAATACACTAGTCGTTGTTATCGGCTTCCAACCTCAATACAAAAAACCTAAACTTGTAGCTACACTCTTAAGGAGTATAGTGGCGAGTCTAGGTATCGAATCCACAGAGAGTTAGGACGTGTGAACGTGACGACAAAGGTAAGGTAGTTTAATCCTAAAGTTGATGTTAAAAGAATAGAAATGAAAAGATGATTGATTTTTGGATTTTATATATGAATTAACTAAATTCAATTAAATTAACCTACGCATGCAAAATTAACTATCTAAGAATGAATTAATATGAATGAAGAAATGGGTCAAGAATACACTCCCCCAAACACTAGTATGTATGCCAGTACAAAATTTGTCATAAATTAGATAATTGATCAGACGTAATCTTTAGTACTCCAAAGCATTACATATATGAGGTTCAAGACCAAATCATACATAATCAAAGAATGAGTAAAGCAGTGTCGCAATAGTTCACGCGTGTTGCATCCTTAAGCACCCCGGTTACCTAGGGCAAATGATGTCAAAAGGTTTACAATGGTTGTGAAACTATACAACACGATCTAATCACTTATTTAATTTAGAGGAAATTTTGTATATCTATGCATACCACATAGGGTTGGGTTCATGCATCCCCACCCTTAAAAACTTAGCTTAACATGATTAAAATAAAAGAAAACTTAAAACTGAAAGTGAAGGAATTAATAACTAAATCTAGAAAATTGAGAACATGACTTGAATTAGGATTGGAAAACTAGAGAGCAATAATTAATTAAACTAACTATGAAAGCAGTAAAAACAATAAATTAAAATTACTTGTAATGGATGAATGATGAATCTGGAATAGATATTTGAATCTTGAATAGTAGCCAAACTTAAAAAATAGGGGTCTTGGATACAAGAATCCATTAAAAACTAACTATTAGCCTCCTACAATGTGAAGTCACAAAACCTCCTTCCTTCCTACTTGGATTTTCCATTTTATATATCTAAAAAATGACTCTTCCCATGCCTCTCCACGTTTTACACGTAATAAAAAGGAATTATACAAGAAGTTTCAAAAGTTGAAACTCCTTCCAGAATTAATTTCAACTTTTGACTTTCTGTAACGAAATTTAAATGGGCATAACTTCTTCACCGTAGCTCGAATTGGGGTGCCATTTTTTCCAATGTTTTTGTAATTTAGAGATCTTCAACTTTCTAGTTCTCCCCACTTTTGGAATAGATATGTAAAATTACAAAAATTCCCTTCAATTCCCCACTTCCTGCTCTCTTTCACTGTTTGCGTTCTCTTTCGCACTAATTGGCATGAAATACCTGTAAAATACATAAGAGATATACAAAACTCGGGTTACTTGCCAAAAAGGGTTAGTAACATAAATATAAGACAAATCTAAATATTTACAATGCACGGAATCATAAAAATACGAAAATTAAGGGGATAAATATGAAGAATTTATACCTAATCAAATCCCCCTAACTTAGAACTTTACGCGTCCCGAGCAATCTAAGAGAAATGACTTGACTTTTGAAATTTCTTTTATTAAAATAAAATTCCACTTTCACAGGCAAGCGATTGCATTGAGCATATGCAATAAGCCTTTAAACCCCTAGGTTACCCTAGTAGGACGAATTTGGTCTCGTGAGGGTTTGTAGTGAATACACCCACAAAATTCTTTATTGACTCAAATAAATATCAAAATACTTAAAAATTGTACAAGTGAAACTTTTCGAAAAATAATCACCATAAATTCATATTCAAATGTCTCAAACCATAGTTTGTGTGTGCAAAGTCAGAAATTAAACCTGAAATTTCTACCGATTAAGTATTACATTACATTTGGATCATCAAGAGAAAACTACATTCATCCCTCCTTGAATAACGTTCTATTACACCGCTATTCCATTTGGTCTATAAAATTTAGGGGCTACCTACTGGAGGGCTTCGACAACCATCGTGCATAATCTAAGACATAAAGAAGTCGAAGCTTGTGGATGATAAGATTATCAAGTATAAGACAACGGGTATGTCATGGTCCCACTCTTTGAAAGTTCTTCTAGCGACTACATCAATACCATATGCGACTTAACCCATATAAATGTGTTTTTGGAGTTACCAAAGAAAGATCTTGGGATTCATGGTTAGAAAAAAGGGGATTGAAGAAAATAATTCCATACTAAAAGCCATACTTGAAATGCCACCACCCCGAACGGAGAAGGAAGACTGGAGATTAATTGGAAAATTATAGTAAATCAGCCGGTTCATCAGCCCATTGAATACTATCTGCGAACCCATCTTTGAACTCCTTTTAAAAGAATCCACTAAAGTTTGGAAAGAAGCTTGCCAAGAATCCTTTGACCAAATTAAGCAATACCTAACCCGACCTCCGGTACTGATGCCACCACAACCTGGTCTTCCTTTACTCCTATACTCGATCATAGAAGACACTACCACTAGGTCTATGTTGGCCCAATACCTTGAAGAGTCTTGTAAGGAGAGAGCCATCTACTACGATAGTCACAAGTTGGAAGAATACGATGTTAACTACACAACTTTGGAGAAAGCGTGGGTCTCCCTTGTCTGGGTCACCCAAAAATTATGGTACTAAATGCTTGCCTTTCCCATCAAACTTGTATCCATAATGGATCCCGTCAAGTAACTTCTCGAGAAACCTTCCACCTCTAGTCGAATGGACCGATGGTTGATGCTGCTAGACGAATTTTATATTATGTATGTCAGGCATAAAGACATCAAAGAAAAATTCATCTCTAAATACCTCGTTGACTGCCCTATAAAAGAAACTGATGTTTGGATTTCCAAGTTCGCAGATGAGAATATCCTTTGTACCTCCTAAGAATAAATCCAATGGAAAATGTTCTTTGATGGCGCCACTAATAAGAAATGATATGGCATTGGGATACACATAATTTCCCCTGGTGACTCTCACACTCCTGTTACCATCAAACTGGATTTTTCCTGCACCAATAACATGACTGATTACGAGGCATGCATGATAGGACTCAAACTTTCTCTCAAGAAATAAATTTGACACCTAGATATCTACACGAATTCATCCCTTATCACCGGTTAAGTACTCAAAAGATGGAAAGTCAAGGACATGAAACTCTTATCCTTCCATACCCACCTAGAAGATATGGCTTCCCATTTCTAAGATACCACCTTCCATTACCTGCCTCGAGAAAAGAACAACTAAGGCGATGCCCTTTATACCTTATCCGCCATAGTTAACATGCCCAAAGGAATAACGATGGACCTCTTCCTAGTCCAAAAGCAACATAAACCTACCCATTATTACCATATTGATCTCATCACACAAGAAGATCCTGATATAGCCAATTTCTGGTACTATGATATTTGGAGCCTCCTCAAGCATGGTAGGTATCTCCAAGATTATAACAAGAAATAACGGTCAACCCTCCACAAGTTAGATGCCCAGTATATCATCTGCGATAAAGAACTATTCAAGAGAACCTTTAATGGAACCCATTTACACTGCATCGCTGGGGATGACATTAATGAGATGATGCAAAAAATCCACAACGGGGAGGGCGGACCCCATATGAATGGACATATGCTTGCCAAGAAAATCACCTGACGAGGTTACTATTCGGCTACCATGGTTCAGGATTACACGACCTATGTTCGGAGATGCCTTAAATGCATGCAGTTTTCTAACCTCCAATAATTGCCTCCGTGAGAATTATATAACACGACTTCTCCCTGGCCATTCTCCATATGGGGTATCAACATCATAGGTAAAGTTAGGCCTAAGGCCTCCAACATGCATGAATTCATCTTGGTTGCCATTGATTAATTCATTAAATGGGTCGAAGTCGAGGTTACTATTCGGCTACCATGGTTCAGGATTACACGACCTATGTTCGGAGATGCCTTAAATGCAAGCAGTTTTCCAACCTCCAACAATTGCCTCCGTGAGAATTATATAACATTACTTCTCCCTGGCCATTCTCCATATGGGGTATCAACATCATAGGTAAAGTTACGCCTAAGGCCTCCAACAGGCATGAATTCATCTTGGTTGCCATTGATTAATTCATTAAATGGGTCGAAGTCGAATCATACGTAATGCTGAGTGCTAAAAGGTGGCCAACTTCATCCGAACAAATATCATCTGCCAATATGGGGTCTCGTATGAGCTAGTGTTAAACAACGGGTTGCATTTCGAAGAAAAAGTCACAGAAGTGGTCAATGAGTATGGGATTCAGAAGCACAAATCTTCTTCCTATCGACCACAAACCAATGGTACAGTTGAAGAAGCTAATAAAAACCTCAGAGCCATCATAAAAAAAATGACTGAGAGTTGTGAATAATTGGTCGATCGAATCCCTTACGCCCTCTGGGCCACCGGACTACAGTCCTACCCTTGGAGCTAGAAATTCCTTCACTATACGTCATGATTGAATGAAAATTCAGCGACGAAGACTGGTATCAAAGTCATCTTAACGAGTTGCCACTCTTAGGTAAAAGGAGGTTGAAGTCTTTATATCATTACAAATATACTGTGGTGTCCGAGAAGGGGACTTAGACTTTAAATAAATAGTAGAACCCATCTAAGACCCAGAGGGAAATTCAATCCCAATTGGAGTGGCCCCTACTTTGTGAAGAAGATCCTATCTGGTAGTGCTGTTATGCTCACCAACCTCGATGGGGGAAGAGATGGACCATCTAGTCAACCTAGACCATCTCAAGAAATTCTACCCTTAGTCCAAAATCTCAGCGCTCCACGATTCTTCTCATCTCCCTTCTATTCTAAAAAAATATAATTTTTTTATCTCTCTCTACTCAGAACTACATGGGGCTCGATCCTCTAAAAATCTTTTCACCTTCAAAAATAAAATACAATTTTTTTAAAACCCCCCGAGTTACGTATGCAGCTCGTATGCTTTACATGAGCATGACCCCCTTCTTTTTCACAAAATGCTATTCTCTTCTTATCCTCGAAAATGACAGTTAATTTTTATCATTTACACGAACAAAAGATTATGTATGACTTAGCGATTAGTATAAATAATTCAAATGAAAAAAACTCATCAAGAGGCACAACAATATAATTACCATTTTCTTTATTCCATTGATGAAAAATTCCATTACAATTACAGTAGCGTAGGAAGTCAAACAACTTCCCCTGCCAACCTAACCTTATTTTTCCTAAAATAATCCAATCTACTCCTAAACAAAACCTTCCCAAAGTAATTCCTACAACTCGATACATAACCAAACACATCACAAAAGATTCACAAATAAAATTCCCCAGGGATCCTACCCACAACTTATAGAGGATCCGATTGCATTATCATCTACATGCTGGGGTCTCCGAACCTCCCCTACCTGAATAAAATGCCGCATGTGCTCCATGGAATAGTAAGACTGGACCAGCCTAGGGAAAACAAAAACCCCTCCCTCCATGGTGTCAAATATGGAAAACCACCTTTTCCTAGTCTCCAAAGCCATTATTTTGGAAAATACCCTCATCCACAGCCACTTCATGTAGTCCCCGGAAAAATGCCAAACTTTACGAAGATATTGAGAAGGAGAGGTTGATAGTCAAGGAATCTCCAACAGAAAGCCCAGTCGCATGTGCAGACGCTCAATCAAATTCTCCACTGGAAATAAATCTAGTGTCTGAGGTGGCACAATCTTCTCCCAGCCAAATTGGCGCAAGAGACACCAAGGAAAGTAGAAAGTTGTCTATCGGAGGCCAACCAACCAAACATACTGGTATTTCTCCAGTTCTAGAATCGGCAGAAATTGTCCCCAATAAGGCACATACCAACGCAAACTCTGAGCCTCGTGCTCCATAAACCAGTTCTCACATATCTCGATATCCAAGCCCATGCTGATAAAGTAGTGAGAAAAGAAGTTCAGTATTGCTGCCAAGGTATATTCAGTTGGGACCGCCATACAGAATCTTTGTGATAACCACCTAAACAACATAACTTGGCTACCCCTCATAAAATCATAGCGGCCTTCCCATCGTAGGATTGCGAAGGTATGACATCCATGAAGCGATGGCTACGAGTTGCGGATCCACCAATAATTCCCCAGTCACCAGCTGTAATTTTTAAATCAAGCCAAGAACGAAGGTTCCGGCATAGATCGCATTACCAACATCCTGCAAATGCATAGTTAGTAGCACAGTCGAAAGAGAGATCATTCCTGTCGTAATCAATGGCTAGGCCACCGAGGGTGAGATATGGAGGAGTCATTATAATATCTCCCGAGGAGACTGGTAAAATTCAGGCATGGTCGCTGCAACACTAGGATTTATCCCCCATATGACAAAGAACTATTCATAAGTCGGACATCCTTCATCCAAGCCAAGGCGAAAGACATGGTCTTCATGGTAGCAGAATTATACCACCGACATCACCATATTCCATTCAATAGGTCGATTACGCCTTAATGAAACCCGACGCATGTTGAAAGCATCATAGTCTATGTTATATAAGCACATATCCTTTAAGGTTTCAAAGTAAGAGGTGAATTCAACACTACTAGGAAGATCCATATTGCAAAATGATGAGACAAGAAGCAAGAAGAATGCAAAAGAGAGGAAATGTGGATGAGTGAAGAAAATACTCTACCATTACCACTTGGAAAACATAGACAAGGACAAAAATCCAATAAATCCCAAAGGAAGACCTACCAAGGACCAAGTAATTGAAGAAAGTGTAATCAAAGCCTTGGGTTGACTAGACTGGACTAACCTACCGATAGGAAGGATAAGGGGTATGCCGATTGACATCCCCCTATTTTTGAAAAGTTCCCTTTTTCCTTTTTTGTCAAAATAAAAAAATTTAATAATTTTTTTTATTATTTTATGGAAATAAGAATTTATTTCTTCCTATATTTTTACTTATCCTATTTTAAAATAAATTTTCTCTCAAATTATTTTAAATCCTTTTTACGATCTCAGCAATCAAAGTGCATATGCATTAAGTCACTAAATAATTTTTTTTAGCAAAATACCATTTCATTTCATATATATTCCTTTACTACATTTTGCCTTGCAGAAAATACAAAAATAACGGGACTATGCTCGAACCCCCCAGAACATTTTCTCTATCTCTCACATATATTCTCTCTCTTATTTTCTCTTTCTTTTTCTCTCTATTGTCTTTGAGACCCTCCATCAATGTGCCATACGCGTTTTCCCCAGCGAAGAGATGATGAGCCTATGATCCTCGAACTGGACCCTAACCCAGATGAGGCAGACAACACCAAATAAGATAAATCCTGGATCGATAACCATATATGAGCAGCCGCAGAAGCTACCCAATCCTAAATATCCTTCAGTCAAGTGGCCGACACCCAAATGTGCTGCAAGAAGAATAGAAAAAAGGAAATCAGTTAGTTTGAGGAAAAAAGAAAGAAATGAAAGGTATATTGTTGGCTGAATAACGTCCTTTGTCTTCCCCAACTCCTTTAGATCCATCGTATTGGGATGATGCAGCATACGCACCGAACCTCTGTCAGATCGTAGAATGTTATAGGAAGGAGGAACCAACTGTACAAATGGAACCTTTGATGTCATCGCCACTACAGAGGTCGACGCACCACCTGCACTGTGGGTAGAACCCATTAGCCGACTCGTTCCCCCATGAGAGACCATGAGGTGAAGAGGCATAACGTCATATATGATGGATGACATTAGCCATTTCGACACAAAATCCAAGTAATAATAGGTTGCTACCTTATCAGTATACGATGAATAAGGCTCGCCGACGATCACTGCCACCCTCGCCTCCTCTGACATCTCCCTCTCTCGCCTCATGTACATCGGGGGCCTCATAAGTGTGACCATCACCTCTTCCTCCACGACATGTTAGACTCTTTTCTCCCCTAAATATCCGAATTAGTCGAACTCATGCAACAACATATGACGTAGCTGCGCATTCCTCCCGGTGACCCCCATGTGCTGGATGGCCGTACCCCAGGGATAAAAGGTCACCTCCAAAATCCCTATCAAAAAATCAATATCTGAAAAGATTATCAAGGAAATATGGTCTGAAAAACAGAGAAAATTTACCCAATCGTTGGTCAAGCCGTTCCAAACCTGGGGCACTACCCCTAAAGAGAAGGACCACCTCGATTGTCGATTACACTTCTGCTACCAGTACATCCGAAAGAATCCCCCAAACACATCCCAATCGACATTATAATTTCACCTACCCTAGTAATCCTAAAACATCACGCCACTGTCATTTTTCACCTCCTACATATTGCCGGTCGGCACCCTCCCGAATTTTTTTACAAAAATACCCAAAAATTCTGAAAAATACCTAGAAAATTCCTAAAAATGCTAAATGAATTTTAGAACCTTCTTTTACCAAGAAACAAATTTAATACCACACTTACTTCCCTCAAAGAATTCCCAAAATCATTTGGATACCTCTCCAGCAACATCTCCAAAGGACACCGCAAAAATTGAAGAAAAATTCCCCAATAAGGATACATCCAATCCTTGAATTAATACCTTTTTCCCAGGGGAGTTTCCAAAAGAAAACTACAACCTTAATCTCTCAGAATTAGCTTCGACCCGCAGCATTCGTCACCCCAGCATAAATCCCTCTGAATTGACTTCGACCCAGAGAATTGGTCACCCCTACACAAATCCCTCAGAATTTGCTTCAATCCGCAAAACTGGTCACCTCTACTTAAGCCCTCAGAATTGGCATCGACCCCAAGAATTGGTCAGTACAACTCAAGCCCTTAAAATTGGCTTCGGCCCACAGAATTGGTAATCTCTACTTAAGCTCCCAGAATTGGCTTCGACCATTTGAATTGATCGCTTATACTTAATCCCTCAGAATCGGCTTCAACCCGAAGAATTGGTGACCTCTACCTAAAGCCCTCAAAATTGGCTTCGACCTGTAGAATTGGTCACCTCTACTTAAGCCCTCCCTCGAATTTGGCTTCGGCCCTTAAAATTGTTAATTATGTCGATCGAGGTCAATTATGAGGACCTAAGTCAAAACGACCAATTATGAGGGCCGAGGTCAATGTTGAGGACCTAGGGTAGGTAATGACTAATTCTGAGGGTGAATCCAATTATGAGGGCTTCAAGTAGGGGTGGCCCATTCTAAGGGTCGAAGACAATTCTCAGGACTTAAGTAGGAGCAACCAATTATGTGGGTCGAATCCAATTCGAAGGGCTTTCAGTAGGGGTGACCAATTCTGTGGGTCGAAGAGAATTCTGAGGCCTTAAGCAGATATGCCCAATTCTAGGGGTCGAAGTCAATTATGAGGGCTTAAGTTCTAAAGACCAATTCTGCGAGTCGAAGACAATTCTGAGGACTTTGAGTAGGGGTGACGAATTGTGACGGTCGAAGCCAATTTCGAGGGTTTAAGTAGAAGAAGGCCAATTCTGCGAATCGGAGCCAATTATAAGAGATTAAGTAGGGGTGACCAATTATACGGGTCAAATCCAATTCTGAGGGCTTAAGTAGAAGCGATAAATTCTAAGGGTTGAAGCCAATTCTGAGGGTTTAAGTATATGTGATGAATTCTGCAGGTTGAAGCCAATTCTAAGGGTTTCAGTAGGGTGACCAATTCTTAGGGTTGAAGTCAATTTCGAGATCTTAAGTAGAGGTGATCAATTCTGAGGATCGAAGCCAATTCTGAGTTCTTAAGTAGGGGTGACCAATTTTTCTTGTTGAAGCCAATTATGAGGGACTAAGTAGAAGCAACCAATTATGAGGGTCAAGGCCAATTCCGAGGGATTAAGTAGGGGTTTTCTTGGGGAAATTTGGAGATTCCACTCGGGAAATAGTATTGATCCGTGGATTAGGTGCAGGCTTGCTGGGAATTTTTATTTATTTTTTTAGTGTCCTTTGGAGACGTTGCTGGGGAGATATCCAATTCATTTTGAGAATTTCACTGGGGAAGTAATATTCCACTCAGGAAGTAATTGTGGTACAAAAAATATTTTTCTTGGTGAAAAAGGATCTAAAATTCATTTCGTAACTTTAGGAATTTTTTGGCATTTTTGTACAAAATTTCAGGGAGGGGTCGATTAACATGGTGTAGGAGGTGCCAAGCGGCAATGTCACGGTCTTTTAGGCTTTCGGGAGACGGTGAAGGGACAAGGACGATTGGTAGGTGATCGGGGTTTTCCATGTCTTGAATGGCCTCTCGAACGATCGGGTAAGTTCTTCTTTCCCTTTGAGAGAATTTTGCCTTCATGATCTTTTCAGATATTGATTTTCCATTAGGGAACTTGCACGTGGCCTTCTATCTTTGAGGGATGACTCCTCAAGATTTTCTTGTACATTCCCTATTGACTGTGGGAGCTTGGCATTTGACCATATTACACAATTTCACCACAAAAGAGACTCGAAGAAGGAAAAAAGAGATGCATATTTTGTTTGATTATCTGCATTTAGTGGCTTACTATACATGTTCTTTAATTTGTTACTGAGTCTTTTTTGCTTTGAGAAAGAGTTGGAAAAGTGTGTTTTTTGAAATATTTTTGAATACATTTGAGTAGAAGATGGCCTCAAAGGCTTAGTTGGAAATGAAATTCCCTTTTGAAGGAGTTTATTTTGAGGAGATGTAGTAAAATGATTTTTTTTTAAATGTTTTGAGTACTTGAAGGACTTGGCAATGTGGTCATTGGTCACGGAGGAATGATCTCTCTTTCGTCATGCTGCATTCCCCACATCTACAGGATATTGGTGATGCGGGCTACACAGAAGCCGTTATCCTTGGCTTAATTTCAAAATTACTGTTGGTGACTAGGTAACTATTGGCAAACCCACAACTTGCAACCATCACTTCTTGGATTTCGTACCATCGCAATCCTATGTCGGTGATACTGAAGGAGACTCGAAATGGTCTGGATGACTGGTGGGAAGGACGTTCTTACTTCTTGAGGGGTGGCCATGTTATGTTGTTGATGTGGTTATCGAAGAGATTCCGTATGGTGGTCCTTCCTGAATATCCCTTGGCACGTGTGCCAAACTTTTTTCTCGCTACTTTATCAGCGTGGCGCTGGATATCGAGAGCTGGGAGAACTGGTTTGTGAAGCACCTGGATCAAGGTTTGCATTCGTCAGTACCTTGGTGGGGAGAATTGTTGCTCATTCTAAAGCTTGGGGAATACGAGTATGTTCGATTGGTTGGCCTCTGATAGACCTCTTTCCACTTTCCCTGGCGGCTCTTACGCCAATTTGGCTGGGATTAGATTGTGCCACATAGGGCACTAGACTTCTTTCCTGTGAAGGATTTGACAGAGCACATGTGTAAGCTCCTGGGCTCTCTGTGGGAGAATCGTCGACCGTCGACCCGTCCTTCCCAATTTGTTGAACGAGTCTGGCATGTTTTTGGGGACTAAATGAAATGGTTGTGGAGGAGGGTAGTTACCAGGCACTACACCAAAACACGGCTTTAGTAGCAGTATTTGACCATTATTAAAAATATTAGTAACAAAAATTTTCGTTAGACAAAAGGCGTGGGGCACGAAATTAGTAATAGAATTTTACCGTTACTAATAGTAACGGTAAAATTCTGTTACTAATTCTGAATTTACCAACTGTATTTTACCGTTACTAATTCCGATTTAGTTACGGGCTTTTGTGTTACTATTTTAACCTTATTACATCATTTTTATAACACTTTTGTCTTATTTTGTAACGGTAAAGGTCCGTTAATAGTATTAATACATATTTAAAAAAAAACATATTTTTCAAGATCTAATATCCTCAATTTAAACAAATTCAATTATTCTTATTGCACTATTCAAATCCTAAGAACATGTACAAAAATAGTCAACATAAACAAGGGCATTATATTTAACATTTACATTTTATATAAGATTCCACTCTTTATTACAAAAGAAACTTAAGCCAAACATATAAAACATCATAAAACAATCACCTCGAAAGTTATATTATTTTCATAAATGCGTCCAATATAATATCCTAATATAATCATCCCCCAAACGAGATGTTTTTTATATTATAATCATGCAAATGAAATATAAAAAAGAAGTCCGTTGGGGATTATCAATTTTCGTTTTGTTATCATCACCATCAACGCTGCAACCCGCAACGCTGGAAACTTGATGAGGATTCACAAATGACTTTCTGACATACAAAATAAATTATCATATTAGTTATAATATCAACATTTAGTTATAAAAAATTAATTTAGTACAAAAAATACTAGAGAGAATTTTTGTTTTACTTAAAATTCAGCATCACATTAAGGCTCAATGAATCAGTGACAGCTTTAAAAAAAGAATCGGGTTAGCATACAACAAATATGTATTACAAGTTCAAGGAGCAAGACAATTGGGAATGAGCTTAGTACAAAAACCTACAATAGGTATACTCCCCAAAAATTATTAAACAAAATGTATTGAAATAAGAGCGCTTCTACACTGACACAAAATCGCGACACAACGGTATGACACAATGACGTGTCACACTCTCATTCGCTTGTATCCGGACTCCACCATGCTACAGTCCTGGCTGGACCCAGACACGAGCAAATGAAAGTGCGATATGTCAATTGTGTTGCACTTTTGTGTCCGATTTGTGTGTGACCTAGAATTAATGTGAAACAAATATCATAAAAACTTAAATAAAACATACCTGCACAGGCCCCGTAAGATCCAACTGGTCCTAGAAGTAAGAGAATATTGAGTGCTTAGGGACTAAATGAGTTAAACTAAAAATATGTGTCCTTTTTAAAAAATATATATTTATAGTAGGGACTATTAAATAATTGACCCTTGTTTTTATTTTTATTTGTCATTTTTAACCTTAAAAATGTTGAGGTATTAAATAATTAAATTTGGACCTCTACTTTATTCCTGAATTTTTTTATATATAATATTTCAACATAATATTACCCTAACAAACTAACAATGAGCAAACTAAATACTCGGGGGCTGAAAAATCTGAAAATTTTGACACAAATTAACTAACAAAATATCATACAAAGTAACTAACAATTTTTACACAAAATTTCATACAAACATAATATTACCCTAACAAAACAACAAAGTTTTATACCAAGTTTCATCAAATTAAATTAAAATTTCACACAAATTAATTAACAAAATTTGAGCAACAAATTTCGTACAAATTAACTAATTTTATCAATATCAATATCCATAAAATTTTATCAACAACAAATCAATATCCATTATGGGATATAATAAAACAAACTAAAAAAAATTACATGGCAGCCGAGAGGATGAGGGAGGTTACTGCCGGTAAGGCAGTGCCCTGGTGGCCGCAGTGGAAGGAGAGAAAAGATTCCAGGCAGCTGGGTGGCGGTGAGGCAGGGGAGAGGGGGGAGGGAGGGGAGATGAGAGGGTTGTTTGTCATTTTTTAACCTTAAAAATGTTGAGGTATTAAATAACTAAATTTGGACTCCTACTTTATTCCTGAATTTTTTTATATATAATATTTCAACATAATATTACCCTAAAAAACTAACAATGAGCAAACTAAATACTCGGGGGCTGAAAAATCTGAAAATTTTGACACAAATTAACTAACAAAATATCATACAAATTAACTAACAATTTTTACACAAAATTTCATACAAACATAATATTACCCTAACAAAACAACAAAGTTTTATACCAAGTTTCATCAAATTAAATTAAAATTTCACACAAATTAATTAACAAAATTTGAGCAACAAATTTCGTACAAATTAACTAATTTTATCAATATCAATATCCATAAAATTTTATCAACAACAAATCAATATCCATTATGGGATATAATAAAACAAACTAAAAAAAATTACATGGCAGCCGAGAGGAGGAGGGAGGTTACTGCTGGTAAGGCAGTGCCGTGGTGGCCGCAGTGGAAGGAGAAAAAAGATTCCAGGCAGCTGGGTGGCGGTGAGGCGGGGGAGAGGGGGGAGGGAGGGGAGATGAGAGGGTTGTTTGTCATTTTTTAACCTTAAAAATGTTGAGGTATTAAATAACTAAATTTGGACTCCTACTTTATTCCTGAATTTTTTTATATATAATATTTCAACATAATATTACCCTAACAAACTAACAATGAGCAAACTAAATACTCGGGGGCTGAAAAATCTGAAAATTTTGACACAAATTAACTAACAAAATTTCATACAAATTAACTAACAATTTTTACACAAAATTTCATACAAACATAATATTACCCTAACAAAACAACAAAGTTTTATACCAAGTTTCATCAAATTAAATTAAAATTTCACACAAATTAATTAACAAAATTTGAGCAACAAATTTCGTACAAATTAACTAATTTTATCAATATCAATATCCATAAAATTTTATCAACAACAAATCAATATCCATTATGGGATATAATAAAACAAACTAAAAAAAATTACATGGCAGCCGAGAGGAGGGGGGAGGTTACTGCCGGTAAGGCAGTGCCGTGGTGGCCGCAGTGGAGGGAGAGAAAAGATTCCAGGCAGCTGGGTGGCGGTGAGGCTGGGGAGAGGGGGGAGGGAGAGGAGATGAGAGGGCTGTGTGTGTCGGCTGAATTTGAAAGAGAGGGTGGGATGAGAATAGGTTTAGCAGGTTTTGACTTTATATATGATTGATTTATTTACATATTCACCCTAAGATTTTAAAACTCTTATCTGCAAGCCTTATATTTTAAAAATTTACACAAAGATCCATAACTTTTTTCTTTACCCTATACTCACCGAAAATTTCTGAAAAGCTTGTGGGTGCGGCCACACCCCTTCAGGATGGGGTGGGTCTGCCCCTGGTGTCGGCTAAAAAAGCAGGTCTGCATTTTGTGGAGTAAAACAAGGCCCCAGTCGACCGGTACCTATCCGAGGTCGACCGGTTGGATGGTGTAAATTTACAGGTACGATCTAATCAAATTAACAAAAGATAAGAATTAAAAAGCATCATTGCATACCCAAGAAATTCAATCAGACAAAATGAGTAAAATACATTTTCAAACCCAAATTTTTAACTACTAATATCAGTGCTCTTTATTTTATTTTTTAATGTGGGGTTCCACTAGCCTTGGCATCCAGAAGAAGAAAAAAAGTAGGGCCAGCGACTTTGGAGTAATTTAAAAATCATCACCCCTTTTATAGTCATTTCAAATAAAGTAATACGTATTCTCATTCAAGCATAATCAAAATGACGACTAAACATGATTCCAATCTATAATTGAATGCATTATTTAGGTCCAGTTTAGTTGCGCAAATTGTTTGATTATGTAAATTGTTTCATTGCGAATTAGTGAATTGTCAATGATTGATTTTGAAATGAGTTAAATACAATTTTGTACAATATTTGGTAATTTGAGATTGATGTTAAGGTTCTATGAAAAAAGATAAAAACAAATCGAGAGGGGGGGGGGGGGGGGGGAAGGGAGGAGAGAGGGAGAGGAGACATGCACTTTATGTTACTTCTATTTTAAATGGATTCATTTCACGTTTTTTGTGAAATGATCAAATTTCAAATTTTGCACATAAGCTAAAATGAGGCAATTAATGAATCCTTTCATTAATGAAACCAAACACAATTAATAGGTCAATTTATAAATGGATCAATTTATTAATGATCCAATTTATAATTTTGGGACAACCAAACACGACCTTAGTATTTACAATGACAATCCTCTATAAAAGTAACTCATCACTTCGACACAATAGTCTCATCCTAATATTATGAATAGGGAAAGGTGAAAATCTTAATTGACTTCTAGATAACTACACGACTATAATATTAAGATCAAACTTGAGGCATTTGAAAAGAGAAAAAAAAATTCAGTTGCTCAATATTTTGGATTGTTCACTTTTCTGCTTCCATAATTTAAGATATAAACTTGTGGAAACATGGAGCATTAATTACCAAATGATCAAATAAAATTAGAAAGAGCAACAACAAATGAAATTAGTAATATTATGAACGAATATATATAAATAGTAAAAAGCAGTACCTAGGGTCGAGAAAAGGAAGGTGATTGAGAGGGAGCTCGTCAAAAAGACTAACATCGATATGACTTCTCCTCCATAGAACCACTGCTACTGCTTTCTTTCTTTTGCTCTGTATAAAATAAACAAAATGTGCATGGTATAAAAGCCATAAACTTATACAATGTGAATGATAATACAATTGTGATAAGAGAGAGAACCTCGGGAATAGACAAGAGTTATGAGTTTTTGAAGAAGCACATCTTATGGTAGTGCTTGGAAGTTAGAGCCATATCAGATAATAAAGAACACTTTCATTATCAGATTGAGAACCATGTTTAGAAATTATGAGTTATCAGATAGGAAAGTAACTGTAATTAGCAGCTAACTAATTGCAACACATCAATCCCAGACCGGAGAGGTAGACTACCCAAAACTTTTGAAATATAACACCAAAATCAATGAGACTCTCAAATTTGCGAAACCCAAATTCATATTACTCTTTCGAAACATTACCAGTAGTGTTCTAAAAATTCAACCAACACTTTAGATCAAAGAAATATGAATTGAAAGTTCATGACAATAAAATATAACTAACTATAACTCTCATTTGAGTCATATCAATCAATTATAAGGTAAAATAATGAATACCAAACCCTTTAAGCTAAATAAATAGTGAAAATACCTTAAAGGTTTATGCCGACGATCTATCGGACTAGTATGAACAGAATGGGAGGCACTCGGGGCATCTCATGGGGGCATGTCTCTATCTTTCTATACTGAACAGGATAAAAAACCAAAGTGCAATAATGAGATTGAACCAACAAATCTCATAAACACTGTGAACCTTGGGCAAATGTATAACACAAGATCACAGAAAATCCCAAAATAGGGTCTGAAAATCTCAGATCAACCGTTTTAAATCCTTAAAGACATATGTAATCAACCTAAAATAGCTAATGGAAATTATGACACAATATCAATAAAATGAATCACTAAAACTCAGAATAAATCGAATACTTAAAACAGTGATTATAGCAGAAAATCTACACGAAGACCAACTGTTGTCAATTTGTAGAATACCAAAGTGCACGGGCTATTAAAAAATAACAAGTGTAAGTACGGGTCGAACCTACATAAATTTGTCAATTTTTTCATTCAAAATAATCGTGACAATCCAACTAGACTAACTGGAAACGAGATTGATTATGAACTACACTAAATGAAAGCCACTACGATAAATGAGGGTAACACAAGATAATTGTAAACAATTAAAAACTAATTATGATTCGGGGTCCATTTATCATGTTACTAATATTGCACACTAATTTAATGTTGTCATTCCCTTTTTATAACTCAAATTAAACCGACTCTCACCGCATTTAATTCGGAAAATATGACGGTTATGATCAAAATATTTTTAACGTCTCTAATAGACGACTAAAATCCCTATTCCCTTAGAAAATACAAGTTTTAAAGTTCGAAAATGTATGTAAGCATGGACTATCAAAACAATTAAAGTGCAAGCATAATCCATAAAAAATTACTACTTTTAAATCTCAAAATGTGATTTGACAAAACAATTTTGAAGGTTTTAAAACACACTCTCGTGTCGTTTTAAAATAAATATCGAATCTTTTATAACAATTAAAACACGTAGGGAATAAGCAACAATCAACTTAACGTGACAATATTAGCTAACTGTGATAAACTTCACCCTACTCCTAATAGAATAATCAAGATATCGTAATGAAAGAGAAATTACAAGAATGAGTAGAGATTTTTATTAATAAATCAAACTTACAAATAGTTCTCTCAAAAAAATCTTCAATCCTCTAGAAAATAATAAATACCTGGCTCTCAAATTCAATACAATCCCTCAAAAATTACTCTCTCTAAAATTCTCTCCCAAAATAATGAGTCAATACGCTTATGAATGAAGTGTTTGAGATGCAGTGAAACTCTCTCTGATTGGTTGTAGTTGAGGTGATAATTATCTCTAGGAGTCTTGAGAAGAGTTGGAGTTATTAATAAGTCTTTTTTTCTAAAATAATTATCCCCAATTTTGACGTTATTCACATCACTATTCACATCACTATCTTTAATCGCATTTTTGACCTCCAAAACTTCAAAATCTCATTTTCGTCCGAACTTCAAAGTTGTGAGTCTTGTCAAGACCTTTCGGAAAAGATATGGCACGGTCTCAACGGAAACTAGAGCGATTTTATAAAAAATATTTAGTACATCCGTGTCAACCGCGTCGTGTCATGTCGCGTCGCAATGTATTTTGACAATTTTTTGCACATCGACCCCATTGTTGTCCAAATTTTCGGGGTACCTGTAAAAATGCAAAATAAAAATAATAAATTCAATTTTAGGAACATAAATTTTTTAAAATTACAGAATTACCCATCTTTGCATTTTAGCCCCCGAAATTCAAAAATTGCTCGCCCCTAATTTCGGCCTTCAAGGTTACTAAAATTGTTTTTTAACTCAAATTTTATTCAAACTTTCATTTTTCTTTTATTGTACGAAAATGACTCTAAAAGCTCATTATTTATAATACAAATGGCTTAACAAGGCCTAGATTTTTGCATAATTTATACAAAATAATGCACTCATCACTAATTGAGAAAGAAACTTTCAAAATTTGGTTTATGATTGAAAATTACTTAGGGTTTTTATCTTGGGATGAGCTTTTGTCACCGTTCGGATGGAAATGGCTTGATTTATGCCTTGGCAAGGAATAAATTTTGGCTTGGACAGACAACCGTTGAGAGGGAGTGAGATCGGTCGATCTGAGAGAGAAAGAGGCGGAAAGAAATTTTGGGGGCGAAAGTTTTCTAAGAGAGTTTCGTTTGCGCGTGTGTGTTTGAGCGGGGTTTTGAGTTTAGGGGCTAATTTTTTTCTAAAAAAAATCACACATAAAATATTGAATCAATATTAGTAACAATTATATTAGATTACTAACAGTATTTTATTGTGATAAATAATAATTGTAAAATACTGTTACAAATAAAAAAAATAGCCTGTTACTAAAAGAGTGTTTTTGTGTAGTGAAGATGCTTTTTGAGGAGATCGGGAAAAGGTGGTTCGCCATGTCTCACACCATGGAGGGAGGTGTTTTTATTTTTCCTAGGATGATCCGGGATTACCGTTCCATAGAGCGTATATGGCATTCTATTCAGATAGGGGAGTTTAGGGGACCCCAGGATGTAGAAGATGATGGGATTGGTTCCTCTGGCAGCTGCGGGTAGGATCCTTGGGGAATTTATTTATGATGTGTTTTGTTATGTATGGGAATAAATTTGTGAAGGTTGTTTAGGAGTTGTTTGGCTTGTTTAGGAAAAGTAATGTTAGGTTGGCAAGGGAAGTTGTTTGACTCCTTATGCCAATGTAATTGTAACGGGAACTTTCATTAATGAAATAAAGAAAATTTTAATTATATTGTTATGCCTTTGATGAGTTTTTGCATTTTAATTATCTATACCAATAATTAAGGCATACATAATCCTTTTATTCATGTAAATGATAAAAATTAACCGTCGTTCTCAGAGATAAGAAAAGAATAGCATTTTGTGAAAAAGAAGAGGACGTGCTCATGTGAGGCGTATGAACTGCCTACGTACCTATGGGGGATTTAAATTTTTTTTGAGTTTTATTTTTGAAGGAAAAAAGATTTTTAGAGGATCAAGTAACACGTATTTTTTAGTAGAGGGAAATGAAGAAGTTTTTTGTAATAGAAGGGAGATGGGAAGAAGCGTTGCTTGTCGAGATTTCAGACCTGGGGTAGAATTTCTTAAGACGGTTTAGGTTGACTTGATGCTCCATCTCTTCTCCGTCGAGGTCAGTGAGAATAGAAGCACCACCGGATAGTATATTCTTCAAAATGTAGGGGCCACTCCAATTGGGCTTGAATTTTCCTCTCGGGTCTCAAATGGGTTCTACTATTTTTTTAGCGATAAGACCCTTTCTCGGACACCACGATCCTTGACTTTATTATTGAATGATTGTGATATTCGGCGATGGTATCCTTGTATATAGTACAAAGACTTCAATGTCCTTTCATCCAAGAGTGACAACTCGTCAAGACGACTCTGATGTCAGTTTTCCTTGTTGACTTTGCTTTCAAGCATGACGGGTAGTGAAGGAATTTCTAGCTCAACGGGTAGGAATGCTTCCATATCGTATATTAGAGAGTAAGGGGTAGCCCAGTTGACGTTCAAACAAAAGTGCAGTAGCTCAGAGGGCGTAAGGGATTCGATCTTCCCAATTTTGGCAAATCTTGATCATCTTGTTGATGATGGCTTTGAGATTTTTATTAGAGGCTTCATCTGCACCGTTGGTTTGAGGTCGGTAGGGAGAAGGTTTGAGCCTCTGAATCCCATACTCGTTGACCATTTCTGTAACGTTTGCCTGAAAATATTACCCATTGTCTGAGACCAGCTCGTACGGGACCCCATATCAGCAGATGATATTTTTTTGAATGAACTTGGCCACCTTTTTGGGATTCAAAATTTGGTATAACTTGACTTTGATCCATTTAGTGAATTAGTCAATGGAAACTAAGATGGATTCATGCTCGTTAAAGGCATTATGTTTAACTTTCCCTATGATGTCGATGCCCCATGTGGAGAATGGCCAAGGAGAAGTCATGTTGCATAATTCCCATAGAGGCAAGTGTTGCATAGGAGGTGAAATCATGTACCATGATAGTACATAGTAAACCAATCGGATGATATTATTGGCAAGAATATGTCCATTCATGTGGGTTCCGTATTCCTTGCTGTGAATTTTTTACATCATCTCTTTAATGTTTGCCCCTGCGATGCATTGTAAATGGGTTCCATTAAATTTTTTCATGATTAGTGATTTATCGTAGATAATATACTGGGAATCTATTTGTGAAGGGTTGAGCAGTCCTTCTTGTTAGAATCTTGGGGATACCTACGATGCTTGAGGAGGCGACAAATATCATAATACCAACAATCGGTTATATCAGGATCTTCTTCGATGACTAGCTCAATGTAGTAGCAGTTGGTAGTTTTAGCTTACTTTTGGACTAGGAAGGGGTTCATCATTATTCCTTCAGTCATTTCAACCATGGAGGCAAAGGTAGCAAGGGCATCAGGTAGGTTGGTCTTTGCTCCGGCCAGGTAGTGGAAGGTGATATCTTGTAATTAGGAGACCAACTCTTCTAGGTTAGCATGGAAGGGTAAGAGCTTCTCATCCTTGACTTCCCATCTTTTGAGTACTTGACCAATGATGAGTGTCGAATCCCCGTAGACATATATGTAATGAATTCCTTTTTTAAGAGCAACTTTGAGGCCTACCATGAATTCCTTGTATTCAGTTATGTTGTTGGTGTAGGGAAAATCCAGTTTGATGGTAATGGGAGTATGAGATTCATCAGGGGAAATTAGGAGTATCTCAATGCCATACCCTTTCTTTTTGGCAGTGCTGTCCAAGAACATTTGCCACAGGTCTTCCTGGGAGGTACAAAGGATATTCTAATTTGGGAACTCGGAAATCCAAATATCACTTTATTCCATAGGGTAGCCAGTGAGGTAGTTAGAGATGGATCTTCCTTTAATGGATTTCTACGTGACATACACAATTTCAAATTCGCCTAAAATCATCAACCATCGGGACATTCTACTAGAGAGGGCAAGTTTATAGAGAAGGTATTTGATAGGATGCAATTGGGATACAAGTCTGATAGGAAATGAGAGTATTTAGTGCTGTATTTTTTGGGTGACCCAGATAAGGACGACATATGATTTTTCCAAAGCAGTGTATTTAAATTCATACCTGACCAATTTACGACTGGAATAGTAGATAGCCTCCCTTTTTTTTGTAAAACTCTTCAAGGTATTATTCTAGAAGCCCCAACTGGAGTATCTGTTATGGTAAGGTATATGAGTAAGGGAAGACAAGGTTGTGGTGGAATGAGTACCGTAGGTCGGGTTAGGTGATGCTTGATTCAGTCAAAGGCTTCTTGGCAAGATTCATTCCAAACCTTGGTTGAATCCTTTCGAAGGAGTTTGAAGATGGGTTAAAAAATAGAAGTCAACTAATATATGAACTGGCTGATACACTTTAATTTTCAAAGGAATCCACGGAGTTCCTTCTCTGTTCGGTGTGGTGGAATTTTGAGTATGGATTTCATCTTGGCAAGATATGCTTCAATCCCTTCCTCGCTAACCATGAATCCCAAGTACTTTCCTTTGGTAACTCCAAAAACACATATATGTGGGTTAAGTTGCATCTGGTATCACCGTAGTCATTCGAAGAACTTCCGTATCATGAGAACATAACCTTCTCGAGTCTTAGACATGATAATCATAGCATCTACATTGACCTTGACTTTTTTATATATCAGATCATGAAGGATATTTGTGGCAGCCCTCTGGTAGGTAGCTCCTACATTTTTATGAACAAATGGCATGATGGTGTAAGAGAAGGTTCCGCGAGGGGTGATAAATACGGTTTTCTTTTATTGATCTTGGTGCATCTTGATCTGATTGTATTTGGAAAAACCGTCAACAAATTACTTCCGAGCATGGCTAGTTTTGTTGTCCATAATCATGTCGTTATTGGGCAGCAGGTAATCATCCTTCGGAGAGGTCTTGTTTTAATTTTGATAGTCGATGCACAAGAAAAAATTTCCTCAAAATTTTGACATAGGTATGATGTTGGCTAGCAATTGTGGGATATTTTATCACACGAATGAAACCCACATTTAACTATTTAACCACTTCTTCCTTAACCTTGAGACATCAGTCGGTGCAGAGCTTTCATACTTTTTATTTGACTGATTTACATTATAAGATAGTTGGAATCTCATGCTGAGCTATCTCACGATCAATGTTGGGCATGTTTTAGTAGGAACATGCAAAGACATCCATAGATTCCTTTAATAATTCTTTGAGTTGCGTGTGCTCATGCTCATGAAGGGTGGACCATATCCTAATCTCGCGTAGTTGGCTACTAGAACCGAGATTAAGAATAACAATTTCGTCTTCATTAACTTGAACGCGTTTATGTTGTTTGTTATTAACCTTATTTATATAAGTTAAGAATTATTCATTTGCAAAATCATCATCATCAAAAGTTTGATTATAATCAAGACAATTAATGTAAGGCACTTCAAGATACTCAAAATCTTTGTTTATTTCATTGTTCGGAAAAACGAAGTTGGGAACCTCATCAAAGGAGGTCTCGATTACGTCAAAATAGGGAAGAACAAAAAAATAAGAGGAAATGGGATAAACATTAGAGTTGGGTTTCATTTCAGCAGGTGGAACGATTATAGCATGCTAGTTGAGGAGAGGTGCATAAGAGGCTTTGATTAGGCGGGATGGATCCGATGATGTAGCTCTTTAGTGGACCATGCAGAGTGTCATCCCTAATGTCTGCAAGTTAAATGAATCTTCAGAGTAACTTCCCCAGGAATCTCTGGTATCATTTATGGTATTTTTAATGAGTGGTCACACATTATCCTAGGAACTTCCGCCCAACGAGTAGTTGTCTTAGAAAAAGATCTCCATTCATGGTTTCATCTTCTTGTACACATGATCATACCATGGTTCGGGAAAGCCTCAAAAGGGGAGATGTTCACCCTCTCTGATGAATATTCTGTTCAAGGAATATCCTGAAGCAATCTTGGCACTTTTTATCCTTCTTTTTAAACGAGGTTCACGAAGCATTCTGCGTTCTTCTATTGATGGTTGATAACCAAAGCATAATGAGGAAAATCTTTCTATAATACTATGGGTTATAGTATTCCTTACTGTCATCGTCCTAGCCCTAGTCCGATCATGAAATGCATATTCTCGAACATCTGTATGACATTGACGTTGCCATAAGGGTTATACTCTAGACAAACCCTATCTTTGAAATCATCCCCTACTGGGAGAAGAAGCGGTTAAACTCAAAAAACTAATAGAAGCATATCATTTTCCTCATGATGTATCTCTAGTACTGGATTTCTGGTGCTTTCATACTTAGTGTTATCGTCATTTCCCAAGATGGTGATGACGTGCCCATTATCGAAGCACTTCAGTTTCTAATAGAGGTAGAAGACAAACCCTTTATACTATGGAGCTATGATCATCTAAGTAACATATTGAAACAATCTGGGATATCTATGACTTGGAATTCAATAATTAGATTTAGAGGTCCATCCCCATTTGTAAGCATTATGGATCCCATCATTTATCGCGAGTATTACCACAAGCGCACATCGCGACGGAGGTTGGAGCAAGGTTACTCACATTCAGTTTCAAACAATTGAGGGTTCTCAATGAGAAAACATTAAGAGCTCATCCATTATCAACAAGCAAAAGTGGGATGGTCTTTCCCATGAATTTGGGAGAGATATTTAGAGCATAGTTGTGATTTGGTCCAATCTTAGAGATTTCTTCTTTGAAGAAATAGAGCATTCTAGTAGAGGTTACAGATTAGACCACATTCACTACTTTTTCTGGTATGATGGAAGGAGGGACTGTGGTCCCGGGATGTAGTTTGATAAAGGCATTCTAGTGTAGCTGGGAAGACATAAAGAGTCTCCATAGAGTGATGTTAGCTTGAGTTTTCTTTAACTGATCAAGGATCCTGCTCTCCTTGTAAGTTATTTCTGGCATAGTAAGATTCTCAACACCTTTTCCCTTATTGATCGCTGATGGTTGTGGTTTTGGAACTTGATAATGCCTCCGTGGTCTAATAATATAGGTTACAGAAGAGGAGAAAAATAAAAACCTCATTTCCTCATCTATCTCGCGTTTTCAGCCACCTTGTTGATTTTTCCTAACAATTGCTATAATGATATCATTCCACATATGCTGACTATTGGACTAAACTTTTCTGGTCTTTGCTCTTCATTTGAACTATTGCAGTCGTCCCTCATCCGGTGGAAACAACATCATTTTTCCATGAAAAGTCAATGCACTCCATAACCTCAACGTCTTCTTCATATAGATCCTCCCATTCGATGGGGAGATGTAGAAGTAAAGGGACCATGTGTCTTTATAGTTTTAAATCATCAAGTATCTCAGACATACTACAAGTTTTATCGATCTGTCGAAATAAGTCTATGATGATCTGGACAATATCATCTAAAATGACTTCGTCCATAGGTACCACCCAATTGTCTGACTTTCAAGAACATTTTTGAGCTTTTAAGAATAGTGTACTGAATCTCTAGTATTCAATGGACATCTTAGAATGTAATTTTGTCCTAAACTCTAGAAGATGGTTCAACACTGATAACAATTCCTATCTTTCCCTTCAAAATGGATAAGAACAACAATGCATGATCTAGTAAGAAGTGAAAAATACTGATCGGTAAAATAGGTGGGATGAAGGAGAAAATATGGGTAAACTTTAAGGGGTTTAGTGGAATATATGGGTATGATGGGTGATTTACTGGATAAAATCTCGGTAGATGGATAATATTTTAGGTCTTTTTCTAGGATGATAGCATTTGCATGATTTGGGAATGGATTATGGGTAATGTTTGGTTTAGGATTGGTTGGTGGGGTGATAATACACAATCAATCGGACCATGGATTACATTGTGAAGGTGGAAACACTGATCAGTGGTTTGGCTGACACTTTTTTGAAAGTCACAATGGGAATTTCGTTTAAATTTTTTGGGAAGTGGGTTTGGTAATGGATAAGGGTCCAATGGCTTGATAAGATTTCGACTTAAAAGGGCTTGGTAAACATTGAAGAGGGGAGCGTAAAGCTTGGTGCATTCATTCTTAACTAGGTTAGGGAGTCTTTCTGGTACCCATGAAGTGGAAGGCTGGGAGATGTTATTGATGGTTGAAACTACAATATTGGCAAGCTTCTCATACTTTCTAGGAGTGAACTGTTCGCATACTTTCTTCGGATCAACTTCTGTCTTTACAAGACTTTCTTCAATGTCTACTCCTGCTTCTTGGAGGGATAAAAAATGAGGATAATACTATCCTCCCATCATCTCTTGGACATGGAGTAAGAATTTTTTCTTCACGATACTGACCTGCTCCTCTTTGAAATGTTGGTTGGTCTGGTGGTTGCTTTCTCTCTCCATCTTGCCATGAAATTACTGACTGATTCCCTAGGATTATGTTTGAGCAGTTCTAAATCACGGAGGGTAACCTCCAAGTCCTCATTATACATGAATTATCAAACAATATTTTCCTAACTTCGGATCCTAGACTCCTCGAGAGATAGAAACTAATGAAGTACGTTGTCCTTCAAAGATTGTTGGAACATTTGGGTCATTATTTTATCAGAGGCACCTAGGAGAGTCTTGGCTCAGTGGTAACTCTAGAGATGAAAAATTAGAGGTCCACTACCCCTAAACTTCTCAATGTTAGGAATCTTGAAGTTTCCGTTATCCTCACTTTAGGATAGGGGGACATGTAGGTGTAATCCATGTAGTTCCTAGTGGTTCAAACTTAGTCAAACTTCTTGGTCAACATCTTAAGGTATTCCTTAACCTTGTTCAACTCTTCTTCCCTAAAATCAATGGTTATGGATATGTTGGACTCTAGCTAGGCAAGATCTGGCATAGGGAACTGAGCTGGCGGTGGTCCATTAGCAGGAGGGGCACATGGAGAGTGTTGATATTCCTCGAGGAACCAAATAAGCTTAGGTGCACGCTAAACCCATAATACGAGGGAAGAGGACCTCAGGATCTTCGGGGAACAGGGAACCAATTTCATTGCATATCATGAACCTCAATTTGAAGGTTATCAACTTGACAATGAGTTGGGTTAGAAGAGTCATTAAACCAGGTTGTACATTTGGTCCATTGTTTGTGTTCTCCAAGGAAAGTGGATGAAGGTGGATTCCAATCTCGAAGGCAGTAGAGAGGGAACAAACGGAGCCTTGGGGTGGATCGACAAAAGACCAAAGAAAATAGGGAGCGAGGACAAGGGGGGTGTGCGATCGACCTGAGAAGGAAGAAAAAATCGAATTTATTTGTGAAAGATAAGGGGAAAATTGTATTTTTTAAAAAGGAAGGAAAATATTTTTAACATTTTCTCTGAAAAAGATTAGATCAAAATGTTTTTATCTAAAAAGGGAGGGAAAATATAAATGGTAAAAGGAGCGGGAAATTTCTTTTTGTATATTTGATAAAAGAGGGAAAAAATGTTTTAGACACTTTTGGTAAAGAAAGAGGAAAATCACGAAAAGGGTCTCATCATGATTATTATTATGTGTGTTATGTTCTCACTTGTATTAGGTTTACCTAAATGCAAAAAGAAATGTCGAACGGGACCCGAGCCTGGGAAAATTAGGTTTGAAAAATATGTAAAAATACGATTGAACTTGTTGCTAGGCTCATGGACAGGATCCCATTTTAAAAAAAGATGAAATTGCGGGAAAATTTGGGCGACATAAAGACCCGTCATTTCTGTAATGTTTTTGGTAAAAATCGGAAAAATAAATATGAGTGTCCTAGGTTTGACACCTATATACACAGTCTAGCATTCTTATGAAAATTTTCCCCAACGGAGTTTCCATTTTTGCCATCCCGATCATCTCCCCTCCGAGGGGAAAAGGGGTTAAGGCCTCGCGCCCTCTCACTCTAGAAATGCTTCGGCCGTCATCAGTGTGGGGTGAATGTAAAAAGATGGATTCGCCAACCTATTTTTCATAAAACATGCGAAATAACATGTCGTCGTTTTGACAAAGCAACATCAAATACAAAATGATGCTTACGAAACCAATAGTTCAAAGGTCCTGGGGCTAAGTTACGGAATGGGAAGGTGTTAGGCACCTATCCCTCCCTTTCCCTCTCTCATGGGCTTGTGTTACTATTTTCATTTATTTCTCCATAAAGTGTGTGTGACTGTTTATATGTATATGGAGATCGAAATTGCCCAACTCATACCATGGAAAAGATAGAGTGAGGTAATCCGTAGGAATGTTCTCAAAATAATATTTAGAAAAAATAAGATTTATGCGTTCATGAAAATATTGATCGCTACGATGAAACGATAATATATGATGGATAAAATGCTAATAAGGATCACAAACATAATATGTATTAAAAAAGTATAGATGAATAGGAGACAAATGAGGAAATGGGAATTTGGGAAAATTGGAAATTTGAGAAATTAGAAAATTGGAAAATTAAAAAATTGAACTTGAGTCTCGAGTTATATCCTGAAATGCCTACGTAGACTATAAAGGCATCAAAGTCCACTTAGTTCATATGAGGAATAAGGGTGGGGTTTATCCTGTAGATTCGAACGGGATTTTATTATATGAGTAGGTGTAGAAAATGTGTTTTAGTTTTGAGAAATTGTGATGGATAATCCAGTTGGAATTTGTAGATATAACCCTCTTATTGTTTGTTTCGGATATTTTATAGAGAATAAAGTATGTGAAATATAACTAATAAAAAAGGTGAGGTATTAATGTGTATGAACTAAAGGAAAAGCTAGATTATGAATTTAATGTAATTAATGCAAAATCAAGTAATTTAAAGAGAGAGATAAGGATTTTGGACCTTCTTTCAAGACTTGAAACTTGATCTTGATCTTGGATGAACTACCTTAGATGTTGAGATGAATGATGGAAGAGAGAGAATGAAAGTTTGGTTCAATTGGGGATCGAAAGTTCTCGTCGGACAGAAATGGATCGTTCGTCCGAACGATAAGTCAAAATCACGAATGGGGCAGACCGTTGGAAAGGATATGCGAGTTTCTTTGACATTCCATAGAGATTCACTTGGTTTAAAAAGTTAACTTTGGGAAATTGGGGCCCAATAGCGCCCAATGATCTTTTGGAGTAAAACGAGTTATTCGTCTATGCCGTAAGGTTGATTTTTGCATAGGTAAGACCACTGTAAAGGGAATTCAGTTCCCTTAGAAGATTCATTAAGTGTCGTTCAAGCTGAATAATTGACCCCAATCAAACACAGCCCGGGACCGCCCGGTGGCCTCCAGATCAATTTTCGGAGGAAAATGGATCGTTTGTCTGAACGGTTATGTCGTTTAGCACACGGGGCGGATCGTTGGAAATTGGTTTCAGTGACTTTGAAGATTTGAAGATCTTTCTCTTTGATGATGAAGTTGACTCGGGTCAAATCGGAGCTCGAGAGCGCTCGGTGGTCTCCAAATTGATTTTCGGTGGTAAAATGGCCCGTTCGTTTGAACCGTTATTCCGATTTGCGCACGGGTCGGACCGTTGGAAATGTGATTCATATCCTTTCAAAGATTCATTGATCTTCTTCTCTGATCATAGAGCTAGCATAAGTGAAACGGGGCCTAGAAGCACCCGATGGCCTCTAGATCGATACTCGGAGCATTACCTGTGTTTTTTAGTGAAATGAGTAGGTGTTAGGTATCTAAGGAGAGACTTAGGGGGTCCTATGATGTGATGTAAATATACCTAAACCTATATTTATCATTCATATGTATTATATATATCTCGAATACTTACTTTACTTATCAATTTACGATTATAACTCTCTATCACGTTTTCTCGAGTATTATTCTTTATCTGAAGGAACCTAGTTACCCCTTAAATTATTTCAGTACTAAATTCACCCACGCACTACTTTTCTATATCATAGGTTCACTCGTAATAATCGCGTCTTAATTTTATTCTCCTGAATTCAATTATGTTATACATTATGCCCGATTAACCTTATCCTTAGTTCTTCTCTCTTTTGACTAAGCCCCAACCCTACCATTAGCCTACTGATAATCAAAATATTTCTCACTATATCTTAAAGTCATCCCAAAAGTCCACCTGATCATTAATTGCAAGTTTTAGCTAAAAAGGGGAAAATTGCCAAAATATGGGAAACCAAATCGATTCGGCCTTGACCCGAATCGATTTTCTAATAAAATCGATTCGTCTAAGGAGATCAATGAATTCGAAATTGTACTGGTCTTCTTCTCTCTCTTTTTTGCGACTTTTCACCATTGAAACTTCATCCACTCTTCAAGAACCTTCACCAAACTCTCAATCAACATAACTATATATTATACATATATGTGGGAATGATTTCTAACGTAAATTAGGTATTAAATCCATTCAAATTTCATCCGAAATTAGATTAAAGCCCCACTAATAATTGAAACCTTAGGTTTTGTGTTCTTCACATAAATTCTGAAAAAATCCCAAATTTCTTTCACTATTATCATCACATAATTTATGATTTCATTTTCTAACCACATAGGAATTCAAGCTACATTCAAATCCTAACCAAGATTATGTGTTTAACTCTAAAATACCCCAAGATCATCAAATAATCATTAACTATAAACCCTACTCTATGTGGTTATTATAACTTCTTAAAAACATGCAAGATAAACACTTACGTTCTGATTGTAGGTCTGAATTCTTTTGCTGATGATGGAGTTGATCTATCCTTGCTCCGATTCCGATTTCAACAATAGTTGTGGATGAATCAAGGCGCTACACCTCCAAACTCTCTTTTCTTCCCCTCTAATGGCCTCTCCTCTTTTCTCTTTTGATCATTAGGGTTTGAGATATGATAGTTTGGTACCCAAATTACTAATCTTAGGTTTTTAAATTCCAATTACCAAAATTAGGCTCATGGTCCAAGCCCAAGTGCCCCAAACACTCTCGTGTGGGCTCGATTGGAACCCAATTACAACCGTCGGGTACATTATTTTGACTATCTCGATCCATTAGGAATCAATCATGATCTCGAAATCGCCATCCAAGTCACTCTACAACATGTCCACAAATAGTCTACACGTATCACTCACTGCACTGTATAATAATTGTCACGCAAATTACTCCATCAACAAAATTCATTATCTCCTAAAATATTTAATTCTATCAAATACCGGTACACTTGTAATTTAAAATTCACAAAATTCATTTATTTCTAATTACTCAAAATTTGGGGTGTTATATACTTCCCCCTCACAAATGAATTTCGTCCTCAAAATTGGATAAATATTGTACTAATAGCTTCAGATATAATAGCGCACTACATCCGTCTCATTCCTAAAGTCAAAGTCATTATATGGTCCTCGCTACACGTCTACTAACATTATCCTTCAGTTCAATGGTCTATACACTACCATTCAATCTAGATAAACTAGGGATGATACATATCTAAACTTTAAAGCTTGGCCGCGACATCTTGGTCAAACAACATCATAGGCTTATGGGATCAGGAAGATAAAGTTCTTCCTATGACTCAAATGTTTTATTTAGAATAATTCCAATTACATACAATTTACTAAATTGGAAATTTGCCCTTACAAATCTCCCTCTTGGATATTTTTACACAAAACCAAAACACAAAATCCTATGGGCCGTCAAGCTCTCTAAAAATACTCAATCCCTAACCCGCCAAAGGAAAAAAGTTTAGATGCTCGATAGACACACAAACACGAGTATCTTTGCTTTATTTGAAAACTTTATCGCATTGATGTAAACCTATAGTCCTGCACACTTAAACAAAACTTCAAATGCAAAGAGAATGTAATAAGTATAAATCTGAAAATGATAAACATCTAACAATTTCTAAAACAATCTCAACCTAGGTAAGGCATCTCCCCCTAAGATAAAGACATCCTAATCACGCGAAAGAAAGATACCATTTCTCTACCTTTTTGTATAGGATTAGACAAAACAAGAAAACATAAATAATTACTCACCTAAAAATAAGTCTCCCCCTAAATACGTGATTGTAAGATACCAATTTAAGATAATTTGATACTAAGAATTTAAAACATAGGGAGAAGGGAATAAAATATGCAACAATGCAAAGTGTCACACCCCAAACCCAATTCCACTCTAATCATTTCATTTATATTATAATTAAATCATAATCTCCAGTCCATTTCAAATGTAATTCATTTATTATTATTTCACGTGTAATCTACATAATGAACATAATACTATTATTTTTGCGATAACAAAATCAACATCAGATTCATGATTAGGTGGACATACAATACTATGAGTATTTATAATTAAATATTACAGTAATCAAATGAACCCGTGATAACTCAATATATACAATGTGAGTGTCATAATATCTTCAGTATGATAATGAAAAAAATCCTAATACTTAAACCCCAGCTCTTTCTAACGGTGCAGCTCTGAAAAAGTTCTGATCATATGATGTCCTATCTAGTAGCATACAAACCTGAAAATGTAAAATTATAAACTGTAAGCATTAAGCTTAGTGAGGTACTGTTTCCTTGCAATGACATATCAGTTTTATATATCAAATCTGTGAATATAAAACCCAGAAAATCCTTCCCGTTGGCAATAACAAATCCTAGATCATAAGCCCCAAGTAATTTTTCCCATTGGCAATAGTAATTCTACCCATTGGCAATAATAAGTTTGCCAATTGGGAATACTATGTCTGCCCATTGGCGATAATAAGTCATCCCATTGGAAATAATAAGTCCGCCCCTTGGCAATAAGATGTATTCCCATTGGCAATAATAAGTCTGCCCGCTTGTAATATTCATATCATCATATCATTCATATATCTTTATATATAAAACAATCATAAGTACACTCACCTTGGTAATTTAACAGGCTTTCCATTTTCCTTTGTATGGCACTTGTTTAACCAATTCTTCTTCCCTTCATATCATTCTTATGATATTAGTCACATCATAATAATATCAAGAATCCAAAGAGTAACATAAACGTAACTCAATTCATAAGCATTATATGATTCCATTCACATCACTTATCATAGATGAAGTTCCATCTAAATTCATGTCAAGATAGTTAACATATCCAAATCATATACAAAACATGTTTTCATTTCTAATTGTTAATCCAATTATTATAATATTAGGTTTACAATACAATAGACAAAACATTATTTAATAGTTCCTAGAGAAAATTAGGCCCATTTCTTCAGTACATAGCAAATCTACACTATAGGCTCATCCTTCGTTCAGTCAAATTCCATGAATTTTCATACTTTCTATGCATCATAACATTATATGATATTCCACCCAATGTCAATAAACAAATTTAATATTACTAAATTAAAGTTTCATAATTTTTAGAGTTCATTTGCTATGTCAGGAAAAACATCGAACACATGGTATGAGTACTTACACTTTTTGGGGCAGATGTTATACCCAAACTTCCAACTATCACCCAAGACTTATTTATTGTAATTTTTACTTCATATTCGGATATGTTATACATATATGAGCATATTTTCATCTCCAATTAGAATTACTCAATTTCAGTAAGTACACAAAAAGATATAGCAGCTTGATTACACAAGGTTCCTAACCGAAGCAATTTATGGCTTTACACGTTCAATTTTTGCGTAAACTTGCATATATTCATACATATAAACAAAGGCATGGAAGTTTAATAAAAAAAATGATTTATATAATTTTAATCAGTAATACAAAAAAAAATAAGCAGATTTTTGCTTAGAATTACCTCAGGGACTTTTATGTAATTTCCTATGAATTTTCCTCTAACTTTTCCTCGCCTTGCTCTTCCCAAACATCATGGTTCCCTCTCCTCAGGCTAAAAATCTCCCATGGATGAAATATGTTGAAGCATGAGCTTATTTTAAGTCTTTAAAGTCGGCAAAAACCCACCTTTTTCTTTAACTAATCAAAATCCACCATTTGTTATACTAATAAGACGAAATATCATTTAACGAATGGACAAATTTTCCTTTGCTTCGCAATTCTATCTTAACTTCTTACTCGGACCTCTGTTTAACACACCGTTTATTGTGTAACAAACCTAAATCATATATCTACAACTATTTAGTTTTTAACTTAAGTCAATTTTTATTTTATAAGGGTCAAAACTAGTCTCTAACCTGAATATTCCTACAAAAACATAAAAATTTTGTATTTGTAACTAATTCGATATATCATGCTTTCTGAAGGTAGGATTAGACTAAATATAATAACATAACATCATACGTATGAATAACACATTACTCGTATCACATAAGCTAATCATGATTTAAGCATAATTAATCATAATTATATTCAGATTGTCACAATTCTCCCCCCGTTAAGAGATTTCGTCCCCGAAATTGACATATCTTGGTTGTCCGAATCAAATAAATACGAATAACGCATATTCATGATATCCTCGATATCCTATGTATCTTCCTCCACGGAATTTCATCTTCACACAACTTTAACAAGTGGTATCACTTTGGATCTCAATATATGTTCCTTCCTATCCACGATAGCAAATGGTTCTTTCACATAACTCAAGTCTTCCTTCAACTCAATACGTTGTTCCACCACCACATGAAGGATCCTCTACATACTTTCTTAACATAAAAACATGTAAAACATCATGTAATCAAGATAACTCTGGGGGTAATTGTAACAGCGAGTCCGCCCGGGGAGAGCGAACGGGGCGCTACTTAGATAAAATACATCTGAATTCACAATTAACAAGGTATAAAGCATCTAAACAAAGCCCACAATATACTAAGAGAATCCACTAGTATCAATTCTTTAAATTCAATACAACAAAGTCTCTCAAAATAATATAAATCACCAATGCTCTATACAGCACAATAAAATAATAAAAATCTTCCAAAAATATTCTTCCCAAAATAATCCACACTAAAATCATCCCAACTGGTCCATAGCGCTAAAAACAACCCTAACCTACCAACTAAAAAAAATATGGGGAAGTACACAATACGACAAGAAAGATGCTCAACAAATATATGTTAGCAATGAATAAAGCGTAACAACATGAGTAAGAATATTCAAATCAAATGTGAATCTCATTCGCATTTATAAATAAATTTCTCAATAACACATCGGCGGGTCACCAGGTCTCATCCCATCCGCATATGCTTTATCAAGCCATAGCCCGGGAAGCAGGAATTTTGGTGGGTGCCCATCCTCCGTGCCATATTAAAATCTCATGACAACATGCTCAACAACAACATGAATAATACCACATGAATAAAAATAATTCAACAATTATGTTTTCAGATTTCCAAGAATTTATCAATTCAAACATGAGTCTAATTAAACATGAAATCAACGGAAGAAACTCTCGATAGATTTGAAGGAGAATATTATGTAAAACCCCATACCTCAAAATCATTGCATGAATCCCCACATAAATTCAGCCTCAAAATCTGATCGCACCATCACGTTCCTCTCGCGAAAATAATCAAAACATGTTCCAGCACCAACACGAGATAGCCCAAAATAGTTCTATTTTAAGAACCTATAAAAATGAGATCCAAAAATTATTCGAATAGCCAATCTGACTTTAGATTTGAATTCTAGACGAAAAATTGAGTCAGGTATGTGTTTTGAGTTTTTCTCAAATCTCATTCGAATGCACTCAAAAAGAAGATCTAAACATTACAAATTGGCTCTTCTCATTCCACTTGTTTTTTCCTATTTGGATTTCGTTTTTGGCCTCTATTTTTCATCTCCATTTCCTTATAATCACCTATTATATTCCTTAGATAGTCTATCTCTCAAACCCTAGCTTGGTGCCTAAGCTAATGCATATTACTATATTGCCCTTTAATTCAAAATTACCAACTTTACATATTTAAACCATTCTAAAATGTCAAAAAATAATTTAAATCTAAATGTTTGATTCGATTCCAAACCAAAATAAACTATTTTATCCCCGATTAATAAAATAATATTACTGAAATCTTGCATAATATTCATAAATTACCCTCAAATAACGAGGTATTACAGTAATGCTAACTTATAGGAAACCACCCCGATTTTTTTCAAGAATCTTATAGGGGCCAATGTAGTGTGGGCTTAATTTCCCTTTCTTTCCAAACCTCATAACTCCTTTCCACGGTGATAACCAAAGAAACACAAAAACCCCTTTCTTGAATTCCAAATCCTTTCTACGTTTATCCACATAACTTTTATGTCTTTTTTGAGCTATTCTCATTCTATCTTGAATAATTTTTACCTTTTTAGTGGTTACTTCAATCAACTCTGGACCCTCTATCTTCCTTCTACCAACTTCAGACCAACATACTGGTGT
The DNA here is from genome assembly GCA_949130495.1 of Sambucus nigra. NCBI lineage: Eukaryota > Viridiplantae > Streptophyta > Magnoliopsida > Dipsacales > Adoxaceae > Sambucus > Sambucus nigra. The sequence goes on from OX422224.1 coordinate 257,709,837, forward strand.
CCGACACCGTCTATCGGACAATGCTTCATATGGAGGTATAGCAATAGTAGACTGGAAACTATTATTATATGCGAATTCTATCAAAGACAAATATTCATCCCAATTACCTTTGAAGTCAAGCACACAAGATCTAAGCATATCTTTAAAAATCTGTATTGCCCTCTCAGACTGCCCATCTGTTTGAGGATGAAAAGCCATACTAAACTTTAAGTTAGTACCCATAGCATAATGAAAACTATCCAAAAATCTGGATGTAAAGGTAGGGTCCCTTTCTGAAACAATAAACACAGGCGCTCCATGCAATCAGATTCTTTCATTAACATACAATCTAGCATACCTATCAACTGTATACGTAGTCCTGACTGCTAGAAAATGAGTTGACTTGGTGAACTTGTCTACCACTACCTAAATTGAATATGAACCCTTCTGAGAATGAGGAAGCCCAAATACGAAATCCATCATTAAATGATCCCATTTCCGTTCTAGTATTGGCAATACTTGAAGCACACCAGCAGGTTTCTGATGCTCCACTTTCACTTGCTGACATATAAGGCATATAGCAACAAAATCAGTTATTTCTTTCTTCATATTACTCCACCAATAATGCTCCTTTAAATCACTATACATTTTAGTACTACCAGGATGCATAGTATAAATGGAATTATGAGCCTTATCTAAAATTTCCTCTTGTAATCCATCCACATTAGGCACACAAAATCTCTGCTTGTACAATCCAGTTCCATCATTAATAATAAAAAAACCTTCGGACTTATTATCTCAAACATCTTACCGTTTCTTCTGAAAAAAGTATCTTGACTTTGCAAATTGTGAATATGAGTAGCTAACAACGACCTCATGCTTACATGAGCAAATAATCTATCTTCGTCTACTAGCTGTAATTCCAGTCCCATCAATCTCAAGTTTATAATGTGAGAAACTCTAGCACATCGAATATAAAATAACTTCCCTGAAGCCTTTCTACTCAAGGCATCTGCAACTACATTTGCCTTCCCTAGATAGTAGTGAATTGTACAGTCATAATCTTTAATTAACTCCATCCACTGCCTCTGCCTCAAATTCAACTCCTTCTGAGTAAATAAATACTTAAGACTCTGATGGTTAGTAAAAAATTCACGTACTTCACCATATAAATAATGATGCCATAATCTCAAAGCAAACACAATAGCAGCAAGTTCTAAATCATGTGTAGGATAATTACGTTTATGTGTACGCAACTGCCTCGAAGCATAAGAAATAACCTTACCATACTGCATTTAAAAAACCCGATCCCTGATGTGAAGCATCGGTATAAATAACAAAATCATTTCCACCATGTGGAATAGTAAGAACAGGTGCAGTTACCAATCTCTTTTTAATTCTTCTAAACTATTTTCATAATAAGAATTCCATTCAAACTTGACATCCTTCCGGGTTAATTTATTCCTTGGAAAGGCAATCGAAGAAAATCAATTTATAAACCTTCTATAATACCCAACTAAACCCAGAAAACTCCTCACCTCATTCGTATTATTAGGCCTCTCCCATTTTACAACAATTTCTACCTTTTGGGGATCAACACATATACCATCTCTAGAAATAACATGGCCTAAAAAAATAACTAGTGATTGTCAGAATTCAAACTTGCTAAACATAGCATACAACTTCTTATCTTTCAACACATTCAAAATAGTTCTAAGATTCTTTTCATATTCAACCATATCACGTGAGTAGATCGGAATATCATTAATAAAAACTATCACAAATGAATCAACAAAAGGATGCAGTACCCTATTCGTATGATCCATAAATACAACTGGAGCATTAGTTACTCCGAAATTCATCACAAGAAATTCAGAATGACCATACTGAGTGCGAAAATAAGTTTTAGATATATCACTCTCCTTCACCCTCAACTGATGATAACCTGATCGTAAGTCTATATTTGAAAACACTTTAACTCCCTGTAATTGATCAAACAAATCATCTATACGAAGTAAAGGATATTTTTTCTTAATTGTAGCTTTATTTAGTTTCCTGTAATCAATACAAAAATGCATACTACCATCTTTCTTTTTCATAAATAAAATTGGTGCACCCCATGGAGATACACTAGGTTGTATAAACCCCTTATCAAGTAAATCCTGAAACTGAACCTTGAGTTCTTTCAAATCAATAGGTGCCATTCTATACGGTTCCATAGAAATAGGGTATGTCCCAAGTGCTAACTAAATACTAAATTTAACTTCTCTGAATAGCAGAAATAATGTAACTTAGAATAGCAAAAATAATGTAACTTGGAACAATATTCCTTTCCCCCACAAATTTAGATTCGGACTCACCAGGCATTTTAAAAATAACTTCTTTACAAAAATAATCCATGGAGGCATGATATTTAGATAACCAATCCATTCCCAAAATTATGTCAAAATTAGAGATACCCAATGAAAGTAAGTCTATAACTATATTTCTAACCCCCGCAGTCAAAACATAATCACAAAAAACATATTCAGCTACAATCATATCCCCCCATCGGCATAGAAATAACCAACCCCACATCTAAACGAGTACATGGTCTATTCAGATATATATCAAATACATAGTATACAAAAGAATGTGTGGAACCGAGATAATCAAAACATAAGCAATTCTATTTCTAACAGAAAGTGTACCATTCACCACGTCCTGAGTAACATGAACCTCTTTCATCGTAAAGACTCGTCCACCTTCCCTGGAACCACTAGTTTGTCCTCTGCCCACACTCCTCACTCCACTGCCTGGAGGTAACATTTTGCTTCCTGCTTCATTAGGTACTACTAGAGTCTCTACCAACTACGAACAATTCTTCTTAACATTCCCCACTTGATGACACTGGTAGCATTCCATTCTTTTAAGCTTAGGACACTCAGATTTATAATGCCCTTCCTCTTTACAAAATAAAAACACAACAACACTTATTAGGTTCTCACCTCTTTCTAGGTTTCTAACTAAACTCGAAGATCATCCACCCCTGGTATTTCTACCAAATCTCCCTTGACCTCTATCTCTATCACCAACACCTCTCTGAAATTTATGAGGTTCCTCCGTAACACTTCCACCCTCACCTCCTTCAAAATGAGATGATTCGAATCTAGTTTTCTAAAAACTCCCCCTACTCGCCACCCCTTCATTCATTTGCCTTTCTACTATCCTGGCTTTGTTTACCAGAAAAGCATAATCTTCTAACTCACAAGTGGCCACTCTATTTTGAATGGGAAAAATCAGTCCATTTTGGAACTTACTACATTTCTCTCCTTCATCCTCCACGTATTTAATAGAAAATATAGACAAAGCTATGAATGTGTCCTCATACTCCCTCATAAACATTTTCGCTTAGGTCAAATTAATAAATTCCATAACCTTATCCCTCCTGTAAACCTTAGGAAAATACTTAACATGTAAAGCTTTAATAAATTAAGCCAAGTAATAACATCAGTACCTTCCATTCTGGGCACCAAATGGCTTCAATATTCCCACAAATATTTGGCCTCTTTTTTCAGCCTAAACACCACAAATTCACCTTCTGATTATCTAGAACTTTCATCATGGCAAAGATAGTCTCTATATCTTTAGCCCACATCGTAGCTTCTGTAGGTTCAACCGACCCCTGAATATTCCGGAGGATTCAGCTTCAAAAACTTTTCATGCATGGAATATTTCATTTCCTTCCTTGTCACTTTCTCATTCCTGACCATAGTCTTTGATTCCAGATATCTCAACTGTTTTTCTTCCATTAATGCCATATTCCTTTCCTATTGTTCTGCCATCTTCAACATAACTTGCTCCATTATATATATCTCTGTAGGTTCCTCATGCTCTCTAGCCCCTCTTACAACACTCTGCTCTATTTCGGTATCCTATGTATGAGAATCTACTCCCTGTTCTCTATGTTGTTCATTCCCACGTTCCATCTGTAATTATCTATGATATAACAGAATTCTAACAACCAACATAAACATTATATAATACTAAATTACTGGTTAGTACATGAACAATTCAAAAATATCAAATCAAATTAATAACTGCCTTCTAACCGTCACACACATCCAAAATTAATAACCTAGATGCTCTAATACCACTAATTCTCCCACCCCAAACCCAATTATATTCTAATCATTTCATTTATATTATAATTAAATCATATTCTTTGGTCCATTTGAAATTTAATTCATTTATTAATATTTTCATGTGTAATGTACATAATGAACATAATACTATTATTTTTATCGTAGCAAAATCAACATCAAAGTCATGATTAGGCAAAAATACAATACTATGAGTATCTATAATTAAATATTATAGTCATAAACTCAACCCATGAAAACTCAATATATACAATGTGAGTGTACTAAAATCTCCAGTGTGATAATGACAAAATCCTAATACTTAAACCCCTCTTTCTAACGGTGCAACTCTCAAAATTTCTGATCGTATGATATCCTAGCTAGCAGCATTCAAACCTAAAAATGTGAAATTATAAATTGTAAGCTTTAAGCTTAGTGAGGTACTCTTTCCTTTCAATGACATATCAGTTCTATATATCAAATCTGTGGATATAAAATCCAAACAATCCTGCCCGTTGGCAATTACAACTCCTCGATCATAAGACCCAAGTAATTTTGCCCATTAGCAATAGTAATTCTGCCCATTGGCAATAATAAGTTTTCCCATTGGCCATAATAAGTCTACCCATTGGCAATATTTATATCCTCATATCATTCATATATTTGTATATATGAAACAATCATAAGTACACTCACCTTGATAATTTAACAAGCTTTCCCTTTTCCTTTGTCCGACACTTGTTTAACTAGTTCTGTTTCCCTTCCTATCATTATTACAATATTAGTAACATCATACGAATATCAAGAATCCAAAGAGTAACTTAAACGTAACGCAATTCATAATCATTATATGATTCCATTCACATCACTTACAATTGATGAAGTTCCATCTAAATTCGTGTCAACATAGTTAATCTGGGTACCCGAATTTGCCATCATGGGCCCAGACGAGTAGCCTATCTAAAACGGCCCAAAGTCCTAACCCTTCACACCCTAACTGGATTCAGTTGTGACTTAGTCATCTCCTAGTATCTCGTATAGAGATATTCCAGGAGAGAAAGATGGATGTGGGGGAGTCCAACACCACCACTCTCCGAGGATAAACATGTATAAAATAAATCCTAAGCCTGGGGCAAGAGGCATGCACTGTATTCTCTGTAAATGCTCCCCGAAATATACAAAAATAATACTGACTACACCACCGTGGATGTAGGCATTCTTGCTGAACCACGTACATACTATGTTGTGTGATACGCATTTTATGTTCTTTATTTTCCTTGGTGATTGCGCTTTTCCCCTTTATTTGTGTTGAATATAATTCTCACCACAATTGGCGCTGTCTGTGGGAAACGTTTGTCTTCCCTAAGAAATCCCACACCAACAAAGAAGTTTGAAATGTCTGGTCACAACAGTAATGCCCCTCAGGCAGGAAATATCTAAGAACAACCTGCTCCTCGCAGGATCAGATTTGAAGTTCGGCGTTCAGATAAGAGGGCTCGCCCAGCGAGTCCAGCCTCAGAGGAAAGTCAAGGACCAGCAAGGTCCACACAAATCTCCATAATGATTGATGCCTATGAGGTAAGTATCCAAGATCAAAGGGAGTTCGCTCGCAAGTAAGAGGCTTAGAATGCTCGCCTCAAAAGGAAATTAGAAAGGATGGAGAAAGATCTCCATCGTAGCACTAGGCGACGTCCATACCGCACTCCTAGCCCTCAGGCGAGCAAGTCTCGCAGTCGAGGAAGGAGAACTAGGAGTGGATTCCAAAAGAGTGAGAAGCACGAGTCAAGCAATGACTCTCTCGAGTACGAATGACCAGCTCACCGTTATAGGAGCCCAACTCGCAATAATGAGAACATATAAAATTTGGTCCGAAGGGAGATCGACCAACACCCAGCACACCGCGGTGTAAGATCGGCCAGGGAGCTTGCTAGACGAACTCTCCAGACCCAGATGAAATCTCCTTTCTCAAGGGAAATAGAAGAAGAGGAAGCCCCCATGAAATTGGCTATTCCAAGATTCAAGATTTATGACGGAAAAACTGATCCCATTGATCACGTTAGGCAGTACAAGCAAGCCATGACCCCCTGGAACCACCGGGATGCACTGATGTGCCAGATTTTTCCCTCGAGCCTGCATGACGTGGAACATAAATGGTTCGAAAGGCTCTCTCACACGTTTATCAGGAGCTTTGAGTCCCTGGACGAGCTCTTTATGAACCGTTTCATCACTAGTAGATCCAATCCCAAAAGGATGGATGCTTTGCTAATAATGAAAAAGACACCTCAAGAGAGCCTCTGAGACTACGCGGAGAGGTACTGAGAGTTGTTCAATGAGGTCGAGGACTTCTCAGAGCAGGTAGTAGTGGCTTCTTTCAAAACCCAGCACTTGCCTTTTATATCAATCCATTACGAAGAAAGAGGCCACGACCATTGACAACCTGATAGCTTGCATCAAGAAGTAAGACAAGGTGGAGGATGTGACCTGCCCCAGCACAGGGGAAAATGGTCGAACTAAGTTCACTAAAAAAGGCAACGATAAAGCTGAGAACCAGAAGAAAGGAGGCAAGAATGTATCCAAGAACGGAGGCAAGAACGATGTTTCAAAAGAATTTCAGGCAGTCAACACTATCTTCAAAGAACCAATTTACAAGATTCTGGCAAAGATCAAAGACGAGCCATTTATTAAGTGGCCCAGAAATATGGGAGGAGATACCTCAAAGAGTAACAACGCGCTGAGATGCGCTTTTCATAAAGAGGGATGATATAAGACTGAGCACTGTAAAGCTCTTAAGTCCCACATCGAAGAGCTAGCCCAGTCTGGGAACCTGAAAGAGTTTGTGGAGAAGAAGGCAGAGAAAGTTGCTGCCAATGGAGAAGCAAGACCTGACAACGTACTCAAAGACGACGCTGGCCATGAATTTACGGTAATTTATGGGGCATCTGTTATGAAACAGATTCAAGGGAATTCAGCTTGGATGGAGGTAAAGAAGCTTATAGTAGTAATGCAAGATTTTCAGATCGATCCAGTAAAGACCCAATCATGAAAACGTCGGCGAGCAGGCGATGTCGACTATAACAAACATATTGTGTTCACAGATGAGGATTTGGTGGGAGTGACAACCCCACATCATGACGCCTTGATCATTACGCTCGGGATAGCTAACTATGACATCGATAAGTTGCTCGTCGACCAAGGAAGCTAATCCGAGGTAATGTATCTAGACCTGTTCAGAAAATTGAAGCTGAGCGTCGCCGACCTTAAGGAAGCCACTATCCCTCTAGTTGGCTTTGCTGGAAAAGTGATTATTCCATTGGGAAATATTGTGTTACCATTAAGGGCAGGAAGTATCTCCAAGATGATTGAGTTTTTGGTAGTCGACATTGACTCACCATACCAAGCTATCCTCGGTAGAGGATGGCTACATGCGATGAAGGTAGTCCCGTCGAACTACCATCAAAAACTCAAATATATGACCGAGCGAGGAGTAATGGAGATCCATGGTGATCAAGATATGGCAAGAAAGTGCTTCATAGCAGCCATCCGCCCTAGACCAGAGAAGAAGGTCGAGAAGCCCAATGATAAGGTCGTGGAACAAGAAGGTCTCATACCTCCAAAATAGCAGTTAAGGTATGAAAGACCCAGAGTGGAGGAGATTAGGCTCCTCCCTTCTGAGCGGGTCATGGAAAACCTGGAGGAAGTTACAGCTGGAGGTAGTGAGAGGGACATGATATTCCTGATTAGAGCTTCTCTCACAGATCAAGAAAAGAAGGAATTGACGATCATATTGAGAAGCAACGTAGACATTATCGCATGGGAACCATAAGAGCTTCCTGGAATAGATTCCAGTGTGATTTGTCATCGGTTGCTTATCGACCCCATTTTCAAGCCTATCACACAGAAGGCACGGCAAACGGTGCCCGAGAAGGCAAAAGCCGTAGAAAAAGAAGTTAAAAAATTACTGGATGCAGGATCCATACGGGAGGTTCAATTCCCTAAATGGTTGTCCAAGCCAGTAGTAGTTACGCAGAATAACGGGAAATGGAGAGTCTGCATTGACTTCACTGACCTTAACAGGGCTTTCCCTATGGACAGTTTCCCTCTCCCCAAAATTGACCAATTGGTGGATGCCATAGAAACTCACGAAAGAATGATTTTTCTTGATGCATATTCGGGGTATCACCAGATCCCTCTGTATGCACCAGACCAGGACAAGAACGCATTCATCACCACTGTCGAATTATATTATTACAAATTCATGCCCTTCGGGTACAAAAATGCACGGGCAACTTACCAGCGGCTGGTCACCAAGATGTTCAAAGACCAAATCGGAGACACCATGGAAGTATACATCGATGATATGCTCGTCAAGAGCAGGGACAAAGATGACCACCTCTCATACCTATCGAGAACCTTCGAAATCCTCAAGAAGTACCGAATGAAGCTCAATGCGAGCAAGTGTTCTTTCGGTGTCCATTCAGGAAAATTTCTTGGGTACTTGGTGAGTAAGAGAGGCATCGAGGCTAATCCGGACTAGATCGATGCAATTAACAGGTACAGACCCCTTGCACAATACATGACGTACAGAAGCTCATCGGTAATCTCGCTGCCTTGAACCGTTTGATCTCAAAGTCCTCCGAGAGATGTAAACCATTTTTCTAGCTCTTGAAGGGAAACAAGATATTAGAATGGAATCGATATTGCTCGCAAGCATTGAACGAACTTAAGAATTACCTCAACTCACCACCCCTGCTTGTCATACCTCAAGAAAGAGATTCCTTGTACTTATACCTCGCCGTTTCCAGCCACGTCGTCAGTTCTGCGCTGGTGTGCGAGAAAGCAGGAATCTAGCACCCCATTTATTATGCGAGAAAGACCTTATTAGAGGCTGAGCAACGGTACCTACCACTAGAGAAGCTCGCCTTTGCACTTGTAGTGGCTTCAAGGAAGTTGAAGCATTACTTTGAAGCTCACACCATCATCGTCCTTACATTGCACCCCCTTAAAGAAATCCTGAGGAAAGCGGATTTATCGGGCAGACTGACTAAATGGTCAGTCGAGCTCAGAAGATTTGACATCTAATTTCAACCAAGGAATGCAATTAAGGGACAAGTCCTTACTGATTTCATAGCTGAATTCATAGGCAAGCATCCTCTAGAACAACTTCAACCCATAAAGCAAGGAGAGAACCACGCAATAGAGGGAGTTTGGAAATTATTTGTTGATGGAGCCTCCAATTCAAAGGGGGCAGGAGTGGGCATTATGTTTGTTACTCCAGAAGATACAATCCTCGAACAGGGAATCAGGCTTGGATTTTAAGCCTCCAACAATGAGGCAGAATATGAAGCTTTGATAGCCGGCCTCCAGAAGGCACACACTTTGGGGGAAAAGCAGTTACAGGTGTTAGGAGGCTCACAATTTGTCTCCAATCAGATAAGTGGGGACTACGACGCAAAATATGAAAGAATGGTAGCCTATCTCGCCTTGGCAAAGAGGCTAATGGCCAGCTTTGAGGAAGTTAGTGTCCAGTAATTTCCTAGAGGACAGAATAGCCATGCTGATGCCCTGGCAGTCCTGAGTTCAGCAATCAATTTCGACTTGAAAAGAATGATCCCAATTGACTTCCTTGCTCACCCGAGCATCAACCAGAGTGAGGAGCTACTAGGCATGGAACATGTGCTCCAGATTGAGTCAGCACCCAGTTGGATGGACCCTCTAAGGGACTATTTGAAAGATGGTGCACTTCTAAGCGATAAGATGACCGCTCATCAGATAAGAGTCAAAGCTGCTTTCTTTCACTTATCTCTTGAGGGGAAGCTATATAAGAGATCGTTCTCCAGCCCTTACCTACAATGTGTTCACCTGAGGGATGTCGAGAAAATTCTACATGAGCTCCACGAAGGAATCTATGGAAGCCATGTTGGGGGAAGATCACTAGCTTTTCGAGATATGAAGGAAGGCTACTGGTGGCCATATATGCAAAAAGATTCGATAGTGTACGCTCGCAAGTGTAAGAAATTTCAACTACACACCCCTATGGTTCACCAACCTGCCAGCGACCTAAGAGAACTCACCAGCCCCTGGCCTTTCGCCCAATAGGGAATGGACATCGTAGGACCACTTCCTACCGCCGTCGATAACCGCAAGTATCCGTTGGTCGCAACGTATTACTTCACCAAATGGATCAAGGTAGAGCCATTAGCAAACATCCGAGATGCAGATATGATGAGATTCATATGGAAAAACATAATTACCCATTTTGGAATCCCTAGAACCATCATCACTGACAACGGAACATAGTTCGAGAGTGGCATTTCAAGAACTTCTGCAATGAACACGGGATCAGGCACTATTTCAGCTCAGTGGCATATCCTTAGAGCAACGGTCAACTCGAAGCTTCCAACAAAACAGTGATCGATGGGTTAATGAAATGATTAGAGTGAGCCAAAGGCACATGGGTGAATGAACTGCCGCATATTCTGTGGGCTTACCCCACTACCCCACGTCGGGCAATGGGGGAAACCCCATTTTGACTAACATACAGAATGAGGCCCACCCTTGTCGACCAGGGCCAGAATGATGCAACATTGATCGCTGAACTCGACCTAGCCGATGAACGCAGAGTACTTGCCTTGGTGAAATTAGAGAGCTATCAGCAATAACTCGCAAAACACTATAACAAGAAAGTCAATCCAAGGGAATTCCAAGTTGGTGACTATGTCATAAGGAAAGTCTTCGAAAACGCAGTAAAGCCATCAGATGGAAAGTTGGGGCCAAACTAAGAAGGACCATTCAAGATAACAAGAGATGATCTGCAAGGAGCTTATCACTTAGAAACGCTGGAGGGCAGAGAGATACCCAGAGAATGGAATGCGTCCAATCTTAAGAAATTCTATTTCTAGTTTTTTATATCACTTTTTACCAGATTTATGAAATGGCAGCTCATTTACTTATGATTAATAAAAGTTGTTTGGCAGTTGCATTCTATGAGGTATTAGTTAACTAATATATGAACTTTATAACTTGCACACCCTTTCCAAGTGATAGGCACACTACTCAGTACGCGATAGCAGGGAAAACACCCTCCTTAGGTTTTCTTTATGAAGCATGAACAACCTCTTAGCATTGCCCCTGACAATATATGAAGCCCTATAGGAGATCCTTAGGCAATCAGGCCAAGTCAAATTGGTTGCCAAACAATGTGTGGTTAACAAAACCCTGATCGGATAGAGCATCCAATACCAGGTGTGTCCTCGCCAATTGCCACACTTAGGCCTAAGGGAGTGTGACGACACAACCTAAAAGGTAATGTAAGGCAGAATGGTATCTCATAAGCATACTGGACTGGAGGGACACTTAATCGATAATGAAAACTTACCATCCTAGTCGGCCAAGAGAGGCCCAAGATTATTAAGCATAATAAATGATGTAAAAAATATAGAACACTTGTTTAGTCCCCGAGCTCGCCCAAAACATAAATTTTTTAAATTACTTCATCACATTTATGACAAGAACATACAACCCATGTTTAATTGGCGAGATCGCCCAAAACATCAATATTATATTACTTCATTACATATGTATACAGAGTTACAACTGGTAAAATTTTAGTGAGGCTGAAGCCTCTGAATAAGATAATCAACCACTTGTCTTCTTCGACTGTCATCCGGATGAGGAGCTAATTCCTCCTCGACCTCATTCGCATCTGACTCCAATAGATGCCGAGGGATGGCATCGATAGGGATCCACTGATCATCCCTCCTAAAGGGGTTAGGCCTTAAAATGGAAGGAGAGATCTCGTGATGATACCAGAGTATTGAGTTCCTTGGAACTTGCTGCTCCCTTTGGGAACTCAACCATCCCCTGATAAAGGCGAGCTCTTCAAACTCTGTCAGCCTCGTCGGAGCATCTACCCAACCTTGGTTGTAACCATCAGCCCATACTCACCGAGGTCCTCTCTTAAACAGATTCCTCAGCCGTGTGACATCCCTTTGAAGACCAATAGCAATTACATATGATCGACGAACATCTTTACGGAGCTTATCCATTTCCCTAGCTGGGCTTCTTACATTTGTACCATCTCGCGGAATAGTTAATGGGGTAGAATCTCAAAACACCGAAGGAACATCGCTTGGTCCTATGCCATCTCGTGATGAGGAGGAACCCCTTAAAACGCGAGGCGTAGTGATCGGCCCATGCTCCTTGAGGCCCAACACTTCCCTCCTCAAGGACTCATTTTCCTATTACAGAACTTCTCTGACTTGGTTAATCTCAGTAGCATCGAGGAGTCTTGCTCTCAGAGTATTCACTACCTCCTAAACAGAAGCGGCAATTTCTTCCATCTCCTGAAGCCTGTCTTTCAGTTTAACAACGAGCTCTATCTGCTTAATGAAACGTTTATTCCTCAATCGCAGCGATTGGCAAATTATTATCAAGGTATGACGAACTTGAGGACTCACATTAGGACCAAGCATTCTTCCCAGTTGAGAAGTGGCTGGTATATATTCATCTACATCAATCGACTACAGGCCATAAAAGAGCGGTAAAGGATAAAATGAATCAGTACACTAAGAGAAAAGCATTTTCATTTCATTCAAAAAGGATCAAAGTACATCGATAATCAGAAAGGAACATTACAAACAAAAATACAAAAGCAACCCTAATAATAGATTAACTACCGACCTCAGTTTATTCAGAAGAAGCTAGTTGCTTCCCCTTATCAGCAGCAGTAGGAGCATCTCCCTCAGTAGGGATAGCTTCTATCGCCCGAGCAGGAAGGGCATCAACAGGAACTGACTGGGAAACAGGGTCAACACCTTTGACGGTTGGGGCAGGAGCTTCATCTACGATAGGCTTTGGCCTTGGATCGTGCTTATCGAACCAGGGAGAGGCAATATCCACCCCGACAGCCAAAAGGGCCTTATTCCAACCCTTCTTGAAATTCAGACGATTGATGTAGCCTATCTGAACCTCAACATCTTCATATGTGGCAACCCACTCAAAATCATACGAATCTTCCTTAAGGTTAGATGCCTCGAACTCCTTCTCCTTTAGTTTCTCCACCAATACCTTATTCTCCTCCACCACTGCTAGCTTGCTTGAGCAAACCAAATCATAAGCCTGTCGCAGTTTGTTCAGTTCTTTGACCACTGCCTCCCTCTCTCAATTGGTTTTAACAAGGGTTAGATCAGAAGACGACTGAGCAGCATTAGCTGACTTCAAGCTGGCCTCGAGCTCAACACTCTTCACTTTCAAAGCAGCATTCTGCTTCTCCAGCTCCCCATTCTTATTCACCAGCTCGTTACGGGAGCGATAGAGCACGACAAAGTCATTCACAAATTATAAGTAAAAGACGACATTAGAAGAAAGAAACAAACTGAATTTGACAAGCATTAGAAAAGAGAAACAAACTTACCAAGACTAGCCTCTGACTCGCTTGCAAGGCTAACTAGTCAGTCCCCATTGCCCTTTTGTGATCGGCTGGAAGGACTGCTCTCTCGAGCAGCGCAGGGGCCAGTTGGGGAAAAATTACAACCGAGGCCCCCTATGGTAATGCAGACACAGGCACTAAGGCCTGCCCAACCTTAATCCTCGCTTCCATTCTCCTCGTTTCCTCCTCCCTCTCCTTCTCTACCCTATTCCTCTCCTCAACCTTCCTTTTCTCTTAAGTCTTCTTCCTCTCCTCTTCCCTCTTCCTATCTCTCTCTCAACTGCTCTTCTTCTTTTCTCTTCTTCTCCTGCTCCTGAGCAGCAGGCTGAGAACTAGTGGCAACAACCCCACTACTGGATTTATGCTTCTTCGACCTCTGAGCGAGAAGCACATCATCCTCATCATCATCATCAGGGATCAAGTTTCTCATAGGGGGAACCATTTCCTCGCTAGAACTTATGGATGTACTTAAAGACTCTTGGGCCTCAGAAACCTCTTTTGAACTGGAGGAACTGTCACTACTGGAGCTCTCTTCACCAGAACCACCTTCAGTACCTCCTCTGATATCACTCTCAAAACTGCTCTCTTCCTCGTCCAACTTAATGGGATCGGCAACAGCTTCTTCAGAGGTATCCAAGTCAGGAATGCTATCCACAGGCCTCACAATGAAACTGGACCCGATGTTCTTGTACTTGAGCAAGAAAGAAGCTGATCGGGGATGTTCACCGTCAACCAGAGATTCCCTAATATTCCAAGCTTTAATCACCTCGGCAGTTCGGACCTCTCTAAGGGCGGGCTCCAAGTTCCTTGTCCTCGCTGAAGAGAAAACAGGAAAATATCAGAAAAATCACACATCAACAAGAAGATCGAAAGAGCAGAGTAAAAACTACCTATGTACTCCTCCCTATAAAAGGGATCAGTAAACCTATCAGACCTCACCCCCTCAGTCTGGGGAGAGCACTGCCAATTCCTAGCGAGAAAGCCATCTTGCCAGTAGTCCTTATGGGAATCAGGTAAATTTACTACCAATACCCTATCAGGACTCCTGGCCTTAAGGTAGAGAAGAAGGAATAAAAAAATAAACTTCAGCGACCCCTAATTTAGGCCATAAAGTTAATTTATTTTATGGACACCATTGACTATCTTCCAGACATTGGGCGAACACTGTGCAGGGACAATGTTGAAATAACCAAAGAAATGTAGGAACAAATTATTTGGAGGAAAAGTAATCCCCCTTTGGGAAAGCAACATGACATGAATCCAATGAGAGACCTCTATCTCTCTAACATTCTTAGGGATAGAGGAGCACTCAATCTCTACCCACTCTGGGATATTATAAAACTTCCTAAACTCTGACATCGATCTATTACATATCTTTGTCATTTGTAAACACTAAATTGAAATTCAAAGAAAACTCAACAGAGAGAGAGCAAAAGGGACTTACGAGATGAAAGTTTGACTTGGACGATGCAAGATCACAAGCCCAGTTGACGAGAGAGATGGAAAGTGAAGAAAATGAAGACATGTGGAAGAAGGCACAATAGCTAAAACTAGCAGAAGATGCGAGAACACTGAGAAGTTTAAAACAACAACTATGTAACTCTGCTCCAAATAACTTTTAAATTCTCCCAATCATCACGCACATGACACAAAGCAACTGCCGCCTAAAGCAGTTCTCAACTTTGGGAAGAGTTATACGATTTACAAAAGAGCCATAATGACAAATTATTTAAATTTATTGAACCCAAATTGTGGCCCAACAACATTAGGTGCAATTGTGGGTACCCAGATTTGCCATCATGGGCCCAGACGAGTAGCCTATCTAAAACGGCCAAAACTCTGAACCCTTCGCACCCTAACTAGATTCAGTTGTGACTTAGTTTTTTCCTAGTATCTCATATAGATATATTCCAGTAGAGAAATATGGATTTGGGGGAGTCCAACACCCCCACTCCCCAAGGATAAACATGTATAAAATAAACCCTAAGCCTGGGACAAGAGACACGCACTGTATTCTCTGTAAACGCTCCCCGGAGTATATAGAAATAATAATGATTGCACCACTGTGGACGTAGGAATTCTTGCTGAACCATGTACATACTGTGTTGTGTGATTGACATTTTATGTTCTTTATTTTCCTTGGTGGTTACGCTTTTCCCATTTATTTGTGTTGAATATAATTATCACTATAATCAACATATCCAAATCATATACTAAACATGATTTCATTTCTTATTTTTAATCTAATGATTATAATATTTGGTTTCCAATACAATAGACGAAACATCATTTGAAGGTTCCTAGAGAAAATTATGCCCATTTCTTCATTACATAGCAAATCTGCCCTACAGGCTCGTCCATTGTTCAGTCAACTTTCGGAAATTTTCACACTTTATCTACATAATAACTTTATATGATATACCACCCAATCTCAATAAACATATTGAATATTACAAAATTAAAGTTTCATAAAATTTAGAGTTCATTTGTTATGCCAGGCAAAACATCGAACACACGGTATACGTACTTTCACTTTGGGGACAGATTTTATACCCAAACTTCCAACAATCACCCAAAATTGATTTCATGGTATTTTTACTTCATATTTGAATATGTTATATATATATACTAGGGTGTACCTGTGGCAATGGCATGGTGAAAAATTTACTACCAAATATGTGGTTATAACACACTCATATATCCGTTCAGTCATGCTGAGGCGTGATGATAAATTTGTTTTCCAGTATTTGTGGTTATAAAACTGAGGCACTCTCATAAATCAATTATCTATCAACATTTTATATTTAAAATTGATTACAAAGTAATGAAGCGTGACATGTTGATAAACATCTCAAAAAATGAGCGTGACATGTGACATAATTTAAATACATGTTGAACATTAAAATTCAAGATCTAATCACATATTTAATGTCAAATTACAAAAAAAAATGTTGTCGATTGATTTTCTTAATGATTAAGGGCAATTTGTTCCCGAGTCAAAATTTATCTTATGAGAGTGTACGTGTTTAGTTACATTGGTTGGCAACTTCAAGCACATAACATATAAATTTTGAAATATATAGAAAATGTAAAATTGTAATTTTCTTTTATGTATTCATAATTGTGAAATATTCATAATTAATACACATGTTAGATTAAAAGTATATTTAGCCATACACGTATTTAAATTTTGAAAAATGTTATTTAAACCCCATCGAAAAATTTAAACAATTTTACTGGACTTGGACAAAAAGAATGAAAGGAAGATTTTTTATACCTCACCGCCAGTGGCTACGGTAAAATGCCCACTTCATATTACTCGTGTTTGTTTGGTAAAAAAATTAGAAATTATTGTTACGTCATGTCGTGTCCTTATCATATAGAACGTGTTCGTTCTATTTAAAATTATGGTGATTATTTAATTTTGTTCATATTAAAAAATAGCTTGTTCATGCTTTATAAACATGTAAAAGCATGGGTACATAAGCACCATTAATACACAAAAAGTATGACAGGATTAATAGTCTTCTCGAATTGAGATCCTTTGTAAACACTTGTATTAAACTCGCTTTATTTCATTCGGTGCGTTCATCAAGTGTTAATGTTGTAACTGTGTAAGCTGTATATTGAACATCTCTTGCATAAATTTTATTATTTAGGTCATCTCTTTGTCGATACACATTGTGAAAATAGTGGGACCCACAGCTGAGCAGCTAAGGTTTGCCCGCCCAACATGTGGGCGTATGACTATTGCCCGCGCAAGGTGGACACCTCAACTTTTCACCTCAAATTTGCATCGTTCCACTGTGAGATATGCCCAAACAATCTGACTCAAAAAATACACATTTACATTTTTTTACACACTCCCACTACATATGGCCTTCCAGTGAAAAAAAAAGTGTCTCATTTCCTTATAAACTACCGAACGTGTCCAATCAAATCAAATCAACTCTTGAATGATCTCCTCAAGCCATTCAAACTTCCATTACAGTCTGACGTTTTCACAAAAATATCTCAGTTGAATGTCAAAATTCAAAAAATACCCATAAAATATACAAAGGATAAAGCTATAAAAAGCTTTGCCACCAACCATGATGAAGAATAGATCGGGGGTAACTGAGAGAGAGTAAATAAAAAAGTCCACAGTATAAAAAATTGTGTAACAGTATTTATGTTAGCAGAAAAATATGGGCATATTACCAAAAATTAAAAAAAAAAGAAAGAAAATCAGAAGATTATGTGCGTGTGTTGTGTTTGTGTGTATGTGTATTGATGTTGTGTGGGTGCATATGAGTACCAAAATAAATTTTAAAAAAGAAGGAAGCTTCAAGCCGCCGTTTGGAAGCAAAATCCGGTGAGAAGTCGATGTACCCCCGGAAGCAGTAGACGTCGCTGTATCTCCCGTGTGTTTGCATCCTTATTACCAACAAAAAAACAAAAAAATAAGAATAATTACACAAACACACCCAAATACAAAAATATAAAAATAGTAATAAGATTCGCGAGAAGAGGAAGATGGTAAAATATTTACCTGTTAATGAAACAACATAAACACGGCCTGACGATGATGAGCAGATCTGCTACCATATGAGTTAAACGAACAATAAAAACTACAATATAAAAAGGAACAAAAACTACAAAACAGATCCATGCCGAGAGAGAGAAAAACGCACCAAGCTATATATTTGCTGCCCCAAACCTAGAGATTGAAGATAGCTGGAGATTGAAATGTTCCTTGTTTTTCTCAAGGCATAGGCCCTGGTTCTGTTTATTCAACAGTAGGAATCAGATAACTATTGTAATGCCTAAGTAGCACTTGATGTGTTCGTTAATTAAGAAAAAATACAATAATATAGATCAAAGTATAACCTATCAAAACCCAAATATCAAAAACCCAAATACACAATGTGCTATGCACATTGATCTCTCACACCCAAATATCAACAACCCAATTAAATTAGCAACGAATACTGTTTAGACGAACCTGACTGGTTCACCCGACACCGAATACTGTTTAGACGACCCACTCCGGGTGAGACCACCCCAATCGAGTGAGATATGAAAGCAGTGGACCGAATCAGTTTTGAAAAAATCGGGAGAGATGGATATTTGTCTATGGACGATGATGAAGAGAGGAGGCGTTTCAAAATAAGGAAAGTATTGTCCACTTAATGCAACTGAGCAATCACGGGCCCTATTTGACTCCGACTAACTTCATCGTCTAAGAGAAAGGTCATAAATCTTCAAAGGTCTCTGAATACCTTTTCCAACGGTTTGCCCCATCCACAAATCGGCATAAAGGTTCAGACAAATGGACAATTTCACAGTAAAAAATCAATATAAAGGCCATTGGGCTCTCTCGAGCCCTAATATAACCCAATATTCTTCAAAATTAGAATGAAAGCTCAACGAATATTTAAAGGGAACTGAATCCCCTTTCTAACAATATGCCCAGTGTGCAAACTGGAATAACCATTTGGACGAACGATTCATTTTTCCCCAAAAAATTATACGGAGGTCATTGAGCTCTCCCCCGAGCTACGTTTAACCAAAGTCAACTCTTTAACTCAAACGAGATTGAATGAATATTTGTAGGGCACTCAATAACTTTTCTAACGGTTCATCCCATACGTGAATCATCCTTATGGTACGGACGAGTGACCCGTTTTACTCCGAAAGGCCACCGGATGCTTTCGGGCCTTGGTTGACCAA
Source organism: Sambucus nigra (assembly GCA_949130495.1). NCBI lineage: Eukaryota > Viridiplantae > Streptophyta > Magnoliopsida > Dipsacales > Adoxaceae > Sambucus > Sambucus nigra. Next base: position 257,729,076 of record OX422224.1, read on the forward strand.
AGTCAACTCTCCAAATAGAGCAAATCCCTTTGGAGCATCGAACTCCCTCACATAACCTTTCCAATAGTCTACCACATGCATGATTCAGACTTACGGTTTGGACGAATGATCCCTCATCGTCCGATGATCTCCTGTCCATAGGAATGAAAGGCGCTTCCGAGCCCCATTTCTCCTAAATTAATCTCTCAAAGTATTCTCAAATGTATCTAAACAACCTTTCCAACAGGATGACCTATGCACGATTTGGACTTGCAAATTCCGTTTATGAGTGTGTTTTCAAAAAGTCTACATTAGACTGCCACTTAGCTGGTCCATTTACTTGCCTATCATCAATGTGTCTTTGATTTTCTACTGACAGGGAGGTAAAGGACAATGTCAATCATTAGTTACTTGACCCTATATAAGGAGAGCATGAGCTCACCTCAGAGGCATGGAAGAAACATTAATTTTAGTGTGTTCTCAACAACATTCTTCTTAAGTCAGCGAGGTTTTCTTATTTGAAACCTTTATCCACCTTCATTTCCATCACTTTCACACCCAATTTAGAAAAAAAATCTTTAAGTTCTTCACCCACTTGCAAGCAAGAGAATCATCAATCAAGAACAATCTACGAGTCGCCAAAGAAGGTCTAAACCTTCTTTAATCTCTATAAACTTATGTATTTTTGCATTAGTTATATAAGTTCTTAATTTAGCTTTTACTTTGGATTATAAAAAAATTAATCTTCAATTCCTTATTAGTAATATTGTACATAATATATTTTCTATAAAAAAAAAAGAAAACGAGGGTTACACCTACAAATTCGAATTAAATTTTTCACCACATTTTCGCAAAACTAAAAACACACTTTTTCTTACACACCCATATAATAAAATCCCCATTTGAATTCATGTGATAAACAATACCCTCATGTTTCATGAGAACTACATAGACTTTTATGCCTTTATAGGCTACGTAGGCATGTCGGCCTTAAACCCGAGACTCGAGTCCTATTTTCTTATTTTCCTCTTTTTCTTATTTTATCCATATATTATTTACGTATAACATATTTGTGATTCATATTTGCATTTTATTCCACACATATTATTATTTCATCATATTGATCACTATCTCGACCAGCGTGCATATCTTATTTTTAATTATTATTTTGGGAACATTCCTATGGATGATCTCACACCATCTTTTTCCATGACGTTTGTCGAGCGATTCCGATCTCTACCTATATATACGCGCACATACACTTCGTAAAGAAATTAAGAAAAGTAGTAACATAATCCCATGAGAGACCGAAAGGGTGGGATGGGTGCCTAACACCTTCCTATTACGTAACTTAGCCCCCGAACCTCTAATCTAATTGGTTTCACAAGCATCAGTTTGTCCTTGATGCCATTTTCTCGTGGAGAGAACATGTTCTTTGTCCTATTTGTACAAAATAGGCTGGTGAACCTATCTTTTCATATCACCCAACATTGATGACAACCAAAGTGTTCCTAGGAAGGAAACGAGACCTCTCTCTCGCTCTCGATCGTGCGTGCGAGCATCGACCCCAGAGATGGAGAAGGAGAAAAACCCAAGGGAGGGATGGACATAGTGGAGACTCTGCTGGGGATTCATTTGATTTAAATAAGAGGGCAAGACCCTGTTTGCATGGGTGTTATCATTTTCTACTTCTGTGCGTATGCACCTACCTGTATGTTCCCTTTTCATCTTTATTACTTATTGTATACATCTCCCTCATATTTATATCACCTCTCACTAACATTTCACTTCACACACTTGTAAATACTCTCCATGTATACCTCATGATACCTACACTTATATATAGGGTCACTTATATCCACATGTTTCACCCACCACTTCGAATATCCATGCGTAGGTGTCACCAGCACACACCTCCACTTATCACACTTATATATATATATATATATATATATATATATATATATATATATATATATATATATATATATATATAGAGGCTCTCCAACATACCTCATTAAACATACCTACGAACATACCTATTTTTTTAAAATAGTAAAAAACATAATTTTTATTTAATATTTTTTATATGGGTTCATGATATTTCAATGTGGGCCTGTAAAAATATTTACATCAAAATAATGTGCTTTGATATTTTTAAAAAATAGCTAAAAAAAACTGGCAGTTTTAAAGGGTAAAAAGTGACAGTTTTTTGACCTATTTTTTAAAAATAAAAAAATCATTATTTTCAACTGATTTTTTATAGGGGCGCATTGAATTATCATGAACCTATATAAAAAATATCATTTCAAAATTATTATTTTTTTACTATTTTTAAAAAAGGGTATGTTGCTAGGAGGTATGTGGGAGAGCCTGTCTTTCTCTCTCTCTCTCTCTCTCTCTCTCTCTCTATATATATATATATATATATATATATATATATATATATATATATATATATATATATATATGCCACTTTTATTTGATCCATGATTATATTCAGTACGACACACTCATATATAAATATTCATACATCACTCACTCTCACGTATATATGTTGAGTGTAATCTTCATGTTCCATGCCAGATTTACTTTTCATGATACTTGTACACTCTTCCTTATTAGTATAGTGTGCATCATGCCAAATAAAATATTCTCTCCATAATATACTAATCAAAAATCATTTTTCACATTAGACCACACAAAGCATGACTATTGACCAAAATTTTATCCTGTACTAGGGGGTCACTTTGTGATGGGTGCTGGTCCAGCGGGGAACAATTAGCCTAAGAAATGTGACTCTCACCTTTCATTGGACTAGTATCTTCAACGTTTATCGAACGATTCCCTCTGTTTCGTACCTCTTAACAGAATTACGATGAGATGTATATAATAGGGAACTCATTCACGTACATCGAATATATCTAATTTACTCTCACGCGTACTATCCCCACGAGGTATATAATGAGATGATTCACATACATTCAGGTATTTCAAATGGTTTCTCTACAAGTATCGGTTTCCCTAAAAATTAAGATGTATATTTTGGAAGTCATGGCAAAAGGGGAAACCTTTCCATTAACCCCAAAAATGCATACTCTTATGTAGGCGTCAAACCTAAGGCACTCATATTTAGATTACAGATTACTATACGAAACTCTGTCGAAATGCCAAGTTGGTATGCCGCCCAAATTTTCACGTGGTTTCATCTTTTTTTCAAAATGGGACCCTGTCCATGAGCTAGGCGACAAGTCAAAGCATGTTTTACATATTTCTCAAACTTAATTTTTTCCAAGCTCAGGTCCTATCTGGCATTTATTTTTTCATTTAGGTAACCCTAATACAAGTGCAAACATAAAAATAATAACAATCATGATGAAACTATTCTCTCGATTTTTCATCCCTTCATTACCAAAAGTGTCAGAAACATTCTTCCCATTCTTTTATAAAAATACCAAAAACACTTTTCTTCATTTTTATCATAAATGTAAAAACAAAGTCCCCCCTTCTATAAAAAAATACCAAAACATTTTATCCTTCCAAAAATAATTTCTCAAAAACATTTTCCTCTTTTTTAAGAAAAATATATCTTCCTTTTCTCTTTCAAAACTAAATTTGAATCATTTTCTTTCTTAGATCGATTTCATACCCGACCCTTGGCCTGACTCCCTATTGGTTTTGATCTTCCGTCAAAGTTACCCGAAGCTCTGTCAGTTCTCCTACTACTTGTTCTGAGTCCAGAATCTACCTTCACCATCCCTCTATGGAGAATGCAGACCAAGTACCGAATGTGAACCATGATCTGATGACAGTCTTGGTCCATCTTACCTCTAATATTGATAACCTTCAAATCGAGGTTCATGAGATGAAGTAAAACTGGGTCCCTATTCCCTAAGATCCGGAGGTCCTCTTCCCTCATTATTGCGGGTCCACCCACACCTGAGCCGATTTGGGTCCACAAAGAATATCAACACATGCCATATTACCCGAATAGGCCACCACCAGACGAACTCCCTATGCCAAATCTTTCCCAGTTACGGACTAACCTGCTAATACCCGTCGATCTGAAGTAAAAGAGTTAAACAAGGTCAATGAGGACTTTAGGTTGTTAATAAAGAAGTTTGACCGTGCTTGAATCTTCGAAAACTATATGGATTACACTCGTATGTCTCCCTACCCTAAAGTAAGGTTGCTAAAAAAAGTTCAAGATGCCTAACATTGAGAAGTTTTGGGGTAGAGGGAACCAATTTTTCATCTCTGAAGCTACCACTGAGCCATGACTCTCCTAGGGGCCTCCGAGGAAATAATGGCCCAGATGTTGCAACAAACATTGAAGGAAAGCACTCTTTATTGGTTTTCATCCCTCGAGGAATTTGAAATTCACAGTTTGGAGGATGTTGGTCATGATTTCATGTCGTAGTAAAAATGCAATGAGGAGTTAGAGGTTGCATTCCATGATCTAAAACTTCTCAAATAAAACTCCAGAGAAACTGTCAGTAATTTCATAGCAAGATACAGGGAGAAAATGACCACTATGACCAATTGGCCTTTCGAAGAGGAACAAGTTAGCATTGTGATGTCCTGAAAACGATGGGAGGAAATTATTACCCATATTTATGAGATCTCCAGGAAAAAGGAGTGCAGATTGAAGAAAATATTGCCAAGACAGACGATGAGACAAATAAAGGATCCGGGCAATTCACTCTAAGAAAATATGAGATGCCTTCTACAGTTTTGACCATCAATAACATCTCTTTTCCTGCTATCTCTTGGTTAAAAAGCCGTTTTATCCCTGTAAAAAAAGAATACACCAAGCTCCACATTCCCCTCTTTTAAGCCTACCAAGCCCTGTTGAGACCAAGCCTCATCAAACCTTTTTGGAACCTCATCCACTAGAAAACCCACTTCTCAAAAATTTCAAATCCGACACCCATTCTGATTTTCATTAAACAGTCGGCCATACCACATATCAGTGCTTGCATCTCTAGAATGTAATCCGGGGTTTAATTTACTGAGGTGTCATCTCCCCACCAACCAATCCCAAATCCAACACCGCTAATAATCCACTTACAAACAATATAACTACCATCTTCCTAATGAATGACGCATAATTTGATCCATATACCTAGATTGTACCCAGTAAATCACTCATCATACCCATATTCTCACCTAAACCTTTCAAAGTCTACCCATATTTTCTCCTACACCCACCTTTTTTTTATCAATCGGGCTTTATCGCTTCTCATAAGAGTGTATATTTCCATTCGTACCCGATACGGAGGAAAAGATGTAGAATTGACAATAGTACTGGACTAAGTTCTCGAGTTTGGGCTTAAATTGCCCTATAAAATTACCATTGACCTTCAGAAGTTCATCATCTTGTTCATGGAAGCCTAAAAGTAGGTTCAAGATTCAGATAATTTGGTGGTAATCGTTGACGAAGTCAGTCTAGACGATGCAGTACATATTATGGAAAGCTTATTTTGACACAAAAATAGTGTTTGTAGTATATCCGAGTTACTCGAAGCCTTAAAGCTACAAGGTAAGTTGGTGCCTTCAGTTTTGCACTTCCCTATTTAGTTGGAGGATCTTTATGAAGAAGTCATTCAGGTTATGGAATGCATGGACTTTTCATGGAAAGATGGGGGGCGAGTTTGATAGCTCAGATGAAGTACTAAGGCAAGAAAATGTTAACTCGCTGATCAATGTACGTGAGAAGCTATCTTTTGGATATTTGTTAGGGGAAATAAAAAAAGTGGTTGCGCAACACAAAATATATTAATAAATGGGGTTTTTATTCTTCCCTGCCTTTCGTGAACCATATGATACGATTTGAGAGACATTACCTATGGACATCCCCGGATTGACACCCCTCACGACGTGGCAGGAGAGGATCCCTCTATGTCTCGCGCGTCCCTCTCGGGAGCGCTTCAGCCGACGTCAGTGAATGAGGTGAAAATTGTAGAGAGATAGAGTCACTAGTCTATTTAACTCAAAACAGACAAAAGAAAAGGGAGTCATCCCGAAGGAAAACATCCAAAGACATACTGATACATACGAAACCAAAATGATTCAAAAATGGTCCGGAGGCTAAGTTACGAAATTGGAAGGTGTTAGGTACCCATTCCGCCCTTAAGGTCTCTAATGAGTTGTTAATATTTTACTTTATTTCCCCGTGATATGTGTGCATGTGTATATATAGCGGAGATTGGAATCATCAACTTGTATCATGGAAGAGATAAAGCGAGTCATCCATAGGCATGTTCCTAAAAAGTAATATTAGAAAATAGGATTTATGCAATTATCCTAGCGTCGATCATTATAAGGGAATGATAAGGCATGTGGAATAATATGCCACTAAGAACAAAATATATAGAATCTAAGAATTGAGTTTAGAGAAGATAGAAAATGAGAGAAAAAATAAGACTATAACTCGAGTCTCAGGTTTTACCCCGAGACGCCTACGTAGCCTATAGAGGAATCAAAGTCCACGTAGTTCGCATGAAAAACGAGGGGTGGGGTTTATCCCATAAATCCAATCAGGGACTTATCTTGTATGTGTGTGTGTGTGTGTAAAAAAGTGTTTTGGTTGTGAGAAAAGTGTGAGAATTCTCATTTGGAATTTATGAGCAAATCCTCTTTTCTTGTGTTTTTAGTTTTTATTTAAATTAAAATAATAGATGTACAATAATACAAAATAAAAAGTATATTAGGATATGTGAGATAAGAGAATAAAAGTGCTAAGTAATAAAACAAGTTAATGGGAATTTATGAGAATTTAAGGAGAGAATCGAGAAAATTGGACCTTTTTGAAGATCTTAAACCTTATCTTGAATGTTGGAGAGAAGTGCTTGCACTTGGATGATGATGAAGGGTGGTTAATTCACCAAGTTTGATGAAAAGGATGATGAAAAGTGAAGGTTGGAAAGGGATTTGGATGTGGAAATGACGTTGACTTTGAGAGATGTTTTCTAGATTCGCTGAGAGTGAGGTATTTCATATCTGGGATCCTTTTACAATGAGGTCAACCCTTCCTTTTTATAGTATCAGGTCATTACCTATCGACATATCCCTAGTCTTGCCAATCGGCAGGTGCGTTTAGGGACACTGCCGATAGGCAGGGTCTGGGACCTTCCATTTGGCAGTCTCTTTCAGGCTCCTTCAGAAAATCGGTCGTTGAGTGTAAACCATTGATCCGAATTGCGCACGGGGTGAACCATTGGAAAGGTAATTCAGAGACCTTCGAAAGTCATTGGATCGCTCCAGACTTTAGGATTTGACTTTGGGTCAAATGTGGATCTGAAGCGCTTATCGGTCCTTTGGACGGGGAAACTTCAGACGCAAATGGATCATTCGTCCATATGGTAAGTCAGAATCGCGCACGAGGCAAACTGTTGGAAAGGTTAGGAGATGTACTTTGATTCAAAGAGTTTGACCCTATTCGGGGAGTTGACTTTGGTCAACCGGGCCCTGAAAGCATTCGATGACATCTTGGAGTAAAATAGATCGTTCGTCCGTACCGTAAGTCAAAATTACGCATGTGGGAACTGTTCGAAAGGGTTTTTAGTACTCTTTGATGATTCATTCAGTCTCGATTGAGATGAAGAGTTTTATTTTTGGTCAAACGGAGGCTGGGATCATCCATGGCCTCTAGGTCAGTACCCGTGGTATGAATTTGGTGTTCAATGATCAAGGGAGGTGCTAGGGACTTTACGAGAAGTTATGGGGCATTAGAATGGGGTGTCTACAGATCCCCTAGATGGGTGAGTTTGGAAAAAATGATAGCCGTTGAATAGACACCGCATGATGCCTTTGGGAGAGTATGACCAGAGGGTCGAGGTCGATTCTGAGGACCTAAGGATAATGATGATAAATTCTATGGATCGAAGTTAATTTTGAGGGCTTGGAGATGAGGGTGACCGATTCTGAGGGCCAATTATAAGGGCTTGAATATTAGGGTGATCAGGCACATATTCTTCATATTTATCCCCTTAATTTCGGTATTTTTATGATCCCGGGCAGTGTAAATACCTTGGATTTGTCTCGAATTTATGCTACTAACCCCTTTTGGCAAGTATTTAGTGTTTTGTGTATTTCTCATGTGTTTTACAAGTATTTCATGTAAGTTAGTGCGAAGGAGAACTCAAAACAGTGAAAGAAACCAAGAAATGGAGAGTTGAAGGGAATTTTCGTAATTTTTCAGTCGTAGTCCGGAGGTGGGGCCAACTAGAAAGTTGAAGAGATCTAATTTACAAAAATACTGGAAAAAACGGCACTTCAATCCGAGCTACGGTGAAGAAGTTATGATGTTTTGAAGTTGCACGATAATGAAGAGAAACGGACCGGTCTGGCTGTGCGAATTGCTGTCATTAATTATGCAGATTTTATGGTGATTGTTTGGCAAAAACTTGTGCCACAAGCGAAATTTGATGTCAAATTCGTGCAACTTGGTGCTATAAAAGACCAAGCCCTAATTCATTCAAAGGGGGACTCAAAATTAGAGAGAGAAAGTCATTTTTTAGAAATCCTTTTTAGTTTTTCATATTTTTAGAGAAACCTTAGTTTGTATGTTTGAAGAACAAGTAGTATTCTGGATTCAAGTTCATCTAGTGAAGATTTCAAGTATCAATTCTTCAATTCAATTCAAGTATCAAATTCCCTTCTCTTATTTAGTCTCAATTCTATTTTCAATTTTCAATTGTTTTGCAATTTGTTACCCATGTTTGTTAGATCCATAATTCCATGTATTGGTATGAATTTTTTTTCTAGAAAAATCATGAGTAGCTCAATTCCCAAGGGTTGGGGTAGATGAACTCAATCCAAGGCAAATTATTTATGTAGAAAATAGAGATTAAATTAAAATATTGATTGAATCGTGAATGAAAATCATACTAACATTGTCAATCTTTTAATCGCTCTTGCCCTAGGTACTTAAGATGTTTAAGAATGCTTTGTGAGTATAATTTATCATTCACCGCTTTATATCTATCTTTGATTTCATATGATGCGGGCTAGATCCCTCATATATGTAATGCTTAGAATTTATAAAGACTAGATTTAGTCAAGAATTTTAATTTATAATTCTAGTATTCTATAGGATAATTTGTTAAGGATTGAGGGATTGTACCCTACCCTATTTTCTCTAATTTGTCAGATCTAAGTTCTTTGCAATTTTCAGTTCGTTTTTCTTAAGTAAATTTTTATTTCAATAGAATTTTTTCCCAATCATTAATCATCTTTTTATATTTATTTTGAGAAATCATTTCAAGATTTAATAGCTTTCCCTATTACGATTTGGCAATTTTGATCCCTGTGGATACGATCCCGACTTACCGGGTTTATTACTTGAGAGACAGGCTTGCACTTGGGCCTAGAGAAAAATGCACTTTTGAGACAAATTCTTAGTCGCGTCAAGTTTTTGGCTCCGTTGCCGTGGATCATTAATTGTCATAGATTTAGGAAAGTAATTTTTATCTATAAGTGAATTAGAAAAAAAAAACAATGTTTTTCATTTCATCTCTTATGTGCTTATATGAAGAATTCATCTTCCACCCAAGTTCACGAAAATCCTATTGCCGAAGCAAGTTCTGAAAATTCTCATACCACCGGGTCTCTTCATTTTTGGGTTCCACCTCCTTCGCCTAATAATTGAATCACAAGTCGTTCATTGAGTCAAACACTGAGTGAGAATTCTGAATCTTTCGGTAGCGATATGTCGGAGCATGGTAGTGTCGGTGTTGGTGCGGGAGAGGATGAGATAACTTACCTTCCCATGAAAGATTTGTTATTTCCAGAGCGAACTGTTACCCCTGGTTGCATTTTACTCCCGTATAATGCCGGTCAGTTCCACTTTCGAAATGGTATGATCCAAATTCTTCCTACATTTCATGGGATGGATTCTGAAAAACCATATCTCCATCTTAGAGAGTTCGAGGAAGCGTGTGAGACGTTTGGAGACCAAGCTTGTCCACAAGATGTAATCCGGTTGAAGCTATTCCCTTTTTCCTCAAAGGATAAAGCTAAAACTTGGTTATGGTCCCTACCCCCAAATTCTGTGTTATCTTGGAGAGATATGCAAGCCAAGTTTTTATCAAAATATTTTCCACAACACAACCAATTCCGTTAAAGCCCAAATTCAATCTTTTCGTCAAAATGAGAATGAGGCTTTTGATAAGTGTTGGGAGAGATTTCAGGAGTTAGTTAGTACTTGCCCACATCATGGATTTGAAAAGCATCATCTGATTTCATTTTTCCATCAAGGCCTTACTTTAGCATCTAAACAACTTGTTCAAACCATGTGTGAAAGACCTTTTTGGGAGTTAGATTCAAGCGATGCTGAGGCTCATTTGAAATATGTGGCAGAGACTACCCAAGCATGGGATATTTCTGATCCCAATAGTCAAAATTGAAATCGACAAGTGCCTAACTTGCCTGCTGCATCCGGTATTTATCACTTGGACAAGGACACTTTGTTGGATCGAAAATTTGACCAATTGGAGAAGAATTTCAGAGATATGCTTGAAGTGCGTTTGAGAGATGTAGCTGGATCCGTACAAGCCAGGAAGGAGAAAGTGTGTGCCAATTGTAATGCGGGTCATTCTACTAAAGGATGTCCTACTATCCCTGCATACAAGGCAATGTACACTGAACAAGTTGAGGTAATAGGGGGGTTTCGAGGAAATTATAATGCACATCAAGGGAATGCATATAATCAATCGTGGAGGAATAATCCTGGGTTCAATTATGGATAACCCCAAGGTGGGATGGTTCCTGACCCACATATTTTTCTACCACCACCTCCTCAATTTCCTCAAGTGGCTCCTCTAATGCCAAATACTATGCAGGTACCACCTCCTGGTCCTTATGTAGCTCCACCTAGAAGATCTCTTGAAGATAATCTCAATCAATTCATCCAATCTCAAAAAGAGAGCAATGCTAAATATGATCGAATGTTCACTGAAATTCATACTAGCATCTCTAGGTTGAAATTTGTAGTGAATACTCAAGAGAAGGGTAAACTTCCAGCCCAAGGCCAAAGACCTCCTCTTCAAGGACAACCCACGGTTAGCTCCGCATCATCGGATTTCCAAGAACAATGTAAAGATGTTACTACTCTTCGTAGTGGCCGCGTAATTGATCTACCACCAAAACTTCCAAAGGAGAAAGATGATGGAGTTGAACCTGAAATTTCCAAGGAATCTGAAACTTCCGAGTCTGAAGAACCTCCATTAGAAAAGGAATTGAAAGATGAGGAAGTTGAACCTGAAATTGAAGTCAACTTGCCCACTGCTTCTCCATTTCCTCAACGCTTAGATCCACCCAAAAAAGGGGCTTCGCATACCGAGGTGTTGGATGTGTTGAAGCAAGTAAAATTGAACTTGTTGTTTCTTGATGCTATTCAACAAATTCCAGCATATGCTAAGGTCATCAAAGATCTTTTGACTGTCAAACGACGGCTTAAGGTGAAGAAGAATGTTTTCTTGGCACAAAATGTGAGCTCGGTCCTTCTCAATGATCTTCCACCAAAATTCAAGGATCCAGGTGCACCTACAATTTCGTGCGTCATAGAAGAAAAAAGAGTGGAAAAAGCATTGCTTGATTTAGGTGCGAGTGTAAACATCCTTCCATACTCCATCTATAAGCATCTTGATTTAGGTGATTTAAAACCTACCCGACTTACTCTACAGTTAGCGGATCGAACAGTGAAAGTGCCTCGTGGGGTTGTAGAAGACGTGATAGTTCAAGTGGACACGTTCTACTTTCCTGTTGATTTTGTCATTTGGGACACTGAGCCTGCTCCCCATGCGAGAAATCATGTTCCAATAATATTGGGACGTCCATTCTTAGCTACTGCTAATGCTTTGATCAATACACGGAATGGCCAAATGCAACTCACTTTTGGAAACATGACTCTCAAGACCAATATTTTCAATGTCGCTAACCAAATGGGTGATGAGGATGAAATTCTTGAGGTTGATCTTATTGAAGAAGTGGTGGATGAGAACATTGAGAAAATTATAGGAGGAGATGCATTGGAAGTGTGTTTAGTGCAAAGTGGTGAGAAAAAGAGTTCTTATACTGAGTTTGAGTGTGAGGTGGAGGAGTTGGAAACTTGGTTACAAGAGGAAGAGAGTTTTGAGAGTTTAAGAGATGTTGACTGGATTTCTAGGTATGAAGAATTGCCTCCGAGGGAGACAACCATGATTCCCTCTGAAAATAGATTTCCTAATCTTGAGTTGAAGAAACTACCCTCACATGTCAAATATGCCTTTCTAGGAGAGAATGATACATTTCCCGTTGTTGTGTCTTCCCATCTAGAAAAAGGGCAAGAGGGTATGTTATTAGATGTGTTGCGAAAGCATAGAAGTGCTTTTGGTTGGACTATAGAAGATTTGAAAGGTATAAGTCCTTTGATTTGTACCCATAAAATCCATCTTGAGGAAGAAGTGAAGCCCTCGCATGAGATGCAAAGGCGATTAAACCCAACCATGAAAGATGTAGTAAGAGCGGAAATCATCAAATTGCTAGATGCTGGGATTATCTATCCCATTTCTGATAGTAAATGGGTGAGCCCAATTCAAGTCGTTCCAAAAAAGTCGGGGATGACTGTGGTTGAAAATTCTAAGGGAGAATTAATACCTCAACGCACCACCACCGGGTGGCGTGTTTGCATTGACTATAGAAAGCTTAATGCCGGAACTCGAAAAGATCATTTTCCCTTACCGTTCATCGATCAAGTGATTGAACGAGTGGCGGGCCATCCTTACTACTATTTCCTAGATGGGTATTCTGGATATAATCAGATTGAAGTGGATGTACTTGATCAAGAAAATACGACTTTTACATGTCCGTTTGGTACGTTTGCCTATAATCGTATGCCATTTGGGTTATGTAATGCGCCAGCAACTTTTCAAAGGTGCATGTTAAGTTTCTTTAGCGATCTGATTGATAAAGGTCTTGAGGTGTTCATGGACGATTTCAGCGTTTTCGATCCATCTTTTGACCAATGTTTAGCTAATCTTGAAAGAGTTCTATTCCGATGTGTGGAAAAAGACTTAGTCCTCAATTGGTAAAAATGCCATTTTATGGTTACTGAGGGCGTAGTTTTAGGCCACATAGTCTCATCTAGGGGGATTGAAGTTGATCGAGCAAAAATTGAAGTAATAGCTGAGTTACCCCCGCCAAAATCACTTAAAGATGTGAGGTCCTTTCTAGGCCATGCTGGTTTTTATAGGAGATTTATCAAAGACTTTAGCGCCATCGCTAGACCTTTGAGTAATCTTCTCATGAAAGACACTCCATTTGAATGGAATAAAGCATGTCAAGAAGCTTTTGATAAACTTAAAAGCATGCTTATTTCCGCACCTATCATGCAAACTCCGGATTGGTCACTACCATTTGAGCTTATGTGTGATGCAAGTGATTATGCGATTGGGGCTGTTCTTGGACAGAGGAAAGACAAGAAAGCTCATGTTATTTACTATGCTAGTAGAGCATTATCTGGCCCTCAGCTTAACTACTCTACTACAGAGAAAGAGTTACTAGCAGTCATTTTTGCTCTCGAAAAATTTCTCTCTTACATTGTTGGGTCGCCTATCATTTCCTTCAGTGATCATTCGGCCCTTAAATATCTCTTGAGCAAAAAAGATGCTAAACCCCATCTAATAAGGTGGATCCTACTCTTACAAGAGTTTAATCTCTCGATTCAAGATAAGAAATGAGTAGAAAACGTCGTCGCTGACCATTTGTCACGCCTCTCGTCCGACGTGCCTATTGATCCCATTCCTATAGACGAGTATTTTCCGGATGAAAATTTATTTTCTACTTCTTCTCTCCCTTGGTTTGCGGATATAGTAAATTACCTTGTCACTGGAGTCGTTCCATCTAATTGGAATCCGCAAGAGAGAAGGAAGTTCATTACATGGTCACGCATGTTCTTTTATGATGATCCATATTTGTTTCAGTATTGTGCTGACCAAATCATCCGGAGATGTGTACCCGATGAAGAAATCCAAGGGGTAATTCGACTCTGTCATTCGAAAGCATGTGGAGGTCATTTTTCCAAAAATAAAACTGCTGCGAAAATCCTTCAAAGTGGTCTTTATTGGCCCACAATCTTCCGGGATGTGAATGCTTTTTGAAAATCATGCGATAGATGCCAAAGAATGGGAGCTATTACTCGCTGTGACATGATGCCATTAACCCCAATTCTAGTCTTGGAGTTGTTTGATTGTTGGGGTATTGACTTCATGGGCCCCTTTCCACCTTCTTTTGGTTTTCTATACATCCTCATCGCTGTAGATTATGTCTCAAAATGGGTCGATGCGATAGCTACAAGGACGAATGATAGCAAAGTGGTGATAAAATTTATTCAAGAAAATATACTTTCTCGTTTTGGTATGCCTAAGGCCATAATCAGTGATAATGGAACTCATTTTTGCAATAGGCCTATGGAGAAACTAATGCGGAAGTATGGAATTGTCCATAAAGTTGGAACAACTTATCACCCTCAATCGAATGGCCAAGCCGAGCTCGCCAATCGGGAAATCAAAAATATCATGGAAAAGACAATTGATCCTAATAGGAAAGACTGGTCTCTCAGATTGAATGATGCGCTCTGGGCTTATAGAACTGCATACAAGAATCCACTTGGGATGTCCCCATTTCGATTTGTGTATGGAAAACCTTGTCATCTTTCGGTTGAAATCGAACACAAAGCGTATTAGGCTATCAAAAGGGTGAACTTCAACATGGATAAAGCCGGTGAAACACGTAAACTTCAGTTGAATGAGTTGGAAGAAATACGCAATGATGCGTATGAAAGTGCTAATATATCCAAGGAACGAATGAAACGAGCTCATGACGGAATCATTCAGAAGAAAGAGTTTCATTTGGGAAAAAAGTACTTCTCTACAACTCGAGGTTGCACTTGTTTCTCGGAAAATTGCGGTCAAGATTGTCAGGTCCATTCATTGTGAAAGAGGTATTTCCCCATGGAGCTGTTGAACTCATAGATGAGAAAGGGGGAAACACATTTGAAGTTAATGGGAATCGTCTCAAGCCGTATTTGGAAGAGATTGTCAAGGAAGATGACACAATCTGGCTGTCGGACCCCATTTATGGGGATTGACTGAAAAAGCAAGGTGAGGTCGTCGCACCCCCGACAAGTATGGGGTGATTGTTGTACATATGAGTCTTAGGAGTTCGGAGTCGTAGGTTTGTGTCAGTCCCGGGGTTAGGAATCCGATGAGTGAGGGATGTTTAGGTTTCGATGAGCATTGCGGGTCATTTGCAGTGTAAGATGTTCGAAAATCATCATTGGAATAGAGAAAGGAACATAAATGGTGCAAAGAAGAAAGAGGAGAAAATTTTAAAAATTCAGCAGACCGGATTGGTCCGGTCCTGAATTAAAAGAACCGATCCGGTCAGGCGGATCGATCCGGGTGAAAGTAAAAAGAACCGATCCGGTTAAGGTGGATCGGTCCGATCCTAAAACCGGATCGGCCTGGTCATCTACATAATTTTCTTTCCCGAGGTTCAATCCACCTCTTCAATCCACACCTCTTCAATCCACAACACATTCATTCCCCCAATCCCCTCCTTTCCCCAAAAATTCGTTTACTCCTTACTACTACAATCCTTATGATCCTAATGCTCCAGGACCTTGCCATCCCCCACCCGCCCCTAAGGATGCCCCTCTACTCCTTTAGGTTTTCACATTTATGTTTGTCCTATTTTCTTCCACAGTTTGTACTCTACCGTTTTAGTATGATATTTGCTTGTTTTATTTATCGCACTCTTTATGTTGTCTTCTTTATCTCTCTCATCCATTTGATTGAGGACAATGCAAATCATTGATTTAGGGGGGATGACAGGTGCGTATTCATAAAACTTCGCATGTATGTGTATCTAAAAAAAAACAAAAAAAAATATTTTTGTTCCAAATAAATAAAAATTGGAATTTAAATTTTTCAAAAATGTCACCTTTATTCTATTTAAAGTCTCAAATTGTTAAATCAATTGCACTAAGCCAAAATTGACCGAAGATGGAAATTGAAAGAAAATTGACGACTTAACGAATAAGTGTGGAGATTAGTCCAACCCGGTGAGATTTCGAGCCTTTCCATTTTTATGAGTTTTTAAATCAATCCGAGTTTATGATTAACACAAAGTTATTTTCCGCATTTTATTAAGTCTTTGATGATCTCAATCCTTTGTTTTGATCGGTTATGGGAAATGTCTGAAATGTTGTCTCGAAGTTCGTGCTAAATATATCTCTAAACTTAATTAATCTCGAGATGCATATGGTAATGTGATTAGCAATTTGGACAATGAAGTAGGCCTTCATTTGTTACCCAAAAATATTAGCCATAAACAGTTGTGAAAAATTATCCCTTTGCAACCCAAGTTGAGACAAATAAAATTTATCTTTTCGTTTGATAACCCGAAAAACCCAAATAGCCCGGAATTATGAAAATTGAGAAAATTCATCAAGTAAGTCCAAATTGTGCAATGAAAAGGGGCTAGAGAAAAACAGAACAGAAAAAAAAGAAGAAAAAAATGTTCAACAAAAATAGCAAGAAAAGAAAAATAAAAGAAAAAAATGAAAAGAGAAAAAGAAAGAGAAAAATGAGCAAATGCCTGAAAAAGCACTAATGGACGTCATAAGGAAATTTTCCAATTCCGAACATTCCATCCATTCCCATTTTTACCCTTTACACTTTTTAACCCGAAAAGTTCTAACCGAGTCCGAATGGCGAAATTAATTACTGCATGAAGAGATAAGACATGAAAAGATAATATGAGAGATTAAATGGTGTGAACAAGAGATGATGTTTCCCGTTTCCTAATAACTGTATTCCGATGATGAGATTTTTTCACCATATATTTCCTTCTTTTCAATTTTCTATGCGTGAATTTGTGTCCATTATATTTACTCTTTATATCATGCATACCGAGAGAAAATAACCACAATCCGAGTGATTCGTTTGTGAGAGCATCCGTAAGAATTTGAATCAAAACGAATTTTTGAAAAGTAACGTAATGCTCAATCGGTGGAAATTTGAGGTTTAATTTCTGGCTTTGCACACACACACACACTATGGTTTGAAACATGTGAATATGAATTTATGGTGATTATTTTTCGAAAAGTTTAAATTGTATAATTTTTAAGTATTTTGATATTTATTTGATTCAATAAAGAATTTTGTGGGTATATTCACTGCAAACCCTCACGAGACAAAACTCGTCCTACTAGGGTAACCTAGGGGTTTAAAGGCTTATTGCATACGCTAAATGCAATCGCTTGCCCGCGAAAAAGGTATTTTATCAGAATAAAATGATTTTCAAGAGTTGATCCCTGATAAGATTCATTTACATTGCTCGGGACGCGCAAAGTTCTAAGTTAGGGGGTGTGATTAGGCACATATTCTTCATATTTATCCCCTTAATTTCGGTATTTTTATGATCCCGTGCAGTGTAAATAGCTTGGATTTGTCTCGTTTTTATGCTACTAACCCCTTTTGGCAAGTATTTCTTGTTTTGTGTATTTCTCTTGTGCTTTACAGGTATTTCATGTAAGTTAGTGCGAAGGAGAACTCAAAACAGTGAAAGAAACCAAGAAATGGAGAGTTGAAGGGCGTTTTTGTAATTTTTCAACCTTAGTCCGGAGGTGGGGCCAACTAGAAAGTTGAAGATCTCTAAATTACAAGAATACTAGAAAAAACGACACCTCAATCCGAGCTACGGTGAAGAAGTTATGATGTTTTGAAGTTGCGCGATAATGAAGAGAAACGGACCGGTCTGGCTGTGCAAATTGCTGTCATTAATTATGCAGATTTTATGGTGATTGGTTGGCAAAAACTTGTGCCACAAGCGAAATTTGATGTCAAATTCGTGCAACTTGGTGCTATAAAATACCAAGCCCTAATTCATTCAAAGGGGACTCAAAATTAGAGAGAGAAAGTCATTTTTTAGAAATCCTTTTTAGTTTTTCATATTTTTAGAGAAACCTTAGTTTGTATGTCTGAAGAGCAAGTAGTATTTTGGATTTAAGTTCATCTAGTGCAGATTTCAAGTATCAATTCTTCAATTCAATTCAAGTATCAAATTCCCTTCTCTTATTTAGTCTCAATTCTATTTTCAATTTTCAATTGTTTTGCAATTTATTACCAATGTTTGTTAGATCCATAATTCCATGGATTGGTATGAATTTGTTTTCTATAAAAATCATGAGTAGCTAAATTCCCAAGGGTTGGGGTACATGAACTCAATCCACGGTAAATTATTTATGTAGAAAATAGAGACTAAATTAAAATATTGATTGAATCGTGAATGAAAATCATACAAACATTGTCATTCTTTTAATCTCTCTTGCCCTAGGTACTTGAGATGTTTAAGAAAGCTTTGTGAGTATAATTTATCATTCACCGCTTTATATCTATCTTTGATTTCATATGATGCGGGCTAGATCCCTCATATATGTAATGCTTAGAATTTATAAAGACTGGATTTAGTCAAGAATTGTAATTTACAATTCTAGTATTCTATAGGATAATTTGTTAAGGATTGAGGGATTGTACCCTACCCTATTTTCTCTAATTTTTCAGATCTAAGTTCTTTGCAATTTCAGTTCGTTTTTCTTAAGTAAATTTTTATTTCAATAGAATTTTTTCCCAATCATTAATCATCTTTTTATATTTATTTTGAGAAATCATTTCAAGATTTAATAGCTTTCCCTATTACGATTTGGCAATTTTGATCCCTGTGGATATGATCCCGACTTACCGGGTTTATTACTTGAGTGACAGGCTTGCACTTGAGCCTAGAGAAAAACGCACTTTTGAGACAAATTCTTAGTCGCGTCAGAGGGTGACCGATTTTAAGGGTCGAAGAAAATTCTGAGTGCTTCGAGATGAGGGTGACCGATTCTGCGGGTCGAAGCCAATTCTGAGGGCTTAAAGGGGCATGTTGGGGGTGGTCTTAAAGGAAAGGTTTAGGTAAATTCCGATGACTTACAGTAATGATGGGGGTGGCCAATTCTGTGGGTCGAAGCCGATTCTGAGTGTTTAGGTTGTGATAACCAATTCTGCGGGTCGAAGTCAATTCTACGGGCTTAAGGTTAGATGACCAATTCTGCGGGTCGAAGCCAATTATGTGGGCTTAAGTTGTGATGACAAATTATGCGGGTCGAAGCCAATTCTGTGAGCTTGAGGTGAGATGATCAATTCTGCGGGTCGAAGACAATTCTGAGGGCTTTGGAGAGATGACCAATTATGTGGGTCGAAGCTAATTCTGTGGGCTTAAGTTGAGATTACCAATTCTGCGGGCTTAAGTTGATATGACCAATTCTGCGGGTCGAAGCCAATTCTGAGGGATTTGGAGAGATGACCACGGACTTAAGGTGAGATGACCAATTTTGCGGTTAAAGCCAATTCTGCAGGCTTAAGGCGAGATGACGAATTCGGCGGGTCGAAGCCTATGCTGCGGGATTAAGTGGAGATGACCAATTCTGTGGGTCAAAGCCAATTCTACGGGCTTAAGGTGAGATTACCAATTTTGCGGGTTGAAGCCAATTCTGAGGGCTTAAGTTGGGATGATCAATTCTGCGGGTCAAAGCCAATTATGTGGGCTTAAGTTGAGATGGCCAATTCTGCGGGTCAAAGCCAATTTTGCGAGCTTAAGATGAAATGACCAATTCTGTTGGTCGAATCCAATTTTTTGGGCTTAAGTATAGATGACCAATTCTGCGGGTCATAGCCAATTTTGAGGGCTTAAGGTGATATGACCAATTTTATGGGTCGAAACCAATTCTGCAGGTTTACGGTGAGATGACCAATTCTACTGGTCAAAGACAATTTTTAGAGCTTATGTTGGGGATGACCAATTCTGTAGGTCGAAGCCAATTCTGCGGGCTTACGAAGAGGCGACCTCGGGGAACTTTGTCGGGGAAATTACGTTGTGATTTTGGGGATACGATTGCTGGGGAAATCCTTGTGATTTTGGATATTGTACCTGGGGAACAACAAATCTGATGTTAGGGAAGTGATTAGGTGGTCCAGGGTTTTGACGTATTTCTTGGGGAGATTTGAGACCTTTGGGGCATAGGAGGTAAACCTTAGAGATCCTCTGGGGACATCACTGGAAGGAGTTTCACTTGGATTTTGAGAGTGACGTTGGGGAATTAGGGGTTCCGCTTGAGGGAGTGCGAAAATTTCTTGGTGAAAGTGTTCTAAATCCCTCCTGGGATTTTTAGGAATTTTCTGAGCATTTTTTAGGGTTTCTTGATATTTTTGGGGAATTTTTGTATGAAATTTTAAGGGGGGTGCCGGTCGGCATGATGTGGAGGGTGACATTCGGTAGTGGCACGTACTTTTGGACTTCCTCGAGAAGGTAAATGGTCAGTGTTTCTCGGTAGATGGGGGAGCTGGGCTTGACAGAGGAGGTCCTTCGTCCTGCGGTATACCTTTCTGTTCATCTCTTTTCTCTCTTTTTGATTTCTTTTCTACTTTGATACTAATTTTGTCCTTTCTTGCAGCAAATTCGTGTGTCGACCACTTGACTGAGGGACATCGAGGACTGGATATCTTCAACGACTTCCCATATTCGAGATGCGGTCCCGGTTCATTCTTGCTTCGTGCCTTCTGCTTCATCCAGGGAGGAGTCTAACTCAGGTAGTGGTGGTGTGTCGTCTCGTCGCAGGGGGAAGAGAGCGCGTCGCAAGGGTGAAGTTTATGTTAGAAGGATAGAGAGAAAGTGTGGGTTCCAGCTGTGTCCTGTTATTTTTTCTTTTCATTATTTCATGCAAAATTTGATGCAACACAGATGAACATATATACGCAATGCAATGGTTTTTTTATTATCTTCTGTTAATGATGAATGAATTCATGGGCATGTTCTTTTTACTTTGCTATTGAGACCGTAAAAAGAGATATTTTTGGGATTTTTAAGGAAAGTTTTAAAGGTGAGAAATTATACGAGGGATTTTTGAAATCCTGTTGAGAATATTAATTTATTTTAAATGAGTTTGTGATTTTGACAAAAGAGGGAAAAGGAAAATTTTGAAAAATAGGGGGTTGTCGATGGGCAAGCCCCTTGTCCTGCCTATCGGTAATCAATTCTAGTCCCATCAATTAAAAGTCTTGATTGGCATCCCCTTCAGCCTTTTGTACTTTATGGGGAAGGATTCCCTTCGATTTCTGTAGGGGTTATGTCTTTTGTGGGGGTTTTCAAGTATAAAAGAGGGGTAAGAGTGGAGTGTTTTTCTCACACCTTCTTACTTTCTTGTTCTGAAGATGGCTCTCCCTGGTAGTGTTGAGTTTGCCAACTACCTTGAGAATTTAAAGGCAATGTTCTCTTATAATGTCGACTATGATGCTTAAAACATGCGTCGAGGTTATTTATGGTGTAACTGGCCCATAGAGTGGAACATGATGATGGCAGTGGTACAATTCTGGTACCTCGAAGGCCATGTATTAGGCTTTGGGTTGGATGAGGTTTGTCTTACCTACGAAAAGTTTTCTTCCATACTGGGGATAAATCCCAGAGTTGTTGTTGATTTACCTAAATTTTCCCGTTCTCCTAGGGATTTGTTGGTCGGGCTTCTTCGTATTTCGCCTTCGGCGGCTAGGCCACTAGTCGTTGGAGGAATAATCTCCCTTTTGGTGGTGTTACAATCCGTGCATTTGCAGGAGGTTGGTGATGCGGGATACGCCAAGGCGATTGTTCTGGGCTTTGTTTCAAAATTGCTACTGGTGACTGGGGAACTGCTGGTGGAGCCACAACTTGCAGCCGTTACTTCATGGATGTCATACTATCACAATCTTGTGGCGATGATTCTGGCGGAGACTTTAAATGGCCTGGATTCCTGGTGAGAAGGTCGTTCTGACTTTCTGAGGGGTAGCCCCGTGATGCTGTTCATGTGGTTGTCTAAAAGGTTTTGTCTGGTGACTCCTCCAGAATATCCTTTTTCGGTTGTACCCAACTTCCTCTCGCATCATTTCATCAGCGTTGGCTTGCATATTAAGATCTGGGAGAATTGGTTTGTGGAGCATGGGGCTCTAAATCTTTACTGGTCAGTGCCTTGGTAGGGATAGCTACTGCCTATTCTGGAGTTGGGAGAATATCCGTACGTTCAGCTGGTTGGTCTTAGACATACCTCTTTTTATTTCTCTTGGCGGCTTCTTTGACAATTTGGCTGGGAGCAGGTCGTGCCACCTCGGACACTAGATTTCTTTCCGGTAGAAGATTTGACAAAGCATCTGCGCATGTGGCTTGGCTTTTTTTCAGAGAGTCAGCATTCGTCGACCCGTCCCTTTCAGTCTATAGTGAGAGTTTGCAGATCACTGGGGATTATATGAAGTGGTTGTGGAGGAGAGTGGTCAGCAAGATGTTGGAAGTGAAAACTGAGAAAAGGTCGCTTGCCTTATCTGATACCATAGAGGGAGGTGTGGTAGTTTTTTTGAAGCTAGTTCGAGCTTATCGGTCCATGGAGCGTTTGCGACACTCTATTCAGCCCGGGGAAGCTTGGGGACCCCAGGATTTAGATGATGATGACGGAGTAGGCTCCTATGGTAGTTGTGGATAGGAGTCTTGGAGAGTTTATTTTGTAATGGCGAATAAATTTGGGAGCTTATTTGGCTTTGAAGGTAAGGGGAGGGAATTATTCGTTCCTTTTCTTATGTAATTGTACCGTAATTTCTTATTAGTGAAATAAACAAGTTTTGATCATCCAGCTGTGCCTTTTTGACGAGTTTTGTATTTTTTTGAATTATCTATATCGATCGCTAAGGCATACATAATTCTTTTGTTCAAGTATATGTTAGAATGAACTATGGTTCTCGGAGATAAGAAAAGAATATTTTTTGTGAAAAAGAAAGGGGCGTGCTCATGTAAAATGTGTGAGCTGCCTACGTACCTCTGGGGTTTTGATTTTTTTTTTTTTAATTTGATTGAAAATGGTTTTTGTAGAGGACCAGTCCCATGTAGAGTTGGGTAAAGGGAAAAGAAGATTTTTTTTAGAAGAGAAGGAATATGGGAAGAGTCGTAATGCGCCGAAATTTCGAACTAGGGGTAAAATTTCTTGAGATAATCTAGGTTAACCAGACGATCCATCTCTTCTCCATCTAGATCGGTGAGCATGGAGGCACTGCTGGACAAGATTTTCTTGATAATGTATGGGCCGCTCTAATTGGGCTTTAATTTCCCTCTCGGGTCCCATATGGGTTCTATTATTTCTTTGAGGGCTAAATCCCCCTCTCGGACACCGCAGTCCTTGACTCTCTTATTGAATGACCGGGCTATTCGATGATGGTATTCTTGTATGTGGTATAAATCTTTCAATATCCTGTCATGTAGGAGGGTTAGCTCGTCAATACAGCTTTGACACGAGTCTTCTTCGCTGACATTGCTTTCATGCATGACGCGCAATGAGGGCATTTCTAGCTCCACGGGTAAGATTGCTTCCATGACGTATACTAGAGAGTAAGGGGTAGCCCTAGTAGAGGCTAAGATTGAGGTTCGATAGCCCTATAGGGCGTATGGGATTCGGTCGGCCCAATCTTGATGGCTTTCGGTCATCTTGCTGATGATGGCTTTAAGGTTCTTGTTGGCGACTTCGACTGGACAATTGGTTTGAGGTCAGTAGGGAGAATATCTGTGTCTCTGGATCCCATACTCGCTGACCACTTCTACAACTTCTGCCTCTAAATGCAACACGTTGTCTAATAGTACCTCGTGCAGGACCCCATATCGGCAGATGATATTTTTCTTGATGAATTTGGCCACTTTCTTGGTATTCACGACTGCGTATAACTCATCTTCGACCCATTTGGTGAAGTAATCAATGGCAACTAGGATGAACTCATGTCCGTTAGAAGCCTTCGATGTAACCTTCCCTATGATGTCGATACCCCAGGTGGAGAACATCCAGGGAGAAGTCATGTTATATAATTCATAAGGAGGCAGATGCTGAAGGTTGGAGAACTGTTGGCATTTGAAGCATCTTCGAACATAGGTAGTGCAATCCTGGGTCATTGTGGTCTAGTAGTAGCCTTGGCGAATGATCTTCTTAGCAAGTATGTGACCGTTCATGTGGGGTCCTCATTCCCCGTTATGGATTTTCTGCATTACCTCTTCAATGTCAGCCCCTGCGATGTAGTGTAGATGGGTTACATCGAAGTTTGTTTTCAACAGTGATTTGTGACAGATGATGTACTGGGCGACCAATCTTCATAGGGTTACTCGGTATTTCTTGTTGGAAGCCTCAGGATACTTACCCTGTATGAGAAGGTGCCAGATATTATCGTACCAGTAATTAGATAGCTCGGTATCTTCTGCGGTGACGAGCTCAATGTGGTAGCAGTGGGTAGGTTTATCTTGCTTTTGAATCAGGAAGGGGGGCATTGTTATTCCTTCGGTCATGTCCACCATGGAGGCCAAGGTAGCAAGGTCATCGTCTATGTTATTCTTTTCTCAAGGTAGGTAATGGAAGGTGATGTCTTGGAATTGGGAGGCTAGTTCTTCTAAGTAGGCATGGAAGGGTTGGAGCTTCTCGTCCTTGACTTTCCACTTCCTGAGCACTTGATCGATGATGAGGGCTTAATCCCCATAGACATATAGTTATTAAATGAATTTTTTGAGAGAAACTTTGAGGCCTACTGTGCATTCCTCGTATTCAGTCATGTTGTTGGTGCAAGGGAAATTCAACTTGATGGCAATGGGAGTGTGGGAGTCATTCGGGACAATCATAAGTATCCCAATTCCATATCCCTTTTTGTTAGCACCTTCATCAAAGAACATTTGCCACCGAAGATTGTCCTGGGCAGTGAAGAGTATATTTTCATCTGGGAATTCAGAGATCCAGACATCAGCTTCATCCATGGTGTAATCAGTGAGGAAGTCAAAGATGTCTCTTCCTTTGATGGATTTTTGCATGACGTACACGATATCGAACTCGGCTAGGAACATCAACCACTAGGCCATTCGGTTGGATAAGGAAGGTTTCTCAAGAGGGTACTTGATGGGGTCCATTCGAGATACAAGTTTAATGGGGAAGGCGAGCATGTAGTGCCATAACTTTTGGGTAACCCAGATAAGAGGGACACATGCCTTTTCCAAAGTAGTGTAGTTGACTTCGTATCTACCCAATTTGTGACTGGCATAATAGATGGCTATTTCTTTACGGGAATCTTTAAGGTATTGGGCTAGCAAAGCCCTAACTGGAGTGTCGATTATGGTTAGGTATAGGAAAAAAAGGAGACTACGCTGTAGTGGCATGAGTACTGGAGGTTGGGTTAGATATAGCTTGATTCGGTAAAAATCTTATTGCCAGGCCTCGTTCAAAACCTTGGTTGAATTATTTTGGAGTAGTTTGAAAATGGGTTCGCAAATGGAGGTTAATTATCTGATAAATTGGCTGATGTATTGCAATTTCCCAAGGAAAATGCAGACTTCTTTCTCTGTTCGGGGAGGTGGCATCTCAAGTATGGATTTCAGCTTGGAAAGATCTTCTTCTATCCCTTCTCACTGACCATAAATCCTAAGGGTTTTTCTTTGTAACCCCAAAGATGCATTTCTGTTGATTGAGTCTCGTCTGATACTTTTGCAGTCATTCGAAGAACTTTCGAAGAGCGGGGACATGTGCTTCTCTAGCATTGGATTTGATAATCATATCATCCACATAGACATCAACTTCTTTGTGAATCAGATCATGCACGATGGTTGTGGTAGCGCTCTGGTAGGTAGCCCCAGTATTCTTGAGACCAAATGGCATGACAGTGTAGCAAAAGGTTCCCCATGGGGTGATGAATGCAGTTTTTTCTTGACGGTCTGGGTGAATTTTGATTTGGTTGTATCCGGAAAACTTGTTGACGAATGACTTGAGAGCATGACTGGTTGTGTTGTCCACGATCATGTCGATATTGGGTATCGGATAATCATCATTTCGAGAGGCTTTGTTCAAATCCCAGTAGTCTACACACATCCGAACCTTCCCTCCCGATTTCGGCACATGCACTATATTGGACAGCCATGTGGGATATTCGATCACACGAATGAAGCCTACGTTCAACTGTTTGACCACCTATTCTTCGACTTTGAGTGACCATTCGTTGTGGAGCTTTCTAAACTTTTTTTTAACCGGGTTGTAATCTGGAAGAGTGGGGATCTCATGTTGAGCTATTTCGGGGTCAATGTCGGGCATATCTTCATAGGACCATGCGAAGACACACAAAAATTCTTTTAGTAATTTTTCTAGTTGTGCACGCTCATGCTCATCAAGGGGAGCCCCTATCCTAATCTCGTACAGTTGGCTACTAGAATCGAGGTTAATAACAACAGTCTCTTCGTCATTAACTTGAACGCGGTTATGCTGTTTATTATTAACCTTATTTATATTAGTTAAAGATTTCTCATTTGCAAAATCATCATCATGAAAAGTTTGATTAGAATCTAAACAGTTCATGTAAGGCATAACAAGGTACTCAAAATCTTCATTTATTTCATTGATAGGAAAAACAACATTGAGAAACTCATCAAAGGAGGACTCGATTACATTTGACCGAGGATAGATAACAAAATAAGAAATAGGGTAAACATTGTTATTAAGGGGGATTTCAACAGGTAGAACTCGCGCAGCATGCCAATTGAGGATAGGTGTATCAGCAGCTTTAATGAGGTGGGATGGATCCAATGATGTAGTGCTTGAGTGAACCATAAAGAGTGTCATCCCTAGTGTTTGTAAGTTGAATGATTCCTAGGAGTCCCTTTCCTCATAATCTTCGGTAACTTTGATGAGAGGTTGTACATGGTGTTGGGAACTTTTGGCCCATGGGTCGATGTCCTGAAAAAAGATCTCCATTTCGGGCTTCATTTTTTTATCTGTACGGTCATTCCATGGTTTCGAAAAGCCATAAAAGGGGAAACCCTCACCCTCTTTGATGAATCATCTATTCAAGGAGTCACTTGGGATAGTCTGGATGTAGCCTAATGTTCTCTTTGGTCAAGACTGGCGAATCATTTTGAGCTCTTGTTTCGATATTTGATACCCCAAACCACAAGGAGGGAAAGCTTTCTTTAGATCAATGGGATCAAGTATCCCTTGCTATCTTTGCCCTAGCCCCAGTCTGGACATGAAGTGAATACTTCTGAACATCTAAATCACATTGACATTGCCATGAGTGTCATATTTTGGACAAACCCTTTCTTTGAAATCGTCCCCTACTGGGAGTAGGAGTGGGTCAACTAGGAATCCTGATAGGAGCATATTATTTGACTCATGTTGTATCTCAAGGATTGTATTGCTGGTGCTTGCACCTTCGGTATTATCATCGTCGCCCAAAATGGTGATGACCCGCCCGTCGGTGAAGAACTTCAATTTCTAATGTGAGTAAGACACACCCTTGATACTGTGGAGCCAAGGCCGATCGAATAACATGTTAAAATAAGATGGAATGTCAATAACTTGGAATTCAAAGACAGGGTTTATACGGACTGCCCCTATTACAAGTTTTATGGATCCCATCACCTCCCGACGGATATTATCATAGGCACGTACACCAGCGAAAGTTGGAGTGAGGTCACTTTCTTTCGGTCCTAAGCATTTGAAGGTTCTTAATGGGAAGACATTCAAGGCGGATCCATTATCTACAAGAGAGAGTGGTACGATTTTTCGTATAATTTCGATGGAGATGTTGAGTGCATGATTGTGGTTTGGCCCAATTCTGGGGATTTCTTCTTCGAAAAAGGATACCATTCGGGTAGAGGTTAAGGATCTGACCAAATTTACTTCTTCTTCTGGTGTAGTAGAAGGAGGAGCTATGGGTCCAGTGAGAAACTTGATCAAAGCGTCTCTGTGTAGCAGGGAAGACAAGAAAAGCCCCCATAGAGTGATGTTAGCTTGAATTTTCTTCAGTTGATTAAGGATCTTACTCTCCTCGAGGGTCATTTCTGGCATAGGTAGGTTTTCAACGCCCTTCCCCTTGTCATTGGATGGTAGTGATCTTGGGATATGGTAATGCCTCCCTGATCTGGTCATGTGATTACAGAAGAAAGGAAGAACATGAACCCTGTTTCCTCATTAATATCGGGTTGTTCTGATATTTTGTTTATTTCTTCGAGGATCTCCTCAAACGATATCATCCCACACATGTCGTCTACCGGGCCAGTTTTCTCGAAAGCTTGTTCTTCATCGAATCTCCGAATTCTTCCCCCCATCAGGTGGAAACAATTCTGTATTTTCACGTAAAGTCGAGGCATTCCACAACTCTAATGGCTTCTTCATACAGGTTTTCCCATTCTGTGGGGATGTGTGTGGGTGAAAGGACCAGGTGCCCTTGTAGCTTTAGAGTATCAAGTAACTTGGCCATACTATAAATATCATTGGTTTGCCTGAATAATTCTTCCATAACCTGGACGACATCATCTAGGCTGACTTCATCGATCGGTACTACCCAACGGTCTGATTGTCGGGTCCATTTCCTTGGTTCTAAGAATAGTGTACTGAACCTCTGGCAATCAATAGTCATCTATGAGGGCAATTTTATCCCGAACTCAAAGAGTTAGTTTAACACTTTTGAT
Organism: Sambucus nigra; assembly: GCA_949130495.1. Lineage (NCBI taxonomy): Eukaryota > Viridiplantae > Streptophyta > Magnoliopsida > Dipsacales > Adoxaceae > Sambucus > Sambucus nigra. The sequence goes on from OX422224.1 coordinate 257,757,630, forward strand.
AATTCCATACTTCCATTTTTAGAAGGGGTACAAATGACGATGAATGCTCTAGTAAGGAGTAACAGTGCCTGATCGGTGAGGCTAATAGGGTGTTAGAGGAAATATGGGCAAGTTTTAAGAGGTTTAGTAGAGTATATGGGTGTGATTTGGGTTAAGGGATCAAATTTTGGGTTTTCTTCTAAGAAGATGGCATTCGCATGATTTGGGAGTGGGTTGTGAGTAGTGTTTGGCTTAGGATTGGCTGATGGGGCAATGGTACCCCCATCAATTAGACCTTGGATTATATTTCTGAGGTGAAAACATTGGTCAGTGGTATGGCCAGCAGTTTGGTGAAAGGCGCAATGGGCATCTGCCTTGAAGTTTCTTGGGAGTGGGTTTGCAATGGATGCGAATCCAAGGGTTTGATAAGTTTTCAGCTTAGAAGGGCTTGATAAACTTTGGAGAGATGAGCATGGATCTCGGTGTATTATTTTTGGACTGGGACATGGCGGATTTCTGGTGACCATGAAGTGGTTGGTTGAGAGATGTTGTTGATGGTTGAGACTACATCACTGGCAGGTTTATCACATTTTTGGGGGGTGAACTGTCGGGACACCTTCTTTGGTTCAACTTCTATTTTAGCAAGACCTTCCTCGATTTCTACTCCTGCTTCTATAAGAGCTCACAAGTGGGGATAGTATTGTCCTCCCATGGTTGCTCGAACATGGGGCAATAATTTTTTCTTCACTATGCTGACTTGTTCTTCCTTGGAAGGCCGATTAGTCATGGTAGCTTCTTTTTCCCTCCATCGGACTATGAAGTTACTGACCGATTCTCCAGAGTTCTATTTGAGCAACTCTAAATCACGGTGGGTGACCCCAAGCTCTTCGTTGTACTTGTACTGCAACATGAATTCTCGGGCTACATCCTCCCAGCTATGAATTTTGAACTCCTCGAGAGATAAAAATCATCGGCTATCCTTCAAAGTTTGCTGAAACAATTGGGCCATAACCTCTTTAGAAGTCCCTAGGAGAGTCATGGCACGGTGATAACTGCGAAGATGGACGATCGGGGGTCCACTTCTTTCGAATTTCTCGATATTCGGCATCTTGAATTTCTCGGGTAACCTTACCTTAGGATAAGGAGACATGTGGGTGTAGTCCATGTAATTTTCGGAGATTCTGACTTGGTCGAACTTCTTAGTTAGCATATTGAGATCTTCTTTGACTTTGTTTAACTCCTCCCCTTTCGGATCAACAATTATAGGTAATTTAGACCCAGGCTGGGCATGATTAGGCATAGCGAGTTGGGCAGGTGGTGGCCCATTAATAGGAGGGACACGGGGAGCGTACTGATATTCTTCAGGAACCCAAATAGGCTCGGGTGGACCCATAGCGCAAGGTAATAGAGCCTCGGGCTCTTGAGGAACATGAACCTAGTTTCAATGCATCTCCCGGACCTCAGTCTAAAGGTTGTTAATCTTCGACACGAGCTATGCTAGAACTGTCGTCAGATCTGGTTGCGCAACTGGTGCTTGATCTATATTCTCCATGAAAATCTAATGGATACCGGACTTGGAGGAAGTAACAAGCGAGCGGACAAAACTTCGAGGAGATTTGACTGAAGACCAAAGCCAATAAGGAGCCAGGCCAAGGGCGTGAGATCGACCTGAGAAGGCGTAAAAAGGGATTTATTATTCAGAAAAAGAATGAAAATATTTCTGACATTTTTTTCTTTTTTTTGAGATTGAAAGATAAAATATTTTTGGATTTTTGGTAAAGAAAAGAGAAATGTTTTTGGATTTTTGATAAAGAAGTGAGAAATGTTTTTATTTTTATTTTTGAGAAAGAAAGGAGGAATGTTTTTTTTGGATTTTTTTCGGGAGATGGCCACAGCATGATAATTATGATTATTAAGTTCTCACTGTATTAAATTTTTCTAAATGAAAAATGAAATACCGGACGGTACCCAAGCCTAGAAAAGTTGGGTTTGTAACATATGCAAAGCTATGGCTGTACTTGTAACCAAGCTCATGGGCAGGGTCCCATTTTAAAAATGCACGAAAATTTTGGCGGCAGGCCGACCCGAAATTTTGGCAGTGTTTCGGGTTGAAACCGACAATCTAATATGTGTTTCCTAGGCTTGACACCTATATGCGGGTATGAAGTTGGTTGGGTGAATCGAAAAGGGTTCCCCCCTTTGGCGTGACTTCCGCGATATACGTCTTGATCTTGCTGGAAATCGATACATGTGGACAAGCCATTTGATATACTTGAGTGTACGTGGATTGCCTCCCCATATACCTCATGGGGATGGTATGTGTGAGAGAGAATTCGATATACTCGGCGTACATGAACGAGTTCCCTGCGATATACCTCCCATCATGACTTCGGTCAAGCGGTACGATGCGGGGGAACCGTTTGATTTGCGTCGAAGGTACTTGGCCAATGGAAGGTGAGAGTCATATCTCTTAGGCTAACTACGCCCTGTCGGACAAGCGCCCATCACGAAGTGACCCTCCAGTTACAGGATAAAATTTGGTCAATAACAATGCTCTTTGGTGATATCGTGTGAATCATGCATGATCCTCTTATTGGTATCTTATGATGAGAGTGTCTTTCTCTATCATGCCCAATGGGGAGCAAAGTATGAGTACCAATGGTATACCAAGTATGGGTGATGCGTGCAACATGAGGATATATGTGATCCTAGGTGCACGTGGTGTGAAATGTACATGGAGAATTTTCTACAAGTGCATGAATAGAAGCATAAGTATGGGATATACATGAAAGAAGGGAACATGAAAAAATGGGAGGAAATATAAACAAGCATAACATCCATGTAAATAGAGTCTAGACCTCGTGAAAGATCCCAGTAGAGTCGCCATTGTGGCCATCCCTGGATAGACCCCCTCGCGGCGCGACGAGAGAGGATCCCTCTAGGTCTCACGTGTCCCTCTCGGGAGCGCTTCGGTCGGCGTCGGTGAATGAGACGAAAATGTAGAGAGATAGAGTCACCAGTCTATTTTACTCAAAACAGACAAAAGAAAAGGGAGCCATCCCGAAGGACAACATCCAAAGACATAATGATACATACGAAACCAAAATGATTCAAAAAGGGTCCGTAGGCTAAGTTATGAAATGGGAAGGGGTTAGGCACCCATTCCTCCCTTACGCTCTCTCATGTGTTATTCCTATTTTCCTTTATTTTCCCGTGATATGTGTGCATGTGTATATGTAGCAGAGATAGGAATCACCGACTTGTATCATGGAAGAGATAAATCGAGTCATCCATAGGAATATTCCTAAAAAGTAATATTAGAAAAAAGGATTTATGTGATTATCCTAGCGTCGATCATTATAAGGGAATGATAACGCATGCGGAAGAATACGCTGATAAGAACAAATATATATATATATATGTCAATATATAGAATCTAAGAGAAGTGAGTTTAAAAAAGATAGAAAATGAGAGAAAAAGTAAGAATAGGACTCAGTTTGGGGTTTTACCCCGAGATGCCTACGTAGCCTATAGAGGCATCAAAGTTCACATAATTCGCATGAAAAATGAGGGGTGGGATTTATCCCATAATCCAATCGAGGACTTCTCTTGTATGTGTGCGTGTGTAAAAAAGTGTTTTAGTTGTGAGAAAAGTGTGAGAATTCCCGGTTGGAATTTATGAGCAAATCCTCTTTTTCTTATTTTGTTGAGTTTTTGTTTATATGAAAATAAGAGATGTGAAATAATACTAAATAAAAAGTATATTAAGATATGTGAGATGAGAGAATAAAAGTGCTGAGTAATAAAACAAGTTAATGCAAATATATGAGAATTTAAGGAGAGAATTGAGAAACTTGGACCTTCTTAAAAATCTTGAACTTAATCTTGAATGTTGGAGACCAGCCCTTGCACTTGGATGATGATGAAAGGTAGTTAATTCACTAAGTTTGATGAAAATGATAATGAAAAGTGAAGGTTGGAAAGGGATTTGTATGTGGAAATCATGCTGACTTTGAGAGACGTTTTCTCGATTCCCTTAGAGTGAGGTATTTAAGATATGGGCTCCTTTTACAATGAGATCAAGCCCTCATTTTTATAGGCCCAAGTAATTTTCGATCAGCATAGCCCTGGTCCTGCCAATCAGCAGGTGCATTTAGGCACACTACCGATAGGCAGGGTCTGGGACCTGCTGTTTGGCAGTCTCTTTCAGGCCCTTTCGAAAAATCGATCGCTAAGCATAACCTGTTGATTCGAATCGTACATGGGGTGAACCGTTGGAAGGTTTAGTAGATGTACTTCGAATTCCAAAGAGTTTGACCCAATTTGGGGAGTTGACTTTGGTCAACTGGGCAATGGAAGCATTCAATGACCTCTCGGAGTAAAATGGATTGTTCGTCCGTACCGTAAGTTCGAATCGTTCACGGGATGCATCGTTGGAAAGGGGATTCAGTTCCCTTAAAAAATTCATTCAGTCTCGGTCGAGATGAAGAGTTAACTTTGGTCAAAAGGAGCTTGAGAGCGTCTAGTGAACTCCAGATCGATTTTCGGGGGAAAATGAGTTATTCGTCCGCATGGTAAGTTAGAATAACACATGGGATGGACCGTTGGAAAGGGGTTTCAACGCCCTTTGAAGATTCATTCAGTCTTAATCGAGCTAAAAAGTTTAAGTTTTGGTCAAACGGAGCCTGTGAGAGTCCGATGGCCTCTAGGTCAGTACCCAAGGTATGACTTGGGTTTGCAATTATGAATGGAGGTGTTAGGGACCTTAGGAGAAGTTAAGGGGTATTAGAATGGGGTGTCTACATCACCACAATCCTAATCCTCAGTCAGTAGGGATAAATAAAAGAAAGGGAGTTATCAAACAACTCCCAATCTAGAAATAACGATTCGGGAAGGCAAAATCCTCGATGAGCTTAAGAAAACTCAAGCGAACATCACCTTGTGCTAACTCTTCATATCTTCGCAGTTACAATGAAACTCTTTATTAAAATTGCTTATCGGGCTCAGAATCCCTTCTTCCACCACTTCAAAATAAGCCATGAACTTGTTCGGGTCCTTAAGCTCTACTAGATTGACTTCTTACTCTGATTAAGAGATCCCAAAGTTTGGTCCTAACCATAACTATGCTTTCAACGTCTTCGTTGAGGTGATGGGCAAGACAACCCCGCTCTTATCCGTTGATAAGGGATCAGCACTCAATGTTTGCCTATTGAGAACCTTTAACTTCCTCGGTTTTAAAGTAAGCGATCTTGATCCAACTTTCTCCATAGTACGTGCCTATGACAACACTTGTAGAGAGGTGATGGGATCCATAACACTCATAGTAGGGTCTAGGCCTATAAATTCCATTACTGAGTTCCATGTTATCAATATACCTTCTTATTTCAATCTATTGCTTATTTGATCGTGGCTTCAAAGCATCAGGTGGGTATCTTCCTTTCTGCATCAGAAACTGAAGTTCTTTACCGAGGGGAAGGTCATCACCATCTTAGGCAATGATGATAATACAAAGCATGTCAGCACAAGTAATTCACTACTAAAAATATAGCATCGAAAAAATGACATTTGCATGTCTAGATTCTGAGTCAAACCACTTCCACTCCCAACAGGGGATGATTTCAAAGACCATGTCTGCCTAGAGAAAAACCCTCATGGTAATATCAATGTAATATAGATGTTAAAGAATATGCACTTCTTGCCTGAAATCGGTCTAGGACGATGACAATATGGGATCCATGAACCAATAGTACTAAAGAAGGAATTTCCTCAATGCATCTTGGGTTATCAACCGTAATCAGAGGAACTCATAATGCTCCGCCAACCCTGGCAGAAGAGAGGTTTAGAAAGGAATGAAATATTCATCAAAGAGGGTGAATATTTTCCCTTTTGTGGTTTTCTTAAACCATTGTATGATCATGTGGATAAGAAGATGATTCCATTGATGGAGATCTTTTTTCAAGACAGTCATTCCTAGGTTGAGGACTCCCAGCATCATGTACAACTGCTTATTGAGAAAGATATTACTGTTGCCGAGTTTTTTAAAAGAAGTTACTCTGAGGAGTCATTCAATCTTCAAACAGTGGGGCTAACACACTGTACGATCCACTAAAATGCTACATCATTGGATCCGTCTATCCTGATCAAGGTTGCATATGAACCCCTCCTCAACTGGAATGCTATACCTGTTTCACCTCCTGAAATGCGACCCAACCCTCATGGTTATCCTATCTCTTCCTCTTCTTTTATTCCTCTTTTTTCGGATAATAATGTAATCGATAGCTCCTTTTACGAGGTTCTCAAGGCTATTTTTCACAAAAGTGAAACAAATGAAGACTTTGATTATCCTATACCGTACATTAATTGTTTTGATTCTAATCAAACTCTTGATGATGATGATTCTGTAAATGAACAATTATTAACTAATCTTATTAAGGTTAATAAAAAAACAACATAACCACATTCAATTTAATGAGGATGAAACTCCTTTTATCATTCTCGGTTCTAGTATCCAACTACACAAGATTAGGATAGTAACCACCTTTGGCAAGCATGAGCATGCGCAACTCAATTTTTTTTAAAGGAATTCATAGACATCTTTGCATAATCCTATGACAACATGCCTAGCATCAATCCCAATATCTCTTAGCACGAGATTCTAACTCTCCCTAAATGACAACAAATAAAATAGAACTTGCAAAAGCTCCACACCGAATGGTCGCTCAAGGTTTAAGAAGAGGAAATCAAATATTTGAATGTAGGCTTCATTCGAGTGATCGAATATACCATATGGATAGCTATCCTTGCCAAAATCAGGAGGAAAAGTCCACATGTCCGTAGACTACCGGGGTTTGAGACAATCATCTCCGAAAGATGATTACCCATTACCTAACATCGACATGATTGTGGACAACATGGCTAGTCACGCTCTCAAGTAATTTTTTGATGGTTTTATCAGATATATTCAGATCAAGATGCACACTGATTATCAAGAAAAAACTACATTAATTACCCCTTGGGGAGCCTTCTATTTCACAATTATTCCATTTAGACTTAAAAATGTTGGGGATACCTATCAAAGGTCTACAATAACCATCTTGTATGATCTAACACACAAAGAGTTCGAGGTCTACATGGATGATATGATAATTATCTCTAAGACTCGGGAAGGTCATGTTCTTTCCTTTTGAAAGTTCTTCAAACGTCTATGGGGATACCAGATGCCATTTAGCCCACATAAATGCATTTTCAACATCACCAAAGGAAATATTTTTGGATTCATGGTTAGAGAGAATGGAATTGAAGCTAGCCCTACAAAATTGAAAACCATACTCGAAATGCCACCAGCCTGAACGGAGAAGGATGTACTAGGGTTTTTAGGGAAATTACAGTATATCAGGTAGTTCATCAGCGAGTACACTTTTATTTGTGAACCCATACTCAAACTCCTTTGAAAGTATTTTACCAAATTCTTGAATGAGGCCTATTATCAAGACCTTGAATGAATAAAGATATACCTTACTCGACCTTTGGTACTCATGCCACCATAACCTGGTCTCCCTCTACTCCTATACTTGACCATAACTGACACTGCAGCTGGGGCTTTTCTAGCCTAATGCCTTGAAAAATCCTTTAAAAAGGTCCATATAGCATTCCAATAACAAATTTTTCAGGTACATAGTCAACTAAACTGTCTTGGAGAAAGCATGTGTCGCTCTCGTCTGAGTCAGTAAAAAATTATGACACTACATGCTCGCTTTCCCAATCAAATTTGTGTCCTAAATAGATCCTATCATAAACCTGCCCTGTCTAGCCGAATGGCCCAATGGTTGATGTCTCTAGTCTAGTTCGATATTGTGTATGTCACATAGAAATCCATGAAAGGAAGAACCATTTATGATTATCTGGATGACTACCTTATGGAATAGGTCTATGTTTGGGTCTCCGAATTCCTGGATGAAGACATCCTTTGCACCTCTGAGTTCTCACAATATGATTGAATAATGGGCATGCACCCCAGGCCTCAAAGTCACTCAAAAGAACGCTACCTAGTGCCTATATTTCTACCGAGATTCTTCTCTCATCATCGTCCAGGTCCTTAGAAGATGGAAAGTTAAGGATGAAAAAATCTCACCCTTCCACTCCCACCTAGAAGAGCTGGAATCCCTGTCAGTGATATCACCTTCCACTACTTGACCAAAACAAGGAAACTTTGGTAGATTCCCAATCCACCTTAGTCTCCATGGTCGACATGCCTTAGGGTACAACAATGGTCCCATTCATAGTAAAAAAAACAACCTAAATTGACCCATTTCTACCACATTGATTTCATCATAGAAGAAGATTTTGATTTGGCTGAGTGCTGGTACTACAACATTTGGTGCCTCCTCAAGCATGGTAGGTACCCCTAAAATGCCAACAAGAAGGATCAAGCAACCATCCGCAAACTAGTTGCCCAGTATATTATCTACAATAAAGAACTATTCGATAGAAATTTTGAGAGAACCCATTTGCACCGCATCACATCGCATGGGCTAACATTGAAGAAATTATGGTGAAAATCCACAGCGGGGAATGCGGACCTCACATGAATGGCCATATTCTCATTAAAAACATTATTCAATTGGAATACTATTGGCCCACCATGGTTCAGGATTGCATAAGTCTGGAGATTCCTTATATGACAATAATTTGATAATCTCCAGCATTTGCCTCCGCGAAAATTATACAACATGACTTATCCCTGGCCTTTCTCCACCTAGGGCATTGATATCATAGGGAAAGTCACACCCAAAGCTTCCAATGGGCATGAGTTCATCCTTGATTCCATTGAATACTTCACCAAATGAGTCAAAGCCAAGTCATACACAATACCGAATGCCAAAAAGGTAGCCAAGTTCATCTGGAAGAACATTATATATCGTTACATGGTTCCCCATGATTTAGTGTTAGATAGAGGGCTACATTTCGATGTAAAGGACACAGAATTGGTTGAAGAGTACGGGATTTAGAGATACAAATCTTCTCCTTGGCTACCATAAACCAGCGGTGCAGTTGAAGTCACCAATAAGAACCTCAAATCAATCATCAATAAGATGATTGAAAGTTTCCAACATCGGGATGATCAGATCCCTTACACACTCTAAGGTTACTACACCTCAGTTCAGACATCCATTGGGTCTACCCCTTACTCTATGGCATATGGCATGGAAGAAGTCTTACCCATTGAGCTAGAAATACCTTCATTTCATGTTATGCTAGAGAGTAAATCTAGGGAGGAAGACTCGCATCAGACTTGTTTTGAGGAGTAGTAACTTTTAGATGAAAGAATGCTAGAGGATCTATATCATATACAAGGTTACCATTGCCGAATAGCGTGATCGTTCAACTAAAGAGTCAAGGATCGTGGTGTTCTAGAAGGGGACTTAGACTTCCAAGAAATCACATAATCCATGTGGGACCTAGAGGGAAATTCAAGAAAAGTTGTAGTGGTCCCTACATCGTGAAGAAGATCATGTCTGGTGGCTCCACTATTCTCACTGAACTTGACAAAAAAGAGATAACACATCCAGTCAATTGGACCGTTTCAAGAAATTCTACCCCAGTCCAAAATCTCGGTGCACTACGATTCCTCTCACCGTTGACTATTCAAAAAAAAAATTCATTTCCCTCTACTCAGAACTACGTGGGGCCTGATCCTATAAACAAATCTTCTTCTTTCAAAATGAAACTCATAAAATTTTCAAATCCCCCATAGGTATGTAAGCAACTCATATGCTTTACGCGGGCACAGTCCCCTTCTTTTTCACAAAATGCTATTCTTTTCTTCCCTCTTAGAATGAAAGTATATTTTATCATTTGCATGAACAAAAGGATTATATATGCCTTAGCAATTGGTATGGATAATTCAAATGTAAATCTGATAAGGATGCACAATAATGTAATTAAAATCCATTTTTGTTCCAAAAATGGGAAAATTATATACAATTACATAAAATATCAGCGTAGGGAGTGAAATAACTCCGCCCCCCTCACCAACCAAAGTGTCCCTTAAAAAAACCTAACCAAACATTCCAAAAATTATTCCCAAAAACAAAAAACATACAATCACATTTTAATAAAAAAAAAATGCACAGGAAATAAACACCAGCTTCATAAAGAACCTATTCGCAGCTGCTAAAAGACCATGCTCCATCATCGTCATCATCAACCTTCAGAGGTTCCCAAACTTCCCCTACCTGATTAGTATTTTGAAGACACTCCATGGAACTATATTCCCTAACTAGGTTGGAGAGAACCACCTCGCCCCCATCCCTAGTATCAAAACTGACCAACCATCTACGTCCAGTCTCCTCTACCAAGATCATTGCCACTACCATCTTCCATAACCATTTGAAATAATATCTAAAATCATGCCAAACCCTGCAGATAAATTGATAAGGACGGGTTGACGACTGATGATTCTCCTATATAGAACGCAACTGCATGCGCAGGGCTTCAGAAAAATCCTCTATAAGAATGAAATCCTCGGTAAGTGAAGGCACAATTTGCTCTAATTCGAGTTAGAACGTAAGCATCCAAGGACAAATAGAATGAGGTATATAGAATAACAACTAACAAAAAATATCGATATTCTCCGAGTTTGAGAATGGGCTGTAGCTCCCCCCCCACCATGGCACTGACTAGTGTAGACATCAAGCTTTGTGTTCCACAAACTAGTTTACCAAGTCCTTTATGGATGATACAAAGATGATGAAATAATGAGTGAAATTTTTTGGCATAGCTGTCAATGGATATTTATGGGGACCGGAAAATGAAATCTCTCGGCCAACCACGTGAACAACATAAACGGGCTTCCTCTCAGAAAATTGTAATACCCCGTAATTTTATTGATTTGTACGTAAGGGATTAATTGAATTAAATGATAATTAATTGGGAATTAATCCGGATATAAATACTAACGAGATGTGAGTTGGTATTTGACTATGATGTTAAAATTGAATATTTCTGTGTATATATGGTAATATATGAGTATTGAAAATATTTAAATTGTCAAGAGGAAGAAATACGAAAATTTGGTAAATTTAATTGGAACGCGCGTGTCAGTCGCGTCAGAAATGAATTTATTTAAATTAAAAAGTAAATTGTATTTTATCAATCGAATGATCATTTTGAGTGCGCCAACGCATCCGGAAGGGTCGAAATAATCAGAAAACACTAGCCGGGGGTTTAGTTTGGGTCCCGGGGCATTTTTAGGCCAAACCGGCAACCTAGAAGGGTATTTTGGTAATTTTAAAAATTGAGGAATTGAAACCCACGAATTTTAGAGTTTATTTTTATATTTTTAAAGAGTCCACCAAGGCCATTACCAACAAAAGGCAAGAGAGTGGGATACGGGAGTTTTGAGAGGAGTTAGAGAGAAGTTAAAAGAGGTTCCACCAAACCAGCTTCCTTCACTAGCATTTTAAAAGGAAATTGTGACCGAAAAGAAGAGAGAGAGCCAACCTTAATCATCAAAAATGAATCATAACATCGTATTTAAGGCAGGTGATTTGATGTCATTAATTATAATGAATAGTTCCTCCATGTTTAGTGTAGAAACCTTATGCTTTGAAAGTTTTGGAGAAAACCTAATGGGATTGTTGTAGAAACTCTTAATTTTGGTTAGGAATTGCATGTAGAATGATTTTGGATGAATTTGGTACCCTAAACTTAACTTGGATGATTTAAAAATAGATTTATGATGAGTATTTAGGTACAATAAAATTCTATGTTCATATTCATAGGGTTTGGGGTAAAATTTGGGGATTTACGATAATTGCATGTTGATTAGGAGGATTTCGCCCCAAAAATATGTTAAGAAGCGACCTAGGAGTACTCAGGGTAGTTTAAAAACATAAAAACGTTATTGGAATGATTTTAGAATGGAATTAGAGAAGAGAAAAATGAAGAAAAACGAGTTGGAAAATTTCTGGGCGTATTCTGCCATCTCGTTAGAAGACCTGCCTAGGTCGTTCGAACGACCTCGATGGAATGAGATGACAGTATCCCTTATAAAGAGTTCATTCGAAGACTTTGTTCGAATGACACTCGTTCAAATAACCTCGTTCAAACGAGATTTCTAACGAGTTGACAGAATGGCCTTTTTAGGCCTGATTTTATTTCAAACTTCTAGTAGACTTATTTTAATCGAGTGTTAACCTTCCCTTGTTGACTAGTGGGTATAGTTATGAGATTGAAGTACGTTGAGGATTAAAACTTAGAATTTTGTAGTAAATCGGATGACATTTATGGGTTAGGGAATAAGTACCTAAAATTACGACGTGAGAGGGGTTGACAACTTTTAATGTATATTATTCGGGGATTTGTAAACGTGTAACATTTAATGAAGATATAGGAATATAAAATATACCTCTATTGATATTATAAGATATCTAAGATGTGTGAATGCTTAGTATATGTGGTGATCTGTGTATAACATACCTACCATACTTGCTATCATGGAGGTTGGCGTACGATCAGGGACATCTAATCTTTGTGTGCCTAGGGGGGATTTAGATTGGTACCTCGAGGACATAGGTCAGAGAATGACTATTGAGGAGTTAATAAGTCTGCTGATCCTGGGAGTGTAGGTATGTGCGTGACCCATGTGATGTGAACTATGTTCGCCTCCATTGTGTGTGATTGTTACTTATCAAAACGGTTCCTGATAGATTCGGAATACGTGATCATTATGTACGTAATGTACCGGGAATTGATAGAAGAGTATGTGTGCACCGCAACTTAGTCTAGGGGTGCCATTATTGTATATTTATGATGAGAATGATATATTGGAATACTGAAATGAACTGTTTATATAAGTACAAATGTGAATTAATGTAACATCTTTTCTAGAGTTAAAAATGGGAAAACTCTTAGTAATTATTGCAACTAATCCTGAGGAATGAAGGTGAAACTCTATGTTTATATTAAAATGCTGGTAATTTAAACTATGAATAGTATAGTAAACTCAAATATTGTATTACACTAGTTAGTTAGTGGAATAACTAGAATGGGTACGGGGTGCGTAGGAGTGCACACTTAGTTGAGAGGTGAGGAACTCATGTGAGTGCACGCACTATCATGTATTTTATATTCACTGTTTAATGATATTAAACACTTGCTGTATTTTAAACTGTTTTCACAATCGGGATCTGACTCGTTTTCTTTCAAATCTATTTTCTTGTAAAAACCTTTTAGGTTCCCAGCCACAAGGACACCAAGCGTAGGAGTTCCATTCCAGTGACGTGTTGTAGCTGCTGTGGAAGTTACAGGACCTTGATAGTAGACGCCTCCACTTTCTATCTTGACTCTATTTCAGATTTACTCATCTGTAGGGCATGTCGCCCCTTTTCTTTTAGAGACATCGTACTTACTCAGTTTTATTTCAGATTTTGGGTTGTAATTATTTAGTGATTCAGACTCTGTATTTAGTTTTATTCAGTATTTCGGATTATTTCCGAGGTGTGTTCCTCCAGATTCATATATTTCTCTATCATTGTAATGTGACTATAATGTTGTTGTGATATCATTATTTCATAATGTAATACTTATTGCATGTTAATCGGATAAAACTAAAAATTGACAGCTCACTTTGTAAATATTAGGTGGCTAGTAATTATTAAAACGTTTTTCGACATTGATGCTATGAACTGAACCAACTTGACATTTTGTATTAATTTGAATAAATGAGTAGCTACCCGGTATTTAATTAGTCGGGGTGTCACAAAAATTAGAATGGACTTCCCGCTAAGCATGTAGACCATTCAGGGTGTGCTCCAGTATCACTGCAACAAGATTATGACGATATGACATACACATTGTAATGGCAGCCAATTGAGTGTCCATCATTAAATCCCTCATCAAAAGTAAAAGCCTCGTAGGGGAGCCCAAGTTAACATCTCTGGCGAATCTAGCATTACCAAAACCCTTCACAATCAATCCTTAGTAGCTATTGAACAACTATGGGAGTAATAGTCACCTCAACCAAGCCAAGATGGAAAGTATGGGTATTGTCCCATCACCTCTCTCCTCATGATCACAACACCACAGTATAACGCAATATCTCATCCAAAGCAACAACTCCAGCAAAATTAACATCATTACTATTTGTTCAACACTCCACATTCAGCACAATCCAGCAAAGGCAATAAGCCCCATTTTACGATCAAGCTTTCTCTCCACTTATCCATATATTAACCAAGCTTCCATAGCCTTCCTCTATTAAAAAAAGTCCCCAAAACTAATTTTTACACTTTTTCTCAAAATAAATCCCTTTAAACGCGAAGCTCATTTTCAACCAAGACTCCGAGTCCATCTTCCACTCAAACATATTCAAAAATTTCCAAAAAATATACTTTTCCCACTCTTTTTTAAGGAATAAACTCATCATCAAATTAAAGTGCATGTAGAGTAAGCCACTAAATAAAGTTAATCAAACAAAATATGCATCTCTCTTTGCCTTGTTGAAATCTATTTTTAAGTACAGTGCAGCTACATCAAGCATGGAACATGGTTAACGCCGAGATCCCTAGTAAACGATGAATATTCAAGAAATAAGGAGAATTAGATGTCAACTTATCTTCCCCGTAACTCTCCCTCCTAGGTACCAGACATACCCAAACTCGTACGACTGCAATCGCCACATCTACACATACCCGTCACACCCTTATCTTGAGGAGATGACTCCCAATGGTAAAAAATCATCTGCAATCCCCAATAGAGATTCAACATCTACTCAAGAGACAAAAAAATCCCTAAAAATGCGAGAAAATAAAATCTCCAAAAAATTGCCAAATAAATACTCGAACATTTCTTAATCAAGAAAAACATTTTTCAGTCTCTCAAACTTCCCCACCAAATTAAAACTACATTCTAATACCTATTTTAAACCCTAAAACTAAATGCAAGCGAGCTTAACCCTAAGAGTATTCTCGCATGCCCGTAAATAAAAATCATTTTATCACTATCCTTAGTGGCACCTAAACAAACCCTAGAAATTTTAGAGTCCTCTAATTCTTTCTCCAAAAGTCGGACTCTATCCACACTCTCTTTCTTGGACAATTCTAAAATTTTAAAATTACGATCCATGTCCATAATCTTCTCACCAAAGAAATCTCTTTGACTTTGAACAATGTGCTTAAGTTCTATAGCACATTTAAAATGAAAATTTTCTATTTCAAGAATTTTAACTCTTTTTGAAAACTTCAAATTCATTTAGCACGATTATGAATCTCATTAAAATCCTATGAAATTTCAAAATAGTCATCAGTAAACATATTGAGCAACTTATCACTATGAGGATCCATCGAGAGAGAAATGAACAACCAATGTGAGAGAGAATGATAAAACATACCACCCTTGAGAGCATAAAAACAAGGATTTACTGGGTAACTTAGTGTATATGGCTTTGATACCAATTTGAGATTTTCCCTACAATGTGTGCTTAGGCAAGGATGGTCAGAATAAACATAAGTATAATATTTTTATATTTTCAAATTTTAAAAGATTGAATCTTTAAACAAAATTAACCCGGTAAATCTAGCACCGATTTTAAAAAATTTATTGTGGGAAATCGATTTACCAAATTTTATCGTTTTACCCCAAAGAATGCATATAAGGTGATAGAAAATAAAAGAAATAAATAAATCCAGAAGACATTTATGTATGAGTAAAACCACAAATATAAAAATCTTGGAGATCACTATGATGCGGAATTAAAAAACATGACAGTAGACTTACACAATGACTCAATCCACCAAAAGCCTTAACGCTCTTTAATCTTTTATCGCTCCTCCATAGTTCCACACAAGAGTCCACCTATGCTAGCTGCCACAATGCACGAGTCCACACACATCTCAATATCCACCAATAGATGTCAATAATTTTCAAACACCGCAAATAGCACAGAGTCCACCGCATGAAACATTTTCTCTCAAGATGAAACAAACAAACTTTGGTGCCCAACTTCAAGATCTCAAGGAAAATAAATTATGGTACTTAGGTCTTTAAACGTATAGGGTGAAACTTGGGGATTGGAACTTTTGTAAACGGGTGTAAAATCATTTTCCATTAAAAGCCCTTAAAAATTATGAGTCCATAATGCCATTAATGCTTACCACATAATATTCGAGTTGGCGATTCGCTTGAATAAAAACTAGAGTTGTTCTAACTAGAATCGTAGCTCGTGTAAATGACATAATAAGTTCGTTACAACGAGAATAAAATCTCGTTTGAAACAGCTTCAAATGAGCTTCTAATGAGTTTGGTTCTGCTTCACAGAGCATCCTCATTTGATGTTCATTTGATCCTCGTTATAATGATAATGCCATGCCATTCGAACAAGTCATAAAATTGTTCTAACTAAATTAACCTCAGAAAATATTTTATTTAAAAAATATAAAAAAACATTTTCAACATTTTTAAATAAAAAACTAACAACCTTAAATTTTTTTCAAGGAAACATAATAAATACACATTCATACCTGCGAGAACCTCGATAAAGGTGAAGATAAACATGGCACGATAAATATAGCATGACACATCCAATATTTGAATCTTGGCCACTACGTCTTTACTAAACAACATCATATTCTTATGGGATCAACAAGATAAAGTACATATGATGACTCAAATGTTTTGTCTGAAATAATGCCAATTACCTACAAATTGACTCGATTGGAAATTGTCCTTCCACAATAACTTTTTTTTAGATTTTTGCCGAATATTTTGATTAAATTATTTTGGACAAAATGATATAAGGTGAGGTCGTGTTTTGTCAATCCTAGCCCAAATTATAGAAGACTAGGGTGTTAGGTAGAAACTATGTTAATTTTTTAAAATTGACTCCGTATTTTTCAAGTTATGAATTCACCCTCAACTTTTTTCTACATAAACTTTGATAAGATTTGATCCCAAAGTCTTCTACACCTCTTTTCGAATATGATCTTAACCCTTATATTTTAAACTCCCAAAAATAATTTCAAATTATCCGTAAAACATTAAAACATAAACTTTTTCTTTTATTTTTCAACAAGATTCCTATTACCAACCACATATACTTATAATTATGTCGATTGACAGATAATCAATCACCTGACCCTCTTAATGTCGACTTCAATCATAGTTAAGCATGCTCTACCTAGCTAACAGGTTAGTTTTTCCTTTTGAATAGTAAATTCAACGTATTTGATAAATTGCTATTGATATCACATTGTGATATCTCCAAATTATTCTTAATATGTGTATGTTTTGATACTACCATATTACATATATTTTTAAATATAGTTGATATTTGAATGTGGATCATTTGATTAATCTAACCCTTCTCATCTAATAGCTAATTCCATGAGGTTATTGAGATGATTGAATCAATTCATCCCTGCACCTATGAGCTAATTATTATGTTATAAGCATCAGTACCAATTAGGGAGTAGACTACCGTGTTATCCCATAGAATGTTTCTACTTGACCTACAATCTCAAATGTATGAGAGCTTGGATTTCTTGCTACATACATATGAGTGCCATTCTAGTTAGTGCACGTAGATATTATTTATTTTACCCAAAGTTTTTGGATTGATATAGTTATGTGGTTACAATTATCATGCTTAATTTTTTGTACTCCGCTTAGTAAACTTGTAAGTACGGGATTATCAGTTTAAAAATCCTTGGCTTTCTTTATGAAAAATTATCGTTATGCTTTCATTAGCAAACAACCAACTCCATACACACTCCAACTTATATATACATGTAGTTCTTATATGAATTGTTAAAATCTATTTAGCTTATCCGTGCACTACAAGAAAAATGAGTATTAGGGACGGTAAAAATCCGTCCCTAATAGTACAAAAACCATCCCAAAAGAGTATTAAGGACGGTTTTTACAACGGCAAAAATCCGTCCCTTATACTAGGCGTCACAAATATTTTAGGGATGGATTTTTACGTCCCAAATTGTGTTCCCGTGAAAAAATTCTTGCTGCCGCCAATAGTATTAGGGATGAATAAACCGTCCCTAATACTACCAAGATTCTGGCAACCCAATTAGAATGGTAAAAACCATCCCAAAAGGTAATTTCAATTGATGCAAAAATGGGTATTAGGGATGGTAAAAATTGTCCTAAAAGGTATTCTCAATTAATACAAATAAGTATTAGGGACGATTTATAACCGTCCCAATCGATAAATAAAAAATTATTATAAATAGTTATATTATTATATGTTTTATGTTGCAATAATAATTGACGTCTAATTTGCATTATAAATCAAATCATCTGATCATAAACGCAATCTATCAACCACATTTATTGAAGCAGTATTCAATAACGATTTCTTCCATTCAACTACATTCAAGTCAAAATATTTAAATGTGTACAAAATCGTACTAATTAAGATATACAATTGTCAAAAAAAATATCATCCCTATATTAAGATGACAAATATGGTTGTCACCCTTCAAAATCTTCTCTCAGTGTTACATATAGTAGACACACTAAAAAACATGTCTCTTCAACTCCTGGTGCGCAACCTGCAATCAATAAATAATCATTTTATCCAAATAATATTATAGTAAAATAAAACATCCAAATATATTAGTGTGGTGACAATTATATTCAATAAAAATTCACAAGAAAAACACTCGCCAAGGTAAATAAAGAAGGTAACGAATGCCAATCACACAACACATTATGTATGTGGTTCAACAAGAATTCCTACGTCCACGGTGGTGCTCTTAGTATTATTTCTTGATACTCCGAGGACTGTTTTACAGAAAATATAATGCGTGCCTCTTGCCCCAGGCCTAGGGTTTATTATATACATCTTTTTTTTCATGGAGCGGGGATGCTGGACTTCCCAACGTCAAGACACTACTCGTAGAATATATCTTTACGAGATATTAGGAATAGACTAAGTCATAACTGATTTTGGTTGACACACAAGGTTCCCAGACTTTAGGCCGCTTCTACCGGGCTACTCGTTTGGGGCCATGGTGATAAATCAGGGTACCCACAATTGCCCCTAAAGTTGTTGGGACACAATTTAGGCTCAATAAATTTAAATGATTTGTCATAATGGCGTACTTGTAAATTGTGCAACTCTTCATAGAATTGAAAACTGATTTAAGCTGCAGCTTGCTTTGTGTCCCGTGCATGATGATTGGAAGCATTTAAAAGTCCTTTGGAACAACAGTTTGTAGTTGTCGTTTCAAACTTCTTCAAATTTTCTCATCTTCTCTAAGATTCTACTGTCGCGCCCTCGTTCGCAAGTCATCATCTTTTAATCTCATTCTCCTCCATCGTCTTCGCTTGGGACTTCGTGTCATCCCAAACCAAGTTTTTATTTCATAAGTTCTTCTTGTTCTCTTTCTGTCCTTTTTTCAATTGTAATTTACTCGGATTTGTAGTTAGAGTTTTGTAAATGGTGAAAATAGGCAATAGGTTAGTAACTGAATTTAGTAAATATTACAATATCCCAGATTGGGTAGACATTGAGTGTGCCCCTATCCCTAAAAATGATAGAGAAATAGAGGGTGCTCACTAGATTCACCTTCTTTTACTGTCCCAAGGGGTTGCACTTTTTTGGTTACTTCAGTATCATCCCTGCACAGTGCTCGCCAAACATTTGGAAGATAGTTAATGGTACCATAAAATAAACCAACTCTATGGCACCAATCAGGGGCTTGCTGAAATATTCTTCTGCTACTCTTTCTCGCGAACAAGTTCTGGTCTTCTGTACCTCAAGGCCAGGAGTCCTAATAGGGTATTGATAGTAAATCTACATGATTCCCACAAGCATTACTAGCAAGAAGGTTTTCTTGCTAGAAGTTGGCAATTTCCTCCCCATACCGAGGGGTCGAGGCCTGACAGGTTCATGATCATCTTCTATGGGGAGGAGTATATAGGTAGGCTTAATTTTTATTCTTCTCTTCAATCTTCTCGTTAATATATGATTTCTTTGATATTCTTCTTTCTTCTTTACAGCGAGGACAAATAATTTGGAACCTGCTCTTAGTGAGGTTCGAGCTGCCGAGCTGATCAAATCTTAGAACATCAGAGAACCTTTGGCTGAAGGTGAACATCCTTGGTCATCTTCTTTTCTTCTAGAGTATGAAACTATTGGGTCTAGTTTCATCGCACGACCTTTAGACACTATCCCCGATCTTGATATCACTGAAGAAGTAACTGGAGATCCTATCCAATTGGATGAGGAAGAAAGCAACTCTTGTGAGGATAGTGAGGGTGATAATAGGGGCGCTGCTGATGGTGGTTCCAATGTAGAGAGCTCTGGTGAAGAGTCTTCCACTTAGGAAGAGGTTTCAGAGGCTCGAGAGTCTTCCAGCGAGTCGAACAGTTCTAGTGAGGGAGAAATGGCTCCTCCTAGAAGAAATATGATCAGGGATGATGATGATGAGGATGATGTGCTTCTTTCTAGGAGGTCGAAAAAGAAAAAGTCAGGTAGTGGAGAAGTCGCCACTAACTCTCATCCTACTGCCATCGAGCAGGAAAAGAAGAGGAGGGGGAAGAATAGTTGAGAGAGAAAGAGAGAAAAAATAAAGAGGATAGTAAAAGGTGGAAGAGATGACGAAAGTTGAGAGGGAAGAGGAGAGAAGGAGAGTGAAAGCGAGGATGAAGGACGGGAAAGCTTTGGTGCTCGTGTTGTTATATTGCCCAAGGCGGCCTCTATCGCCACCTCTCCCCAGTTGGCTCCTGCACTGCTCAAGAGAGCAGTTTTTCCTACTGATCGATAGAGGGCAATGGGGACCAACCAGTTAGCTCTATAAGAGAGTCAGAGTCTAGCCTTAGTAAGTCTGTTTCCATTTTTCAATACTTGTGATATTCTATTCAATGCTTTCTTCTAATGCTTCCTATTTACTTGCAGTTCATGACCAAATTCCTTGTTCTCTATCGTACTCATGATGAGATGATGAGTAGGAATACTGATTTGGAGATGCATAATGCATAACTGAAGGGGAAAGGCATCGAGCTGGAGGCCAGTTTGAAGGTGGCCAGCGAGGCTCGAAAGTCCTCCGATCTCGCCCTCGTTGGGGCTAACAGAGCAAAGGAAGTGGCGATCAAGAAGCTAAATGAGTTGAGGAAGTCCTATGATCTGGTCTGCATGAGCAAGCTAGCTGTGGTCGAAGAGAATAAGGTGTTGGTAGAGATGGCAAAGAAGGTGGAGTATGAGGATGCCACCATCAAGAAAATCTCATATAACTCCAGTTGGGATGCCACATATGAGGATATTGACGTTCAGATAGGCTACATAAGTCGTCTGAACTTCAAGAAGGGCTGTAACAAGTCTCTTCTGGCTGCTCGGGTGGATATTGATTCACCTTTATTCTACGAGCATGATCCAGGATCGAAGCCCGTTGTAGATGATGCATATGTCCCTACCGTCGAGGGTGTAGTCCCTACTACTCAAACTATTCCTGTTGGTGCTCCTCCTTTTTGGGGAATAACAACTATTCCCTTTGAGGGAGATTCTGCTACTATTTCTGACAGGGGAAAGTAGCCAACCACCTCTGGACAAACTGAGGTTTCCAGGTAGCCTGCTCTTAGGTCCTCTCTATATTTTTGCTTTATTTGAACTGTTCTTCATTATCGATGTAATTTGGTCCTCCATTAATGAAATGAAAACACTTTCCCTTCAGCATACAGATTATTTTGTTGTTTATTGCTCTTTATGGATTGTAGTTGATTGATGTAGATGAATATATACTTGCCCCTCTAAACTGGGAAGGATTTGGTCCTAATGTGAGTGATCAAGTTCCCCAAGCCTTTGTAAGAATTTACAAGTCGCTGCAATTAAGGAATAAGAGCTTTAAAGACCAGTCGAAGCTCATCGCCAAACTGAAAGATAGACTTCAGGAGATGGAAGAGTCGGGGCCTCTGATCAAGAAGAAGTGAACACTCTGAGAACTATACTTCTCGATGCCACTGAGATTAATCAAGTCGAAAAGGTTCTACAACAGGAGAATGAGACCCTGCGGAGGGAAGTGTTGCGCCTCAGGGAGCATGCACTAAGTGTCGCTCCCCGAATTTTGCAAGGTTCCTCTTTATTGGTTGTTTCGCAAGCTAGCACAAGACCAAGCGCCAACCTTCAAGTTTCGTGAGGTTCTACCCCATCGACTGGTCTGCGAGCTAACACCGATGCAGGGGGTCCGACCAGGGAGATGGACGAGCTTCAAGAATATGTTTATCGAGCATACGTGATTGCTTTTGGGCTTCAGAGAGATTTCATACGCCTAAGTCATCTGTTCAAAAAAGTTCCTCGTCTAGTGTGGGCTGATGGTTATAACCAATGTTGGACAGATGCTCTAATGAGGCTGGAAGAGTTTGAAGATATGTCCTTTATTAGGAGATGGTTGAGCGCCTTCAAGGAGATGCAAGTCCCCAGGAACTCAGTACTCAGTACTCTAGTACCTTCATGAGATCTCTCATTCAACTCTGAGGCCTAATCCTTTTAAGAGGGACGATTAGTGGATCCCTATAGATACTATCCCTAGGAAGCTATTAGAGTCATATGGGAATGAGGTCGAGGAGGAATTGGATCCTCATCTGGACGATGGTCAAAGAGCACAAGTGGATGATTATCTTGTTCAGAGGCCTAATCCTCATTAAGATTTTACCGAATGTAACTCATTGTACATGTAATGAAGTAATGTAATATTTATGTCATGGGCCATTTCGCCGACTAAACATGCGTTGCATATTTTTTAATTCATTTATTTCCCACTTGGAATACTTTGGCCCTTCATAGCCGATTAGATTTGTAGGGTTGTTTCTTTGAGTGAGTACCCTCCTAGTCCAGTATGTTTTTGGGATACCATTTTGCCTCACTTTACCTTTTAGGCCGTGTCATCACACTACCTTAGGCCTAAGTGTGGCAATGGCAAAGACACACCTGGTGTTGGATGTTCTATTCGATCAGGTTTTCTGAACCAAACATAGTTTGGTGACGAATTTGACTTGGTCGAGATGCCTAAGGGTCCCCTTTAGGCCTTCATATATTGTCAGGGAAATGCTAAGAGGTTTTTTATGTTTCATAATGAAAATCGGAGGAGTGTGAGACCCTGCTTTTATTCTTTGAGTAAGGTGCCTGTCGCTTGGGAAAGATGTTCAAGTTATAAAGTTCCTAATAAAGAATTAACACTTCACAAAATGCCATTGCCAAACAGTCTTTTATTAATCAAAATAAAAAATGAGTTGCCTCTTCAAATAATGTAATAAAATATGAATAAAAAAAGCTAGAAATAGAATTTTTTTCAAGTTGGCAACATTCCAAGCTCGGGGAATCTATCTGCCCTCCAGCGTTTCTAAGTGATAGGATCCTTGTAGATCATCTCTTGTTACCTTGAATGGTCCCTCCCAGTTCGGTCCTAACTTGCCATCTGATGGTTTTACTACACTACCAAGGAATTTCCTTAGGACGTAGTCCCCAACTTGGAATGATCTTGGATTGACCCTCTTGTTATAGTGTTCGCGAGTTATTACTGATAGCTCGCTAGTCTCACTAAGGCTAGTTCTCTGCGTTCATCAGCTAGGTCAAGTTCAGCGAGTAATGCTACATCATTCTGGCCCTGGTCGACAAGTTTGGACCTCATGGTTGGTAGGCCTTCTTCCAAAGGGATGATTTCTTCCATTCCATATGTTAGTGAGAATGGGGTTTTACCAGTTGCCCGCCGTGGGGTAGTGGAGTAGGCCCACAAAATATGTGGAAGCTCGCACCCCAATACACCCTTGGCTCGCTCTAGTAATTTCTTCATCCCATCGATCACTGTTTTATTGGAAGCTTCATCTTGACCGTTACTCTGGGGGTAGGCCACTGAGCTAAAATGGTGCCTTATCCCGTGTTCGTTGCAGAAGTTCTGGAAGGGGCCACTCTCGAACTGTGTTCCGTTATCACTGATGATGGTTTTGGGGATTCCAAAGTGGTTAATTATATTATTCCATAAGAATCTCATTATATCGGCATATCTAATGTTTAGCAGTGGCTCTACCTCGATCCATTTGGTGAAGTAAGTTGTTGCGACCAACAGATACTTGCGATTGACGGCAACGGTAGGAAGAGGGCCTACAATGTTCATTACCCATTGGGCGAAAGTCCACGGGCTGGTAAGTGATTTTAGATCGCTGACAGGTTGGTGGGCCATATGAACATATAGTTGACATTTTTTGCAGTTCCGAGCATATACCCCAGAATCTCTTTGCATGTATGGCCACTAGTAGCCTTCCTTCATTGCTCGGAAAGCTAATAAACTTTCTCCAATATGGCTTCCATAGATTCCTTCATGAAGTTTGCGGAGAACTTTCTCGACGTCCTTCGGGTGAAAATATTAAAAGTAAGGGCCGGTGAATGATCTCTTGTATAGTCTGCCCTCAGAAGATAAGTGAAAGCGAAAAGCTTTAACTCTTATCTGATGAGCGACCTTCTTATCGTCTGGAAGTTCACCATCCTTTAAATAGTCCCTCAGGGGGTCTATCTAGCTAGGTGCTAACTCAATCTGGATCATATGTCCCATGTACGATAGCTCTTCGCTCTGGTTGATGCTCGGATGGGCGAGGAAGTCGGTGGGGATTGTTCTCTTTAAGTCAAAATCAAATACTGAACTTAGGGCTGCTAGGGCGTTGGTATGGTTGTTCTATCCTCTGGGAAACTGTTGGACACTGATTTCCTCAAATATGGATATTAACTTATTTGCCAAGGCGAGTTAGGCTTCCATTCTTTCGTCTCTTACATCGAAGTCCCCACGTATCTGATTAGAGACTAATTGCGAGTCGCCGAACACTTAAAACTAATTTGCCACCAACGCCCGTGCCTTCTGTAGGCTGGCTATCAGAGCCTCTTATTCTTCCTCATTCTTAGAGGCTTCAAATCCAAGTATAATTCCCTGCTCGAGGATTGTATCTTCTGGAGTAACAAGTACAATGCCTACTCCTGCCCCCTTTGAGTTGGAGGCTCCATCAATAAATAGTCGGAAAACTCCTTTTGATGAGTGATCTTCCATGAACTCCACCATGAAATCAGTGAGGACCTGCCCCTTGATTGCATTCCTGTGTTAAAATTGGATGTCAAATTATTCGAGCTCTACAGACCACTTGGATAGTCTGCCAGACAGATCCACTTTCTACGGGATTTCTTTAAGGGGGTGTAATGTAAGGACGATGATAGTGTGAGCTTCAAAGTAGTGCTTCAGCTTCCTCGAAGCTATCAGTAGTGCAAAGGCAAGTTTTTCCAGTGGTAGGTACAGCTGCTCGGTGTCCAATAAGGTCTTGCTCGTGTAGTAGACTGGGTGCTAGATTCCTGCTTTTTTGCACACCAATGAAGAACTGGCGGTGTGGCTAGATACGATGAGGTATAAGTACAGGGAATCATTTTCTTGAGGTATGATCAGCAAAGGCGATGGGCTGATATAGGCCTTGAGCTCTTCCAATGCCCTCGAGCAATCTTGATTCCACTCTACTGTCTGGTTTCCTTTTAAGAGATGGAAGAACGACTTTCACTTCTCAGAGGACTTCGAGATGAAATGATTTAAAGCGGTGAGCATACCAGTGAGCTTCAGTATGTCTCGTATCGTGCGAGGGGGTTGTACCCTATTGAACGGATCGATCTGGTCCGGGTTGTCCTCATTGCCTCTCTCGCTAACCAAATGCCCCAGGAATTTTCCTGACTGGACACCGAAAGAACACTTACTCACGTTTAGTTTAATTCAATATTTCTTGAGGATCTCAATGGTATTTGATAGGTCTGAGAGATGGTCCCCTTTGCGCTTGCTTTTTACGAGCATATCGTCCATGTAGACCTCCATGGTATCTCCCATTTGGTCTTTGAACATCTTAATGACTATACTCTGGTAAGTTGCTCCTGCGTTCTTGAGCCCAAAGGTCATAACTTTGTAACAGTATAAGCTGAAGGTGGTAATGAAAGCGGTCTTGTCTTCGTCTTGTGCATATAGAGGAATCTGGTGATACCCCGAATATGTGTCTAGAAAACTCATTCTCTCATGAGCTACTATAGCTTCTACCAATTGGTTGATCTTTGGGAGAGGGAAAGTGTCCTCAGGGCATGCCCTACTTAGGTCAGTGAAATCGATACAAACTCTCCATTTCCTATTGTTCTTCAGAACCACTACTGGGTTGGACAACCATTTAGAGAATTGAACTTCCTATATGGATCTTGCCTCTAACAACTTTTCTACTTCCTTCTCTACATCCTTGACCTTTTCTGGCTCAGTTCTCTATGCCTTCTACGCGATAGGTCTGAAAGTATGGTCAACGTGAAACCGATGACAAACCACAATGGGATTCATTCTAGGAAGCTCATATGGTTCCCACGCAAAAACATCTAGGTTTCTCCTCAGTAGCATCGTCAATTCTTTCTTCTCTTGATCTGTGAAAGATGTCCTAATTAAGAAACTCCTGTCTTTTTTTCACCACCGGCTACGACTTCTTCTAGGTTCTCAATGACCTGCTCAAATGGGAGGAGCCTAGCCTCCTCCACTTTGAGCCTTCCATACTTTAACTACTATTTCGAAGGTATCAAACCTTCTTCCTCCTCGGCCTTTTCCTTGTCCTTCTCGACCTTCTTCTCTGGTTTTAGGTAGATGGATGCTAAGAATCACCTTCTTTCCATCGCTTGATCTATGTGGATCTCCATCGCTCCTTGCTCAGTCACGTACTTGAGTTTTTTATGGTAGGTCGAGGGGACTGCCTTCATCGTATGTATCCACCCTCTGCCGAGGATATCTTGGTATGGCGAGTCAATGTCGACTACAAGAAACTTGATTATCTTGGAGACACTACGAGAAACTCGATTATGTTGGAGACACAAGGCATAATAATCAAAGCGTCATGATGTGGGGTTCTTACCCCCACCCAATCTTCTTCTATGAACACGATGTGTTTTTTATAGTCAACATTACCTGCTCGCCAATGCTTTCCCAGCTTTGTCTTTGCTGGATCGATCTGAAAAGCTTACATTACTATTGTAAGCTTTTTGACTTCCATCCGAGATGAATTCCCTTAAATCTTCTTCATATGAGATGCCCCATGAATTACTACATATTCATGACCAACATCGTCCTTGAGTAAGTTGTCAGGCCTTGTGTCTCTATTGGCAGCAACCTTTTTTGCCTTGTTCTCCATAAACTCATTCAGATGCCTGGATTGGGCCAACTCTTCAAGGTGAGACTTAAGAGCCTTGTAGTTCTCAGTCTTATGTCCTCCTTCCTTGTGAAAAGGGAATCTCAGCGTGTTATTTCTCTTCGAGGGATCTCCCCCCATCTTTCTGGGACACTTAACAAATGGCTCATCTATGATCTAGTAGATTGGTTCTTTAAAGACTGTGTTTACTGCCTGGAATGCTTTCGAGACATAGTTCTTTCCTCCACTCTTGGGGCCACCCTTGCCCCAATTCTTACCTCCTTTCTTTTGGTTTTTGGCCTTATCGTTGCCCTTGGAAGTGAGATTAGTCCGACTATTATCTCCTGCACTGGGGCGAGAGACATCTTCCACTTTGGCGTACTTATCGATATGAGCCATTAGGTCATCGATGGTCATGACCTCCTTCTTCGTCAGGGATTGGTGGAGAAGGCAAGAGATGGGCAGGCCAATCTTGAAAGAGGACACTGCTACCTATTCTGAGCAGTCCTCGACCTCGTTAAACAACTCCCAGTACCTCTTCGCGTAGTCCCGAAGGCTCTCTTGAGCATCTTCTTTATTATTATTAAAGCATCCATCCTCTTCGGATGTGAGCTACTGGATATGAAGCGGGCCGTAAAAAGCCTAAACAGGGACTCAAAACTCCTGATAGACCTGTGAGGGAGTATCTTAAACCACTTCTCGACCATGTCATGCATACTTGAGGGAAAAATTTAGCACATCAGTACATCCCTGTGGTTCCAGAGAGTCATGGCTTGCCTTTACTACCTAATGTGATCGATAGGGTCAATTTTACCGTCATAGATCTTGAATCTCAGAATTGCGAACTTCTTGGGGGATTCTTCTTCTTCTATCTCCCTTGAGAAAGGGGATTTCATCTGGGTCCTGAGAGCTCACGGAGAAAGCTCTCTAGTTGATCTGGCACCCTGATGTGCTGGGTGATGGTCCATTTCTCTTCCGACCAAATTTTGTATATCCTCATCACCTCGAGCTGGGCTCCTGTAACGGCGAGTTGGTCACTGTTTCTCGAGGAAGTCATCATCTAACTCCAGCTTCAGACTTCTTTGGGACCCGCATCTTAGGTTCCTTCCTCGGCTGCAAGACTTTCTCGCATGAGGGCTAGGAGTGCGGTATGGATGTCGCCTAGTGCTGCGATGGTGTTCTTTTTCCATCCTCTCTAATCTCCTTTTGAGGTGAGCATTCTCAACCTCTTTCTTGCGAGCGACCTCTCCTTGCTCTTGGATCCTTGTCTCATAGGCATCGATCTACCTGGATATTTGTGTGGACTTCGCTATTCCCTGACATTCCTCTGAGGCTTGTCGCTCTGGGCGAGCCCTCTAATCTAAACGCCGAACATCAGATCTGATCTTGTGAGGGACAGGTTGTTCTTGGATATCCCCTACCTGAGGCACATTGCTACTATGACCAAACATTCTAGCTTCTTTGTTGGTGAGGGATTTCTAAAGGAAGATAAACGTTCCCACATACAACGCCAATTGTGGTGAGAATTATATTCAACACAAGTTCACAAGAAAAACACTCACCAAGGCAAATGAATAAGGTAAAGAATGCCAATCACATAACACAGTATGTACGTGGTTCAACAAGAATGCCTACGTCCACGGTGGTGCTCTCAGTATTATTTTTCGATACTCCAGGGAGTGTTTTATAGAAAATACAATGCATGCCTCTTGCCCCAGGACTAGGATTTATTATATACATCTTTTTTCCTGGGGGTGGGGATGTTGGACTTCCCCACGTCAAGCCACTACTCCTAGAATATCTCTTTACGAGATCTTAGGAATAGACTAAGTCGTAACTGATTTTGGTTGACACGCAAGGTTCCTAGACTTTGGGCCGCTTCTACTGGGCTACTTGTTTGGGCTCGTGGTGATAAATTGGGGTACCCACAATTAGTTAATCATATCAACAACTTTTTACAATTATTAAAAAAATTTGACAGAGTCTCCTTTGTTTATACATGAAAACCAAACTTTTTAATTAATACAAAAGCCTGCACGTCTATGAAAAAATTGAAAATAAGAATCTCGCATATCAACAATTCTTTATAATTTTTAAAAAAATTCGACAGAGTCTCCTTTGTTTATACATGAAAACCAACCTGTTTAATCAAAACAAAAGCTCGCACCACCATAAAAATTGAAAAATCTACCTTATCAATCATTCTTTACAATTTTTTAAAAAATTTGATTGAATCTCCTTTGTTTATACATGAAATCCAACATGTTTAATCAACACAAAAGTCATCACGACCCGAAAAAATAATAAAAAACAAACCATTGCTTTGTTCACGTGTTCCACGTGAATAAAATATAACCCTAAAATGTTATCGCGCAAAAAACTATAAGAAACAAAACAAAAAAGATATCAGTAATCAAAAAAAATTTAAACCTAAAAGTCTAAATGTTGATAATTCTCGTCGTATACTCAAACCGAGAGTCCCTTGACAACGTGGTCGGTTCGTACAAGTTACCTTTCTCCCATGCAAGGTGCTCGAGCCTCTCACTGGACCATTTTGTGGTTGTTTTATGTTTTCATCCCTTGACACCATGTTTTTAACCTTAAGTCTAAATTTTACAAATTCTCGTTGTATACTCAAATCGGGAGGTCGGGGACTACGCAGTCAGTTCGTACGAGTTACATTGATCCCACGCGAGGTGCTCGTACCTCTTAAGGGACCATTTTGTGATGGGTTTTGGTTTTCACCCTTTGACGCCATGTTTTTAAACCTAAGTGTAAATTTTATAAATTCTCGTCGTATACTCAAACCGGGAGGCCAGGGACTATGCGGTCGGTCCCTACGAGTTACATTGGTCTCGTGCGAGGTGATAGTGCCTCTCACTGGACTGTTTTGTGTATGTTTTATGTTTTCACCCATTGACTCCATGTTTTAAGCCTAAATCTAAATTTTTGCAAATTCTCGTCGTATACTCAAATAAGGAGTCCTGTGACTACGTGGTCGGTTCGTACGAGTTACATTGGTCCCGTGCGAGGTGATGGTGCCTCTACGGGACCATTTTATTGTTGTTTTACATTTTCACCCTTTGACGTCATGTTTTCAAGTCTAAGTCTGAATTTTCCAAATTGTCATCGTATACGCAAACTGAGAGGCCGGGGACTACGCGGTCGGTCCCTATGAGTTACATTTGTCCACTGCGAGGTGATCATGCCTCTTACTGGACCGTTTTGTTATTGTTTTACATTTTTCCACTTTTATGTCATGTTTTTAGGCCTAAAAGTCTAAATATTACAAGTTCTCATTGTGTACTCAAATCGGGAGGCCGTTGACTACGCTGTCGGTTCATACGAGTTACATTTGTTCTGCACGAGGAGATGGGGCCTCGAACGAGATCGTTTTTTTTACATTTTCAGCCGTTGAAGCAATGTTTTGAAGCCTAATTCTAAATTTTGAAAATTCTCATCGTATACTCAAACCGGGAGGCCGAGGACTATGCGATCGATTCGTACGAGCTACATTGGTCCTGTGCCAGGTGCTATTTTCTCTCACGGGACCATTTTCAGGTGGTTTTAGGTTTTCACCCTTTGACGCCATGTTTTTAAGACTAAGTCTAGATTTTACAAATTCTCATCGTATACTCAAACCGAGAGGCTATGGACGATGCAATCGGTCCCTACGAGTTACAATGGTCCCGTGCGAGGTGATCGTGCCTCTCACGGGACTGTTTTGCAGCTATTTTTTCGTTTTTACACTTTTATGGCATGTTTTCAAGCCATGTTTAAATTTTTGCAAATTTTTGTCATATACTCAAACCGGGAGGCCGATGACTACGGGGTTAGTTTGTACGAGTTACATTGGTACCGTGCGAGGTGATCGTCCCTTTAACGGGACCATTCTGTGGTTGTTTTAGGTTTTCACCCTTAATGCCATATTTTTATCCCTAAGTCTAAAATTTTCAAATTAACGTTGTATACTCAAACCAGGACGCCGGGGACTACGCGGTCGGTCCTTACGAGTTATATTGGTCCCGTGCCAGGTAATTGTGCCTATCACTGGACCGTTTTGTGGCGGTTTTATGTTTTCACCGATTGACGTCATGTTTTTAGCCTAAGTAAAAATTTTTGCAAATTCTCATCGTATACTCAAATCGAAAGTCCTTTGACTATGAGGTCGGTTCGTACGAGTTACATTCGTCCCGTCCGAGGTGCTCGAGCCTCTAACGGGACCGTTTTGTGGTTGTTTTACGTTTTCACCATTTGACATGATGTTTTCAAGCCTAAGTCTAGATTTTCCAAATTCTCTTCGTATACTCAAACCGAGAGGCCAGGGACTATGCGGTCGGTCCGTACGAGTTACATTGGTCTAGTACGAGGTGATTGTGCCTCTTATAGGAAAGTTTTGTGATTGTTTTACATTTTCCCACTATTATGTCATGTTTTTAAGCCCAAGTCTAATTTTTTGCAAATTCACGTTGTATACTCAAACCGGGAGGTCGGTGACTATGCGGTCGGTTCGTACGAGTTACATTGGTCCAGTGCTAGGTGACCGTGCTTGTAATGGGACCATTTTGTGGTTATTTTATGTTTTCACCCTTTGATCATCGTATACTCAAACTGGGAGGCCGAGGTCAACACGATGAGTTCGTATGAGTTACATTAGTCTCGTGCGAGGTGCTCGTGCCTCTTACAGGATCGTTTTGTGGCTGTTTTACATTTTCACCCCTTGACGCCATGTTTTTAAGCCCGAGTCTAAATTTTACAAATTTTGGTCATATGCTCAAACCGTGAGGTCGAGGAATATGAGGTCGGTCCCTACGAGTTACATTGGTCCCGTACCACGTCATTGTGCCTCTAACGAGACCATTTTGTGGTTGTTTTACATTTTTACACTTTTATGACATGTTTTTAAGCCTAAGTCTATATTTTTGCAAATTCTTGTCGTTTACTCGAACCGGAAGGTCGATGACTACGGGGTCAGTTCGTACGAGTTATATTGGTCCCGTGCGAGGTGATCGTGCCTCTTGTGGCACCATTTTGTGGTTGTTTTAGGTTTTCACCCTTTATCGATGTATTTATAAGCCTAAGTCAAAATTTTGCAAATTCTCGTCGTATATTCAAATTGGGAGGCAGAACTACGTTGTCGGTTCGTACGAGTTACATTGGTCCCGTAGGAGGTTGTCTAGCCTTTTTATGAGACCGTTTTCTGGTTGTTTTACGTTTTCACCCGTTGATGCCATGTTTTTAAGCCAAAGTCCAATTTTTTGCAAATTCTCATCGTATACTGAAACCGGGAGTCTCGTGACTATGCGATCGGTTCGTACGAGTTTCATTGGTCCCGTGCCAGGTGATGGTTCCTCTAATGGCACCGTTTGGTTGTTGTTTTATGATTTCATCCATTGACATCAGGTTTTCAAGCCAAAGTCTAAATTTTAGAAATTCTCATCGTATACTCAAACCGGGAGGCCGCAGACTACGCGGTCGTTCCCTACGAGTTACATTAGGCCTGTTCGAGGTGATCGTGCATCTCACAGGAACATTTTGTGGATGTTTTACTTTTTCAGCCGTTGATGCCATAATTTCAAGCCTGCCTAAAGTTTTGCAAATTCTCATCGTATACTCAAACTGGGAGTCCTGTGACTACGCAGTCGGTTCGTACGAGTTACATTGGTCCCGTGTGAGGTGCTCGAGCCTCTCAATGGGCCGTTTTGTGATTGTTTTACAATTTCATCCCTTGACGCCATGTTTTTAACTCTAAGTTTAAATTTTACAAATTCTCTTCGTATACTCAAATCGGGAGGCTAGGGACTACACAGTTAGTTCATACGAGTTGCATTGGTCTCGTGCGAGGTGTTCGTGCCTCACACGGGACCATTTTGTGTTGGTTTTAGGTTTTCATCCTTGACGCATGTTTGAACCCTAAGTCTAAATTTTACAAATTCTTGTTGTATACTCAAACTGTGAGGCCGAGGACTACGCAGTCAGTTCGTACGAGTTACATTAGTCCCGAGCGATGTGCTCGTGCCTCTTATGGCACCATTTTGCGATGGTTTTACATTTTCACCCTTTGACGCCATGTTTTTTAGCCTTAGTCTAAATTTTATAAATCTCGTCGTATACTCAAACTGGGAGATCAAGGACTACGCGGGTGGTTCCAACGAGTTACATTGGTTTCGTGCGAGGTAATCGTGCCTCTCACTAGACCGTTTTGTGGCTGTTTTACGTTTTCACCCATTAACGCCATGTTTTCAAGCCTAAGTCTAAATTTTCCAAGTCCTCGTCGTATACTCAAACCAGGAGTCCCATGACTACGCGGTCGGTTCGTACGAGTTATATTGGTCCCGTATGAGGAGATGGTCCCTATAATGGGACCATTTTGCGATTATTTTATGTTTTCACCCTCTAACGTCATGTTTTTAACCATAACTCTAAATTTTACAAATCATCATTGTATACTCAAACTGGGAGGTCGATGACTACGCGATCGGTTCGTACGAGTTACAATGGTCCCGTACGAGCTGCTCGTGCCTCTTATGGGACCGTTTTTTGGTTATTTTATGTTTTCACCCCCTGATGCCATGTTTTTAACCCTGAGTCTAAATTTTACAAATTATGGTCGTAAACTCAAACCATGAGGTCGAGGACTTTGAGATCGGTCCCTACGAGTTACATTGGTCCCGTGCGACGTGATCGTGCCTCTCATGGGACCATTTTGTGGCTGTTTTTCGTTTTTACACTTTTATGACATGTTTTTAAGCCTAAGTCTAATTTTTTGCAAATTCTCGTCGTATACTCGAACCAATGACTACGGGGTCTATTTGTACGAGTTATATTGGTCCCGTGCGAGGTGATCGTGCCTCTTACAGCACCATTTTGTGGTTATTTTAGGTTTTCACCCTTTATCGACGTATTTTTAAGCCTAAGTCTGAATTTTGCAAATTCTTATCGTATATTCAAATCGGGAGGTCGAGGACTACGCAGTCGGTTCGTACGAGTTACATTGGTTTCGTGCGAGGTTGTCTAGCCTCTCACGGGACTGTTTTGTGGTCGTTTTACATTTCCACCCGTTCACGCCATGTTTTTAAGCCTAAGTCTAAATTTTTACTAATTCTCGTCGTTACTGAAATCAGGAGTCCTGTGACTATGCAGTCGGTTCGTACGAGTTTCATTGGTCCCGTGCGAGGTGATGTTTCCTCTAATGGCACTATTTTGTTGTTCTTTTATGATTTCATCCTTTGACATTAGGTTTTCAAGCCAAAGTGTAAATTTTACAAATTCTCATCATATACTCAAATCGGGAGGCCGCGCACTACGCGGTCGGTCCCTACGAGGTACATTGGCCCCGTGCGAGGTGATCATGCATCTCACTGGAACGTTTTGTGGCTGTTTTATATTTTCACCCGTTGATGCCATGTTTTTAAGCCTAAGTCTAAACTTTTGCAAATTCTCATCGTATACTCAAACCAAGAGTCACGTGACTATGCAGTCGGTTCGTACGAGTTACATTGGTCTCGTGTGAGGTGCTCGAGCCTTTCACTAGACCATTTTATGACTATTTTATGTTTTCATCCCTTGACACCATCTATTCAATTCTAAGTGTAAATTTTACAAATTCTCGTCTTGTACTCAAACCGGGAGGTCGGGGACTACGCAGTTGGTTCGCACGAGTTACATTGGTCCCGTGCGAGGTGCTTGTACCTCTCACGGGACCATTTTGTGGTGGCTTTAGGATTTCACCCTTGATGCATGTTTTAACCCCCAGTCTAAATTTTACAAATTCTTATCGTATACTCAAATTGTGAGGCCGTGGACTACGCAGTCGGTTCGTACGAGTTGCATTGGTCCCGTGCGATGTGCTCATGCCTCTCACGGGACATTTTGCGATGGTTTTATGTTTTCACCCTTTGACGACATGTTTTTAAGCCTAAGTCTAAATTTTATAAATCTCGTCGTATACTCAAACCAGGAGGCCAGGGAATATGAGGTCAGTCCCTACGAGTTACAGTGGTCTCGTACGAGGTGATAGTGCCTCTCACTGGACTGTTTTGTGTATGTCTTACGTTTTCACCCATTGACTCCACGTTTTAAGCCTAAATCTAAATTTTTTCAAATTCTCGTTGTATACTCAAATCAGGAGTCCCGTGACTACGTGGTCGGTTCGTACGAGTTACATTGGTCCCGTGCGAGGTGATGGTGCCTCTAACGGGACCATTTTGTTGTTGTTTTACGTTTTCACCCTTTGACGTCATGTTTTCAAGCCTATGTCTAAATTTTCCAAACTCTGGTTGTATAGTCAAACCGAGAAATTGGGGACTACGCGCTCGTCCCCTACGAGTTACATTGGTCCAGTTCGAGTTGATCGTGCCTCTCACTAGACCGTTTTGTGACTATTATACGTTTTCATCCCTTAATGCCATGCTTTTAACCCCAAGTCTAAATATTACAAATGCTCATCATATACTCAAAGCGGGAGGCCAGGAACTATGCAATAGGTTCATATGAGTTGCATTGGTCTCGTGCGAGGTGCTCGTGCCTCTCACGGGGCCATTTTGTTATGGTTTTTGGTTTTCAACCTTTGATGCCACATTTTTTACCCTTAGTCTAAATTTTACAAATTCTCATCGTACACTCAAATTGGGAGGCGGGGACTATGTGGTTGGTCCATACGAGTTACATTCGTACCATGCAAGGTGATCGTGCCGCTCACTCGACCGTTTTCTGGTGGTTTTAGGTTTTCACCCTTTGACGCCATGTTTTTAACCCTAAGTCTAAACTTTACAAATTCTCATTGTATACTCAAATCGGGAGATCGTGGACTACGCTTTCGGTTTATACAAGTTACATTGGTCGTGTGCGATGTGCTCATTTCTATCACTAGACCATTTTGTGGTAGTTTTAGGTTTTCATCCTTTAACGCCATGTTTTTAACCCTAAGTCTAAATTTTATAAATTTTCATTGTATACTCAAACCGGGAGGCTGAGAACTACGCTGTCGGTTTGTACAAGTTACATTGGTCGTGTGCGATGTGCTCTTGTCTATCACTGGACCATTTTGTGGTTTCACCCTTTGACATCCTATTTTTAAGCTTAAGTCTAAATTTTACAAATTCTCGTCATATAATCAAACTGGGAAGTCGGGGACTACGCGATCGGTCCCTACGAGTTACATTGGTCTCGTGTGAGGTGATCGTGCATCTCACTAGAACATTTTGTGGCTATTTTATGTTTTCACCCGTTGAATCCATGTTTTTAAGCCTAAGTCTAAATTTTTGCAAATTCGTGTCGTATACTCAAACCGAGAGTCCCGTGACTACGCGATCGGTTCGTACGAGTTACATTGGTCCCGTGGGAGGTGCTCGAGCCTCTCAATGTACCATTTTATGACTGTTTTTATGTTTTCATCCCTTGACGCCATGATTTTAACCCTAAGTTTAAACTATATAAATTCTCATCGTATACTCAAATCGGGAGGCTGGGCACTACACAGTCGGTTCGTACGAGTTACATTGGCCCCGTGCGAGGTGCTCTTGTCTCTCACGGGACCATTTTGTGGTGGCTTTAGGTTTTCACCCTTGACGCATGTCTTA
Source organism: Sambucus nigra (assembly GCA_949130495.1). Classification (NCBI taxonomy): domain Eukaryota; kingdom Viridiplantae; phylum Streptophyta; class Magnoliopsida; order Dipsacales; family Adoxaceae; genus Sambucus; species Sambucus nigra. Next base: position 257,794,367 of record OX422224.1, read on the forward strand.
ACCCTAAGTCTAAATTTTGCAAATTCTTGTCGTATACTCAAACTGTGAGGCTGGGGACTACGCAGTCAGTTTGTACGAGTTACATTGATCTCGTGTGATGTGCCCGTGCCTCTTACGGGACCATTTTGTGATGGTTTTATGTTTTTACCCTTTGACGCCATGTTTTAAGCCTATGTCTAAAATTTATAAATCTCATTGTATACTCAAACTGGGAGGTCGGGGACTACGCAGTTTGTCCCAACGAGTTACATTGGTCCCGTGCGAGGCTGTTTTGCGTTTTCACCCGTTGACATCATGTTTTGAAGCCTAAGTCTAAATTTTTCCAAATTCTCATCGTATACTCAAATCGAGAGTCCCATGACTACGCGATCAGTTCGTACGAGTTACATTGGTCCCGTACGAGGAGATGGTGCCTCTAACGGGATCGTTTTGTTATTGTTTTACGTTTTCACCCTTTGATGACATGTTTTCACGCCTAAGTCTAAATTTTCCAAATTCTGGTTGAATACTCAAACCGAGAAGCTAGGGACTACGCGGTCGGTCCCTATGAGTTATATTGGTCGAGTGCGAGTTGATCGTGCCTCTCACTGGACCATTTTTGTTACTATTTTACATTTTCATCCCTTGATGCCATGTTTTTAACCCCAAGTCTAAATATAACAAATTCTCGTCATTTACTCAAAGCGGGAGGCCAGGGACTAGGCGATAGGTTCGTACGAGTTTCATTGGTCCCGTGGGAGGTGCTCGTGCCTCTCACGGGACCATTTTGTGGTGATTTTAGGTTTTCAACCTTTGATGCCACATTTTTTACCCTGAGTCTAAATTTTAAAAATTCTCATCGTACACTCAAACCGGGAGGCTGGGGACTACGCGGTTGGTCCCTACGAGTTACATTGGTCCCATGCAAGGTGATCGTGCCTCTCACTCGACCGTTTTCTGGTGGTTTTAGGTTTTCACCTTTTAACGCCATGTTTTTAACCCTAAGTTTAAATTTTATAAATTCTCATTGTATAGTCAAACCGGGAGACCGAGGACTACGTTGTCGATTTGTACAAGTTACATTGATCGTTTGCGATGTGCTCATGTCTGTCACTGGACCATTTGGTGGTAGTTTTCGATTTTCAACCTTTGACGCCATATTTTTAACCCTAAATCTAAATTTCACAAATTCTCCTCCTATACTCAAACTGGGAGGCTGGGGACTACGCGATCGGTTCGTACGAGTTATATTGGTCCTGTGTGAGGTGCTCATGACTCTCACGGGATCCTTTTGTGGTGGTTTTAGGTTTTCACCCTTTGATGCCATCTTTTTAAGCATAACTCTAAATTTTCCAAATTATCGTCATATAATCAAACCGAGAGGCCGGGTACTATACGGTCGGTCCCTACGAGTTACATTGGTCCAGTGGGAGGTGATCGTGCATCTCACTGGAACATTTTGTGGCTGTTTTATGTTTTCAGCCGTTGAAGCCATGTGTTTAAGGCTAAGTCTAAATTTTTGCAAATTGCTATCATATACTCAAACCGAGAGTCCTGTGACTACGCGATCGGTTCGTACAGTTATATTGGTCCCGCGCGAGGTGCTCGAGCCTCTCACTGGACCATTTTATGACTGTTTTAAGTTTTCATCCCTTGATGCCATGATTTTAACCCTAAGTTTAAAATTTATAAATTCTCATCGTATACTCAAATCGGGAGGCCGGGGACTGCACAGTCGGTTCATATGAGTTACATTGGTCCCGTACGAGGTCCTCATGCCTCTCAGGGGACGATTTTATGCTAGCTTTAGGTTTTCACCCTTGACGCATGTTTTAACTCTAAGTCTAAATTTTACAAATTCTTGTGATTACTCAAACTGTGAGGCTGGGGACTATGCAGTCGGTTTGTACGAGTTACATTGGTCCCGTGTGATGTGCTCGTGCCTCTTACGGGACCATTTTGCGATGGTTTTACATTTTTACCCTTTGATGCCATGTTTTTAAGCGTATGTCTAAATTTTATAAATCTCGTTGTATACTCAAACTGGGAGGTCAGAGACTACGCAGTCGGTCCCAATGAGTTACATTGGTCCCGTGCGAGGTGATCATGCCTCTCACTGGACCGTTTGTGGTTGTTTTACATTTTTTTTGAAGCCTAAGTCTAAATTTTTCCAAATTCTCGTCGTATACTCAAACCAAGAGTCCCATGACTACGCGGTCAGTTCGTAGAAGGTATATTGGTCCCGTGCGAGGAGATGGTGCCTCTAACGGGATCGGTTTGTTGTTGTTTTATGTTTTCACCCTTTGACGTCATGTTTTCAAGCCTAAGTCTAAATTTTCCAAATTCTGGTTGTATACTTAAATCGAGAAGCCGGGGACTACGCGGTCGATCCTTACGATTTACATTGGTCGAGTGCGAGGTGATCGTGCCTCTCACTGGACCTTTTTGTGACTATTTTACATTTTCATCGCTTGATGCCATGTTTTTAACCCCAAGTCCAAATATTACAAATTCCCATCATTTACTCAAATCGGGAGGCCAGGGACTACTCAATTGGTTCGTACGAGTTGCATTGGTCCCGTAGGAGGTGCTCGTGCCTCTCACGGGACCATTTTGTGGTGGTTTTAGGTTTTCAACGTTTGATGCCACATTTTTAACCATGAGTCTAAATTTTACAAATTCTCATCGTACACTAAAATCGGGAGGCTGGGGACTACGCGGTTGGTCCCTACGAGTTACATGGGTCCCATGCAAGGTGATCGTGCCTCTCACTCGACCGTTTTCTGGTGGTTTTAGGTTTTCACCCTTTAACGCCATGTTTTTAACCCTAAGTCTATATTTTACAAATTCTCATTGTATACTCAAACTGGGAGACCGAGGACTACGCTGTCTATTTGTACAAGTTACATTGGTCGTGTGCGATGTGCTCATGTCTATCACTGGACCATTTTGTGGTAGTTTTAGGTTTTCACCCTTTGACGCCATGTTTTTAACCCTAAATCTAAATTTCACAAATTCTCATCATATACTCAAACCGGGAGGCTGGGGACTACGCGATCGGTTCGTACGAGTTACATTGGTCCTGTGTGAGGTGCTCGTGACTCTCACGTGATCCTTTTGTTGTGTTTATAGGTTTTCACCCTTTGACGCCATCTTTTTAAGCATAACTCTAAATTTTCCAAAATCTCGTCAAATAATCAAACCGAGAGGGCGAGTACTACGCGGTCGGTCCCTACGAGTTACATTGGTCCAGTGGGAGGTGACCGTGCCTCTTATAGGAAAGTTTTGTTACTGTTTTATGTTTTCCAACTTTTATGTCTTGTTTTTAAGCCTAAGTCATATTTTTTGCAAATTCACGTCATATACTCAAACTGGGAGGTCGATGACTAAGCGGTCGGTTCGTATGAGTAACGTTGGTCTAGTACGAGGTGATCGTGCCTCTCACTAGACTGTTTTGTGGCTATTTGGCATTTTCACCCGTTGACACCAAGTTTTTAAGCCTAGGTCTAAATTTTTGCAAATTGACATCGTATACTAAAATCGGGAGTCCCTTTACTACGCAATCGGTTCATGCGAGATACACTGGCCCCATACGAGGTGATGGTGCCTCTAACGAGACTGTTTTGTTGTTGTTTTACGATTTCATCATTTGACATCAGGTTCTCAAGCATAAGTTTAAATTTACCAAATTATCATCGTATACTCAAACCGGGAGGTCGGGGACTATGCGGTCGGTCTCTACAAGATACATTGGTCCTGTGCCAGGTGATCGTGCCTCTCACTGGACCATTTTGTGGTTGTTTTAAGTTTTCACCCGTTAATGTCGTGTTTTTAAGCCTAAGTCTAAATTTTTGTAAATTCTCGTTGTATACTCAAACTGGGAGTCCCGTGACTACGCGGTCGGTTCTTACGAGTTACATTGGTCCTGTGCGAGGTTCTTGAGCCTCACTCTGGACCGTTTTGTGACTGTTTTATGTTTTCATCCCTTGACGCCATGTTTTGAACCCTTAGTCTAAATTTTACAAATTCTCGTCATATACTCAAGCCGGGAGGCCGTGCACTACGCTGTCGGTTCGTACGAGTTACATTGGTCCTGTGCGATGTGTTCGTGCCTCTAACGAGACCATTTTGTGGTGGTTTTAGGTTTTTACCCTTTGATGCCATGTTTTTAATCCTTAGTCTAAATTTTACAAATTCTCATCGTATACTCAAACCGGGAGACCGGGGACTACACATTCGGTTTATACGAGTTACATTGGTCTCGTGCGATGTGCTCGCACCTCTCACAAGACCATTTTGTGGTGGTTTTAGGTTTTCACCCTTTGACACCATGTTTTTAAGCCTCGGTCTAAATTTTACAAATTCTCATCGTATTTCCAAACCAGGAGGACGGGGACTACGCGGTCGGTCCCTACGAGTTACGTTGGTCCCGTGCAAGGTGATCGTTCCTCTCACTAGACCGTTTTGTGGCTATTTTACTTTTCACCGGTTGACGCCGTGTTTTCAGGCCTAGGTCTAAATTTTCCAAATTCTCATCGTATACTCAAATTGAGAGTCCCTTGACTACACGGTCGGTTCGTACGAGTTACCTTGGTCCCGTGCGAGGTGATGGTGCCTCTAACGGGACCGTTTTGTGGTTTTTTTTATCACCCTTTGACGCCATGTTTTCAAGTCTAAGTCTAAATTTTCCAAATTCCCATTGTATATTCAAACAGGGAGGCTGGGGACTACGCGGTCGATTCGTACTAGTTACATTGGTCCCGTGCAAGGTTCTCGTGCCTCTCACGAGACCATTTTTTGGTGGTTTTAGATTTTCACCCTTTAACGCATGTTTTTAACCCCAAGTCTAAATTTTATAAATTCTCGTTGTATACTCATACTGGGAGGCCGGGGACTTTGCAATTGGTTTTTACGAGTTACATTAGGCTCGTGCGATGTGCTCGTGCCTCTCACGGGACCATTATGTGCTGGTTTTAGGTTTTCACCCTTTGACGCCTTATTTTTAAGCCTTAGTCTAAATTTTACAAATTCTCGTCCTATACTCAAACTTGGAGACCGGGGACTACGCATTCGGTTTGTACGAGTTACATTGGTCCCGTACGATGTGCTCGCGCCTCTCATGGGACCATTTTGGGGTGGTTTTAGGTTTTCACCCTTTGCCACCTTATTTTTAAGCCTTAGTCTAAATTTTACAAATTCTCGTCGTATACTCAAATCGGGACGCCGGGGACTACGCGATCGGTCCCTACGAGTTACATTGGTCCCGTGTGAGGTGATCGTGCCTCTCACTGGACCATTTTTTGGCTGTTTTATGTCTTCACCCGTTGACGCCATATTTTTAAGCCTAAGTCTAAATTTTTTCAAATTCTTGTCGTATACTCATACTAGGAGGCCGGGGACTACGCGGTCGGTCCCTACGAGTTACATTGGTCCAGCGCGAGGTGATCGTGCCTGTCATTGGATCATTTTGTTATTATTTTACATTTTATGACTGTTTTACATTTTCATCCCTTGACGGTATATTTTTAACCCTCAGTCTAATATTTACAAATTCTCATCTTATACTCAAATTGGGAGGCTAGGGACTGCGCGGTCGGTTCGTACGAGTTAAATTGGTCCCGTGGGAGGTACTCATTCCTCTCACGGGACTATTTTGTGGTAGTTTTTGGTTTTCACATTTTGATGCCATGTTTTTAGCCCTAAGTCTAAAATTTCCAAATTCTCATCATATATGCAAACTGGGAAGGCGGGGTTTACGCGGTCGATCCTTATCAGTTACATTGGTCCCGTACGAGGTGATCCTGCCTCTCATTAGATCGTTTTGTGGCTGTTTTAAGACTAAATCTAAATTTTTGCAAATTCTCATCGTATATTGAAATTGGTAGTCCCGTGATTACGCGGTCGATTCGTACGAGTTTTATTGGTCCCGTGCAAGGTGCGGGTGCCTCTAAAGGGACCGTTTTTTTGTTGTTTTAAGTTTTGACCTTTTGATGTCATGTTTACAAACCTAAGTCTAAATTTTCCAAATTTTCATCATATACTCAAACCGAGAGGTCGGGGACTATGCCGTCAGTCCCTACGAATTACATTGGCCGAGTGCGAGGTGATCGTGCCTCTCACTGGACCATTTTATGACTATTTTATGATTTCATCCCTTGACGGAATGTTTTTAATCCTAAGTCTAAAATTTACAAATTCTCATCAAATACTCAAATCAGGAGGCCAAGGACTACGCGGTCGGTTCGTACAGTTACATTGGTCTCGTGCAAGGTGCTCGAGCCTCTCACGGGACCATTTTGTGGTGATTTTAGATCTTCAGCCTTGGATGCCATTTTTTTAACCCTAAATCTAAATTTTAAAAAATTCTCTTCGTATACTCAAACAGGGACACCAGGGACTACGCGGTCGGTCCCTGCGAGTTACATTAGTCTTGTGCAACGTGATCTCGCCTCTCACTAGATCGTTTTGTGGATGTTTCATGTTTTCACCCGTTGATGCCATGTTTTAAATTCTAAATCTATTTTTTCTAAATTCTCATCGTATACTCAAATCGGTAGTCCCATGACTACGCGGTCGGTTCATACTAGTTACATTGGTTCCGTCCGAGGTGCTGGTGCCTCTAACGGGACCGTTTTGTTATTGTTTTACGTTTTCACCCTTTGACGTCATGTTTTCAAGCCTAAGTCTAAATTTTCCAAATTCTTGTCATATGCTCAAATCGAAAGGCCGGGGACTACGCGGTCGGTCCCTATGAGTTACATTTGTCCCATACGAGGTGATCTTGCCTCTAACTGGACCGTTTTGTGGACGTTTTATGTTTTCACCCGTTGACTCCATGTTTTATGCCTAAATCTAATTTTTTGCAAATTCTCATCGTATACTCAAACCAGTAGTCCCGCGACTACGCGGTGGGTTCGTACGTGTTAAATTGGCCTCGTGCTAGGAGATGGGGCCTCTAACGAGAAGGTTTTGTTAATGTTTTACATTTTCACCCATTGATGTCATGTTTTCAAGCCAAAGTCTAAACTTTCCAAATTCTCATTGTATACTCAAACTGAGAGGTCGGGGATTATGCGGTCGGTCCCTACGAGTTACATTTGTCCAGTGCGAGGTGATTGTGCCTCTCATTGGACCGTTTTGTGACTGTTTTAAGTTTTCATCCCTTGACGGCATGTTTTTAACCCTAAGTCTAAATTTTACAAATTCTCATCAAATACTCAAACCGAGAGGCCAAGGACTACGCGGTCGGTTCGTACGAGTTATATTGGTCCCGTTCGAGGTGCTCGAGCGTCTCACGGGACCATTTTATGGTGATTTTAGGTTTTCACCCTTGGACACCATAATTTTAACCCTAAGTCTAAATTTTACAAATTCTCATCGTATACTCGAACCGGGATGCCGGGGACTACGCGGTCGGTCCCTGCGTGTTACATTGGTCTCGTGCGAGGTGATCTTGGCTCTCACCGAACTGTTTTGTCGATGTTTTATGTTTCACCCGTTGACACCATGTTTTAAACCTAAATCTAATTTTTTAAAAATTCCCGTCATATATTCAAATTGGGAGTCCCATGACTATGCGGTCGGTTCGTACGAGTTACATTGGTCCCGTCCGTGGTGTTAGTGCCTCTTACATGACCGTTTTGTTGTTGGTTTATATTTTCACCATTTGACATCATGTTTTCAAGCCTAAGTCTAAATTTTCAAAATTCTTGTCGTATACTCAAATCGAAAGGCCGGGGACTACGCGGTCGGTCCCTAGAAGTTACATTGGTCCCATGCGAGGTGATCTTGCCTATCACTGGACCGTTTTATGGACGTTTTATGTTTTCACCCATGGACGCCATGTTTTAAGCCTAAATCTAAATTTTTACAAATTCTCATCAAATACTTAAATCGGTAGTCCCGTGACTACGCGGTGGGTTCGTACGAGTTACATTGGTCTCGTGCGAGGTGTTGGGGCCTCTAATGAGACCGTTTTGTTGTTATTTTAAATTTTCACTCTTTAACGTCATGTTTTCAAGCCTAAGTCTAAACTTTCCAAATTCTCATTGTATACTCAAACTAAGAGGTTGGGGATTATGCGATCGGTCCCTACGAGTTACATTTGTCCAGGGCGAGGTGATTGTGCCTCTCATTGGACCGTTTTGTGACTGTTTTAAGTTTTCATCCCTTGACGGCATGTTTTTAACCCTAAGTCTACATTTTATAAATTATCATCTAATACTCAAGCCTGGAGGCTAAGGACTACGCGGTCGGTTCGTAAGAGTTACGTTGGTCCCGTGCGAGGTGATCGTGCCTCTTACTGGACCGTTTTGTGGCTATTTTATGTTTTCACCTGTTGACGCCTTGTTTTAAGGCAAAATCTATTTTTTTGTATATTCTCATCGTATACTCAAACCAGGAGTCCCGTGACTACGCGATTGATTCGTACGAGTTACATTGGTCCCGTGCGAGGTGATGGTGCCTTTAATGGGACCTTTTTGTCGTTGTTTTACATTTTCACCCTTTGATGTCATGTTTTAAGCCTACATCTCAATTTACCAAATTCTCATCGTATACTTAACTTGAGAGTCCGAAAACTATGCGGTCGGTCCCTACGAGTTACATTGGTCCAGTGCGAGGTGATCCTGCCTATTATAAGAAAGTTTTGCTATTGTTTTACATTTTCCCAAATTTTTGTCATGTTTTTAATCCCAAGTCTATTTTTTTGCAAATTCACATCGTATACTCAGACCGGGAGGTCGGTGACTGCGCGGTCAGTTCATACGAGTTACATTAGTCCCATGCAAGGTCATCTTGCCTCCAACGGGACCATTTTGCGGTTGTTATACATTTTCACCCTTTGACGTCATGTTTTTAATCCTAAGTCTAAATTTTACAAATTCTTGTCGTATACTCAAACAGGGAGGTTGAGGACTACGCGATCGGTTCTTTCAAATTTCATTGGTCCCGTACGAGGTGCTCGTGCCTCTTATAGGATCGTTTTGTGGCTATTTTACATTTTCTCCCCTTGACGCCATGTTTTTAATCCTAAATCTAAATTTTACAAATTCTCATTGTATATTCAAACCGGGATGCCGAGGACTATGCAGTCGGTCCCAACGATTTAAATTGGTCTCGTGCGAGGTGATCGTGCCTATCACGGAACCATTTTGCTGATGTTTTACGTTTTTAAACTTTTAGGACATGTTTTTAAGCCTAAGTCTAAATTTTTACAAATTCTCGTCGTATACTCAAACCGGGAGGCCGATGACTACGAGGTCGGTTTGTACGAGATGCATTGGTCCCATGTGAGGTGATCTTTCATCTAACATAACCATTTTGTGGTTATTTTAGGCTTTCACCCTTTAACGTTAAATTTTTAACCCTAAGTCTAAATTTTGCAAATTCTCGTCGTATACTCAAACAAGGAGGCTGAGGACTACGCTGTCGGTTCGTACGAGTTACATTAGTCCCGTGCGAGGTACTCGGTCCTCTCATAGGACCATTTTGTGGTGGTTTTAGCTTTTCACCCATTGACGCCATGATTTTAAACCCAAGTCTAAATTTTATAAATTCTCATCGTATACTCAAACCGAAAGGGCAGGGACTACATGGTCAGTTTGTATGAGTTACATTGGTCCCGTACGAGGTGCTCGGGCCTCTCACGGGACCATTGTGTGGTGGTTTTAGGTTTTCACACATTGACGCCATGTTTTTAACCCTAATTCTAAATTTTACAAATTCTCGTCGTATACTCAAACCAGGAGTCCGGGGACTACGCGGTCAGTCCCTACGAGTTACATTGGTCCCGTGCGAGGTGATCTGCCTATCACTAGACCGTTTTGTGGCTGTTTTATGTTTTCACCTGTTGACGCCATCTTTTAAGCCTAAATTTAATTTTTTGTAAATTCTCATCATATACTCAAATCGAGAATCCTGTGACTACGCAGTCGATTTGTATGAGTTACATTGTCCCGTGCGAGGTGATGGTGCCTCTAATTATTATTTTACATTTTTCACCCTTTGATGTCATGTTTTAAAGCCTACGTCTAAATTTACAAAATTCTCATCGTATACACAAACTGAGAGTCCGGGAACTATGCGGTCGATCCCTACGAGTTACATTGGTCCAGTGTGAGGTGACTGTGCCTCTTACAGGAGAGTTTTGTTATTGTTTTACATTTTCCCACTTTTATGTCATTTTTTTAAGCCCAAGTATAATTTTTTGCAAATTAACGTCGTATACTCAAACCGAGAGGTCGGTGACTGCGTGGTCGGTTCATACGAGTTACATTGGTCCCGTGCGAGGTCATCGTGACTCTAACGGGAAAATTTTGTGGTTGTTTTACATTTTCACCCTTTGAAGTCATGTAATTAATCCTAATTCTAAATTTTGTAAATTATTGTCGTATACTCAAACTGCGAGGCCGAGGACTACGCGATCGGTTTGTACGAATTACTTTGGTCCCGTACGAGGTGCTCGTGCCTCTTACGGGACCGTTTTGTGGCTATTTTACATTTTCTCCCCTTGATGCCATATTTTTAAGCCTAAATCTAAATTGTACAAATTCTCATCGTATACTCAAACTGGGATGCCGAGGACTATGCGGTCGGTCCCAACGAGTTAAATTGGTCCCGTTCGAGGTGATCGTGCCTATCACGGAACCGTTTTGCGGCTATTTTACGTTTTCACATTTTTATGACATGTTTTTAAGCCTAAGTCTAAATTTTTACAAATTCTCGACATATACTCAAATCGGGAGGCTGATGACTGCGAGGTCGGTTTGTACGAGATATATTGTTCCCATGCGAGATGATCTTGCCTCTAACGGGACCATTTTGTGGTTGTATTAGGTTTTCACTCATTAACGCCATATTTTCAACCCTAAGTCTAAATTTTGCAAATTCTTGTCGTATACTCAAATCGGGAGGCCGAGGACTACGCGGTCGGTTCATACGAGTTACATTGGTCCCGTACGAGGTGCTAGTGCCTCTTACCGGACCGTTTTGTGGTTGATTTACGTTTTCACCCCGTGACACCATGTTTTTAAGGCTAAGTCTAAATTTCATAAATTCTAGTCGTATACTCAAATCGGGAGGCCGATGACCTCGCGGTCGGGCCCTACGAGTTACATTGGTCCCGTACGAGGTGATCGTGCCTCTCACGGGACCATTTTGCGGCTGCTTTACATTTTTACACTTTCATGACATGTTTTTAAGACTAAGTGTAAATTTTTGCAAATTCTCGTCGTATACCCAAACCGGGAGGCCGATGATTAGGGGTTCGGTTTGTACGAGTTACATTGGTCCCGTGCGAGGTGATCGTGCCTCTAACGGGACCATTTTGTGGTTGTTTTAGGTTTTCAACCTTTAACGTCATGTTTTTAACCCTAAGTGAAAATTTTATAAATTCTCGTTGTATACTCAAATCGAGAGGCCGAGGACTACGCGATCGGTTCGTAAGAATTACATTGTTCACGTGCGAGGTGCTCGTGCCTTTTACGAGACCGTTTTGTGGTTGTTTTACGTTTTCTACCCTTGAAGCCATGTTTTTAACCCTAAGTCTAAATTTTACAAATTCTCGTCGTATACTCAAACCTGGAGGCCGAGGACTACGCAATCGGTCCCAATGAGTTACATTGGTCTCGTGCAAGGTGATCGTGCCTATCACGGAACTATTTTGTAGATGTTTTATGTTTTTACACTTTTTTGACATGTTTTTAAGCCTAAGTCTAAATGTTTACAAATTCTCGTCGTATACTCAAACTGGGAATGACTACGGGGTCGGTTTACACAAGATACATTGGTCCCGTGCTAGGTGATCGTGCCACTAATGGGACCATTTTGCGATTGTTTTACATTTTCACCCTTTGACGTCATGTTTTTAACCCTATCAAAATTTTGCAAATTTTGTGGTTGTTTTAGGTTTTCACCCTTTAACGTCATATTTTTAACCCTAAGTCTAAATTTTGAAAATTCTCGTTGTATACTCAATCATGGAGGCCGTTGACTACGCGATCGGTTCGTACGAGTTACATTGGTCCCGTGCGAGGTGGTGTAACCTCTCACGGATCCGTTTTGTGGCTATTTTTGATTTTCGCCCGATGTCGCCATGTTTTTAAGCCTTAGTCTAAATGTTTGCAAATTATTATTGTATACTGAGACCGGGATTCCCATGACTATGCGATCGGTTCGTACGACTTACATTGGTCCCGTGTCAGGTGCTAGTGCCTCTTACAGGACCGATTTGTGGTTGCTTTACGTTTTCTCCCCATGACACCATATTTTTAGGCCTAAGTCTAAATTTTACAAATTCTCGTCGTATACTCAAATCGGGATGCCGAGGACTGCGTGATCGGTCCCAACGAGTTACATTGGTCCCGTGTGAGGTGAGCGTGCCTATCACAAAATCGTTTTGTGGTTGTTTTACGTTTGTACACTTTTATGACATGTTTTTAAGCCTAAGTCTAAAGTTTTACAAATTCTCGTCGTATACTCAAACCGGGAGGCCGAAGACTACGAGGTCGATTTGTACGAGTTACATTCGTCCCATGTGAGGTCATCGTGCCTTTAACAGGACCATTGTACTTTTGTTTTAGGTTTTCACCCTTTAACGCCATATTTTTAAGCCGAAGTCTAAATTTTTGCAAATTCTCATCGTATACTGAAACCGGGAGTCCCGTGACTACGCGGTCGGTTCGTACGAGTTACATTGGTCCCGTGCGAGGTGTTAGTGCCTCTTACGTGGCCATTTTGTGATTTTTTTCCGTTTTCACACCGTGACGTCGTGTTTTTATGCCTAAGTCTAAATTTTAGAAATTATCGTCGTATACTCCAACCGGGAGGCCGATGACTTCGCGGTCAGTCCCTACGAGTTACATTGGTCCCGTGCGAGGTGATCATGCCTCTCACGGGACCGTTTTGTGGATGCTTTACGTTTTTACACTTTTATGACATATTTTTAAGCCTAAGTCTAATTTTTTTGCAAATTCTCATCGTATAGGCTGATGACTACGGGGTCAGTTTTTATGAGTTACATTGGTCCTGTGCGACGTGATCCTGCCTCTAACGAGACCGTTTTGTGGTTGTCTTAGGTTTTCACCCTTTAACGTCATGTTTTTAACCCTAAATCTAAATCTTGCAAATTCTCATCGTATACTCAAATCGGGAGGCTGAGGACTACGCGATTGGCTCGTGCGAATTACATTGGTCCCGTGCGAGGTGCTCCTTCCTCTTACGGGACCGTTTTGTGGCTATTTTATGTTTTCTCAACTTGAATCCATGTTTTTAACCCTAGGTCAAAATTTTATAAATTATCGTCGAATACTCGAACTAGGAGGCCAGGGACTATGCTGTCGGTTTGTACGAGTTACATTGGTCCCGTGCGAGGTACTCGTGCCTCTCTCGTTACCATTTTGTGGTTGTTTTAGTTTTTCACCCTTTGATGCCATGTTTTTAACCCTAAGTCTAAATTTTACAAATTCCTGTCGTATACTCAAATCGGGAGGCAAGGGACTCGCGGTTAGTCCCTACGAGTTACATTGGTCCCGTGCGACATGATCGTGCCTCTTATGGGACCGTTTTGTGACTGTTTTACATTTCATCCCTTAACGCCAAGTTTTTAATCCTAAGTCGAAATTTTACAAATTCTCATCGAATACTCAAACCGGAAGTCCAGGGACTACGTTGTTTGTTCGTACTAGTTACATTGGTCCCGTGCGAGGTACTCGTGCCTCTCACGGGACCATTTTGTGGTGGTTTTAGGTTTTCACCCTATGACGCCATGTTTTTAATCCTAATTCTAAATTTTACAAATTCTCGTCGTATAATCAAACGGGGAGGCTGGGGACTACATAGTCGGTCCCTATGAGTTACATTGGCCCCGTTCGAGGTTTATAGTGCCTCTTAGTGGACCGTTTTGTGGCTGTTTTATGTTTTCACTCATTGACGCCATGTTTTAAGCCTAAATCTATTTTTTACAAATTCTCTTCGTGTACTCAATCCGGGAGTCCCGTGACTACGCGGTCGGTTCGTACGAGTTACATTGGTCCCGTTCGAGGTGATGGTGCCTCTAATGGGACCGTTTTGTTATTGTTTTATGCTTTCACCCTTTCATGTCATGTTTTTAAGCCTAGTTCTAAATTTTCCAAATTCTCGTCCTATACTAAAACCGAGAGGCCGGGGACTATGCGATCTGTCCCTACGAGTTTCACTAGTCCAGTGCGAGGTGATCGTGCCTCTTACAGGAAAGTTTAATTATTGTTTTACATTTTCTCACTTTTATGTCATGTTTTTAAGACCAAGTATATTTTTTTTCAAATCCACATCATATACTCAAACCGGCAGGTCGGTGACAACGCGTCAGTTCGTACGAGTTACATTGGTCCCGTGTGAGGTGATCGTGCCTCTAACGGGACCATTTTGTGGTTGTTCTACATTTTCACCCTTTGACGTCATGTTTACAACCCTAAATCTAAATTGCGCAAATTCTTGTCGTATACTAAAACCAGGAGTCCCGTGACTACGCGGTCGATTCGTACTAGTTACATTGGTCCCATGGGAGGTGATGGTGCCTCTAACGAGAACGTTTTATTGTTGTTTTATATTTTCACCCTTTGACGTCATGTTTTCAAGCCTAAGTATAAATTTTCCAAATTCTCATCGTATACTCAACGCTAGAGGCCGGGGACTACGCAGTCGGTTCCTACGAGTTACATTGGTTCTGTCTGAGGTGCTCGTGCCTCTTATGGGACCATTTTGTAACTGTTTTACGTTTTTATCCCTTGACACCATGTTTTTAACCCTAAGTCAAAATTTCATAAATTCTCGTCGTATACTCAAACTGGGAGGCCAGGGACTACGCGTTTGGTTCGTACTAGTTACATTGGTCCCGTGCAAGGTACTCAGGCCTCTCACGGGACCATTTTGGGGTAGTTTTAGGTTTTCACCCATTGATGCCATGTTTTTAACCCTAAGTCTAAATTTTATAAATTCTCATTGTATGCTCAAACCGAGAAGCCCAGGACTACGCGATTAGTTCGTACGAGGTACTCGGGCCACTAACGGGACCACTTTGTGTTGGTTTTAGGTTTTCACCTGTTGATGCCATGTTTTAAGCCTAAATTTAATTTTTTACATGTTCTGATCGTATACTCAAACCGAGAATCTTATGACTACGCGATCCATTCGTAGGAGTTACATTGGTCATGTATGAGGTGTTGGTGCCTTTAATGGGAACATTTTGCTGTTGTTCTACATTTTCACCCTTTGATGTCATGTTTTCAAGCCTAAGCCTAAATTTTCTGAATTCTCATCGTATACTCAAATCGAGAGTTCAGGGACCAAGCGGTCGGTCCCTACGAGTTACATTGGTCAAGTGCGAGGTGATCGTGCCTCTTACAGGAAAAATTTGCTATTGTTTTACATTTTCCCACTTATATGTCATGTTTTTAAGCCCAAGTCTATTTTTTTACAAATTCACGTCATATACTCAAACCGGGCGGTCGATGACTACCCGGTCGATTTGTGCGAGTTACATTAGTCCCGTGCGAGGTGATCGTGCCTCTTACGGGACCATTTTGCGATTGTTTTACGTTTTCACCCTTTGACATCATGTTTGCAACCCCAATTCTAAATTTTGAAAATTCTCTTCGTATACTCAAACCGAGAGGCCAAGGACTACGTGATCGGTCCCAACAAGTTACATTGGTCCCGTGCGAGGTGTTCGTGCCTATCACATAACTGTTTTGTGGCTGTTTTATGTTTTTATACTTTTATGACATGTTTTTAAGCCTAAGTCTAAATTTTTACAAATTCTCGTCGTATACTCAAACCGGGAGGCTGATGACTATGGGGTCGGTTTGTATAAGTTACATTTGTCATGTGCGAGGTGATCGTGCCTCTAACGGGACCATTTTGCGGTTGTTTTACATTTTCACCCTTTGACGTCATGTTTTTAACCCTGTCAAAATTTAGCAAATTCTCGTCTTATTCTCAAACCGGGAGGCCGACGACTACGCGATCGGTTCGTAAGAATTACATTGGTCCCTTGCGAGGTAGTAGTGCCTCTTACGGGACCGTTTTGTGGTTGTTTTACGTTTTCACCCCTTGATGCCATGTTTTTAAGCCTAAGTCTGAATTTTACAAATTCTCGTCATATACTCAAACTGGGAGGCTGATGAGTGCATTGTTTTTTATATTTTATACACAAATTTATACCTTGTTAGTCCCATTTTGTTTCATTTAATAAATTTCTTTGCATCATTTTATTACAAAGGGAAAAAAATACAAGAATGATTGAATTCACTGTTAAAATGGCAATTTTAAGTAAAAAATGGGTGCTTCATTAATTTTATAATACTCTGGTACTAATTTGTGAAAAAGTTGCCTAGTGAAATTTTTGTAAGTAATTATGGAATTTGGTGCAAATTGACGATCAACTTGAAAAAGGCGTGAAAAAGTTGAATTTCCCAGTCGTTCGAAAAGATGCTATTTAAAAGTCACGAATTTTTATTCTCCGAATTGCACGAAATTTGACAAGCGTGTTTAGCAAGAAAAAAGAAGACTTTTTGAGTGGGGGGAAATTAAAGAGGTGCAAATTTAAGAGTTCCCCCAAAACCCTAAAGCCTCACCCTAAGCCTATAAATAGAACCCTTGGGGGTTAATTATTTTGTGTGTAGAACAATGAAAGATTTGTAGAGTAATTTTGAGAGATTGCAGTCAATTTGAGGGCCAAGTTTTTAGAGGATTGAAGATTATTGTTAGATAATTATTGTAAATTTGATTTATTAATGAAAATCCCTTTTTCTTCTTGCAATTTCCCTTTCATTATGATAGCTTGATTATTGTATTAGGATTAGGGTGAAGTTTATCATAGTTATCTAATATTGTCATTTTAATTTGATTATTGTCTATTCCCTACTTGTTTTAATTTTTATTAAAGATTCGGTATTCATTTTAAAATGACCCAAGAGTGTGTTTTAGAACCTTCAAAATTGTTTATTCAAATCAAGTTTTGAGATTTAAAAATAGTAATTTTGATGGATTATGCTTGCACTTTGATTGTTTTGATAGTCCATGCTTAAATAGATTTGCAAATTTTAAAACTTGTATAAACTAAGGGAATAGGGATTTTAGCCATCTAGTAGAGACGTTAAAAATATTTTGAACAAAATCGTCATATTTTCTTAATTAAATGCGGCGAGAGTCGGTTTAATTTGTGTTATAAAAAGGGAATGACAACATTAAATTAGTGTGAAATATTAGTCACGTGATAAATGGACCCCGAATACTAATTATTTTCTAATTGTTTACAAATCTCTTGCGTTACTCTCATTTATCATAGTTGCTTTTATTTAGTTTAGTACATATTCCTTATCCCATTTTATCTAGTTGGGTAGTTGTAATTCTTTTAAAAATTAAAATTGACAAATCCTCGTGGGTTCGACCCGTACTTACAATCGCTATTTTATAATATCCCGTGCACTTGCGGTATAAAATTGACCTCTAGTTTTTGGTGCCATTGCCGGGGATTTGTTCGATTTTTTTATAAAAAGAAGTTGCAACTTTCAGACTAGTTTTTTTTTACTTTTCGCAGTTTTGTTAGTAAAAGTTTCATAAAAAAAATTCTAAAAGAAAAAATTCTTGCTTTGTAAATTTCAATGGGTGATCCTCATATTGTTATCCCGTCATCTTTATCATATTACTCAATCGATCATGTGGATATGTTTTTACAAAATATTGAAAATTTAGATGACTACTTATTTCAATTTAACTTAGATGGGTCAGTAGTCATCTTAAAAATTAAAAAAGGTAGGGATGAGAATCCAACCCCTGTAATTGCTATTTGTTATCCAAAGTGTATCGGTTGGAAAGAGGTAAACAAACGATATAATAATGCTATTTCTAAAAATAATCATGAATTAAATGGGGACAAGCAATTTTGTGAGGTGGAAAGAATTGGCAATTACAGCACATGTAATACTTGTGATGATTTTGATGTTGATTTCTGTCGAGATTCTTCTCCTAATTTAATTAAGAAAAATGTTGATTCTTCTTATATGTGGGGAAATTTATTTTAAGATTCGTCATCCGATTTTAGTGACACGTGAAGTATTTATGACGGTCCTCCAATTTTTGACGAAGAAAGTGTATCGTCCCGTGATACCTTTTCTTCCTGCGCTTTTCATAAAGTCTCACATTTATGAGTGGAGTATGCATCCCTAATTTTACGTGAATATTTTCAAGAAAGGGATAGTAAATATTTGGATCCTTATTGCAATTTGTTACCTCCATGTGATGTATCAGCATATTATTTGTGCGATTCAAATTCGTTTATTATTGATGATGTCGGTGTACAACATTATGACTGTGGATTTAAGGTTAAAATTTGTGTTGTGCGGTCATGTTCTAAAATTTAAGATGTTTTGTCACTTAGTGCTATAAAGTTTTTTAATTGGAATGACCCACAACACTTTTGATTATTAATTTATGGTGATGATGGTAATTGTCATGTGTTTGTGTATTATTTATGTATTTTCTTTTTATTATTTTTTTAGTTAACATCTAGTATCATTTTACCTCTTTACTTTATTTTCTTTGTACATATTTTTATTTGAGCATACATTGAGGACAATGTAAAATTTAGGTTTGGGGGTGAGGATGATATTTTTGAAAAGAGAAAAAAAATGAAAAAACATTCCAAAATGATTTTCAATATAATTAAGTTTTCAAACGATTTCTTAATATAGAATTAATTCATCGATCTCTGAACTTATGAATTTTTTTACACATTAGCCATATAATATGATCGAAAATGGATATTGAGGCGAAAGTTAATATGCTTACCGAATAAATGTGGAGATTTTATCCCAGTAAGATTATTGTGTCATTAATCGTTTTCGAGAGATTTAAATCAATCCGAGTTAAAATAACTCAAACTTTCATTCAGTGATAAAATCGTCGATGATCTCAAATTCATTGTTTTGTTCGATTACTGAAAACAAAAACTCAAAATGTGAATCTTAAGCCCTAAAAGTCTTATTTTTTTTAAATGGATCAAGCACTAGAAGTCTTAGTAAATCCTCTTGATACACAAATTAACTTAATGAAACTTGATAAATGAGATTAGGCCATCGTTTGAAAGCCCAAAATTAAGCAAAAACTCCAACCTTTTTATTATATTCCGTTGCAAGCCCATTCGAGCCAAAAAGAAAATAAGCCTTTTGTTGAAAACCCGTTGTCCTACCCAACTCCAACTGGGAGTTTAAAGCCCATAAAAAGAAGCCATACCCATTTTCTGAGAATATTAGGGTAAAATTACGGTAGGAAAAAGGCTAAAAAAAGGACGTTGCCAAAATAATGTGTGAAAAGAAAACAAAAAAAAAAGGAAGAAGGAAGAAAGAGAAAAACAATGAGTTCAAAAAAAAAGAAAAGAAAAATAGAGGTTAGAAGAAGAAGTGCCTGAAAATCAAAATACAGAAAAACCTCTATATTCTCAGAAATTTTGAACTCCAAAAGCCATTATTTCTTGTTAGAATCGGAGCCTACAATACAACCAAAGGAATTCCTAATCGATCTCAAGTGAAATTAGTTAGAGTGTGGAGAGAAGATGAATAGGATCTATGGTGTGATTCAATGTTTTCAACAAGTAATCGATTTTCTGTTCATCAGATCATATTCATCGATTATAAAAGTCCATTTTTTATCATGTATATGTGAAATTTGTTCATCTAAATTTACTCTTTTATTCACATATACAAAGTGAAAATTACCCATTTCCGAGTGTTCAATTGTGAGAGCATCCCGTGAGATTTTGAAATGAAAACGAACTTTCGGATAAGAAATGTAACGATCAAGTCTTTTGAAATGGTCGGTTATATTGGCAATGCACACACTCATGATAAGTTGGGATTGAGAAGTGAAGTTATGCTATATTTATGAAGTTTGCATTCAAACTTGTTTTTATTACTTTTGTGTCTTTTGTACTGAGTCAAGTTTTTGAATTTTGTGGGTATATTCACTACAAACCCTCACAAGACAAAACTCGTCCAATAGGGTAACCTAGGGGTTTAACGGCTTGTTGCACATGCTAAGTGTAATCGTGATTCCTACGAAAGTGAGTTAGATTTAAAAACAAAAATATTTTTACTCGAGGACTAGAAAAGTTTAGGTTTAGGGGTCTTTGATGAGTGCATTATTTTGTATATTTTACACCCAAATTTATACCTTGTTAGTCCCATTTTGTTTTATTTGATAAATTTCTTAGGATCATTTTATTAAAAAGGGAAAAAATGCAAAAATGCTTGAATTCACTGTTAAAATGGCAATTTTAAGTCAAAAATGGGTGCTTCATTAATTTTATAATATTCTTGTACTAATTTGTGAAATAAGTTTCCTAGTGAAATTTTTGTAGGTAATTATGGAATTTGGTGCAAATTGATGATCAAGTTGAGAAAGGTGTGAAAAAATAGAATTTTACGTTCGTTTGAAAAAATGTTGTTTAAAAGTCAAGAATTTTTAATCTCCGAATTAGACGAAATTTGACAAGCGTGTTCAGCAAGAAAAAAGAAGACTTTTCGAGTGGGGGGAAATTGAAGAGGTGGAAATTGAAGAGTTCCACCAAAACCCTAAATACTCACCCTAAGCCTATACGTAGAACCCTTGGGGGATCATTTTTGGTGTGTAGAACAATGAGAAATTTGTAGAGTAATTTTGAGAGATTGTTGTCAATTTAAGGGCCAAGTTTTTAGAGGATTGAAGATTACTGTGAGATAATTATTGTACTTTTAATTTATTAATTAAAATATGTTCTTCTACTTGCAATTTCTCTTTCATTATGATAGCTTGATTATTGTATTTGGATTGGGGTGAAGTTTATCATAGTTAGCTAATAATGTCATGTTAATTTGATTGTTGTCTATTCCCTACTTGTTTTAATTGTTATTAAAGATTTGGTATTCATTTTAAAGTGACACGAGAGTGTGTTTTAGAACTTTCAAAATTGTTTTGTCAAATCATGTTTTGAGATTTAAAAATAGTAATTTTTGATGGATTATATTTGTACTTTGATTGTTTTTATAGTCCATGCTTAAATACATTTGCAAATTTAAAAACTTGTACTTTCTAAGGGAATGGGGATTTTAGCCGTCTAGTATAGACGTTATAATATATTTTGAACAAAATCGTCATATTTTCCGAATTAAACGTGGCGAGATATGGTTTAATTTGTGTTATAAAAAGAGAATGACATCATTAAAGAGTGTGCAATATTAGTTACGTGATAAATAGATGCCGAATTCTAATTATTTCCTAATTTTTTACAAGTCTCTTGCGTTACTCACATTTATCATAGTTTCTTTTATTTAGTTTATTACATATTCCTTATCCCATTTTATCTAGTTGGACAATTGCAATTCTTTTAAAAATTAAAATTGAGAAATCCTCATGGATTCGACCCGTACTTACACTGTATATTCTATAATAGCTCGTGCACTTCCTACATAAAATTGACAACTGAGGCCGAGGACTATGCGGTCGGTCCCAACGAGTCGCATTGGTACCGTGCGAGGTGATCGTGCCTATCACGGAACCGTTTTGTGGATGTTTTACGTTTTTACACATTTATGACATGTTTTTAAGTCAAACTCTACATTTTTACAAATTCTCGTCGTATAATCAAATCGGGAGTCCGATGACTACGGGGTCGATTTGTACGAGTTACATTTGTCCCGTGCGAGGTGATCGTGCCTCTAAGGGGACCATTTCGTGGTTGTTTTACGTTTTCACCCTCTGACGTCGTGTTTATAACCCTAAGTCTAAATTTTGGAAATTCTCATCGTGTACTCAAACCGGGAGGCTGCGGACTACGCGATCGGTTCGTACGAATTACATTGGTCCCGTATGAGGTGCTAGTACCTCTTACGGGACAGTTTTATTGTTGTTTTAAGTTTTCACCCCTTGATGCCATATTTTTAAGCCTAAGTCTAAATTTTACAAATTTTCATTGTATACTCAAACCGATAGGCCGAGGACTACGCGGTTGGTCCCAACGAGTTACATTGGTCCTGTGCAAGGTGATAGAGCCTCTCAAGGAACCGTTTTGCAACTATTTTACATTTTTACACTTTTATGACATGTTTTAAAGGCTAAGTCTAAATTTTTACAAATTCTCATCGTACACTCAAATCGGGAGGCCGACGACTATGGGGTCGGTTTGTACGAGTTACATTAGTCCCGTGCGAGGTGATCGTGCCTCTAATGGGATTATTTCGTGGTTGTTTTAGGTTTTCACCCTTTCACGCCATATTTTTAAACCTAATTCTAAATTTTACAAATTCTCATCGTATACTCAAACTGTGAGGCCGGGGACTATGCAGTCGGTTCGTAAGAGTTGCCTTAGTCATGTACGAGGTGGTCTAGCCTCTAACAGGACCGTTTTGTGGCTGTTTTACGTTTTCACCAATTGACACCATGTTTTTAAGCCAAAGTCTAAATTTTTGCAAATTTTCATCGTATACTGAAACCGGGAGTCCCATGACTACGCGGTCGGTTCGTACGAGTTCCATTGGTCTTGTGCAAGGTGATGGCGCCTCTAACGGGACCGTTTTGTTGTTATTTTACGTTCTCACCCTTCGACGTTATGTTTTCTAGCCTAATTCTAAATTTTCCGAATTCTCGTCGTACACTCAAAACGGGAGGTCGGGGACTATGTGGTCGGTCCCTACGAATTACATTGCTCAAGTGCGAGGTGATCGTGCCTCTTACCGAATAATTTTTTTATTATTTTACATTTTCCCACTTTTATGTCATTTTCTTAAGCCCAAGTCTATTTTTTTGCTAATTCACGTCGTATACTCAAATCGGGCGGTCGGTGACTACGCGGTCGGTTCGTACGAGTTACATTGGTCCCGTGCGAGGTGATCATGCCTCTAACAGGACCATTTTGCGGTTGTTTTACGTTTTAACCCTTTGACGTCATGTTTTTAACCCTAAGTCTAAATTTTTCAATTTCTCGTCCTATACTCAAATTGGGAGGCCGAGGACTACACTAACTATTCGTACGAATTACATTGGTCCCGTGTGACGTGCTCGTGCCTCTTACAGGACCGTTTTGTGGTTGTTTTACATTTTCACCCCTTGACGCCACATTTTTAGGACTAAGTCTAAATTTTGCAAATTATCGTCATAAACTCAAATCGGGAGGCCCAGGACTATGCGGTCGGTCCTAACGAGTTACATTGGTCCCGTGCTAGGTGATCGAGCCTCTCACGGAAATTTTTTGCGATCGTTTTACTTTTTACACTTTTATGACATGTTTTTAAGGCTAAGTCATTTTTACAAATTCTCATCGTATACTCAAACCGAGAGGCCAATGACTACGGGGTCGGTTTGTACGAGTTACATAGGTCCCGTGCGAGGTGATCGCGCCTCTGACGGGATTATTTTGAGGTTCTTTTAGGTTTTTACCCTTTAACACCATATTTTTAACCCTAAGTCTAACTTTTGAAAATTCTCATCATACACTCAAACTGGGAGGTCGGGGACTATGCAGTCAGTTCGTACGAGTTGCATAAGTCCCGTGCGAGGTGGTCTAGCCTCTCACAATACCGTTTTGTGGCCATTTTATGTTTTCACCTGTTGACACCATGTTTTAAACCTAAGTCTAAATTTTTGCAAATTATCGTCGTATACTGAAATCGGGAGTCCCGTGACCACGTGGTCAGTTCGTACGAGTTACATTGGTCTCGTGAGAGGTGATGGTGCTTCTAACGGGACCGTTTTGTTGTTGTTTTACATTTTCACTCTTTGACATCATGTTTTCTTGCCTAAGTCAAAATTTTCTGAATTCTGGTCGTATACTCAAAACGAGAGGTCGGGGACTATGCGGTCGGTTCCTACGAGTTACATTGGTCATGTGCGAGGTGATCGTGCCTCTTACAGGTAAATTTTGTTATTGTTTTTCATTTTCCCACTTTTATGTCATGTTTTTAAGCCCAAGTCTAATTTTTTTCAAATTCACGTCGTATACTCAAACCGGGCGGTCGGTGACTACGAGTTACATTGGTCCCATGTGACCAAGCGTAAATGCTTCTGAATTTAGCCCCTTAATTTAGTGATTTTAATATCTCGAACAAAGTAATTGAATCATTTTTAGTCTATATCACTCTATTATCTGTTTCTAACAATATTCCCTAGTTTTTGTGTAAGTGTGATGAAGTTTTCAGGAATGGAATGCAAGAAAGGAAATGAAGAAATTAGAAGAAAAGTCAAAGGGCAAAAGAGTAAAGTTCCACTCAAAAATCGAAGGCGACACCAAAAGTGAAGTTGAAGAGCATGAGTTCACATGAGCATAGGAAGAATCGGCACCCAAATCGGAGTTCTAGATCAAAAGTTATGTCCAGTCAAAGTTGCAAGGAGAAAGTCAACAAGGAAGAAAACCGGACCGATCCGATGGAAAACGGACCGATCCGAAATGATCCAAGTCCAGTAGACCCCAGATGGATAGCAAACCGATGGAGATGAAATTCGGACCAATCCGACTAGGACCGGACCGGTCCGATAGAAATAAAAGAACCGATCCGGTGGATATCGGACCGATCCGAGGGTAATCCGGACCGGTCCGGTCATGCGAAATCCTGGCATTAATTATGAAGTTAAAGCAGTGCAACTCTTGGTGAAACTTGTGCCACAAGCACATTGAGCTGTCAAATTCGATCCTTTGTGCTATAAAAGCCCGTGCTCTACATCATTTGAGGGAATAGCTAGGGTTTTGCTAAGAGAGGCTAGGTTACAAAGTGGCTAGGGAATTCTAGGGTTAGTTTTTGAGAGAGTAATTCAGAAGTTTTCAATTTCTTTCATGAACCCTAGTTTGTAAGGATTCTGAATTCCAATTACTTTCTTGTTGCTGAATTCAAGTAAACTCATTCCATTCTCTAGTTTTATTATTTGCAAATTACTTACAATGTCTTGTGGATCCATAATTTTACATGATAATTTATTCTTGAACCAAAGCATGAGTAGCTAAATTCCCTAGGGTTGGGGTACATGAACTCAATCCAAGGCAAATTATTTATGTAGAAAACAGAGGTTAAATTAAAATATTGATTGAATCGTGAAAGAAAATCATACAAACATTGTCAATCTTTTAATCTCTCTTTCCCTAGGTACTTGAGATGTTTAAGAATGCTTTGCGAGTATGATTTATCATTCACCGCTTTATATCTATCTTTGATTTCATATGATGCGGGCTAGATCCCTCATATAGGTAATGCTTAGAACTTATAAAGACTGGATCTAGTCAATAATTTTAATTTACAATTCTAGTATTCTATAAGGTAATTTGTTAAGGATTGAGGGATTGTACCCTACCCTATTTTCTCCCATTTTTCAGATCTAAATATTTTTGCAATTTTCAGGTTGTTTTTCTTAAGTAAAATTTTATTTCACTTGAAATTTTCCCAATCATTAATCATCTTTTTGTTTCTTTTGAGAAATCATATCAAGATTTAATAATTTTTCTGATTATTATTTGGCAATCTCGATCCCTGTGGATACGATCCCGATTTACCGGGTTACTACTTGAGCGACAGGCTTGCACTTGAGCCTAGAGTAAAACGCACTTTTGAGACAAAATCTTAGTCGCGTCATGTTTTTGGCGCCGTTGCCGGGGATCCGAAATTGTTAAATTTTCAAGAAAGTTATTTTTATCTACAAGTGATTTCGAAAAAAATATATATTTTCTCATCTTTTGTGTGTTTATATGCAGAATTCATCTCCCACCCAAGTTAACGAAAATCCTATTGTCGAAGCAAGTTCTGAAAATTCGGAGTCTATTCCTTTTTGGGTTCCACCTCCTTCGCCTAATAATTCCATCACAAGTCGTTCATTGAGTCAAACACAGAGTGAGAATTCTGAACCTTTCGGTAGCGATATGTCGGATCATGGTAGTGTCGGTGTTGGTGCTGGAGAGGAGGAGATACCTTACCTTCCCATGAAAGATTTGTTATTTCCGGAGCGAACTGTTACCCCTGGTTGCATTTTACTCCCGTATAATGCCGGTCAGTTCCACTTTCGGAATGGTATGATCCAAATTCTTCCTACATTTCATGGGATGGATTCTGAAAAACCATATCTGCATATTCGAGAATTCGAAGATACATGTGAGACCTTTGGTGACCAAGCTTGTCCACAAGATGTAATCCGGTTGAAGCTCTTCCCTTTTTCCTTAAAGGATAAAGCTAAAACTTGGTTATGGTCCCTACCCCCAAATTCTGTGTTATCCTGGAGAGATATGCAATCCAAGTTTATATCAAAAAATTTTCCATAACACAAAACCAATTATCTTAAAGCCAAAATTCAAGCTTTTCGTCAAAATGAGAATGAGGCTTTCGATAAGTGTTGGGAGAGATTTCAGGAGTTAGTTAGTGCATGCCCACATTAGGGTTTTGAAAAGCATCATCTGATTTCATTTTTTCATCAAGGCCTTACTTTAGCATCCAAACAACTTGTTCAAACCATGTGTGAAAGACCTTTTTGGGAGTTAAATTCGAGCGATGCCGAGGCTCATTTGAAATATGTGGCAGAGACTACCCAAGAATGGGATACTTCTGACCCCAATAGTCAAAATAGGAATCAACAAGTGTCTAATTTGCCTGCTGTGTACGGTATTTATCACTTGGACAAGGACACTTTGTTGGATCAAAAATTTGACCAATTGGAGAAGAACTTCAGAGATATGCTTGAAGTGCGATTGAGAGATGTGTTTGGACCCGTACAAGTCGAAAAGGAGAAAGTGTGTGCCATTTGTAATGCGGGTCATTCTACCAAAGGATGTCCTACCATTCCTTCATACAAGGCAATGTACACTGAACATGTTGATGCAATAGGGGGTTTTCGAGGAAATTATAATGCACAGCAAGGGAATGCATATAATCAATCGTGGACGAATCCTGGGTTCAATTATGGACAACCCCAAGGTGGGATGGTTCCTAATCCACATATGACTCTACCACCACCTCCTCAATTTCAGCAAGTGGCTCCTCCAATACCAAATCCTATGCAGGTACCACCTCCTGCTCCGTATGTAGCTCCACCAAGGAGATCTCTTGAAGATAATTTCAATCAAGTCATCCAATCTCAAAAAGAGAGAGATGCTAAATATGATCGAATGTTCGCTGAAATGCATACTAACATCTCTAGGTTGCAGTCTGCGGTGAATACTCAAGAGAAGGGTAAACTTCCAGCCCAAGGCCAAAGACCTCATCTTCAATGTCAATCCACAGTTGGCTCCACATCATCGGATTTGCAAGAACAATGTCAAGCTATTACTACTCTTCGTAGTGGCCGCGTGATTGATCTATCACCAAAGCTTCCAAAGGTGGACGATGATGGAGTTGAACCCAAAATTTCTAAGGAATCTGAAACTCCCGAGTGTGTAGAACCTCCCTTAGAAAAGGAATTGAAAGATGAGGAAGTTGAACCTGAAATTGAAGTCAAGTTGCCTACGATTGCTCCATTTCCTCAACGCTTAGAGCCACCCAAAAAAGGGGATTCGCGTACCGAGGTGTTGGATGTGTTGAAGCAAGTAAAATTGAACTTGCCGTTCCTTGATGCTATTCAACAAATTCCATCATATGCTAAGGTTATCAAAGATCTTTTGACTGTCAAAAGACGGCTTAAGGTGAAGAAGAATGTTTTCTTGGCACAAAATGTGAGCTCGTTTCTTCTCAATGATCTTCAACCAAAATTCAAGGATCCAGGTGCACCTACAATTTCGTGCATCATAGGAGAAAAAAGAGTAGAAAAAGCATTGCTTGATTTAGGTGCGAGTGTAAACATCCTTCCATACTCCATCTATAAGCAGCTTGATTTAGGTGATTTAAAACCTACCCGAATCACTCTACAGTTAGCGGATCGAACAGTGAAAGTGCCTCGTGGGGTTGTAGAAGACGTGATAGTTCAAGTGGACACGTTCTACTTTCCTGTTGATTTTGTCATTTGGGACACTGAGCCTGTTCCCCATACGAGAAATCATGTTCCAATAATCTTGGCCGTCCATTCTTAGCTACTGCTAATGCTTTGATCAATACAAGGAATGGCCAAATGCAACTCACTTTTGGAAACATGACTCTCGAGACCAATATTTTCAATGTCGCTAACCAAATGGGTGATGAGGATGAGATTCTTGAGGTTGATCTTATTGAAGAAGTGGTGGATGAGAACATTGAAAAATTATAGGCGGAGATGCATTGGAAGTGTGTTTAGTGCAAAGTGGCGAGAAAAAGAGTTCTTATACTGAGTTTGAGTGTGAGGTGGAGGAGTTAGAAACTTGGTTACAAGGAGATGAGAGTTTTGAGAATTTAAGAGATGTTGACTGGATTTCTAGGTATGACGAATTGCCTCCGAGGGAGACAACCATGCTTCCCTCCGAAAATAGATTTCCTAGTCTTGAGTTGAAGAAACTACCCTCCCATGTCAAATATGCCTTTCTAGGAGAGAATGATACATTTCCTGTTGTTGTGTCTTCCCGTCTAGAAAAAGGGCAAGAGGGTATGTTGTTGGATGTGTTGAGAAAACATAGAAGTGCTTTTGGTTGGACTATAGCAGATTTGAAAGGTATAAGTCCATTGATTTGTACCCATAAAATCCATCTTGAGGAAGAAGTGAAGCCCTCGCGAGAGATGCAAAGGCGATTAAACCCAACCATGAAAGATGTAGTAAGAGCGGAAATCATCAAGTTGCTAGATGCTGGAATTATCTATCCCATTTCGTATAGTAAATGGGTGAGCCCAATTCAAGTCGTTCCAAAAAAATCAGGAATGACCGTGGTTGAAAATGCTAAGGGAGAATTAATACCTCAACGCACCACCACCGGGTGGCGTGTTTGCATTGACTACCGAAACTCAATGCCGGAACTCAAAAAGATCATTTTCCCTTACCATTCATCGATCAAGTGATTGAACGAGTGGCTGGCCATCCTTACTATTGTTTCCTAGATGGGTATTCCGAATATAATCAGATTGAAGTGGATGTACTTGATCAAGAAAAGACGACTTTTACATGTCCGTTTGGTACGTTTGCCTATAAACGTATGCCATTTGGGTTATGAAATACTCCAGCAACTTTTCAAAGGTGCATGTTAAGTGTCTTTAGCGACATGATTGAAAAAGGTCTTGAGGTGTTCATGGACGATTTCAGCGTTTTCGGTCCATCTTTTGACCAATGTTTACCTAATCTTGAAAGAGTTCTATTCCGATGTGTGGAAAAAGACTTAGTCCTCAATTGGGAAAAATGCCATTTTATGGTTACCGAGGGCGTAGTTTTAGGTCACATAGTCTCATCTAGAGGAATTGAAGTTGATCGAGAAAAAATTGAAGTAATAGCTGAGTTACCCCCGCCAAAATCACTTAAAGATGTGAGGTCCTTTCTAGGCCATGATGGATTTTATAGGAGCTTTATCAAAGACTTTAGCGCCATCTCTAGACCTTTGAGTAATCTTCTTATGAAAGACACTCCATTTGAGTGGAATAAAGCATGTCAAGAAGCTTTTGATAAACTTAAAAGCATGCTTATTTCCGCTCCTATCATGCAAGCTCCGGATTGGTCACTTCCCTTTGAGCTTATGTGTGATGCAAGTGATTACGCGATTGGGGAAGTTCTTGGACAGAGGAAAGATAAGAAAGCTCATGTTATTTACTATGCTAGCAGAACATTATCTGGCCCTCAGCTTAATTACTCTACCACAGAGAAAGAGTTACTAGCAGTCGTTTTTGCTCTCGACAAATTTCGCTCTTACATTGTTGGGTCGCCTATCATTTGCTTCACTGATCATTCAGCACTGAAATATCTCTTGAGTAAAAAAGATGCCAAACCCCGTCTAATCAGGTGGATCCTACTCTTACAAGAGTTTAATCTCTCGATTAAAAATAAGAAAGGAGTAGAAAACGTCGTCGCTGACCATTTGTCATGCCTCTCGTCCGACGTGACTATTGATCCCATTCCCATAGACGAGTATTTTCCGGATGAAAATTTATTTGCTACTTCTTCTCTCCCTTGGTTTGCGGATATAGTCAATTATCTTGTCACTAGAGTTATTCCATCTAATTGGACTCCGCAAGATAGAAGAAAGTTCATTACATGGTCATGCATGTTCTTTTATGATGATCCATATTTGTTTAAGTATTGTGTTGATCAAATCATCCGGAGATGTGTACCCGATGAAGAAATCCAAGGGGTAATTCGATTATGTCATTCAGAAGCATGTGGAGGTCATTTTTCTAAAAATAAAACTGCTGCAAAAATCCTTCAAAGTGGTCTGTATTGGCCCACAATCTTCCGGGATGTGAATGCTTTTTATAAATCATGCGATAGATGCCAAAGAATGGGAGCTATTACTCGCCGTGACATGATGCCATTAACCCCAATTCTAGTATTGGAGTTGTTTGATTGTTGGGGTATTGGTTTCATGGGCCCATTTCCACCTTCTTTTGGATTTCTATACATCCTCGTTGCTGTAGATTACGTCTCCAAATGGGTTGAGGCGATAGCTACAAGGATGAATGATAGCAAAGTGGTGATAAAATTCATTCAAGAAAATATACTTTCCCATTTTGGTATGCCTAAGGCCATAATCAGTGATAATGGAACTCATTTTTGCAATAGGCCTATGTAGAAACTAATGCAGAAGTATGGCATTGTCCATAAAGTTGGAACAACTTATCATCCTCAATCGAATGGCCAAGCCGAGCTTGCTAATCGGGAAATCAAAAACATCTTGGAAAAGACGATCAATCCTAATAGGAAAGATTGGTATCTCAGATTAAATGATGCGCTCTGGGCTTATAGAACCACATATAAGAATCCCCTTGGGATGTCCCCATTTCGATTTGTGTATGGAAAATCTTGTCATCTTTCGATTGAGATCGAACACAAAGTGTATTGGGCTATCAAAAGGGTGAACTTCAATATGGATAAAGCCGGTGAAACAAGGAAACTTCAGTTGAATGAGTTGGAAGAAATACGAAATGATGCATATGAAAGTGCTAAAATATCCAAGGACCGAATGAAACGAGCTCATGATGGAATCATTCGTAAGAAAGAGTTTCATTCGGGACAAAAAGTACTTCTCTAAAACTCGAGGTTGCACTTGTTTCCCGGAAAATTGCGGTCAAGATGGTTAGTTCCATTTATTGTGACAGAGGTATTTCCCCATGGAGCTGTTGAACTCAAAGATGAGAAAGGGGGAAACACATTTAAAGTTAATGGGCATCGTCTCAATCCCTATTTGGAAGCAATTGTCAAAGAAGCCGACACAATCTGGCTGTCGAACCCCATTTATGGGGATTGACTGAACAAAGAGAGG
The DNA here is from genome assembly GCA_949130495.1 of Sambucus nigra. Taxonomy (NCBI): domain Eukaryota; kingdom Viridiplantae; phylum Streptophyta; class Magnoliopsida; order Dipsacales; family Adoxaceae; genus Sambucus; species Sambucus nigra. The sequence continues at coordinate 257,825,688 of OX422224.1, forward strand.
TGAGGTCGTCGCACTCCCGACATGTATGGGGTGATTGTAGTACATAGGAGTCTTAGGAGTTAGGAGTCGTAGGATTGAGTCAGTCCCGGGGTTGAGAATCCGAAGGGTGAGGGGTGTTTCGTTTTCGATGAGCATTGAGGATAGTTTGAAGTATGAGCGGTTGTAAACCCATGTTTGGAATGGAGAATAGGAGCATTTATGGTGAGAAGAAAAGAGAGGAAGAATTCAGGAAAATCAACAGCACGAATTGGTCCGGTCTGATTAAAAGAACTGATCCGGTCAGGCGGATCAGTCCGGAGGAATTAAAAGAACCGATCCGATAAGGCGGATCGGTCCGGTCCCAAAACCGGATCGGTCCGGTTGTTTGCAGAAATTCATTTCCCAAGGGAAACCTCTTCAATCCACACCTCTTCACTTCCCCCAATCCATTCACTTCCTTTAAAAATTCGTCCCCCCATTTCCCACCCTTTCATCCCTCCAATTTCCCAATCCATTCCTATAAATACACCCATCCCCCTACCCATTTTCTTCACACCTCCACCTATCTTCTCTATTCTATCTCCATTCCCATCTCAATATCCTCCATATCCATGACTGCTCCCTAGAAATATACCTCTATTGAAGTCCTGCCCGATGGAAATGGAGAGTACCGTTCCCGCCGCGAAGCAAATTGGTGCCGTAGGTTTTTCAGCCCTACCCGAAAAATTCATATCGAACGTCAAGTGTTGTGGGACCAAATGCCCAATTCTGTCACAGCCTTTTTCCTATCACGGGGGTGGTGTCGTTTCTTCAACGAACCTTATGAGGCAGTTTGGGAGAATGAAGTGCGTCAGTTCTACGGATCTCTTGTCCGTACCGCTGAATTTGAATCACAAGCCTTTGTTGATTCCATCCCTATTCCATTCTCACTTGACCTTGTGGCACGGAAACTCGTGTCTTATGGTGTGATCACTCCGGCCTAGTTTGACTATCCGGGTCCCGATTCCGTTCTCACTAAAGAAGTTTGAATCTCAAGGCTCAAGCCCGGTGCGGTTTGAAATACCGAGACATTTCCCGTCGGTCGCTTATCCGACAAGGCACGATTTACCTTTCATGTCGTTTGTGCCAATATTTTGCAAACTTCCAATGATTCAGCGATGAGGCCGCGCCAAGCTACTATGATGTATCATTTGTTCGACCCTGCGACAGTGATCAACTTAGCTCGGATATTTTACACCGATATCCTTTTTGTGGCCTATGACAAAAAGGGTCGCGCCCCTCTTCCTTATGATCGCCTCATTACCTCAATGCTTTGAGATGCCGGGATAGCACCACCATAAGATCTTATCAACTTGCCCAAGCCATTAGGGCAAGAATCCCGCACTCGTAGTGAAAGACAAATTCAGCTAGTCCGTGCAAGGCGCGGTGACGATTCGAGTGACGAGGAGTCCGATGAGGAGGAGAACGTCGCTGATGAGGACGTTGAGATGGAGGAAGGTGATGAGGAAGAATATGACAAGACTGCTGATCCGGATTATGTTCCGGTTGGTACGGGCTTGACTGAGCGCGTTCTCTCACTTGAAACGCGTTTTGATAAGTATGTGTCCTCCTACGAGAGGGACATGAGTTTGGTCCTGCGTATGCAGGCCGACTTGTACAGTCTTCAGTTGGGACCCGAGGCCCCTCTTCCTCATTACTATTATAATCCCTATGATCCTGCTGCTCCCAGTCCTTCCCATCCCCCACCCGCCCCTTAGGATGCCCCTCTTCCCCTTAGCTATGTTTTTTTTTCTTTTTGTCACAGTCAGTTTGTAATATACAGATTTAGTATGATATTTGCTTGTTTTATTTATATCACTCTTTATGTTGTCTTCTTTATCTCTCTCGTCCATTTGATTGCGGAAAATGCAAATCACTAAGTTAGGGGGGATGACAGGTGCGTATTCATAAAACTTCGCATATATATATAATTAAAAAAAAAAACCAAAAATATTTTTCTTCAAAATAAATGAAAATTGGAATTTAAAATTTTCAAAAATATCACCTTTATTCTATTTAAAGTCTCAAATTGTTAAATCTCAATTGCACTAAGCCAAAATTGACCGAAGATGGAAATTGAAAGAAAATTGACGACTTTACGAATAAGTGTGGAGATTGATCAAACCCGGTGAGATTTCGAGCCTTTCAATTTTTTATGAGTTTTTAAATCAATCCGAGTTTATGATTAACTCAAAGTTCTTTTCAGCGTTATAATAAGTCGTTGATGATCTCAATCCTTTGTTTTGATCGGTTATGGGAAATGTGTGAAATGTTGTCTCGAAATTCGTGTTAAATATATCTTTAAACTTAATTAATCTCGAGATGCATATGGTAATGTGATTAGCAATTTGGACAATGAAGTAGGCCTTCGTTTGTTACCCAAAAATATTAGCCATAAAAAGTTGTGAAAAACAAAATATCCCTTTGCAACCCACTTTGAGCCTAATAAAATATTTTCCTTTCGTTTGATAACTCGAAAAACCCAAATAGCCCGGAATTGTGAAAATTGAGAAAATTCATCAAGTAAGTTCAAAATGTGCAATAAAAAGGGGCAAGAGAAAAATAGAAAAAAAACGTTAAAAAAAATAGTGAGAAAAAAAAATAAAAATTGAAAAAGAAAGAGAAAAATGAGCAAATGCCCGAAAAAGCACAAACGGACATCGTAAGAAATTTTTCCAATTCGAAACATTTTGTCCATTCCCATTTTTACCCTTTACACCTTTTAACCCAAAAAGTCCTAACTGAGTCCAAATTGCGAAATTGATTACCGCGTGGAGAGCTAAGACATGAAAAGATAAAATGAGAGATTAAATGGTATGAACTAGAGGTGATGTTCCCATTTCCTAATAACTGTATTCCGATGATGAGATCTTTGCCCCATAAATTTCCTTCTTTTCAATTTTGTATGCATGAATTTGTGTCCATTATATTTTCACTACAAACCCTCACGAGACAAAACTCGTCCTACTAGGGTAACCTAGAGGTTTATAGGCTTGTTGCATACGCTCAATGCAATCGCTTGCCCGCGAAAAAGGTATTCTATCCCAATAAAGGAATTTTCAAGAGTAGAATTTTGGTTAGATTCAGTTACATTGCCCGGGACGTGCAAAGTCCTAAGTGAGGGGGATTTTACCAAGCGTAAATTCTTCTGAATTTAACCCCTTAATTTAGTGATTTTAATATCTCGAACAAAGTAATTGAATCATTTTTAGTCCATATCACTCTATTATCTGTTTCTAACAATATTACCTAGTTTTTGTGTAAGTGTGATGAAGTTTTCAGGAATGGAATGCATGAAAGGAAAAGAAGAAATTAGAAGAAAAGTTAAAGGGAAAAAGAGTAAAGTTCCACTCAAAATCGAAGGCGACACCAAAAGTGAAGTTGAAGAGCATGAGTTCACATGAGCATAGGAAGAATCGGCACCCAAATCGGATTTCTAGATCAAAAGTTATGGCCAGTCAAAGTTGCAAGGAGAAAGTCAACAAGGAAGAAAATTGGACCGATCCGATGGAAACCAGACCGATCCGAAATGATCCAAGTCCAGTAGACCCCGGATGGATAGCAAACCGATGGAGATGAAATTCGGACCAATCCAAATAGGACCGGACCGGTCCGATAGAAATAAAAGAACCGATCCGGTGGATATCGGACCGATCCGAGGGTAATCCGGACCAGTCCGGTCATGTAAAATCCTGGCATTAATTATGCAGTTAAAGCAGTGAAACTCTTTGTGAAACTTGTGACACAAGCACATTGAGCTGTCAAATTCGATCCTTTTTGCTATAAAAGCCCATGCTCTACATCAGTTGAGGGGCTAGCTAGGGTCTTTATAAGAGAGGCTAGGTTACAAAGTGGCTAGGATATTCTAGGGTTAGTTTTTGAGAGAGTAATTCAGAAGTTTTCAATTTCTTTCATGAACCTTAGTTTGTAAGGATTCTGAATTCCAATTAGTATCTTGTTGCTGAATTCAAGTAAACTCATTCCATTCTCTAGTTTTATTATTTGCAAATTACTTACAATGTCTTGTGGATCCATAATTTTACATGAGAATTTATTCTTGAACCAAAGCATGAGTAGCTAAATTCCCTAGGGTTGGGGTACATGAACTCAATCCAAGGCAAATTATTTATGTAGAAAACAGAGGTTAAATTAAAATATTGATTGAATCGTGAAAGAAAATCATACAAACATTGTCAATCATTTAATCTCTCTTGCCCTAGGTACTTGAGATGTTTAAGAACGCTTTGCGAGTATGATTTATCATTCACCGCTTTATATCTATCTTTGATTTCATATGATGCGGGCTAGATCCCTCATATATGTAATGCTTAGAAGTTATAAAGACTGGATCTAGTCAATAATTTTAATTTACAATTCTAGTATTCTATAAGGTAATTTGTTAAGGATTGAGGGATTGTACCCTACCCTATTTTCTCCCATTTGTCAGATCTAAATATTTTTGCAATTTTCAGGTTGTTTTTCTTAAGAAAAGTTTTATTTCACTAGAAATTTTCCCAATCATGAATCATCTTTTTGTTTCTTTTGAGAAATCATATCAAGATTTAATAATTTTTCTGATAATTATTTGGCAATCTCGATCCTTGTGGATACGATCCCGATTTACTGGGTTACTACTTGAGCGACAGGCTTGAACTTGAGCCTAGAGTAAAACACACTTTTGAGACAAAATCTTAGTCGCGTCAAGTTTTCGGGATTCTGGTCGTATACTCAAAACGAGAGGTCGGGGACTATGCGGTCGGTTCCTACGAGTTACATTGGTCATGTGCGAGGTGATCGTGCCTCTTACAGGTAAATTTTGTTATTGTTTTTCATTTTCCCACTTTTATGTCATGTTTTTAGGCCCAAGTCTAATTTTTTTCAAATTCACGTCGTATACTCAAACCGGGCGGTCGGTGACTACGAGTTACATTGGTCCCATGCGAGGTGATCATGCCTCTAATCGGACCATTTTGCAGTTGTTTTACGTTTTCACTCTTTGACGTCATGTTTTTAACCCTAAGTCTAAATTTTGCAAATTCTCGTCATATGCTCAAACCGGGAGGCCGTGGACTACGCGATCGGTTCGTACAAATTACATTGGCCCCGTGTGAGGTGCTCGTGCCTCTTACTATACCGTTTTGTGGCTATTTGACGTTTTCACCCCTTGACGCTATGTTTTTATGCCTAAGTCTAAATTTTACAAATTCTCGTCATATACTCAAATCGGGATGCCGAGGACTATGCGGTCGGCCCCAACGAGTTACATTGCTCTCGTGCGAGGTGATCGTACCTATCACATAACCGTTTTGCAACAGTGTTACGTTTTTACACTTTTATGACATATTTTTATGCCTAAGTCTAATTTTTTCCAAATTCTCATCGTATACTCAAACCAAGAGGCCGATGACTATGGGGTCGGTTTTATGAGTTACATTGGTCCCGTGTGAGGTGATCGTGCCTAAAATGGGAAAATTTTGCAGTTGTTTTATGTTTTCTCCCTTTGACGTCATCTTTTTAACCCTAAGCCTTAATTTTGTAAATTCTCGTTGTTTACTCAAATCTGGAGGCCGGTGACTATGCGATTGGTTCACACGAATTACATTGATCCCGTGCAGGGTGCTAGCACCTCTTACGGGACTGTTTTGTGGATGTTTTACGTTTTCACCCCTTGACGCCATGTTTTTAAGCCTAAGTCTAAATTTTACAAATTCTCGTCGTATGCTCAAACCGGGAGGCCGATGACTTCCCGGTCAGTCCCAACGAGTTACATTGGTCCCGTGCAAGGTGATAGAGGCTCTCACGGAATTGTTTTGCAACTGTTTTACATTTTTACTCTTTTATGACATGTTTTTAAGCCTAAGTCTAAATTTTTACAAATTCTCGTCGTATACTCAAACAGGGAGGTCGATGATTATGGGGTCGATTTGTACGAGTTACATTGGTCCCATGCGAGGTGATCACACCTCTAAAGGGGTTATTTTGTTGTTGTTTTAGGTTTTCACCCTTTAACTCCATATTTTTAACCCTAAGTCTAAATTTTGCAAAATCTCGTCGTATAGTCAAATTGGGAGGCCGGGGACTACTCGGTTGGTTCGTACGAGTTGTATTAGTCTCGTGCGAGGTAGACTAGCCTCTCACGGGACCGTTTTGTGGATGTTTTACATTTTCAACCGTTGACGCCATGTTTTAAGCCTAAGTCTAAATTTTTGCAAATTATCATCGTATACTGAAATCGGGAGTCCCGTGACTACGTGGTCGGTTCGTACGAGTTACATTGGTCTCGTGAGAGGTGATGGTGCTTCTAACGGGACCGTTTTGTTGTTGTTTAACATTTTCACCCTTTGACGTCATGTTATCTAGCCTGAGTCTAAATTTTTTGAATTCTGGTCGTATACTCAAAATGTGAGGTCGGGGACTATGCGGTTGGTTCCTACGAGTTACATTGGTCATGTGCGAGGTCATCGTGCCTCTTACAGGAAAATTTTGTTTTACATTTTCCCACTTTTATGCCATGTTTTTAAGCCCAAGTCTAATTTTTTTCAAATTCACGTCGTATACTCAAACCGGGCGGTCAGTGACTACGCGGTCAGTTCGTACGAGTTACATTGGCCCCGTGCGAGGTGATCATGCCTCTAACGGGACCATTTTATAGTTATTGTACGTTTTAACCCTTTGACGTCATGTTTTTAACCCTAAGTCTAAATTTTTCAAATTCTCATCGTATGCTCAAACCGGTAGGTCGTGGACAACACGATCGGTTCGTACGAATTACATTGGCCCCGTGTGAGGTGTTTGTGCCTCTTACTAGACCGTTTTGTGGTGGTTTTACGTTTTCACCCTTTGATGCCATGTTTTTAAGCCTAAGTCTAAATTTTACCAATTCTCGTCATATACTCAAATCGGGAGGCCGAGGACTATGTGGTCGGTCCCAACGAGTTACATTGGTCTCGTGCGAGGTGATCATGCCTATCACAGAACCGTTTTGCAGCTGTTTTACATTTTTACACTTTTATGACATGTTTTTAAGCCTAAGTCTATTTTTTTACAAATTCTCATCATATACTCAAACCGGGTGGCCGATGACTATGGGGTGGGTTTTACGAGTTACATTGGTCCCGTGTGAGGTGATCGTGCCTCAAATGGCAAAATCTTGCAGTTGTTCTATGTTTTCACCATTTGACATCATGTTTTTAACCCTAAGTCTAAATTTTGCAAATACACGTTGTTTACTCAAACCGGGAAGCCGAGGACTACGCGATTGGTTCGTACGAATTACATTGGTTTCGTGCACGGTGCTAGCACCTCTTACGGGACTGTTTTGTGGATGTTTTACGTTTTCACCCCTTGACGCCATGTTTTTAAGCCTAAGTCTAAATTTTACAAATTCTCATCATATACTCAAATCGGGAGGCCGAAGACTTCGCAGTTAGTCCCAACGAGTTACATTGGTCCCGTGCAAGATGAAAGCCTCTCACGGAATTGTTTTGCATCTGTTTTACATTTTTACTCTTTTATGACATGTTTTTAAGACTAAGTCTAAATTTTTACAAATTCTCATCGTATACTCAACCCGGGAGGCCGATGACTACGGGGTCAGTTTGTACGAGTTACATTAGTCCTGTGCGAGGTGATCGTGTCTCTAATAGGATTATTTCGTGGTTGTTTTAGATTTTCACCCTTTAACGCCATATTGTTAACCCTAAGTCAAAATTTTGCAAATTCTCTACCTATACTCAGATTGGGAGGCCAGGGACTACGCAATCGGTTCGTACCAGTTGCATTAGTCCCGTGGTAGGTGGTCCAGCCTCTCACGGGACAGTTTTGTGGTTGTTTTATGTTTTCACCTGTTGACGCCATGTTTTTAAGCCAAAGTCTATTTTTTTGCAAATTCTCATCATATACTGAAATCGGGAGTCCCATGACTACGCATTCGATTAGAAAAAGTTCCATTGGTCTTGTGCAAGGTGATGGGGCCTCTAACTGGACTGTTTTGTTGTTGTTTTACGTTTTCACCCTTTGACATCATATTTTCTATCCTAAGTCTAAATTTTCCGAATTCTCGTCGTATACTCAAACCGGGCGATCGGTGACTATGCGGTCGGGTCGTACGAGTTATATTGGTCCTGTGCGAGGTGATCATGCCTCTAACGGGACCATTTTGCGGTTGTTTTACATTTTCACCCTTTGACATCATGTTTTTAACCCTAAGTCTAAATTGTGCAAATTCTCGTTGTTTACTCAAATCGGGAGGCCGAGGACATCACGATCAGTTTGTATGAATTACATTGGTCTCGTGTGTTGTGCTAGCGCCTCTTACGGGATCGTTTTATGGATGTTTTATGTTTTCACCCGTTGACGCCATGTTTTTAAGCCTAAGTCTAAATTTTACAAATTATACTCAAGCCGGGAGTCAGAGGGCATCGCGGTAGGTCCCAATGAGTTACATTGGTCCGGTACGAGGTGATTGAGCCTCTCATGGAACCATTTTATGGGTATTTTATCGTTTTAACACTTTTATGACTTTTTTAAGCCTAAGTATAAATTTTTAGAAATTCTCGTCGTATACTTAAACCGAGCGGACGACGACTACAGGATTGATTTGTACGAGTTACAATGGTCCCGTACGAGGTGATCGCGCCTCTAATGGCATTATTTGTTAGTTGGTTTAGGTTTTTACCCTTTAATTCCATATTTTTAACCCCAAGTCTAAATTTTACAAATTTTCATCGTATACTCAAACCGGGAGGCCAGGGACTACATGGTCGGTTCGTACGAGTTGTGTTGGTCCCGCGTAAGGTGGTTTTGCCTCTCACGGGACCGTTTTGTGGCTGTTTTATGTTTTAACCCGTTGACTCCATGTTTTTAAGCCTAAATCTAAATTGTTGCAAATTCTCATCGTATACTGAAACCGGGAGTCCCGTGACTATGCGGTCGGTCAGTATGAGTTACATTGGTCCCATGTGAGGTGGTGGTGCCTCTAACAGGACCATTTTGTTGATGTTTTACGTTTTCACACTTTAGCATCATGTTTTCTAGCCTAAGTAAAAATTTCCGCATTATCATCGTATACTAAAATTGGGAGGTCGGGGACTATGCGGTCGGTCCCTACGAGTTACATTGGTCAAGTGCGAGGTGATCGTGCCTCTTACAGGAACATTTTGTTATGGTTATACATTTTCCCAGTTATATGCCATGTTTTTAAGACCAAGTCTAATTTTTTGCAAATTCTCATCGTATACACAAGCCGGGAGGTCGGTAACTACGCGGTCGGTTCGTACGAGTTACATTGGTCCCATGCGAGGTGATTGTGCCTCTAACGGGACCATTTTGCAGTTGTTTTCCATTTTCACCCTTTGATGTCGTGTTTTAACCCTAAGTCTAAATTTTGCAAATTCTCGTCGTATACTCAAACTGGGAGGCCGAGGACTACGCGATCTGTTCGTATGAATTACATTGGTCCCGTGTGAGGTGCTCGTGCCTCTTACATGATTGTTTTGTGGATGTTTTACGTTTTCACCCGTGTCACCATGTTTTTAAGCCTAAGTCTAAATTTTACAAATTCTCATCGTATACTCAAACCGGGAGGCCGAGGACTACGCGATTGGTCCTAACGAGTTACATTGGTCCGATGCGAGGTGATCGTGCCTATCACAGAAATGTTTTGCGGCTGTTTTACGTTTTTACACTTTTATGACATGTTTTAAGCCAAAGTCTATATTTTTACAAATTCTCATCGTATACTCAAATCGGGAGGCCGATTGCTATGGGGTCAGTTTATACGAGTTATATTGGTTGTGTGAGAGGTAATCGTGCCTCTAATGGGACCATTTTGTCGTTGTTTAAAGTTTTCAGCCTTTAATGCCATATTATTAACCCTAAGTGTAAATTATGTAAATTCTCATCGTATACTCAAACCCGGAGGCCAGGGACTATGCGATCGGTTCATACGAGTTGCCTTGGTCCCATGCAAGGTGGTCTAGCCTCTCACGAGACCGTTTTGTGGCTGTTTTACATTTTCACTCATTGACGCCATGTTTCTAAGCCTACGACTAAATTGTTGCAAATTCTCATCGTATACTGAAGTCGGGAGTCCCATGACTACGCGGTCGGTTCGTATGAGTTACATTGGTCCCGTGGGAGGTGGTGGTGCCTCTAACAGGACCATTTTGTTGATGTTATACGTTTTCACCCTTTAACATCATGTTTTCTAGCGTAAGTATAAATTTTTCAAATTATTGTCGTATACTCAAATCGGGCGGTCGGGGACTATGCGGTGGGTCCCTACGAGTTACATTGGTCAAGTGCGAGGTGATCATGCCTCTTACAGGAACATTTTGTTATTGTTTTATATTTTCCCCGTTATATATCATGTTTTTAAGCCCAAGTATAATTTTTTTCAAATTCTCGTCATATACAGAAATCGAGAGGTCGGTAACTGCGCGGTCGGTTCGTGCGAGTTACATTGGTCCCACGCGAGGTGATCGTGCCTCTAACGGGACCATTTTGCGGTTGTTTTCCATTTTCACCCTCTGACATCATGTTTTTAACCCTAAGTCTAAATTTTGCAAATTCTTGTCGTATACTCAAATCGGGAGGCCGAGGACTACGCGATCTATTCGTACGAATTACATTGGTCCCGTGTAAGATGCTCGTGCCTCTTACCAGACCGTTTTGTGTCTATTTTACGTTTTCACCCCTTGACACCATGTTTTTAAGCCTAAGTCTAAATTTTACCAATTCTCGTCATATACTCAAGCTGGGAGGCCGAGGAATACCCGATCGGTCCCAACGAGTTACATTGGTCCCATGCGAGGTGATCATGCCTATCACGAAAATGTTTTGCAGCTCTTTTACGTTTTTACACTATTATTACATGTTTTTAAGATGAAGTCTACATTTTTATAAATTTCCGTCGTATACTCAAATCGGGAGGCCAATTGCTACGTGTTCAGTTTATATGAGTTACATTGGTCGCGTGCGAGGTGATTGTGCCTCTAACGGGGCCATTTTGTCGTTGTTTTAAGTTTTCACCCTTTAACGCCATATTATTAACCCTAAGTCTAAGTATTGTAAATTCTCTTCATATACACGAACAGGGAGATCAGGGTCAATGCAGTCAGTTCGTACGAGTAACATTGGTCCCGGGCAAGTTGGTCTAGCCACTCATGGGACCATTTTGTGACTGTTTTACGTTTTTCCACATTCACGCCATGTTTTTAAGCCTAAGTATTAATTTTTGGAAATTATCATCGTATACTGAAATCGAGAGTCTCGTGACTACGTGGTCAGTTCGTATGTGTTACATTGGACCCATGCGAGGTGATGTTGCCTCTAACGGGACCGTTTTGTTATTATTTTATGTTTTCACCCTTTAACGTCATGTTTTCTAGCCTAAGTCTAAGTTTTTCAAATTCTCATCCTGTACTCAAACTGAGAGGTCGGGGACTATGCGGTCGGTCCCTATGAGTTACATTGGTCAAGTGAGAGGTGATCGTGCCTCTTACAGGAAAAATTTGTTATTATTTTACATTTTCCAACTTTTATGTCTTGTTTTTAATCCCAAGTCCATTTTTTTGCAATATCACGTCGTATACTCAAACCGATCGGTCGGTGACGACGCAATCGGATCATGCGAGTTACATTGGTCCCGCACGAGGTGATTGTGCCTCTAACGGGACCATTTTGCAATTTTTTTACGTTTTCACCCTTTGACGTCATGTTTTTAACCCTAAGTCTAAATTTTGCAGATTCACTTCGTATACTAAAATCGGGAGGCTGAGTTCTACGCGATCGGTTCGTACGTATTACATTGGTCCCGTGTTAGGTGCTCGTGCCTCCTACCGACTCGTTTTGTGGGTGTGTTATGTTTTCACCCCTAAACGCGTGAGAGGTGATCGTGCCTATCAAAAAATCATTTTGTGGCTGTTTTATGTTTTTACACTTTTATTACATGTTTTTAAAACAAAGTCTACATTTTTACAAATTCTTGTCGTATACTCAAATCGGGAGGCCGATGACTACGGGGTCAATTTGTACGAGTTCCATTCGCCGCGTGCGAGGTGATCGTGCCTTTAACGATACCATTTCTTGGTTGTTTAAAGTTTTCACCTTTAACGCCATATTATTAACCCTAAGTCTAAATTTTGCAAATTCTCATCGTATACACAAATCGGGAGGCCGGGGACAACGCGGACAATTTGTACGAGTTACATTGGTCCCGGGCGAGTTTGTCTAGCCTCTCATGGGACCATTTTTTAGGCTGTTTTACGTTTTCACCCATTGGTGCCATGTTTTTAAGACTAAGCCTAAATTTTTGCAAATTATCATCGTATACTGAAACCGGGAGTCCCGTGACTACGAGTTCATTTCGTATGTGTTACATTGGTGTCGTACAAGGTGATGGTGCCTCTAACGGGATCATTTTATTGTTGTTTTATGTTTTCTCCCGTCATGTTTTCTAGCCTAAGTCTAAATTTTCTGAATCCCGTCGTGTACTCAAATCGAGAGGTCGGGGACTATGCAATCGGTCCCTATGAGTTACATTGGCCAAGTGCGAGGTGATCCTGCCTCTTATAGGAAAATTTTGTTATTGTTCTACATTTTCCCACTTTTATGTCATGTTTTTAATCCCAAGTCTAATGTTTTGCAAATGCACGTCGTATACTCAAATCGATCTGTCGGTGACTACGCGGTCGGTTCCTACAAGTTATATTCGTCCAGTGCGAGGTGATCGTGCCTCTAACGGGACCATTTTACGGTTATTTTACGTTTTCAACCTTTGACGTCATGTTTTGAACCCTATGTCTAAATTTTGCAAATTCTTATCGTATACTAAAACCGAGAGGTCGAGGACTACGCGATCGGTTCTCACGAATTGCATTGGTCCCGTGTAAGGTGCTCGTGCCTCTTATCAGACCATTTTTTTGCTATTTTACGTTTTCACCCCTTGATGCCATGTTTTTAAGCCTAAGTCTAATTTTTACCAATTCTCGTCATATACTCAAACCGGGAGGTCGAGGACTATGCGATCTGTCCCAATGAGTTACATTGGTCCCGTAGGAGGTGATCATGCCTATCACGGAACCATTTTGCGGGAGTTTTATGTTTTTACACTTTTATGACAAGTTTTTAAGCCTAAGACTAAATTTCTACAAATTATAGTTGTATACTCAAACTGAGAGGCCGATGGCTACGGGGTCCGTTTGTACGAGTTACGTTCATCCCGTGTGAGGTGATCGTGCGTCTAACGGGACCATTTGGCAGTTGTTTTATGTTTTCACCCTTTGACATCATGTTTTTAACCCTAAGTCTAAATTTTGCAAATTCTCGTTGTTTACTCAAACCAGGAGGCCAAGGACAACGCGATCGGTTCGTACGAATTACATTGGTCATGTGCATGGTGCTAGCGCCTCTTACGATACCGTTTTGTGGCTATTTTATGTTTTCACCCCATGATGCCATGTTTTTAAACTTAAGTATAAAATTTTCAAATTCTCATCGTATACTCAAACCGGGAGGCCGAGGACTTCGCGGTCGGTCCTGATGAGTTACATTGGTCCCGTGCATGGTGATCGAGCCTCTCACGGAACCATTTTGCACCGATTTTACATTTTCACTTTTATTACATCTTTTTAAGCCTAAGTCTAAATTTTTACAAATTATCGTCGTATACTTAAACCGAAAGGCCGATGACTATAGGATCGGTCTGTACGTGTTACATTTGTCCCGTTCGAGGTGATCGCGCCTCCAACGGCATTGTTTTTTGGTTCTTTTAGGTTTTTACCCTTTAACGCCATATTTTTAAGCCTAAGTCTAAATTTTGCAAATTCTCGTCGTAAACTCAAACTGGGAGGCCAGGGACTACGCGATCGGTTCGTATGTGTTACATTGGTCCCGTGCGAGGTGGTCTAGCCTCTCATGGGACCGTTTTGTGGCTGTTTTATATTTTCAGCCGTTGACAACAAGTTTTTAAGTCTAAGTCTAAATGGTTGCAAATTCTCATCGTATACTAAAATCGATAGTCTCGTGACTACGCGGTTCGTTCGTATGAGTTACATTTGTCCTGTGCGAGGGTGTGGTGCCTCTAACGGGACCGTTTTGTTGATGTTTTACTTTTTCGCCCTTTAACATCATGTTTTCTTGCCTAAGTCTAAATATTTCGAATTATCGTCGTATACTCAAACCGAGAGGTCGGGGACCATGCGATCGGTCCCTACGAGTTACATTGGTCAAGTGTTAGGTGATCGTGCCTCTTACAAGAAAAAATTGATATTGTTTTACATTTTTGCAGTTATATGTCATGTTTTTATGCCCAAGAATAATTTTTGGGAAATTCACGTGGTATACTCAAACCGAGAGGTCGGTGACTACGTAATCGGTTCGTACGAGTTACATTGGTCCCGTGTGATGTGCTCGTGCCTCTTACTGAACTGTTTTGTGGCTGTTTTACATTTTCACCCCTTGACGCCATGCTTTTAAGCCTGAGTCTAAATTTTACAAATTCTCGTCGTATACTCAAATCGGGAGGCCGAGGACTACGCAGTCGATTTCAACGAGTTACATTGGTCCCGTGCGAGGTGATCGTGCCTATCACATAACAGTTTTGCGCCTGTTTTACATTTTTACACTTTTATGACATGTTTTTAAGGCAAAGTCTTCATCTTTACAAATTCTCGTCATATACTCAAATCGGGAGGCCGATGACTACGGGGTCGATTTGTACCAGTTACATTGGTCGCATGCGAGGTGTTCGTGCCTCTAACGGGACCGTTTTGTGGTTGTTTTGAGTTTTCACCCTTTAACGTCATATTGTTAACGCTAAGTCTAAAATTTGCAAATTCTCGTCGTATACACAAATCGGGATGCCGAGGAGAATGCGGTAAGTTCGTACGAGTTACATTGGTCCTGGCGTGAGTTTGTCTAGCCTCTTATGGTACCATTTTTGTGGCCGTTTTATGTTTTCACCCATTGACGCCATGTTTTTATGCATAAGCCTATTTTTTTGCAAATTATCACCGTATACTAAAATCGGGACTCTCATGAATACATGTTCGGTTCGTATGTGTTACATTGGTCCCGTACGAGGTGTTGGTGCCTCTAACGGGACCGTTTTATTGTTGTTTTACGTTTTCACCCTTTGACGTCATGTTTTCGAGCATAAGTCTAAATTTTCTGAATTCCCTTCGTATACTCAAACCGAGAGGTAGGGGAATATGCGGTCAGTCCCTATGAGTTACATTGGCCAAGTACGAGGTGATCCTGCCACTTATAGGAAAATTTTGTTACTGTTCTAAATTTTCCCACTATTATGTCATGTTTTTAATCCCAAGTCTAATTTTTTGCAAATTCAAATTGTATACTCAAACCTATCGGTTTGTGATTATGCTGTCGGTTCGTACGAGATACATTGGTTTTGTGCGAGGTGATCATGCCTCTAATGGGACCGTTTTGCGGTCGCTTTACATTTTCACCATTTGACATCATGTTTTTAACCCTAAGTCAAAATTTTACAAATTCTCGTCGTATACTAAAATTGGGAGGCCGAGGACTACGCGATCGGTTTGTACGAATTACATTGGTCCCGTGTAAGGTGCTCGTGCCTCTTACCAGACCGTTTTGTGGCTATTTTACGTTTTCACCCCTTGACACCATGTTTTTAAGCCTAAGTCTAAATTTTATCAATTCTCCTCATATACTCAAACCGGGAGACTGATGACTATGGGGTCGGTTTGTATGAGTTACATTGGTCCTGTGTGAGGTGATCGTGCCTCTAATGGGACCATTTGGTGATTGTTTTATGTTTTCACCCTTTGACGTCATGTTTTTAACCCTAAGTCTAAATTTTACAAATTCTCATTGTTTACTCAAATCGGGAGGCCGAGGCCAACGCGATCGGTTCATACGAATTACATTGGTCATGTACGTGGTGCTAGTGCCTCTTATGAGACCATTTTTGTGTTTTCACCCGATGACGCCATGTTTTAAACCTAAGTCTAAATTTTTCAAATGCTCGTTGTACACTCAAACCGGGAGGCGGAGGACTTCACGGTCGGTCCCAACGAGTTACATTGGTCCCGCGCGAGCTGATCGAGCCTCTCACGGAACCATTTTGTAGCTATTTTACATTTTTACACTTTTATGACATGTTTTTCAGCCCATGTCTAAATTTTTACAAATTCTCATCGTATACTTAAACCGGGAGGCCTACGACTACGGGATCGATTTGTACGAGTTACATTGGTCCCGTTCGAGGTGATTGCGCCTCTAACGACATTTTTTTAGTTGTTTTAAGTTTTTACCCTTTAACGCCATATTTTTAACCCTAAGTCTAAATTTTGGAAATTTTTGTCGTATACCCAAACTGGGAGGCCGGGGACTACACGGTCGGTTCGTACGAGTTACATTGGTCCTATGCGAGGTCGTCTTGCCGCTCACGGGACCGTTTGGTGGCAATTTTATGTTTTCACCCATTGATGCCATGTTTTTAAGCCTGTCTAAAGGGCTGCAAATCCTCGATGTATACAGAAACCGGGAGTCCCGTGACTATGCAGTCAGTTTCTATGAGTTACATTAGTCCCGTGCGAGGTGGTGGTGCCTCTAATAGGACCGTTTTGTTGATGTTTAACGCTTTCACCCTTTGACATCATGTTTTCTAGCCTAAGTCTAAATTTTTCAAATTATCATCGTATACTCAAACCGAGAGGTCGGGGACTAAGCGGTCGGTCCCTATGAGTTACATTGGCCAAGTGCGAGATGATCGTTCCTCTTATTGGAAAATTTTGTTATTTTTCTACATTTTCCCACTTTTATGACATGTTTTCAATCCCATGTCTAATTTTTTGCAAATTCACGTTGTATACTCAAACCGATCGGTCGGTGACTACGCGGTCGGTGACTACGAGTTACATTGGTCCCGTGCGAGGTGATCATGACTCTAACGGGACAATTTTACGATCGTTTTACGTTTTCACCCTTTGACGTCATGTTTTTAACCCTAAGTCTAAATTTTGCAAATTCTCGTCGTATACTTAAACTGGGAGGCCAAGGATTACGTGATCTATTCGTACGAATTACATTGGTCCCGTGTGATGTGCTCGCGCCTCTTACCGGACTGTTTTGTGGCTATTGTACATTTTCACCCCTTGACGCCATGTTTTTAAGCTTGACTCTAAATTTTACAAATTCTCTTCGTATACTCAAGCCGGGAGGCCGAGGACTACGCAGTCGGTCCCAACGAGTTACATTGGCCCCGTACGAGGTGATCGTGCCTATCAGAGAACAGTTTTGGGCCTACTTTACATTTTTACACTTTTATGACATATTTTTAAGGCAAAGTCTTCATCTTTACAAATTCTCATCATATACTCAAATCGGGAGGTCGATGACTACGGGGTCTATTTGTACCAGTTACATTGGTCGCATGCGAGGTGATCGTGCCTCTAACGGGACCATTTTGTGGTTGTTTTGAGTTTTCACCCTTTAATGCCATATTGTTAACCCTAAGTCTAAAATTTGAAAAATCTCGTCGTATACACAAATCGGGATGTCGAGGAGAATGCAGTATGTTCGTACGAGTTACATTGGTCCTGGCGCGAGTTTGTCTAGCCTCTCATGGGACCATTTTTGTGGTTGTTTTACGTTTTCACCCATTGACCGCCATGTTTTTAAGCCTAAGCCTAATTTTTTTTAAATTATCACCGTATACTAAAATCGTGAGTCTCATGACTATGTGTTCGGTTCGTATGTGTTACATTGGTCCCGTACGAGGCGTTGGTGTCTCTAACGGGACCATTTTATTGTTGTTTTACGTTTTCACCCTTTGACGTCAAGTTTTCGAGCCTAAGTCTAAATTTTCCGAATTCCCTTCGTATACTCAAACCGAGAGGTCGGGGACTATGCGGTCGGTCCCTATGAGTTACATTGGCCAAGTGCGAGGTGATCCTGCCTCTTATAGGAAAATTTTGTTACTGTTCTAAATTTTCCCACTTTTATGTCATGTTTTCAATTCCAAGTCTAATTTTTTGCACATTAAAATTGTATACTCAAACCTATAGGTTTTTGATTATGCGGCCAGTTCGTACGAGTTACATTGGTTTCGTACGAGGTGATCATGCCTCTAACAGGACCATTTTGCAGTTGCTTTACGTTTTCACCCTTTGACATCATGTTTTTAACCCTAAGTCTAAATTTTGCAAATTCTCGTCGTATACTAAAACTAGGAGGCCGAGGAATACGCGATCGGTTCGTACGAATTACATTTGTCCCGGGTAAGGTGCTCGTGCCTCTTACCAGACCGTTTTGTGGCTATTTTACGTTTTCACCCCTTGACACCATGTTTTTAAGCCTAAGTCTAAATTTTACCAATTCTCATAATATACTCAAATCGGGAGACTGATGACTATGGGATCGGTTTGTACGAGTTACATTGGTCCTGTGTGAGGTGATCGTGCCTCTAACAGGACCATTTGGCGATTGTTTTACGTTTTCACCCTTTGACGTCATGTTTTTAACCCTCAGTCTAAATTTTACAAATTCTCGTTGTTTACTCAAATCGGGAGGCCGAGGCCAACGCGATCGGTTCGTACGAATTACATTGTTCCTGTGCGTGGTGCTAGTGCCTCTTACGAGACCGTTTTGTGGCTATTTTATGTTTTCACCCGATCACGCCATGTTTTTAAACCTAAGTCTAAATTTTTCAAATGCTCGTCGTATACTCAAACCGGGAGGCGGAGGACTTCACGGTCAGTCCCAACGAGTTACATTGGTCCCGCGCGAGGTGATCGAGCCTCTCACGGAACCATTTTGTAGCTATTTTACATTTTTACACTTTTATGACATGTTTTTAAGCCCAAGTCTAAATTTTTACAAATTCTCATCGTATACTTAAACCGGGAGGCCTACAACTACGGGATCGATTTGTACGAGTTACATTGGTCCCGTTCGAGGTGACCGCGCCTGTAACGTCTTTTTTTTAGTTATTTTAAGTTTTTACCCTTTAACACCATATTTTTAACCCTAAGTCTAAAGTTTGCAATTTTTTGTCTTATACTGAAACTGGGAGGCCGGGGACTACGCGGTCGGTTCGTACGAGTTACATTGGTCCTGTGCGAGGTGGTCTTGCCGTTCACGGGACCGTTTTGTGGCTATTTTATGTTTTCACCCATTAACACCATGTTTTTAAGCCTGTCTAAAGGGTTGCAAATCCTCGATGTATACAGAAATCGAGAGTCACGTGACTATGTGGTCGGTTTGTATGAGTTACATTGGTCCCGTGCGATGGTGGTGCCTCTAACAGGACCGTTTTGTTGATGCTTAACGCTTTCACCCTTTGACGTCATATTTTCTAGCCTAAGTCTAAATTTTTCGAATTACCATCGTATACTCAAACCGAGAGGTCGGGGACTAAGCGATCGGTCCCTATGAGTTACATTGGCTAAGTGCGAGGTGATCGTTCCTCTTATTGGAAAATTTTGCTATTTTTCTACATTTTCCCACTTTTATTTCATGTTTTCAATCCCAAGTCTAATTTCTTGCAAATTCACGTTGTATACTCAAACCGATCGGTCGGTGACTACGCGGTCAGTTCGTACGAGTTACATTGGTCCCGTGCGAGGTGATCATGCCTCTAACGGGACCATTTTGCGATCGTTTTACGTTTTCACCCTTTGAAGTCATGTTTTTAACCCTAAGTCTAAATTTTGCAAATTCTTGTCGTATACTAAAACTGGGAGGCCGTGGACTATGTGATCTATTCGTATGAATTACATTGGTCCCGTGTGATGTGCTCATGCCTCTTACCGTACTGTTTTGTGGATGTTTTCCATTTTCACCCATTGACGCCATGTTTTTAAGCCTAATTCTAAATTTTATAAATTCTTGTCCTATACTCAAACCGAGAGGCCGAGGACTATGCGGTCGATCCCAACGAGTTACATTGGTCCCGTGTGAGGTGACTGTCCCTACCAAGGAACCGTTTTGCGGCTGTTTTACATTTTTACACCTTTATCACATGTTTTTCAGCCAAAGTCTATAGTTTTACAAATTTTCATCGTATACTCAAATCGGGAGGCCGATGACTACGGGTTCGATTTGTACGAGTTACATTGGTCGCGTGCGAGGTGATCGTGCCTCTAACGGGACCATTTTGTGGTTGTTTTAAGTTTTCACCCTTTAACGCCATATTGTTAACCCTAACTCTAAATTTTTCAAATTCTCATCGTATACACAAATCGGGAGGCCGAGGACAACACGGTCAGATCGTACGAGTTACATTGGTCTCAGACGTGTTTGTCTAGCCTCTCATGGGGCCATTTTTGTGGCAGTTTTACATTTTCACCCGTTGATGCCATGCTTTTAAGCTTAAGCCTATATTTTTGCAAATTATCCTCGTATACTAAAATCGGGAGTCTCGTGACTACATGTTCGGTTCGTATGTGGTACATTGGTCCCATGCGAGGTGATAGTGCCTCTAACGGGACCGTTTTGTTGTTGTTTTACATTTCACGCTTTGACGTCATGTTTTCCAGCCTAAGTCTAGATTTTCCGAATTCCCTTCGTATACTCAAACCGAGAGGTCAGGGACTATGCAGTCGGCCCCTATGAGTTACATTGGCCAAGTGCGAGGTGATCATGCCTCTTAGAGGAAAATTTTGTTATTTTTCTACATTTTCCCACTTTTATGTCATGTTTTGTTTCCCAAGTCTAATTTTTTTTTAAATTCACGTCGTATACTCAAACCGATCGGTCGGTGACTACGCGGTTGGTTCGTATGAGTTACATTGGTCCCGTGCGAGGTGATCGTGCCTCTAACGGGACCATTTTGCGGTCGTTTTACGTTTTCACCCTTTGACGTCACGTTTTTAACCCTAAGTCTAAATTTTGTAAATTCTCGTCGTATACTAAAACTGGGAGGTCGAGGACTACGCGATCGGTTCGTACGAATTACATTGGTCCCGTGTAAGGTGCTCGTGCCTCTTAGTAGACCGTTTTGTGGCTATTTTATGTTTTTACCCCTTGACACCATGTTTTTAAGCCTAAGTCTAAATTTTCCCAATTCTCATCATATACTCAAACTGGGAGGCCAAGGACTATGCGATCGATCCCAACGAGTTACCTTTGTCCCATGCAAGGTGATCGTGCCTATCACGGAACCGTTTTGCGGTTGTTTTATGTTTTGGCACTTTTATGACATGTTTTTAAGCCTAGTACTAAATTTTCCCAAATTCTCACTGTATACTCAAACCGGGAGGCCGATGACTATGGGGTCGGTTTGTACGAGTTACATTGGTCCCGTGTGACGTGAATGTTCCTCTAACGGGACCATTTGGCGGTGGTTTTACGTTTTACCCTTAGACATCATTTTTTTAACCCTAAGTCTAAATTTTGCAAATTCTCGTTGTTTACTCAAATCGGGAGGCCGAGGACAACGCGATCGGTTCGTACGAATTACATTGGTCCCGTGCGTGGTGCTAGTGCCTCTTACGAGACGATTTTGTGGTTATTTTATGTTTTCACCCCATGACACCAAGTTTTTAAACCTAAGTCTAAAATTTTCAAATTCTCATCGTATACTATAACCGGGAGGCCGAGGACTTCACGGTCGGTCCCAACGAGTTACATTGGTCCCGCGCGAGGTGATCGAGCCTCTCATGGAACCATTTTGCTTTTATTTTACATTTTTACACTTTTATGACATGTTTTTAAGACTAAGTGTAAATTTTTACAAATTCTCTACGTATACTTAAATCGGGAGGCCGACGACTACGTGATCGATTTGTACGAGTTACATTGGTCCCGTTCGAGGTGATCGCTCCTCTAACGGCATTTTTTTTGGTTGTTTTAAGTTTTTACCCTTTAATGCCATATTTTTAAACCCAAGTCTAAATTTTGCAAATTCTTGTCGTGTACTCAAACTGGGAGACTGAGGACTATGCGGTCGGTTCGTACGAGTTACATTGTTCCCGTGCGAGGTGGTCTAGCCGCTCACAGGACCGTTTTGTGGCTGTTTTATATTTTCACCAGTTGACTCCATGTTTTTAAGCCTAAGTCTAAATGGTTGCAAATCCTCGACGTATACAGAAATCGGGAGTCCCATGACTATGCCGTCGGTTTGTATGAGTTACATTGGTCCCGTGCGAGGTGGTGGTGCCTCTAACGGGACCGTTTTGTTGATGTTTTACGTTTTCACATTTTGACATCATGTTTTCTAGCCTAGGTCTAAATTTTTTGATTTATCGTCGTATACTCAAACCGAGAGGCCGAGGACTATGCGGTCGGTCCCTATGAGTTACATTGGTCAAGTGCGAGGTGATCGTGCCTCTTATAGGTAAATTTTGTTGTTATTTTACATTTTACCATTTATATGTCTTGTTTTTAAGCCAAAGTCTATTTTTTTGCAAATTCACATTGTATACTCAAACCGATCGATCGATGACTGCGCGGTCAATTCGTACGAGTTACATTGGTCCCGTGCGATGATCGTGCCTCTAACGGGACCATTTTGTGGTTGTTTGACGTTTTCACCCTTTGACGTCATGTTTTAACCCTAAGTCTAAATTTTTCAAATTCTTGTCGTATACTCAAACCGGGAGGCCGAGGACTACGTGATCTATTCGTACGAATTACATTGGTCCCGTGTGATGTGCTCGTGCCTCTTACCGGACTGTTTTGTGGCTGTTTTACATTTTTCCCCTTGGCGCCATGTTTTTAAGCCTAAGTCTAAAGTTTAAAAATACTCGTCGTATACTCAAACCGGGAGGCTGAGGACTATGCGGTCGGTCCCAACGAGTTACATTGGTCCCGTGCGAGGTGATCGTGCCTATCTGGAACCGTTTTGCGGTCTTTTTACATTTTTACACTTTTATGACATGATTTTCAGCCAAAGTCTACATTTTTTCAAATTCTCATCGTATACTCAAATTGGGAGGCCGATGGCTACGGGTCGATTTGTACGAGTTACATTGGTCGCATGCGAGGTGATCGTGCCTCTAACGGTAGCATTTTTCCGTTGGTTTATGTTTTCACCCTTTAACGCCATATTGTTAACCCTATGCCTAAATTTTGCAAATTCTCGTCGTATACACAAATTGGGAGGCTGGGGACAACGCGGTCAGTTCGTACGTGTTACATTGGTCCCGGTCTAGTTTGTCTAGCCTCTCATGGGACCATTTTTGTGGCTATTTTACGTTTTCACCCGTTGATGCCATGTTTTTATGCCTAAGCCTAAACTTTTGCAAATTATCGTCGTATACTAAAACCGGGAGTCTCGTGACCACATTTTCGGTTCGTATGTGGTACCTTGGTCCCATGCGTGATGATGGTTCCTCTAATGGGACCGTTTTGTTGTTCTTTTACGTTTTCACCCTTTGACGTCATGTTTTCTAGCCTAAGTATAAATTTTCCGAATTCCTTTCGTATACTCAAATCGAGAGCTCAAGGACTATGCGGTCGGTCCCAATGAGTTACATTGGCCAAGTGCGAGTTGATCATGCCTCTTATAGGAAAATTTTGTTACCATTCTACATTTTCCCACTTTTATGTCATGTTTTGAATCCCAAGTCTAATTTTTTGCAAATTCACGTCGTATACTCAAATCGATTGGTCGGTGACTATGCAGTCGGTTCGTACGAGTTACATTGGTCCCGTGCGAGGTGATCGTTCCTATCACATAACCGTTTTGTTGCTGTTTTATGTTTTTACACTTTTATGATATATTTTTAAGCCTAAGACTAAATTTCTACAAATTCTAGTTGTATACTCAAACCGAGAGGCCGATGACTATGGGGTCAGTTTGTACAAGTTACAATTGTCCCGTGTGAGGTGGTCATGCCTATAACGGGACCATTTGGCAGTTGTTTCACGTTTTTACCCTTTGACGTCATGTTTTTAACCCTAATTCTAAATTTTGCAAATTCTCGTTGTTTACTCCAATCTGGAGGCCTAGGACAACGCGATCAATTCGTACGAATTACATTGGTCCCGTGCATGGTGCTAGCGCCTCTTACGAGACCGTTTTGCGGATATTTTATGTTTTCACCCAATGATGTCATGTTTTTAAACCTAAGTCTAAATTTTTCAAATTCTCTTCGTATACTCAAACCAGGAGGCCGAGGACTTTGCGATCAGTCCCAACGAGTTACATTGGTCCCGCGCGAGGTGATCGAGCCTCTCACGGAACCATTTTGCGTATATTTTATGTTTTTACACTTTTATGACATGTTTTTAAGCCTAAGTCTAAATTTTTACAAATTCTCGTCATATACTTATATTGTGAGGCCAACGACTACGAGATTGGTTTGTACGAGTTACATTGGTCCCGTTCGAGGTGATCGCGCCTCTAACGGCATTATTTTTTGGTTGTTTTTAGTTTTTACCCTTTAATTCCATATTTTTAACCCTAAGTCTAGATTTTGCAAATTCTTGTCGTATACTCAAACTGGGAGGCCGGGGACTACGCGGTCGGTTCGTAAGAGTTACATTAGTCCCGTGCGATGTGGTCTAGCCTCTCACGGGACCGTTTTGTGGCTATTATATGTTTTCACCCGTTGACGCCATGTTTTCAATCCTAAGTTTAAATTGTTGCAATTCCTCGACGTATACTGAAACCGGGAGTCCCGCGATTATGAGGTCGATTTGTATGACTTACATTGGTCCCGTGCGAGGTGGTGGTGCCTCTAATAAGACCGTTTTGTTGATGTTTTACGTTTTCACCTTTGATGCTATGTTTTCTAGCCTAAGTCTGAATTTTCCGAATTATCATCGTATACTAAAACCAAGAGGTCGGGGAGTATGTGACCAACCATAAATTCTTCTGAATTGAATCATTTTTATACCATATCATTTCCATTGACTATTTCTAACAAGTACCCCGAGTTTCGTGCAATATTTATGGAATTTACAGGTATTTATTGCAAGAAAATAAAGAAAGAAGCCGGAAGAAAGGAAGAAAAGAAAGGAAGACATGTAAAAATGGCAAAAGTGTAAATTTACACCTGGAGCTTGGAATTGAAGCCTAAATGAAAGCTGAAGATCCTTATTTTACAAGAGCATCGGAAGAAACGACAATCAAATCGGAGCTCGGGATCAAAAGTTATGACCAGTCAAAGATGGAAAGAAAAACTCAAAGTTGAAGAAAATCGGACCGATCCGGTTTATTCTGGACCGATCCTAAATGACACCATTCTAGTAGACCCCGGATTGATACCGAACCGATGACAGTAGAACCGATCCGATAGTATCCCGACCGATCCAGTGGAAAAAAAAGAACCGATCCGATTATTGAAAAGCGAACCGACTTGATGGGATCCTGACCGGTCCGGCTGTTCGAATTTTTGGCATTAATTATGGATCTCAAGAGGTGCAAATCTTGGAATATCTTGCGCAACCCATCGATTTTAGCTGTTAATTCGTGATAGATAGTGTTATAAAAGGCCAAGTCCTACATCTTTTCAAATGAGTCGAATTCTAGAGAGAGTGTCAGATTTTAGAGAGTTTTTAGTAGACAAATTTCATATTCTTAGAAAAACCCTAATTTGTAGGAACAAGAAGTATTTCTGGATTCAATCATTTCTTTCCCTAGTGCAGATTTCAAGTATCAAATTCCATTCTCTTATTTTATCTCAATTCAATTATCACTTGTTTTGTAATTTTTATTTTTACAATGTTTCTTAGATCCACACTTACATGCATTCTTATGAATTAGTTTTCTCATAAAACCATGTCTAGCTAAATTTTCAAGGGTTGGGGTACATGAAATCATTCCAAGGTAAATTACCCATGTAGAAAACAAAGGATAAATTAAATATTGACCAATCTTGTATGTATATTATCCAAAAATAGCTGATCTTTTAATCTCTCTTGCCCTAGGTACTTGGGATGTTTAAGAAGACTATTCCAGTATAATTGTCTATTAACCGCTTTTTATTTACCTTTGATTTCATATGATGCGGGCTAGTTCCCTCATATATGTAATGCTTAGGATCTATAAAGACTGGATTTAGTCAAAATTTCAATTTACAATTCTAGTATTCTATACGATAATTTACTAAGGTTTAAGGGATTGTACTCCACCCTATTTTCTCCCATATTCGTATCTGATTTATAACAATTCTTAGTGTTTTTGTTCAAGTAGTTTAATTTTTTTTTCATCGATTGGATATTTCAACCATAAATCATCTTTTCTTTTCTTTTGAGAAACCATTTAAAGGATAAATAAATTTTCCTACATAATTCTCAATTGCCAATTTCTGATCCTTGTGGAGATGATCCCGACTTGTTAGATTATAACTAACGTGACAGGCTTGCACTTGAGCAAGAGAAAATGCACTTTTGAGACATGTTAATACCAAATTTATTCTGCTGACGTGGACCAATTATGTGGAGACACGTGTCAATCTACATGGCAGTTGCAAACATTTTTGAACAACACCTGGACTCCGAGGAACTCAACCTCCCCGACCAACTGAGGCGCTCCGAGCAGCAAGTGTTCTCCAAGGAACTCTATTGTACCGAGCTACTTAGGCGGTCCGAGCTGCATCTCGTACAGAGCATTCATATCCGGATAATAAAGAGGATGACTGCGCATTAAATGCTCATTATTATCACGCGGACGCACATGCCTATTGGACAACTATGTATTATTCTTTCATTTGTACCGCCTAAAGGCTATAAATACATTGTAACATCCTCATTAGCAGGGGACTCAGAATTTCTTAGTAAACCCATTATCGAGAATTCTACAAACCGTCAGTAATAACACAAACAGTGGACGTAGGCCATTCTTTCAAGGCTGAACCACTTTAAAAATCTTTTCTCTTGTTTATTTTTATTTCTGATTAAAGAATTAGGTCAAATATAGTTTTCTACATCAACAGATTGGCGCCGTCTGTGGGAAATGACTGTAATTATCATTTTTCATCTAAACAATTCATCACCAATGGCTGATCATCCTGAATCCGGCAATCGAAATGCTGGAATTTCTCAGAATCCATCTACTCCACCAAGTGTCCATGATCTGGATGGAATAATGGCTAATTTGGCTCAGGGCCAGACCGCCATGCAAGAAACCATGCGATAACTCATGCAAACTATCCGGGGTGGAGCACCCGCCCAGTCAGGACAATGAAGCATTCAGAGAAATACCCGATTGCCTTCTTCGCGAACTAGACAAAGGTCAATCCCCTAAGAATCTCATTCTAGACGCACCGATTCATATCGTACTGAGAGATCCAATGATCCTTCTTATCATCCTGGAAGGACTTTCTCGGTACGAGCTACAGACACTCAACAAAACGTCACTCTATCTCTAAAAAGGATCAGTACTCTTGAAAGATTGAGTAGAGTGTCTCCCTTCGATCGTTTGGGTCCTAGGAGGAATAAAAGTCCCCCTAGGATGGTGTCGAGGAACTCTCAATGATCCTCTGATTTAAAGGAAGGTTCTGCCCAATCCCGACCAGCTTCTCATCGTAAAAGATCCCAAGAGTCAAATTCAACACGATCAGTTGCTCAGATCAATAGGCCCGAGGAGGGAAATGATGCATGGAAGGGATCTATTCAGAGGTTGGAAAATAGACTAGGGGAAATGGCTAAGGCCAAGAATCCTCTACAAAGAACTTTTGTCCAAGGGACACCTTTTATACAGGCAATTGTGGATTTTCCCACACCATCAATGTTCAAAGAACCTGTTGTGACTCCTAAATATGATGGAAAAACTGACCATGTCCTTCATATAGAACAATACCAAGCTGCTGTCGATATCTATGCCGTGCCAGACGAGATGAGATGCATGGCATTTTCAGGACCTCTCACTGGATCTGCTCAAATATGGTACAATAATTTTCCTTAAGGAAAGATTGCAACTTTCTTTGAACTGGCCGAGCTCTTTATTGGAAACTTTTGTTTTGGATCAAAACCAGTTAAACGAGTAGCACACTTGCTAAGTGTTAGACAAAAATCAGGTGAGAGTACCAGGGATTATATTACTAGTTTCAATAACGAGAAGCTCGAAGTTATTGAATACGAAGAAAAGACAGCAATTACTGCTCTGATGAGTGGATTTTTTCCAAATAAATTGTACTACACTCTAGCCAAAGATCCACCCACAACTATGGCATAGCTAATGGCAAAGGCAACCAAAATTATGAACGCCGAGGAAGCTGTGGCTGCGAAGAAGAATATGGATCCCAAAGAGACCAAGATTGAGGGCGATAAGGCTGAGAAGAAAAAGCAGAAGAATAATGGTGGTAACAAGCAGTCAAAAGTAAAGAAAGCATTGGAATAGTTGAGGAAATTTGGAAACTATACTCCTTTGAAGGTAGATATAAACCACGTTCTGGAAGAAATCAAGAACAGCGAGGAGTTAAACTGGCCTGAAAAAATGAAGACAGATCCTGACAAGAGGAATAAGGACAAATATTACGAGTTCCATAAAGACCATGGTCACACGACCAAAAATAGCATAGCTCTTTAGAATGAAATTGAAGCACTCATCAGACGAGGAAAGATAGCCAAGTATGTTGATCGTAGAAACGAAGGAAAGAACAACGACCGAGCGAGACAGAGATCTAGATCTCCTCGTCGAGCAAAAGATGACTAGAAAATAAATCATGAAGATGATCCAGAAGATGACCCCAATCTCCCTAAAAGACCAAGACAACCAGAACGTGAGGTATTTTCAATTCGTTTTGGATTATTTGATTGTAATGTTATTACAGGTGGAGATGCAGGAGGTGGAGACCTTACTGCAGAGAGGAAAGCTTACTTCAATGAGGCTCAAGCTTGTTCATATATTCAGTGAATAAATCTAGCTGAGGATGATCGCCCGAGGAAGGTAAACAAAGAAAAACTGGTAATCGGTTTCTCCAAGAACGACCTCGCAGGTGTGCTATATCCTCATGATGATCCTTTCGTGATCAAAATGAGGATGAAGGAAGTAATGATCTCAAGAGTACTGGTGGATAATGGTATCTCGGCAGATATCATGTTCTACTCATGCTTTGACAGCTTAAATTTAAAGTTGTCTCAGTTGGAGCCTTATCACAATCCCCTCCTCGGTTTTACTAGCGAGAAAGTTTTTCCACTTGGGACGATCAAGTTGAATATGTTCATCGGTACATGGCCTGCTTGTCGAATAGAAAGAGTGAACTTTTTTGTGATGGATAAGAATGTTCAATCAGCTTACAATATCATCATGGGAAGGGTAGGATTGAAGAAGTTCGAGGCGGTACCATCTACAGCATATCAATGTTCAAAATTCCCAACCAACTTTGGAGTAGAAGTGGTGAAGGGAGACCAAAAAGTATCTCGGGAATGCTACTATTCATATACCGAGCAAGAAGAGCGCGAAGAATCCAGAAAGAAGACTACTACTTATCAGGTTGATGAGATAGAAGACGTAGAGATTGAGACTTTAGACCCAAGAGATGAGTCTCAGCTCGTTAAGGTTCAGGTCATGGAGGCTACAAAAATATTGTTCTGGACGACGAGCATCCAGAACGAATAACTCAAATTGGTGCTTCACTAGATGTGTCAATTAAACAAGAGCTGATAGCATTTCTAAAAAGAAGAAAACAAACTTTTGCATGGAGCCACGAAGACATGCCAGGGATAGACCTAAATTTCCTATGTCACGAGCTTAATGTGAATAAGGAGATCAAGCCAGTAAAATAAAGAAGAAGAGTGTTCAGCCCCGAAAAGAACCAAGCTATACAAGAAGAAGTCGAGAAGCTCCAAAAAGCCTATTTTATTGAGGATGTCAAATATCCTGATTGTCTAGCTAATGTGGTGATGGTGAAGAAGAAAAATAACAAATGGAGGATGTGTGTAGACTTCACCGATCTCAATAAGGCATGCCCAAAGGATCATTTTGCTCTGTCCCGAATCGATCAACTGGTGGATGCTACCTCAGGGCACGAATTGCTAAGTTTTATGGATGCTTACTCTGGTTACAATCAGATTAAGATGAAGCCTGAGGACTGGGAGAGTACCTCTTTAATTACCCCTAGGGGAGCTTATTGTTGTAATGTTATGCCTTTTGGATTGAAAAATGCAGGTACAACATATCAGCGTCTGATGAACAAGGTGTTTGCAGAGCAAATCAGTTACAACATGGAAGTTTATGTTGACGATATGCTGACAAAGAGAAAGAAAGTTGCTGATCATCTAATTGACTTAGGCCAGGCCTTTGATCAACTAGATAAATATCAAATGAAGTTTAACCCTACCAAATGCATATTCGGAGTACGAGAAGGCATGTTCCTCGGGTATATTGTCAACCAAAGAGGAATTGAAGCAAACCCTGAAAAGATCAAGGCTCTATTGGGACTACGATCTCCGACCACGAAGAAAGAAGTGCAGAGTCTCACAGGGAAAGTTGCAGCACTTAATAGATTTGTATCACGAGCAACTGACAGGTGTCTACCATTCTTCAAAACACTCCGAAAGACTTTCGAATGGAATGATGAATGTGATATGGCCTTTCATGAATTGAAGAAATACCTGGGAGCACCTCCACTGTTGTCCAGGCTAGTGATGAGAGGAAGATTGTACTTGTATCTGGCAGTTTTGGAAAATGCAGTTAGCTCGGCATTGATAAGAATGGAGGATGGAGTTCAAAAACTAATTTATTACACTAGCAAGGCCTTCCGAGGAGCAGAGGTCAGATATCCAAGACTGGAAAAGTTGGCACTAGTGTTGATCGAAGCGAGTAGAAGAATGAGGCCATACTTCCAAGATCATACCATAGTTGTGTATACCGATATGCCGTTGAGGCAAGCTCTTCATAAACCAGAGAAATCAGGGAGATTGATGTACTGGGTAGTAGAACTTGGTTAATATGACATAGTTGATGAGCCTAGATCGTCGTTTAAAGGTCAAGGAGTAGCATATTTCATCGCATAATTCACTTATCCTGACACCTCCGAGGAGCAAAAGCTAAATACCGACAAATCTGTGGATGTTACCGGATCATCAAATTTAAACTCCGAGCAACTTAAGTCGGTTAACGATCAAGGGGAGATGGTCGATGAACAACAAGAAGTGCTAGGGGAGGATATAAAGAACCAACAAATATTCCACCGAGGAACTTTATCCAATAAAAAATTTGAGGATGAAGTACCTATATGGAATCTGTATGTGGATGGCTCATCTTGCAGTACACGCTGTGGGGCAGGGATTGTTTTAAACAGCCCGGATGAAATCGATGTGGAGTATGCTCTGCTCTTTCAATTCAAGGCTTCTAATAATGAGGTTAAATATGAAGCTATGATTGCAGGTCTTAGTTTAGCAAAAACTATGGGGGCAGAGCAGGTTATTGTATTCAGTGACTCACAGTTGATCGTAAATCAAATGCTGGGAGTGTACGCAACAAAGGGAGACTTAATGATCAAGTATTATGCGAAAGCAATAGAGATTGTATTGAGCTTTAACGCAGTAAAGTTAATTAGGACACCAAGATTGGAGAATGCAAGAGCAAATGCTTTAGCTCGGTTAGCCTCAACCACACGTACCGAGCTACGAAGAATAATCCCAATAGAAATTTTAGCTAGCAGGAGCATTGACGAAGATCTGATGATGAATGTTATTACCCTTGATTTAGGACCATCTTGGATGGATCCCATTAGGGCATATATTAAAGAAGGGGTTTTGCCAACTGATAAATTCATAGCCAAGAAACTGAAGTTTAAAGCTGCTCGTTATGTATTGAATAATGGTATTCTATATAGACGAGGAATTATAGCAGGTTTGCAAAGATGTGTGCATCCCTCCGAGGTGAAAGACTTGATTTTAGAGCTCCATAAAAAGTCATGTGGAGCCCATGTAGCAGGTCGGACGCTTTTGCAAAGAATAATGACGCAAGGATACTACTGGCCAACGATGGGGGCTGATTGTATAGCCTATGCCAAAAAATTTGACAAATGCCAATGCTTCTCCTCTATCCGAAGAACTCCCCAAGCATTGTTAACACCTATTACTTCCCCTTGGCCATTTTCCATGTGGGGAATTGACTTGGTCGGGACACTTCCAACGACCAGGGGAAGATTTAAATATCTCGTGGTCGCGGTGGATTACTTTACTAAGTGGGTGGAAGATGAGCCCCTTATTGATATGACATATGACAAGGTGTATCAATTTATGTGGAAGAACATCAT
Source organism: Sambucus nigra (assembly GCA_949130495.1). Taxonomy (NCBI): domain Eukaryota; kingdom Viridiplantae; phylum Streptophyta; class Magnoliopsida; order Dipsacales; family Adoxaceae; genus Sambucus; species Sambucus nigra. The sequence continues at coordinate 257,857,850 of OX422224.1, forward strand.
TTGTAGATATGGTCTTCCTCATGCATTCATCATAGACCATGGAACTCAATTTGATAACGAGGAGTTAGCTGCATATTATCATCAGTCAAACATATTGAAAACCCACTCTGCACTAGGCCATCCCCAGACCAATGGACAAACTTAGGTGACAAACTGAACGCTACTGAATGGTTTGAAGAAAAGACTCGATGATGCGAAGGAAAATTGGATCAACAAGCTACATTATGTGTTGTGGGCTTATCATACTAAACCACGAGCAGCAACAGGAGAATATCTATACATGCTAGCATTTGGAAGTGAAGATGTTATACCTGTCGAGCTGGGCCTCCCCACACACAGAGTGCTGAATTTCAATTCTCCTATCAGTGACTTGATGAGAAGATTAGACTTGGATATGCTCGAGGAAGTTAGAGAAGAAGCAGCAATCAGGAATGCTTCATACCAACAACGAACAACTCTGTTTTACAGCAAGAGGGTAAAAAAGTGTGATTTGAAGGAAGGAGACTACGTGCTAAAGAAAGTAATTCAAAAGCACAATAAACTGGAAGCTAACTGGCATGGACCCTACAGAGTAACAGAAGTTATTCATCCAGGAACCTTCAGGATTGAAACCTTCGAGGGAGAAGAGTTTAAGAATGCATGGAATGCAGAACATCTACGCAAGTATTATTAGTAGTAGGAAATTTCTATGTAATGGAGTTTTCTTCAGTATGAATAAGGTGTTAAAAGTTTTACCCAGTTCTCTCTTTTTGGTTAAATTTTTTCAGAGTATTAGTGCTACACACTACGCATCAAGTTCAGAACAAAAATCCACCAACTAAGGTTGGTCGGTCCACCAACTACGGTTGGTCGTTAAATAAAATCCACCAACTACGGTTGGTCGGTAAACAAAAATCCCCCAACTACGGTTGGTCGGTCTACCAACTACGGTTGGTCAGTAAACAAAAATCACCCAACTACGATTGGTCGGTCCACCAACTACGGTTGGTCGGTAAAATAAAAATCCACCCACTACGATTGGTCGGCTTGCCAACTACGGTTGGTCGATAAAATAAAAATCCCCCAACTACGGTTGGTCGATCCACCAACTACGGTTGGTTGGTAAAATAAAATCCACCTACTACGGTTGGTCGGGGAATAAAAGTTCACTAACTCCCGTTGGTCGGAAACAAAAATCTCAACCAACTCTAGTTGGTCGGTAAGCCAATTTCAATCAACTTGGGTTGTTTAAATTAGGAAATACCATGAAATGTAAGTTATTTTATTACTTAGAATTAAAGATTGATAAATCACTGCAATGAGATAAGTATGTCATTAACATATATATACTTACCAACCAACCAACAAACAAAAACATTATACAAATTATTTAGAAGAAAATGAAATGACAAAAGACAAATTTTCACTCATACTAAGTAGAATTACAAATGATGGAGAAGGATTTACATATGCCGAAAAAAAAACATTACATAAAAATCCTATTATATTAGTTTCTTTCCCTCTGCTTTTGAAACAGGTTGTACTCTAGCAAGAGGATCGTCTAAGGCATCAGGGGAATTGATGAAGTTCAGATCTCAAAGCATCCTGACATTTATCACAGATGGACGATCAAGTAGGTGCTCCGGACGAGATATGTCAAAATTAGAATGGAGGATGTAATCGTCGAGGTACTTTGAGATCAGGCACTGAGGAATTTCCCAAGCAGGACTACAACTCATATCAAACTTGAAAGGAGGCACTGGCAAATCAAGCAATCCAGGATCATAATAATCCCATAGATAGTGGCCCTGCTCCAACTGTAGCACACACAGTGCATTCAGCCATCCTTGCTTATAACCCTCGTTATTTGATTGCTGGATCCGATCATCGAGATGATAAAGAGCTTCATTGTATCCAGCCATCCAAAATTCCCTGGGTTGTTTGTGAAACTGGTAAGTTAGCCTCTCCAGTTGTTCATGGAGGTTCTTCATTAGAAGATCTTTATTCTCCAAGGCAGAGTTTTGTGTGGAGAGTTACTCGCTAAGGTTCAGAATCTTCTTGGACATCTCTGACAAAGCCTAATTCTTCGCCACCAACTGGAATGCTTGATTCTCCAAAGCTTCTTGAGTTCTTGGCTCTTCAATATTAACCCGAGAAGCCCTTGCTCATCCCCGATAATCTCTTGCTCGTTCGCGAGCAAAAGTAGTCCTTTTTAAGGTTTATAATTCATCTCTCAAATTCGCATTTTCAACCTACAGAAATGAGAAACCTTCATCGTTAACAGGGACCAAGGCTCCCGAAGAAGATGCTACAGATTTCAATTGAGATATCTCTTCTCTCAGAACATTATTTTCCAGCACCAGCAGCTTCGCGATTTACCTATTCTCCTCTACCTCAACCCTTAGAATTTTCTCTTTCTTCTCGTAAGCAGCAATGAACTTCTCATATCCTTTGTCAGCATTTAGTTGCTCATATTTTTTCTCATACCCCTGATGTAAAAGGGCAAAAGATTCCTTGTATTGTTATTGAAGTTCCTCGATGATACCCCAGAGATCTTCAATCATCTCATAATATGACACATTATTGGCAACTGCTAGGTCAAACAGGCATTTCAAATACTGATATGCTTCAACTGCTTGTTCAGAAGAATTTGGACCAAGGATGTCAATAATTCACTACAAGAATTTGCACCATTAGCAACAATATTTAGCAACACAAACTATTTTTGTTGCCAAAGATACCCTTTTGGCAACACAATCTGAATTATGTTGCCAAAAGACCATTTTATATTGTACTTTTGGCAACATAAAATAAAGTGTGTTTCCAAAAGTTAATTTTTCAAGCGGGAGACTAATAGAGTGAGGGAGGGAAATTATTTGAAGTTTTAGCAACATTGTATGGTGTTGCCAAAAGTGGAATAAGTTTCTGCAACATAACCTCGTGATGCCAAAACCAAGGGACTTTTGGCAACAAGAATTTTTGGTTGCCAAATGTATTTTTTAAATAATTTAAATATTCAAAATACATTAAAATATTAATAAACAAAAACCTAAACTAAACCATCCTTTCCCTTTCTCTCGCTTTCCCTCGCTCTCTCGATGACATCCGCTCCTCGTCTCAGCACCACCGCCCGACCACCGTAGCAGTTCCTCATCTCTGCTCCATCGCCGACCACCGTAGTAGGTTCCTCTATGACCTCCACTCCTCACGCACGCACACAACAGAACACACGCACACGCACATAACAGAACACACGTACACACACACACTTCAATTTCTGCATATTTTCTTCAATCGAAAATGTCTTATTATTGTTTTGTTACTTTTTGCTTGAATACTTTGTGTACTTATCATCTTCCATAAATTTGAATGGAGTATGGATGTCGGGTCAAGGACGAAATTGGAATGCGTATGGATGTCGGGTCATGGACGAAATTGATGGGTCGGAATTTGGGTCGTGGCAGGGGGTTTCCAAGGTCACGGGTCAATGGCCGGAGTTTTTGTGGGACGGTGGGTTTGGTTTCTAGCCATTTAGGAACTAGATCCGGGTTTGGGAAGGTCCGGAGTTGGATCTCGGGTTAGTGGACGTTGGTTTGATTTAGAGATTTGCTGGTGGATGGAGGTTGGCCGACGAATTGGCAGCGGGATGCCGGATTTTGGATTGGGATGTGGCCGGAGATGGTTTGGGGTTGATTTCGGTTGGGTTAGGTGTTGGATTTTGGGGAGGGTCAACTGGATAGGGTAGTTTTGGTGTTTATGGAAGATGCCAAAGGTATTTTTTATATAATTTAGTTTTTCCTACATTTTGTGTGGGCTTCCTAATTGAAGGTAAGATGCGTAAGGGTCGTGATTTGAAAGTATGTTTGTATATGTGAAGTTGTGTTTTGGGTCTGTCCAGGTCAATAGTAATGAATTTAAATTATACATGAATAAGTATACATGTTCATAGAAGTTAACGATTTGTTTGTGTTAAGGTTATTTTTTCATTGAATCTAAATTATACATGAATATGTATAAATTTATTTATTATTGAATTTGTGTTTTACATTTTTATCAGATATTACGATGAAATTCTCAATTCATAGAGTTCTCAATTTACGATACAATTCGAAAAAAATAATCATAATAATATGGCGTAGTTTATGGATTGGTATATAATGAACATAAGTAACTCTAATTTCTGAAATAATATAGGTTGTTTAGGCATTAGGAAATTTTATTGGTGACTCACGGAAATGTGATCATCTTGTTCTTGACGATGGGGCTCTGATGCCATTGCTGGGACAATTCAACGAGCATGCGAAGCTTTCTATGTTAAGGAATGCCACCTGGACGTTGTTCATGTTTAGAGCTATGTTCATGTTTCTTCATTAAAATGACACTAGTAGTTATGCAAATTTGTGTCAGAGTTCACTTTCACGGTTCTTGGATAGAAAAGTAATTGACTGCAAAATAAACAAATTAAATCAAGTTCCTAAGTCTAATAAGGCCTTAGTGGAGCACCCTATTCTAAAATTCCCAAAAATAGAAAAATAGAAAAAGGTTGGTTGGGTAAAGTTTCATCTCTAGCGTGGTTTAGATATTGTAAATACTACTGGAATCAAGTCAGTGGTTGCTTCAATTTAGTTGTTCCTGAACCAATGATTCAATATAGTGGTGGTTCCTAGTTGTGCAATTGCAAAAGGTTTTGTGATTAACCGTCCAACAGGGCGTGTTAATGATTCAATAAAGCACAACGATCACTGCTTTACATGCACTGCATATAAATTATAAGTTTTTATTATCTTTTGAAGTCGGATTGATAATAATTTATTTTGTTTTTTGTGTAGAATGAAAATGGATTTGCAACACATGGAAAAGTCGATGGATACGGAAGAGCCAGGTATGTAGCTACTCGGATACTAATTTAAGTTTATGTTATGATATTCGGTTTTTATTTTGACGCCCAATATAGGCTTATTTGATGATCTTTTAAACGTTCTATTATATTTTTACACTTGTACGATGTTTATGGCTATGCGGTCTTGTATATACTATTTTTAGATGTTAAATCGGTTGAAGGGATTTATTGGTGGTTTAGTTGCGACTTTTGTTGTTGTTGTTGTTGGGTGTATTTTAATGTTAAAACAAGTTGGATTTCATCAATAAATAAAGGAAATTTTGTTGAAATTTTATGAAATAAATAAGTGTTCTAAATTGATTAAGTCGAACACAAAGCATTTGAAAATCGGGCATTGGTGGATGAAAAGGTAAAAAACTAATAAACATACAAGAATGAGGCATGCGTAGTCAAGGCACTCCCGCTTTGAGAATACGACCTAAATTTGTCAAACAATATACTTAGGCATAAAAACATACTTTTATTGGGTGAAAATGTAAAAACAACCATAAAAAGGGTGTTATAAGAGGCACGAACACCTCGCACGGGATCAATGTAACTCGTAGGAACCGACCGCGTAGTCACGGCGCTCTCGATTTGAGTGTACGACGTAAATTTGCAAAAAGTTATACTTAATCATAAAAACATGACATCGAAGGGTGAAAACATAAAATAACCACAAAACGGTCCCGTAAGAGTTAAGAGTCACGAACACCTCACGCAGAACCAATGTGACTCATAGGAACCGACCGCGTAGTCACTGGCTCTCGGCTTGAGTGTACGACGTAAATTTGCAAAAAATTTAGACTTAATCATAAAACATGACATCGAAGGGTGAAAACATAAAATAACCACAAAACGGTCCCGTAAGAGTCACGAACACCTCGCACGGGACCAATGTCACACGCAGGAACCGACCGCGTAGTCACGAGGCTCCCGATTTGAGTGTACGACGTAAATTTGTAAAAAAATAGACTCAAGCATAAAAACATGCCATCCAGTGGTGAGAACATAAAACAACCACGAAACGGTCCGGTAAGAGGCATGAACGCCTCGCACGGTACCAATGTGACTCGTAGAAACCGCCCGAGTAGTCACGGGGCTCCCGATTTGAGTGTTTACGACGTCAATTTGAAAAAAAATTCACTTAAGCATAAAAACAAGTCATCAAAGGGTGAAAACAAAAAACAAACACAAAACAGTCTAGTAAGAGTCATGAACACCTCGCACGGGACCAATGTGACTCGTAGGAACCGACCGCGTAGTCACGGGGCACCCAGTTTGAGCGTACGATGTAAATTTGCAAAAAATTATACTTGAGCATAAAAACATGCCATCGAATGGTGAGAACGTAAAACAACAACAAAACGGTCCCGTAAGAGGCACGAACGCCTCGCACGGAAGGAATGTGACTCGTAGGAACCGACCGCATAGTCACGGGGCTCCCGGTTTAAGTGTACGACGTAAATTCAAAAAATAATTAGACTTGAGCATAAAAAGAAGCCATCGAAGGGTGAAAACGTAAAACAAACACAAAACGTTCCGATAAGAGTCACGAACACCTCGCACGGGACAAATGTTCCTCGTAGGAACCGACTGCGTAGTCACGGGGCTCCCGGTTTGAGTGCACGATGTAAATTTGAAAAAAAAGAAATCATAAGCATAAAAACATGTCATCGAATGGTGAGAGCGTAAAATAATCACAAAACGGTCCTGTAAGAGGCACGAACGCCTTGCACGGGATCAATGTGACTCGTAGGAACTGATCGCGTAGTCACGGGGCTCTCGGTTTGAGTGTACGACATATATTTGTAAAAATTTGACTTGTGCATAAAAACATTCCATCAAAGGGTGAAAACCTAAAACAACCACAAAAACGGTCCTGTAAGAGTCATGAACGCATCGCATGGGATCAATATGACTCGTCGGTACAGACCGATTAGTCACGGGGCTCCCGGTTTGATTGTATGGAATTAGTTGGCAAAATATTAAGCATAAAAACATGTCATCGAAGGGTGAAAATGTAAAACAACTACAAAACGGTCCAGTAAGAGTCACGAACAACTCGCACATGACCAATGTGACTTGTAGGAACCGATTGCGTAGTCACGGGGCTCCCGGTTTGAGTGTACGATGTAAATTTGCAAAAAAATAGACTTAAGCATAAAAACTTGCCATCGAAGGGTGAAAATGCAAAACAACAACAAAACGGTCCCGTAAGAGTCACGAACACCTCGCACGGGACCAATGTGACTTGTAGGAACCGACCGCGTAGTCACGGGGCTCCCGGTTTGAGTCTACGACTTAAATTTGAAAAAAATTAGACTTAAGCTTAAAATAAACGCAAAACGGTCATGTAAGAGTCACGAACACCTCTTACGGAACCAATGTGACTCGTAGGAACTGATCGCGTAGTCACGGGGCTCCCAGTTTGAATATACGATGTAAATTTGCAAAAATAATTCTTAAGCATAAAAACATGCCATCGAAAGGTGAGAACGTAAAACAACCACAAAACGGTCCCGTATGGGGCACGAACGCCTCACACGGGACCAATGCGACTCGTAGGAGCCGACCGCGTAGTCACGGGGCTCCCGGTTTGAGTGTACGACGTAAATTTGCAAAAATTATACTTGTGCATAAAAACATGCCATCGAAGGGTGAAAACGTCAAATAGCCACAAAAGGGTCCCGTAAGAGTCACGAACGCCTCGTACGGGACCAATGTGACTCGTAGGAACCGACCGCATAGTCACGGGGCACACGGTTTGAGGGTACAACGTAAATTTGTAATAAATTAGACTTGAGCATAAAAATACGCCATCGAATGGTGAGAACGTAAAACAACCACAACACGGTCCCGTAAGAGGCATGAACGCCTCGCACGGGAGGAATGTGACTCGTAAAAACCGACCGCGTAGTCACGGGGCTCCCGGTTTGAGTGTACGACGTAAATTTGAAAAAAATTAGGCTTGATAATAAAAAGAAGCCATCGAAGGGTGAAAACGTAAAACAAGCACAAAATGGTCCAGTAAGAGTCACGAACGCCTCGCACGGGACCAATGTGACTCGTAGGAATAGACCGCATAGTCACGGGGCACCCGGTTTGAGGGTACAACGTAAATTGGCAAAAAATTAGACTTGAGCATAAAAACATGCCATCGAAGGGTGAGAATGTAAAACAACCACAAAACGGTCACGTAAGAGTCACGAACGCCTCACACAGGATCAATGTGACTCGTAGGAACCGACCGCTTAGGCACAGGGCTCCCGGTTTGAGTGTACGACGTAAATTTGAAAAAAATTAGACTTGAGCATAAAAAAGCCATCGAAGGGTGAAAACATAAAACAAACACAAAACGGTCTGGTAAGAGTCACGAACACCTCGCACGGGACCATTGTGACTCGTAGGAACCGACTGCATAGTCACGGGGCTCCCGGTTTGAGTGTACAACATAAATTTGAAAAAAAATGGACTTGGGCATAAAAAGAAGCCATCGAAGGGTGAAAATGTAAAAAAAACACAAAACGGTCCGGTAAGAGTCACGAACGCCTCGCACGGGACCAATGTGGCTCGCAGGAACCGACCGCGTAGTGACGGGGCTCCCGATTTGAGTGTACGACGTAAGTTTGCAAAAAAAAGGACTTGAGCATAAAAAGAAGCCATCGAAGGGTGAAAACGTAAAACAAACACAAAACGATCCGGTAAGAGTCACGAACGCCTCGCACGGGGCCAATGTGGCTCGCAGGAACCGATCGCGTAGTCACGGGGCTCCCGGTTTGAGTGTACGACGTAAGTTTGCAAAAAAAAATTGACTTAAGCATAAAAACAAGTCATCGATGGGTGAAAACATAAAAAAACCCAAAACAGTCTAGTAAGAGTCATGAACACCTCGCATGGAACCAATGTGACTCGTAGGAACCGACCGTGTAGTCACGCGGCACTCGGTTTGAGGGTATGACGTAAATTTGCAAAAAATTAGACTTGAGCATAAAAACATGCCATCGAATGGTGAGAATGTAAAACAACCACAAAACAGTCCCGTAAGACGTACGAACGCCTCACACGGGAGGAATGTGACTCGTAGGAACCGACCGCGTAGTCACGGGGCTCCCGATTTGAGTGTACGACATAAATTTGAAAAAAATTAAACCTGAGCATAAAAAGAATCCATCGAAGGGTGAAAATGTAAAACAAACGCAAAACGGTCCGGTTAGAGTCACGAACGCCTCGCACAGGACCAATGTGACTCCTAGGAACCGACCGCATAGTCACGGGGCTCCCGATTTGAGTGTGCGACGTAAATTTGCAAAAATTAGACTTGTGCATAAAAATATGCCATCGAAGCGTGAAAACATAAAACAGTCACAAAACGGTCCCATAAGAGTCACGAACACCTCACACGGGACCAATGTGACTCGTAGGAACCGACCGCGTAGTCACGGGGCTCCCGGTTTGAGTGTACGACGTAAATTTACAAAAATTAGACTTGTCCATAAAAACATGTCATCGAAGGGTGAAAACGTAAAACAGTCACAAAACGGTGCTGTAAGAGGCATGAACGTCTCACACGGGTCCATTGTGACTCGTAGGTACCGTCCGATTAGTTACGGGGATCCCGGTTTGAGTGTACGACGTAAATTTGCAAAAAGTTTCACTTAAGCATAAAAACATGCCATCGAGGGGTGAAAACATAAAACAATCACAAAACAGTCTGGTAAGAGTCACGAACTCACGGCACGGGACCAATGTGACTCGTAGGAACCCAGTCTTTAGTACTAAGGGGCATTTATACTATCTTGGATGTCCTTTATTTAAGGGAAGAAAGAAATCCATCTATTTTGAGTCTTTAGTCCGAGTTATAGCATTTAAAATCATATCTTTGAAGTCCAAATTTCTTTCAATTGGAAGAAAAGTAACTTTAATTCAATCTATTCTTTCATTCATTCCTCTTTATTCCATGCTTGCTTTAAATCCCCCTAAAGTAATCATCCATTCCTTAAACCAACTGCTCGACTCTTTGTCTGGGGTGTTAATCAACAGTTTAGAAAGAAATTTCATTGGACCAGTTGGGACTCAAATTGTATGCGAAAAAGTGAAGGAAGTCTTTGAATAAGAAACTTGTTCTCAGTTATTGAAGCTTCCAACCTCAAATTAGCTTGGAAATTAAAGGAGGGAAATAGTCTTTAGGCTCAATTTATGAAAAAGTATTCTAATATGACCACAGGTATAGGATCAATGAGTTTTAAAAGGAATCTCTCGGAATAGTTTATATTATATAAACATATATATAATATAAACTATAATGGAATCTTTGATGGTTGGATTTATAATTCTATTGTTAAACAGTTGATTCCAATTGAGCACTTAATATTAGTTAAAGTTCCACTGTTATCATTATTTGTTATTATATATGATCAATTGATAAAATAGTGATCTTAGCAATGTATTTTTCTATCTCATGTTACTTATGACATTGCTAAAGAAAAAAGACCCTATATTAGTGAGACTAGAGTCCTTATGGATCATATTTATTCAAAACTAGACCCTATATTGCAAATGTCAGCCCCTCTGTTTTCTGTAGCTTTATCCATCCTAATTCAAAGTTCTAGCAGTACCCTTATTATTGAGTTTGGATCTGCATTTTTTCTTTTTTTTTTCTCTATGACCAAGCACCTGTTGTTATACATATAATATATAAAACCTAGTATGTTGTTATATATAATATGTATAACAAGTGGTGTTATACAGATTATATATAACAACATATTAGTTGTTATATATAGTATGTTTATTGATTGTTTCAGATTATATATAACAACATATCAACTTATCAAACGTTATCCGACTTCCTTAAAAAGTTATCCGAGTGATCATCAATGCATATGCACTAATTGGAACTAATGTATGTCAATTCAGCATTGGTAATCTATGTATGTTTAGTGTTGGTAATGTATGTCTCCTTAGTGTAATGTCCGTTTTGTTCGGTATTGTTTTTTGAGGTCCATGCTTTTTTGCAACTAAACTGCCTTATATAATTTGTATTATACATACTACAAAAAGCGTTGACACAACAACGAAACCTGTTGGAAACTTCATGAAAAACCTCACGGAGCCAAGACAAATTGGTGCAGCACCTATGGCAAAGCAGGGGTAGTTATATACAGTTATATATATTGTTATATATATAAACAGTTATTTATATATATATATAAATAACTGTTTATATATATATGTATATACAGTTATATATAAAGAGTTATTTATATATATATAAATAACTGTTTATATATATATATATATGTATATACAGTTATATATATATATATATATATATATATATATATATATATATATATATATATATAACAGTTATATAACTATATATATAGTTATATATATAGTTATATAACTGTTATATAGTTATATATATATATAACTATATATAACTATATAACTATATAACTATACTAGTACATGCCCGTGCCTGAAGGCACAGCGAAAATTCCCCAAGTACCTAATCGCAAAACGGCAAAAATTTCTTGAATACGTAATTGTCAAACGGATAAAAATTCATCCCCCAACAAAACAAAGTGTAATTTTTTAAAACAATGGTCATAATTCGCAAAGTTGTGTGCGGCACGACACCGATACTAATTATACTATTATTTATAGAAAAATATGTCCTATTTAAAGGGAGACAAACATAAACAACTATACTATAAACAATTCAAAAGAATATAATCGATTGTATTTATTTGATAAAACTATTCAAAAAGAACAGAATATTTATCAAGGATTTTGTATAAAAAGCCATTCCAAAATGGTACATACAAAACGAATGAGATACATGTAAACAAACACCTCATGTTTCGTTGTTGTCCAAGTTATGTGGAAGCATTGGGTAGTCTTCCAGGCGTTCAGTTGTGGGCATGAATCTTCTTCTCTTGGGGTAGAACAGCTGCTGCTGATGCTTTAAGGGCCTAGAACGGCTGTTGTTGCCGGTGTAAGGGCCTTGTGCTGATGCTTCAAGCGGGCCTAGAACGACACCTGTAGCAGATCTTTAAACCGTGGCCAAAATCCCCTACCTACTCCATCAGATCTTTAAACCAATCTCGTTGAGCTCTTAATATCGGCACCTGCAGAAAAGAGGGTGCAGAATCTGGCCCATCACTATTAGTGTGATAACAAAAAAAAATATGAAAGTAATAAATCAAACTGCCGCTGTGACCATGGGCACAATATGAAAGTATCCAGCATTCGGTTTCACTTCAGACTGCCACTGTGACCATGGGTACAATTTGAAAGTAGTAAATCAAACTGAATACTTATTCAGCAGCTAATGTTGAGGACCTGCAACATCTAACTTAATCAATAAAACTGAATACTTATCATTAAAATATAATCATATACGCTAACGTTGAGGACCCGCAACAACTAAAAGTGTTATAAAATACCTGACTATTTATTCAAAAAGTTATGTTTTATCTGACAACCAATAATCACACACAATAAATCCCATTTCTTTAACATAAGATTTTATGCAAGTTTCATCCCATTATCTACACACAACTGGACGATCAAAAAGAGAGAAATAAACCATGTAAACTTGTAATAGTATACTATTTACTTCAAAATACCACATAAACCACACATGAATAAAAGTTATCACACGAAATCCTGACTAATTTAGGTAAAGATCATGAATTTAAATAATTGAACAATTAAAAGTAAGATACATGACAATTTACTTAAAACTCGAAAGAAGCAAACTAAGATTGCAAGGAAAGCATTGCTATATATCAATTAAAATGAAAAAGACATTACTAAGATCAACTAACCGTAATGAAGTGGAAAAGAATTACATCCTCTTCCACAACTTGTTCTCATACGTATATGCACATCAAACACCCAAATACACTTGGGTATAACAGATTTAACAGCAGTTTCGCTTTACAATCAAATCACAGTTGAGCTGCCAAATAAATCTTCACTCCAACTTTTCTAATAAATTAAATATTATTCGAACAACCATACTTTCCTAATAAACTTAACCGCTTATGGCCCCAACTGCCTCACAAACTTTTTAGGGGCTGCTGCTGCTTAGGTTTAAGATGAAAATACAGTTATTATTTAGTAATATAAACGATGGTGTACTTGAATCTATCTATGATAGCATATTCTAATAGAAGGTTTATTAGAAACACCTCTAATATTCCATTATATGAAGCTTAACATTTGGATTTAGGAAGTAAAGTGGAAGAGTTTAGCTTGAAACCATACCTGGTAATTCTCTTAAACATAGGCGGGGTTGCATCAGCATCGACATAGGCAAGGCTAAATTGGCAAGGCTTGAGAGAAAAAAACATCTTTGCTGATATAGGGGGCAACAGCAGGCATCGACCCGCAACAGGGCTCAAGTATTTGGTTTTTCTTCGCTTTAAAATTATAGAAATGGCTTTAAAATTTTTGTTTAAGTTGACTTTCTCGGCCCCGATGCTCTGACTTATGTTGCTCCTCAATCTGATTATCCAATGCCAACAACTCACCGACGCATATAATGATAATTGAAAGAAAAGGGAAAAAAAGTTAATTGATGCCATTTGGTATCTTAATAACTGAAATTCACATTGGAATGCACCAAGAAAGAAAGTGGAGTTCTAAAACGGAGAAAGAAAGAATACCACATGGGGCACATGGACGAATGGAACTGAACCTTAGGTAATAAGCATTCCATAATGTACACGATCGTGATAAGCTCTGTCAAAATTGCACAAACAAATATAGTAAGAAACCAAAACTAATATAAACATCAGGAAAACAGAATATACATTAGGTAATAAACATCCATGACCGTGATCATCAAATGTAATTTAGTAACAGTTTGTAGTGTTATTATGTTCGTGTATATAACTGCATAGTAGATGCTTCAAAACTTCAATACAAAATGAACAATACAAAGTGTTAAAACTCAGGATCAAATGCTTTTCCAATGTCCATAAATATACCGTGGATAGTACATTCAAATATCAAATTATTAAAGTTAAAGTGGGATTATCTTGGTTTATATCCCGCTTCCATATGATAACGGTGTAAAAGCATATGTGAACCTAATCAAAATAAGAACAGAACTAATAAAATGACTCTTAAAGAGCATACCTATTAGTAAATAACATCCCAAGGGAGAATTGAAGCAACATACTTGTTAAAACTAACCACCACTGACATGAACTGAGCCTTTGACAAATGCATATGTCAACAACATTTAGGTATTTAAACAATATTTAAGTCAGGTCTATATGCCACAAATAGATAAAAAAAATATATCTTTAAACTGCAAAAAAACATTTAAGTATATTAAATGCACCCTCTCAACATTTAAATATATTAAATGCACACTCACAACAATAAGAGAGTGACGGTAGCCAGTGTCGTAACTTAGATACTTGTGCCGACAGAGCTTTGTCCAAAGTTGTCTCCGGAATCAAATAATCTGGAAGATCTTGTGCCAAACCGGCAAGAAGTTACCACTATTACTCCGGCGCACCATATTCCCCAAAAGAAAAATATGAGATGCGGAACTGACTGAATACCTGTGTATAAGTAGTGTCACTTTCAGCTTCACTTCAATCAACCCACTTTTACCGCCGACCCACCACGGTATAAATCAAGTAGAGATTCCAACAAACCAACCCACCATGGTTTTAAACTTGTGTATAAATCAACGCACCGAAGAGTTAATCGACTGTCACTGTCACTGTCACTGTCACTGCCACTGTCAATACTATCCGCAACTTTAGGATATTGAATTTTCATTGCAACCTCTAAACCATCTTTTGTGACAGCTCAGTGCACCTGAAAATCATTTTACACTGTAAGCATAGATTAATGAAACAACTGACTTACATAAATCATCTATAAGAGTCTTGAGCGTCTTTAATGCATATAAATGGAGCATGAAAAAGCAGCCTTTTAGATATCAAAACATATTTGAAAATGTGGTATCCAAATGAAAAAGAGTAAAAGAGCAATTAACAATGAACAATTAAATGAGATAACCCACAATTGCTCGGCTCGGCTAGAATAGTACTCAAAGCCATCACCACAATTGCTCGGCTCCTCTGCTCCTACATTAACCAACTTATAGTTGCTCTGCTCCTCAAACCGAGAGGTCGGGGACTATGCGGTCAATCCCTAGGAGTTACATTGGTCAAGTGCGAGGTGATCGTGCCACTTACAGGAAAATTTTGTTATTGTTTTACATTTTCCCAGTTATATGTCATGTTTTTAAGCCCAAGTCTATTTTTTTGAAAATTCACATCGTATACTCAAACCGATCGGTCGGTGACTAGGCGGTCAATTCGTACGAGTTACATTGGTCTCGTGTGAGGTGATCATGACTCTAACATGACAATTTTGCGGTTATTTTACAATTTCACCCTTTGACGTCATGTATTTAACCCTAAGTCTAAATTTTGCAAATTCTTATCGTATACTAAAATCGGGAGGCCGAGGATTACGCGATCGATTCGTATGAATTACATTGGTCCCGTGTAAGGTGCTTGTGCCTCTTACCATTTCGTTTAGTGGTTATTTTACATTTTCACCCCTTGACGCCATGTTTTTAAGTCTAAGTCTAAATTTTACAAATTATCATCATATACTCAAACTGAGCGGCCGAGGACTACGCGATCGGTACCAACGATTTACATTGGTCCCGTGCGATGTGATCGTGCCTATCACGGAACTGTTTTGCGGCTGTTTTATGTTTTTAAACATTTAGGACAGGTTTTTAAGCCTGTCTAAATTTTTACAAATTCTCTCTGTATACTCAAACAGGGAGGCCGATGACTACGGGGTCAGTTTATACGAGTTACATTGGTCCCGTGTGAGGTGAACATGCCTCTAACGGGACCATTTAGCGGTTGCTTTACATTTTCACCCTTTGACATCATGTTTTTAACCCTAAGTCTAAATTTTGCAAAATCTCGTTTTTTACTCAAACCGGGAGGCCAAGGACTATGCGACTGGATCGTACGAATTACATTGGTCCCGTGCATGGTGCTAGCGCCTCTTACGGGACCATTTTGTGGCTATTTTATGTTTTCACCCCATGATGCCATACTTTTAAGCCTAAGTCTAAATTTTGCAAAATTCTCGTTGTATACTCAAACCGGGAGGCCGAGGACTTCGCGGTCCGTCCCAACGAGTTACATTGGTCCCTTGTGAGGTGATCGAGCCTCTCACGGAACCATTTTATGGCTATTTTACGTTTTTACACTTTTATGACATGCTTTTAAGCATAAGTCTAAATTTTTACAAATTCTTCTCGTATACTTAAACCGGGAGCCCGACGACTACATGAATGGTTTGTACGAGTTATATTGGTCCCGTGCGAAGTGGTGGAATCTCTAAGGGGATTACTGTGTGGTTTTTTTAGGTTTTTACCCTTTAACACCATATTTTTAACCCCAATTCCAAATTTTGCAAATTCTCATCGTATACTCAAATAGGGAGGCCGGGCACTATGCGGTCATTTCATACGACTTACATTGGTCCCGTGCGAGGTGGTATAGGCTCTCATGGGACCGTTTTGTGGCTATTTTACATTTTCACCTGTTGTCACCATGTTTTGAAGCCTAAGTCTAAATTATTGAAATTCTCATCGTATACTAAAACCGAGAGTCCCATGACTATGCAGTCGGTTCGTATGAGTTACATTGGTTCCGTGCGAGGTGGTGGTGCCTCTAACGGGATCGTTTTGTTGATGTTTTATGTTTTCACCCTTTGACGTCATGTTTTCTAACCTAAGTCTAAATTTTCAGAATTATCGTCGTATACTCAAATCGAGAGGTCGAGGACTATGCGGTCGATCCCTACGAGTTACATTGGTTAAGTGCGAGGTGATCTTGCCTCTTACAGGAATTTTTTTTTATTGTTTGACATTTTCCCAGTTATATGTCATGTTTTTAAGGCCAAATCTATTTTTTTTGTAAATTCACGTCGTATACTCAAACCGGGAGGTCGATGACTACGCGGTCGGTTCGTATGAGTTACATTGGTCCCGTGCGAGGTGATCGTGCCTTTAACGGGACCATTTTGCGGTTGTTTTACGTTTTCATCCTTTGAGGTCATGATTTTAACCCTATGTCTAAATTTTGCAAATTCTCGTCGTATACTCAAATTAGGAGGCCGAGGACTACGCGATCTGTTCGTACGAATTACATTGGTCCCGTGTGATGTGCTCGTGCCTCTTACCAGACTGTTTAGTGGTTATTTTACGTTTTCACCCCTTGATGCCATGTTTTTAAGCTAAAGTCTAAATTTTATAAATTCTCATCGTATACTCAAACCGACAGGTCGAGGACTACGCGATCGGTCCCAACAAGTTACATTGGTCCCGTACGAGGTGATCGTGCCTATCGCGGAACCATTTTGTGGTTGTTTTACGTTTTTACACATTTATGACTTGTTTTTAAGACAAAGTCAATGTTTTTACAATTTCTTGTTGTATACTCAAATTGGGAGGCCGATGACAACGGGGTCAATTTGTACGAGTTACATTGGTCGCGTGTGAGGTGATTATGCCTCTAACGGGACCATTTTGTGGTTGTTTTAAGTTTTTACCCTTAAAGGCAAATTGTTAACCCTAAGTCTAAATTTTGCAAATTTTCGTCGTATACACAAATTGAGAGGCCGGGGACAACGCGATGAGTTCATACGAGTTACATTGGTCCTGGGCAAGTTGGTCTAGCCTCTCATGGGACAATTTTGTGGTTGTTTTATGTTTTCACCCGTTGACCCCATGTTTTTAAACCTACGCATAAATTTTTGCAAATTATCATCGTATACTGAAATCGGGAGTCCCATGACTACGTTATTGGTTCGTATATGTTACATCAGTCCCATGCGAGGTGATGGTGCCTCTAACGTGACCATTTTGTTGTTGTTTTACGTCTTCACCCTTTGACGCCATGTTTTCTATCCTAAATCTTAATTTTCCAAATTCTCATCGTACACTAAAATCGAGAGGTCGGGGACTATGCGATCGGTCCCTATGAGTTACATTGGTCAAGTGCGAGGTGATTGTGCCTCTTACAGGAAAAAATTGTTATTGTTTTACATTTTTCCAGTTACATGTCATGTTTTTAAGCCCAAGTCTAATTTTTTGCAAATTCACGTCGTATACTCAAATCGATCGGTCGATGACTACGCAGTCAGTTCGTACGAGTTACATTGGTCCCGTGCGAGGTGATCGTGCCTCTAACGGGACTATTTTGCAGTTGTTTTACTTTTTGACCCTTTGACGTCATGTTTTTAACCCTAAGTATAAATTTTGCAAATTCTCGTCGTATACTAAAATTGGGAGGTCGAGGAATACGTGATCGATTCATACGAATTACCTTGGTCCCGTGAAAGGTGCTCATGCCTCATTCCAGACCGTTTTGTTGCTATTTTACGTGTTCACCCCTTGAGGCCATGTTTTTAAGCCAAAGTCTAAATTTTACAAATTCTCATCGTATACTCAAACTGGTAGGCCGAGGACTTCACGGTCGGTCCCAACGAGTTAAATTGGCCCCGTGCGAGGTGATCTTGCCTATCACGAAACCGTTTTGTGGCTGTTTTATGTTTTTACACATTTATGACATGTTTTTAAGCCAAAGTCTACATTTTTACAAATTCTCGTCATATACTCAAATCGGGAGGCCGATGACTATGGGATTGATTTGTACGAGTTATATTGGTCCCGTGCAAAGTGATCGCGCCTCTAACGGCCTTATTTTTTGGTTGTTTTAGGTTTTTACCCTTAAACGCCATATTTTTAACCTGAAGTCTAAATTTTGCAAATTCTCTTCGTATACTCAAACTTGGAGGCCGAGGACTAAGTGGTCGGTTTGTACGAGTTACATTGGTCCCGTGCAAGGTGGTCTAGCTTCTCACATGACCTTTCTGTGGCTGTTTTTCGTTTTCACCCCTTGACGCCATGTTTTTAAGCCTAAGTCTAAATTTTTGCTAATTCTCGTCGTATACTGAAATCGGGAGTCTCGTGACTACGTGGTCGGTTTGTATGAGTTACATTGGTCCCGTGCGAGGTGGTGGTGCCTCTAACGAGTGTGTTTTGTTGATGTTTTATGTTTTCACCCTTTGACGTCATGTTTTCTAGCCTGAGTCTAAATTTTTCAAATTATCATCGTATACTCAAACTGAGAGATCGGGGACTATGCGGTCAGTCCCTACAAGTTACATTGGTCAAGTGTGAGGTGATCGTGCATATTACAGGAAAATTTTGTTATTGTTTTACATTTTCCCAGTTATATGTCATGTTTTTAACCCCAAATCTTATTTTTCGCAAATTCAAGTCGTATACTCAAACCGGGAGGTTGGTGACTACGTGGTCGGTTCGTACGAGTTACATTGGTCCCTTGCAGGGTGATCGTGCCTCCAATGGGACCATTTTGCGGTTGTTTTACATTTTCACCCTTTGACGTCATGTGTTTAATCCTAAGCCTAAATTTTGCAAATTCTCATTGTCTACTCAAACCGGGAGGCCGAGAACTACGCGATTTTTTTGTACGAATTGCATTGGTCCGGTATGATGTGCTCATGCCTCTTACCTAACTGTTTTGTTGTTATTTTACGTTTTCACCCCTTGACGCCATGCCTTTAAGCCTAAGTCTAAATTTTATAAATTCTCGTCGTGTACTCAAACCGGGAGGTCGAGGACTATACAGTGGGTCCCAACGAGTTACATTGGTCCCGTGCGAGGTGATCGTGCCTATCACGGAACCGTTTTGCAGTTGTTTTACATATTTACACGTTTATTACATGTTTTTAAGCAAAAGTCTACATTTTTACAAATTCTCGTCGTATACTCAAATCGGGATCCCGATTACTACGGGGTCAATTTGTAGGAGTTGCATTGGTCGCGTGCGAGGTGATTTTGCCATTAACGGGACCATTTTGTGGTTGTATTAAGTTTTCACCCTTTAATGCCATATTGTTAACCCTAAGTCTAAATTTTGCAAATTCATTTCGTATACACAAATCGGGAGGTCGGGGACAACGCGATCAGTTTGAACGAGTTACATTGGTCCTGGGCGAGTTGGTCTAGCCTCTCATTGGACCATTTTGTCGCTATTTTATGTTTTCACCCGTTGACGCCATGTTTTTAAGCCTAAGCCTAAATTTTTGCAAATTCTTATCGTATACCAAAACCGAGTGTATCGTGACTACGTGGTCGGTTCATATGAGTTACATTGGTCCTGTGCGAGGTGGTGGTGCCTCTAACAGGACCGTTTTGTTGATATTTTACGTTTTCACCCTTTGACGTCATGTTTTCTGGCCTAAGTCTAAATTTTCCAAATTCTCATCATACACTCAAACCGAGAGGCCGGGGACTATGTGGTTGGTCCCTATGAGTTACATTGGTGAAGTTCGAGGTGATCGTGCCACTTACAGGAAAATTTAGTGATTGTTTTACATTTTCCCTCTTTTATGTCATGTTTTTAATCCCAAGTCTATTATTTTGCAAATTCAAGTCGTATACTCAAACCGATCTATCGGTGACAACATGGTTGGTTCTTACGAGTTATATTGGTCCCGTTCGAGGTGATCGTTCCTCTAACGGGACCATTTTGCAATTGTTTTATGTTTTCACCCTTTTGACGTCATGTTTTTAACCCTAAGTTAAAATTTTGCAAATTCTCGTCGTATGCTAAAATTGAGAGGCCGAGGACTACGCGATCGGTTCGTACGAATTACATAGGTCTTGTGTGAGGTGCTCGTGCCTCTTACCGGATCGTTTTGTGGTTGTTTTATGTTTTCTCGCCTTGACACCATGTTTTTAAGCCTAAGTCTAAATTTTACCTATTCTCATCATCTACTCAAATCGGGAGGCCGAGGAATACGCGGTATGTCCCAACGAGTTACATTGGTCCCGTTCGAGGTGATCGAATTTTCTGGCTGTTTTATGTTTTTACAGTTTATGATAGGTCTTTAAGCCTAAGTCTAAATTTTTACAAATTCTCGTCGTATACTCAAACCGGGAGGTCGATGACTATGGGGTCAGTTTGTACGAGTTACATTGGTCCCGTGTGAGGTGATCGTGCCTCTAACGGGACTATTTTCCTGTTGTTTTACGTTTTCACACTTTGACGTCATGTTTTTAACCCTAAGTCTAAGTTTTGCAAATTCTCGAGGTATAATAAAATCGAGAGGCCGAGGACTACGCGATCAGTTCATACGAATTACTTTGGTCCCGTGTAGGTGCTCGTGCCTCTTATCGGACCGTTTTGTGGTTGTTTTACATTGTCACCCCTTGACGCCATGTTTTTAAGCCTAAGTATTCTCGTCATATACTTAAATCGGGAGGCCGAGGACTACGCGATTAATCCTAATGAGTTACATTGGTCCCGTGCGAGGTGATGGTGCCTATCACGGAACCATTTTGCGGCTGTTTTACATTTTTACACTTTTATGACATGTTTTTAAGCCAGAGTCTACATTTTTACCAATTCATATCATATACTCAAATCGTGAGGCCGATGACTACGGGGTCGATTTGTACGAATTACATTGGTCGCGTGCGAGGTGTTCGTTCCTCTAACGGGAACATTTTGTGGTTGTTTTATGTTTTCAGCCTTTGACATCATGTTTTCAACCCTAAGTCTAAATTTTGCAAAATCTCGTTGTTTACTCAAATCGGGAGGCCGAGGACTACACGATTGGTTCGTACGAATTACATTGGTTCCGTGCGTGGTGCTAACGCCTCTTACGGGACCATTTTGTGGCTATTTTACGTTTTCACCCCATGACGCCATGTTTTTAAGCCTAAGTCTAAATTTTACAAATTCTCGACCTATACTCAAACCGGTAGGCCGTGGACTTCGCGGTCAGTCGCAACGAGTTATATTTATCCCGTGCGAGGTGATCGAGCCTCTCATGGAACCATTTCACGGCTATTTTACATTTTTACACTTTTATGACATGTTTTTAAGCCTAAGTCAAAATTTTTACAAATTCTCATCGTATACTTAAACCGGGAGGCCGAGATCATTTTTAAGACTACACGATCGTTTTGTACGATTTATATTGGTCCCGTGCGAAGTGATCGCGCCTCTAAAAGCATTATTTTGGGGTTGTTTTAGATTTTTATCCTTTAACCGCATATTTTTAACCCTAAGTCTAAATTTTGCAAATTCTCATCGTATACTTAAACTGGGAGGCCGGGGACTACGCGGTTGGTTCTACGAGTTACATTGTCCCATGCGAGGTGGTCTAGCCTCTTACGGGATCCTTTTATGGTTGTTTTACATTTTCACCCGTTGACACCATGTTTTTAAGCCTAAGTCTAAATTGCTGCAAATTCCATTCGTATACTGAAACCAGGAGTGCCCTGACTATGCGGTCGGTTTGTATGAGTTACATTGGTTACGTGCGAGGTGGTGCTGCCTCTAACGAGGCCGTTTTGTTGATGTTTTACGTTTTCACCCTTTGACGTCATGTTTTCTAGCCTAAGTCTAAATTTTCGAATTATCGTCGTATACTGAAATCGAGAGGTCGAGGACTATACGATTGGTCAAGTTGGGGGTGATCGTGCCTCTTACTGGAAAATTTTGTTATTGTTTTACATTTTCCCTATTATATGTCATGTTTTTAAGCCCAAGTCCATCTTTTTGCAAATTCACGTCGTATACTCAAACCGGGAGGTCGGTGACTATGCCGTCGGTTCGTACGAGTTACATTTGTCCCGTGCAAGGTGATCGTGCCTCTGACGGGACCATTTTGTAGTTGTGTTACGTTTTCACCCTTTGACATCATGTTTTTAACCCTAAGTCTAAATTTTGCAAATTCTCATCATATACTCAAACCGGGAGGCTGAGGACTACGCGATCTATTCGTACGAATTACATTGGTCTCGAGTGATGTGCTCGTGCCTCTTACCGGACTGTTTTGTTGCTATTTTACATTTTCACCCCTTGACGCCATGTTTTTTAGCCTAAGTCTAAATTTTATAAATTCTCGTCGTATACTCAAACCGGGAGGCCGAGGACTACGTGGTCGGTCCCAACGAGTTACATTGGTCTCGTGCGAGGTGATCGTGCCTACCACAGAACCGTTTTGCAGCTGTATTATGTTTTTACCTTTTATGACATGCTTTTAAGCCAAAGTCTACATTTTTACAAATTCTCATCGTATACTTAAATCGGGAGGCCGATGACTACGGAGTCGATTTGTACGAGTTACATTATTCCCGTGTGAGGGGATCTTGCCTCTAACGTGACCATTTTTTGGTTGTTTTAAGTTTTCACCCTTTAACGCCATATTGTTAACCCTAAGTTGAAATTTTGCATATTCTCATCGTATACACAAACTGGGAGGTCGGGGACAACGCGATCTGTTCATACGAGTTACATTGGTCCCGAGCTAGTAGGTCTAGCCTCTTATGGGACCATTTTGTAGTTGTTTCTCATTTTCGCCCGTTGATGCCATGTTTTTAAGCCTAAGCCTAAATTTTTGCAAGTTATCGTTGTATACTGAAATCGGGAGTCCCATGAGTACGTGGTCGGTTAGTATGGGTTACATTGGTCCCGTGCGAGGTGATTGTGCCTCTAACGGGACCGTTTCGTTGTTGTGTTACATTTTCACCCTTTGACGTCATGTTTTCTATCCTAGGTCTAAATTTTCCGAATTCTCTCCATACACTCAAATCGAGAGGTTGGGGACTATGCGGTCGGTCCCTATGAGTTACACTGGTCAAGTGGGAGGTGATCGTGCCACTTACAGGAAAATTTTGTTATTGTTTTACATTTTCCCACTTTTATGTCATGTTTTTAAGCCCAAGTCTATATTTTTGCAAATTCACGTCATATACTCAAACCGATCGGTCGGTGACTACGCGGTTAGTTCGTATGAGTTACATTGGTCCCGTACGAGGTGATCGTGGCTCTAACGGGACCATTTTTGCGATTGTTTTACGTTTTCACCCTTTGACGTCATGTTTTTAACCCTAAGTCTAAATTTTGCAAATTCTCATCGTATACTAAAACCGAGAGGCCGAGGACTATGGCGATCAGTTGGTACGAATTACATTGGTCCCGTGTGAGGTGCTCGTGCCTCTTACCAGACTATTTTGTGGCCGTTTTATGTTTTCACCCCTTGACGCCATGTTTTTAAGCCTAAGTCTAAATTTTACCAATACTCATCATATACTTAAATCGGGAGGCCGAGGAATACGCGGTCTATCCCAACGAGTTACATTGGTCCCGTACGAGGTGATCGTGCCTATCTCGGAACTATTTTGTGGTTGTTTTCTATTTTTACACTTTTGTGACCGGGTTTTAAGCCTATGTTTAAAATTTTACAAATTCTCGTCATATACTCAAATCGAGAGGCCGATGACTATGGGGTCAGTTTGTACGAGTTACATTGGTCCCGTGTGGGTGATCGCGCCTCTAACGGTACCATTTTGCGGTTGTTTTATGTTTTCCTCCACTGACATCATGTTTTTAATCCTAAGTTTAAATTTTACAAATTCTCGTTATTTACTCAAATCAGGAGGCCGAGGACTGCGTGATCGGTTTGTATGAATTACATTGGTCCCGTACGTGGTGCTAGCGCCTCTTACGGGACCGTTTTGTGGCTATTTTATGTTTTCACCCCATAACGCCATGTTTTTAAGCCTAACTCTAAATTTTACAAATTTTCGTCATATACTCAAACCGAGAGGCTGAGGACTTCGTGGTCGGTCCCAAGGAGTTACATTGGTCCTGTGCGAGGTGATCGAGCCTCTCACGGAACCATTTCGCGACTATTTTATGTTTTTACACTTTTATGACATGTTTTTAAGCCTAATCGAAATTTTTAAAAATTCTCGTCGTATACTTATATCGGGAGGTCGAAGACTACGGGATCATTTTGTACGAGTTACATTGTTCCCGTGCGAGGTGATCGCGCCTCTAACGACTTTATTTTGTGGCTATTTTAGGTTTTTACCCTTTAATTCCATATTTTTAACCCTAAGTCTAAATTTTGCAAATTCTTGGCGTATACTCAAACCGGTAGGCCGGGGACTACGCGGTCGGTTCGTACGAGTTACATTGGTCCCGTGCGAGGTGGTCTAGCCTCTCATGGGATCGTTTTGTGGCTGTTTTATGTTTTCAGCCGTTGACGCCATGTTTTTAAGCCTAAGTCTAAATTGTTTCAAATTCTCGTTGTATACTGTAACCGGGAGTCCCGTGACTACATGGTCGGTTCGTATGACTTACATTGGTCCCGTGCGAGGTGGTGGGGCCTCTAACGAGACCGTTTTGTTCATGTATTATGTTTTCACCCTTTGACATCATGTTTTCTAGCCTAAGTCTACATTTTTCGAATTACCATCATATACTCAAACCGAGAGGTTGGGGACTATGCGGTCGGTCCCTATGAGTTACATTGGTCAAGTGCGAGGTGATCGTACCTCTTCCAGGAAAATTTTGTTATTGTTTTAGATTTTCCCTGTTATATGTCATGTTTTTAAGTCCAAGTCTATTTTTTTGTAAATTCACATCGTATACTCACACCGAGAGGTAAGTGACTACGCGGTCGTTTCGTACGAGTTACATTTGTAACGTGTGAGGTGATCGTGCCTCTGACGGGACCATTTTGCGACTGTTTGACGTTTTCACCCTTCGATGTCATGTTTTTAACCCTAAGTCTAAATTTTGCAAATTCTCGGCGTATACTCAAACCGAGAGGTCGAGGATAAAGCGATCGGCTCGAACGAATTACATTGGTCCCGTCCGAGGTGCTCTCACTCCTACGGGACCATTTTGTGGTTGTTTTACGTTTGCACCCCTTGACGCCATGTTTTTAAGCCTAAGTCTACATTTTATAAATTCTTGTCGCATACTAAAACCGGGATGCTGAGGACTACGCGATCGGTACCAACGAGTTACATTGGTCTCGTGCGAGGTGATCATGCCTCTCATGGAAGGGTTTTGCGAATGTTTTACATTTTTACACTTTATGACATTTTTTTAAGCCTACGTCTAAATTTTTACAAATTCTCGTCGTATACTCAAATCGTTAGGCCGCTGACTAAGGGGTTGGTTTGTACGAGTTACGTTGGTCGTGTGCGAGGTGATCTTGCCTCTAACAAGAACGTTTTGTGGTTGTTTTAAGTTTCACCCTTTAACGCCATATTGTTAACCCTAAGTCAAAATTTTGCAAATTCTTGTCGTATACACAAATCGGGAGGATGAGGACTACACGGTCAGTTCGTACGAGTTACATTGGTCCCGGGCGAGGTGGTCTAGTCTCTCATGGGACCATTTTGTTGCAGTTTTACGTTTTCCCCCCATTGACTCCATGTTTTAAGCCTAAGTCTAAATTTTTGCAAATTCTCATTGTATATTGAAACCCGGAGTCCCGTGACTACGCGGTCAGTTCGTATGAGTTACATTGGTCCCGTGCGAGGTGATGGTGCCTCTATTGGAACCGTTTTGTTATTATTTTACGTTTTCACCCTTTGACGTCATGTTTTCTAGCCTAAGTCAAAATTTTCCAAATTCACATCATATACTCAAAACCGAGAGGCCGGGGACTACGCGGTCAGTTCCTATGAGTTACATTCGTCCAGTGCGAGGTGATCGTGCCTCTTATGGAACCGTTTTGTTACTGTTTTACATTTTCATCCCTTAATGCCATGTCTAAATTTTACAAATTCTTGTCGTATACTCAAACTGGGAATCTAGGTACTACGCGGTTGGTTCGTACGAGTTACATTGGTCCTGTGCGAGGTTCTTGTGCCTCTAACGGAACCATTTTGTGGTGGTTTTAGGTTTTCACCCTTTGACACCATGTTTTTAACCCTAAGTCTAAATTTTATAAATTCTCATCATATATTCAAACGAGGAGGCCGGGGACTACATGGTTGATCCCTACGAGTTACATTGGTCCCGTGCGAGGTGATTGTGCCTCTCACTGGACCGTTTTGTGGTTGTTTTATGTTTTCACCCATTCATGTCATGTTTTCATCCTAAATCTACTCTTTTTCAAATTCTCGTCGTATATTGAAACCGAGAGTCCTGTGACTACGCAGTCGTTCGTACAAGTCACATTGGTCCCGTGCGAGGTGATGGTGCCTTTAATGGGACCCTTTTGTTGGTGTTTTACGATTTGATCCTTTAACGTCAGGTTTTGAAGCCTAAGTCTAAATTTCATAAATTCTCATCGTATTCTCAAACCGGGAGGTCGGGGACTACGCGGTCAGTCCCTACGAGTTACATTGGTCCAGTGCGAGGTGATCGTGGCTCTCACTAGTCCGTTTTGTGCTTGTTTTACGTTTTAACCTGTTGACACCATATTTTTAAGCCAAAGTCTAAACTTTTGCAAATTCTCTTCGTATACTCAAACCGGGAGTTCCGTGACTACGCAGTCGGTTCGTAAGAGTTACTTTGGTCCTGTGCGAGGTACTTGAGCCTTTCATTAGGCCTTTTTGTTATTGATTTACGTTTTCATTCCTTGATGCCATGTTTTTAACCCTAAGTTAAAATTTTAGTAATTCTCGTCGTATACTCAAACTGGGAGGACGAGGACTACGCGGTCGGTTCGTACGGGTTGTATTGGTCTCGTGAGAGGTGATTGTGCCTCTCATAGGACCATTTTGTCGTGCTTTTAGGTTTTCACCATTTGATTTCATTTTTTTAACCCTAAGTCTAAATATTAGAAATTCTCGTTATACTCAAACCAGTAGGGCGAGGGCTACACAGTCGATTCGTACGAGTTACATTGGTCCCGTGCGAGGTGCTCGTGCCTCTCACGGGACCATTTTGTGGTGATTTTAGGTTTTCCACCTTTGACTCCATGTCTAAATTTTACAAATTCTCGTCATATACTCAAACGGGATGTCGGGGTCTACGAGGTCGGTCCCTACAAGATACATTGGTCCAGTGCAAGGTGATCGAGCCTCTCACTGGACCGTTTTGTGGCTGTTTTATGTTTTCACGCGTTGACTCCATGTTTTAAGCCTAAATCTACTTTTTTGCAAATTCTCGTCATATACTGAAACCGAGAGTCTCGTGACTAAGCGGTCGGTTCGTACGAGTCACATTGGTCCCGTGCGAGGTGATGGTGCCTCTAATGGGGCCATTTTGTTGTTCTTTTATGATTTCATCCTTTGACGTCAGGTTTTCAAACCTAAGTCTAAATTTCATAAATTCCCGTCGTATACTCAAACCGAAAGGCCGAGGACTACGAGATCAGTCCCTACAAGTTACATTAGTCCCGTGCGTGATGATCATGCCTTTCACTAGATCGTTTTGTACTTGTTTTACATTTTCACCCGTTGACGCCATGTTTTTAAGCCAAAGTCTAAACTTTTACAAATTCTCTTCGTATACTCAAACCCGGAGTCCCGTGACTATGGAGTCGATTTATATGAGTTTCATTGGTCCCGTTCGAGGCACTCAAGCCTCTCATTGGACCGTTTTGTGACTGTTTTACGTTTTCATTCCTTGATGCCATGTTTTTAACCCTAAGTCTAAATTTTACAAATTCTTGTCGTATACTCAAATCGGGAGGGTGGGGACTATGAAGTCGATTTGTACGAGTTACATTGGTCTCGTGTGAGGTGCTCGTGCCTCTCACGAGACCATTTTGTGGTGGTTTTAGGTTTTCACCTTTTGATGCCATGTTTTTAACACTAAGTCTAAATATTATAAATTCTCATCGTATACTCAAACTGGGACGCCGGGGTCTATGCGATTGGTCCCTACGAGTTATATTGGTCTCGTGAGAGATAACCGTGCCTCTCACTGGACCGTTTTGTAGCTGTTTTACGTTTCCACCTGTTGATGCCAATGTTTTACGTATAAGTCTAAATTTTTGCACATTCTCGTTGTATACTCAAACAGGGAGATCTGTGACTATGCGGTTAGTTTGTACGAGTTACACTGGTCCCGTACGAGGTGATGGTGCCTCTAAAGGGCCGTTTTGTTATTGTTTAATGTTTTCAACCTTTGACATCATATTTTCAAGACTAAGTCTAAATTTTCAAAATTCACGTCGTATACTCAAACCGGGAGGATGGGGACTATGCGATCGGTTCATACGAGTTACATTGGTCTCGTGCGAGGTGTTTGTGCCTCTCACGGGACCATTTTGTGGTGGCTTTAGGTTTTCACCCTTTGATGCAATGTTTTAACCCTAAGTCTAAATTTTACAAATTCTCATTGTGTACTCAAACTCGGAGGTTGGAAACTACGTAGTTGGTTCGTACGATTTCTATTGGTACCGTGCGAGGTGCTCGTGTCTCTACCGGGACCATTTTGTGGTGGTTTTAGGTTTTCCCCCTTTGACGCCATGTTTTTAAGCCTAAGTCCAAATTTTACAAATTCTCATCGTATACTCAAACTGGGACGTCGGGGTCTACGCAGTCGGTCCCTACGAGTTACGTTGGTCCCGTGTGAGGTGATCGTTCCTCTCGCTGAACTGTTTTGTGGCTATTTTATGTTTTCTCGCGTGACTATACGGTCGGTTCGTACGAGTCACATTGGTTTCGTGCGAGGTAATCGTGCCTCTAAGGGGACCGTTTTGTTGTTGTTTTACATTTTCACCCTTCGACATCATGTTTTCAAACCTAAGTCTAAATTTTCTAAATTCTCGTCATGTACTCAAACCGGGAGGCTGGGGACTACGTGGACGGTCCCTACGAGTTATATTGGTCCCGTGCGAGGTGATCGTGCCTCTCCATAGACAATTTTTTGTTTGCTTTACATTTTCACCAGTTGACGCCATGTTTTTAAGACAAAGTCTAAATTTTTGCTAATTCTCTTCGTATACATTGGTCCCGTACGAGGTACTCGAGCCTCTCACTAGGCCGTTTTGTGACTGTTTTATGTTTTCATTTCTTGACGCCATGTTTTTAAGCCTAAGTCAAAATTTTCCAAATTCTCATCGTATGCTCAAACTGGGCAGACGAGGACTATGCGGTCAGTTCATACGGCCTGCATTGGTCCCATGCAAGGTTCTTGTGCCTCTCACGGGACCATTTTTGTGGTTGTTTTAGGTTTTCACCCTTTCTGGCCATGTTTTTAACACTAAGTGTAAATTTTTAAATTTCTCATCGTATACTCAAATCGGGAGGGCGAAGACTACACAGTTAGTTCGTACGAGTTACATTGGTACCATGCGAGGTGCTCGTGCCTCACACGGGAACATTTTGTGGTGGTTTTAGGTTTTCCCCCATTGACGCCATGTTTTTAAGCCAAAGTCTAAATTTTTCAAATTCTTGTCGTATACTCAAATCGGGATGCCAAGGTCTACGTGGTCAGTCCTTACGAGTTACATTGGTCCCGTGCGAGGTGATCGTGACTCTCGTTGGACCGTTTTGTGGCTATTTTATGTTTTCACCCGTTGATGCCATACCTTTACGCCTAAGTCTAAATTTTTGCACATTCTCATCATATACTCAAATCGGGAGTCCCGTGACTACGCGGTCGGTTCATACGAGTTACACTAGTCCCGTACGAGGTGATGGTGCCTCTAAGGGGACGGTTTGGTTGTTATTTTACGTTTTCACCCTTTGACATCATATTTTCAAGCCTAAGTCTAAATTTTCCAAATTCTCATTGTATACTCAAACGGGAGGACGGGGACTACGCGGTCGGTCGCTACGAGTTACATTGGTCCTGTACGGGGTGATCGTGCCTCTCACGGGACCATTTTGTGGTGGTTTTAGGTTTTCCCCATTTGACGCCATGTTTTTAAGCCTAAGTCTAAATTTTACAAATTCTTATTGTATACTCAAATCGAGAGGTCGGGGACTACGTGGTCGATCCCTACGGGTTACATTGGTCCCGTGCGAGGTGATCGTGCCTCTCAGTGGGCTATTTTCTGGATGTTTTATGTTTTCACTCGTTGACGCCATGTTTTAATCCTAAATCTACTTTTTTGCAAATTCTCATCATATACTGAAATCGAGAGTCCCGTGACTACGTGGTCGGTTCGTACGGGTCACATTGGTCCCGTGCGAGGTGATGGTGCCTCTAACGGGACCGTTTTGTTTTTGTTTTACGATTTCATCCTTTGACATTAGGTTTTCAAGCCAAAATCTAAATTTTTCAAATTCTCGTCATATACTCAAATCGGAAGGCTGGGGACTGCGCGACAGATCCCTACGAGTTACATTGGTCTCATGCGAGGTGATCGTGCCTCTCACTAGATCGTTTTGTGGTTGTTTTACTTTTGCACCCGTTGACGCCATGTTTATAAGTCAAAGTCTAAACTTTTGCAAATTCTCTTAGTATACTCAAATCGGGAGTCCCGTGACTACGTAGTTGGTTCGTACGAGTTACATTGGTCCCGTGCGAGGTATTCGAGCCTCTCACTGGGTCGTTTTGTGAATGTTTTACATTTTCATTCCTTGACGCCATGTTTTTAACGCTAAGTCAAAATTTTACAAATTCTCATCATATACTCAAATCGGGAGGATGAGGACTACGCGGTCGATTCATACTGGTTGCATTGTTCCCGTGCGAGGTGCTTGTGCCTCTCACGGGACCATTTTGTGGGAGGGTTTGGTTTTCACCTTTTGATGCCATGTTTTTATCACTAAGTCTAAATATTACAAATTCTCGTCGTCTACTCAAATCGAGAGGGCGAGGACTACGTATTCAGTTCGTACGAGTTACATTGGTCCCGTGTGAGGTTCTCGTGCCTCTAACGGGACTGTTTTGTTGTTGTTTTATGTTTTCACCCTTTGACATCATGTTTTCAAGCCTAAGTCTAAATTTTCTAAATTATCATCATGTACTTAAACCCAGAGGCCGGGGACTACGCGATCGGTCCCTATGAGTTACATTGGTCCCGTGCAAGGTGATCGTGCCTCTCACTAGACCGTTTTAAGCTTGTTTTATGTTTTCACCCGTTGATGCCATGTTTTTAAGCCAAAGTGTAAGTTTTTTGCAAATTATCTTCAAACACACAGATCGGGAGTCCCGTGACTACGCAGTCGGTTCGTACGAGTTACATTGGTCCCGTGCAAGGTACTCGAGCCTCTCACTGGGCCGTTTTGTGACTGTTTTACATTTTCATTCCTTGACGCCATGTTTTGTGGTGGTTTTTGGTTTTCACCTTTTGATGCCACGTTTTTAACACTAAGTCTAAATATTATAAATTATCGTTGTATACTCAAACTGGGATGTCGGGATCTACGCGATCGGTCCCTACGAGTTACATGGGTCCCGTGTGAGATGATCGTGCCTCTCACAGGACCGTTTTGTGGATGTTGTACGTTTTCACCGGTTGACGCCAAGTTTTTACGCCTAAGTGTAAATTTTTGAACATTTTCATCGTATACTCAAACCGGGAGACCCGTGACTACGTGGTCTGTTCGTACGAGTTATATTGGTCCCGTACGAGGTGATGGTGCCTCTAAGGAGACCGTTTTGTTGTTGATTTATGTTTTCACCCTTCGAATCATATTTTCAAGCCTAACTCTAAATTTTCTAAATTTTTGTTGTGTACTCAAACCGGGAGGTTGGGGACTGCGCGATCGGTCCCTATGAGTTACATTGGTCCCGTACGAGGTGATCGTGCCTCTCTCAAGACCGTTTTATGCTTGCTTTACGTTTTCACCCATTGACGCCATGTTTTTAAGCGAAAGTCTAAATTTTTGCAAATTCCCTTCATATACACAAACTGGGAGTCCCATGACTACGCAGTCGGTTCGTACGAGTTACATTGGTCCCGTGCGAGGTACTCGAGCCTCTCACTGGACCGTTTTTTGACTGTTTTACATTTTCATTCCTTGACGTCATGTTTTTAACCCTCTGTCTAAATTTTACAAATTCTCATCTTATACTCAAATCGGGAGGACGAGGACTACGCGGTCAGTTCGTACGGGTTGCATTGGTCCCATGCGAGGTTCCTGTGCCTATCACGAGACCATTTTGTGGTGGTTTTAGGTTTTCTCCCTTTGATGCCATGTTTTTAACCCTAAGTCTAAATATTATAAATTCTTTTCGTATACTCAAATTGGGATGTTGGGATCTACACGATCAGTCCCTACGAGTTACATGGGCCCCGTGTGTGGTGATCGTGCCTCTCACAGGACCGTTTTGTGGCTGTTGTACGTTTTCACCGGTTGACGCCAAGTTTTTACGCCTAATTGTAAATTTTTGAACATTTTCATTGTATACTCAAACCGGGAGACCCGTGACTACGTGGTCGGTTCGTACGAGTTACATTGGTCCTGTACGAGGTGATGGTGCCTCTGAGGAGACCGTTTTATTGTTGTTTTATATTTTCACCCTTCGAATCATGTTTTAAAGCCTAAGTCTAAATTTTCTAAATTTTGGTCGTGTACTCAAATCTGGAGGTCGGGGACTACGCGATCGGTCCCTATGAGTTACATCGGTCCCGTACGAGGTGATCGTGCCTCTCTCAAGAACGTTTTATGCTTGATTTACGTTTTCACCCATTGACGCCATGTTTTTAAGCCAAAGTCTAAATTTTTTGCCAATTCTCTTCATATGCACAAACCGGGAGTCCCATGACTACGCAGTCGGTTCGTACGAGTTACATTGGTCCCGTGTGAGGTACTCGAGCCTCTCACTGGACCGTTTTTTGACTGTTTTACATTTTCATTCCTTGACGCCATGTTTTTAACCCTCTGTCTAAATTTTACAAATTCTCGTCTGATACTCAAATCGGGAGGACGAGGACTACGCGATCAGTTCGTACGGGTTGCATTGGTCCCGTGCGAGGTTCTTGTGCCTATCACGAGACCATTTTGTGGTGGTTTTAGGTTTTCACCCTTTGATGCCATGTTTTTAACCCTAAGCCTAAATTTTATAAATTCTTGTCGTATACTCAAACCGAGAGGGCGCGGTCTACACAGTCGGTTCGTACGAGTTACATTGTTCCCGTGCAAGGTGCTTGTGCCTCTCACAGGACTATTTTGTGGTGGTTTTAGGGTTTCCCCCTTTGATGCCTTGTTTTTAAGCCAATGTCTAAATTTTACAAATTCTCGTCTTATAGTCAAACTGGGATGTCGGATCTATGTGGTTGGTCCCTACAATCTACATTGGTCCCGTACGAGGTGATCGTTCCTCTCACTGGACCGTTTTGTGACTGTTTTACATTTTCACCCATTGACGCCATGTTTTTGCTCCTAAGTCTAAATTTTTTCACATTCTCATTGTATACTCAAACCGAGAGTCCCGTGACTACGCGGTCGGTTCATACGAGTTACACTAGTCCTGTACGAGGTGATGGTGCTGCTAAGGGGATCGTTTTGTTGTCTTTTTATGTTTTCACCCTTTGACATCATGTTTTCAAGCTTAAGTCTAAATTTTCCAAATTCTCGTCATGTACTCAAACCGGGAGGACGGCGACTATGCAGTCGGTCCCTACAAGTTACATTTGTCCCGTGCGAGATGATCATGCCTCTCACGGGATAATTTTGTGGTGGTTTTAGGTTTTCACCCTTTGATGCCATGTTTTTAACACTATGTCTAAATTTTACATATTCTCGTCGTATACTCAAACCAGGAGGCCATGGACTTTGTTGTCGGTTCGTATGAGTTACATTGGTCCCGTGCGTGGTTCTCATGCGTCCCACGGGATCATTTTATAGTGGTTTTAGGTGTTCCCCCTTTGACGCCATATTTTTAACCCTAAGTCTAAATTTCACAAATTCTCGTCGTATACTCAAACTGGGATACCGGGGTCTACGCGTTCTGTCCTTACGAGTTACATTGGTCCCGTGGCAGGTGATCATGCCTCTCACTGGATCGCTTTGTGGTTGTTTTACGTTTTCACACATTGACGCCAAGTTTTTTCGCTTGAGCGTAAATTTTTTCACATTATCGTCATATACTCAAACCGGGAGTATGGTGACTACGCGATCGATTCATATGACTTACACTAGTCCCGTACGAGGTGATGGTACCTCTAAGGGGACCGTTTTGTTATTGTTTTACGTTTTCACCCTTTGACATCAGGTTTTCATGACTAAGTCTAAATTTTCTAAATTTTCATCGTGTACTCAAACCGGGAGGACAGGGACTACGCGGTCCGTCCCTACGAGTTACATTTGTCCCCTGCGAGGTGATCCTGCCTTTCACTAGGCCATTTTGTGCTTGTTTTACGTTTTCACCCATTGACACCATGTTTTTAAGCCAAAGTATAAACTTTTGCAAATTCTCTTCGTATACGCAAACTCGGAGTCTCGTGACTACGCAGTCGATTCGTACGAGTTACATTGGTCTCGTGTGAGGTACTCGAGCCTCTCACTGGACCATTTTGTGACTTTTTTACATTTTCATTCCTTGATGCCATGTTTTTAACCCTAAGTCTAAATTTTACAAATTGTCATCGTATACTCAAACCGAGAGGGTGGGGACTATACGGTCAGTTCGTAGAGTTATGTTGGTCCCGTGCGAGGTGCTCGTGCCTCTCACGGGACCATTTTGTTGTGGTTTTTTGTTTTCCCCCATTGACACCTTATTTTTAACCCTAAGTCTAAATTTTATAAATTCTCGTCGTATACTCAAACCGGGAGGGTGGGGTCTACGCGATCGGTCTCTACGAGTTACATTGGTCCCGTGCGAGGTGCTTGTGCCTCTGACGGGACCATTTCGTGGTGGTTTTAGGTTTTCCCCCATTGACGCCTTGTTTTTAAGACTAAGTTTAAAATTTACAAATTCTCGTCGTATACTCAAATCGTGATGATGGGGTCTACGTCGTCAGTCCCCACAATCTACATTGGTCCCGTACGAGGTGATCGTGCCTCTCACTGGAACGTTTTGTGGTTGTTTTACATTTTCACCCGTTGATGCCAAGTTTTTATGCATAAGTCAAAATTTTTGCACATTCTCATTGTATACTCAAACCAGGAGTCCCGTGACAACACGGTCGGTTCATACCAGTTACACTAGGCCTGTACGGTCGCTCCCTACGAGTTACATTGGTCTCGTGCGAGGTGATTGTACCTCTCACGGGACCATTTTGTGGTGGTTCTTGGTTTTCACCCTTTGATGCCATGTTTTTAACACTCTGTCTAAATTTTACAAATTCTCATCGTATACTCAAATCGGGAGGCCCGGGACTTCGCAGTCGGTTCGTATGCATCTCACGGGACCATTTTGTTTTGGTTTTAGGTTTTCCCCCTTCGACGCCATGTTATTAAGCCTAAGTCTAAATTTTACAAATTCTCATCGTATACTCAAACTGGGAGGGTGGGGACTACACAGTCAGTTTGTACGAGTTACATTGGTCCAGTGCGAGGTGCTGGTGCCTCTCACGGGACCATTTTGTGGTGGTTTTAGGTTTTCCCCCTTTGACCCCTTGTTTTCAAGCCTTAATCTAAATTTTATAAATTCTCGTCGTATACTCAAATCGGGATGTCGGGGTCTACGCCGTCGGTCCCTACAATCTACATTGGTCCCGTACGAGGTGATCATGCCTCTCACTCGACCGTTTTGTGGCTATTTTACATTTTCACCCGTTGACGCCAAGTTTTATGCCTAAGTCTAAATTTTTGCACATTCTCATTATATACTCAAACCAGGAGTTCCGTGACTACGCGGTCGGTTCATACGAGTTACACTAGTCCTGTACGAGGTGATGGTGCTACTGAGGGGACCGTTTTGTTGTTGTTTTATGTTTTTACCCTTTGACGTCATGTTTTCAAGCTTAAGTCTAAATTTTCCAAATTCTCATCGTGTACTCAATCCGGGAGAACGAGGACTATATGGTCGGTCCCTATGAGTTACATTGGTCCCGTGCGAGGTGATCGTACCTCTCTCGGGACCATTTGGTGGTGGTTCTAGGTTTTCTCCCTTTGATGCCATGTTTTTAACACTGTGTCTAAATTTTACAAATTCTCGTCGTATACTCAAACCGGGAGGCCAGAGAATTTTCAGTCGGTTCGTACGAGTTACACTGGTCCCGTGCGAGGTGTTCGTGCGTCTCACGGGACCATTTTGTTGTGGTTTTAGGTTTTCACCTTTTGATGCCATGTTTTTAATCCTAAGTCTAAATTTTATAAGTTATCGTCGTATACTCAAACCGGGAGGGTGGGGACTACACAATCAGTTTGTACGATTTACATTGGTCCCGTGCGAGATGCTCGTGCCTCTCACGGGACCATTTTGTGGTGGTTTTTGGTTTTCCCCCTTTGACTCCTTGTTTTCAAGCCAAAATCCAAATTTTACAAATTCTCGTCGTATACTCAAATCGAGATGCCGGGGCTATGCTGTCGGTTCCTACAATCTACATTGGTCCCGTACGAGGTTATCATGCCTCTCACTAGACCGTTTTGGGGTTGTTTTACATTTTCACCCGTTGATGCCAAGTTTTTATGCCTAAATCTAAATTTTTACACATTCTCATTATATACTCAAACTAGGAGTCCTGTGACTACGTGATCGGTTCATACGAGTTACACTAGTCCTGTACGAGGTGATGGTGCTGCTGAAGCGACCGTTTTGTTGTTGTTTTATATTTTCACCCTTTGGCATCATGTTTTCAAGCTTAAGTCTAAATTTTCAAAATTCTCGTCGTGTACTCAAACCGGGAGGACGGGGACTATACTCTCGGTCCCTATGAGTTACATTGATCCCGTGTGAGGTGATCATGCCTCTCATGGGACCATTTTGCGGTGGTTTTAGGTTTTCACCCTTTGATGCCATGTTTTTAACTATATCTAAATTTTACAAATTCTCGTCGTATACTCAAACCGGGAGGCCAGAGACTTCGCAGTCAGTTCGTACGAGTTACATTGGTCCTGTGCGAGATGCTCGTGTGTCTCATCGGACCATTTTGTGGTGGTTTTAGGTTTTCCCCCTTTGACGCCATGTTTTTAAGCCTAAGTCTAAATTTCACAAATTCTCGTCGTATACTCAAACTGGGAAGCTGGAGTCTATGCATTTGGTCCCTACGAGTTACATTGGTCCCGTGCGAGGTGATCATGCCTCTCACTGGATCGTTTTATGCTTGTTTTACATTTTCACCCATTGATGCCATGTTTTAAGCCAAAGTGTAAGTTTTTGCAAATTCTCTTCATATACACAAACTGGGAGTCCCGTGACTACGCAGTCGGTTTGTATGAGTTACATTGGTCCCGTGCAAGGTACTCGAGCCTCTCACTGGACCATTTTGTGACTGTTTTACGTTTTCATTCCGTGACGCCATGTTTTTAACCCTAAGTCTAAATTGTACAAATTATCATCGTATACTCAAACCTAGAGGGTGGGGACTACACGCTCAGTTCGTACGAGTTATGTTGGTCCCGTTCGAGGTGATCGTGCCTCTCACGGTTCCATTTTGTTATGGTTTTAGGGTTTCCCCCTTTAACACCATGTTTTTAAGCCTAAGTCTAAATTTTACAAATTATCGTTGTATACTCAAACTGGGATGCCGGGGTCTACGCGTTCGGTCCCTACGAGTTACATTGGACCCGTGCTAGGTGATCATGCCTCTCACTAGACCACTTTGTGGTTGTTTTACATTTTCACCCGTTGACGCCAAGTTTTCACGCTTGAGTGTAAATTTTTTCACATTCTTGTCTTATACTCAAACCGGCAGTCTCGTGACTACGTGGTCGGTTCGTACGAGTTACACAAGTCCCGTACTAGGTGATGGTTCCTCTAAGGGGACCGTTTTGTTATTATTATACATTTTCACCCTCTGACATCATGTTTTCAAGCCTAAGTCTAAATTTTTCAAATTCTCATCGTATAATCAAACCGAGAGGATGGGGACTACGCGATCGGTCCCTATGAGTTACATTGGTCTCGTGCGAGGTGATCATGCCTCACATGGGACCATTTTGTGGGGGTTTTATGTTTTCAGCCTTTGATGCCATGTTTTTAACCCTAAGTCTAAATTTTACAAATTCTCGTCCTATAGTCAAATCGAGAGGCCGGGAACTACGCAGTACGTTCGTACGAGTTACATTAGTCCCGTGCAAGGTGCTCGTGCCTCTCACGAGACCATTTTGTTGTGGTTTTAGGTTTTCCCCCTTTGATGCCATGTTTTTAAGCCTAAGTCTAAATTTTACAAATGCTCATCATATACTCAAATCGGGACGCTGGGGTTTACGCGATCGGCCCCTAGGAGTTACATTTGTCCCGTGCGAGGTGATCATGCCTCTCACAGGACCGTTTTGTGGCAATTTTATGTTTTCACCGGTTGATGCCAAGTTTTTACGCCTAAGTGTAAATTTTTGAAAATTCTCATCGTATACTGAAACCAGGAGTCTCGTGACTAAACGGTCGTTTCGTACGAGTCACATTGGTCCCGTGATGCCATGTCGGGGACTACGCGGTCAGTCCCTATGAGTTACATTAGTCCCGTGCGAGATGATCGTGCCTTTCACTAGACCGTTTTGTTCTTGTTTTACATTTTCACCCATTGACTCCATGATTTAAGCCAAAATCTAAACTTTTGTAAATTGTCTTCTTACACTCAAACCCGGAGTCCCGTGACTATGCAGTCGATTCGTATGAGTTATATTGGTCCCGTGCGAGGTACTCGAGTCTCTCACTGGACCATTTTGTGACTGGTTTATGTTTTCATTCCTTGATGCCATGTTTTTTACCCTAAGTCAAAATTTTAGAAATTCTCGTCGTATACTCAAATCTGGAGGGTAGGAACTACGCAGTCGGTTCGTACGAATTATATTGATCCTGTGCGAGGTGCTTGTGCCTCTCATGGGACCATTTTTGGTGGTTTTAGGTTTTCCCCCTTTGAGGACATATTTTTAAGCCTAACTCTAAATTTTACAAATTCTCACCATATACTCAAATCGGGATGCCGGGGTATACGCGATTAGTCCCTACGAGTTACATTGGTCCCGTGCGAGGTGATCGTGCATCTCACTAGACAGTTTTGTGGTTGTTTTATATTTGCACCCGTTAACGCCAAGTTTTTATGCCTATGTCTAAATTTTTGCACATTCTCGTCGTATACTCAATCGGGAGTCCCGTGACTACGCGATCGGTTCATATGAGTTACACTGGTCCCGTACGAGGTGATGGTGCATCAAAGGGGTCCATTTTGCTGTTGTTTTACGTTTTCACCCTTTGACATCATGTTTTCAAGCCTAAGTCTAAATTTTCCAAATTCTCATCGTATACTCAAACTGGGAGGACGGGGACTACGCGATCAGTTCGTACGAGTTACATTGGTCCCGTGCAAGGTGCTTGTGCCTCTCACGGGACCATTTTGTTTTTGGTTTTAGGTTTTGATCCTTTCATGCCATGTTTTTATCCCTAATTCTAAATTTTACAAATTCTCATCATATACTCAAATCGGGAGGCTGGGAACTACGGGGTCGATTTGTACGAGTTACATTTGTCCCGTGCGAGGTGCTCGTGCCTCTCACATAACAATTTTGTGGTGGTTTTAGGTTTTTCCCCTTTGATACCATGTTTTTAAGCCTAAGTCTAAATTTTACAAATTCTCGTCGTATACTCAAATTGGGATGCTAGGGTCTACGCGGTCATTCCCTACAAGGTACTTTGGTCCCGTGCGAGGTGATCGTGCCTCTCATTGGACCGTTCTGTGGCTGTTTTATGTTTTCACCCATTGACGCCAAGTTTTTATGCCTAAGTCTAATTTTTTGCACATTCTCATCGTATACTCAAACCGGGAGTCCCGTGACTACGCGAACGGTTCGTACGAGTTACACTGGTCCCATGCAACGTGATGGTGCCTCTAAGGGGACTGTTTTGTTATTTTTTTTATGTTTTCACCCTTTGACATCATGTTTTCAAGCATAAGTCTAAATTTTCCAAATTCTCATCATATACTCAAACCAGGAGGATGGGGACTACGCGGTCGGTTCATATGACATACATTGGTCCCATGCAAGGTGCTTGTGCCTGTCACGAAACCATTTTGTGGTGGTTTTGGGTTTTGATCCTTTGATGCCATGTTTTTAACCCTAAGTCTAAATTTTACAAATTCTCGTCGTATACTCAAACGCGGTCTGTTTGTACGAGTTACATTGGTCCTATGCGATGTGATCGTGCCTCTCACTCGACCGTTTTGTGGCTGTTTTACGTTTTCACCCGTTGACGCCAAATTTTTAAGCCTAAGTCTAAATTTTTTTAAATTCTTGTCGTATACTCAAATCGGGAGTTCCGTCAGTATGCAGTCGGTTCGTATGAGTTACACTGGTCCTGTGGGAGGTGATGGTGCCTCTAATGGGAGCATTTTGTTGTTGTTTTACGTTTTCACCCTTTGACATCATGTTTTTAAGCCTAAGTCTAAATTTTCTAAATTCCCATTTTATACTCAAATCGAGAGGCTGGGGACTACGGGGTCGATCCCTATGAGTTATATTGGTCCAGTGCGAGGTGATCATGCCTCTTATGGGACCATTTTGTGGCTGTTTTACGTTTTCATCCCTTGACGTCATGTTTCTAACCCTAAGTATAAATTTTTCAAATTATCATCGTATACTCAATCCAGGAGGTCGGGGACTGCGCGGTCAGTTCGTGCGAGTTGCACTGGATTCGTGTGAGGTGCTAGTGCCTTTTATGGGACCGTTTTGTGGTTGTTTTACGCTTTCACCCCTTGATGCCATGTTTTTAAGCCCAAGTCTAAATTTTAAAAATTCTCGTTGTATACTCAAACTGAGAGGTCGGAGACTACATTATCGGTCCCTATGAGTTACATTTGTCCCGTTCCAGGTACTTGTGACTCTTACGGGACCGTTTTGTGGATGTTTTATGTTTTCACCAATTGTTGTCATGCTTTTAAGCCTAAAAGTCTAAATTTTGTAAATTCACGTCGTATACTCAAACCGGGAGGCTGATGACAATGAGGTCGGTTCGTACGAGTTACATTGGTCCCGTTAAAGGTACTCGTGCCTCTAACGGGACCATTTTGTGTTTGTTTTACGTTTTCACCCATTGACACCATGTTTTTACGCCCAAGTCTATTTTTTTGCAAATTTTCGTTTTATACTCAAACCAGGAGGCTGGTGACTATGTGGTCAGTTCTTACGAGTTACATTTGTCCCGTTAGAAATCAGCGTTAGTAAAACAAATAGCACCGTTAACAATGGACATATGTTGGACCTTTGAGGAAACAATACAAGAAATTATGTCTCAAGGACAACATAACAAATCCTCAAACATAATGAATCCTCAAATAAATTAATAAATAATAAGGAAGTACACTCAAACAAACAAAAAGGAAGTGTATCAATGTTCTAATTTTAACATAATGTATCATTAAGGTTGGTAATTTAAACATAACGAATCTTCACAGGTGCTATTATTTTAACATAAAGAATAATCTCACTTAGTAATATATACAAACTAAGTACACTCTGCTCCACTCAGTATCTATAGTAATATATACAAACTAAGACCTCTTACAAATAAATGAAACTTTTATTTGGTCTACGTAAAGAAATGAAAAGATAGAGTTATACCCCCCAAAAAATAGAACTTAGATGTATGATACAACTACTAATCTTTAATTAACTAGAGCACATCACCAACTCAATTCGGACAAAATTCTTATAACAACCAAACATAACCATACATTGTACTATTTTCATGTTGTTAAAATTTCCATAATTTGGTCTTCTATAGACCTATAATCTAACGAAACTAACAAAATATTTTCTTGGATTTGGATTCATGGGAGAGAGGGGAATGTTTATACTATTGCTCACTCGGGCAATTACAAATAGTGATCCAACATAGAGACACTATGTACGTTACAACATTATAAATAAATCATTCATAGCTAGCAAATAAATATTCTAAAATAGAACAAAAAACTAATAAGTACCAATTTTCATATTGTAGAGAGAATAAATACCTTTAAACATTTCACTATGAATGTCAAGCATTGGTACCCTTCTAATCAGATTTTCCATTCATGAGGTCGTTGAGCAGTTTGCATCATTGAGCCGTTATTTTCCTGGTGTTTCAATTCATGGGCACGAACTAAATGTTAATTGGATAAAAAAACACAACCTCTCGACATACAACAAAACCACAATAAAAGAAGATATGTGCCAAAATTACAAATAATAATTTTATCAAATGAAATTCACACCAATCAAAACCCGAATAAAACAACAATCCATAGCATATTCAAAATACTAATTGTAAGTTCTACAAAGAAAATGTATAATAAATCAACTATTTGTACATAAATAAACCATTTGTGCCAAAAAAGAATCCACTATTTGTAGAATGTGAGTATTACCTGCGATGTGTCATCCACTCGGACGTTGGATACAGATACCGATCGCTTACATTTGTGCGAATGGAATAACTTGGACTCCATCTCAAACATCAGTATAGGACATAAAAAATCAGCATATACCTGAAAGATACAAACTAACAACCATATTCTTAAACCTTAAAGAAGATACTATCTAAATAATCAATCTTACCAAACACTCTGCCGACATTATAATGAAACATATAAATGCAATATGTATATATCATGGCTAAAAAATCACAAATATTGAAATTAGTTGAGGAATTAATGACCATACCAGGTACACATTTCCATTGATTTCCACGCAAACAGTTGTTATCAATAATTTTACCCTTGAAATGGTTTCTTTAAATATTTTTAGTGACATTTGAGTTTAGAGAGTCCAAGATTACTAGCAAAAAATTTCAATGCAATGGCTAAAGAAACAATTTCCACAGCAAACTGTCAATAAAAAATTTAGTAATTTTTCGAAAAAATATTCCAGGTACTAAAAATAATAAAAAAACTACAACGTATAAAAATTATCAAATAAGATTTTTGATAAATACAATAAATACAAGAATAATTTAAACCAAAAGCACATGTATCAGTACACCACAATAATGAGGTCAAAAATTAAAACATCTACAGATGAGTATACATACCTCTGACATAATCACCTACTGAATAATAGCAGACTTAAACATTTTGAACACAAAATGAACAACTATAAATGAAAATGAACGATGAAAAGATGAAAATTGAGATAAAAAACAAGAAACCAACAATCAACTACTGAAGGGGGATGGGGTTGCGCAGGGAAGAAGAGGCAGGTCAGGGGAGAGGATGATGGGGCGGCGCATGGGTGCAGGGCGTGGGGCGGCACAGGGGAGAGGGGGTGTGATGGCACAGGGGAGAGAGGGGTGGGGCGGCGGAGAGATAGAGAGAGGGAAGAGAGATTGTAAGAGAGGGTCTGAGAGTAGCGAGAGAGAGAGAAAAGAGCGGGAGTTTTTTTT
Source organism: Sambucus nigra (assembly GCA_949130495.1). Lineage (NCBI taxonomy): Eukaryota > Viridiplantae > Streptophyta > Magnoliopsida > Dipsacales > Adoxaceae > Sambucus > Sambucus nigra. Next base: position 257,901,947 of record OX422224.1, read on the forward strand.
TTTCGTGTGAGTGGAATTTGAGTGAAAAAATGTGAGTGTCGAAAACGAACGAAAATTATAAAAGGGTACGATTTTAAAATCTAACCCTTTTAGTATAGTAAAAAAGACAGATTTTAAAAATCATTCCTTTTGGTGTAGCAAAAAGTACGGTTTAAAAATCCTTCCCTTATATATGTTTGGAGTAAAAGCAAAAATTAAAGGTATATCAATAGGGACGAATTTTAAAAAACGTCGCTTTTACTATACCAAAAGGGACGGTTTTTGAAATCCGTCCCTTATATTAGCCCGAGAAAGTACAGCGCTAAAAATTCCCATACACATTAAGAGACAGTTTTTCAATACCTTACCTTTTAGTATAGCAAATGGGACGGAATTTAAAACCGTCCCTATTTTGATTTATCAAAAGGGACGGTAATTAAAAACCCTCCCATTTGGTATATCAAAAAGGACAAAATGACATGGCCATCCCTAATACTCTGTAACACCTCGTATTTTTAATGATTTAAATAATTGTGTGATTAATTATTTTCGTTGGATTAATTGAATTAAAATGTGAGAATTTAATTGTTAATTATTCCGGATTTAAAATAATTATTAACTAGCGTGCCAAGGGTTAATACTTATTGTTGATAATGATTAAATATTATTGTGTAATATGTAATATGGAATTATTGAATTTGATAAATTATCGAAAGTGAGAAATACGACAGTTTGGTAATTTAAGTCTGACGCATGTGTGAGTCGTGTCGGGACTAATTAATTGGGATAAAAAAAGGAAATCATTTGTATTAACTCGTATGGTCATTTTGAGTGTGTCATTGAATCCGAGAGGGTTTGTATAGTCAAAAAACACTACCCTGGTATTTTATTTGGACTCCGGAATATTTTAGGCCAAACCGGCACCCCGTAGGGGTAAAATTGTAATTTTAATTTCGGAGGAATTAAGTGGATGAAAATTGGGAGTTTATTTTATTAGTTACGTGGGATAAATTAGGGCTCACATTCACATAACTCAAGAGAGGGTCACAGAGAGTGAGGGAGAGCAAATCCCAAAGAGCCAAATCTTTTAGGCATTATCGTCCACCGTCGTAACCACCATCGTATAGATCAGAAGACGAGGAATGCGTACATACCAACATCACCAACGGATAAGACCGTCATATTCGAGGAAAGTGTTTATTACTTTCTTTATTTTAGCAATAATCATACTCATGTTAGAGTAGGTGAAATTAATCATGACTTACTTGTTAATTGGGTAAAAATTGGAGATTTAAATTATGATTCAGGAGTAGCATAATTAGCGGTTCAAATTCCTTCATGTATGCAGAGGATTAATCATGAAATTTAATCATATATTGATGAGTGAATCTGGATTGACTAGGCTCTTGAATTGAAAATTTGGAAACTAGGGTTCATATGAATTAATTTGGGGATTTCACATAATTTTGAGGATTGATGATGACTTAATGATCCTAGGATGTTAGGAATGTTATATAATCTGCTATGGCTTGATTGGGATTGATGATGAGGTGGTGGGTGATGAATCTTAGAGTTTTTTTGATCAAAAATGGTGAAAAACGCTCAAATCTGGGCAAAAAGACGAAACAGTGCATCTCGCGCGATGTCGCGCATAGTCGTTCGAGCGAGACTATTTGTCTCGCAAAGTCGCTCGAACGACATGTGGCAATTGTTCAAGAAACAACCCTTTTGGTTTGAGCGACGTAGTGAATTTTTTGGGATTTTCTTAGAGTCCAGTTTTGATTTTACCTGTTTATTGGAGTAAGAGAAACTCCCAGATAGTACATTTAAATAGTACGGAATTTCGGGAAAGTATGTGCGAATTAATACTTTAATTATTCGGTATAGATAATGTACTTTGGAGGTTACGAGAGAGATAGTAAGATAAATATTTATACCATATGTAGTGTTGAGATTAAAATACGTATGAGAAGTATATAAGTAGGTTGGGGAAATACCTATAAATTTTAATAGGACGTGTGTATACCTATTACGTGATATTATTCCTAAGAGAACTAATGGGTGATAACCCGGGGGTGCAAGAATCTTATAATTAAGTGCACTAATGAGTCATAACTCAGGGGTGCAGAAACTTTATTGTTAAGTGTACTAATGGTTGATAACCCGGGGTACAAGGATATTATTATTAGGTGTACTAATGGATGATAATCCGGGGGGTACAAGGATATTATTGTTAGGTGTACTAATGGGTGATAACCCATGGGGATAACGATGATTGTTGTTAGGCACACTAATGGGTGATAACGAGGGGGTGATGGATTATTATTGATATGTGCATCAATGGGTGCTAACCCGGGGATGAAGGATTCTCTTTATAGGTGCACTAATGGGTCTTTGCCTGGGGGTGCAGGATTAGTATATATATATATATATGTATATATATATATATATATATATATATATATATATATATATATATATATATATATATATATATATATATATATGAACTTGTGAATATTTCTACCGTGTAAAATTAGTAGACTTGGTAATAATAATAATCATTACATTGCGCTAAATTGTCTTAACCTAAGGGTGCAGTATTAGTGTATATATATAGTGATGATGAGACTATATATTGTCTTAAATCTATTTTCTTTTTATTATTTGTTATTGTTTATATTGTTCAACCACTAGCTAAAGCACAAATCCTCTAAACTAGGTTTAGATGAGAACATCCATTACGAAAAGAGGTATTACAAGAAGCTCGTCATTCTAAATTGATGATACATACCGAAATCTCTAAAATATATCATATACTAAAGAAACATATTTCTGGCCCAATATGAGAAATGATATTGAGAACTTTGAGAGAAGATATCTGAGTTGTCAGTAAGTAAAGTTAAAACACTAGTGTCCTAGTGGACTTATTCGACCTCTTTCGATTCCAAAATGGAAATGGGATCACATCACCATGGATTAATTTAGTGGACTGCCTCGTACGTTCCAAGGATATAATTCTTTATGGGTGATAGTAGACCGACTCACAAAATCTGTCCATTTTCTCAAAATGAAAAATGTTGATTATTTCCAAAAGCTCGGTAAGCTCTACATTCGAGAAATCGTTCGATTACATGGAATACCTTTATCCATATTATTAGAAAAAGATTCTAGATTACTAGGTAGATTTTGGCAAATAACTCCGAACTGAAATGGGTACTAAACTTCATCTGAGTACTGTATTTCATCCTACAACCGATGAACAATTTGCGTAACACCCTCCTTAGTGACTTAGACTGCACCCTTGTGATTCAGTGGCTTTATGTGACCCAAATTGGTTTTAGACTTTGTGAGACGAATTATGGATCAAATTTGGATAATATAGTGAAATAACCTAAACACCCTAATGCGTTTTAGTTCATAAGTAAAAACCCAACTCTTTTAAATTTAATTTTAAAACTTAATTGAAACCGTTGTACACACACACACACATATAAATACTGATTTATGATGATGATGCTGAAATAAAGATAACCAGAATGGGATGATGAAAGGTTGATAGTGAAACAATATTTTTTCTCGAGGAAACGGCCGTGGTGGAAAACCACGTGTCCCTAGTCCCAGGACAACACACACAACCCAATTCCACTATTAACAATTACAAGTTACAAATCACAGTCCCCAAGTTCACAATGAATTAAACTAAGGAAATAACACCCTTATAACTAGCCTAGTCTAAAATAACCCAACTTGACTGAAAAATAGTCAACCCAATAATACACAAGCAATACTGACTAAAACTCACTCACTTACATACGCACAACTACACACTCAAACCCGAGACCCCATAAAGTTGGGCAAAACAGAATTAATTGAAAGATTTGTTTTAATTCAAAAGATACAAATTATCTTTTTAATAAAATGGACTATACACACACCAGTTTAAGTCTAATTTAATTAACAAGAAAAATACCAATCAGTGACTAAGTGAAAGGTGACTAAGTGAAAGGTAGGTAATGATTCAAACTCACACTCTTAAGCAGGTTTTTACACAAGCTAAAACAAGCACTCAAACAAATCTGATTTTGAAAATAAAAATATGTTTTAATTAGTTAAACAAAATCAGTGTACCCACACATGATCAACACACAATGATTTACACATGAGATAAAATAGCTTAGGCCTCAACTTCAGTTAGTTGAAGATTAAGTCCTAATATTAGGTTCAAAATGGTCTGAGTTAGCACACTAAGTTAGCACAAAAACTCACACACACGAGTTAACACTAAATACACACAAAACTCACACACACAGAGCAGCTAAAAATGCGGCAGATAGAAAACCAAAAAGGACCAGCAAAAAAATTACAAACACACGCATGTGGATCTGGACAAACGAGCAACGAAAAAATTAAAAAAACAAACAAAAAAACTGAACAGATATATATATATATATATATATATATATATATATATATATATATATATATATATATATATATATATATATGTGTGTGTGTGTGTGTGTGTGTGTGTGTGTGTGTGTGTGTGTATGTGTGTGTGTGTGTGTGTGTGTGTATGAAAAAACATACTAACCGAGCCTAAAGGCTTAAGCAAGTAGGAACGTATGGTCAGGGACAAAGACTAGATCTCTAAAGAAAACAGCTCCAGACCATCAAACAACTTCGTGAGAAATCACAAACTCAAACCAGCACAAAAGGGTCAAGCAATCCACAAGCTCAAGCCACACTTAAAGTGACCAACAGATTGTGAAATACGACCTAGAAACACCCAAGGTATTTTAACAAACCCAAAAGCCTCAATCAAGGATCAGAATCTCTTAAAGTCTCCCAACATATCAAGAACACACTAAAAAAATAATAAAGCCAAAGAAATATGTAGAGAGAGAAAGGGAAATGTTGGATGGACTTTTGAAATCTCAAAAACCCTAAAAAAATTAAAGAGTCGATCACAAGGTATAAAAGGGAACCCAAATGACATGGTCTGTAAATAAATAAACCACATATCAAAGGCTAGTCCCAACAATCCCCATAGGTAGTTGGGGCTAAGAGTGGAAAGATGAAATACAAGGACACCAGTGTCTTTTTGCAAAGCAGATAAGGGTTAACATGGTCAAACAAGAGTAGACAAACAAGTTTGCATAAACACACTACACATGTCTCAAAAATGACAAACCAACAGACCTCGAATTTGTAAAAACAATACCAGCTAGGCAACAACGGTAAGAAGCTAAAACAACACAAGTAAATACACTAGTGAAACTATTTAATATAGGGATTAATATGTTTCAACTAAGCACAATTTATATTTAATTCAAATATTTATATATCCCATAAAACCAATAGATTAAACAAAAAAATAAATACATACCTGAACAATATTTTAAAGGTAATAAAAAATAAAAGATGATGTATAAGAGAATCTGTTTGGACACACTAAAATAATACATGACACTTTCTATAAAAAAATAATTATAACCATAATTATAAATTTAATTAGTAAACAAAACTAATTAAATAGACACAATAAGTTGTCCAAAATAAACAAAGTCTCACAAAATTGAGACGAATAAGAAAGCAATTTCATATAGTGTCTTTGGTGTAATTAATGGAAGAAGAATGGACTTAACGGTAATAGTTAAAAAATTCAGGGTTGTTTAAATGAAACTCGAAGTCATTCCAAGGAGATTCAAATATCATTCGAATGGCTTTCAAATGACCATCAAATAAGGCATCTCTGTATAGGAAGATCCACCCTGTCTAGAACCTCGTTCGAAGTATGTTCGAAAGAGATGTCTTTCTTGTTCGAACGAGTGGCAACCTAGTTCAAAGAAATAAGAGTTCACATTCGAATGGGATCCATTCTTATTCGAATGATATGTTTTAAAATCGATTTTTTTAGTTTGAAAAGTTTTGTTAAAACCAAAACCAATATCATTCGTTAATAGGGTTTGGGGAATTTTAGGGATTTTATCCGTCAGGTTTTTTGGCTATTTGGAGGGCGTTTAAGCTTATTTTGTTCCTTATCAATCAAATTTTCCTCCTCTTTCTAGCTCTTTAGAGGTTCCATGGATCCCAACCACCATCCCATGCCAAGTACCACCACCCTCCACCTTGAACCACCCTAGTATTAACTAGTCTACCACATATTTAAGCCTATAAAACCCACCCACAACATTTATTAAACAAGAGGTAAATTCATGGAGTTATTGTTAGTGTTTTTTTAAGAAGAAAAGAAGAATATCAATGTAGTTTGAAGGGGTTTTTCTTAAAACTTTCATGATGGTAAGCTTGGTGGAACTAGGTAACCCCTTTGTTTCCATCTTCTACTACGTTCATCCTACCATTGTTGGAGCTTCTTTGAGGTGGAAACTCTACTCTTAGCTTAGGAACTCTATATTTTCATGTCATTGGTTTTGTAGTTAGAGTTTGTAAGAGTAGGATCAATATATGATTAAGAAGGTTATTTCTTTTGATTTCATGAATAAAAAGGGTTTATAAAAGATTACAAGAGTTTTGAGGGAAAATCATATATTTCAAGATATCTTGATATCTAAACATTTTATGGAATAAAATGTTTGAAATGCTATTTCTCTTGTTGAAAATATTTTCTGAACAAATGTCTCAAAGTCATCTTGTGAAAATTGGGATTTGTATATATATAGACATTTACTCAAGTTTTGAAGAAACAAAAAATGTCCTTGAGCTTAAAAAGTGTAATAATATAAATATTATGAAATATCTAGAATTAATCATGTGTATGACTCATTTAATAGGATTTTTGGACTTAAAATCCATCTTCTCGTGTATATAAACTTGTAGTATTTTGATGATGAGCTCATGAACAAGTTTAATGAAGGTTTTATTGGGTTTAAACATGAAATAAGTAAAATAGAAATGATATCCCTTAAAGTGTGTATAAATGGGTGGGAAATGTGACTAGTGGATATTACAAGACTACATGTAAAAATAGAGGAAAATTGGTATTTTCTTGTAAAGTAATCTCCAAAATGACAAAATGGTGTTCTTTGTAAAGAAAGTAATAACATAAAGTGTGAAGTGAGTGTTGATAAGTAAAAACAATTATAAAGTTGGTATGTATAAGCTAGTAATATTTTTGGAAAAATAACACTTGTAAAAACGGAGAAAAATGCATGTTTAGAAATAAATGGGTGAATGGTAATTTTACATAAAGTCAACCACTTTTATGAAATATTATGTTGGAAACATTTTTACACTAATAGTCCTAAATGAAAGATATTTTAGGGATAAAATCAATGCAAGTGTGTAAAGGACAAGAAATGGTAGTTTTTAAAGTGTAACATAAGTTGGGGTGAAGTCCTTGATTTTGGCTTCAATCGGTAAATAGTGGAATAATGTGTAAATTCGCTAAATATTAAAACACATTAATATTGACTCGGATGATACCAGGAGTAATTGAGAAAGTCCTGAAACCATAGGGTAAAAGATCCAAAATTACTGGCGAGAGCGTATGACCGTTAAAATATGCAGATATTGGAACATTTCGAGAAAAAGATAATGAAAGGTGGAACATGTCAAGATATGGGTTTTGTGGAAAATATAAGTGTAACAGTTAATGGATAACGGGGACGAGTAAATTGAAAAATTGTCTAATGTCCATGAAGTAAACAGAATGGTAAGGTGTAGTGATTAATCGGGTAATTAACAAACCTAAGAGGTTTAACCCATAAGTAATACAAGAGTGTGTTTATGAAAGGTTTCAATGAAAAATAAGTATTTTCTAACATGGTGCCTGTGTGTGTTGAAAGGTAATTTCCAAGAAAAATACTAAGGTAAATTTGGCATGAGGAAAAGAGTAATTTCGGTGAAAGAAGTGTTTTTCCTTAAACAAATGGTATTTGTTTAAAGTATTTAATCGGGTGAATGAAATCAAGAAATTCATGCTATGTCAAGTAAAACGGGTAATTTTTCAAGATTAAGGTGAATTAATTGGAACAAGTTTCATGCATTAAAGTGTATATATATATATAATGTGCACATAGACATAACATAGTAGAGTTTCTTTTATGTCGTTCGATTCTATATTGCATTGTTATATTTTTCCCACTGGGCATTTGGCTCATTCCCTCGTCTTTTTTACGACGATTTGGTATTTTGAGAGCGTTCTACATGTAAGTATCCTTTTGTTTTACGTTAGTAACTCTGTGTGCTTGCATTATAGGGATGCTTTCGAGGAGTCCTTTACATAACTTGATTTAAATTGGGATCACATGTTAAATAAGTGAAACGCTAATTAAATAAAAATGTACTAGCAACATTATTTAGGTTGTCTCATCACACTTCACACCTAGCGCTCGATTCGGAATTGGTTGACAATGAGTAACCCATAAATTCGGGCATGGGCATTATAATCTGAACACATTATTCAAACATTGGAAGACATATTAAGATCTTGTGGTCAGACAATTGGAGTGAACACATGTCATTAATTGATTTTTCATATAATAAAAGTTACCAGTCAAGTATCAAAGCCACCCGATTTAAGGCCTTGTATAGAAGACCATAACAAGCATGTCGGACCGAATTAGTTAAAAAGAAATAATTTGGTCCTGAAATAATCTAAAAAATTACCGAGAAGATACAATGGATCAGAGACTGAAGACAACCCAAGATCAACATAAGAGTTTTGTTGACCATCAAAGAAAGACCTTAAAATTTCAGGTTTTCGACCGAGCATTCCTAAAATTTTGTCCCCAGAAAGGAATCCTATGTTTCGGCAAGAAAGGAAAACTATCACTAAGATACATCATGTTGGTATTATCATCAAGAATCTATGTGGGAACCAGAACAGAAAATGAAGAAACAATATCTCAAGCTTTTTGTTGGAAAATTCGATGAAGAATTTTTTTAGATAAGTAGATCGTAAGACCCACATAATTCCAAACCCAAGATCGGTCAACTAGGATTCGATAATTACATGTCACCTCATATCTCTCCTATAACTTAGTCAAATTCAAAAACATTTTAAATGAATTTACAACTACACCTAAAAACCTACACCTTTTCTTAATTATACAAGTACCTCCCCATGGTCATAAAATGACCAACCTACCCCCTAAACATTGAAAGAAGTATAACTTAACCTATATTTTGCCCCATGTCCGTTTATATCAAATTGAACCTTTGGACATCCACTAATTTAATTTTACTCTTAATATATTTTAAAATTATACAAATTCCATAAAACATGAAAAAATTTCATTTTAAATACCAAATAAATACAAAACTTTCTCCCAAGGGACCAAACCTAAAACTAAGTTATTTAGACATTCTCCCCTCCCAAGTAAGCATCCACATTAGTAGAATAGGAAAAATTCCACATTCCTTACACCATTAAACCATGTGAACTTATCTTACCCACAATTTTATCATATTAAAACCTCAAAGAATCCCACTCCCAGTAGCACCAATGAACTCTATTTAGCTCAGTGTATAAATTCCCCATGAATTGTAACTTCAAACCTCATCGCTTCAGCTAATACCGAAGTTAAAATTTTTCCTCCAAATTGGTAGCCTAGGATTTTATCCATCAATTCTTGTTCTTTCTATTCAAAATGTTTTATGCACTGCCATATTGCCCAACCAATTCAAGAAAACCAAGTTCTTACATGTAGAACAACCTGAGTAGGAAGAAATCTTCAAAAACTCCATTAAAGCTTGATATTTAATTATGAAACTTCATTCTTTGACTTTGAACCTGTTTCAAAGTAAGGAATCAGTTTCTTAAAAAATTCGTAAGTTTTGAACCTCAAGTTTGTAAAAGCGTTTTTGAGTTTCATAAACTGAAATTTCAATATTTTATTCAACTAAAATATCTCAATCCTTCAAACCAAGGACAAACTCTTCCATAAGATAGCAGAAACGTAGACATAAGCTTAAAATCTACTTCCATATCTTGTAAATCCATGAAGACTTGTTCAAATTTTTTGATAAACACACAGTGGTAGGAACAAAGCCTCTTCGAAAGATGATTACCCACTACCTAATTTCAACATCATCATGGACAACACGGATAGTCATGCTCTCAATTCATTCGTCGATGGGTTTGTAGGATACAGTCAAATCAAGGTGCACCCCGATCATCAAGAAAAAACAACATTCATTACCCTTTGGGAAGCTTATTTTACACAATTATGCACTTCGGTCTAAAAAATGCACGGGCTACCTACCAAAGGGATGACATAACCATATTGCATGATCTGATACACAAATTTGTCAAATTCTATGTGGATGATATGATCATTAAGTCTAAAACTCTAGAAGTTTATGTCCCCGCTCTCAGAAAGCTCTCTGAACGACAGCATTGATATCAGATGCGACTTAACCTATAGCAATGTGCCTTCGGCGTCACCAAAGGAAAACTTTTAGGATTCATGGTTTGGGAGAAGGGGATTAAATCAGATCTTGCTAAACTAAAGTTCCACGATACTCTAAGTGCCACCATGTCGAATGGAGCAGGATGTTCAAGGATTCTTGGGAAACTTGCAGTGTATCAGTCGGTTCATCAGCCACTTGAATTCTATTTGTGAACCCATATTCAAACTCCTCCAAAAGGATTCAACAAAATTTTAGAATGAATCCTGCTAAGAAGCCTGCGACAGAATTAAACTATACCTTACCCGAGCTCTAGTACTTATGTCACCACAGCCCGATCTCCTATTGTTCCAATACTTGATTGTAACGGACACGACGGATAGGGTTTTGCTAGCCCAATAACTTGAAGAATACTAGAAAAAGAGGGACATCTACTACGCTAATCATAAATTAGTAGGGTAATAAGTCAAATACACTTCCTTGGAGAAATAATGTGTCATCTTTGTTTGGGTCACTTAGAAATTATGGCACTACTTGATCGCTTTTCCCATTAGACTCGTATCCTGAATGGATGCTATCAAATACCTACTTGAGAAATCTTCCTTGTCTAGTTGAATATCTCGATGGTTAATATTGTTAGTTGAATTCGATATTTTGTATGTCACGCATAAATCCATGAAAGGGAAAGCCATTTCTGACTACCTTACTAACTACCCCATGGATGAAGCTGACGTTTGGATCCTTGAGTTCCTTGATAAATATATCCTTTGCACCTATTTGTAGAACCTCCAGTGATAAATGTTTTTTGACTAACTTCTAACAAGAATGAATACATCATTTAGATACTCTTGATCTCCCTTGATGACTCTCACATTCCCATTGCCATTAAGTTATATTTTCCTTGTCCCAGAAAAATGAACCAATGCGAGGCATACATCGTAGGCCTCAAAGTCGCTCTAAATAAAGGTATATAATTCCTAGATGTATACGGAGATTCCACCATCATTATTGGATAGGTCCTTAGAAGATGGAAATTCAAAGACGAAAATCTTTTACCATTCCATACCCACTTAAAAGAGCTACCCTTCCATTTATGAGATATCACCTTCCACTACTTGCCTTGAGCAAGGATCAACTTGGTCGATGCCCTTGCTACCTTACCATCCATGGTTGACATGCCCGAGGGAATAACGATGGCCCCTTTTTTAGTCCAGAAATAAGCTAAACTGACCCATTGCTAACACATTGAGCTCATAAAATATGAGGATTCTAATATAATCGAGTGGTGGTACTACAACATTTGATGCCTCCTCAAGCACGATAGGTATTCCCAAGATGCTAACAAGAAAGATCGAGTGACTCTCCACAAACTGGTTTCCCAGTACACTATATGTGATAAAGACATCGATGGAACCCACTTACATTACATCGCAGGGGCTGACACTGAAGAGATGATGTATAAAATCCACAGCAGGAAGGCAAACCCCACATTAATGGTCATATGGTGGTCAAGAAGATTATCTTATATGGATACTATTTGATCACCACGGTTGATTATTGCACCTCCAATGTCTAAAGATGCCTTAAATGCCAACAATTTGTTAATCTCCAACACTTGCCCCCGTGAGAATCATACAGTATGACTTTTCCCTCGTCGTTCTGTACATGGGGCATTGATATCAAATGGAAAGTCACACCTAAAGATTCTAATAGGTATGAGTTCATACTAGTAGCCATTGATTACTTCATGCAATGGGTTGAATCTGAGTCGTACGCAGTGATGAATGCCAAAAAGGTGGCTTGATTCATTCGAAAAAAAATCTTCTGTCGATACGGGGTTCTGCATGAGCTAGTATCGGATAACGGGTGACATTTCAAGGTAGAAGTCACAGAATAGGCTGATGAGTATGTGATTCAAAAACATAAATCTTCGCCCTACTGACCACAAACCAACGGTGCAATTTAAGCCTCCAATAAGAAACTCAATGAAATCATCAACAAAATGATCAAGAGTTATCGATATTGGGCTAATCGGATCCCTTACGCCCTCTGGGTCTACCGCACTTTAGTTAGGTCATCTTCTGGGGTTACCCTTTACTCTTTTGTATATGGCATGGAATCAGTCTTACCCGCTGAACTAGAAATACCTTCTTTATATGGCATTCTTGAGAGAAAAGTCAGTTAGGAAGACTGGCCTCAGAGTCATTTTGACGATTTGTCTCTCTTAAATGAAAGGAGGCTCAAGGCTCCATATCATACACAAGGGTACCATCGCCGAATAGTGTGATCACTCAATAGGAGAGTCAAAGACCGTGGTGTCCAAGAAGGATACTTAGCCTTTAAAGAAATCATAGAACCTGTCTGGGATCCCAGAGGGAAATTCAAGCCAAGCTATAGAGGATTCTACATCATAAAGATGATCATGTTTGATGTCGCCTCTATGATACTGACCTTAATGGGGAAGAGGTGGTTCATCTAGTCAACTTATACCTTCCTAAAAAATTCTACACTTAGTCCGAAATCTCTATGAACTAAGACTCCTCTCATCCCCCTTCAATTCTTAAAAAAATATTCTTCATTTCCCTCTACTCAGAACTATGTGGGGCCTGATCCTCTAAAAACTTTTTTCTTTTAAAAATGAAACATAGAAAAATTTCAAAACCCCAGAGGTAGAAAGGAAGCTCATAACAATTACATGGGCACAGTCCTATTTTTTTCCCCAAATGTTATTGTTTTCTTACATTCGAGAATGATAGTTCATTTTTATCATTTACATGAACAAAAAATTATGTATGCCTTAGCGATTGGTATAGAGAATTTAAATGTAAAACAATATAATTAAAATTCTTCTTGATTCCATTATCAGAAAATTTGACACAATTACAGCATAGGGAGTTTAACAACTACCCCCATCAAACCAAACTTCCCCTAAAAATAAACTAAACAAATCATCCAAAATTTATTCGCAAAAAAAAAACAAGCAAACACATCTCCATTACAAAAGCTTCACAAATAAAAACTAGCTTCACAAAAGACCATATTCGCAGTTACCAGAAGAACAACCCCATCATAATTTACTCCTTGAGGACCCCAAACGTCCCTTGCTTGGATGGCATGCTGAAGGCGCTCCGTGGAATGATAAGCTCGGACTAGCCTATAGAAAACCACTTCATCTCCTCCATAGTGTCACATATAATTAGCCATCTCTACTTGTTCTCCTCTACCAAGACCTTAACCACTGCCATCTTCCACAACCATTTCATATAATCTCAAGAACCATGCCAAACCTTGCTAATAGATTGGGAAGGACATGTTGATGGTCGGTGATTCTCCCACAAGGATCCCAATGGCATGCGCAATCCTTTAGTCAAATCCACTACAAAAAATAAAAGGCACAATTTGAACCCATCTGACTTGACATAGGAGTCACCGGGGGAAATAGAATGAGGTCTACCAAAGACCAACTAACCTAATATACCAATATTCCCCCAATTTTAGAATGGGACGCAACTCACTCCCACCAGGGCACCGACCAGTGCCGACATCGAGCTATATGCTCCACGAACAAGTTTACTGAGTTCTTTATGGATATGCCAAAGCTGATGAAATAAATATTCAAGAAATTTAGCACAACTGCCAAGTGATATTCAGGGGGACTGCCAAACGAAATATCTCAGAAATCCACATAAACAGCATAACTGGGCTCCCTCTCATGAATTCAAAATGACCCTCCCGTCAAGCTTCAAGTAGACTATTCAATGTCTCTATTAGTATCACCGCCACAGGATTATGATGATATGTCATCCATGATGTAATAATAGAAAATTGAGGGTTCATCATCAGGTCCCTAATCACTAGTAGTAGCGTCGAAGTTAGGCCCAACAAAATGGGTCTAGTATAATCAACATCAGTACAGCCAGTTCGACATAATAAATCCAGTGAAAGTGATGAGCCCCACTTACAACCAAGCCTCCAAGGCCCTCCTTTACTAAAAAATTCCAAAAAACTCATTTTTCTACTTTTTTTGGAAAATAAATCCCTTCGAAAGAGAATCTCTTTTTCAACCAAGCCTCCGAGACGATACTCAAACATATGCATTTCCAAAAAAAAACACTTTTCCTACTCTTTCTCAAAGAAAAAACTCAGTAGAAAATCAAAGTGCATGTAGAGTAACCAACTCAATCAAGATGATCAAATAAAATATGCATTTCTTTTTTCCTTCTTCCAACTCTCATGTGATTTTTTTCTAGATTAAGCACATAATATGGTTAATGCCAAGCTCCCATGGTCAAGGAAGAACTTGTAAGGAAATCCCAAAGGAAAAGAATCAGAATTAGATGTTACCTCATCTTCCCCACAACCCTATCTCCTAGGTACCAAACATACCCAAACTCACGCGCCATCCACCGATGCATCTGCACAGGATAACCCATCACCCTCGTATACTGAGGGGCTATCTACCAAGGTTAAAAGGTCACCCACATTCCCTGACATAGATTCAACAATCCTAGCGAATGCCTCCTGCACCACCTTCAACATCTCCCTCAGCATATAGTACACCTCTATATGAAAACCCTCACAATCAATCCCCACCAGCTGTTAAACCCCATATTAATCAACATCTACCTCTTCTCCTCCGCAAGGTAGCCCAAAAGATCATGCCAATACCAATTGCTAATTCCTGCCACCCTCCGATCGACAGTACTCCTCAAATTTTGTACAAAAATGACAAAAAATGCTAGAAAAATCCAAAAAATTCCAAAAAACAATCCTAAAATTCCCAAATAAATATTGGAACATATATTCACCAAGAAAATAATTTTTCAAACTCCCCAAATTCTAGTTGAATTAATACTACATTTTGTCCCAAACATCAACCTTAAAAACCACCGCATCCAAATCACAAAATCTCATCCTTCATGGAAATTAAATTCTTCCCCAGCTGGAATTTAGGAATAAAACATTCTCCCAGAAAAATTCCAATCAGAGCTACAAGACCTAACCAAACATCTCTCCCTAGTGACTTCTCCAAGAAAAACAATCCCTAGAGAAATCATAAGTGTATACAAATACCCAAAGGTAAAATCTCCCTAGAGTGCAAATCCCTCGCATTCAGAATAAAAAGGTCCTCAAAATTGACTTCGACCCTTAAAATTGGTCACTTGCAATTAAAGTCCGCAGAATTTACATCGACCCTCATAATTGTCGCACTCACCTAAAGTCCTCAAAATTTACCTTGACCCATCTGAACTGATCGCCTCCATTAAATGTCCTCAGACTTGACCTCAACCCTTTGAATTGGTTGCCTCAACTTAAGGTCCTCATAATTGACCTTGACCCTTGAAATTGGTCGCCTTCACTTAAGGTCCTCAGAATTAGGCTCAACCCTCAGAATTGGTAGACTTTACTTTAGATCCTCAAAATTTATCTCAATCCACAGAATTGGTTTCCCCAATAAAAACGTTCTTAGAATTGACCTTACCCTTATAATTGGCCGCTTCAACCTTAGGCCTGCACATTTGGCATCGACCCTCAGAATTGGTCGCACTAATCAAAAGGTCCTAAAAAATGACCTCGACCCTTAGAGTTGGTTGGCTATACATGAGGTCCTCATAATTGACCTTAACCCTCAGAATTAATATCCCTAATAAAAATGTCCTCCGAATTGACCTTGACCCTCATAATTGGTCGCCTCAACTTAAGGTTCTCTTAATTGACCTCGACCCTTAGAATTGGTCTCCTTCACTTAAGGTCCTCAGAATTAACCTCGACCCTCAGAATTGGTCGCCACAACTTTAGTCCCACGGAATTAGACTAGACCTTTATAATTGGTCAGCTTCATTTAGGATCCTCATAATTGACCTCAACCCGTAGAGTTGGTCACCTCAACTCAAGGTTCTCAAAATTGACCTCAGCCCTCAGAATTGTTCACCTTCACTTAAGGTCCTAATAATTGGCATCAACCTTAAGAATTGGTCGCCTTTACTTAAGATCCTAAGAATTGACCCCGACCAATAAAATTGGTCATCTCTACTTTATACCCTCAGAATTGACCTTTGCCAGTACAATTGGTCGCACTCAATTAAGGTCCTCAGAGTTATCCTTGACCCGCAGAATTGGTCGCACTCACTTAAGGTGCTCATAATTGGCCTTGACCCACATAATTTGTCTCCTCCATTTAAGGTCCTCAGTGATGATATGAAAAATCATCCACTAGGCGTTCTCGTACTAGCGAATCATATGTAAAATGAGTAATGAGAAAATAAAGCAAGTAAAGAGAGAGATAAGACAAGATATAGAGTGGTTCAACCCCTAAAATAGGCCTACGTCCACTTTGATATTTTACTCTCATTATATGCATTACATTGTACAATATTATCAAGCTGGATTAGGCATACAAGTATCAAAATAAAGGATAATACATGGCTATAGCGGTTTCAGGTGTGCCGGAGATCTGGCTACGATGTAGATGAGTTGCCCCAAAGCTGTATGTTAGGGTTGTGTAGAGAGAGTTTGGCAAGGCTTCACTAGGTGTTATAGAAACTGCCATGAGGGAGAGGAATCGATCCATTATTTCGAGGCATGGTCCTCTATTTATAAGAGGTATGCGAGTTGTGTTACTTTCCCCAAGCACGTGACGTATATCAAGTCTCGAGTTGTCGTAATAGAGAGGGATGTAGCCTGCATGGAAAGTATATATGAGTGTTACATCACACAAGGCTATAGCCAAAGGTGTCGCACCCTGTACTTGGTAGGGCCACGGCCTGTACTTGGTAGGGTCGCACCCTGTGCTGAGTATTGGCGCGACCTATAAGTTTCTGTATATACCTGAGTAACTACCGCGGTAGGATGCTATATTTTTACAATAAATAAGCCCCTAAGTCGTAGTGCAAAGAGATTTCGATTGGGGATGCGACTTGGTTTAGTCTTCTTAGTGTCGCGGTACTTTCAAGGCGACGCTTTGTCTTCCCGTGCCCTTTTATATAAATTATTCCGACCGTGGACTTCATTACGTTTTCCAAACCTTTGGGAGCATTTCGAGAGATAAACTATGTTCATACTTCATCTTGGGTTTTTCGATGACCTTTCTAGCTAGTATTTGGTGGTTCTGAGATGCTTGGAGGTGGTTTGAGGTTGAGCACCGCCAGTTTCTTCCTTTCCAGATAACTTTCTCAACCACTAACCTTGAATCATTTACCTTGAACTGAATGAGAGAGAATCATGTTTATCTTGAGCTTATGCATGTGAACTTCTACATTTTTTCATTTGTCTTGAACTAAATTTCTTCAATAACCTTGAATCAAACTTAAATCATGTCTGTTGTATCTGAACTGATATTAGATTTTCTTATAATTTGAACTTGTATGACTATTCAAAGTTGAATTTTCGTCAGTTTAATTGAATTTAACGACTCTTGAACCTTGAATTCACTTTTCATCTAATAGAAATAGGCTTTATGGATTGAATATTTGAAATGCATTTTCTTGAACTGTGATAAACAACTGATATTATAATCGTGTTTGCATTTTCTACTACATAACTTTCTGAATGTTTTAGTTATAAAGATCATTTCCTCTTTTCCTTGTGTTCTTGAGAGAGACCATTCATATTCTAGGGCTTGCATTTTTTAGAGAGAGACGTTTCATTTTATAAAGCGTTTGATATTTGAATTTACAAAGATTGAATGCTCACCTGTTTGAGTGAGTGCCCAAGGCAAGGTAAAATCTCTTTAGTAACTTAGGGCTTTCCTGAATCAATTCCTTCATACCATAGAAAGCGTTGCTACGGCGTGGAGATAATTGTCTCTGACCTATAGTAACTCAGGGTCTTAGGTCCCCATACAGAGTCTGTGGCATTTTCTCAATGCATTGTTCGTAGTTTAATGACTACGACATGTAAGAAGATAACATCATTCCTAACAAAATAATATGTCGCGGTGATAATAAACTTCTATGGATTTAGAACCCAACCATTGGTATACTTCGCCCAGTTGGCCCAAAATTCTCCTTATTCATCAACTTGATATATCATTATACCTGTCGCGGGATATGAGTGGACTTAGGACCGTATTTGCTGTGGTGCCTAACAACAAACTCTCTTCTTTTCAGGTAGTGATGTAACTATATGAGCTTTGACCCGAATGAATTTTTGAGAGGATTTTGGAATAAACATTTTGGAGCCTCTCATCCCAAACTTCCTTCAGTCCATCCTTTGAGGACTATAGGTCCGTGCCAATTGAGTGATTGCCCTAATTGTGTAGTGTTAGATTCGGACTCGAATTCCACGGGCATGGACAAAGAAGCCAATTCTAGCAACCATCGTGAGAACGTCGCGGCAGGAGTTGCATTTAATGCTAAGGATGAACCTATTGGCACATCTGGGAGGGCTGAGAGACCCCTTTTTGCACTTGGTATCCATAGTGTAATGAGCCAAGAATGGGTTGATTAGGTGGTTGTTTTCCTTTGAGTTTCCTGAGGGTTTGATGTGTTAAGCACCTGTCGCGGGGAAAAGTTTGTGCACAACACTTGGCAATGGCATCTGCTTCCCCTTGCATGCCTTCATTTATGGGTTGCGGCTGCCAGTACCTATCCCAATTAGAAGAATCTTCCAAACCATGAGCTTATCCCCAGGCCAACTAGATCATAATGGCTAGAGGACCATTCTTGCAGCCGTTGTACTGTGGGAGAATAAATTTAGTAGAGATATTACTCTCGTGGAGTTTTTCCACTTCTACCATACAAAGGAAAACTCCATAAATTTTGTGGGGTATTACTACTTATCAGTCCACGATAGGGATGAGACCCTTTACTCCGATAGGCCCACCAGTGTGAAGATTTGGAAGGGAAAATACTTCTACGTTTCTGGAGAAGGGTGGGAGATCCATCCTAAAAAGACAAAGAGGGAGAGGTCATTTAGGATGTCGCGGCAATGAGGGTGTCCCTTCATTTAGGATGCCGCGACAATGCCGAAGTTGCCTATAGTGGCCAAATTGATCCTGCAGTGCCGTAAAATCTTGTTGTGGATCAAACAAATCTTACCGCACCCTCACATCAAGATGAGTATTTGGCCCCTAATGAGAGGCCTGAGGGCACCTTTGATGATGACATCAGAGCTAACCTTGTCGCGGTGGGTCTGATGTCACCCTCCCTTGATCAAGGTGTCTGTGGGACCTCTCCTATACATGAAAGAAATTCTCCTATCCCTCCATCCATAATTACTGTTAGTGAAAATTTACCTCCTCTACAAAGCAGACGTTCGCAGCCACAACTTTGTAGACCGGATCTCCAGTCTTCCTAGGATAATACTGCTCGTGTCATCCATAGGATAGGGAAGGCAATGGATGGAGCCGACCTTGATCTATTAGCAGCTGAGGACCATGAGGACTTGGAGTCCTATGTCGTCCACAGTCTTTTGAGGGTAAGTAATGATAGCTTACTAATATTTTTCGTAATTTTGAGTTTTACTTTCTAACTCAATACACTTACAGGCTGCGAAAGCTGTGGCGACCCAAAAAATGTAATATGAGGGTC
Organism: Sambucus nigra; assembly: GCA_949130495.1. NCBI lineage: Eukaryota > Viridiplantae > Streptophyta > Magnoliopsida > Dipsacales > Adoxaceae > Sambucus > Sambucus nigra. The sequence continues at coordinate 257,921,830 of OX422224.1, forward strand.
TTTGCAGGCTTAATGAGGCTCAGAGCCTATTCACAAAGCTGATTTGGAGAAAGCAAGAGATGAATCTTTCGAGGTTGGAAAAAAATCTTCTGCCACGGCACTCCAGGCAACTAAAATGCATCTTGAGACTACTATAAAATCCAGGGGAGAAGCTGAAGAAAACTTTAAGCAAGCTGCGGAGGCTCTCAAGGCTTCCCAAGATCAAACTTCAAAAACTTGTAAGGCCATGGATCTTGCATACAACAAGATGGGACTTCTTGATAATCAACAAGAGGAGTTAAAGATTAAAGTTTCCAGTGATTCTTAGGCCCATGCTGCGACGATAAAGAACATGGAGGAAGATCATGCTGCGGAAATTAAGCGAATGGAAGGGGACCACTCTACGGTCATTTCTAGGAAATATGAGTAGCACACTGAAGCCCTCCAACTAGCCATTGACAACATCGTTGCATCTTATAAAGGCTCGGAGTACTTCTTCCTTATCAACAACAGGGATTATATCCGCGGCTACTAGGAGCTGAGGTACAGAGTAGAAAAGTATTTCCCTGATGCCGCAGCTAAAATCAAGTCTTGGAGTGTCGCGGATGTCGAGCATGATGCCTGTGTTGCCAAAATAAAGGCTGCGGCTGAGGAGATGGCCAGAGTGAAGGATGAGGCAGAGGTCACGACTGAAGAGCAAGAGATGGAGACAGTGGCAGAAGAGGAAGATGGGAATGAAGAAGATGATGCCACCTCCTAGCCTTCCATAAATTTGCAATTATTGGGGGTGCGTCCCCTTGTGCTTTTAACTTTTGCAACTCTTTAATCGGTTGCGGCTCTTTGTCTATAACTAATTTACCAGTAATTAGGCAGTGGGAACCTTTGATGTTGACTATTCTTACCTCTTTTTTCTTGTTGCTTTTTTATTCTTCTTTGTTACTTGATTCAACACTTGAATGAATACCCTCTGCGTATTTTTGATTGCTTAAACATGCTATTGCTTCTTGACAATACAAGCACATATGATTTTTCCACATAGGATGCGGATAGTTCTCTTCACCTTGACCTTTATACTTGAATTTCATTATTGTTGCACATAAATAGGTTTGAACATAGTCGCGGCACCTTTGGGTATTTGAATCCTGTCTACTTTAGCTTTAACATCTCTTAATGGCCGCAATAATATATATAAAACTTCGACACCTTTGGGTGCTTTTGTATCTTTGGAATGCTTCTTGATCACAGCAACGAAGCTTCCTTTAGTCGCTTTAATTGCCTTTTATGGTTTTCCTTTAGTCGCATTGATTGGGTTATTATCAACCCCCCCGGGCAAGGTATTATGAAGCTTCCCCAAGATTATGTTGATATATATAAATCCTTCCCAGCCTATAATAGAGTTATCTGAACACAATTAAGTCTTTGGCCCTTTAAGATATAGGATTATTCGTAGATAATAAAGTCTCCGGTCCCTACGGGTTATTTTCAGGCCTTCCCGGGCTAGGAATTATATAGCTTCCCCAAAAAATATGAGATCACCAAGTTAATGATGTTTAGTCTCATATCCACCAAGTTAATAATGTTTGCTTCGGGAGTAACCTCCCCAAGATGATGGCACTTTACGAAAGCTAAGAACGGGTATTGGAAGCCCTTATGATTGACGCTGCAAACCAACATAGGTAGTTGCTCTCCTCACTTTCAGTTATCACTTGCTTTCAGAAAATCAGGCACCTTGATAGGCATTTTGTGCTCATTTAGATGTTCTCATTTCCGATATAACATATTGTCACGAAGCAAGATCTGTTTAAGACAATGGTCTTTTATAAGATAACATTTAATGGAATTGAGAAACCAAAATATGGCACTATATAGTGAACTTTATTTCATGTATCTATTCATATATATATATATATATATATATATATATATGACTTCGTAAGGACAATACAAAGTTTAATTTAAAACAGCATGGGAAGAGTTTTCGCTGCAAAGTATAAACAGATGAAATATAAGACATAAGCATAAAAGATGGGCATGTGGTATGTGAGACTAGACTTCATCCCCTAAACATCTTTGAGGAACCTCTGCCGCATCCTTTTCCCAATCAGCCTTTCAATTTCATCCTTTAGTGCATAACACTGCTCAGTGTCGTGGCCATGGTCCAGATGGAACTTGCACCACTTGGCTTTGTTCCTCTTGTGGGGTGGAGCTTTGAGATTCTCTGGCCACCTAGACAGGTTGTCCTCCTTAATGGACTAAAAAATGTCTCCAATTGGGAAGTCCAATAGGGTGTAGGCCTTAGAGCTCCCTTCTGTGTTCTCTGATTTCCTTTTTTGATTCCTACTGATTGCTTCCACGGATGGACCCTCTGGTATTGCCACAGCAGTGAAGGCTATTGAAGTAATGATCCTAGGTTCCACCCCCATATTGGATGAGGCCGCGGCCTCTAGCATGAGGACCCTCTAAGTCAATTATTTGACCTGGGTCTGGAGTGAGGCATGACTGTCGTATGGGATGGTTGAGGTGATTGTACAGTTGCATGATCTCATATTTGACTTCTATGCTCTGGATGGATTCTCCCTCCATTTTCTTCTTTTGTTAGTCTTTACAAAGTATATATAATCTGAGACAAAACTAATGGAAGTGAGTAATCTCAGAAGTGTTGGAGTAACCAAGTAAGAAATGGGGATGTAGTGTTTGCACTACTGCATGGTACTATTGTTGAGGCCGCGGCCAGTAAGGCACATAGGTGCACTGCTGTGGCCTTTGTATGGTATTCACCAAGGTTGATCTAGAGACCATATGAGTTCGTCCTTTGATGTTTTGAAGGTTTAGTAACAAAGCCTCTCTAGTAGAGGTCGTGACCATAAGGCGTTTTAACTGCCCGGTCGCACCCCCTCCTAGGCAGCAAAGGGAGCAATCACAGAATTTTAAGCCCACACTGAGTTTTTCTCTCCCAACACATGGAGAGCATACCTACTAGGGTTTGTTAATGAGAGGACAGTCTCAGGGTGCACAAAACAACACAGTATCAATGTTAAACCCTAGATCATAGGTTAAGAAGAACAAAAAATGGGGTTAATAAAATCCTTTCCTAACCACTGAGGTTTTCGGGACTAAATCCCATCATGCTTTTCAGCACTTTCTAGATGAAATGATGTCACAAGGATATGTAAAATATATCTAAGTCCATAAAATGATGACCCAAGAACAAATCTAACTATAAGTAATACCCACTTAAGGGTGTGAATATAAAACAAAGCTCAATAACCAGCATCTACCCATGAGATGACGATCCAATGGATCCCCAGGGATCGAATAATGTGTTTAAGAACTCTAACATTAAGAAACAAGATTTAAATATCTCGTTCCCACAGACGACGCCAGATTGATGATATGAAAAATCGTCCACTCGACGTTCTCGTACTAGCGAATCATGTGTAAAATGAGTAATGAGCAAATAAATCAAGTAAAGAGCGAGATAAGACAGGATATAGAGTGGTTCAACCCCTAAAATAGGCCTACATACACTTTCGTGCTCTACTCCCATTATATGTGTTACATTATACAATATTATAAAGCCGCATTAGGCATATAAGTATAAGAATAAAGGAGAATAGATGGTTGTAGCGATTTTGAGTGTGGTGGAGATCTCTCTATGATGTAATGAGTTACCCCCAACCTGTATGTTGAGGTTGTGTAGAGAAAATTTAGCAAGGCTTCACTAGGTGTTGTATAAACTTCCTTGACGAAGAGGAATCGATCCCTTATTTCGAGGTGTGGTCCTCTATTTATAAGAGGTATGCGAGCTATGTTACGTGCCCCGAGCACGTGACGTATATCAAGTCTCGAGTTGCCGTAATAAAGAGGGATGCAGCCTGTAAGGCAAGTATATATGATTGTTGCATCACATGAGGCTATAGCCAAAGGTGTCTCGTCCTGTACTTGGTAGGGCTGCGGTATGTACTTGGTAAGGCCGCACTACGTGCTGAATATGGTCGCGGCCTATAAGTTTCTGTATATGCCTGAGTAACTACCGTGAAAGGATGTTATATTTGTACTATCACTTATAATTGAATTCAACCATTAGAATTGGTCTCCTTCACTTATGGTCCTCCGAATTGACCTCGACCATCAAAATTGATCACCTTAACGTTAGGTTTTCGAAATTGACCTGGACCCTCAAAAATTGGTCACTTTTAATTTACACCCTCAGAATTGACATTGACTCATATAATCGACCATAACCATCACTACCTCCGGTCCTCAAAATTGACCTCGACCCTCTAAAATGTTCACCTTTGTCCCTTCGATCCGTATAATTGACTAATTTCCAAAAAGATCATGTGGTATCTATTTCAATGAATTTCACTTATTCCAAGATCAACCGTCTAGGGGATCTGTAGCATTCGTATTATAGGACCCCTTAAGTCACTCTTTAGGTCCTCAAGAACCTCCTCAACTAAGTATAAACCCTATGTCATACACGCAGTACCGATCTAGAGGCCATCGGGAGCTCACAAGCCTCGTTTGACTCCAATCAACTCCATTGTTAGAGTGAAAGATCAATGAGTATTTTAATGGATCTAAATCACCTTAACAAAGATCATCCCGCGTACACAAAATGGCCTAACGGTTTGGATGAATGGATCATTTTGCTACTAAAAATTGATTTAGATGCCACGAGGCACTACTGGGCCCTAATTTGACCCAAATCATATTCACCATCAGAGTGAAAGACTAACGAGTATTTTAAGTGCACCAAAACCCCTTTCCAATGGTCCACCCCAGGCTAGAAATGACATAACAGTTAGGGTGAATGATATGTTTTCCCTTAAAAATTGATTCGGATCCCACCGAGCTCTCCCGGGATCTGTTTGACCAAAGTCAACTATTCATCTCCCATAAGACTCAATGAATCCTTGAACGGCACAAAATATCCTTTCCAACGGTGTAACCCATGCGTGAATCAGTCTTATAGTACGGACGAACGATCTATTTGACTACGAAGGGTCACTGAGTGTTTTTAGGCCCTATTTGACCAAAGTCAACTCTCCGAACTGAGCGAAGGACTTTGGAACATCATAGTACCTCACGCAACCTTTCCAACGGTATTCTCCATTTGTGATTCGAACTTACAATTTGGATGGAGGATCCATCATTGTTCGAAGATACTTTGTCCAGAAGATCGATGGGCGCTTCAAAGCCCCGTTTAGCCCAAAGTCAAGTCTTTAAATGGTAGAGGCCTAAGGATTCTCAAAGGTTTTCGAATTAACTTTCTATCAATATGCCCCGTGAGCTATTTGGACTTAAGAATTGCATTTTACGACCGTTTTTACAAAAAAAATTATACGAAAATGACAATTAGTAGGTCCATTTCCCTGTCTATCGGTAATGTATCTAGGGTTACCTACCAATAGGAAGGATAAGGAAAATTACGATCGATAATCCCCTTATCCTATATATGGAGAGCATGATCTGACCTTCTAGGACACCTCAAAAGCATCAACTTTAGTGATCTCAGCAACATTCTTCTTAAGCCAGCGAGGTTTCCTTATTTGAAATCTTTCTCCACCTTTCATTCCCATCACTTTCATAGTCAATTTAGCAAAAACCCTCCTAAATTCTTCATTCACTCCCAAGGAAGCTCATCATGAATCAAGATCAATCTTCAAGTCTCCAAGGACGTTCCAAACTTTCTTCTCTCTCTTTAAATATCTTTATTTTTTCATTACTTATATGAATTCTTAATTTAGATTTTACTTTAGATCATACACAATAATATCTCATATTTTATTAGTTAAATTACACAAAATATATTTTCTATAAAAAAACAAAACAAGAAAAAGAGGGTTACACCTACATATTGTGATGGGATTCTTCATCACATTTTCTCAAAAGTAAAAATATATTTTCTATGCACACACATATAATAAACTCCCATTTGAATCTATGGGATAAACCCCACCCTCGTTCTGCATGCGAAATATGTGGACTTTGATGGCTTTATAGGCTACGTAGGCATCTCGGGCAAAAATCTGAAACTCGAGCCCAATTTTCCTATTTTTGAACTTTCATTTTTTTCCAATTTTATTTACATATTATTCGTATATTTCATCTTGGGATTCGTACTTGCATCTTATCTAACACATATCATAGTTTCGTCATAATGATCAATATCTCGATAAGTGCACACATCGTATTTTTTAAATTATTATTTTAGGAACATTCCTATGGATAACCTCACTCCATATTTTCCATGATGGGAGACAAGATATTCCAATCTCCACTCATACGTACATGACACACTTCATGAAGAAATTAAGGAAAATAGTAACATAAGAATAAGAGACCGAAAGGGAGGGATGGGTGCCTAACACTTTCCCATTCCGTAACTTAGCCCCCGGACCACTGATCTTGTTAATTTTGCAAGCATCAGTTTCTCTTTGATGTCTCTCTCTCGAGGCGACGACATGTTCTTTTGCCCGTTTTGTGCAAAATAGGCTAGTGACCCTATCTCTTTACATCACCCAAAATTTGACGATGGCCAAATCATTACCCAGAGTAGGGAGTTAAGTGGTACCAATATCCTCCCTCTTTCCCCCGAAGCGCTGGGAAGGGGAAGATCTCAGGATGGGTATAGAGACACTAAATTCATAAGGAATGCAAGCCTCTAGAGTCAAAATTTGGAGAGACCTAAACTAGGTCACTATACCAAAATAGGTGAATGGTCACGGCTAAAATCCCTGACTAAGGTTGTGGGTCGCCGAATTAGGCTGTGGCCATTTCGGGTACAACCAATTTCGTTGGTCGCGAAACAAGTCCGTGACCAATCGGAGGGTCAAGGCCCTGAGTGGTCACGAAAAATTGCCATGACCTTAGATTATGACCCACAGTGCGACTCGTATCGCGATGAAAAAAATAGTCTCGACTAAAGTCCCGGACCCCCAACTGTGATGAAAAATGGTCAAGGACAAAGCCCGTGACCCACACCGCGATGGAAAAAATGGGAGGTATGGGTCATGGACTTTGGCTGCGACTATTTTTCGTCACGGTTGGGGGTCACGGACTTTGGAAGAGAACTTTTTTACTTGTGAAGGATAAAATAAAAATGGTCATGGACTTTATCCATGACAATATTTCACTATAAATTAAAAAAATGGCTTTTTTGGGTCATATCCTAAAATGGGGGGTCTCGTGACTGCGTGGACGGTTGCTATGTATTACATTATACACACGCGAGGTGTTTCAAATATTTATTATTGGCAAAACAATAAAAAAAAATAATAAATTACGAATCCTGCGCCCAGTTCATAAACTACTGTAGATACAAACTTAAAAATATTATAAGTCTTAATAGTTCACAGACCAAAAAAATATTGGGTATAATTTCCTCCCTTTTGTGGACATTCTAAACCTGTCTAATATAAAACCTTCTTAATATAAAGCACGCATGGCCATAAAATATAACAATCAAATTATAAAAGCCCATACAGCCATAAAACTAAACAATAAAACAGTAAAATCTCGCATGGCCATAACACATAAAAAACACTATCTTCTTGTGGTAAACCATTCCCTTCCTCATATGTTTCACGTGGATAAAAGCAACCGATATAATGTTATCCTGCAAAAAAATAGGATACAAAAAAAAATATCAGTAAACAATTAATTTTAAAACAAAAATCATATTCAAGATAAAAAAATTGCATATACAAGTTATAATCATCATCATATTAGTTCCTACGAGTCATATTGGTCCCATGCGAGGTGTAGGTGCCTCTCACGGGTCCGTTCGAGGGTCGTCTAATGATTTTTCCCTCTAATGCTATGTTTTTAAGCCTAAGTTTATATATTTTCAAATTATCATTGTTTTCCTAAAACGAGAGTAGTGTGATCGTGCAGTGAGTTTCTACGAGTTACATTGGGCCCGTGCGAGGTGTTGGTGCCTCCCACAGGACCAATTAGGGGTTATTTTGGGTTTTCTCCCTCTAGCGTTATGTTTTTATGCCTAACTCTAAATATCTTGAAATTATCGTTCTATTTTGGAATCGGGACTCCCTTGATCAAACTATCAGTCCCTATGAGTTACATTGGTCCCGTGCGAGGTATTATGCCTTTCACGGGACCGGTCGGGGGCTATTATGGGATTTATCCCTCTAACACCATGTTCTTAAGCCTAAGTGTGGATATTTTCAAATTATAATCGTATTCATCGTGATGGCGCGATCACTCCTACGAGTTACACTGGTCTCGTGCGAGGTGCTGGTGCCTCCCACAGGTCCGATTGGGGGTTGTTTTGAGTTTTCTCCCTCTAACGCTATGTTTTAAGCATAAATATAGATATTTTGAAATTATCATTGTATTCTAGAATCGGGAGTCCTTTGATTTCATGATCACTCCTTACAAGTTACATTGGTCCCGTGCGAGGTGTTGGTGCCTCTCATGGGGCCGTTCAAGGGCTATTTATAGGTTTCCCCCTCTATGGCCATGTTTTTAAGCCTAAGTCTAGATATTTTAAAATTATCATCATATTCTCAAACCGGGAGTCCATGACTAGGCGATCAGTTTCTATGAGTTATATTGGTCCTCAACGAGGTGTTTGTGCCTCTCACTGGGCTGTTTTGTGGTTTTGCCCTCTAACGCCATGTTATTAAGTCGAAGTTTAGATATTTTCAAATTATCATCGTATTATCATATTGGGAGTAACTTGATTGTGCAGTCAGTTTCCACGAGTTACATTGGTCCCATGCGAGAAGTTGGTGACTCTCACTGGGCCGTTTGGTGGTTATTTTTTGGGTTTTTCCCTCTAACACCATGTTTTTAAGCCCAAGTCTATATATTTTCAAATTATCGTTGTATTCTCAAATCGAGAGTCACTTGGCCATGCGATCAGTCCCTATGAGTGACATTGGTTCCATGCGACGTGTTCGTGTCTCTCATAGGACCAATTATGGGCTATTTCGGGCTTTCGCCCTCTAATGCCATGTTTTTAAGTCAAAGTCAAGATGTTTTCAAATTATCATCTTATTCTCACATTAGGACTCCCGTAATCGCTCGGCGAGTCCCTACGAGTTACATTGGTCCCGTGCGAGGTGTCAGTTCCTCTCAGAGGGTCGTTCAGGGGCTATTTCGAGGTTTTGCCCTCTAACGCCATATTTTAAGACTAAATCTCGATATTTTCAAATTATCATTGTATTTTCAAATAGGGAATCTCGTGATCACGTAGTCAGTTTCTACAAGTTACATTGTTCCCGTGCGAGGTGACGATGCCACTCACAAGTCCGTTTGGGGGCTTTTTAGCGATTTCCCCCTCTAACACAATGTTTTTAATCCTCAGTAAATAAATTTCAAATTACTATCGTATTCTCGAACAGAAGTCCCGTGACCACGCGACCAATTCCTAAGAGTTATATTTGTCCCATGCAATGTGTCGGTGCCTCTCACAAGGTCGTTTGGGGGCTCTCAGGGTTTCCACCTCTAGCACTATGTTTTTAATCCTAATTCTAGATATTCCAAATTATCGTGTTATACTTAAACTGGTAGTCACGTGAACACGCGATCAGTTTCTACGAGTTACATTGGTCCCCTATGAGGTGTCGGTTCCTCTCACGGGTGGTGGCTATTTCAGGTGACCTACTCTGACCCCATGTTTTTAAGCCTAAGCCTAGATATTTTTAAATTATCATTGTTTTCTCAAATCGAGAGTCCCGTGACCACGTGGTCAGTTCGTACGACTTATGTTGGTCACACGCGAAGTGATAGTGCCACTTATGAGGTCGTTTAGGAGCGGTTTTGAGGTTTTTACTTTTGATGTCATGTTTTTAAGCCTAAGACTAGATATTTCCAAATTATCATCATATTCTTAAAACTAGATCCTTACGAGTTACATTGGTCCCGTGCAAGGTGTTTGTGCCTCTTATGGGGCCATTCGGGGGCTGTCTCTGGGTTTCACACTCTAACGCCTTCATTTTAAGCCTCAGTCTATATATTTTGAAATTACCATCATATTCTCAAATTGAGAGTGACGTGACCATGCGGTCAGTTCCTAAAAGTTACATTGGTCACGTGCGAGATGTCAGTGCCTCTCCTAGGACCAATTGGGGGATGTTTTAGGGTTTCCATGTCTGACGCCATATTTTAAGCCTAATTCTAGATATTTTAAAATTTTCATCATATTCTAAAATCTAGAGTCACGAATCAAGCGGTCAGTCCCTACGAGTGACAATGGTCCCGTCGGAGGTGTCGGTGCCTCTCACAGAGTAGATCAGGGATGTTTTAGGGTTTTTCCCTCTAACGTCATATTTTTAGCCTAAGTCAAGAGATTTTCAAATTATCATCTTATTCTAAAATTAGGAGTCCTATGACCATGTGATCAGTTCTTACGAGTTACATTGGTCCAATGCGAGGTGTCGGTGCCTATCACGGGGCTGTTTGGGACTATTTTAGGGTTTCCACCTCTCATGCCATGGTTTTAAGCCTAATTATAGATATTTTAAAATTAGTTTTGTATTCTCAATCCGATAGTCACGTGACTAGCTGGTCAGTTCCTACAAGTTATAATGGTCCTGTTCGAGGTGTTGGTGCCGCTCACAGGACTGTTTGGGGGTTATTTTGGGGTTTCACCCTCGAATGCCACATTTTAAGCCTAAGTAGAGTTATTTTAAAACAGGGAGTGACATGACTATGCAGTTAGTTCTTAGGAGTTACGTTGGTCCAGAGAGAGATCTATGAGCCTCGCAAGGAGTCGTTTGGGAGCAGTTTCGAGTTTTCCCCTATAACACCACATTATAAACCAAATTCTAGATATTTTATAAGTATCTTCATATTCCCAAACTAGGAGTAGTGTGATCACACAGTCAGTTTCTACGAGTTACATTACCCCTGTGACAGGTGGTGGTGCATCTCGTAAGGCTGTTTGGGGGCTATTTTGGGGTTTCATCCTCTAATGCTATGTTTTTAGGCCTAAGTCTAGATATTTTCAAAATACCGTCATATTTTAAAACCAGGGGTCGAATGATCGTGCGGTCAGTTCTTAGAAGTTACATTGGTCCCGTGAGAGGTGTTGGTGCCTCTCATGGGGACGATTGGGGGTTGTGTCGAGGTCTCGCTCTCTAATGCTATATTTTAATCCTAAGTCTAAGTATTTTCAAATTATCAGCGTATTCTCAAACTTGGAGTCCTGTGATCACACGGTGAGTCCCTACGAGTGACATTGATCCCATGTGAGGTGTTGGTTCCTCTCACAGGGCCGTTCGAGGGATGTTTTAGGGTTTCTCCCTCTAACACCTTATTTTTAAGCCTAAGTCTAGATGGTTTCAAATTATCATGGTATTCTTAATTTGATCGTCCCTTGATCTCATGATTAGTTCCTACAAGTTACAATTGACTTATGCGAGGTGTCAGTGCCTCTCACGGGGCCGTTTGGGGGCTATTTTGGGGTTTGCACCTCTAACGCAATAGTTTTAAGCATAAGTCTAGATATTTTCAAATTATCATTGTGTTATCAAATTAGGAATCTGATGACCACACAGTTAGTTCCTACGAGTTACATTAGTCACGTTTGAGGTGTTATTGCCTCTCATGTGTCCATTTGGGGGCTGTTTTGGGGTTTCCCTCTAATGCCATGTTTTTAAACCTAAGTTTAGATATTTTAAAATTATCATCGTATTCTATAATCAGGAGTTGCGTTACTTTATGATCACCTCCTACAAGTTACATTGGTCCCGTGAGAGGTGTTGGTTCTTCTCATAGGGCCGTTTGGGGGCTATTTTTGGGTTTCCCCCTCTAATGCCATGTTTTAAGACTAAGTCTAGATATTTTCAAATTATCATTGTATTATGAATTCAAGACTCCTGTGATCGTGCGGTCAGTTCTTACAAGTTACATTGGTCCCTTACAAGGTGTATGTGCCTCTCACGGGGACGTTCCGGGGTTGTTTCAAGCTTTTCCCTTTTAACACCATGTTTTTAAGCTTAAGTATTGATATTTTCAAATTATCATCATATTCTCAAACTGGGATCCTTACGAGTTCCATTGGTCCCATGCGATGAGCTAGCGCGTCTCACGGGGTCGTTTGGAGGTTGTTTCGAGTTTTCACCCTCTGATGACATATTTTTAACCCCCAATCTATGTAATTTCAAATTACTATCATATTCTCAAACTGGGAGTGACGTGACCATACATTCAGTTCCTACGAGTTACATTTATCCCGTACGAGGTGTCGGTGCCTCTCACGCGACCGATTGGTGTTCATTTCGGGGTTTCCCCCTCTAGCGCCATGTTTTTAACCCTCAGTCTGGATAATTTAAAATTAATGTGGTATTCTCAAAATAGGAGTCATGTGACCACGCGATCAGTTATGATGAGTTACATTGGTCCCATGTAAGGTATCGATGACTCCCACGGGGCCGTTTAAGGGTTGTTTCAGGTTTTCACCTCTGACGCCATGTTTTTAAGCCTAAGCTAAGATATTCTTAAATTATTATCGTATTATCAAACCGAGAATGACGTGACTAGGCCGTCAGTTTCTACAAGTTACATAGGTAGCGCGCGAGGTCTTAGTGCCTCTCGCAAGTCCGTTTGGGGGTTGTTTCAAGGTTTCCCCCTCTGACGCCATGTTTCTAAGCCTAGGTCTACATATTTTAAAATTGTCGTCGTATTATAAAATTGGGAGTCCCGTGACCATGCGATCAGTTCCAACGAGTTACCTTGGTCTATTGAGAGGTTTTGGTGACTCTCAACAGGATGTTTTGAGGTTTCCACCTCGAACGTCAAGTCTAGATATTTTTAAATTATCATCGTATTCTCAAATAGGGAGTCATATGACTAGGCGGTTAGTTCCTACTTATTAAATTTGTCCCGTGAGAGGTGTCGGTGCCTTTCATCAAGCTATTTGGGGGATTTTTTATGGTTTCCCCTCTAACAAAATGTTTTTAATCCTAAGTCCCTGGACCATGCGGTCAGTCCCTACGAATTATATTAGTCTCGTGCGAGGTGTTAGTGCCTCTCACAGGGCCGTTTTGGGGCATTTAGGGTTTCCACCTCTACTCCATGTTTTTAATCCTATGTCTAGATATTTTCAAATTATCATCTCATTCTAAAAATGAGAATGAAGTGACTAGGTGGTTAGTTCCTACAAGTTATATTGGTCCCGTGCGAGGTCTTGGTGCCTCTCACAGGGCCGTTTAGGGACTGTTTTGGGGTTTTCCCCTCTAATGCCATGTTTTAAGCCTAAGTTTGGATATTTTTAAATTGTCATTGTATTATCAAACTGGGACTCCCCTGATCACGCGGTCAGTTCCTACTTGTTACATTGGTCCCTAATGAGGTGTTAGTGCCCCACATGAGGTTGTCTGGGTGTTGGTTTAAGGTTTCCACCTCTGAGTCCATATTTTTATGCCAAAGTGTAGATATTTTTAAATTATCATCATATTCTAAAATTGGTATCCTTACGAGTTACATTGGTTCCATGCGAGGAGCTGGTGCCTCTCATAGGGTCGTTCGGGGGGATATTTTGGGTTTTCACCCTCTAATGCAGTGTTTTTAACCCTCGGTCTACATAATTTAAAATTACTATCGTATTCTAAAACTGGGAGTGACGTGACCATACGTTTAGTTCCTACAACTTACATTTGTCCCGTGCAAGGTGTCGGTGCCTCTCACGGGATCGCTAGTGGGCTGTTACGGGATTTCCCCCTCTGACACCTTATTTTTAACCCTCAATTTAGATAATTTCAAATTACTATCATATTCTAAAATTGGGATTCATGTGACCATGCAATCAGTTCCTACGAGTTACATTGTTACTATGAATGCTATCAGTGCCTCTCACGGAGCCGTTTAGGGGCTATTTCAATATTTTCACCTCTGACGCCATGTTTATAAGCCTAAGCCTAGATCTTCTTAAATTTTCATTGTATTCTCAAATCAAGAATGACGTGACAAGGCATTCAGTTCCTACAAGTTACGTTGGTCCCGTGCGAAGTGTTAGTGCCTCTCATAGGGCCATTTGGGGTCTGTTTCGGGGTTTCCCCCTCTGACGCCATGTTTTTAAGCCTATGTTTAGATATATTTATATTATCGTCGTATTATCGAAATAGGATCCTCGTGACAATGCGGTCAGTTCCTACGAGTACATTGGTCCCATGCGTGGTGTTCCTGACTCTCACGGGGAAGTTTCAGGGTTTTCACCTATAACATTAAGTCTAGATATTTTCAAATTGTCATGCTATTCTCAAATCGGGAGTCATATGACTAGGCGGACAGTTCCTACTTGTTACATTGGTCCCGTATGAGGTGTCGATCCCTTTAACAGGGATGTTTGAGGGATTTTTCTTAGTTTCTATAAGGACATTTTTCTCATGTCCGTATACATGTTAGTATGTCGTATACCACTACAATGGTCAAAGAAATGTTCAGGAGCATACGCGCATCAAGACGGATTCGAATATCAAGAAATCTTCAACAAAACTTCGGCAGGATTAACCTTGGTAAAGTTTGAGTTTAAGTTCCCTAATATTTGATTTTAAGTATTGGGATATTTTGTAAAATGTTTTGATAAACCCATCGTGCATTTTTTAAAGAAATCAGAGCTGAAAGTTTCTTAAAACTGGACCAATCCGGTCCTGTAGAAAAACGAATCGGTCTGATGTATTAAAATCCACTACTAAGTTTTGTCAATTGGGTCGATACAATTTTAAAGAAAAACGAATCGATCCGGACCCAAACCGATCTGATGCCTCTTATCCAGACCTGTCTGAACCTAATTAATTTTTCGACTGCCTCAGATTTTCTTAGATTATTATAAAAAGGATTTTTCAGTGGTGTATTTTTTTAAGACTTTGAGTGACCAAATACATCAAGCTTTTCATATTTTTAAGTCCCAAAACTCATGTTTGATTCACACCAAATATCCGAATCACTTTTGTGAATCTTTTTGGAACCCTAGATCAAAACTTTATTATTGTTCATCTTTGTTGAGGAGGTATCTACAACTATTGGTTGCGTGCTATTAGGAGTGCTTGCGGGTGTTCGCTTGCTGACATGGAGCTATGTGTTACTGTGAGTTAGCTGCGGTGGATTCATTGCTGAAAATTGGAGTATGCTTCATGTGGTGTCATTACGTGTAAACCATTGTTGATTTTTGACTACATGTCTTTGTAGGGTTGCTGAGGTAATCTTATTGCAGATTTCATTGTAAAGAGTGTAAATTGTGATTTACAATTATAGTGAAATAAAGGTTTTTCCCTTCGGGGATTTTTTCTGATTTATCTGTGTCAGCATATTTATATTGCCTGATTTAATTTTATAATGTATTTATTTATTTGGACACGTAGATGCATAGGGTTTGAATAAGATTGAATTTGGTTTGTTAAAATTTAGGCACCTAATTAAATAAGTGTTTGGATTTCATTGAATATTTGGGAATTAATTTGATTGGTATCACAACCGCACTTCTCAAATTGGTATCAGAGCGGGCTACTCTAATTTATTAAGTATTCCTATTTTTTCGCAAAAATTTTTTCTGATATCGAATTTTTGAAAGTTTGATTTTTTTGAAAATTCCAAATGTTTCCAATGGAGCACTCATTTAATCAGATGCCGATCTTTGATGGAAATAATTACGCGTATTGGAAAGCTCAAATGAAATCAAGTTTAAAAGCGATTGATGAGCAAGTTTGGTTGATTTGTGAAAATGGGTGGAATCCTCCCACTGTCATCGCTAATAATATCACATCTTTGAAACCTATGTTGGATTGAACTGAGGACGATTATAAAATGTCTAATTTTAATTTCGGTGGTTTTAAATGCTATTTCTAGAGTCGTCACCCCTAACGAATTTTGCCGAATTATGGCATGCATCATGTCTGAGGAGGCTTGCGTTGTACTTAAGTTGACACATGAGGGTACGAACGCTGTTAAATAATTCAAATTACAAAATTTGGCGACCCAATTTGAGACCATCACTATGTCTGTGTCTGAATGCTTTGATGAGTTTTATGCATGTTTTTCGGACATTGTTAACACTAGTTTTAATTTGGGTGAGGTAATTGATAACACGCGTGTCGTTAAAATGATTTTGAGATCGCTCCCTAAATGCTTCATTCCTAAATTTAATGTCATAAACTCATGGGCACCCTAAAATCACTTAAGTTAGAAGTATTCGTAGGAGATTTACAAACTTATTTGATTGACATTTTTCCTAAAACAATTAAGGATAAGGATTGTGGTGTTGCTTTAACGACTCAATTTAATAAGAAAACAAGAAAGAGAGAGTTTATGAGTCTGATTCTGAGGGGGATTTTAGTGTGGATGATGTGGACATGTTTGCTAAAACTTTAAAAAATGAACAAAATGAACAAAAAAAATTCTTTCAATAAAAATTCTTTTGAGAAAAGTAAAAAGAAAGAAAAGGCTAGAGAAATCGTTGAGAATGATAAAGAGAGAGAGAGAGAGAATGAAAAGTAAAGTGAGGAAGATTTATACGACGTCACTTGTTTTGAGTGTGAGGGTAAAGGACATAAGTCTCTTGAGTGTCCTACTTGGCTTAGGAGAAAGGATAAGAAAGTTGCCATGCCCACGACCCTGAGTGATAGTGATGATGATGTGAAAGATTTGGGGGATTGATCTTCACATGGGATGTGTGTATCCTTTTTATCAAGTCGGGTAAGTGAACCTAGTTTGTCCCAAGAGGGCTAGGGGAATTGTGCAAGTGAGAGCCCTGATGAAACTTTAAGCATTTCAAGTGAGGAGATCGATAGTGAGGTTGAAAGTGATCTCCAAAATGATTTTAGAGAATTGCATGCCGAGACCTTAGAGACTACAAAATTTAAGAAAGAGTTAGGTCTTAGGGTAAGATATTTGGAGAAAGAAGAAGGTGATTTGAAAATTTTTGAGGCGTCAGTGAGTCAACTTGAGAAAATTAAGGCCAATTTGAGTGCGCAGTTGATCGTTGTTTGTAGGGAAAAAGGTGAGCTTATAGCCCGTCTGTCACAATTAGAGAGAGATCTTGAATTTGCCAGGGAAGAAAATCCCACTTTAGAGAATTCATCTAAGAAGGTAGGAAAGATGATTCTCAATCCTATTTTGGGTGGTAGTGAGAGCTTAGGAACAAGTCATGACGGTGCGTCCACTTCTTTAGTGGCATGCGAGTCGGTTCCCACTTTAGTGATAGATTAATATGAGTCCAAAACTAACCCACCGAGTCGTCCCATTCCCGATTGGAGAGTTCATCCTAGAATTGTGGAGAGACGTGTGCCTAGGCTCGTATATGTTTGTTCGTATTACAAAAAGAGAGGACACCTTAGGGAATTTTGCTTTAAGTTGAGTAGTGTGTCAAAAAGAGTTTTACTACGGTACGCCACTACATGTGTTCATACATGCACACCCACTCGTGATACTTTCCATGATCCCGATTTTCACATGAGAGAGTTTGCACATATTCGGGAGCAAGTGAAATTTTTGGTCAAAACTTCAAATGATTTAATGGAGTTTTTTTTAGGTTGTCACCACCTTTAGAAAACCCCACCGCTCCTAACGCTTAAGGTTGAGACTTTTTCTAGCATAGGTTGATTTGTGTGATGATTTTTTATTCCTATTATAGTGTGTGATTTATGTTAAAAACTGTTTGGTGAGTTTGTGTGATTTATTTTGAAAGACGGAAAAGGGGTGAGAAAGGTATTTCATTTTTTCCTTTGCGATAAATCCACCGTTTAAAATGACCTAAAAATGTGAGGAATTGAAAATTATCCGTGGTTCAATGAGGTTTTAAAGAGCCCGGAAAAAAAAATGGAAACGCAATAAAAAGAAAATTATGCCAAAATGGGCCAATAGGTTGTTAGTTTCAGCACATCATAACAAAATAAAAAGTAGTATCTTTTAATGAGGGACTTTGGATGGAATTTAAAATGGTTTGCACGTCATTGAAAGTCATGAAAAAGCATTACATAGTTTTGGACATTATTGGTGTGAAAATCATTTATACTTTGATTTGTTGATATGATTAAGACAATGTCATCTAAATTCAATAATTCTATACCTAAGGACGATTTTGATGTTCATTAGATAGGAGTACACATATGCATCGCGCACATATGCTTCATTGAGTTTTATTACCTATTGAATTTGTTCACACCCATTTATTCCATATCCATGATTTGTTTGTCTTAGTGTTATTCATGGTGTGATGATTTTTTTGTATTATTTTTTATTTGAAAAATCAAAAAGAGAAAGTGAACTTCTTTGAGTCCTCCTTGCGTGAGCACATTTGTTAATTTATGCTTATCGTGACACCTCCAGTTTTTATAGTTTGATTTAATCTTATCCTTGTCTATTTCGGACAAATATAAAGAGGGAGAAAGAATTATCATGTTATGGGGGAGTGTATATTTTGGGGGAGATTCATTATGGGTATTCTTGATATTTATTATATTTATATCCCATTTTGATATCTCATTTGAAACATAATACGTCACGAAGGCATTTTTCTTTGTCTCATGTGTGTAGGTTCAAAGATTGATGATCATATGGCACACCCCGATGAAAAAATCTTTGAGATGTGTTGTTGAAGATTTTAAGCGAAAAGTTTAAGACTTACACATTTTACCTTTTCACTTTTGGGTTCCTGGGAGGGTAGATTTGTATAGGCCAATTTATTTGATAATTCGGATGTTTTTAATTTGTACTATCATAGACATGGGGGAGATTTGTAAGGACATTTTTCTCATGTCAGTATACATGTTAGTATGTTATATACCACTACAACCGTCGAAGAAATGTTCAAGAGCATATGCACATCAAGACGGATCCGAATATCAAGAAATCTTCAATAAAGCCTTGACGAGTAAACTTTGAGTTTAAGTTCCCTAATATTTCATTTTAAGTACTGGGATATTTTCTAAAATGTTTTGATAAACTCGAGGCGAGTTTTTTTGTAAGAAATTAGAGCTGAAAGTTTTTTAAAACCGAACCGATCCGGTCGTGTAGGAAAACGAACCGATCCGATGTAATAAAATCCACTGCCAAGTTTTGTTAACCGGACTGATCCAATTTTAAAGAAAAATGAACCGATCCCGACCCAGACCGATCTGATGACTTTTACCCAGACCGATACGAACCTGATAGATTTTTCCACCTCCTCATATTTTCTTAGATTTCTATAAAAAGTCTTTTCGGTGGTGTATTTTTTAAGACTTTGGGAGAGGTTTTTGAAAGACCAAATACATCAAGTATTCATATTTTTGAGTCTCAAAACTCATGTTTGATTCAAACAAAAAATCCCAATAACTTTTGTGAATCTTTCTGCAACCCTATAAAAACACTTTGTTATTGTTCATCTTTGTGGAGGAGATCTCTAAAATTGTTGGTTACGTGTTATTGGAGAGTGCTCACAGGTGTTCTCTTGCTGAATTCGAGATGCATGTTCCTGTGAGTTCGCTGTTGTGGATTCATTGTTGAAGATTAGACTGCGATTCATGTGGTGTCCCTGCATGTGAACCATTATTGATTCTAGACTGCTTGTCAATGTAGGGTTGCTGAGGTAATCTTACTGAAGATTTCATTGTAAGAGTGTAAGTTGTGGCTTACAATTATAGTGAAATAAAAGTTTTGCCCGTCGGGGATTTTTTCTGATTTCTGTATGCCAGCATATTTATACCGCATGATTTAATTTTATGATGGATTGATTTGTTTGGACACTTAGATGCATAGGGGCTGAATTAAATTGAATTTGGTTTGTTAAAATTTAAAAACCTAATTAAATAAGTGTTTGGATTTCATTGAATATCTGTGAATAAATTTGATTAGTATCACAACCGCACTTCTCAGTTTCCCCCTCTAACACAATGTTTTTAATCCTAAGTCAAAATATGTTAAAATTATCGTCATATTATCAAATCGAAAGTCCCATGATAATGTGGTCAGTCCGTACGAGCTATATTGGTCTCATGTGAGGTGTTGGTGCCTCTCATAGGGCCGTTTTGGGGCTTTTATGGTTTCCACCTCTAACGCCATGCTTTTAATCCTATGTCTGGATATTTTCAAATTTTCATTACATTCTCAAATCGAGAATAAAGTGACTAGGCAGTCAGTTCGTGTAAGTTACATTTGTCCCATGCGAGGTGTTAGCGCCTCTCACAGGGTCGTTTGGGGATTGTTTCTGGGTTTCCCCCTTTGATGCCATGTTTTTATGCCTAAGTCTAGATATTTTCAAATTATCATTGTATTTTCAAATCGGGAGTCCCGAGATCAAGTGATCAGTTCATACGAGTTACATTGGTCCCATGCAAGGTATCAGTGCATCTCATGGGGCCGTTTGGGGGCTGTTTCAGGATTTCCACCTGTGACACCATATTTTTAATACTAAGCCTATATATTATTATATTATTATCATATTCTCAAACCGATAATGACATGATTAGGTGGTTGGTTCCTACAAGCTACATTGGTCCTGTGCGAGGTGTTGGTGACTCTTTCAGGGCTATTTTGGGGTTTCCACCTCTAACGTCATCTTTTTCAGTCTAAGTCTAGATATTTTCAAGTTATCATCGTATTCTCAAATCCGGAGTCATATGACAAGGCAGCTAGTTCCAACTTGTTACATTGGTCTCATATGAGGTGTCGGTGCCTATTACGGGGTTATTTGGTGGATTTTTCGAAGTTTCCCCCTCTAACACAATGTTTTTAATCCTAAGTAAAAATATTTTTAAATTATCGTCATATTCTCAAACCAGAAGTCCCATAACCACACGATCAGTTCCTATGATTTATATTGGTCCCGTGCGAGGAGTCGGTTATTCTCACGGGATTGTTTTGGGGCTTCCACCTCTAGCGCCATCTTTTCAAATTATCGTCTTATTCTCAAATCGGGAGTCACATGACCACGCGATCAGTTTCTACGAGTTACATTGGTCATGTACGAGGTGTCGGTTCCTCTCACAGGGCCATTAGGGGGCTGTTTTGGGGTGTCCCACTCGGATGGCATGTGTTTAAGCCTAAGTCAATATTTTTTTAAATTATCATTGTTTTCTCAAATCGACGGTCCCTTGACCATGCGATCAGTTCCTGCGTGTTACGCTGGTCACGTGCGAGGTGATAGTGCCTCTCACGAGGCCGTTTAGGGGCTGTTTTGAGGTTTCCCCCTCCGACGCCATATTTTTAAGCCTAAGGCTAGATATTTTCAAATTACCATCATATTCTCAAATCGGGATCCTTACGAGTTACATCGGTCCCGTCTGAGGTGTTGGTGCCTCTCATGAGGCCGTTCGGGGGCTATTTCGAGGTTTCATACGTTAACGTCATGATTTTAAGCTTCGGTATATATATTTTTTTAATTAACATCATATTCTAAAATTGGGAGTGACGTGAACACAATCAATTCCTAAAATTTATATTGGTCCCTTGCGAGATGTCAGTGCCTCTCATGGGACCATTTGGGGGGTATTTCGAGGTTTTCTTCTCTAACGCCATGTTTTTAAGCCTAATTCTAGATATTTTAAAATTTCCATTGTATTATATAATCGGGAGTCACGTGATCAGACGCTAAGGCCCTATGAATTAAATGGGTCCCGTGCGAGGTGTCGGTGCCTCTCACGGAACCGATCGGGAGTTGTTTAAGGGTTTTGCCTTCTAGCACCATATTTTTTTTCCTAAGTGTAGATATTTTCAAATTATCATCTTATTCTAAAATAAGGAGTCCTATGACCACACCATCAGTTCCTACGAGTTAACACTGGTCCCATGTCAAGTGTCGGTGCGTCTCACGAGGCCGTTTGGGGATGTTTTAGTATTTCCACCTCCGACGTCACGTTTTTAGGCCAAAGTCAAGATATTTTAAAATTATTGGCATATTATAAAGTTGAGAGTCACGTGACTAGGCAGTTATTTTCCACAAGTTACATTGGTCATCTGCGAAGTGTTGGTGCCTCTCACAGGGCCGTTTGGGGGCAGTTTAGGGGTTTCGCCCTTGAACGCCATGTTTTTAATCCTAACTCTAGATATTTTCAAACCGGGAGTGACATGACTATGGGTCAGTTCCTACGAGTTACGTTGGTCCAGAGAGAGATCTCGGTGCCTCTCACGGTGCCATTTGAGGATTGTTTTAGGTTTTCCACTTTAATATCAGGTTTTAATCCTAAGTCTAGATGTTTTAAAATTATCGTCATATTGAAAAATTAGGAGTAGTTTGATCATGCAGTTAGTTTCTACGAGTTTCATTACGCCTGTGCAAGGCATTGGTGCCTCTCACGGGACCATTTAGGGTCTATTTTGGGGTTTCGCCCTCTAATGTTATGTTTTTAGGCCTAAGTCTAGATATTTTTGAAATACTGTCATATTTTTAAACTAGGGGTCCGTTGATCATGCGGTTGGTTTGTACGAGTTACATTCGTCGCATGCGAGCAGTCCGTACCTCACGAGGTTAATTTGGGTGTTATTTTGGGGTTTCGCCCTCTAATGCCATGTTTTAAGCCTAAATCTAGGTATTTTCAAAATATTAGTATATTCTTAAACTGGGAGTCCTATAATCACGCAATCAGTCCCTCCGAGTTACATTGGTCCCACACGAGGTATTGGTGCCTCTCACAGGATCGTTCGTGGGATGTTTTAGGGTTTCACCCTCTAACGCCTTGTTTTTAAGCCTAAGTCTAGATTGTATCAAATTATCACCGTATTCTCAAATCGGGTGTCCCTTGATCTCATGGCCAGTTCCTACGATTTACATTGGTTTTGTATGAGGTATCGATGCCTCTTACGGGGCCATTTGGGGGTTGTTTTGATTTTTGCACCTCTAATGCCATATTTTTAAGCCTAAGTATAGATATTCTCAAATTATTATCGTATTCTTAAATCATAAACTAATGACCACATGATTAGTTCTTACGAGTTTCATTGGTCCCATGGGAGGTGTTATTGCCTCTCACATGTCCATTTGGGTTTTGTTTTAGGGTTCTTCCTCTAACGCCATGCTTCTAAGCCTATGTTTGGATATTTTAAAATTATCGTTGAATTCTCAAACTGGGAGTTACGTGACTTTGTGATCAGTTCCTACGAGTTACATTGGTCACGTTCGAGGTGCCTATTCTTCTCACAATGCCGTTTGTGGGTTATTTTAGGGTTTTCCCCTCTAATGCCATGTTTTAAGACTAAGTCTATCTTTTTTCAAATTATCATCACATTGTCAAATCGGGACTCCCGTGATTACACGGTTAGTTCCTACAAGTTAGACTAGTCCCTTGCGAGGTGTTATTGCACTCACGAGGCCGTTTGGGGGTTATTTTAGGGTTTCCCCTATGATGCCATGTTTTAAGCCTATGTATAGACATTTTTAAATTATCATCGTATTCTCAAACCGGGATCCTTACGAGTTACATTGGTCCCGTGTGAGGAGCTAGTGCTTCTCACGGGGCCATTTGGGGGTTGTTTCATGTTTTCACCCTCTAATGTCGTGTTTATCACCTTCATTCTAGATAATTTCAAATTACTATCATATTCTTAAGTTGGGAGTGATGTGACCGTGCGGTCAGTTCCTACTCGTTACATTTGTCCCGTGTGACGTGTCGATGCCTCTCATGGAACCGCTTGGGGGCTATTTTGGGCTTTTCCCCTCTGACGCCATATTTTTAACCCTGAGTTTAGATAATTTAAAATTATTATCATATTCTCAAACTGGGTGTCACGTGACGATGCGATAAGTTTCTACGAGTTACATTGATCCCGTGCAAGGTATTAGTGCCTCTTACGGGGCGGTTTAGGGGCTGTTTCGATGTTTTCACCACCAACTCCCTGTTTTCAAGCCTAACCCTAGATATTCATAAATTATCATCGTATTCTTGAACGAGAATGACGTGACTTGGCAGTTACTTCCTACGAGTTACATTTGTCCCGTGTGAGGTGTTAGTGCCTCTCACCGGGCTGTTTGGGGTTATTTTAGGGTTTACCCTTCTGGTGCCATGTTTTAGTGCCAAAGTCTAGATATTTTAAATTTATCACCATATTCTGAAATTAGGAGTCCTGTGACCACACAGTCAGTTCCT
The DNA here is from genome assembly GCA_949130495.1 of Sambucus nigra. NCBI lineage: Eukaryota > Viridiplantae > Streptophyta > Magnoliopsida > Dipsacales > Adoxaceae > Sambucus > Sambucus nigra. Next base: position 257,945,838 of record OX422224.1, read on the forward strand.
ACGAGTAACATTGCTCCCTTGTGAGGTGTCAGTGACTTTCGCGGGGCTATTTTGGGATTTCCACCTCTAATGTTAAGTCTAGATATTTTAAAAATTATTATCGAATTCTTAAATCGGGAGTCATATGACTAGGCAATCAGTTTCTACAACTTTCCTTGGTCTCGTGCCAGGTGATAGTGCCTTTCACAGGGCCATTTAGGGGCTGTTTTGGGGGTTTCCCTTCTGATGCCATGTTTTTAAACCTAAGTCGAGATATTTTCAAATTATCACTGTATTTTCAAATCGGGAGTCACGTGATCATGCAATCAGTTCCTACCAGTTACATTCGTCCCGTGCAAGGTATTAGTACCTCTCACGGGGCTGTTTCGGGCTTGTTTTGGGGATTCCACCTCTAACGCCATGTTTTTAAGACCAAGCCTATATATTCTTAAATTATCATCATATTTTCAAACTGAGAATAACATGATTAGGTGGTCAGTTCCTACAAGTTACATTGGTACTATGCGAGGTGTTAGTAAGCCTCACAGGGCCATTTGGGGGTTGCTTCTAGGTTTCCCCCTCTGACGCCATGCTTTTTGGCCTAAGTCTATATATTTTCAAATTATCTTCGTATTCTCAAATTAGGTCTCGTGACCGTGCAGACTATTTCTACAAGTTATATTGGTCCCGTGCGAGGTGTTGGTGTCTTTCACAGAGCTATTTCGGGGTTTCCACCACTTATATCATGTTTTTAAGCCTAATTCTAGATATTTTCAAGTTATCATATTATTCTCAAATCGGGAGTCATATGACTAGGTGGTCAGTTCCTACTTTTTACATTTGTCCCGTACAAGGTATCAGTGCCTCTCACGGGATTTTTGTGGGCTTTTTTGCTGTCACCCCCTCTAATACAATATTTTTAATCCTAAGTCAAAATATTTTCAAATTATCATCATATTCTCTAACCAAAAGTCCCGTGACCACGCGATCAGTTCCTACGAATTATATTGGTCCCATGCGAGGTTTCGGTGCCTCTCACGGGGCCTTTCAGGGTTTCCACCTCTAACGCCATATTTTTAATGCCAAGTCTAGATATTTTCAAATTATCATCTTATTCTTAAATCGGGAGTCACGTGACCACACAATCAGTTCCTACGAGTTAAACTAGTCCCGTGTGAGGTGTATGTTGCTCTTACCGGGTTATTTGGGGGTTGGTTCAAGGTTACCCACTCTGACGCCATGTTTTTAAGCCAAATATAGATATTTTCAAATTATTATCGTATTCTCAAATCGTGATCCTTACGAATTACATTGGTCCCATGCGAGGAGTTGGTGTTTCTCATAAGGCCCTTCGGGGGTTGTTACGAGTTTTCGCCATCTAATGTCGTGTTTTTAACCTTCAGTATAGATAATTTAAAATTACTATCATGTTCTCAAACTGGGAGTGACATGACCATGGGATCAGTTCCTACGAGTTACATTTGTCCCATGCGAGGTGTCAAAGCCTCTCACAGGACTACTTAGGGGCTGCTTCGGACTTTTCCGCTCTGACGCCATGTTTTCAAGTCTAATCCTAGATATTCTTAAATTATCATCATATTCTTAAATCGAGAATGAAGTGACTCAGCGGTCAGTTCCTACAAGTTACATTGCTCCCGTGTGAGGTGTTAGTTCCTTTCATAGGGACGTTTTAGGGCTATTTCGGGGTTTACCCTTATGATGCTCTGTTTTAGTGCCTAAGTCTAGATATTTTTAATTTATTGCCATATTCTGAAATTAGGAGTCCCGTGACCACGCAGTTAGTTCCTACAAGTAACATTGTTCCCTTGCGAGGTGTTAGTGACTCTCGCGGGGCTGTTTTGGGGTTTCCACCTCTAATGTCAAGTCTAGATATTTTAAAAATTATTATCGTATTCTCAAATCGGGAGTCATATGACTAGGCGATCAGTTTCTACAAGTTACATTGGTCTCGTTCCAGGTGTTAGTGCCTTCATAGGGTCGTTTAGGGGCTGTTTTGGGGGTTTCCCCTCTGACGCCATGTTTTTAAACATAAGTCTAGATATTTTCAAATTATTATTGTATTTTAAAACCGAGAGTCACGTGATCATGCAATCATCTCCTACAAGTTACATCCATCCCGTGAAAAGTATCAGTGCCTCTTAAGGGGACGTTCGGGGGTTGTTTCGGGGATTCCACCATTGATGCCATGTTTTTCAGACCAAGCCTAGATATTCTTAAATTATCATCATATTCTGAAACTGAGAATAACATGACTAGGTGGTTAGTTCCTACAAGTTATTTGGTCCGATACGAGTTGTTAGTAACCCCCACAAGGTCGTTTAGGGGTTATTTTGGGTTTTTTCTCTCCGACGCCATGTTTTTAGGCATAAGTCTAGATAGTTTCAAATTATCTTCGTATTCTCAAATTAGGTATCCTGACCACATGATTAGTTTCTTCAAGTTGCATTGGTCCCGTGTGAGGTGTTGGTGACTCTCATGGAGCTATTTTGAGGTTTCCACCTCTAATGTCGTGTTTGAAGCCAAATTCTAGATATTTTCAACTTATCATCTTATTCTCAAATCGGGAGTCATATAACTAGGAGGTCAGTTCCTACTTTTTACATTTGTCCCGTGCGACGTGTCAGTGCCTCTCACGGGCTGTTTGGGGGATTATTTACGATCACCCCCTCTAACACAATGTTTTAATACTAAGTCAAAATATTTTCAAATTATCGTCATATTCTCAAACCAAAAGTCCTGTGACCACGTGATCAGTTCCTACGAGTTATATTGGTCCCATGTGAGGTGTCGGTGCCTATCACAGGGCATCTTTGGTGCTTTTCGAGTTTCGACCTATAACGCCATGTTTTTAATCTTAAGTCTAAATATTTTCAAATTATCGTCTTATTCTCAAATCGGGAGTCACTTGACCACACAATCAGTTTCTACGAGTTACACCAGTACCGTGCGACGTGTCGGTTCCTCTTAGTGGGATATTTGGGGGTTGTTTCAAGGTTTCCCCATCTGACGCCATGTTTTTAAGACTAAGTATAGATATTTTCAAATTATCATCGTATTCTCAACTCGGTATCCTTATGAGTTACATTGGTCCCGTGCGAGGAGTTGGAGATTCTCACGGGGCCCTTCGGAGGTTGTTACGAGTTTTCACCCTCTAATGCCATATTTTTAACCTTCAGTCTAGATAATTTCAAATTACTATCATATTCACAAACTAGGAGTGATGTGACCATTATGTCAGTTCCTACAAGTTACATTCTCCCATGCGAAGCATTGATGCCTCTCACGGGATCGGTTGGGGGGTTGTTTCGGGCTTTTCCCCTCTAATGCCATGTTTTTAACCCTCAGTCTAGATAATTTCAAATTACTATCATATTCTCAAACTGGGTGTCACGTGACCACACGATCAGTTGCTTCGAGTTACATTGGTCCCGTGTAAGGTATCAGTGCCTCTCACGGGGCCATTTAGGGGCTGTTTCGGGGTTTTCACCACTGACGCCATGTTTTTAAGCTTAACACTATATATTCTTAAATTATCGTCATATTCTTAAATTAACACTAAGTTTATATATTTTCAAATTACCTTTATATTTTCGAACCGAAAGTCACGTGACCATGTGGTCAATTCTTATGAGTTACATTAGTCCCACGCGAGGTGTTGGTGGCTTTCCCCTCTAACATTATGTTTTTATGACTAGTTCTATATATTTTCAAAATATCATCATATTCACAAATTAGTAGTCTTATGACCACGTAGTGTGTTCCTACGAGTTGCATTGGTCCCTTGCGAGGTGTTGGTGCCTCTCACAGGGCTGTTTCGGGGTTTTCCCATCTAACGCCATGTTTTTAAGCGTAAGTCTAAATATTTTCAAATCATCATCGTATTCTCAAACTATGAGTCTGAGGACCACATAATCAGTTCCTACGAGTTACATTAGTCCCGTGCGAGGTATTGGTGCCTCTCACGGAGCCATTTGGCGGCTGTTATGGGGTTTTCCCCTCTAACACCTTATTTTTAAGCCTAAGTCTACATATTTTCAAATTATCGTTGTATTCTCAAACTGGGAGTCACGTGACTTCATGATCAGTTCATACTAGTTACATTGGTCCCGTGTGAAGTTTCGGTGCCTCTCACGGGGTCATTGCGAGGATGTTTCGGGGTTTTTCCATCTAACACAATGTTTTTAATCCTAAGTCAAAATATTTTCAAACTCTCATCATATTCTTAAACCGAGAGTACCATGAGCATGGAGTCAATTCCTACGATTTAGATTTGTCCCGTGACAGGTGTTCGTGCCTCTCATAGAGCCATTTGGAGGATTTTTTAGGGTTTCAACTTCTAACGCAATTATTTTAGCATAAGTCTAGATATTTTCAAATTATCATATTATTCTCAAACTGAGAGTCACGTGACTAGGCGATCACTTCCTACAAGTTAAATTGGTCCCGTGCAAGGTGTTGGTTCCTCTCACGGGGTCGTTTGGCGGCTATTTTGGGGTTTCCATCTCTAGCACCATATTTTCAAGCCTAATTCTAGATATTATCAAATTATTATCATATTATCCAATCCAGAATCCCATGACCACGCGTTCAGTTCCAACGAGTTAAATTGAACCCTACGAGGTGTTAGTGCCTCTCACGAGGACATTTGGGGTGTTTTTCGGGGTTTCCCCCTCTAATGACATGTTTTTAAGCCTAAGTCTATATATTTTTAAATTATCTCTATATTCTCAAATACAGAATCAAGTGACCACACGGTCATTTCCTATGAGTTACATTGGTCCCGTGCGAGGTGTCGGTGCCTTTCACGGGATCGTTTGGGGGCCTAGTTCCGGGTTTCCCCCTCTAACGCCATGTTTTTTAGCCTAGTTCTGTATATTTTTATATTATCATCGTATTCTCAAATTAGGAGTCCCGTGACCACACGATCAATTCCTAAGAGTTACATTGGTCCTATGCGAGGTGTTGTTACCTCTCACGGGGCTATTTTGGGGTTAATTCTGGGTTTCCCCCTCTAACGATCGATTTTTAAGCCTAAGTCTAGGTATTTTAAAATTATCATCGTATTCTCAAACTAGGAGTTCGATGACCACCCGGTCATTTCCTACGAGTTACATTAGTTTCGTGCAAGGTGTTGGTGCCTCTCACGGGGTCGTTTGGGGGCTATTTCGAGGTTTCCCTCTGTAACGCCATGTTTTTAAGCCTAAGTATAGATATTTTAACATTACCAACTTAGTCTCAAATCGAGAATCACTCTAGATATTTTAACGTTACCAACTTAGTCTCAAACCGAGAATCACGTGACCACGCGGTCCGTTACTACGAATTATATTTGTGCCATGCAAGGTATTGGTGCCTCTGACGTGACCATAGTAAGTATGTTTCATTTATTCAGTTGTAATGTTAGTAGTGATGATTTATACATAATTATGTTTCATTTCGCATTATTAATTATTTAACAATAGGGTTTAAAATTTATAGTATGTTTTATTTATATCTTATTTATATTTGATTTAATCACAAACCTAAATGTTAAAAATTCCTAGGGCAAACCAACTGAATGTCCATTTAAATGATCAAATCCACCAGTCAACAATAATTCAAGGATCCTAAAGAACAATTCAAATAATAATGAGATATGTTAGAAATTCCTTACTCCAACAAACTCAATGGCCATCTAAATGTTCAAATCCACCAGTCAACAACAATTTAAGAATCCTACAATATTCAAAGGTCCTAAATTCATCTAACAAATATTTCAACGAAACAAACTTCGTAAGAAAATCACATATAAAGTAAATGTCTACACCAAAAAAAGACCCAACTTGGTTGGAATACCAAAACGATGAAAATGAACATTACCCATAGCAGCTCCGTAGCTTCCCCGTAGTAGCCCCATAGAAGCCCCGTAGCAACCTCGTAGCATCCTCGTAGAAGATGCAAATATAGTAGTCCCGTAGCAGACCCATACCATCCTCATAGCAGCCCCATAATAGACCCAAACCTTACGCAAGAATCTAGTACCTAAAAAATTTCAAACCAAAAGAAGAAAAGAAAGAAAATATGATACCACAAACACTAAACCAAATTGATATTATAGAAAAATTACATACCGCTGTTTTCTGAAGAAGAAAAAAGATAAAAAAAAACATACCTCTTTGTTCAATTCAAAACATTTAGATATTCAAAGTAACTGGATGGGACGTGGCTTAAAAAGATAAAAAAAAGAAGAAAAAACAAGTGTAAATAGATTAGAAAACCAAACAACGACTGAAAAGAAACAAAAACAATAGGAAAATAAGGACAATACTGATGCAGTGAGATAAATATAATATTACCTTAAGATTAGATGGTCAAGTTGGGTTCCAAATATCTCTAATACACATTACAATCAAAATTTAGATTTAAAAAAAAGCCAGTAAATGATTTGATATATTAAAATCAAATCATATTAATTATCACCACCAAACAACACAATACCAAAAGTTGGGATGCGAACCATTTAACTTCAAATTAACATACTAAAATTAGATTGGAACATCAAAAATTAGGATGCAAACCATTTAATTGCAGTATGTTAAGCATCGAAATTGCTGACAACCTTAAATTTCTTTTACAAACCTATGTTTGCCACACTATGTGACAATACCAAAGCACATACTGCAACTATCTAATTCAGAACAATAGTAATCAAGAACAACCCAAGGCATGTAGTGTTTTATATTGCCTCCCCCTTTAGCCACCATGTTGTTCGCATACTATAACCATAAAAGCAATTACAAGAATGTTAATATGCGAAATCTCATATTTGAAACAAAAAAATTATTTGAAAAGAAAAAAATTAAAATACCTTACCTTAGGGTTAAGTATGAGATGCATAAAAAATCTGATGTTTAGACTCAGATTACCTTATCAATCTTGCAAAACCATTTTCCAAAATCTTCAATTAGACCAGAAACAAAATAAACATGCAAATATTGGCTTGAGAGAGAACCAAATGCCCTAAAAGAGTAAAATTCTACAATACTTAAATCGAACATTCCTTTAACACTTATACTAATAAATATTGTCAATCCTTAAATTGAAACATCACAAATAAATCAAAACTACCCAAATGAGGGAAGACAAAATCCATAATTTGAAACCCATTGGCCGCGAGGAGAAGAAATTGGAGCTAAGAGTGGCACCGGGTGACGAGGAGAGGACTGCAACAATGTGGAGAAGTGGGTAGCAACGGGGAGAGGGGGGCTGCAGTGGGGAGAGGGGGAGCCGACGAGGAGAAGGGGGAGGTCAGCGAGGTAGGTTATAGAGGTGTATCTCAAATGAAATAAAAATGGGGTGAGGGGGAGAGGAATGTTTAGTGTGTCTACAATTTGCGATGTCATTACTCATAAGTTGTGACACGACACACTATGAAACCATTAGATCGTATTTGATGGACAAATCTCGATCGTTCATATTTTGGAATAGTAAAAGATCCCCTCTCACTTTATATATATATATAGAGAGAGAGAGAGAGAGATGTACCGAAATGTGTGTAGAGAGAGAAAGATGGTCGCTGGAATATGTGAGGAAGAGGAAAGGGGGTCGCCCCTATTAAAACTGATCTATCTTAACTTGTAATATAAGCGAAAAGAAATTTAAATTCACCATTAAACACATTCTCATACAAGTTATCCAAGACAATTACCTGAAGAACCTTGTACAAACACGCTTTTGGGCGGCCACGAGAAAAAGATTCAAATATAGTTGAGCATGGTCTAAACTTTAGCTCCTTTGTATACAAATGAAAGAAGATTAATTAGTAACCTTAAAAATCATTCAACTTTATCCCACAATCTACCTTAGTTTCAACAAAAAAAAAATGGAAATAAAAATCTGAATATGACTCAATATATGAACCATGCAACATCAAAAATAGAAAATCACATAACAATTCAAAAAATGGGGATAATCGAGATCTCATGAAGATATATGTATACCTTGCAAGGATGATTCTTTATGACGATGTAACCTCCCTTGCGAATAGCACCGACTTTTTAAGGGTAGGTCACAGAGGCACCAACATCAGCCTTGGACTCAAATTGATGCTCCTCATTAGACATGTCAAACTAAAATCTGTTTCAATCATTAAATTAAAAAAGTGTATTAGATTACGGGAATACCCCTTTTAACAACCCCCAATAACTTGGATTAAAAAATTGGAATCCTCTATGTCAAACTTAAAAAGTGGATTATATATGTAAAACTAAAAGAGTGGAACACGGTGAATTGAAAATGTATTACCACAATAACAACAAGGACTCTCCACAGAACTTGCATTTTTAGGGAAAAAATGGTCAAAAGACACTCAAAATGAAACTCAGTGGATTGACAACTAAAAAATTAGAACTCAAATTTGAACCATTTGCATGATTGTGTTAAATAAAAATTGTATTTGTATTTTTTTAAGGTCATCACTTAATCTCTCAAACTGTAATAAATGAAAATACTACAAAAATTTTACCTCATTGTCTACATATATGTAAATAAGATTATGGTTAGGATGGAAAAATGTGTTTTCTGCTATATATATAGAAATACCTTCGAATCATGCATTTCTTATTGAATCGGATTTCAATTTTCGAGGGTTTTTAGTTTATGTGTGAGGCCCTAATAGGCATAAACACACAATTTAGTGAAAAAGTCTAACTAATCATGAAGAACAGAATGAAAATTCATTCAATTAAACTGTGCAAGGTTACAACACGAATAAAATGAATTCCAGTTAAAAACGGCAAAAAAAGCCCATCACAAATCACTATATTTCAACAAGCCATGATAAAATTTTCATAGATATTCCCATATTTGTCTCATAGTAGTACCCAACAACACAAGATCTCATAGTACCACTGTTGATAAATTCTAGTGGTATGTTACCAATAATCAACAAGTGAATCCACAAAGGGTTAATACAAATCATGAATGAAATAACTAAATAAAATCGATGTAGTAATTAGTACCTCGTCATATTCTTTCTTATCAGCCTTAGGTTGCTTCAAAGGCTTTTCTACTTGTACAAAAATGACAAGATTTTTAAATTCTGAGTAGAATTTTACTAGATTACGGTTCAAACAAAAGGAAAAGAAACAAACGGATTATGTAATACCTTTAAATCATATATTTTTGGGTATTCCTTCAACCCAAATATGTTCGTCTTTGACGTGATAGGGGAGTAACTTCGTTATGCTTCAATGGTCGATTCCACCATTCCCGCATAACCCTATGGTCCCAATATGAACTCAACCTTTCCGACCAAACCCATCATACCTCTAGCAACATCCACCAAAAACATTCAACTTCGACTGGCCAGAGCCCACAGCTAGTTCGGCTCACCACTAAAAGATTGCCAGAACCCATCCGCGAAGAAATAAGATGGAATATGAGGCGAGGAAATAAAATATGAGGTGGGGGAAACAAAATATGAAGAACCTATTTTTTTTAAGGAATGACCTGGTCACGGCCTAGAGCAACGATCCACTATGCGCGAACAAGAGTTGTTCTTCAAATGAGGGATGGTCATAATTTGTGCTTCATCATGCCTATGGTCACGATCCAAGTTCGTGACCCGTCTGCCACCAAGCTTGGAGGGAATCTTGGCACCAATTTGGTGCCAAGATGGTCACGACTTAGTCACTGCCCAAGTCCGTGACCCACAATTGTCAGGGATTTGGTCTGTGATCACCTGCAGAGAATTCATGTCTCAGTATATTAATGAATATGGTCACTGCAAAAAATGAGACGGTCAAGGCCCATCCAAGTCCACGACAAGTTGGTCGAGGACATAGGCCGTGACCAACTGGGCATGACCAGTCGTAGGATTTGGAGTAGTGGGGAGATAAACCATTTCTCCAACGTGGTGTAGTTTATCTCATACCTTTTAGTTTCCATCTAAAATAATATATGGTTCCTTATTTGCATGATTCCTCGGTATAGTAGGCTAGCATAGACCCAGATGCAGGGTTAGTGAATGTTAAGTAAGTACAATCACTACAGCAAAACACGCCTTTAGTAACTCAATTATACCATTACTAAAAATATTAGTAACACAATTTTTCCGTTAGAAAAAATCCACGAGGCACAAAGTTAGTAATGGAATTTTACTATTACTATTAATAACGCTAAAATTTTGTTACTAATAGTAATGGTAAAATTTAGAATTAGTAACGGTAAAATTTAATTACTAATACTAGCGATAAAATTCAAAATTAGCAAGTTTCTAAAAAATGTGGGGCGTGATCGAGGCGTGGAGGTCAATCCTTAAGCCTTAGAAGCCTTGCGGACCTTAGGTGTGAAAAGGCGTTTAGGCCTTCTAAAATATATTTTAATATTTTTTAACCATAACAAGGCTATTAAAATACTAAAATTATACATATCATAAAAATATGTATGAATATTTGCAAATTAAAATATTATTTCATTATTTTGGATGAGATAATGGTTCGATTTGTAAAAAACTTCTTCAAAATGCGATATCGTTTTGACTAAAGCATTGTTGTTGTTAGAAAAAAGTACGCCTTAAGGATTTTACCAAGAATAAGGCATAAAAATCTTAAGGCGAGGCGTTTCACCCAAGCCTCAAGCCTAGGCGGTTTTTTTAGAACAGTGAGAATTAGTAACGGTAAATTCAGAATTAGTAACGGTAAAATTCATAATTAGTAAGGGTAAAATTTTGTTACTAATAGTAACGGTAAAATTCATAATTAGTAACGGTAAAATATTGTTAGTAATATTAATTTATATTTAGAAAATATATTTTTCATGATCCAATATCCAGAATTTAAACAAATTCAATTATTCTTACCACACGATTTAATTCCTAAGAACATGTACAAACATATTCCACAAAAACAAGGGTAATATATTCACATTTACATTTATATAAGCCTCCACTCTTTATTTACAAAAGAAACTTCAACCAAACAAATGAAACATCGTAATACAATCGCCCTGAAAGTTTCATTATATTAATAAAAGCATCCAATATAACATCCTAATACAATCATCCCCAAATGAGATATTTTTATATTATAACCGATCAAATGAAGTATAAAAAACAAGTTTGTTGTTGTTGACTATCAACTTTCGTTCTATTATCATCGCCATCAACGCCACAACCCGCAACGCTGAAAGCTTGAAGTCAAACAAAATAAAATTATCATATTAGTTATAATATCAACATTTAGTCATATAAAATTAATTTAGTACAAAAAATTATCCACCAACAAAATTAATTGCAAAAACACTGTAAAAAAATATTGCATAAAACTCTCTAAAAAAAGTTGAAGTAAGACCCAAAAAAATTAAGACCCAAAATTTTTTGCCAATTATCGGCATGCCCATGGAAAATGAAGCCCAACAAACATGCTAAGGAGATGGAAAATTCAAAAAAAATCTTAGTTTGCATACACAGTTACTCATTTGAACAACTAATATAAATATAATGAATCCAATGACAAATACATATATAATGAATCAACTAATGCTAAAATGAGCATAATAACTTACCTGCCCATATCCACTAAATAAGGCAGCATTGGTTGCTCTAGAGTATCACCAATTACCTACCACAAGAAATAATCAAATTCAACAAACCCTCACCACATAGTAAATTACACTTACGAAAGAGAAATGGGTGATTAATCCATTAATTGACATCGCTTTCTAAAATTTAAATAACAAAAAATTTCAATAAACACGAGTGAAAGCGAAGAGTATAGTTAAAAGGATGGAAGTAAAGAACCATTCTCCAAACCATATACTTATAGTGACTAGATGTATCCTCAAATAAGAGGGAGCTATCTCAAATTCTAGCAATGTCATAGGACAGGAAACAAAAATTAAATACAAGGGGAAAGAGTAAGGGGAGAAGAAAACAATTTACATACTCAAATAGAAAGCATAGTACATAATGGGTTCAAGTGATCTCTGAGTACTAAACGGGAAGGAGTGGATCATGTAGAGGATTAACCCCCACATATGGTTACACTATGTAAGATCCTATTTTACCATTTTACTTATTGGGTATTTTACTTATTTGACTTGACCCAAACAGGCAAAAACTATTGATGAGAGCAGAGTCTAAATTGGTGCTTTTAATTTTGTAATTGTCCCAATTATGATCAGACAAGCATTGTAATATCTGAGTAGCAATAGTTTAAGTGTGAAGCATATAGCCCATGCACATATAAACCAAAATCCAGCTAATTATGTAGATTGGGTTTTTTGAGTACAAATAATGAATCTAACCTACTACGAGCAAGGGAAGTGGAACCACTAAGCAGGTAGATTGGGTTTGTAATTCAAATACAAATCATGAATAACACACACTTACTGCATCAACTGAAGCTTCAGCTGGGCCCCTGAAATAATTAAGGGCACCTTCAATAAGGCATTTGTAAGCTTGCGCAGGTGCAATCAGATGGGGTTGGTACCCATCTTTCTCTGAGAAGACTGTAATTATATTATCCAGTGAAATATGACGATCTAATAGAAATTTATACACAGTATTATAAATTTCAACAGTTGTGTATACTATACCACCAAATACATGAGGAGGTTTGGTCATGACCAAATTTTATAAAATCACGTCTCCAAGAGAAATGTTTAGAAACACTTGTCCGAAAGAATTGGTTATCCAACAAAGGCACAACTTGTCTTACACTAGAAAATTCAGATTCTAATGTGCCACATAGTTCAATTAACTTAGTCTTGTCAACTTTGATCATAAAACCATATGTCACAATAAAAGACATGTGATGTTGTCATTAATTTACCCTAAAACAACTATAAGTATTTATATTTGGTTTCTAGACCTAAAGTAAAACCTGTGCAAATAAACTATCAAGGTAATAAGAGAACATTAAAATTGGAAGCTACCAATAAAGTTGATAATTAAACTGATTAAAATAAATTTATTAGAGACGATGGTTAATAATTATGTACCTAGAATGATCAAGTATGTTTGTAGTTTCCCCAGCTTCACCGTCGGTGGGGGTAACGAGTTAATATCCAAAAGAAGAAGATTTGCTCTGGTACTTAACTCGTCTTATGTTTATTAAATTCCCAAGATTTTGGAAAATTAATTTTGTGGCATATTTTTAATATTTTCTGATATATTTTAAGAATAGAAAAGGCACTAGAAATAAAGTTGTCAATTTTTTAATCGAAAACCTATATGAAATGCAAATTGTGAATCGAATCATAAGATAATGTAAAACATGTAAAATGAAGACAAGTAGTATAAAAATCACAGTATAACAAGATAATGTTAGATTATGTTTCAAAACCAGTAAAGAAGTGTCTAGAATGCATTTAAAACCTTAGTTCAGTGGTTTCACGTGGATCGTTAGGCTTCTTTTTGCTCACAAACCATTTTCATTAAGACAATTTTTCACAAGATTAGCAGCTGTATGACCTGACAAAAGACTAGCAAAACTCAGCAGCTAGAAATCACAAGTCAAGTATTAATGAAAGTGGTCACCTCAAGTCGCTGATTCCTTGTTCAAACTTTAATCCCTAGAGTAGAAAGCCAAAAAAAATTCATTGCCCAGAATCAAATTACAGAAGAATTGATGAAGGATAACATGCAGAGTTATTTGCCAAAGTCACTGACCAACTATTTGTAAAAGTAAGTGTAAAGGTTATTGGTTTTGTTCAGTTTATGTAGTAAAATAATATATTACTTTCTTCAAAAAGCAATTGTAAAATTAGAAAGACTGACTTTTTGGATCTTATATACGACAAAAAGCCTACCCTAATCCGAATTTTTCTATCGTTGTTGGAACGAATAGCTACAATTCCCCATTTTTGTATCATATCACAGTACACTATGATTCAGCTTCAGCATCCACTCAGTCTACTTATGTGACTCTTATCGTATGATTTCTTGTTGTGAAGCATTTGCTTTTAAAGCTATGATTGGAATAATAAAAACCGAGTTATCTATATATGTAAGTAATTGATGTTACCATTTGCCAACTGAATAGAAACTGAGTTACCATTCGTATGATTTCTTATTCTTCTCTCATTCAGTACGCTGAGAGAGCAGCAGTGATAAGTTATGACTGCTCTGATATCTCCTTTCATCATGAAATGCAACGACAAGAGCCATCGATGGAATAAATTAAGAGAGAACGGGAAAGAAAATACATGCCAAACCCGGTTCTAAACAAAAGAGACACAACGCAACAGAGATTAAACATAAGAGAGTAAAGGACTGTTCTGAAAAAATATAATCATAAAGCTCTCTTGCGGTTCCATGTTGCTATTTCTGCAACTTGAAAACAACACACAACCCAAAGAATAACACTTTCACAATTATCAAGGATCTTTAAGTTGAAAATATAATTAACTACTGTAAACCTGTTCAAAGGCACTAATATGTTTTAACCAGCATAAAAAAGGCAAAGACAGAGGAGGGAATCAAAATGTTCGTGGAAATGGAAGTGGCGTGAGTACAACTGCGTATCAATTAACACCATCAAATTTGAATTTGCCCTAAAAAAATTCAGCTCAATAAAAAAAACTCAATATTTTTATAACCTAATATTATTTATATATACTATCAACCCCTTAGAATTGATATTATACCCAAAACCTCCAAGAGATCAATCTTATTTAATATATGTGACTCAATCAAAAAGTACTAACTAACAATCTGTTGAATGCTTAGATACCCCAAGAACTAGGTTAATTGACGATACAACTAGATGTAATTCTCACACATCACCCTCCCTTATAATAATGAACTCTGCTCGTTCATTTCTCCATTTGATAGGGCAAAGACTTGGCCCAACTATTTTAGACCAGCTACACAATCTAAACATTTCGCTGTGATGACTATGAAATTTACAACATGAAGCAAATATTTCTAGAACATTCCCAAAATAACACTTTTAACTCTAACCAGTTGACTTTTCTACGGATACTTTCTTTACATAAAGATTTAAAGAATGGTCAATTGATGTTTCCCAAAGCCAAAAGACTAAAGTCAGCACACATCCACAGTCAACAATAACAAATTACATCTACTGTCAACCTCTTAATTATAGTAGCCCTAACAACGTATTCATTAATAATAATCACATGGATTAACAATTCGAAGAAAGTCTATCAGACTATATGTTGACGATCAATATATCATATTCATTGACGAACTACAACATGGAAGCATGTTGTGGATGAAGAATGCCTAAATGAATCTAAAGTGCAGCAGAGGAAAATATGGATTCGTTAATACACAACACAACTTAAAGCAGAAAATGTGCTATTTTATTCAAATTCCGTGAAGGTGATACAGGTTACGCCAATCAGGAAATGGTTCTATCATGTCATAATAAAACTTCAACAATTACCTTCCCAAATACTAAAAAAAAGACCTTCATGTAGAATATGATGATACCATTGCAGAACTACAACAAAGATTAAAACTTAAAGGTGTAAAGGATAGTAATCAAAAGTATGATCATAAACCCTTCTTATGGTTACAAGTCGTTATTTATCAACTTGAAAACCACAAACTTCCCACAGAACAACAGCCAAGTGAGATTCAATTCGAACAGCGAAGTGAGAGTCAATCCAAATAGCCAAATCTACGTTGCCAAATCCACATTAAAAATCCTATAAAATCGACCAAACAGAGAAGGATTTAAAACAAATATTGATCCTAAACATTCAATGTTAGAAAAAAACAAAAAATCGACCAATCCGAGTTCCATTTAAGACCTAACTGACCAAGCTGTTATTACAGTGAATGGATCTGAACTATAAAGTTCGATTACGTCGATTTAAGACCTAATCAACCATCTCTTGCTGCCTTAGTCCGAGCCACTGCTAGGATTACGACCAAGGATTTTTCTTTAGGAGTATACACTGTTTCGTTTAGTTAGGTGGGAAAAATTTCCTCTTTTGTTTTCAATATTCATTTTTAAGATGAAATATAATTACTAACGGGTAGAGTAAATTGGTAACGGTAATTGGTGGTAAGAAATGGTACTGGTATAGTATTGTTAGTAATTAAAAAAATAGTCCGTTACTAAAGGACCGTTTTGGTGTAGTGAATAAGGGGTAGACCCAGTTGTAGTGGCATGAGCACAAGAAGTCAGGTAAGGTATTGCTTGATCTTGTCAAAGGCCTCTTAACACAAATCATTCAAGACTTTGGTTGAGTCCTTTTAAAGGATCTTAATGATAGACTCATAGATAGAAATGAGTTGACTAATGAATCGACTGATATACTGAAGCTTGCCCATGAATTTATGAACTTCCTTTTCAGTTTCAGGTGGTGGAGTTTTGAGGACTCCTTTAATGTTAAAAGATTTGACTTTTACCCTTTGTGACATCAAAAACACATTTTTACAAGTTAAGGCACATCTAGTACTACCATAGCCGTCCATTTTTCTAAAGGCAAGAGCGTGACCTTCTCGAGTTTTGTATTTGATGATCATGTCATCGACAAAGACTTCGACCTCTTTGTGGATGATACCATGAAAGATGGATGTGGCTAATCTTTAATATGTAGACCTAATATTTGTAACATCGAAAGGTATGAGAGTGTATCAGAAGGTACCCCACGTTGTGGTGAAAATAATATTTTCTTTGTGGTCAAGATGCATCTTGATTTGGTTATACCATGAGAATCCATCGTCAAAAAAATTGAGGGCATGGCTAGTTTTGTTGTTAATAATCATGTCAATTTTGGGCAAAGATTAATTGTCCTTCGAAGAATCTATGTTCAAATCCCGGTAGTCAACGCACATACAGACTTTCTATCCTAATCTCGAGAAAAAAATAATATAAACAAGCCAACTTGGATATTCAACCAAGCGAAAGAAGCCTATGTTTAGTGGCTTCACAACTTCTTCTTTCATTTAGAGGTGCCATTCGGGTCGAAGCTTTATTAGATTCTTCTTATCCGATTTGTATTGAGAATAAGTTTGGTTCTCATGTTTCATGACATCTGGGTCAATGCTAGATATGTAATTCTAAGACCATGCAAAAATGTCCATAAATTCTTTCAAAACATCTTCGAATTGTGGCTGCTCATGTAAACGTCCATGAATTCTTTCAGAATATCCCTTTGGTGCACAAATGCCATGCCACTTTTAATGTTTAGCTATAAATAGAGAACATGGGAAATATCAAATCATAACACTATTTTAAGCATTGTTACTCTGCCCTATAGCTTGCTTCTTCACTCTTAAAGAATAATCACTTTCAAGAGATTTTATTCCTTTTGTTCTTATTGAAAAACTTGTATTTAATCATTATCTTCCTGATATTGTAATAAAAAGTTATTGTAATGCAAAAGTTATCTTTTGGTCTACCTATTTCTTTTAAAATTTCAAATACTTTGAAGTTTATTTGCATTGGAGTGGGTCACGCCTCACCCTTTTGGATTATCATAGACCCCAGTACCAATACCCTCTTACAGACCATATTTTAATCTCGCATGGAATGATACTAGAACCAAGATTAATATTAATAGTCTCATCATCATTATTTTGAACGTGTTTATATTGTTTGGTTTTTTCCTTATTAGGATTACTTAAGAATTGTTCATTCATTACTTCATCTGCATCAATTATTTTATTAGAATCGATAAAATTAATATAAAACACAACAAAATATGCAAAATCTCAATTTATTTCATTAACAACATTCTTAGTAAATACAACATTGTGAACCACATCAAAGGAGGCATTATTCACCCTTGCATTACTAATATAAAAAGGGGAGACAAGTTTAGGTTCATTCCTTAAGAGGTACACAATAGGGTTTTGATCAATAGAGCTAGGTTGACTCGTAAGCTTCGCCAGTTAAGGGGATGCCTATCATCATGGGTGATCTTCAAGGAGGGGTCGGATGGCTCAGGCTCAGCATGGATAATACCAAGGTCCATTCCTAGGGAATATAGGCCAAATGATTCATTATTGTCAGTGATTTTCATGGTCTCTGTGTCCGAGGAGATCGAGTCAGTAGGCTTAATGGCCAGGGTTTTCACCTCGTGCTTTGATCATTTAGTCCAAGTAAAATTCTCGTGAATATCTCAAATCTTAGCTGAGTTTCTTCTTGGAAACATGTTACAATGGTTTAGAGAAACCGCAATAGGGTAAGTCCTCACATTAATTGATAAAATACCCATTTAGAGAGTATCTACAGATCACTTCCTTCCTTTTAGACACCATCTTTTGCTACGGCTGATGGAGAGACATGAGCTCGACTGGAGATGGATGATATCCAAGACTACATGGTGGATTGGTTTCTCTTAGAGCGATCGATTTGAGGACCCATATATGCCTGTGTTCCAAACCCATTTTAGACATAAAATGCATGCTCTTGAACATCTGAACCACATTGATGTTGTCGTGTAGGTATTATTCATGTCTCATATTGTCTTTGAATTATTTTCCCATTAGAAGATGGAGTGGATCAATCTTGATGTCGGAGAGGAACATATCATTTACATCATGTTGGATCTCGAAGACCAATTTTCTAGTACCGATGTCATCGAATCATCTCTTATAATGGTGATGATTTGGTTATCCATGAAGAAATTTATCTTTTAATGGAGGGAAAAGAGCACTCCCATGATACTATTGAGCTATGGGAGACAATAAAGCAAGTTGAAATAGATAGAGCATGATTAGTATCGATCACATGACTTACTTTCATATGTTGTCATAAGATTGTACGATGGAAAATTTAGGAGTGTGGTCACTCACTTGTAACCCTAAGCATATAATAGTTCTCAACGGGAAAACATTAAAGGTAGAACCATTGTCAACAAGAACCAATGGGACTGTCTTTTCCATTACATCTATTGAGATTTTTAGAGCATAATTATTATATGGACCAATCTTAGGGATTTTTCATTGGAGAAGCATATGAGCCTTTTTCCAGATATATTTCAAACTATAGGGATTCCCTCTCTAGGATCGTAAAGGGAGAAACCATGTGTTCAGTGAGAAGCTTGATAAGAATGTTTCTATGACGTTGAGAAGATATGAAATGTCAACACAGCGTGATAATGGTTTGAGGTTTTTTAATCTTCTTAAGGATCTTACTTTCCTCGATTGTCATTTTATTGAACGAGATTTCATGTATATGTTATTAAACTTCTCATAATTTTCTTATTCAAGGGCCATTTCAACTGACAATTTCCTTCTGAAACTTTTGAGTTGTTCTAGGACAACATGAAACTCCATACTTCTTATTTTTAAATGAGTTTGGATAGCAATGTAAGCCCTTGACATGAGAGAATTAGCCTGATTAGGATTATTCTTAAGATGTATAAGGAAAAATGCAAAACTATGAGAGGTTTGGGAGAGCTATTAGATAAAGCATGCTTATTGATGGGTAAAAGTATGGTCAAATGGTCAAATTTTAAATATGCATATATGAGGATAACATTCATGTCATCGTGGTTCACATATAGAGGGTTTTGAGTAACGCCTGTCTTTGGGTTTATAAGAGGTGTGATGGTACCTTTGTCGATGAGGACTTGGGCAAAATTCTTGAATGGTGGCATTGGTCAGTGGTGTGCCCAAATGTTTAATAGAAGACATAATGGGCATCGTGCTTGAAGTATTTTGGAATTAGGTTAGAAAGTGGACAAGAGTCTAAGGGTTTGATAAGGTTACAGGATAAGATAACTCAGTACACTTTTGATAAAGTAACATGGAGTTCGTTATGGCCTTGTTGGGTTGCATTAGGTTGGGATTATGGTGCCCATAAGGTGATAGGATATGGGAAATGTCGTTGACAGTAGTAGCAGGATTGTTATACTTATGGGGAGTAAACTGACCACCTGGCTTATTTGATTCTGACTCGTCTTTCTAAATTTTGGCATTTTCTCCAATCTCAACCATAACTTCCTAATGGTCTATAAAATAGAGGTAATATTGGATACCCATGGAAGTTTGGATGTGAGACAGAAATTCTTTAAAATATTGACCCGTTCTTCCTCGAACTGGAGCTTATTCATGGTGGCAGCCTTATCTCTCCAACTGGTGATTAAACTATTAATAGATTTCTCTAGATTCTACTAAGGAAGTTTAAGATATCGACAAGTCACTTCTAATTTTTTGTTATATTTATATTGAACCATTAATTCCCTTGCTAAATCATACCATCTACGATTCTGGGATTCTTCGAGTAATAGGAACCAATTAAGGACACTCTCTTTAAGAGTTTATTGGAACATCTGAGCCATTATTTCCTTTGTAGTCCCAACTAAGATCATATAATAATGGTAGCTGTGAAGATGCACAATGGGAGGTCCATTACCTCTAAAAATTTCAATGTCAGGCATTTTGAACATCTTAGGTAGCCTTATGACGCGACTAAGAATTTGTCTTAAAAGTGCGTGTTACTCTAGGCTCAAGTGCAAGCCTGTCGCTCAAGTAGTAACCCGGTAAATCGGGATCGTATCCACAGGGATCGAGATTGCCAAATCATAATCAGAAAAATTATTAAATCTTGAAATGATTTCTCAAAAGAAACAAAAAGATGATTAAGGATTGGGAAAATTTCTAGTGACTACTAACACTTTAATTAAGAAACACAAACTGAAAATTGCAAATAGATTTAGGTCTGACAAATGGGAGAAAATAGGGTAGGGTACAATCCCTCAATCCTTAACAAATTACCTTATAGAATACCAGAATTGTAAATTAAAATTATTGACTAGATCCAGTTTTTATAAATTCTAAGCATTACATATATGAGGGATCTAGCCCGCACCATATGAAATCAAAGATAGATATAAAGCGGTGAATGATAAATCATACTCGCAAAGCGTTCTCAAACATCTCAAGTACCTAGGGCAAGAGAGATTAAAAGATTGACAATGTTTGTATGATTTTCTTTCACGATTGAATCAATATTTTAATTTAACCTCTGTTTTCTACCTAGATAATTTTCCTTGGATTGAGTTCATGTACCCAACCCTTGGGAATTTAGCTACTCATGATTTGATTAAAGAACAAATTCATATATAAAATTATGGATCCACAAGACATTGTATGTAAATTGTAAAAAATAAAACTAGAGAATGGAATGAGTTTACTTGAATTCAGCAACAAGAAAGTAATTGGAATTCATAATTTCTTACAAACTGGTGCTCCTGAAAACTCTTGAAGGAATAGGAAATTTAACCCTAAAATTCAGACTCTGATTCTCTTTCTAGAACTATCAAACTAGCAAACCCTAACAACTCTCTCTAGCTAGTCTCCTCAAATGATGTAGGGCATGGGCTTTTATAGCACAAAGTATCGAGATTGACAGCCAATGTGCTTGTTGCGCAAGTTTCCCCAAGAGTTGCATTGCTTTAACTGCATAATTAATGCCAGGATTTCGCATGCCCGGACCGGTCCGTCTTTCCCTCGGATCGGTCCGGTATCCACCGGATCGGTTCTTTTATTTCTACCGGATCGATCCGGTCCTAGGCGGATTGGTCCGGATTTCATCTCCATCGGTTTGCTATCCATCCGGGGTCTACTGGACTTGGATCATTTCGGATCGATCCGGTTTCCCTCGGATCGGTCCGCCTTTCTTCCTTGTTGACTTTCTCCTTGCAACTTTGACTGGCCATAACTTTTGATCTAGAACTCCGATTTGGGTGCCGTTTCTTCCTATGCTCTTGTGAACTCGTGCTCTTCAACTTCACTTTTAGTGTCGCCTTCGACATTTGAGTGGAACTTTACTCTTTTGCCCTTTGACGTTTCTACTGATTTCTTCTTTTCCTTTCTTGCATTCCATTCCTGAAAACTTCATCACAATTACACAAAAACTAGGGAATATTGTTAGAAACAAACAATAGAGTGATATGGACTAAAAATGATTCAATTGCCTTGTTCGAGATATTAAAATCACTAAATTAAGGGGCTAAATTCAGAAGAATTTACGCTTGGTCAAATCCCCCTAACTTAGGACTTTGCACGTCCCGGGCAATGTAACTGAATCTAACCAAAATTCAACTCTTGCAAATTCCCTTTATTAAAATAAAATTCCACTTTCGCAGGCATGCGATTGCATTTAGCATATGCAACAAGCCTTTAAACCTCTAGGTTACCCTAGTAGGACGAGTTTTGTCTCGTGAGGGTTTGCAGTGAATATACCCACAAAATTCTTTATTGACTCAAATAAATATCAAAATACCTAAAAATTGTGCAATTTAAACTTTTCGAAAAATACTCACCATAAATTCATATTCAATTGTCTCAAACCATAGTGTGTGTGTGCAAAGCCAAAAATTAAACCTCCAATTTCCACCGATTGAGCATTACGTTACTTTCCGAAAATTTGTTTTGATTCAAATTCTTACGGATGCACTCACAAACGAATCACTTGAATTGTGGCTATTTTCTCTCGGTATGCATGATATAAAGAGTAAATATAATGGACACAAACTCACGCATACAAAATTAAAAAGAAGGAAATTTATGGTGAAAAGATCTCCTCATCGGAGTACGGTTATAGGGAAACGGGAACATCACCTCTAGTTCACACCATTTAATCTCTCATATTATCTTTTCATGTCTTAGCTCTCCATGCGGTAATTAATTTCACCATTCGGACTCGGTTAGGACTTTTTGGGTTAAAAGGTGTAAAGGGTAAAATTGAGAATGGATAGGCTGTTTGGAATTGGAAAATGTCCTTATGACGTCCATTAGTGCTTTTTCGAGCATTTGCTCATTTTTCTCTTTCTTTTTCAATTTTTATTTTTTCTTTTCTTGCTATTTTTGTTGAGCATATCTATTTTTTTCTTCTTGCCCCTTTTTTTATAGCACAATTTGGACTTACTTGATGAATTTTCTCAATTTTCACAATTCCGGGCTAATTGGGTTTTTCGGGTTATCAAACGACAGGAAAATATTTTATTTGGCTCAAATTGGTGCAAAGGGATAATTTTTTTTTTCACAACTTTTTATGGCTAATAGTTTTGGGTAACAAACGAGGGCCTACTTCATTGTCCAAATTGTTAATTACATTACCATATGCATCTCGAGATTAGTTAAGTTTAGAGATATATTTAGCACGAATTTTGAGACAACAATTCACTCATTTCCCATAACCGATCAAAACAAAGGATTGAGATCATCAACGACTTATTAAAACACTGAAAAGAACTTTGAGTTAATCATAAACTCGGATTGATTTAAAAACTCATAAAAAATTGAAAGCCTCGAAATCTCACCGGGTTGGACTAATCTCCACACTTATTCATAAAGTCGTCAATTTTCTTTCAATTTCCATCTTCAGTCAATTTTGGCTTAGTGCATATTGATTGTTAACAATTTGAGACTTTAAATAGAATAAAGGTGATATTTTTTGAAATTTTAAATTCCACTTTTTATTTATTTTGAACAAAAATATTTTTGGCTTTTCAACATTTTTCAATTATTATTATTATTATTTTTTTTATATATATATGCGAAGTTTTATGAATATGCACCTGTCATCCCCCCTAACTTAGTGATTTGCATTGTCCGCAATCAAATGGACTAGAGAGATAAAGAAGACAACATAAAGAGTGCGAGAAATAAAACAAGCAAATATCATACTAAAACTGTAGATTACAATCAAACTGTGACACAACTGTGTAAGCAAAAAGAAAAAAAAACATATCTATAAAAATCCTAAAGGGGATAGGGGCATCCTAAGGGGCGGGTGGGGGATGGGAAGGACTGGGAGCAGCAGGATCATAGGGATTATAATAGTAAGGAGGAAGAGGGGCCTCGGGTCCCAACTGAAGACGATACAAGTCGGCCTGCATACGCAGGACCAAACTCATGTCCCTCTCGTAGGAGGACACATACGCGTCAAAACGTGTTTCAAGTGAGAGAACAGGCTCAGTCAATCCCGTACCAACCGGAACATAATCCGGATCAGCAGTCTCGTCATATTCTTCCTCCTCACCTTCCTCTATTGCAACGTCCTCATCAGCGACGTCCTCCTCCTCATCGGACTCCTCATTACTCGAATCGCCACCACGCCTTGCGCGGACGAGCTGAATTTGTCTTTCACTACGAGTGCAGGATTCTTGCCCTAATGGCTTGGGCAAGTTGATAAGATCTTGCGGTGGTGCTATCCCGGCATCCCGAAGCATGGATGTAATGATGCGACCATAAGGAAGAGGGGCGCGACCCTTTTTATCATAGGCCATAAAAAGGATATCGGTGTAAAAGGTCCGGGCTAAGTTGATCACTGTCGCAGGGTCGAACAAATGATACATCATAGTAGCTTGGCGCGGCCTCATCGCTGAATTATTGGAGGTTTGCAAAATATTGGCACAAATGATATGAAAAGTAAATCGTGCCTTGTCGGATAAGCGACCGACGGGAAATGTCTCGGTATTCCAAATCGCACCGGGCTGGATCCTCGAGATACAAACTTCTTTGGTGAGAACGGGATCGGGACCCGGATAATCAAACTGGGCCGGAGTGATCACACCAAAAGACTCTAGCTTCCGTGCCACAAGGTCAAGTGATAATGGGATAGGTATGGAATCCACATAGGCTTGGGATTTAAATTCAGCGGTACGAATAAGAGATCCGTAGAACTGACGCACTTCATTCTCACAAACTGCCTCATAAGGTTCGTTGAAGAAACGACACCAGCCCCGTGACAGGAAAAGGGTTGTGACAGAATTGGGCATTTGGTCCCACAACACTTGACGTTCGATATGAATTTTTCGGGTAGGGCTGAAAAACCTACGGCACCAATTTGCTACGCGGCGGGAACGGTACTCTCCATGTCCGTCGGGAAGGAATTCAATGGAGGCATACTTCTGAGGAGCAGCCATGTATATGGAGGATGGAAACAGTAATGGAGAAGAGAAGGTAAGTGTGAAGAAAATGGGTAGGGTGATGGGTGTATTTATAGTGGGTGAGTGTGAATTTGGAGGGAATGAAAGGGTGGATGAATTGGGACGAATTTTTGAAGGAAGTGAATGGATTGGGGGAAGTGAAGAGGTGTGGATCGAAGAGGTGTCTCTTGGGAAATGAATTTCTGCAGATAAACGGACCGATCCGGTTTTGGGACCGAACCGATCCGCCTTACCGGATCGGTTCTTTTAATTCACCCGGACCGATCCGCCTGATCGGATTGGTTCTTTTAATATCAGACCGGACCGATCCGGTCTGCTGATTTTCTAAATTCTTCCTCTCTCTTCTTTTCTCCAAAAATTCTTCGATTCACTCTTCCAAACATGAGTTTTCCACTACTCACACTTCAGACTATCCTCAATGCTCATCGAAAATGAAACACCCCTCACCCTTCGGATTCTCAACCCCGGGACTGACTCAAACCTAAGACTCCTATTTCCTAAGACTCCTATGTACTACAATCACCCCATACATGTCGGGGGTGCGACGACCTCACCTCTCTTTGTTCAGTCAATCCCCATAAATGGGGTCCGACAGCCAGATTGTGTCGTCTTCTTTGACAATTGCTTCCAAATAGGGCTTGAGACGATGCCCATTAACTTTAAATGTGTTTCCGCCTTTCTCATCTATGAGTTCAATAGCTCCATGGGGAAATACTTCTTTCACAATGAATGGACCTGACCATCTTGACCGCAATTTTCCGGGAAACAAGTGCAACCTCGAGTTGTAGAGAAGTAATTTTTGTCTCGAATGAAACTCTTTCTTACGAATGATTCTGTCATGAGCTCGTTTCATTCGATCCTTGGATATTTTAGCACTTTCATACGCATCATTGCGTATTTCTTCCAACTCATTCAACTGAAGTTTCCTTGTTTCACCGGCTTTATCCATATTAAAGTTCACCCTTTTGATAGCCCAATACGCTTTGTGTTCGATCTCAACCGGAAGATGACAAGATTTGCCATACATAAATCGAAATGGAGACATCCCAAGGGGATTCTTATATGCGGTTCTATAGGCCCAAAGCGCATCATTTAATCTGATAGACCAATCTTTCCTATTAGGATCGACCGTCTTTTCCAAGATATTTTTGATTTCCCGATTAGCAAGCTCGGGTTGGACATTCGATTGAGGGTGATAAGTTGTTCCAACTTTATGGACAATGCCATACTTCTTCATTAGTTTCTCCATAGGCCTATTGCAAAAAGGAGTTCCATTATCACTGATTATGGCCTTAGGCATACCAAAACGAGAAAGTATATTTTCTTGAATGAATTTTATCACCACTTTGCTATCATTCGTCCTTGTAGCTATCGCCTCAACCCATTTGGAGACGTAATCTACAGCAACGAGGATGTATAGCAAACCAAAAGAAAGTGGAAATGGGCCCATGAAATCAATACCCCAACAATCAAACAACTCCAATACTAGAATTGGGGTAAATGGCATCATGTCACGGCGAGTAATAGCACCCATTCTTTGGCATCTATCGCATGATTTACAAAAATCATTCACATCCCGGAAGATTGTGGTCCAATAAAGACCACTTTGAAGGATTTTCGCAGAAGTTTTATTTTTAGAAAAATGACCTCCACATGCTTCCGAATGACAGAATCAAATTACCCCTTGGATTTCTTCATCGGGTACACATCTTCGGATGATTTGATCAGCACAATACTTAAACAAATATGGATCATCATAAAAGAACATGCGTGACCATGTAATGAACTTTCTTCTCTCGTGCGGAGTCCAATTAGATGGAAGAACTCTAGTGACAAGGTAATTGACTAAATCCGCAAACCAAGGGAGAGAAGAAGTAGCAAATAAATTTTCATCCGGAAAATACTCATCTATGGGAATGGGATCAATAGGCACGTCGGACGAGAGGCGTGACAAATGGTCAGCGACGACGTTTTCTACTCCTTTCTTATCTTTAATCGAGAGATTAAACTCTTGTAAGAGTAGGATCCACCTGATTAAACGGGGTTTGGCATCTTTTTTACTAAAGAGATATTTCAGTGCCGAATGATCAGTGAAGCAAACAATAGGCGACCCAACAATGTAAGAACGAAATTTATCGAGAGCAAACACGACTGCAAGTAACTCTTTCTCTGTGGTAGAGTAATTAAGTTGAGAGCCAGATAATGTTCTGCTAGCATAGTAAATAACATGAGCTTTCTTGTCTTTCCTCTGTCCAAGAACAACCCCAATCGCGTAATCACTTGCATCACACATAAGCTCAAAGGGAAGTGACCAATCCGGAGCTTGCATGATAGGAACGGAAATAAGCATGCTTTTAAGTTTATCAAAAGCTTCTTGACATGATTTATTCCACTCAAATGGAGTGTCTTTCATAAGAAGATTACTCAAAGGTCTAGCGATGGCGCTAAAGTCTTTGAAAAACCTTCTATAAAATCCAGCATGGCCTAGAAAGGACCTCGCATCTTTAAGTGATTTTGGCGGGGGTAACTCAGCTATTACATCAATTTTTGCTCGATCAACTTCAATTCCTCTAGATGAGACTATGTGACCTAAAACTACACCCTCGTTAACCATAAAATGGCATTTTTCCCAATTGAGGACTAAGTCTTTTTCCACACATCGGAACAGAACTCTTTCAAGATTAGCTAAACATTGGTCAAAAGATGGACCGAAAATGCTGAAATCGTCCATGAACACCTCAAGACCTTTTTCAATCATGTCGCTAAAGAGACTTAACATGCACCTTTGAAAAGTTGCTGGTGCATTACATAACCCAAATGGCATACGTTTATAGGAAAACGTACCAAACGGACATGTAAAAGTCGTCTTTTCTTGATCAAGTACATCCACTTCAATCTGATTATATCCGGAATACCCATCTAGGAAATAATAGTAAGGATGGCCCGCCACTCGTTCAATCACTTGATCGATAAATGGTAAGGGAAAATGATCTTTTCGAGTTCCAGCATTGAGCTTTCGGTAGTCAATGCAAACACGCCACCCGGTGGTGGTGCGTTGAGGTATTAATTCTCCCTTAGCATTTTCAACCACGGTCATTCCTGATTTTTTTGGAACGACTTGAATTGGGCTCACCCATTTACTATCCGAAATGGAATAGATAATCCCAGCATCTAGCAATTTGATTATTTCCTCTCTTACTACATCTTTCATGGTTGGGTTTAATCGCCTTTGCATCTCACGCGAGGGCTTCACTTCTTCCTCAAGATGGATTTTATGGGTAAAAATCAACAGACTTATACCTTTCAAATATTCTATTGACCAACCAAAAGCACTTCTATGCTTTCTCAACACATCCAACAACATACCCTCTTGCCCTTTTTCTAGAGGGGAAGACACAACAACAGGAAATGTATCATTCTCTCCTAGAAAAGCATATTTGACATGGGAGGCTAGTTTCTTCAACTCAAGACTAGGAAATCTATTTTCAGAGGGAACCATGGTTGTCTCCCTCGGAGGCAATTCTTCATACCTAGAAATCCAGTCAACTTCTCTTAAACTCTCAAAACTCACTTCCTCTTGTAACCAAGTTTCAAACTCCTCCACCTCACACTCAAACTCAGTATAAGACCTCTTTTTCTCACCACTTTGCACTAAACACACTTCCAATGCATCTCCTCCTATAATTTTCTCAATGTTTTCATCCACCACTTCTTCAATAAGATCAACCTCAAGAATCTCATCCTCATCACCCATTTGGTTAGCGACATTGAAAATATTGGTCTCGAGAGTCATGTTTCCAAAAGTGAGTTGCATTTGGCCATCCCGTGTATTAATCAAAGCATTAGCAGTAGCTAAGAATGGATGGCCCAAGATTATTGGAACATGATTTCTCGTATGGGGAACAGGCTCAGTGTCCCAAATGACAAAATCAACAGGAAAGTAGAACGTGTCCACTTGAACTATCACGTCTTCTACAACCCCACGAGGCACTTTCACTGTTCTATCCGCTAACTGTAGAGTGATTCGGGTAGGTTTTGAATCACCTAAATCAAGCTGCTTATAGATGGAGTATGGAAGGATGTTTACACTCGCACCTAAATCAAGCAATGCTTTTTCCACTCTTTTTTCTCCTATGATGCATGAAATTGTAGGTGCACCTGGATCCTTGAATTTTGGTGGAAGATCATTGAGAAGAACCGAGCTCACATTTTGTGCCAAGAAAACATTCTTCTTTACCTTAAGCCGTCGTTTGACAGTCAAAAGATCTTTGATAACCTTAGCATATGATGGAATTTGTTGAATAGAATCAAGGAACGACAAGTTCAATTTTACTTGCTTCAACACATCCAACACCTCGGGAAGCCCCTTTTGTGGGTGGCTCTAAGCGTTGAGGAAATGGAGCAACAGTTGGCAACTTGACTTCAATTTCAGGTTCAACTTCCTCATCTTTCAATTCCTTTTCTAAGGAAGGTTCTACATACTCGGGAGTTTCAGATTCCTTAGAAATTTTGGGTTCAACTCCATCATCGTTCACCTTTGGAAGCTTTGGTGATAGATCAATCACGCGGCCACTACGAAGAGTAGTAACAGCTTGACATTGTTCTTGCAAATCCGATGATATGGAGCCAGCTGTGGATTGACCTTGAAGAGGAGGTCTTTGGCCTTGGGCTGGAAGTTTACCCTTCTCTTGGGTATTCACTGCAGACTGCAACCTAGAGATGTTAGTATGCATTTCAGCGAACATTCGATCATATTTATCATCTCTCTCTTTTTGTGATTGGATGAATTGATTGAAATTATCTTCAAGAGTTCTCCTAGGTGGAGCTACATATGGACCGGGAGGTGGTACCTGCATAGGATTTGGCATTGGAGGAGCCGCTTTCTGAAATTAAGGAGGTGGTGGTAAAGTCATGTGTGGGTTAGGAACCATCCCACCTTGGGGTTGTCCATAATTGAACCCAGGATTCCTCCACGATTGATTATATGCATTCCCTTGCTGTGCATTATAATTTCCTCGAAAACCCCCTATTGCATTAACCTGTTCTGTGTACATTGCCTTGTATGGAGGAATGGTAGGACATCATTTGGTAGAATGACCCGCATTACAAATGGCACATACCTTCTCCTTTCCGGCTTGTACAGGTCCAGACACATCTCTCAATCGCACTTCAAGCATATCTCTGAAATTCTTCTACAATTGGTCAAATTTTCGATCCAACAAAGTGTCCTTGTCCAAGTGATAAATAACGGACGCAGCAGGCAAGTTAGAAACTTGTCGATTTCTATTTTGACTTTTGGGATCAGAAGTATCCCATTCTTGGGTAGTTTCTGCCACATATTTCAAATGAGCCTCATCATCGCTCGAACTTAACTCCCAAAAAGGTCTCTCACACATGGTTTGAACAAGTTGTTTAGACGCTACAGTAAGGCCTTGATGGAAAAATGAAATCAGATGATGCTTTTCAAAACCATGATGTGGGTACGCATTAACTAACTCCTGATATCTCTCCCAACACTTATCAAAAGCCTCATTCTCATTTTGACGAAAAGCTTGAATTTGGGCTTTAACAGAAATGGTTTTGTGTTGTGGAAATTTTTTTGATATAAACTTGGTTTGCATATCTTTCCATGATAACACAGAATTTGGGGGTAGGGACCATAACCAAGTTTTAGCTTTATCCTTTAAGGAAAAAGCTAAGAGCTTCAACCGGATCACATCTTGTGGACAAGCTTGGTCACCAAACGTCTCACACGTATCTTCGAATTCTCTAAGATGGAGATATGGTTTTTCAGAATCCATCCCATGAAATGTAGGAAGAATTTGGATCATACCATTCTGAAAGTGGAACTGACCGGCATTATACGGGAGTAAAATGCAACCAGGGGTACCAGTTATCTCCGTAAATAACAAATCTTTCATAGGAAGATATGGTATCTCATCCTCTTCAGCACCAATACCGACACTACCATGATCCGACATATCGCTACCGAAAGGTTCAGAATTCTCACTCCGGGTTTGACTCAATGAACGACTTGTGATGGAATTATTAGGCGAAGGAGGTGGAACCCAAAAAGGCAAAGACTCAGAATTTTCAGAACTTGCTTCGGCAATAGGATTTTCGTGAATTTGGGTGGGAGATGAATTCTGCATATAAGCACAATTTTTTTTTTTTTTTAAATCACATGTAGATAAAAATAACTTTCTGGAAAATTTAACAATTTAGATCCCCGGCAACGGCGTCAAAAACTTGACGCGACTAAGAATTTGTCTCAAAAGTGTGTGTTACTCTAGGCTCAAGTGCAAGCCTGTCGCTCAAGTAGTAACCCGGTAAATCGGGATCGTATCCACAGGGATCGAGATTGCCAAATAATAATCAGAAAAATTATTAAATCTTGAAATGATTTCTCAAAAGAAACAAAAAGATGATTATGGATTGGGAAAATTTCTAGTGACTACTAACACTTTAGTTAAGAAACACAAACTGAAAATTGCAAACAGATTTAGGTCTGACAAATGGGAGAAAATAGGGTAGGGTACAATCCCTCAATCCTTAACAAATACCTTATAGAATACCAGAATTGTAAATTAAAATTATTGACTAGATCCAGTTTTTATAAATTCTAAGCATTACATATATGAGGGATCTAGCCCGCACCATATGAAATCAAAGATAGATATAAAGCGGTGAATGATAAATCATACTCGCAAAGCGTTCTCAAACATCTCAAGTACCTAGGGCAACATAGATTAAAAGATTGACAATGTTTGTATGATTTTCTTTCACGATTCAATCAATATTTTAATTTAACCTCTGTTTTCTACCTAGATAATTTGCCTTTGATTGAGTTCATGTACCCCAACCCTTGGGAATTTAGCTACTCATGATTTGATTAAAGATCAAATTCATATATAAAATTATGGATCCACAAGACATTGTAAGTAAATTGCAAAAAATAAAACTAGAGAATGGAATGAGTTTACTTGAATTCAGCAACAAGAAAGTAATTGGAATTCATAATTTCTTACAAACTGGTGCTCCTGAAAACTCTTGAAGGAATAGGAAATTTAACCCTAAAATTCAGACTCTGATTCTCTTTCTAAAAACTCTCAAACTAGCAAACCCTAACAACTCTCTCTAGCTAGTCTCCTCAAATGATGTAGGGCATGGGCTTTTATAGCACAAAGTATCGAGATTGACAGCCAATGTGCTTGTTGCGCAAGTTTCCCCAAGAGTTGCATTGCTTTAACTGCATAATTAATGCCAGGATTTCGCATGCCCGAACCGGTCCAGCTTTCCCTCGGATCGGTCCGGTATCCACCAGATCGGTTCTTTTATTTCTACCGGATCGATCCGGTCCTAGGCGGATTGGTCCGGATTTCATCTCCATCGGTTTGCTATCCACCCGGGGTCTACTGGACTTGGATCATTTCGGATCGATCCAGTTTCCCTCGGATCGGTCCGACTTTCTTCCTTGTTGACTTTCTCCTTGCAACTTTGTCTGGCCATAACTTTTGATCTAGAACTCCGATTTGGGTGTCGTTTCTTCCTATGCTCTTGTGAACTCATGCTCTTCAACTTCACTTTTGGTGTCGCCTTCGACATTTGAGTGGAACTTTACTCTTTTTCCCTTTGACGTTTCTTCTGATTTCTTCTTTTCCTTTCTTGCATTCCATTCCTGAAAACTTCATCACAATTACACAAAAACTAGGGAATATTGTTAGAAACAGACAATAGAGTGATATGGACTAAAAATGATTTAATTACCTTGTTCGAGATATTAAAATCACTAAATTAAGGGGCTAAATTTAGAAGAATTTACGCTTGGTCACCTTACTTTAGGGTAAGGGTACATATAGGTGTAATCCACATAGTTCCCTCAGATCAAATTTCTTAGAGAGGAATTTCAGATCATCCTTTACTTAACTGAGCTATTCCTCCTTAATTAGGATCGACGAGAATAAGTATGGGAAAGGTATCCCCTTATTGAGCAGGATTTGGCATCGGTAGACGAGAAGGAGGTGGCCCGTTGACTACCATAACGTAGAGGTTGAGGAGCTTAGTGATACTCTTTTAGATCCCATATCGGTTCACTCATTTATAGTCCCACGTCATGGGAAAAAGGAAAATTTAATTCTGGCACTTCTGGGATTTAACCCATGTTTCTCTACACCTCATCGACATCAACTTGTAGATTATCAACGTTCACCGTAAATTGAACTAAAATTATCATTGGGTTTGGCTGAGCATTAGTATTCGTACGGAGGTTCTCTAAGATAAATATTCAAGAGTATTATTAATTTTTTTCTAAAATCGTTGATAAAGGTGTATAACTCTAAGGCAGTTTAATAGAGGATCTCAACCAATACGAAGGTAGGCAAAGGAGTGAAATCGTACCTGAAAAGGAAACAATTCTTTATTTTTATCTAAAAATAATATCATTGAAAAAGGAAGAAAATGTTTTTGGTATTTTTAATAATAGAGGAAGTAAAATTGCATAGTGTAGTTGTTATTATTAGGTTCACTTGTATTATGTTTCGCGTATGGTGAAAGTGAAATGATGGATAAGACTTGAGTCTAGGAAATAATGGGGTATGTTATACAGTACACGGTTTAACTAGTTTATAAACTCGCGAATAGGGTTCTATTTTTAAAATGGGCAAAATAACACGAAATTTATGTGGTAAGATGATCCGGATTTTCAATAGAGTTTATTGTTAGAACCAAAAATCTTGGTACGAATGTCCTAGGGAAGACGCTTATATGAGGTTTATGGATAGTGAGTTAGTGTAATGGTTCGTCCATTTGGCATCACTTCCACAATATACCTATTGAATATAATGGAAACTACTCATTTGTACGTGTAAAAAAATCATTTGATACGCTTGAGTGTATGTGAATCATCTCATGATATACCCAATGGTGACAAAACATACGAGAGACAATTTTATATACTCGACTTATGTGAACGAGTTACCTTATATATACCTATTTCATTGAGCATTTTCAAGTAGTGTGATATGAGGGAACCGTTCGATATATGTTGAAGATACATGGATAATAGAAGGTGGGAGTCATATCGCTTAGGTTAATCACGCCCCATATGACTGACAAACCATCACAAAGTAACTCCGCAATATGAGGAAAATATAAGGTATATAGATAGTGCTCACGTGATGTAGTTTCCAAGATCCATTAGTCTTAATTAGTATCTTTATGAAAAGTCTTATATATATATATATATATATATATATGTATATATATATATATATATATATGTATATATATATATATATATATGTATATATATTGAGAGGGATATGTACAACTACCAAGCATGAAGTAAAGAATGAGATTATACATGAATAGTATGTGAAAAATGAACTAAACGTATAAGGAGAGTAAAGAAAGTAAGTCTATATAACCAATGTAAAAACATGGGGTATGTACAAGTGGACAGAGCAGGGGGACATATAAAATGTTTGAATATACATAATGATGTTGGTATATGTAAAAAGTTAGGGTGATATTATCATATATGCAACTCAAGCTAACATGGAGATATGTGCAAGTGAAGAGAACATGGCTATTTACATAAGTGGTATGTGAAACATGTGAGTGTGGATGGCTATATACAAATGTAATGAAGTATGTGAAAATATGGACAGGTGAAGTGAAAAATGGCAAACATATACATGTGGATGTGACAAATGGGATATATATACAAGTGACTAAAGCATGGGCACTTATACATGTGACATGAGGCATATAATATAAAATAGGTTATATACATATGATAAGAAAACAAGTTTAATTAATTGAAATATGCATGGATAATAAAATATGAGCATATGATATATAACATGGGAGCATGGGGGTAAATTGATTTGGCAAGAATATTGTATTTTTCACCCCTTATACTTATGCATTTAAGCCCCCTCGTATACCTTAATTCCTATATTCATCATCGTTAACCAGACAACCTTCATTTTATTTGTTAACATTTTATATGAGGTATAATTGAGCTTTTGTAGGTATTAAAGTGCTTAGCGTGAAGTTTGGTCACATTCTGGAAAAGTCCCATTAAAGATTGCAGCTTCGTGGGAATTTTAGTAATTTCTATATTTGCATTTTAATCCTGAACGCTTCACGGAAGTTTAATTCCTTTTATTTATTTTTGTGTGACCACGGATGGGGCATGATTCCGATGTATAATGAAGAAGTTATGGAATTTTTAGGATGGTTTTTACTTCAAAAGCACACTCAAGGGAACATTCAAGGGCATTTTAGTCATTTAATCATTTGGGTTTTTGGCCTAATATCTTCTTGGATGTTGTATACCTCTAAGTTATCTCCGAGTAGCCTCTGTTTGTGCCTAATTTCGAGTTTTAACGAAGAAGTTACGTCATTTGTCCATAAAGATGGACAAAGCTGAAAAATTGCATACTTGTAGGGGCGAAATTGATTCCGACTTCTCCGAATCGATTTAGAATGCTAGAAAACCCACAAATCTCTATTTTTAATTGGGTTTTTGGTGGGGTATTTATATGTAAACATTATATTAAGGGTAAAAACTCATTTTTACATCATATTAGGTTAGTTTTAGGTTAGAGAGGGGATTTCGGGTGGAGCTTTATCTCTCCTAGGGTTTGCACCCAAATGGGTTTATATGGCACTATTCATCTTCTTCCTTGTTAATGTAAGTTCCCATTGTTTATTTTCTTACTTTTCTACTTATTTACTTGCCTTGTATCTAGCTTTTGATGCTTAATTAGTTATTTTATTTGATTAATTAGTTTTATTTATTGCTTTAATCATGTGTAGTACTTAGTATGAGGGTTGGGGTCATTTCTCCGCCATTAATGGGCGTCGAGCTCCGAAAGTTGGTTTTGAGGGAAATTGCATTTAATTGAAACCTCGTGTATTAAAGTTACATTACTATGCGTTTAACTTTTTTTGTCATGCAACATTAGTGTTTATAGTGATAAAATCCCTTGCATTTTTGGGCTAAAATCCCTTCATATGTGATGTTTATGATTAACTAAAAATGCTCAGTTAAATGTTTCCGAACCAAAAATGTGATTATTAGTTGTTTATCCCATGGTGGGTATGAGATCCTAACTCTCGTTCAATTAATATTGTTTAGAGTCAACTTATTATTTTTTCCTTTTTCACCTTAACACCCTATCACCTTTTGCACTTTTATTCCTAGAGTGATAAATGAATTAAAATCTATACGACATTCCCTGTGGATTTCTTATGATACCCGACTTATTGTTTTTATTTCCTCGCAAGTGTAGTCATAGCTTAGATTTTTTCATCGCGGCGGCAAATGAAAAATAACGACAGTGCCTTTACACGAGCACACGGTTCGCGCTCGATCAAAATGGCGCCATGGCTGGGGAGTGTTTTATAGATAGTAGTTTTTTTTCCTAATATTTCTTTTATTCATATTTGTATTCTTTATTTTCTCCTTTCTTTTTGACTTGTGCTAGATTGTTTCGAGAAATTGAATTTTTTGTGCTTGTTGTTTTATTGAATTAGGTTATTTTGAAATGTCTCGCTATAACTCTTTAGATAACTCTTATTATTCTGAGAATAGTTTCCCCAGTTATACTCCCAAAATAATGAGGTAATTCCTACAAATTCTTGAAGCTCAGCGCATTGAGCGTGAAATTTAAGAGTATGTAAGTAATCCCTCATTGCCTTGTGAGGATTCTTTGGGAAGAGGGGATCCCGCTAGCTATGAGAAAACCTCACAAGAAGATGTTATGTCTGCTTATTCGTTTGATTATGAGTTAATGATAAAGGAAATTAATGACCAATACGAGAGCTCTCAGGCTTGGTATGATGAAAATAACTCCATGCTAGATGAAATCATTACTTTACAAAATCGGTTTGAGGTTGAAACTTGCGTTTCACCTCAACCCCTTTTTGAGGAAGAAATGATTGAGAGTGATCCAAGCACTTTTGAATTTGAACCTCTTATTAATTCTTCCAATTGTATTGTGGTTGATGGTCTTTCCTTTCCTTTATTCTCTACTGTTCTAGAATAATTAAATTTTTCACAAGATTCGATTGAAAGTTTTGAGGACTTTAACTCGATTCTTGAATGAGAATGTTATTTTGAGATGCTTCATCTCATGGGCTATTCACTTTCACTAGCCCCACCTCCCCTTCCAATTGAAAAACCTGGGGGATGTGATTTTAATTTTCCAGAGATCAATGTGGTCTTGTCACACTTAGCATCCAAATCCCCAATCGTCCTCCAAAAATTGATAATTGGTGATGGCTCATTTGTTATGCCTTACACATGCCTTTCGTTGTTCAAAAGGAATTCATATCTTCCGGGAGGCATGTTTTCTTTGGAGGGTCCACCATTAATCTTTCAAAGTCAAATCCCATTTTGGGTAGATCCTCAATTATTTAGACTTCTAGTGTATAGTTAGTTAGAAGTCCAAATTGTAGGTTGTAAATAGTTAGGTTTTTATTCTTTCTTTCTTTAATTTTTCTTTCCTTCTCAATTTCGTCTAATGTAATTAGTTAAACTTTTATTATTGCTTATCGTTATGCTCAGTACTAAATTTTTTTGTAGATTCTTTGGACTCATACTTATCCGGGGATCGCTCCAATTTTGGGTAATATCATTATTTTCCTATCTTTGTGTTGTGTTCTTAATGCGCATTGAGGACAATGCAACATTTAAGTTAGTTGGTGTAGGATATTCTATCCATTTCATGTTTAGTCCATGGATTTGATCACATGTTAGTTACAAAGCATGCCTTCTGTTAAAAATTGAAAATTTTTCAAAAATATTTTCATTATTTTTCCTCCTTTGTTGGGCTTTTTGCCCTTGTTTCGAATGATAAATTTCAATAATTGTCCGATCCAATAGACAACTCAATGACGCATGTCCTATATTTTAGAGGTTATTAGACTTTAGTCCTCAAATCATTGATATTATGGATAACTTTATGAACTAAACTTAACCCACGAGCACATGCACTTTTCTTGTTATATTGATTTGGTTTTAAGATTTTTATAACTCGGTAATCTTTTGTTGCATTGTATATACTTACACCGAGTGATCTTTGGTATTTTCTTCATTTGTGAATGTTTATACACTATTCATTCCTCCTTGAAAACGTTGAATTCGTCGGTAATCTCATTATTCTTTTATTTGATCACTCCGTTCATTTTTGAAATATTTTACTTGAGCATGATTTTCAAAGTTTGTTTTGCCTCGAGAATTGCGTAAACTTTATGAAACGATCACATGTAATCTTTGTTATATCAACCATATTGGCCTAGACCTCGCCTTAAATATTTCCCCTCGTCAACCCCTTTGAGCCTAAACATAGCCTTTCGTTTCATAACCCAAAATCCAATGACCAACTCCAAATTGGAGTTATATACCATACATATTACCTTTTATACCTTTGTTTAGAATTATACTTAGGATTTGATGATGTTCATGTTTTGTGATTCCAATTAGGCATATGAGAGTGAGAAAAGTGAAGAAGAAAGCGAAGTGAAAAATAAAAGAAAAAGCAAAAACAAAAGAAAAAGTGAGAAAAAGAATAATAGAAACGAGGAAGTTTGTATATGTTGTAGGTAGTGATAAATAATCCTTGTTACTCTCCTATTTCATATTTAATGCTTGTTATGGAAGTTATTTTCCAATTTTGAAATTGCCCGCAATTTTCCATTATCCACAGTTTTTCTTCCCCGAACAACTTTGAATCCTTACATATACCCTTCATTTCGTAGCTTAACCCCAAACCTACATTACAACCCTATAAAGTCATATGTGATCCTAGGGTGAATTTAATTAAAAACTTTAAATAGTTTTGATAATCTGTGAAAATGCATTTCGCCTACTTTAATGAGCGGTATATGTCATTGAGATTATAATATTTTTATTTTCTATACAGCGTTCTTCAATTACGACATATGCGCCACCTAGTTTCAATTTACATTTACTCTTTATGCCCGCATGTCCCGTGTATTACCTCCATTTTCATAGTGAATTCATTTTTTGAGTGTAATATCCGGTGATGATTGATATATGCATGCCTTTATGTTTATCTAGTTTATTTAAGTTTTTACCAAATCATACTTTGCATAAGCTCGCTCCCCTCCCACTTTTAAGGTTTCAGTTGTTTGAAGTCCGTTCTATAATGTTAATAACAACGGGCTTTTGTTATGCTAATAACATGTCTAAAATATTTTTTGTATTGTTGAATTTTGTCACATGTGATTAGGCATATTTTTAGAAAACCATATGATGTTTGTAGGTTTCATCCCTAGAAACCCTCACGAGACGACACTCGTCCACTAGGGTAACCATGGGGTTTAACCGCTTATTGCAAATGCTAAATGCAATCTTGCGCCCGCGAAAGTGGCTTTTATCGCGTTTGTAAATATCTCCTGTTGTGTGATTTTTTTGTACTTCTTCTTCCTTTGTACTTCATTGATAGGGACTAGCAATGTGTAAGTTAGGGGGTGTAATTCAGCAAAAATATTATACTATTCACCCCTCATACTTACTCATTTTAGTCCCCTCATGTACCTTAATTCCTATATTTATGCTCGTTAACTAGACAACCTTTGTTTTACATGTTAACATGCTATATGAGGTATAATTGAGCTTTTGTAGGTATTAAAGTGCTTAGCGTGAAGTTTGGTCGCTTTCCAGAAACGTTCCGTTAAACTTTGCAGCGTTGGAGGCATTTTATTAATTTTATCATTTGGGTTTTAATCCCAAACACTTGATAGAAGTGGAATTCCTTTGATTTCTCTTCGCATGGCCGCAGATGGTGCACGATTCAGATGTATAATGAAGAAGTTATGGCATTTTTAGGATGGTTTTGACTTCAAAAGCACACTCAAGGGCATTTTAGTCATTTCATCATTAGGGTTTTTGGACTAATGTCTTCTTGTATTAAAGAGCATTTTAGTCAAGGGAATTTTAGTCATTTCCTCTCAGTTATATTCATGTATCCTCCGTCCCTGCCTAATTCTGAGTTAGAACGAAGAAGTTACGGTATTTTCCGTAAAGTTCGACAAAGCTGAAAAATTGCAGATTTGTAGGGGCCAAATCGATTCGCACTTCTCCGAATCGATTCGAAATGCCAAAAAATCCACGAATCTCTATTTTTAAGTGGGATTTTGGTAGGTTATTTATATGTAAACATTATATTAAGTGTAAAAATGCATTTTTATATGATATTAGGTTAGTGTTAGGTTAGAGAGGGGATTTTGGGTGGAGCTTTATCTCTCATAGGGTTTGCACCCAAATGGGTTTGTATGGAACTATTAATCTTCTTCCTTGTTAATGTAAGTTCCTAATGTTGTTTTTCTTACTTTTTTACTTATTTACTTGCTTTGTATCTAGTTTTTGTTGATTAATTAGTTATTTTCTTTTGTTAATTAGTATTATTTCTTGCTTTAATCATGTGTAGTAGTTAGTATAAGGGTTGGGGTCATTTCGCCGCCATTAATGGGCATCGAGATCTGAAAGTTAGTTTTGGGGAAAAATATCATTTAATTGAAATCTCATGTATTAAATTTGGATTACTATGCATTTAACTTTTTTGTCATGCAACGTTAGTGTTTATAGCCATAATCTGAATTTAAGACGCGTGTGACCATTTTTTATTTAAAACAAAAATTCTCGCATTTTTGGGTTAAAATCCCTTCATGTGTGATGTTTATGATTAACTAAAAAGGTTGAGTTAAATGTCTTCTAACCAAAATTTGTATCATTAGTTATTTAGCCCATGGCGGGTACGCGATACCAAGTCTCATTTAATTAATATTGTTTAAGGTTAACTTATTATTTTTCCTTTTTTTCACCATAACACCCTATCACCTTTTGCACTTTTATTCCTAAAGTGATAAATCAATTATAATCTATACGGCATTCCCTATGGATTTCTGACAATACCCAACTTACTGCTATGCTTGCCTCATAAGTTTAGTCGTATATTAGGTTTTTGTATCACGGTGGCTAACGAAAAACAATGATAGTGACCTTACACAAGCACACGGTTCGAGCTTGATCATAAATATATAAGTGAAAGCATATACACACGTGTAGAAAAAGGGAGAAAAGAGAAAGCAAATCCCATTTAAATAGATTATATTCCTCTAAAATAGATCATTTCCCCTCAACAAAGATTCCACTATGGACAACCGTGAAGGGTGTTCGCCCTGAAATTTTTGAAAAATACGGTCAAGGAAGAAAATCCCTTTGCCACCATTTGTGAGGAATTTGTGGGATACTAGGGTAATAAAATCGGTCATCGTCAACGGTGTGTGAAAATATAAAGATAGGATTAGACAACCTAATCTATTGAAAATAGAAAAAAGATGTATCGATCTCCGAAGATATGGAAAAAAAACTAGCGATTCATATAAAACCAAATAGATTACGGGTTTGAGGACTAAGTTACGGAATGGAAGGTGTTGGTCACCCATCATTCCCTTTCGGTCTCTCATGAGCGATACAAATGTTATCCTTCTGCTAAAATGTGTAGTCGTGTGTATAATATACGCGGAGTGGAAAATATATATGTATGTGAACAGTGAATGGGCAAAGAAATCATTGTGTCTGCATCATGGAAAACACGAAAAAGAATAATTCTACGGAGAAATTTTTTAAATAAAGTGAAAAATATAAAGATATCAAGAATATGATCGATGCCTCGGATCATGACTCACTATGAAAGAGGGAATACGCACGTAAATGGGACAGCTAAAAAGTGGATTAAATAAATAAAAATTGTCAGGATATTAGCGATATATCATATCGAAACTCACTATGAACAAGTGAGTAGGCATGTTAACGTGACTTATAGAAAGTAATATAATTGGATAAATAAAGAAAATAATAAAAAAAATATGATCGATGCACTGGATTGTCACTAACTACAAACAAGTTAGTTCCATGTCAATGGACCACTAAATGAGTTAAAATATATAGAATAATGTACACACACACACACACACACACACACACACACACATATATATATATATATAGTAAAAATGAATGGAGAAGAGTAAAGTAAAAAAAGAGGACTTCAATCCCAAAAAAACCGGGGACACCTATGTTGTTGAAAATAGACATCAAAGTTCATGTAGATCGAAAAGAAAATAAATGTGGGGTCTAATCCATAAATATGAAGGTAGAATTTTTATTTTAATCTATAAAAAAATATGCACAAGTAGTAAAAACGTGAAAACGTAACAACCCTCGCTTTTGAGAACTCATTTTATATTAATTTACTGTGTGAAGTAATTATATAAAATGTTGAAAATGGAGTAAATATAAAGTAATTGAGTTAATTGAACTTATTTACTAGGTTGTTGCATATTTGTTGTATGTGTATGTAAATATCATCATGTTAAGTTTTATAGTGTCATATGCTTTAAATGATATTTATGGTTTAAATGAAATCGGAACTTGAAATGATTTATAAAATTGTCGGATGCTAGTTTAGAGGACGTGGTTAGCCCTGAAATGTGCGAGATAGTCAAAATGAGTGCCATATTGTATTTTTATGTTTCGGGCACTTTTGACTGGTTTTAACATAAATGTGTAGTTGTGAGTCATTTTAATGGGGTATGAACCATTTAAGTTGGGAAATTTAGACTAAAGCCACGATTTAAGTCTTGCGTTTCATTTATTTCTCTTAAGTGTATTTACTAAACCTAGAGAGAAAGAGAGAAGAAGAGAATTGAGGAGAAAAGAGGAGAAAAAGAAGAAATTGGAGATTGAAGATTTGGGATTGCTTCTACCAAGAGAAAATCTGAGATTTCAACCTTAAGGCAAGTTTTCTACTTGCTAATATGTGATCTAAGATGAAAATTTTGTATTGATTGTTGTGGATTGATTTTGGTTTAACAATTTTAGGGCTTTGAAGGGCTATGTAGGTTTTGAACCCTTGAAAGTTGATTTAGATATTTATTAGTGTAAATAATATTTGTTATATGCATTTATGATTAGTTGGTTTCCATAAATGATCTTGGTTTGGGTAGAAATGAGTTGGGAGAATTTGGAGTACAAAACTCCATAGCCAAAAGTAGAATTTCTGGGCTGGGCGAATCGAATAGCCATAGGGACAACTTACAGGTCTTAGTGGACCGAATCGATTCTGCCTGTCCGAATCGATTCGGCAATTATGCAGAAAGTCAGGTTTTCATATCCGAATCGATTCGGCTGGTCCGAATCGATTCTCTTTCAGACCAAATCAATTCTCTTTCAGACCAAATCAATTCGTCCAGGGCGAATCGATTCGGAAATCCTGCAGTTTTTGAGTTATTTTTCTAACTCAATTCCAACCTTTTTTCTTTATGATTAAGAGTTAGGAACCTTCTTGTATGAAGTAAACTTAGAGTCCTAGAGTCCTAGATGATTTAGTTAACTACCTTACATTAGGAATGGTTTAAATGGGACTTATTCTAGTGGTGTACAAATTGATGTTCGGGCATTCTTTTCTTTTCGTTAATTATTATGAGTCTAGGAGTGTAAGGTCGTGTTTGGGAGACTTTAGAAGCTCAAGTGAGCTATGATAGTCTTGATGGTTTATTATAACACCACAAAAGGGTGTTTGGAGAATAAATTGAGAATTTATTTATTTATTGAGGTTATAATGATGATATGAATTACGTATGGCTCCGGGTAAAACGTGATGTATTTATTAAATGGAAATGGAAATGAAGAAAATAAAAATAGTAAATGATAATTTACTTAAACACACCTCTATAAATGCCATCATAAGGGAAGTTCGCGCGTGAGGTGAAGTCCCCTGGCTAATGAATGCAGGGTGAATATAGTCCTAGGCCATATGAGCATTTATTATATGTTTCCTCT
Source organism: Sambucus nigra (assembly GCA_949130495.1). Lineage (NCBI taxonomy): Eukaryota > Viridiplantae > Streptophyta > Magnoliopsida > Dipsacales > Adoxaceae > Sambucus > Sambucus nigra. Next base: position 257,989,585 of record OX422224.1, read on the forward strand.
ACACTAGTGAGGTAATTTTGGGTGTGGTTATGACTCACTCGCAGGCATATGGCCGCTTCTCGACGTCTTGCATTGTAGGTGCCCAGGTTGTCTTGGTTGATAGGACTTGGAAGATGATGGTCATTTAGGGACGCGCACAGTGGGGAAACCCAGACGGGCGGTCTTAGAATCGTTATATGTATGTGAATATAACTATTCTTATTCACGTTGGACTTGATTTATGATAAATGCCACAAAGAGAATATAATTGTGACTATGTTTCCTCATAAGGAACGAAACGATTAAATGAATCAGTGTAAATGATGGAAGTTTTTAATTAATGTTAATTATTCATATCCTTTTGCATAACCAAATTAAACTTATGATCATTTAATTTGTTTTAGTTATGCATTGAATTGTGTAGGTAGATTCTTATTACTATCAATCATGATTTACTATTCATAAATGTCATACTCTTTATTCATCTGGTGATTATATAAAACCGGGCCCTGACCCGTTCATATTTCTTGTTGTGCATGAATCTTATATTCACTTAGGTGCTCCGCCGCAAGGACGCCCGTTCTAACTTTCATATCTCGATGTTTTTGGGGAGCCATGATACTTTGCGGATATTATGGGATATGTTGTTAGATGCCTTCATTTTTGTACTCTAGTTATGATCGGGTCATTTATTAGGGCGTGTGGACCAACCTATTGTATTTTCTTATTGTAATGTATTATGTAATTTACATTAAACTGTTGTATTACATTGTAGTGATTATTGACCGACAGCATATTCGGTCCCCTTATTGTATATTTGATATGGATGTAATATAAGTTCTTTTGGATTTCCACTTTCTTTTCAAATTGGGTTGGTCAAATTCTTTCCTCAACTTATAAAAACAAATTTTTGGCAACCCATTTTTTCTGAAATATAGGGTGGTTACCCCGTATACTTATTGTATTATTTTGATGCTGAGAATGATTCATCTATGATTCCCACTATTATTGAAGTATTAGGCTGGCCACCCCTCATTTTGGTGAGTGGGTTGTCACAGATGGTATCAAAGAATTAGGTTCTAGAGTCTTTAGGATATGTGCGGACTTGTAACGTTCTACCGTAGCGTTATTTGATATAGAGCTTAATGTTAGGACTGTTTGGTTGCCTATGCTTACGATCTTCTGCAAAATAGATTGTTTTAAATAGTATCCTAATTCTATTGTTTCTTTATCATAGATGCCACCTAAGAGAGGTTGCCCCGCTAGAAGGAATATAGTTGTAGATGAGGAAATAGATCCTCCCCCACCGCCGCAAGGAACAATAAGTGCTGCTGATGTAGCAAATATCGTGGCCCAAGCGGTCAATGCTGCTATGACCGCCGTGGTTCAGTAATTACCACAAGCCCAGCAAGCAAGGGCTCAGGATGTACAATCTCCTACGGGACCTTCTCCGTGGGAGAGAGTTAGAGAGTACTTTTTAAAGGGCCATCCCTCGAAATTTGATGGAGGCTCTGATGTTATTAGAGCTAATCAGTGGAAAAAGAATATGCAGCGCCATCTTCGAATGGTGGAGTGTGGTGAGGACAGAAAACAAACCCTTGCTACTTTCAAACTCGTTGGAGATGCATTACATTGGTGGGAGTCTATGACTACACCAGAGCAGAGGGATGCTATGACTATCAATGATTTCTGGTTTTTGTTTGATTGGAGGTACTTCCCTCCCGCAGTTCAAAGGGAGATGAGAAGGAAGCTTTAGGATATGGTGCAAGGAGAGAGATCTGTTGTGGACTATGAAGAGGAGTTCACTCGGTTAGCAAGTTTTGTGCCTGAGGAGGTGACTCCGGAGGAGAGGACGATATCCAAATTTATTATAGGTTTGCATTAGAGGATACGGTAACATTTGCTGGGCAATCTAGCCTTACAGACTTTTGGAGATGTGATGAATGCAGTGTTACTCCATTGTTAGGAACATCGGTTGTATGTTCAAGGTAGTAAGAAGGCTTCAGTTATGGGGAAAGATGGGAAACCCGGAGGTAATGGGATTGGAGGAGGAGCATTTCCCTCGTCCCAGTCTTCGAGAAATAAACAAAAAGAAAGGGACCGCCAACAAGGGGGTTTGTCTAAACGACAACGTTTGGGTGGGTTTATTGAGGGTGGTAATAACAATAGGCAAGGTCAAGGTGGACCGCAACCGCAACAAGAAAGTAGAGGTGGAAATGGAGGTAGAGGCCATCCAGGCCAAGGAGTGGGGCAGTTTAGAAATAAACCGGGGCCGAAATCATGAGAATGCGACGAATCGATGCTTTCAATGTGGAGAGTTGGGCCATTTCAAGAGGTCGTATCCTCAATTGATTGGGGGACAGCTTCCTAGGATTCCACAGCAGCCACAGGCTCAGTTACCGCCACAAGTACCTAATCCCATTGTCCCTCCACAACAGGGACAACTACAGTATGATCATGTCTATCATATTCAGGATGCTATGCTTCCTTCGGCTCCGCCCGCATCGCGAGCTATTAAGGGTAAGTTTCTCATTCTGGGACACAGGGGTCGTCTATTGTTTGATATGTGTGCAACACACTCGTTCGTTTCTAGAAGTTTTGCTCAGTCTACAGAGTTGATTAAATCTACAGAAAGTACCGTCACTAGTGTTGAGTCTTCTATGATTGATGGTTCACTCATTTTCTTTGTTTGTAAACAAATAGGAATAAATCTTGGTAACTTGTGTTTTGAAACTGATTTTCTCGTCCTTGATATGGTCGGGTATGATGTAATCCTGGGTATGGATTGGCTAGTGAAGTATCATGCGATAGTTAATTGCTATGGGACGAGTATAGTTTTTGCTATTATGGGGAAAGAAATGTTTTTAGTGGTTATGCCTCGTTCAGAAGGAGGTACTAGCTCTTACTTGTACTGTATTGCAGAGGAGACTTCTCGGGATGTAGTCATTTCCTTAGATTCTATTTCGGTTGTTAGAGATTTCGAAGATGTTTTTCGGGAAATACCGGGTTTGCCTCCCAATAGGGAAATTGAGTTTGTAATCGACTTAGCACCGAGAACTCGATCGATTGCAAGAGCTCCGTATAGTATGGCTCCTGTTGAGATAAAGGAGTTAAGGGACCAGATTCAAAACTTGCTAGAGTAAGGGTTTATTAGTTGAAGTACGTCATCGTGGGGCGCTCTGATGTTATTTGTGAAGAAAAGGGACGGTTCTCTCCAGTTGTGTGTTGACTATAGAGAGTTGAATAAAGTCACCATCCGGAACAAGTACCCGTTGCCTCGGATTGATGATTTGTTTGATCAAATTAGGCGAGCATCGTACTTCTCTAAGATAGATTTGAGGACGGGGTATCACCAGTTGCGGATACGGGAGCAAGATGTGTCCAAGACCGCTTTCCTAACGAGATATGGGTCCTATGAATTTTTGGTTATGCCATTTGGACTAAACAATTCTCCTGCCGTGTTTATGGACCTCATGAATAGGGTATTTCGGGACTTCCTGGACCAGTTTGTCATTGTGGTCATTGATGATATTCTAGTGTATTCTCAAACAGAATCTGACCATGCTACTCATTTGCGGTTGATCCTACAATGGTTGAGGGATCACCAATTGTATGCCAAGTTCGAGAAGTGTGGTTTTTAGATGCAGGAAGTAGAGTTTCTGGGTCATATTGTGACATCCCAGGGTATTTTGGTGGACCCAAGAAAAGTTGTTGCGGTGAGGGAGTGGGGTCAGCCCACGACACCTATCGAGATTCGTAGTTTTCTGGGCTTGGTTGGTTATTACCGCCGATTTATCAAGGGTTTTTCTATGATTGCTATCCCTATGATAAATTTAACCCGGAAAGGGGTGAGGTTTGTATGGGATGATTCTTGTCAGTCGACTTTTGACAAGCTTAAGGATAGGTTGACTTCTGCTCCAGTGCTTGCGTTACCAAGGCCAGGATTGGAATATTTAGTCTTTATCGACGCATCTATGCGAGGATTGGGAGGTGTACTTCGACAAGAGCAACGGGCTATTGTTATGCTTCTCGCAAGCTAAATCCCCATGAAAAGAATTATCTGGTGCATGATTTGGAACTTGCCGCAGTCGTCTTTGTCTTGAAGATTTTGATTCATTATCTCATGGGGGAGAAATCTAGTCTTTTCACTGACCATAAATCGTTGCAGTATTTATTTTCACATAAAGATTTAAATATGCGACAACGCCAGTGGTTGGAGTTTGTGAAAGACTATCAATTTGACATCCACAATCACCCGGTCAAGGTGAATATGGTCGCGAACGCTTTGAGTAGAAGGCCCGAGGGGGAGTTAGCAGAGGTCTTGAAAGCCAAATGGAAGGAGCTTAGTCAGGAGGACGCGATTACTAGGGCGTTTATGTCGGTGTTGACCGTTACGCCTACTATGGTGGCAAGGGTTGTAGAAGCTCAAGGAAGAGACAAAGGTTGTCAGGACCATATACGCCAATTGCTGACCGAGGGAGCAGAATCCTACTCTATAAGTTCGAAGGGTGGATTATATTTCCACGGGAGACTCATCGTCCCGGACGGAGGGGATTTAAGACAGGCCGTGATGACATAATCTCATAGGTCTAAATTTTCAATGCATCCTGGAGGGGACAAGATGTATAAAGACATGCGCCGTCAGTATTGGTGGGCGGGCATGAAACTGGATATTTATGAGTTCTTGTCCTAATGTGGTACTTGTCAATTGGTCCAGATAGATCATCAGCGACCAACGGGTTTATTGCAACCCTTGTAAATTCCGGTGTGGAAGTGGGAGAGTATATCGATGGATTTCATCACGGGCTTGCCAACATCGTAAAATGGTCACGATTCTAATTGGGTTATCGTTGATCATTTGACTAAGTCGACACATTTCCTAATGGTACGCACCGATTACAATACTTCTCGTTATGCCCAGATATTTATTGCAGAGGTTGTTAGACTCCACGGGGTGCCAATAAATATAGTCTCCGACAAAGATAAGATATTTTTTTCCCATTTTTGGTAAAGTTTCCAAGAAGCCATGGGAACCGAATTGAAATTGAGTACTTCTTATCACCCTCAAATAGATGGGAAGACATAAAGAGTCAACCAAATGTTGGAGGATATGCTCCGAATGTGTGTACTTGATTTCAAAGGCGGTTGGGAACAATATCTCCCCTTGGTCGAATTTGCTTATAATAATTCATACCAATTTACTATTGGGATGGCACCCTATGAAGCACTTTATGGCCGGTCTTGTAGATTGCACACTTGTTGGTTGGAGGTGGGCGATAATAAGTTTCTAGGACCTGAAATGATCCAGGATACTTCTTCCAAGATTGAACTCATTCGGAATCTTATACGGATAGCTCAAGATCGTCAAAAGAGTTACGCTGATGCGAGTAGAAGGCATATAGAGTTAGAAATTGGAGATCAACTCTTAGTGCGAGTATCGCCGATGAAAGGTATAAAGCGTTTTGGGAAGAAAGGGAAGCTTGTGCCACGCTATGTTGGACCTTTTCCCGTTATTGCCAAGGTAGGCCCAGTGGCGTATCAACTTGCCTTACCGGAACACTTACAATAACTCCATGATGTGTTCCATGTCTCCTCTTTGAAAAAGTATAAGAGGTGTGAAGGATCCCTTTGGCATATTCCTTTGGAAGATATTAATTTGCAACCTGATATTTCGTATGAAGAGCAACCGGTTGCAATCTTAGAGCACGGAGACCGTAAACTGAGATCTCGAGTGGTGCCCTTGGTGCGAGTTCAATGGGGTCATCACGACGCCCAGGAATCAACGTGGGAGTACGAGGATGATATGCGAGAAAAATATCCGCATCTCTTTATACAAGGTCCGCCCTAATTTTGAGGGCGAAATTCCCTCAAAAGGGGGGGAGTATGTAACAACCCTCGCTTTTGAGAACTCATTTTATATTAATTTACGGTGTGAAGTAATTATATAAAATGTTGGAAATGGAGTAAATATAAACTAAATGAGTTAATTGAGCATATTTACTAGGTTGTTGCATATTTATTGTATGTGTATGTAAATATCATCATGTTAAGTTTTATAGTGTCATATGCTTTAAATGACATTTATGGTTTAAATGATGCCGGAACTTGAAATAATTTATAAAATTATTGGATGCTAGTTTAGAGGGCGTAGTTAGTCCTGAAATATGCGAGATAGTCAAAACGAGTGCCATATTGTATTTTTATGTCTCGGGCACTTTTGACTGCTTTTAACATAAATGTGTAGTTGTGAGTCATTATAATGGGGTATTAACCATTTAAGTTTGGAAATTTAGACTAAAGACACGATTTAAGTCTTGCATTTCATTTATTTCTCTTAAGTGTATTTACTAAACCTAGAGAGAAAGAGAGAAGAAGAGAATTGAGGAGAAAAGAGGAGAAAAAGAAGAAATTGGAGATTGAAGATTTGGGATTGCTTCTACCAAGAGAAAATCTGAGATTTCAACCTCAAGGCAAGTTTTCTACTTGCTAATATGTGATCTGAGATGAACAATTTGTATTAATTGTTGTGGATTGATTTTGGTTTAACAATTTTAGGGCTTTAAATGGATTTGTAGGTTTTGAACCCTTGAAAGTTGATTTAGATATTTATTGGTGTAAATCATAGTTGTTAGATGCATTTATGATTAGTTGGTTTCCATAAATGATCTTGGTTTGGGTAGAAATGAGTTGGGAGAATTTGGAGTACAAAACTCCATAGCCAAAAGTTGAATTTCTGGGCTGGGCGAATCGATTCGCCCCTAGCGAATCGATTTTCCATAGGTATAGCTTACAGGTCTGAGTGGACCGAATCGATTCAGCCTGTCCGAATCGGTTCAAGTTTTCCTATCCAAATAGAATTGATTCGGCCAGGGCGAAGCGATTCGGAATTCCTGCAGTTTTTGAGTTATTTTTCTAACTCAATTCCAACCCTTTTTCTTTAGGCTTAAGACTTCGGAACCTTCTTGTTTGAAATAAACTTAGAGTCCTAGAGTCCTAGATGAGTTTGTTAACTACCATACATTAGGAACGGTTTAAATGGGACTTATTCTAGTGGTGTACAAATTGATGTCAGAGAATTATTTTCTTTTAGTTAATTATTATGAGTCTAGGAGTTGTAAGGTCCTGTTTGGGAGTCTTTAGAAGCTCAAGTGAGTTATGATAGTCTTGATGGTTTATTATAACACCACAAAAGGGTGTTTGGAGAATAAATTGAGAATTTATTCATTCATTCATGTTATAATGATGATATGAATTACGTATGGCTCCGGGTAAAACGTGATGTATTTATTGAATGGAAATGAAAATGAAGAAAATGAAAATAGTAAATGATAATTAAGTGAAACACACCTCTCTAAATGCCATCATAAGGGAAGTTCGCGCGTGAGGTGAAGTCCCCTGGCGAATGAATGCAGCGTGAATATAGTCCTAGGCCATATGAACATTTATTATATGGTTCTTCTGCACTAGTGAGGTAATTTCGAGTGTGGTTATGACTCACTGGCAGGCATATGGCCGCTTCCCGGCGTCTTGCATTGTTGGTGCCCAGGTTGTCTTGGTTGATAGGCCCTGAAAGATGATGGTCATTTAGGGGCACGGACAGTGGGAAAACTCGGACGGGCGGTCTTAGAATCGTTATATGTATATGTATATGAATATAACTATTCTTATTCAAGTTGGACTTGATTTATGACAAATGCCACAAAGAGCATATAATTGTGACTATGTTTCCTGATAAGGAACGGAACGATTAAATGAATCAGTGTAAATGATGGAAGTTTTTAATTAATGTTAATTATTCATATCCTGTTGCATAACTAAATTAAACTTATGATCATTTAATTCGTTTTAGTTATGCATTTAATTCTGTAGGTAGATTCTTATTACTATCAATCCTGATTTACTGTTCATAATTGTCATAGTCTTTATTCATCTGGTGATCATATAAAATCGGGCCCTGACCCGTTCATATTTCTTGTTGTGCATGAATCTTATATCCGCTCAGGTGTTCCGCCGCATGGACGCCCATTCTGACTTTCCTATCCCGGTGTTTTTGGGGAGCCGTGATACTTTGAGGATATTACGGGATATGTTGTTAGATGCCTTCATTTTTGTACTCTAGTTACGATCGGGTCATTTATTCGGGCGTGTGGCCCAATCTATTATATTTTCTTATTGTAATGTATTATGTAATTTACATTAAATTGTTGTCTTACATTGTAGTGACTGTTGACCGACAGCATATTCGGTCACCTTATTGTATATTTGATGTGGATGTAATATAAGTTATTTTCGATTTCCACTTCCTTTTCAAATTGGGTTGTTTAAATTCTTTCCTCAACTTATAAAACCAAATTTTTGGCAACCCATTTTTCTGAAATATAGGATGGTTATCCCGTATACTTATTGTATTATTGTGATGCTGAGAATGATCCATCTATGATTCCCATTATTATTGAAGTATTGGGCTAGCCACCCCTTATTTTGGTGAGCGGGTTGTCCCAAAAAAGTGGGGGGAAACTCTAATTTCCGGTTTATGAATTAAAACTTATTTTTAACGTTATGAAAATATGTCTACGAGAGTATATAATTAATAAAAATGTGATTATTGGGGTGAAAACAATAATTATGTAATGTGGGTACCCAAAATTAGAATGATGGGCCTGGCCGAGTAGCCCAATTGTGGCGACCCTAAGTCCAGACCCGCCATATCTTAACCGATTATGATTAAGTCTCCTCCTATGTTCCCATTAAGAGAGGTTCTAGGAAGAGATGAAAAACGTGGGTGAGTCCAACCCCCCCACTTACTAAAATGAACATGTATATAATAAATCCTAGGTCCGGGGCAAATGACACACTGTATTCTCTGTAATCACTCTCTAGAGTATATAGAAATAATACTGACTGCACCACCGTGGACGTAGGCACCTTTGCTGAACCACGTACATCTTTTGTGTATGGTTGGCATTTTATATTCCTTATTCTTCATGGTGATTGTGCTTCTCTTATCTCTTTGTGTTGAGTAATAATTGTCACCACAATTGGCGCCGTCTGTGGGAACGTTTATCTTCCCTGAGAAAGCCCACACCCATAAAGGAGTTGGAAATATTTGGTCACAGTAGTAATTCTCCCCAGGCAGGAGATTTTCAAGAACCTCCCGCTCCTCGCTGGATTAGGACTGGAGTTTGGCGTTCAGATCAGAGGGCTCGCCCAGAAAGGCCAGCCTCAGAAGAAAGCCAAGGGCCAGCGAGATCCGCGCAGATATCCAGACTGATTGACGCATACGAGGCGAGGCTCCAAGAGCAAAGGGAGTCTTCTTGCAGGCACGAAGCTGAGAACGCTGGCCTCAAAAGAAGATCGGACATAATGAAGAGAGAGCTCCATCGTACTACCAAGAAACGTCCGTACCACACTCCTAGCCCTCAGGCGAGGAAGTCTCGCAGCTGAGGAAGGAGCCCCAGGCATGAATCCCAGAGAGCTGAGGCAAATGAGTCAGAGGACGACCTGCTCGAGCAACTGCGACTAGCTCGCAGTCACAGAAGCCGAGATTGCAGCAACGAGAACATACGAAGTCTGGTTCGAAGGGAGATGGACCAACACCCTATCCATCACGGTACCAGATCGACCCGAGAACTCGCTAGGCGAGCTCTCAAAACTCAGATGAAATCACCTTTCTCGAGAGAAATCGAAGAAGAAGAAGCCCCCGAAAAGTTTATTATTCCAAGGTTCAAAATTTATGACGGTAAGACTGATCCCATTGATCACATCAGACAGTACCGCTGGACCATGACCCTCTGGAACCATCGAGACCCACTAATGTGCCGAATTTTCCCCTCGAGCCTGCATGACGTGGTGCAGAAATGGTTCGAAAGGATCCTCCACCGGTCCATTTTCCCCTCGAGCCTGCATGAGTTTCAAATCCCTGGCCGATATCTTTATGGATCGATTTATTACTAGTAGCTCCCATCCCAAAAGGATGGATGCTCTGCTGGCAATGAAAAAGATGCCCCAAAAGACCCTCCGAGACTACGCGAAGAGGTACTGGGAATTGTTCAACGAGGTCGAGGACTGTTCAGAGCAGGTGGCAGTGGCTTCTTTTAAAATTGGGCTACCCAGCTCTTCCCTTCTGTACCAATCCCTGACAAAGAAAGAGGCCATGACCATCGACGAACTAATGGCCCGCATCGAGAAGTATGCCATCTTGGAAGATGTGACCCGCCTCAGCACAGGGGAAAACGATCGAACTAAGCTCGCTGCCAAGGGAATCGATAAGATTGAGAACCGGAATAAAGGAGGAGAGAATGGAGGCATAAATGGCTCCAAGAATGGAGGCAACAATGATGTGTTGAAAACATTTCAGGCGGTCAACACCGTCTTCAAAGAACCAATTTACAAAATTCTCGCAAAAATCAAAGACGAGTCATTCATCAAGTGGCCCAGGAAGATGGGAGGAGATCCCTCGAAGAGGAAAAATGCGCTGAGATGCGCTTTTCACAAAGAGGGAGGACATAAGATTGAGCATTGCAAACCTATTAAGTCCCACCTCGAAAAGCTGGCCCAGTCCGGGCACCTGAACGAATTCGTATAGAAAAAGGCAAAGAAAGATACTGCCCATAGAGAAGTAAGGTCTGATAACGTACTCGAAGACGATGCCGGCCATGAATTCGCAGTAATTTATGGGGCATTCGATGCTAAACAGATTCAGGGCAATTCAGCTCGCATGGAGGTAAAAATGCTTACAGTGATGCAAGCTTTTCAGATTGATCCAGCGAAAACACATTCAAGAAAGCGTCGGCGAGCAGATCACGTCGACTATAGTAAGCATATCGTGTTTACAGATGAAGATATAGTGGGAGTGAGAACCCCACATCATAATTCTTTGATCATTACTCTAAGAATAACGAACTATGACGTCGACAAATTGCTCGTCGGCCAAGGAAGCTCATCCAAGGTGATATATCTCGACCTATTCAGAAAGTTGCAATTAAGCATCGCCGACTTAAAGGAAGATACCGTCCCTTTGGTTGTCTTTACTGGAAAGATGAATATGCCCTTGGGAAAGATCATGCTACCAGTAAGGGCAGGAAGTGTTTCTAAAATGATCGAATTTCTGGTGGTCGGCATTGACTCTCCATACCAGGCTATCCTTGGCCGAGGATGGCTACATGCAATGAAGGCAGTTTCCTCGACCTACCAACAGAAGCTCAAGTATGTAACCGAGCGAGGAGTAATGGAGATCCGTGGTGACCAAGCGATGACAAGAAGATGCTTCATAGCGGCCATCCGCCCAAAACCAGAAGAGAAGGTCGACAAGTCCAGCGAATGAGTTGAAGAACAAGAAGGTTTGATACCTTCGAAATACAAATTAAAGTACGAAAGGCCCGGAGTAAAGGAGACCAGGCTCCTCCCCTTCGAACGGGTCATCGAGGACCTGGATGAAGTCGCAGCTGGAGATAGCAACGATATCAGGATTTTCTTAATTGGATCTTCTCTCACAGATCAAGAGAAGAAGGAATTGACGGCCTTGCTGAGGAACAATATAGACGTCTTCGCATGGGAACCATACGAGCTGCCCGAAATTTATTCTAGTATGGTTTGTCATCAACTACACGACGATCCCACCTTCAAACCAATCGCGCAGAAGGCAGGGCGAACTGCACCCGAGAAGGCAAAAGCCGTGGAAAAAGAAGTTGAAAAACTGTTGGATGCAGGATCCATACGGGAAGTACAATTCCCAAGTGGTTATCCAACCCAGTAGTAGTTCCAAAAAGCAACGAAAAGTGGAGAGTTTGCATCACCTTCACTGACCTCAACAGAGCGTGCCCTAAAGACTATTTCCCCCTCCCAAAAATTGATCAACTGGTAGACACCACTACAGCTCACGAGAGAATGAGTTTTCTGGACGCATACTCAGGGTATCATCAGATCCCTCTGTATACCCCAGACCAAGACAAAACATCATTTATCACCACAGTTGGGTTATACTTCTATAAGGTGATGCCCCTCGGGCTCAAAAACGCAAGGGCAACCTACCAGCGGCTATTCACTAAGATGTTCAAGGACCAGATGGGAGACACCATGGAGGTCTACATCGATGACATGCTCGTTAAAAGCAAGAAGAAAGAAGACCACCTCTCAGACCTATCAAGAACCTTTGAAATCCTCAGGAAGTACCGAGTGAAACTTAACACGAGAAAGTGTTCTTTCGGTGTCCAATCAGGAAAATTTCTTAGGTACTTGGTCAGTAAGAGAGGCATCGAGGCTAACCCAGACCAGATCGATGCAATAAACAGGGTACAACCTCCTCGAACAATCCAGGACGTACAAAAGCTCACCGGTATGCTTGCTGCCTTAAACCGCTTTATCTCTAAGTCCTCCGAGAAGTGTAAGCCCTTCTTCCAGCTTCTAAAGGGAAATAAGATAGTAGAATGGAACCCAGATTGCTCGCACGCATTGGATGAGCTCGAGGCTTACCTCAGCTCCCCACCTCTGCTCGTCATTCCACAGTAAATAGATTCTTTGTACTTATACCTCTCTGTTTCCAACCACACTGTCAGTTCCGCATTAGTGTGAAAAATCGCAGGGATGCAACACCCCGTTTATTACGCGAGCAAGACCCTACTAGACACCGAACAGAGATACCTACCACTGGAGAAGCTCGCCTTTGCACTAGTAGTGGCTTCGAGGAAGCTGAAGCACTATTTTGAAGCCCACACTATAATCGTCCTTACATAACACCCCCTTAAAGCAATCTTGAGGAAGGCCGATTTGTCGAGCAGACTGTCTAAATGGTCACTCGAGCTCGGACGATTTGACATCCAATTTTAACCAAGGAACGCAATCAAGGGGCATATCCTTGCTGATTTCATAGCCGAATTCACAGGCGAGAAACCTTCCAACCAACCTCCACCAGAGAGACAAAAGGGGAACGACAAGACGGAGGAAACCTGGAAATTGTTCGTGGATGGAGCCTCCAACTCAAAAGGAGAAGGAGTAGGCATTGTCCTCATTACTCCAGATGATACAATCCTTGAACAAGGAATCAGGGTTGGATTTGCAGCCTCCAACAACGAAGCAGAATACGAATCCTTAATAGCCGGCCTCCAGAAGGCGGACACTTTGGGAGCAAAGCATTTACAGGTGTTCGACGATTCTCAATTAGTCTCCAATCAGATAAGTGGAGACTACAATCCCAAAGATGAAAGAATGGAAACTTACCTCACCTTAGTGAAAGAACTAATGGCTAGCTTCGAAGAGATCAATGTCCAGCAATTTCCCAGGGGACAGGACAGCCATGCTGACGCCCTAGTAGCCCTGAGTTCAACAGTCGATTCAGACATAAAAAGAATAATCCCCATCGATTTCCTTCCTCATCCGAGCATTAACCGTAACAGCAAGCCGTCAGGTGTGGAACAGGTGCCCCAGGTAGGGTCATCTCCCAGCTGGATGGACCCTTTAAATAACTATTTGAAGGATGACACGCTCCCAAATGATAAGAAGACCTCCCACAAGATAAGAGTCAAAGCTGCTCGCTTTCACTTATCTCCAGAGGGCAACCTATACGAGAGATCCTTTTATGGCCCCTACCTTCAATGCATTCACCCAAGGAATGTCGAGGAAGTTCTACATGAGATCCACGAAGGAATTTGGGGAAGCCATATCGAAGGAAGATCTCTAGCTTTTTGAGCAATGAAGGAAGGCTATTGGTGGCCATATATGCAAAGGGACTCTGTGGTGTATGTTCGCAAGTGCCTGAAATGCCAACTTCACACCCCTATGGTCCACCAACCTGCTAGCGACCTAAAATCACTGTCCAGCCCATGGCCATTCACCCAATGGGGAATGGACATCATAGGACCACTTCCTACCGCCACCGACAATCGCAAATATCTGTTGGTCATAACTGACTACTTCACCAAATGGATCGAGGCGGAACCCCTAGCTAACATCTGAGATGCATATATGATAAGGTTCATATGGAGAAATATAATCACCCGTTTTGGCATCGCTAGAACCATAATCACTGATAATGGAACGTAGTTCAAGAGTTGATCCTTTCAGAGTTTCTACGACGAGTATGGAATCAGACACCATTTTAGCTCGGTGGCCTATCCTCAGAGAAATGGTCAAGCTGAGGCTTCTAATAAGACAGTGATCGACGGATTAAAGAAACGATTAGAGTGAGCCAAAGGCGCATGGGTAAATGAATTACCACATATTCTATGGGCCTACCGAACCACCCCATTACGAGCGACGGGGGAAACCCCATTTTCGCTGACATATGGAATGGAAGCAGTTATCCCATTAAAAGCTGGCATGCCAACAGTGAGGTCCAGCCTCGTCCACCAGGGCCATAACGATGCAGCATTGCTCGCTGAGCTCGACCTATCCAATGAGCGTTGAGAGCTAGCCCTAGTAAAACTAGCGAGCTATCAGTAATAGCTCGCAAGGCATTATAACAAGAAGGTCAATCCAAGGGCATTCCAAGTTGGGGACTACGTCCTAATGAAAGTCTTGGGTAGCGCAGTAAGACCATCAGACGCAAGTTAGGGCCCAACTGGGAGGGACCGTATAAGATAAAAAGAAATGACCTGCAAGGAGCTTATCACTTGGAAACGCTGGAAGGCAGAGATATACCCCGAGCATGGAATGTATCCAATCTCAAGAAATTCTATTTTCAGAGTCTTCCTTTGCATTGTACTTATGTGACTGAAACTCATTAATCAAAGTTGTTTAACAGTTGCATTCTACGACGTGTCAGTTAACTAGTAGTATTTAGACTCTACAACTCACACACCCTTTCCAAGTGAAAGGCACACCGATCATTACATCACAAAAGGGAAATAACCCTCCTCAAGTTTTCGTTATGAAACATGAAAGACCTCTCTTAGAATTGCCCCTGGAAATATATGAAGCATTACAGGAGATCCTTAGGCAATATGGCCATGTAAAAATTGGTCACCAACAATGTTAGTTGAATAAAATCCTGACCGGATAAAACATCCAACACTATGTGTGTCCTCTCCAATTGCCACACTTAGGCTTAAGGGAGTGTGACGACACAACCTAAAAGGTAAAGTGGGGCAGAATGGTATCTCATTAGCATACTGGACTGGAAGGACACTTACTTGAGAATGCAAACATGCAAATATAGTCATTTAAGAGAGGCTCAAGATTATTGAACAAAGATGAGAAAAATATAATACAACTTGTTTATTCGGCAAATTCGCCCAAACCATAAATTTTATATTAATTCATCATATTTACAACAATTGCAATATGTGTTTAGCCAGCGAGCTCGCCCAAAACATTCACGTTACATCGCCTCAATATAAAATGTACAAAGTTACTACTGGTAAAATCTTATTGAGGATGAGGCCTCTGAGCAAGGTAATCAGCCACTTGGGCTCTCCGACCGTCATCAGGATGAGGAGCTAACTCCTCCTCAACTTCATTCACATCTGACTACAATAACTACCGAGGGATGGCATCAATGGGGATCCATTGATCATCTCTCCGGAAGGGGTTAGCCTTCAGGGTGGAAGGAGTAATCTCATGACGGTACCAGAGCATCGAGTTCCTCGTGACTTGCAACTCCCTCAAGGAACTCAACCACCCCCTGATGAAGGCCAGCTCTTCAAACTCTATCATCCTCGTTGGAGCATCTAGCCAACCATGATTGTAACCATCAGCCCATACTCGTCGAGGTCCTTTCTTAAACAGGTGCCTCAACCGGGTGACGTTCCTCTGGAGCCCAGCAGTAATCACATACGCTCGCTGGACATCACCACAAAGCTCTTCCATTTCCCTAGCTAAACCCCTGGTGTTCCGGCCAGCTCACGGAACGGTTGGAGGAGTAGGGCCTTGCAGCACAGGAGGAACATCGCCTGGACTAGTTCTAGCTCGCGATGAGGAGGAATCTCGTAATACTAAAGGAGCAGTGTTCAGCGCATGCTCCCTAAGTCGCGACATCTCTCTCCTCAAAGCTTCGTTCTCCTGCTGAAGAACCTCCCCAACCTGGTTGATCTCGTAAGCATCTAGAAGCTTTGCCCTTAATGTATTCACCTCATCTTGGACTGAAGAACCAACTTCTTCCATCTCTTGAAGCCTGTCCTTCAGCTTGGCCACAAGCTCAGATTGATCCTTATACTTCTAATTCCTTGATCTAAGAGAATTGCAAAGCTTAACAAAGGCTTGGCGAACCTGAGGACTTGCATTGGGACCAAGAGTGTTGCCCAATTGAGATGTGGAAGGAATATACTCTTCTGCATTAATGAACTACAATGCATAAAAGAGCAAGGAAAGACAGATTCATTCAGCACACTAAGGGAATGAGAAACATTTTTCATTTTATTAATAAGGGTCAAAGTACATCGAGCAGCAAAAAGAAAAAAATACAAACGGAAAAAGCAAAGATACAAGGTAGTCCTAGAAGTAAAAATTAACTAGCAACCTCAGGCTGCCCAGAAGTTGATCACTGCTTCCCTTTATCAATATCAACAGGAGAACCCCTCTCAGTAGGGATAACCTCTGTCGCCACAACAGGGTGAACATCAGCAGAAATTATCTGGGAGATAGGGTCAGCGCCTTCGATAGCTGGGGCAGGGACCTCATCCATAACTGGCCTCGGCCCTGGGTTGTGCTCATCGAACAGAGGAGATGCAACATCCACTCCGGCAGCTAAGAGGGCCTTGTTCCAGCCCTTCTTGAAATTTATACGGCTAATGTAGCCTATCTGAACCTCAACATCCTCATACGCAGCAGCCTAACCAGAATTATATGAGTCTTCCCTGGTAGTGACTGCCTCAGACTCCTTCTTCTTCAGCTCCTCGAATAGCACTCAGTTCTCTTCCATGACAACCAGCTTGCTCGAGCAAACCAGGTTGTAGGCTTGTCGCAGCTTAACTGCTACATCACTCTACTGATTGGCATTAGTAAGAGCCAGATTGGATAATATTCGAGCAGCATCAACGGCCTAGAAACCAGCCTCGAGCTCTGTACCCCTCAACCTCAAGGCAACATTTTATTGCTCAAGCTCACCATTTCTCTTCACCAACTCATCACGAGAACGATAGAGGACGACGAAGTCAGTCACAAACTACAAGAAGAAGAAGAAGAAGACATCAGAAGAAGGAAGTGATGAAATTTATTAAAGCATTAGAGAAAGGAGAAAGTCTTACCAAAGCGAGACTCTTACTAGCTTGTAGGGCCAATTGATCAGACCCCAATGCCCTTTGGCGATCTGCAGGAAGAACAACCCTCTCGAGCAGCGTAATAGCTAGTTAAGGAGAAATAGCAACTGAAGCCCCCTCGGGCAGTGCGGACACAGGAACCAAGGCCTGCCCAGCCTTCGTCCTCGATTCCATATTTCTCCTCTCCTCCTCTTTATATTTCTCTATTCTCTTCTTTTCCTCCATCCTCTTCTTCTCCTCCGTCTTCTTTCTCTCCTCTTCCTTCTTTCTCTCTCTCTCTCTCAACTGTTCTTCCTCTTTCCTGCTCCTGAGCAGAAGACCGAGAGCCAGTAGCTAAAGCCCCGGTATTGGATATTTGCTTCTTTAACCTCTGATCGAGGAGCATGTGATCATCATCGTCATCGTCCTGGATCAAGTTTTTCCTTGGAGGAACCATCTCCTCGCTTGAACTTCTAAACGTGCTCGAAGAATCTCGGGCTCCAGAAACTCCCTCCGAATCAGAAGAGCTACCACCACTAGAGCTCCCCTCACCAAAATTGCCTTCTATACCACCTACAATATCACTCTCAGAACTTCTCTCCTCCTCGTCCAACTGGATAGGATCAGTAGCAGTCTCTTCAGAGGTGTCAAATTCAGGGATACTGTCTACCGGCCTCGCTATAAAGTTGGAACTGAGGTTTTTGTACTCGAGCAGGAAAGTAGCAGATCGGGGATGCTGGCCGTCAGCTAAAGGCTCCCTAATATTCCAGGCCTTGATCAACTCAGAAATACGAACCTCGCTGAGAGCAGGTTCCAAGTTCTTCGACCTCGCTGAAGAAAAAACAGAAAAAGTCAGAAAGATCAGAAATCAGTAAAGAAATTAAATGGACAAAGAAAAGTCTACCTATGTATTCTTCCCCATAAAAGGGAACTGAGAACCTATCAGATCTCGACCCCTCAAACTGGGGAGAAAACTGCCAATTTCTAGAAAGAAAGCCCTCTTGCCAATAGTCCTTATAGGAATCAGGTAGGTTTACAACCAATACCCTGTAAGGACTCCTGGCCTTGAGATAGAGAACACCAGAACTAGTTCGAGAAAAAGAATAGCAAAACTAGACCTTGGCGAGACCTAACTTGGTACCATATAATTGATTTATTCAATGAACACCATTAATTATCTTCCACACATTGGGTGAACACTGTGTAGGAACAATATTGAAATAGCCAAAGAAGTGCAAGAACAGATTGTTGGGAGGAAAAGTAAGCCCCCTGGGAAAGAAACAAGACATGGATCCAATGGGCACCTTCTATCTCTCTAACATTTCTTGGGGAGGCACACTCAATCTCTACCCACTCCGGGATATTATAGAACTTCCTAAACTTAGACACTGACCTATTACCTATCTTTGCCATTGGGAAACCCTAGAAAACTAAAAATTCGAAGAGAAAATACAAAGAGAAGGCACATGAAACTTACAAGATGAAAGTTTGACTCGAACGATGAAGAATCACGAGCCCAAATGACAAGGAACCAATAAGAATGGAGACTGAGAGAAGAGAACGTGAATCGCTAGAGCTCACAAAAAATAGGAGAGTATTGGGAAGCTTGAAACGACGACTGCTCTGAATAAAACCTTTAAGTGTTACTAATCGTATCGCACAGACCACGAAGCGGGTGCCGCCAGAATCAATCCTCAACTTTGGGAAGAGTTACACGATGTACGAAGGAGCCATTATGACAAATCATTTAAATTTATTGAGCCCAAATCATGGCCCAACAAACTTAGGGGCAATTGTGGGTACCCAAAATTAGAATGATGGGCCTGGACGAGTAGCCCAATTGTGGCGGACCAAAGTCCAGACCCTTCGTATCTTAATCGATTATGATTCAGTCTCCTCCCATGTTCCCATTAAGAGAGGTTCTAGGAAGAGATGGAAAACGTGAGGGAGTCTAACACCCCCACTTACTAAAATGAACATGTATATAATAAACCCTAGGTCCGTGGCAAAGGACACACTATATTCTGTGTAATCACTCTCTGGAGTATATAGAAATAATATTGACTGCACCACCGTGGACGTAGGAACCTTTGTTGAACCACGTACATCTTTTGTTGTGTGATTGGAATTTTATATTCCTTATTCTTCTTGGTGATTGTGCTTCTCTTATCTCTTTGTGTTGAGTAATAATTGTCACCACAAGTAAAAAGTATTAAAAGTAATCAAGTGTAAAAAATGACACAAAATAGGACAGCTAAAAATGGATTTTCGGGGAAATGGTCATAAAAGGCAAACCATAACTCCGTTTTCAGTACGATCGAGACCGTTAGAAAGAGGATTTAAAGCTATATAAAAGTTCATTGAGATACTCTTGAGGTCAAAAGTTCACCAAAGTCAACTATATCTTGGGGATTGTTCTTCAATCTCCGGTTGATGTTTGTGGGTAAAAAGGGGGCTAAATGCAAACTATATGACTGATTCATTCATAGTATGGACCATTGAAAAGGTTTTTAAGATCCCAATGAAAGTATGTTGAGATAATCTCGAGTTTAAGAGTTAAACAAATTCAAATAGATCTCGGGGACCATATGGTGACCTTCAGTTAGAGTTTGAACGAGGAACAATGGTCTGGGGGGTTGAAGGGACTTTTTTTGGTCCCAATGGAGGTGTATAGGGAGTATTAGAATAGGGTGTCTATAAGGGGATTTGTCAATTGTTCAAAGTCGCTAATTTATTTTATTCAGAAATAAATAAAAAGGTTTGGGGTAGACCTTTCAGAATAATATTACGATAGTTTTAGGTATGTGAATGATTCAGAGATTCTTTTTATAGGGTTTGAGAATTGAGTTACGAGTGGGGAAGTTATTAGACAAACCCTTTTTTCTTTATGATTCCTTAATTTTATGATTACTATCCCTTTTAACATTATATAATTACTTTTTTAGTTTAGTTTAGCACATGATTAGAGACCTTAATTTGAGAATCCTTTAAAACGTAAAGATATGATTAGCAATAAAATGGAATTAATGAGAGATATAAGAATGCCACTTAACCGATGGTGTTACATAAGAGTGATTGCTTATGAATGTGTATTCAATTAAAGGGTCATCTTCAATATATACACGTATGAGTGCGAGAGAGCATTACTTGAATAATGAAATATCACTAATGTTAGTGTGTGTGCTCAAGCAATCGTGACATGAGATAGTTCGATATCTCGTTGAAATGTGAGAAAAAGTTTGAAAGGTAATATGAAAGATGGGTTCATATCTATTGTGACAACATATCGAGAGATATACTGTTGAGGCTTGTGCTCAAGAGAAGGAATCGATATTGATGTGACATACCCATGTAGCCATGAGTTCAAAGCCTACATAGTTTGATTATGATTAGTGTATATGTGTTTAAAAGTTCGCTTGGATGTGTGTGGTAGGTAACATCTTGATATTTTTTAATATTTCATTTTATGTTTGATTATAAGAAATGACACACCCCAACCCAGTTATTTATAATTAAGTTTGAAAGTCAAAGTGACTCAAACCATGATTAATTTAACCAAACCATAAATAAGAGTTTTAATTTCAGAGTCATCATTATAAATCCATATAACTAAAAACCTTTTTACAACATCAGAGTAGTCATACTTATACAAACTTTATTGAATGATAATTGAACTTAATTACATCATTTACATTTAAACAAAATCTTTGTTTCTCCCATTCCTGGCTAACCCAACCCGACTTCCTAGACTTGGCAGTGACATCGCGTTACTTGAAAAATGTGAACATATGAACCGTGAACAAAATAGCCCAGTGAATACATCACTACTATACTACTGTATGAATTTAAATGCAATAAATCATGTCCATATAATTATATATAAACTTAGCCGGCTCATTCATAATGAATGACCAACTTTTCCGAATCATGATTCACATATCCTGTCTAAATAGACAATTCTCCCCCATTCCTGGTCGAGGAGTAACCCTTTGTCATTAATAGAAAAATCTCCCCCATTTCGGGTCGAGGAGTAACCACCCATTTCATTAAACTGAAATGAACAATTTTATATTCATAACATTAGGATTACATTCGTAACCGTATACAAATATATCATTCTAGTGAGTACACTCACCTTGGTTGACAACTATGTATTTACGTTTCCTTCGGGTGGAGCTGAATTGGGTTGATTTGACCTTAAACCTATCAATCAACCTAAATCTGTACTGAATCTCAATAATAAGTATTATCCTAACATAATTATGTAACTTTCATGACTATACAACAACAATATAATTCCACATAAGTTACGTTCCATAAAACATAAGTAAAGACGAAACAACAGTATACGTATTGATAAAGTTATGAACATTCAACCGTAGGAAATACCTCATAAGAAATTTATAAATAAAACAAAGTAAACATGAAATTATGCTTCTCAATGTATATACACATGAAACATGTACTCAAAATACCCTTTGGAAAGAGGAGATATCAATATTCTTCCATCGGGTATTCAGTATGGCCTCAAATTGTTGTCTTCTATATTCAACCATCCTATATTCGAAAATTGTATAAATAAAGGTGTCCAACCTTATCAATATGAAAACATATATGAATATACTTTCCATTACATGTGACGGTGTAATTTTTTAAGCTTGCTAGAGCATGTTATGACCATTTCTTTACAACACAAGAAATCTGCCCTACAAGCTCCTCTATTGTTCCTTCGAATTCCCAGAATTTTCATAATTTTTCTACGGCATAACTTTCTATTATTTTTAACCCATTTTCAGTAAACATACTGAATAATACAGAATTAAATTTTCATAACTTTTTGAATTCATTTTCTATGTCAAAAGCTTGACAAAACTCAAGGCATACCGAAATGAAATATACAAACAACAACTATATGCCAACTTTCAACCATCACTACGGCTAACCACAAGGAGTTAAATCATAATTATCGGATATGATATGAATATATGAGTCTACTTTCATATCCAATTAGAATTTACCAATTCCAGTAATCACACAAAAATATATTCATGTTTGAATGCAAGGAGTTTCAATACAAATCAATTTTAAGGGTTTATGCATTCAACTTAACTTAAACTTGCATATATCCATACATATGCACCCAAGCATGAAAGGTCAATAAACAAATCAGGGATTTATATCATATAAATCATTAATATATGAAAAATAACAATATTTTCAATTAGGATTACCTTCGGGACTTTTACGTAATTTCTACGGATATTTCTACACTTTTTCTCCTCACTTTTCCTTCCTAAACTTCTACTTTCTCTTTCCTCAAGCTAACAAAACTTAAAACTGAACCTAGGGCTTAATTTTCTGAAAAAATAAGTTAGAGGGGGAGTTTTATGTTGGCCAAGTCTGCCTCCCAAACCAACCAATCAAAATAAGCCATTTGGTTTACTAAAAGACAATTTACCACTTAAAAGGAATGGACAGATTTGCCCCTTTATCGTAAATTCGGTATAACTCTTTACTCGGGCGTCCGTTTGATGCACCGTTTATTGTGTTACAACCCTAACTTAACTTTATACAACTATATATTTTTTAACTCAAGTCAATTGTAATGTTATAAGCGTCAAAACTAGTCTTTAACAGGAACATTTCTACCAAAAATAACAAAATTTTGTGTTTGTAAATAATTCGACCTTTCATGATTTATGAAAGTAGGGTTATAATAAAAATAATCACTTAGAATTAGATATACTAATAATACATTATTCATATCACATAATATAAGCATGATTAAAATATAATTTATCATAATTATATTCGGGTTGTCACAACTTCCCCCCTTAGAAAATTTCGTCTCCGAAATTTAATATAAAAGTCACTTACCAAACAAATGGGAATACTGCTTCCTCATGCTATCCTCCATTTCCCAAGTTTCTTCTTTAACTCCATGGCTCATCCACATAACTTTAACTAAGGGAATAACTTTATTTCTCAATACTTGCTCCTTACGATCAATAATTTCAATTGGTTCCTTGATGTACGACAAGTCTTCCTTCAGTTCAATTGGTTGAGTTTTCAACTGATGAGATGGATCTGCCAAATACTTACGAAGCATCGATAAGTAAAACACATCATGTAAACGAGACAACTCTAAAGGCAATTCTAATGTATATGCCAGGTTCCCAATTCTTTCCAACACCTCATATGGTCCAATGTATCTTGGACTTAGTTTCCCCTTTTTCCCAAATTGCATAACGCCTTTCCATGGTGAAATACGTAGGAATAAAAAGTCTCACTTCTAAAATTCCAATGGATACGTCCTCTTATCTGCATGAAATTTTTGTCTGCTTTGTTCTATCTTTATCCGTTCCCGAATAATTTTGATCTTTTCAGTCGTCACATTTATTAATTCAGGACACAATATTTTCCTTTCACCCATTTCATCCCAACACAAAGGCATTCTACATCTCCTCCCATATAAAGATTCATAAGGAGCCATACCAATAGTCGACGGATAAGTATTATTATATGAAAATTCCATCAATGGAAGATGATCATCCTAACTACCTTTGAAGTCAAATACACAAGCTTGTAACATGTCTTCTAATATTCGAATCGGCCTTTCTAATTACCCATCAGGTTATGGATGAAACGTAGTGCTGAACTTCAAACTTTTGCCCATGACATTCTGGAGACAAGGCCAAAACTTAGAAGTGAACGTTGGATCTCTATCTGATACAATTGACACTGGTGCCCCATGTAAACGGATAATCTCGTCAACGTACATACATGCATACTTGTCAACAGTGTATGTGGTCTTAACTGGAAGAAAATGGGTTGACTTCGTCAATCGGTCTACAATCACCCAAATAGAATCATGCCCCTTTGGTGACCGGGGTAATCCTGTAATAAATTCCATCGTTATATGCTCCCACTTCCATTCCGGAATAGGCAACAACTGTAATAATCCTGTCGGCTTCTGATGCTCCGCCTTTACTTGCTGGCATACTAAACATTTAGCTATGAACTCTGCAATCTCACGTTTCATATTGGTCCACCAGTAATACTCTTTCAAATCTCTGTACATTTTGGTTCTCTCGGATGCATAGAGTAAATAGAACTATGTGCCTCTTCTAATATATCTTTCTTTAAGGGTGGATTATTCGGTACATAAATCCTATTTTTATAACACAACGATTCATCTTTCTTAATTTCAAAGTCACTTTCTTTACCATCCAGGACATCTTGTTTCTTCTTCTCAAGAAATGTATCCTTGGTCTGAAAATTTCATATGTGTTCGGCCAATAAAGTTCTCACTGTGACATGTGCTAATAATCCTACGCTTTTTGAAAACATTAATTCAATCCCCATCGATGGCAAGTCAAGAATATTTCCAACACGGGCACACCGTATGCAACCAAAAATCCCTGATGATTTTCAACTCAAAGCATCTGCTATTACATTGGCCTTCCCAGGATGATGATGGATGGTACAATCATAGTCTTTAATCAGCTCTATCCAATGCCTCTGTCTCAAATTCAGTTCTTTTTGTGTAAACAAGTATTTCAAGCTTTGATGATCCGTGAATATCTCATAAGTTTCTCCATACAAGCAATGTCGCCACAACTTTAAAGCAAAAATAATGGTTGCTATCTCCAAATCACGCGTAGGGTAGTTTCGTTCATGCGTCTTTAATTGTTTGGAAACATATGCTATTACCTTCCCATTCTGCATAAGAAAACATCCTAACCCTTGAAATGAAGCATCTATATAAATCAGAAAAGACTCATTCCCACATGGAATAGTAAGTATAGGGGCTTAAACCAACTGCTTCTTTAATTCTTTAAAACTCCTTTCGCATTCTTCATCCCACACAAACTTCACTTCTTTACGGGTCAACTTTGTCATTGGTAAGGCTATTGCTGAAAATCCCTTAATAAATCTATGATAGTAACCTGCCAATCCTAGGAAACTCCTAATTTCTGTCACATTCTTAGTACTTTCCCATTCAACAATTGCTTCCACCTTCTTTGGATCAACATATATCCCATTTACTGAGACAACGTGCCCTAAAAACATAATTTCATTCAACCAAAACTCACACTTGCTAAATTTAGCAAATAATTTCTTATCCCTCAAAATCTGCAATACAAGTCTCAAATGTTTCTCATGTTCCTCCATGCTACGCGAGTAAATAACCACATCGTCTATGAATATAATCACAAATGAATCAATGAAAGGGTGGAATACCCGGTTTATCAAATCCATAAAAACTGTTGGAGCATTAGTTAATTCAAATGGCATCACCAAAAACACATAGTGCCCCATATCGAGTCCGAAAAGCTGTTTGGGAAATATCACTATCCTTCACTTTCAGTTGGTGGTAACCCGATCTCAAATCAATCTTCGAAAATACTGTGTCCCTTGTAATTGGTCAAACAAGTCATCGATACGAGGTAGAGGGTACTTATTTCTAATGGTCACCTTATTCAACTGCCAATAATCAATACATAATCGCATTGTCCCATCTTTCTTTTTCACAAATAACACTGGTGCTCCCCATGGCAAAACACTAGGCCGAATGAAACCTCTACTTATCAGATCTTGTAATTTCACTTTTAATTCTATCAACTCCGCTGGTGCCATTCTATTTGGAGCAAGAGAAATTGGACCAGTACCTGGAATTAATTCAATAGAAAACTCTACTTCCCTATCAGGTGGCTATCCTGGAAATTCCTCTGGGATGACATCAGAAAATTCTCTAACAACTGGTATATCTTGAATTTTAACTGTCTTTTTACTAGTATCAACAACATAAGCTAAATACCCTGTACAACCTTTACTTAATAACTTTCTTCTCTTAATTACTGAGATAAGACAATTAGGGACAACATTCCTTTCTCCTATAAACTGTAACTCAGGTTCACCAGGCAGATGAAATGTAAATTCTTTTCGAAAATAATCAATGCAAGCATGATACGACGACAACAATCCATCCCCAATATGATATCGAAATCCCGAATGGCCAACGGTATCAAGTCAACATAGAAATCTCGCTCACCCATTCATAAGACACAATCTTTATAAACATGCTGAACCAAAATTACACTTTCCATTGGGGTAGAAATATATAAGGCACAATTGAGAAATGAACATGCTCTACCCAAATATGAAACAATATGTAATGCCACAAATGAATGCGTAGATCCAGGATCAATGAGTGCATATAAATATTTATTGGCAATAGAGAGTTTACCTATAACCACTTCGGGTGTAGCATGGGCATCCTGCATTGTCATCGCAAACACTCTTCTTCCTGCCTTTGGTCCACTTGCTTGTCCTGTACCTCTTCCCCTGGTGTCACTGCCTGGAGAGGATCCTTTATAAGGCCCCACACTACTGGCGGAAACCGCAATTGATAACATAGGTCAATTCTTTCTTAGATGGCCCTTCTGATGACAGTTGAAACATTCTATATTCAGCAGCTTTAGGCAATTTCTCTCTACATGACCCGATGTCCCACAAAAATAAATAAACATTCGGATCTCCTTGTGCTGAAACTCCTGAACCTCTTCCACCACTAGCTTAACCCCTTTGTAAACTACTTCCACCTCTACCCTGTTGAAATTTCTGCCCTCCAAACGTTGAATACTCGGCATCGCTACCCTGTGGATAGTTTGGATCGAATCTACTTCTCTTTACACCTCGTTCTCGATTCTTTCTCGCTTCTTTCACATCCTTTTCTACCAGCATGGCTTTGTTGACCAAGGCTGAATAATTAACAGTCTATAAAGCCAACAACCGTGATTTAATGACTAACTCAAGTCCGTCGAGAAATTGACTGCACATATCTTCCTCATTCCGTATAAACCTCGAAGCAAACCGAGATAAAGCTGTAAGTGTATCTTCGTATTATCTAACTGTCATACTCCCCTGATTCAACATGAAATATTCCTTCTCGTTTTGTTTTCGATACATTGGGGGAAATACTTAACATATAAAGCTTTGACAAAAGCATCCCATGAGATCAAATTCTCACCTCCTGGAGTAATCAACAAATATTTTGTGGTACCCCACTAATACTTAGCTTCTCCTTTCAGCATATATGTTGCCAAGATCACTCGTTGATTTTCAGGCATCCTCATTACCCCAAAGATAAGTTCAATCTCTTTAACCCAGACTTCTGACTCTCCTGGATCAACTGCTCCTTTGAATGATGGTGGGTTCATCTTAATAAATTTCTCATGTGAAGTACTCCTTTCTACCCGATGTATCACCTCCTCAACCCTAGCCAATGCTTATGCCTCCAGTTGCCTGGCCTGTTGTTCTTCCATCTGAGCTATAAATCTAGCTTGCTGCTCTGCCATTAGAGTCATAGCATGTGAAATTTTTTACATGTCTATTAATTATTCTGGCTTGGGTTCCATATTTATCTGAATAGGTTGCTCAACCTCTGCTTCTGCTGGAATATTTGAAGCCTCATCTTCGATTCTCACATTTACATTCCCAAGTTCCATTCTCTTATATCTGAAATGAATCAAAGATATAACAACATGCAGATATGCATATCTTTCCTAACATAATCGTTAGTATCAAATAAAATATATTTCTAACATTCACTGCTAAATCTAGACTCTTCTCACTCCAGAACCTCTAAAACCTAGGCTCTGATACCAAAATATGACACACCCCAACCCAGTTACTTATAATTAAGTTTGAAAGTCAAAGTGAGTCAAACCATGATTAATTTAACCAAACCATAAACAAGAGTTTTAATTTCAGAGTCATAATTGTAAATCCATATAATTGAAAACCTTTTCACAATATCAGAGTAGTCATACATATACAAACTTTCTTGAAGGATAATTTAACTTAATTACATCATTTACATTTAAACAAAATATTTTTTTCTCCCATTCCAGGCTAACCCAACCCGACTTCCTAGATTTGGCAGTGACGTCGTGTTACCTGAAAAATGTGAACAAAGGAACCGTGAGCAAAATAGCCCAGTGAATGCATCACTACTATACTACTGCATGAATTTAAATGCAATATATCATGTCCATATAATTATGTATTAACTTATTCGGCTCATTCATAATGAATGACCAACGTTTCTGAATCATGATTCACATATCCTGTCTAAATAGACAATTCTCTCCCATTCCTGATCGAGGAGTAACCCCTTGTCATTAATAGACAAATCTCCCCCATTCCGGGTCGAGGAGTAACCTCCCATTTCGATAAATTGAAATGAACAATTTTATATTTATAATATTATGATCATATCCGTAACTGTATACAAATACATCATTCTAGTGCGTACACTCACCTTGGTTGACAACTCTGTATTCACGTTTCCTTCGGGTGGAGCTGAATAAGGTTGATTTGACCTTACATCTGTCAATCCAACTAAATCAGCACTAAATCTCAATAATAAGTATTATCCTAACATAATTATGTAACTTTCATGACTATACAACAACAATATAATTCCACATAAGTTACGTTCCATAAAACATAAGTAAAGATGAAACAATGGTATACATATTGATAAAGTTATGAACATTCAACCGTAGGAAATACCTCATAAGGAATTTATAACTAAAACAAATTAAACCTGCAAGTATTCTTCTAAATGTATATACACATGAAACATGTACTCAAAATACCCTTTGGAAAGAGGAGATAACAATATTCTTTCATCGGGTATTCAGTATGGCCTCAAATTGTTGTCTTCTATACTCAACCATCCAATATTCCCAAATTGTATAAATAAAGGTGTCCAACCTTATAAATATGAAAACATATATGAATATACTTTCCGTTACAAGTGACGGTGTAATTTTTCAGCCTTCCTAGAGCAAGTTATGACCATTTCTTTACAACACAAGAAATCTGCCCTACAAGCTCCTCTATTGTTCCTTCGAATTCCCATAATTTTCATAATTTTTCTACAACATAAATTTCCATTATTTTCAACCAATTTTCAGCACACATACTGAATAGTACATAATTAAATTTTCATAAATTTTTTATTTCATTTGCTATGTCAAATGCTTGACAAAACTCTAGGCATACCGAAATGAAATATACAAACAACAATTATATATCCACTTTCAATAATCACTACGGCCTAACCACAAGGAGTTAAATCCTAATTATCAAATATGATATGAATATATGAGTCTACTTTCATATCCAATTATAATTTCTTGATTCCAGTAATCACACAAAAATATATTCAAGTTTGAATGCAAGGAGTTTCAATACAATGCAATTTTAAGGGTTTATGCATTCAACTTAACTTAAACTTGCATATATCCATACATATGCACCCAAGCATGAAAGGTCAATAAACAAATCAGGGATTTATATCATATAAATCATAAATATATTAAAAATAACAAGATTTTCCATTAGTATTACCTTCGGGACTTGTACATAATTTCTTCTCATTTTTCTACACTTTTTCTCCTCACTTTTCCTTCATAAACTTCTACTTTCTCTTTCCTCAAGCTAACAAAACATAAAACTGAACCTAGGGCTTAATTTGTTGAAGAAATAAGTTGTAGGGTGAGTTTTAAATCGGCCAAGGCTGCCTCCCAAGCCAACCAATCAAATTAAGCCATTTGGTTTACTAAAAGACAATTTACCACTTAAAGGGAATGGACAGATTTGCCCCTTGATCGTAAATTCGGTATAACTCTTTACTCGGGCATCCGTTTGTTGCACCCTTTGTTGTGTTGCAACCCTAAATCACCTTTCTACAACTATATAGTTTTTACCTCAAGTCAATTGTAATGTTATAATCGTCAAAACTAGTCTCTAACAGGGACATTTCTACAAAAAACAACAAAATTTTGGGTTTGTAAATAATTCGACCTTTCATGATTTATGAAAGTAGGGTTATAATAAACATAATCACTTAACATTAGATATACTAATAACACATTATTCATATCACATAAGATAAGCATAATTTAAATATAATTTATCATAATTATATTCGGGTTGTCACAAGATATAAGATGTGAAATCATCCCCAAATGTAGAAAATATCATGAGA
Organism: Sambucus nigra; assembly: GCA_949130495.1. Classification (NCBI taxonomy): domain Eukaryota; kingdom Viridiplantae; phylum Streptophyta; class Magnoliopsida; order Dipsacales; family Adoxaceae; genus Sambucus; species Sambucus nigra. Next base: position 258,019,795 of record OX422224.1, read on the forward strand.
CATATTATTGAGGCTTGTGTGCTCATGAGAAGGACTCGGCATTAAACCTACGTAGCCGTGTATCCACGACATCAAAGTATACATAGTTTTTCTATAATTAATGTATAGGTATTTGAACATTAGTATGGATTTGTACAAGAGGTCTCGTATTAAAATAGTTTGATAACTCATTTGAAGTTTGGGAATAAGAGATGAAATCATCTACGAGTGGCTAATATATCATGAGGTATATTGTAGAGGCTTGTGCTCACGAGAACAACTCGGTATTGTTCCTACATACCCATGCAGTCACAACATCAAAGCCTATCTAGTTTGATTATACATGAGTTCAAACTTGATGTCCCTGGAAGTGTAAGGAATTGGATTAAGAGGAGAAGAAGCTACCTTTGATATAGATAGTAGCTTCGGTAGAAGTTCAGAATGGGAAAGAAACTGAAGATCGTCGATAATACATATCATATTATGATAATTGATCATTCACTAGGCCTAAAATATTATCCTTTAGAATATGTTGGAGGTTTAGAAAGATGGCGATGTTTTTTTCGTTGGAGTGGATCAAAAGTCTACGACGGAGATCTATGTATCCCTTATCGACATGGCTAAAATCACAGAGGCATGCCTCGAGCTAATTCGAATGTATGGAGAAAGAGGGTTTGGACTAGCGATGGAGGCATCCCTAAAAAATAATATACTGAGAGACATACTATGAGGCTCGGGCTTCACGAATTTGGTTAATGTAACACCCCGTAATTTTAATGATTTTTATATTGGGATTAATTTTTAAATGGGAAATTAATCTGGATTGAAATAAATATTAATTAGCGAGACATGAATTAAGATTTATTTATATTGAATATTACTTAGTGAATGAGTAATAAATACGACAGTTATGGTAAATTTAGTCGTGATACGAGTGTGAGTCGGGTTGGGAATTAATTTTATGAAATAAAATTTAAATTTCATTTTGGATAATTCAAATGGTCATTTCGAGTGGGCCCGGAAGTGTCGACATAGTTAGAAGAATGGACTCGAGGGTTTAGTTTTGTTAGAAAAGTCTACTCAGGGGGGGGGGGGGGGCTAATTCAAATGGTCGTTCAAGTGTGAGGCGAAATCGGCACTCTAGAGTGGTATTTTAGTATTTTAAAATTTGGGGAAAAAGAGTCCTATGAAAATTGGAGAGTTATATCATCTGGTCAGGTGAGGTAGTTAGGGTTAAAAGTTATAAAATCACAGCGAGGCTACAGGATGATGAATAGAGGGAATTCCAAGGCTATTCCCTCACCATCTTGCACCACCACCACCACCGGAGCGTAGATCGGGACGAGAGAAACACAGTCATGCGATTTTTCTACAGAGATTCAGACCTACGATTTGAGATAATATTTATCTTGCTACTTTTTGAGCACATATAACATCCATGTTTGTGTAGGATGAACAATCTTACGAAAAAAATAAATGTTGGCTTCAAATTGGAAGAATAAATTTATGTTCTTGGGTGGGAAGCTTGATGGATATGTAAATTTCATATATGTAAAATGAAATTAAGGATTGAAACAATAAAACTTGGGTTAAATCTAAGGTTGTTGTTGATGTTCTTAAAGAAAAAGGATAATCTAGGGATCTGTAATTTAATTGCTGAATTAATCCAATTTAAAGGATTTCTTTGATGATTCAATGATTCAATTACATTAAAAATCATGTATCATGTTAGTATAATATTTAGTACAATTGGTTGGGATACTTGGATTATGTAATGGAAGTTATGGGCTTTAAAAATGGTGAAACCCGTAGCAGTAGAGAAGATGAATTGCTAGGTACCTCGAACCGGTTTAGTAGACCTCTCAAAATGGTTCAGACGTACATTAGAACCAGTTCACTTGTACACTAAAACAACTTCAGATGACCTGATAGTTTTTCCTTGGTTTGCTTAAATTTTAAGAGGTTAGGGTTACAATTTTTCCCCAATTAATGATGATTAAGATTAGTAATTCTTGTGTACGTTTTAATATAAATTGACATTATGAGAATCAGATTGGGTCACGGGGAATACGAGTAAACCATGGGTGGCTCATTTGGTATTAAATAATATCACGATAATTAGAATGGGTCATGGAGAGTACGAGTGAACCTAAGACTGAACCGACAGTGGAGGCATATTATGACTAGTGAAATAATCTTATACGATAGTAGAACTCTTCGAGTGGTGGGAAAACACTTGGGAAAATATGAGGTGTAGTGTAATGGTAAATTAATAATATGTAGGATATTTATGAGTTGTATACACTATACGCGGGACATATATTATAGGTTGAGTGTATACAAATACTGAAGTTATATTTTTATAGGTTGTGTGAATACCTATTGTGTGGATTTGCATGTATAAATATGCCTAGGATACATGCAATCACGGGAGGAGGTTTCACGTCGTGGACAGACTTATCCTGATGAGCCCATTGAGGGGATATTGACTTGGACCTCAGAACATAAACATTAGGGATATAACACCACTTGTGCGAATAAGGATGTGACCGTTCATTTGGGTGCATTAGTTGTGTGCGTAGCCCCAAGGATTATAAGTATGTTCACCTCCAACTTTATGTGAATTTTTAAATGTATGGGTCGAGAGTGATTCCGAACCCGATCTCCTCAATTAGTACATGATGTGCAAGGACGTAATAGAAGAGTATGTCCACATCGTAGGTCTCCACCTAGGAATGTCGTATATATATATATATATATATTCTACTACGGGTGGGCACAGTGAAATGCTAGACGGGAAAAAGCTTACGTCAAAATATTTAGGTGGGATAGCGTAACTAGGTGGGTTTAGAATAGTACGTTAGGCTTGCACAATATTTAAGAAGTGAGGATCTCAAGTGAGGGCATGTGAAGCTAACATTTATCTAATATGTAATTTTTAATACATTTTAAAGCCTTGCTAAAATGTTTTCAAACTGTTTAACTTGGGCTCTGACCAGTTTCAAATCCATTTTTGAAAAAACATTTTAGGTGCCCTCCACAGGGACACTAGGCTTAGGAGTTCCTTCATTTGACGTGTTGTATCTACTCTGGAAGTTGAAGGGCCTTAGTAGTAGACTCCTCCACATCTTTCAGTTTCTGGTTATCGTGTTATTTCTCTCAGTTAGGCATGTCGCCTATCTCTAGCTAGCGTTTACTTTTCAGAGACATTGTAATTCTATCTTATTTCCAGTATCGGATTTGGTTTATTTTATGGATGATTTTATTTGGATTTCAGTCTGGAGTGTTTATTTTAGTGACTATTATTTATTTAGATGTTCTAGTATTTATTATGTTATTATTTGGAATGATCAATGTGGAATATTTTTTTGCATGTTAATAAAAAGAATAAAAATTTTAACACCGGACCATTAGGGTATTAGTAAATAAACTGGATTTGGACAATGCTGCTAAGAATAACACCATTAATAATACCTGTTTAATTTAATAATGGACCGATCACCCATGATTAGAATAGGCAGGGTGTCAGAGATGGTATCAGAGCATCAGGTTCTAGTATCTATAGGATCTGTGCGACTTACTATGATTTTTAGTGTAGCATTCTTTGATATAGAGTCCTACTATTAGGATTGTTGTATTCTTTATTATGAATTTACACCTTCAAGTATTTTAAGATATAATGAAATGTGGACTGATAGAAAATTATTTTTCATTTCAGATGCCTCCTCGACGTGCACCATGAGCCACACCAGAGGCCCAACCCGAGCCACAACCAGCTCAGGAAATAGGGACTATGAATGCTACCGAGGTTGTCGCCATTGTGGCACAGGCAGTTAATGCGACGTTGACTACTTTTTCCCAGCATGGACCACAGGTGCCACCTCGGCCTCAGGTTGTTGTTCCAACTCCTGCACACTCATTTCGTTCTTCCTGGGAACGAATCAGAGATGCCTTTAATAAGGCTCGTCCTCCTGAGTTTTAAGGGATCTCCGATGTTGTTGTTAGCCAATGGAAGAAGGATATTGAGAGTCATTTGAGGATGTATGAATGCACTAACGTATAGATACAGATACTATCTACCTTTAACCTAGTAGGGGAAGTCTTATAGTGGTGGGAGTTCATTATCACCGTACAGGAGAGACGCCATCACCATTCTATAGTTCTGGGAGCGGTTTGACCATAAATAATTTCCATTCGTCATTCAGATTTAAATGAGGAAAATTTTTTTAGATGTGACATAGGAGGGGAGGACTCTAGCAGAGTACAAGGAGGAATTTACTAGGGTGGCAAACTTTCTCCCCAAGGAGGTGAGTACATAAGAGAATAATATACAGTTGTTTATGGATAATTTTACCTAGAGGATCCTATAGAATTTATTGTGTAATTCGATAGAATTTTTTGAATGCTTCTCTACTACACTATCAGAACCATCTCTTCCATGTTAAGGAAAGTAAGCTCTCAGTTGAGTCAAGCTAGCAGGGAAGGAATGGAGGTAGCATTGCCAGTGGGGCACAATCAATTCAGAATCAGCCGAGGAAGAGTGAGTAGGGTTCCCACCAGGGGGGATGGTACTAAGCATTTCTATTCGAGAGAATATAGGCAGGGATAGAGTGGATTTAGGTAAGGCCATTCGGTCCAATAGTGTTTTCAACAAGGTCAGTAGGGCCAGATGGGAGGAAATTTCATAGGTAGGTGCTTCATATGTGGTAAGAATGCCCACAAGCATCAGGATTGCCCTAATAAGTACAGAGTTCAGGAGAAATGCGACGCTCGTCAAGAGTCCTAAAGGCTTATATTCCCCACCGCCCTCCCAGCACCAACACATGTGCTAGCATTTCCTGCAGCACCAGTCATTCCAGCAACCCCACCTCAGTAAGGGCAGTTACAGTATGGGCATGTATATAACGTCCAGCAGTCCACAGTTCCATAGACTCCACCGATAGTAGAGGGTATATTTCGCATACAAGGGACTTCGGGGTGCATTTTATTTGACACTAGGGATTCACACTCATTCATAGACACTAGATTTGCACGAGCCACGGGGTTGTTAGACACGGTTGATAGTATAGTCATGTGTGTAGACTCACCACTGGGTATTGGGACACTTATATTCTTTATCTGTCGGGGTATAAGTATAGATACTGGGAAACTTATTTTTCCCCGTCGATATGCTTATGTTAGATATGTCGGAGTATAATGACATTAGTGGTATGGATTGGCTAGCAGCATATAGGGACATCATTGACTATTGTAGTAGGAGAATAGTGTTTCGATTATGGGCCAAGAGATGTTCCTAGTTATAATGCCTCATCCGGAAGGAGGATTGTCAAATCATTTGCATTATATAAAGGAGGAGACCTCTCAAGGAGTATCTATTTCACTATATTCGATCCCAGTTGTGTGTGAGTTCACCAACATGTTTCAGGTGATATATCGTATGGCTCCTATAGATATAAAGGAGTTATTCATATAGGTACTTCACCTTGGGGTTCTCTAGTTCTATTTGTGAAGAAGAGGGATGGTTCTGTATGACTGTGTGTGGACTAACCGAAGTTCAATAAAGTCACAATACGAAATAAGTATTTGTTGCCTAGAATCGATGACTTATTTACCAATTAAGAGGAGCCGTATACTTTTCTAAGATAGACTTGAGATCGGGATATCACCAGTTGTGCATCCGAGAGCGAGATGTATCTAAGACTGCCTTTTTGAAGATATATGAGTCTTATGAGTTTTGAGTTATGCCATTCGGGCTAACCAATGTGTCAGTTGTGTTTATGGACTTGATGAATAGGATGTTCATAGAGTTCTTGGATTAGTTTATCATTGTCTTTATTGATAGCATCCTAGTTTATTATTAAAATGAGGAGGAGCATGCTGAGCATCTATGTCATATTTTGCAGACATTGCGCAAACACCATTTGTATGCTAAGTTCGAGAAATGGGGGTTTTGACTGCGTGAGGTTCTATTTTGGGTCATATTGTAATTGTTACGGGATATTGGTGGATATTAATAATGTTTTAGCGGTGAGGGAGTGGGGACAGCCCATGACACTGACATAGGTGAGAAGTTTTTTAGGGTTGGTCAGGTACTTCACACAGTTCATTTGGGGATTTTTGAAGATTGTAGGTTCGTTGACTAACTTGACTCGTAAAGGCGTACCTTGTTTGGGTTCGCATTCGATGAGATGAATGAGAAGTTGACTTTAGCATCCGTACTTACACTTCCCAGTAATTACACTTCCCAGGGCAGGGACTTGGGGGTGTGCTACAGTATGAGGATTAGGTTATAGCTTATGCTTCCTACAAGCTTAAGCCTCATGAGAAGGATTTCCACACCCATAACTAGGAGTTAGCAACAGTCGTATTTGCATTGCGAATTTGAAGATATTATATGGTGGGGGATATATTTTGCCTATTTATAGACATGAAGTAACTACAGTAGTTGTTCACTCAGAGGGAGTTTAATATGCGTCACCATAGGTGGCTTGAATTTGTGAAAGATTATCCGTTTGACATCCAGTATCACCCAGGGAAATCTAACCTGGTGGCAGATGCGTTAAACCGTAAGCCAATGGGGGATGTAGATGATGTTTAGAAGGAAAAATGGAAGGATCTGGGACAATAGGATTTAATTTCCATATCATTTATGTCGGTTATGACTGTCATCCCTAGATTGTCATAAAGGTGGTACAGGATCAGGCAGCGGTTTCATTTTATTAGGAGCGAATCTGGTAGCTTTTAATCGGGGGAGCTGAGTTGTACTCCGTGAGTTTATAGGGAGGCTTTTGATTCAATGGGAGGTTAATTGTACCAAAGCGGGGTGTATTTGTGACAGGCGGTGATGGCCGAGTCGCATGGGTCACGATTTTTGGTACATCCTGGAGGGGACAAGTGTACCAGGATATGAGATGACATCGTAGAGTTTTTTTTTATGTGTACCACTTGTCAACTGGTGAAGGTGGACAATTAGAAGACAACAGGGGTTCTATAGCCATTAGAGATTCCTATGTTAAAATGGGACACATTTATATGGATTTTATTATTGGGTCACCTACTTCACAGAGGGGTCACGATTCTATTTGGGTGATAGCGGATCGATTAACCAAGGTATCTCACTTTCTTCCAAATCCGAATGAATTATACTACGGGACAGTATGCCCAGATTTTCATCACTGAGATAGTGAGATTGCATGGGGTTCCAATTAATATTGTGCCCGATAGGGACATGATCTTTGTGTCTCATTTTAAGGAGAGTTTTTAGGATGTCATGGGTACCGAGTTATGATTGAGTAAGACATATCACCCACGAACGAACGAGAAGATGAAGAGGATGAATGACATGTTGGAAGATATTCTATGGATGTGTGGGAGCATTATCTTTCACTGGTGGAGTTTGCGTATAATAACTCCTATCAGTTCATGTTTGGCATGGAATCATTTAAGGCGTTGTACGGTAGACCTTGTCATTCACCCTCTTATTGGCTAGATGTGGGGGATGATAACCTACTTGGACCAGAGTCTATCAAGGACACGTCGGCCAAAATTGAGTTAATTCGGAGTCGTACACGCATTACCCAGGATAGGCAAAAGAGTTATGCCGATGCCAAGCAATTCTTCAGAGTTTAATATGGGGAAACAGGTGTTAGTACGTTTATCTCCTATGAAAGGGATAATGAGTTTCAGGAAGAAAGGGAAGTTTCCACCAATGTATGTCGGGCCATTCCCTATCATTGAGATGATTAGTCCATTAACATATAGACTCGGGTTGCCAGAGCATTTGCATCAGATTCATGATGTATTTCACATTTCTTTGCTGAGGCAATATCTCCGGGATGAGTTGTCTCATTGTCACATTGATTTAGAGGAGGTTAATTTACAACATTATTTTTCATAAGAGCATATTAAGGCAAAGGTAGTTCCACTTGTACATGTTCAGTGGGGGCATCACTATGCCGATAAGTCCACTTGGGAGTGCGAGGATGAGATGCGCGACAAATATCCTGAGTTATTCATACCAGGTATTCCTTTTTCTAAATTTCAGGATGAAATTCAGTTATTAGGGTGAAGTATGTAACATTCCGTAATCTTAATGATTTTTATATCGGGATTAATTGGGATAAATTAAATTTAAGATGGGAAATCAATCCGGATTAAAATAAATATTAATTAGCGAGACAAGGGTCAATATTTATTTATATTTATTATTACTTAATAAATGAGTAATAAGTTCATAAGAAAGTATTATGATTGTCGTAAGTGAGAAATACGACAGTTATGGTAAATTTAGTCGAGACGTGCGTGTTAGTCGCGTCGAGAATTAATTTGATGAAATAAAATATAAATTTCATTTTGAATAATTCAAATCGTTGTTTCGAGTGCGCCAGTGTGTCCGGAAGGGTCGAAATAGTCAAAAAAGTGTACTCGGGGGGTTTAGTTTTGGTTCCTAGGAATTTCGAGGCCAAATCAGCACCCAAGAGGGGTATTTTAGTCTTTTGAAATTTTGGGGAAAAGAGAGCTACTAAAATTGGACAGTTATATCCTCTGGTAAGGTGAGGGAGTTAGGGTTAAAAGTTATAAAATCATAGATGGGCCACAACAGGAGGAAGAGATGGAGTTCCAGGGCCATTCTCACACCATCTTGCATTACCACCACCACTAGAGCATAGATCGGGACGAGAGAAACACAACCATTCCACTTTTTGCAGAGTTTCAGAGCTACAATTTGAGTCATGTGTTTATCTTACTACTTTTTGAACATATATGACATCCACGTTAGTGTAAGATGAATAATCTTATGAAAAAAATAAATGTTGGCTTCGATTTGGAAGAATAAATTCATGTTCTTCGGTAGGAAGCTTGATGGATATATGAAATTCAATAAAACTTGGGAGAAATCTAAGGTTGTTGATTTTCTTAAAGAAAATGGATAATCTAGGGTTCTGGAATTTAATTGTTGAATTAATCCGATTTAAAGGTTTTCTTCGATGATTTAATGATTCAATTATGTTAGCAATCATGTATTCATGTTAGTATAATGTTTAGTACAATTGGTTGGGAGATTGGGATTGTTTATTGGACGTTTATGGCTTTAAAAATGGTTAAACCCATATCTATAGAGAAGATGAACTTCCATGTAGCTCGAACCGGTTCGGCAGACCCCTTAAAGCGATTCGTAGGCACAACCAAACCGGTTCACTTGTACACTCAAACCGGTTCGGGGGACCTGACAACCCTGAACATGGTTTGCTTAAATTTTAAGAGGTTAGGGTTGGAATTTTTCCCCAATTAAAGAGGATTAAGACTAGTAATTATGGGGTACATTTTAATAAAAATTGATATTACGAGAATTGGATTGGGTCATGAGGAATACGAGTGAACCATGGGTGGCTCATTTAATATTAAATAATATAATGAGAATTAGAATGGGTCATGGAGAATATGAGTGAACTTATGACCGGACCAGAAGTAGAGGGATATTATTACTAGTGAAATAAATTTTTGGGATAGTAGAACTCTTCGAGTGGTGGGAAAACACTTAGGAACATACGAGGTGTATCATAATGGTAAATTAATAATACGTAGGATTTTCATGAGTTGTATAAACTACATACGGCACATATATTACAGTTTGAGTGTATACCTATACTGATTTGATATTTATATAGGTTGTGTGAATAGATATTGTGTGATTTTACATGTGTAAACATACCTAGTCTACTTGCTATCACGGGATGTTTCACGTCATGGACAGTCGTATCTTGATGAGCCCATTGAGGGGATCTTGACTTGTACCTCACAACATAGAACTTAGGGATTGAGCACCACTTGTGTGAATAAGGGTGTGACCGGTTATTTGAGTGCATTAAGTATGTGTGTAGCCCAAAGGCTTAGAACTATATTCGCCTCCAACTTTATGTGAATTTTTAAATGTATGGTTCGAGAGTTATTTCGAACCCAATGTCCTTAAATAGTACGTGATGTGTAAGGGCTATATATATATATATATATATATATATATATATATATACACTAGGGTATGCCCGTGCCTGAAGGCACGCTGATAATTTTTAAAAGCATAAAGTCGTGCACTGTTTCCATGGCAAGTGCCCTCCCCAAAACTAAGATTGGTCTTGGGTTCAAAACACGGAAGCAACTTCTTCATGAAGACTTTTTTTCAAAATATCAAATCATGTATAATTTAAGTCTAATATTTTTATATAATATAAACAATCATAAATAATTTAAAATTTTTTAATAGAGTTTCCTTTGTTTATAGGATTATCCGCCCTGTAAAAAAAATAAAACCTCATTTATTCATGCGCGTGCCAGAAGGCATAATTTTAAAAAAAAAATTGTCATAATTTCCCCAATTGTCATAATTTCCTTAATTATAAGACAATCCACCTTGTTTAAGAATAAAAACACCAACTATACTATATAACTATCCGTAAAACTTTGCCCAAGTTCCATACATAATACACATATTTTATAAAAATTGGGCATAATTTTCTTTGTTTATATAGTATCCACCTTGTTTAGTCAATAAGAATACCACAACAATAATAATAGTCCATGTTAGACCTCACATATATCAACTATTTAACTCAAATAATATCATGTGGCACAATAGAAAATTCAAAATTTCGAAGAAAATTCTATGAGCACCCGGTCATTAAACCAACATTTCATGTTAAGACGATAAAAAATCTCATCACAGCCAAAAGCATATTTCCAAGGGAGACCACAATTACACCATTCCGCTTATACCAAAAATATATCTCCATTTTTTGTGAAACGTGTGAAAATTTTAAATCAAATTATATATAAATGACAACCACGGTGATTTGAAAGAATACTAATTTTGTCCAAAAAATAGAGCATACCTTTCAATCCAATATCTAATAGTCTTAATTGCTAAAACTCATACTCATATGAGATATATAGTATTGACACCATAGTAAAGGACGAATATGTACAAAAAAATACCAAGTTGTAAAATCAACTCTATTGGGTTATGAACTCCATCCCGAGAGCTGTAAATAAAACCTGCAAAAAAAGTGTGTCAAATAAAACACATTACCCTCCGCTACATGATGCAGCTTCAGCGATAGGGCGTTATGAAACATTCTAGCGTTAGCCTCATCCACATGACGGAGTTCAGGTTTACACCCTCTCACAGGAATTTGCCCATTTTAGTTCAGTTCTTCCTATTCCCATCGCTGGGAGAAATATTGAGCTCCAAACACTCCCTTACAACTTCTCCCAAAAACCTATTATTTAAAGGTGCAAGACTGGTAACAAAATTCTAACTCAACTTTCAAGCATACTAAAATATGTAGGATGCCTATTATTCACTAAATAACCACACTTGCAAAAATATATTTAAGGAATTCATTAGTTGTAAATCCAAAGCTTGTGATACCAAAGAAGTAGAGCTTATATGAGTTAAACACTTCCCAAGGTAGTTAAGATTTAAATTATATAGCTGTCAGCACGCGTGGACCAAAAAAGTTAAACTAATACCGGGTTTTGTTTGAAAATTCTGTAGCAGTAATTGAGTTTTGTTTGAAAATTTGTAAATGTGACTCAAACATAGGAAAGTACTTGATGGAGTGGAGAACTATAGAGTGGAGAGTGGATAAATATACCTTGGGATGGAACATGATTGCAGCTCGGTCCAATACAGGCTTGTCAGGTTCGTTTGCCTTCTGCCTTCATAGTTGATCTTCTTGAACAATTCTGTGTGAATTCTACATACATGGAAACAAAAGAACAAATAAAAAAGTTATTGAATATATAATAACAAAGCAACCCATAGAAGTTCACTCTACCTCATCATACATGTCTATTAAACAGTTATTGAATATAATAACAAAACAATTATTGAAACTTTAATAGATTGATCAGATGATGGAAAAGGGTAAGAGATCAATATTACTTTGGATGCAGTTCACTATACCTAGTCATACATAATAGATTGCAGGTATGTTGAATAGTAGTATTTGCTAAATATGGATCACAATATTTATCGAAACTTCTACTATGAAAGACTGTTATTTCTCATGTCTTGATTTTATAGAAGTACCCTCTCCCCCTTCCTGAGCTAACCTCTCATATCCCCCTGCCTCTTGTTGAAAAAACTCATGTTTAACATTAGCTTCATAGGGTCTTCAGTTAGCTCGTAGACATCCATCCTTTACACAAACTAATCTTTCACCAAACATAGTTAGTTACCTTTGAACATAAAACATAAAAGCACACTTAGTCCTATTGTATAACAGTTTTGGGCAAGGAGCTGTGCTGCTCGATTTGCAACGGAGTGGCCAAACCTATGTGTGCTGCACTAAAGAAAGTGTGCATTTAAAAGCCTAGAACTCAATGAAATAGGACTCAGTGAACTATTAGTGTTGAAATCCCAAAAAAAAGTGGTAAATTCTTACCCAAAATGATTAAACTGTTTTAGGTTCAGTGTCAATTTTATAGAAAATATTCTCAAGTGTTGCATCCTCGGCCTGGTGGAATTGAATAGATCACTAATTAAGTTCATGGGCCGATTTCTTAATTATAATCTCACCAAGTAATTTTTCTATGCATTAGAATTGGTTCTCCTTCAACTTTAAAAATTCACAAAACCTTCCCTCCATTTTTTTTGCGTACTAAAATGCTCAGAGATAAATTAGAAACCAATTACTGAACCTGTAGTTTCAGAAATTACTATTGTTGAAATAATTTTTAAGAGAATAGATGCATGCATCCCATATCTCTAAATTAGGTAAAAGTAAAATAAAACCATCATAGAAGCAGCTAACTGCTGAAACCTAAATGGGCTACACTAAAAGCTCCCATAGGCCAAAGGAGTCCCAAACAGAACTAAGCAATTTCTAGATTACATTTAATGTCGAAAATTCCCTTAAAAGGAATATGAAAGCATTTGCTTTACGTTATGTTGTTTCCTCAATAAAATAGAACCCGAGGAGAATGAGATATTGAGATATGTACAAACAATCCTAAAAGTACATAAAGAGTTGAAGCCCTTGAAATCAAAATCAAACAGTCCTGTCGTGTGAGAAATCAGACAGTCCTAAAGGACATAAATTACTTATATTCCACATTCCCATCAATCATTTGGAACATCCAATCATGTGAGAAATCGAAATTAAATTTAGAACGAAAAAAGCCATGTATCAGCAAAAAAAAAATTAATGAGCCACAACATATGCTCCACAGTTTGAAGAAATTTGAAAAAAAGCCATGAATGATCCACAGCAAAAAAAAATTGAAGAAAAAAGTCCAATCATGTATTAAGGAGAAAGTGTCCTACTTCCTGCAACATATTCTCCACAAAACAAAAGGCACGACGCTAATTTTCTACTTTGCCTTCTTCTCTAGAAACAAACACATGAAAATAAGCATAACATACTTAAATCCAAACAAACAACTTTAAATAGAAACTTACACATATAAAAGTCAAAGCACAAACTACCAATAGAAAGTGGGAAAATTTGAATCAGAGAATTAAGATATAATTCCATGAGTCACTTGAAAATTGAGATACTCTCGGTACTATATACGTAGGCCTCTCATATTCTATAATGTTCATTGATTACTTACAAAAAATAGTAAGTGTTAATATGGTTCGTGTTGCCAAATGAAAAAATAATATACATCAAGAAGCATGTCAGCATGGTTTACATGGTAGATTTATAAATATAGGTCAAATAAGCTTGATCATAAGGACAAAAGGGATATATAGTAACATGCCATATGCATTTTCGAAAAGAGACCCGATTGAACAAATGATGTGACAGGGATATATAGTAACATGCCATATGCTAAAATTTATATAAGTACATCACTATCGTGTTTCTATTAATTTAGGGCACTCAATAATAATTGAAGTTAGACAATGTACCAGGGATGTGTAATTATTAGAAGTAGGTAAGAATAGGGCATTAAATGATTGTTGTAGGTAGGACAAAACTCACTTGATAATATGGGTCATTCCTGAAGTTGGTAAGTACCTAACAACAACTCTATAACTCACACAGATGGGCCATTCTTGAACTTGGTTTGAACCAAAATAAGCACCTGCAAAAACAGAGACTATACCTGTCAAATTAAAAAAAAAAATAGAATAAATTAGGTTAGACATTATTTTTTATTTGAAGACTCGTAGTAAATATTATGAAGACTCGTAGTAAATACTAATTTGAATCAATCTCCATAACTCATTGGAGCTACATCTAGAATACATGAGAATGAAAGATTTCCTTTATATAACACAACACTTGTGATTGAATCATAAACACATAAATCACTCAACACATTCAAATTGAATGATTCAACGCCTCTAGGTCATGCTCTAACATAATCACGTAATCAACAAAATGAAAACAAAATAAAAATTAAAGGATAAGTCAAAATAAAAATTCAACTAGATTTTTCATACAACAGTTCCACTGGTTAAGTTATTCATCTTATAAATCTAAAGGACACCAACTCTTCCCTAGTCTTTTCCACTGCAAGGAATAAAACATCAGACCACCAACGAAGGAGAACAGTGTCATGCCTAGAACGAAGAACCCACAACAAATATCTTTACAACTAACAATAGGTACAATACCAACGAATGGTATTCAATTGCATCCCAAAAAGGATAAACATATGGCTGACGAATCACACCACCACTATAAGATGCAACCAAGGGGAAATGACCCCCAGCTTTGATGATATGTGCAAAAACATTGCCAAACATTCCTCTTGCTCATGAAGAACAATATGATACTCTCTTTTACTTTAGAGAATATTTCATCCCAAACTCACAAACGACACTCTGTAACCCTAGGACTCATTATACCAAGACAAACTCCCTTTCCATCTCGGCCCCAATATAACAACAACATACCTGACCGATTGAGCACCCTTTTGAAACTACAGGAATAAAGCTAATAGACTTACTTTCATGGTGTATATCATTCACCACACATTTTTTTGCTCCACTTTTACCTGGGAGATGTAAGTTTCAAAATTATCGTGGCATTAAAAAACTGAATTCCCTACACTGCACCAGAATACAAAATCAATTATTTAAAACAATTAGCAATATTTCTCTTCATTCACCATAACTGTCCAATTACTGTCTTCAAAAACTGTCTGTAAATTGTCTTCATTCACTAACTCAAACAATTAGCAGTATTGCTCTTATTTGGAATCGATCTATCAATCACCATAAAAGTATGTAAATAATCAAGAACAGTCGGGTGATAATTTTAACAAATACAACACTTGTTACTAAACAATAGAATGATTAATGTGTACACTAGTTTCACACGCAGTGATCGGTCATTTCTCTGTGCAAGGACCCATGGTGTAAACAGAGAATATAACAGATAAATAAATGTATACAAATAAACAAATAACTATACTAAAAGTTTTATTTAAAACTACATAATTAATATAATTAACTACATGTTTTTAAATAATTTCAGATTGAAATTTTAAAACAAAAAAATGATATACATTTATTATTTAGAAAGAGATTTTTAATTAATTAATAAATCACATATTTACTATTAAGTTTTTTTAACAAAAATAACTTCATATATTTTGTACAATGCACAAAGCAGTGAACCAAGATCATTTATCCCTATTCTTGACAATTGTGAGTATCCTTTTAACGTATTTGCAGACTTGTACTATTTAGGTGGCTTAAAATTAACCACTATATTATGTTAAATGAAAATCCTACACACACAAAAAAAACATTATTATCACATAATGAACACCCACATGAAAAATTTAAAAAGCGAGAGAGAGATTAGTATGATGTCAATCCATAAACGACATATGCTCTAAGAACCAAGAATAATCACAAAAAAATGAATACAACTTATCATACATACCAATATCCGAGTACTTTTAATCAAATCCCAGAACCTTCACTGCAACTCCCTGAAATAACACATAAAAATCAAACAAAATTAATTTTATATGCTAGTTTCTTTAAGACAAAAGGCTCTAACAAATCTGGAAGCTAGTGAGTAAAAATAAATGAGAGTTAAAAGAAAATAAATAGAACCCAATGTTTGTAATAACACACTTATATTAACAAAGAACACAAATTGTGGGATCGAGAACTGATTTATATGGTGATAATAATGTTTGGAACCTTCTAATGTGGTCTAAATCATATTGGGTGTTAATCAGACCACAAAGGCAGTTTTAGGGGGACAAATACATTGCCAATCAGGACACAAAAATTAGTTCCAAGGACACAAATGAAAACTGAAAAATACAAATGAAAATTGGAAAAAAAAATATTAAACACCTAAAATTAAAACCTTATACATAAATCAAATCTTTACCTTGAGACCCGTATTGATGAAAACCCCAAAACCAAATTTCCTTACCTTTGAGACCCATAATGGTGGCAGCATCAGTAGATCTGAGCCGTCACCTCTATCAAACCCACCGTTTGAATCTCTGTCATAACATTAAATAAAATATGAATAAAAATACTAAAATATCAGTGCCTAAATCGAAACCAATTTTATTCAGGACGGATCGAAAAAGTCCACCATATAAAGCACAAAATTTGACTCTCAAACCCCATATGCCAAAATCATGAAAACATTGGACCTCCCAAACTCTGAAACCCCATATGGCAGGTCGAAAAAGGTCCTCTAAGAACACCATTTATGCAAGAAACCCCATATGAACCTCCCAACCAAAAAAAAAACATTGAGTCGTGGAAACTACAGTACAGAAAAAAAATTAAATAGATACCCACCAGTTCTGGGTCTGACGGAGATGGATCCCGTCACCTGCTTCACCTAGCGCTTCGGCAGAGGTGGATCTGGAGGCGATAGGGTGGCCATCGCTCACTTGTTTTCTACAGAAAATTGTTGCATATGATAGAGACAGATGGTCTGTAAATGAGTAGAAAATGAAAATAAAATTAGGCGAGAGAGACGTCTGAGCCTTGTGCTAAAAAAAAGAATTTGAGTAAGACATGAAGAGGTGTGTGTTTGGAGATATTGTAAAAAAATCAATTATACCATTGTTTTTGAATTTTGAAAAGAATGGACAAATAAATTTGAATGTGTTAAAAGAGAGGGAGAAATAGGTAGTACAATTTTTTTTTTATTTAAATGACATCATAGTTTCAACTTGTGACATACATAAGTTTCTTACTTTATTATTATTATTATTATTATTATTATTATTATTATTATTATTATTATTATTATTATTATTATTATTATTATTATTATTATTATTATTATTATTATTATTATTATTATTATTATATACATACATACATATATATATGTATATATATATATGTATATATATATATATATATATATATATGTGTGTGTGTGTGTGTGTGTGTGTGTGTGTGTGTGTGTGTGTGTGTTATGAGTGTGATGTAAATATATATGCGTGTGATTTGTTCTACTACAGACATTTTAGTAGATACCATAGATAGTGATATCTAAATTGACCACAGTATGTGGAAACTTGATATGCAATTGCCGACTCATAAAAAATAAAAGGGATTGGAAATTTAGTAACGTATTGTATGGGAAATACAGGGGGGCACAGTGAAATAATATATGGAGTAGCGTAACTAGGTGGGTTTAGAAGAGTACGTTAGGCATGCGCAATAGTTGAGAGGTGAGAATATCAAGTGAGGTCACGTGAAGATAATGTGTACTCTTTAATCCATTTTAAATGATTGCTAAAATGTTTTCAAACTATTTCACTTGGGCTCTGACCCTTTTCGAATCCATTTTTGTAAAAACATTTTAGGTGCCCAGCCATAAGGATGATAGGGAGTTCATTTATTTGACGTGTTGTAACTACTGTGGAAGTTGCAGGACCTTGGTAGTAAACACCTCCATATCTTTCAGTTTCCGATTATCATGTTATTTATCTCAGTCGTGCATGTGGCCCATCTCTAGCTAGCATTTACTTTTCAGAGACATTGTACTTCCATTTTATTTCGAGTATCAGATTTGGTTTATTTTATGGATGATTGTATTTTGATTTTAGTCTCGAGTGTCTATTCCAGTCACTATTATTTATTCATATTTTCTAGTACTTATTTTATTTTTATTTGGAATGATGAATGTGAAATATTTATTTGCATGTTAATAATAAGAATTAAAATTTTGACACCGGACCATTAGGGTATTAGTAAATAAATTGGTTTTCGACAGTGATGCTAAGAATGTCACCATTAATGACTCTTGTTTAATTTAACAATGGACTGATCACCCAGAATTAGAACAGGCGGATGTCACAGATAAATGTAAATCCTACATACCCAAGCAGACATGGGATCAAAGATAATGTAGTTCCAACAAACGAAAAATATTGGGTCTAGGCGACGGGATACAGAGTGTACAATGTCTACCATTATGGCATTTATGGAGCCTAGTCCTTGATATATCACTTTCGTTATAAATTAGAGTGATATGTTCATATCTTAAAAATAGGTTAAAAATGGATACGTTTAGCAATTATTACAAGAAAACTCATATCCAGGGGTTCTTCCATTGATACATGATATGTTTGAAAATTTGCGACTTTGATTTTAGAAAAGTTTGGTTATAGAAAAGTTTGAAAAGTTTGATTTAGAGTAGTCCGATTTTAGACTTTGGTTTTAGGAATGTTTTGGAATGACTCATCTTATTAACACATTAATGAGAAAAAATTTCGAAAAGTATGTCTTAATTTTGTATTTAGTCGTAGCATTTATTTAACATATGAGTATGTCATTTTATCTCGACAAATATGTGTTGGGTTAGATATAAAACTTAAAATATAAATGTTATAAACTACATACCTGGTCCCCTAATGGGGGTCGATCTTAGTGATTTAAATAGATATGGAAAGTTTATATGAAATTATATTTTTAGGGTATTGACTAGATATTTCTATAGAGTTTCTTTACCCTTTTGTATAATTTGATTTTTTTAGGGGGGTGTCCTCTATGAGGTGGAGCCCTTAAGTCGTGTGAAGCTTCGTTTAGAAGATCCTATTTTTTTAGGGTACGCGTAGAGGTTTGCCTTTGTTGTTCGGAGAAAGCGGCTTTTATGAAGTACGAACTTCACTCGGGATTTCTGACCAAGCTCAAGTCTCTCAAACGCTCGGGATTAAATAAATTTAGAAAGACGAATTAATGTTGGGTCTTGGGGTGCCTTTTAAGGTTTGTGGGAACCTCTATATACATGGTCTGATTCAAGGCTTTTACCTGGACGATTAAAAAATCCTGTAATCGAACATTTAATTATTAAACATATAATGAAAAAGGCTTTTAGTCGTTTGGTTAAAGGAACTGGCCTCAATCCGCATTTCTTCATAGTTTTGTTTATTTGCCAAAATGTTTTACTCGTAAGTCTGATTGATATATGGTTTGATGATACCCTATACCAAATAGGGTAGAAAAGAATAAAAATGGATGAAAATCATCCAAAGTTGGTAGCCCACCCAACTCAAATTCCTCCATTTATGCTTTATTTTTTTACTAACTTTGAATAGACAATAACCTTAGTACGGGTCTAAATTATTATTTTTTTTATGTCATCGAAAGAGAAAGTTGTTTAGAATTTAATTTTACATCACATGGAATTTTTTCAAAATTTTGTGACCGCTTTGATTTGTTTGATGAAAAACATATTATTATATTTTTATTATCATTAATATTGTTATTATTATTATTATGATTATTATTATTATTACTATTATTATTATTACTATTATTATTATTATATCCCTATTTTATCCTTTTGATATCGTAATACACAGATAATTATAAATATTTAAATTAATCCAATTAATTTTTTTAATCCCAATTAAAATACATAACTCAATGAACCTGCGTACCGTGGTATGCAACACATGAAGATTTACAACTTTGTTATTTATAAAAGAACCAAGTGTTACACAGCTATTGTAAAATGCATTAATGGAATGATAAATCTTGCTAAGATATATCTTGTTGTTCACCTTAGATTTGTTGTTTCTATTTCTTACCCTATTTCATGGAGGGAGATGTTATTATCTCCACTCATGCTCCCCTTTGCCTTGAAATTATCTTGTTAAGTGCCTACCACAATGTCTTCCACCTTGGCATATTCCTTGATAATATACATCAATTCATATCTAGTATTGACCTCATTATTATTAAGGGATTGATGTAACAAGGATCTATTCGGCAGACCGATCTTATGAAAGGATACAAATACCTATTTTGACAAGTAACGAGCATATTCACGCAAGGTTTCTTATCGCTTATTTTATATCACGAGGAGGGAATCCATAATCTTTGGATTGGTACTATTGATGATGAATCTTGAAGTGAAGGCCTCAAAGACCTTTTTAAATATTGTAATAGATAAATGTGGTAGTTTTTCAAATAATTTTTGTGCAGCATCCCCCAAATTGGAAGGGAAGATAATACACCTGTGAGCCTTTTTATTGTTCCCAAAAATAATCCAGACACTATTGGCAAACATGGTCTGGGGTCTTTTTTTCCCATTGTAAATATTGAACTTGGGGGAAGAAAAATTCTTAAGAGTATTAATGTTTCGATTAGTTTGGGAAACGAATACTTCATTTGTCAAATGAGGGCTCTCCTAGCCAATTCTTTGGTGGTTTTACCTCCTCCATGGGTTGGGTGGTTGTCCATATCCCTTATTTTAAGTTTATGAATGTCCTTATTGTCACAATGGATGTTGTAAAAATATTTTGCATTTTGTGATCGTCGATGGTAAGAATAATTTAGTCATGCCGAAAAATCCTTCCTTGGTTGTGATCTCTACTCCTTTCAATCTTAGGGGTACGGGTGACGATGTGATGTTTGCGCTTGTCTCCTTAGAGATCTTCATCCATCCACTTTAAATGATGTTAGAGACAAGAATCTCCTCTTGCTAGCAGTGTGGTAGCTTTTTTTGTCGAAAATGTTGTTCATAGTCTTCAAGGAGTCATGAGATCTTGTTAGATCGTGATGGCTCATTTATCTTCATAGTCTGATCCTCATATAGGAGATAACATGATTTTGGAGTGTTATAGCTCATGTTAGGTTGTATCTCGGACATGATCCAAGGGGCTTGTAGGGGTGTCTTGCTAAGTGTTATGATGTGACAGGTGTTGACTGCGCGAATGAAACAAGGCTAATCGTTGGCTTTATTTGGTTGAGTAAGGAAAATCGTTCCCCATGGATTACATCAATTATAAGTGGTGAAATCCTTTTGGTATTTATTCAACACAATTAAGTCCGAGAAGAATTTAAAGCATGCACAATCTTAAATCAAAATAAGATTTATGTGGTCCGACAATGTGCCTACATTCACGGGAAGTTTCTTTCCCTTTATTAATCGTATTCTGTTAACAATGGTTACATGACCCTTTTCCCTGGGGTAAGATTTTCATTTATACAAAAGAGGAAAATAAGGTTTAGTCATGCAGGAATATGTGACTCCAGATATCTATATAGACTGATCTAATGTATCTTTATATGATATTTTCATAGATTAAGGTCAATAATATTTATCTTCTCATTTGAGATCTAGGATAAGATCGTATACAATGTAATTATCCCTCATAGGGAGCTTGAAGCACCAAGGCCAGGTTAGGTTTTAGTCATAAATACCTCATCCCTATTTGCTACTCCGGCAGAACTTCTATAATCTTAAGCCTCTAAAAGGATCCTCGAGACAATATTGAGTGCCTAAAGCCACCAACAAACCTTAATACCTTAAGATATAACCCATGTTGTAAGATAGGGACAACAATCCTCCAACATATTGACGCGACCACAAATGTGTCTAAAGTGCGTTCTTTATAGGATCAAGTGAAAGCATGTCGCGTTAGTAAAAATCCGATAAGTCCGGATCGTATCAACAAGGAACAGAAATTGACAACTCTGAATAACGTAGGAAAAGCTTATTTAACCTTTAAATGATTCCTAAAAAGAAAAGAAAAGATGATGATTGATGGTTTTAAATTTCTAAATGGTGATGAAATTAGAATTTAGAATGAACTATGTGAACAAAAACAACTAAGAATTGTAACGAGAATAGATATGAGTATGAGAGGAAATAGGTTAGGATACAATCCCCCAATCCCTAGTAATTTACCGTATAGAATACTAGAATCGTAAATTAAAATCTTAACTAAACCCAGTCTTTAGAGATCCTAAGCATTACATATATGAGGGAACAAGCCCGTATCATATGAAATCAAAGGAAAATATAAAGAGGTGTAGAACAATTACACTTGCATAGTATTCTTAAACATACCAAGTACCTAGGGCAAGAGAGATTAAAAGAGGTACTATGTTCGTATAATTTCCCTACACGATTCTGTCAATTTTTAATTTAAATTCTATTTTCTACATGGGTAATTTACGTAGGGATGGGTTTATGCATCCAAACCCTTGAAAATTTAGCTAGACATGGTTTTATTAGATGAAAACAAAACTATAACTATGCATGGAATCATATATCTAAGAAATATAGCTTCAAGAGAGAACTGCAAAACAATTGAGAATCGAATTGAAAGTAAAATAGAGAAACAAATAAGAGAATGGAAATTGATACTTGGAATGAAGATTTAAATATGTAATCAACACTTGAACTGATAATTGTACTTGAATCTGAAATACTCCTTTGCCTCAAAATATCCAACTAGGGTTTCTAAATCCTAAAAATAATATGAAATTGTCTCCAAAAGAACCCCGATTTTTTTCTAAGGCCTGGCCTTTAATAACACCTAAATATCATTTTTATAGCTAATAAAAATGAATCATACAAGAAATTTCAAGAGTTGAAACTCGTCAGCTTCCACAATAAATGCGAGAAATTCGAACAGTCAGACCGGCCCATTTTTTCTCCTACCGGACCGGTCCGATATCAGATCGGTTTGTTTTCCATTGGTTCTGTATCGATCCAAGGGCTACTAGAATGGAGGAATTTTGGATCGGTCCGATCTCAACCACATCGGTCCGATATTCTACAATTTTAACTTGTTCCTCCAACTTTGATTTTCCATATCTTTTGATCTAGAGCTCCTATTTGACTGCAGTTTCTTCCTACGCTCTTGTAGCTATATTGTCTTCAACATTCTCAAATCTGAACTCCGGGTGTAGAGTTACGCATTTTCTCTTTGACTTATCTTCCTTTGTTCTCTTCCTTTCTTCCAGTTTCTTTCTTTCTTTTCTTACACTAAACATCTATTAAAACAGTAAGAAATACACAAAACTCGGGGTACTTGTTAGAAGAAGTCATTAGCAATGATATGGGATAAAATCAAATCAATAACGTTGTTCGAGATATTAAAATTTCTAAATTAAGGGGCTAAATTAAGAAGAATTTATGCTTAGTCACATATCCATCTAGGGAAGAAATGATTGTTAAAAGATCCTTATTCTATAAACGAATCCCCATTACCTCACTTCAGTAGTTGCTAAGGTCTAATGAAGCTACATAAGAGAAAACTCAACCTCGAATGTCTCTTCGAGACCTCAATAGAACTAAGTCCTATTTGCACATAATTTATATAGCCTTAATAGCTTATTCCATGATGTCAAGGTGAGGAAAGATCATAATTTCATCCAAAGCCTCTATCAACCAATCTGTCGGGTTAGTATAAAGTACACACACTATTATACCAATCCCCACACATCCATTTAATGGAATCAATAACTATTGTCAGTACTCACCTTTAAGACCTTCAACCAACACTACCTTATTAGCTTATTGTAGCAAAGCTCAATCGTAATTGCCTGTGACTATCGTGTCGCTTCTTAGTTACTCTGAGTAACTGGATATATTAAGGGTGCTTCTGGAAGATATAAGGGGATCAAATTCAAGGGATTCATTATGTACAACAAGTGTTAAATATTATATATAACATTTATAATAGTTTCCAGACCACTTTTGATTCTTATATAGTGTCCTATACGTTAAACTAAAATTTTTTATTCTCTTTTAGTTTTGTGAGTCCTAAGTTGGTAAGAAGTATGAGGAGGAGCCCATTTAGTTCTTTCTAAGATTTTTTTCCCATTAAAAAATGTCAACCCCTCATTATACCTCCTTATTTGAAGTTTAAGGTTGTACATATTTGTAATATTCACCATTATGCATAATAAATAAGAGAGACGCCATAAAATTGGTGAAAATGATACTCATGTGTCTTTATTTCTATCTTAAAAGACCTCATTCTACTAAAGGAGTCATAATTGGTGAAAATGATTTCAAAACCAATTTCAGCACTATTAAACTCAAAAACCATTTTTTTCCAACAATCTTTAGCAAGTCAGGGACCTTTAAAATACAGGTGAGAATCTCAATATACTAATGTCTTGATCAATGATAAATAATGTACCATAAACCAATTTTGGAAAGTATTATTTAAAAGAAAAACTAATATAAATATTCCAATGATGTGTCACTTCAAAATAAACCAAAATGATACCAAGAGCTCTCCTAGGAATATAAACTCGAAAGTTTTGGGGAGGCTATGTGATAAAATGTGTAGATTGAAAATATCTTCTTCTTTCTCTTGGGTATTGATAAACCTCTAAGACAAGGGGTAATACATTTTAAGGAAGATAAGAAATATATAGGATTTAGAGTTATTATTTTTCCTTTAAGTGTTTGAAAACTTAAAAATGCAAAGAACTTTGCTCTCCCTTATTCTATTATAGCTAGATCTAACTAAAAAAATATACTCTTAAAAAAGTTAATGAGTTATATAGAGAAGAATAAAAGTAATGCATAACCGAAAACATAATAGAGGTTAGGAGGTTAGTTTTAACTTTCATAATGGTGTGAGAGCGGGTATAATATATGAAGTCCAGTCATCAACTTTTACACCTTAAAAAAAGGATTCCACACAAAAGTAATGAAATATTTGATTTTTGACCATATAGATTCTCATATGGTCAAGAATGTTCATACTAAAATTTACCCACTTACGTGGACCAATAAGAAGTAGACATGTGTCATCCACCGTGGAAATAATCCTATTCAGTAAGGAGTAACCATTGACTAAGGCTTAGAATGTCGACCATCATATTGGAAGCCCGACCAATGCCAGGAATCCCGACCAATAGTAGGGAGGCCGACCAATACTGTCAGCAAAACGCCATTATCCTTAAACATTATAAACTTTTTGTACTGATGTAAATGCCTAATTTATAAGGTCATTACATCATTTAACATTCAATATCTTGGTCTTCCTACTAAGCTATAAATACGTTGTAATCCCTTTATCAAAGGCAAATGATTGAAAAGAAAACACAAGGCAAAAACAAGTACAGTGGACGTAGGCTTTTCTCTATAAGACGAGCCACTTTGAAATCCTTTTTCCTTCTTTCTTTTATTTACAAATATTATCCGTGATTGATTAATTAGACATAGTTTAGTTTTTACATCAACAGATTGGCGTCGTCTATGGGAAGCATATTACTTAACGTTTCTCACTCATTCATTCACTAAACATGACTGATATTCCCGAACCCAGTACCAGGAATGATGGCATCCCGCATGTTCCATCCATTCCACCAACAAATAACAATTTGACTGGAATCTTGGCTAGCCTCACTAGAGGTCAAGAGGCTATGCAAGATATCATAAGGCAGTTGTAACACCCCGTACTTTTGGGGATTTAAATTTTAATTATTTTTGGGAGAAATAGATATATTTAAATTGGAGAAACTTAAATTTATGATTTGGTGAATATATGAGTGGGAAGAATTATTTATTATTGGCCGACTTTAAGTAAATTTTTCGAATTAATGTGTGCCGCATTTTCGAGGTCGAAATTGGAGAATGTTATAAAGTATTTCGGATGACGGTTCTGAGTGCGCGGTTGAGTTCGGATGGTTCGAGAAAGTCACAAAAGAGTACTCGGTGGTAGTAATCGGGTCTCGGGGCATAGTCAGTCCCACACGGGGTGATTCGAACCATTTTAATTAGGCCCATGTGGCCAAAAACGGGATTAGGGGTTTAAACCTAATTGAGGAAGTGTTGAACGGTAGTTAACACAAATTCTAAACCTAAGGCTTCAGAGGGAATTTGGGGGAAAAAATGAAGAACCAATCAGGGATTTTTGGAGCCAAATTAAGGAACAAAAGTGAGCATTCTTCATCAACACCTTAACTACAACGGATCAGACCCTACGAATGATTCGAGGCAAGTGGTTAACTGTTATGATTCTAAATTGGTGATAATCAAGGAATATTTTTATGATGTGTAAACCAAAAATCCGTTATGGGGATAAATGGGTATTCGGGTGAAATCGGTATTTGGGAAATGGTATATCTTGATGAGATTTAGTATGATGTTAGTAGGTTCCATGATTCTGTAGTTTAGGAATATGAACCGTATGATTAAATCCAGCATGAATGGACATTTAAATTCTGATATTATAAATGTAAAGTGTTTGGGTGTTTGAAACCCGGGTAAAACCCGAATCTGTAAAACGTTAAGATTTGTGGAAATTGGTGATTTAATTAAGGCTTCTAGGTTGAGTAGAACATGTTTTCATATGTTAATATGGTCGATTATGATCAAATATTTTTATGGTATAAAGTAGAAGCTTGGATGGGTTAACAATGGCTGAACAACAAGTCGGAGAAGAAAGGGACATGGTCGATCGATCAATCGACACAGGGGATCGATCGATCTATGGTTCCAGAATTCTGGCAGGTTTGCGAGTTTTATATATAAAGGGGAAATTAGTTTAGATTTTTCTCTTACTTCTTATTTAGTGATAAATTCATATGTAGCACATATTCCTTAGCAATTATAAGGTAATATAATTGGGTTTATGAGGGTGATAATTGTATGCCATGAGATGGATAAATTTTCGGGAAATAATTTGTGAGTATTGATTTTGGACCAAGGGAAAATAGTCGGGTATTGTAGTTGAGTGGCACAACAGTATTAAAGGAATTGAGGTGTAATTAATTAGTTATGGGGTGAAATATAGAATCGGGTATTAACGATGGTATTGGCCAAGTGAGAGAGTCCGGGTATAATGGTTGGGCAACACCAAGTGTTAAATTAATTAAAGTGTAAATTAATTAAATGTGATTCGAACCATAGACTCGGATTGGTATTCATTAATTAATGTGTAAATTAATTAAATTAGAGTCGGACCATAGACTCGGATTGGTAATAATTAATTGATGTGTTAATTAATTAAATTATAGTCGGACTGTAGACTCGGGAAAGTGAGAAATTTATTAATGCATTAATTAATTAAATTATAGTCGGATCGTAGGCTTGGGAAGGTAATGAAATTTATTAATGAGAAATTAATTAATTTAGAGTTGGACCATAGACTCGGGTATATACAGGCTAGTGCTACGGGTTTTTAGTACACGGTAAAGCCGGGATTTATATTATATATATATACGGTGGGGTGATAGTATATATATATATATATATATATATATATGTGTGTGTGTGTGTGTGTGTGTGTGTGTGTACTTTATGTGTGCTATTAAATATCAGACACTTGATATTTATTTAAGTTATAAACTTTAGTGCTATCAAGGGAGGTTGCGCGATGTGGGTGAATCCACTAGCTTGAGGAGTAGGGTGAGTATATCCCTAGGTCATAGCGTTCGGTATATGGGTGAGGGGTTTATCTCACTGTCAGGGAATGAATATGACCGTCTCCACTACGTTTATATTTTTGGACCAGGTTGGTGAGCGATTCAAACTTGGGTAACTACGTTATATGAGCACACCTAATGAGATAGCACTTTAGAGGGAATCTTTCAGAGAGGGTATACTCGGAGGGATGGATATACGTATGATATATTTGTGGTTATTGTAGTAAAAGTACGTATATAATGGCAGTAAATATTATATGCGCGTCATAATACAGTATGTGATGTATTTGTTTTATATAACTTGTGTCACAGTTATATGATGTTATTTAAAAGGAATTAATTAAGTTAATTGGTGGAATAACTTATAACCCATTAATAAATTATTATACTCGGGTTAGAGTAGTATGGCAAGGGGAGATTGCACCAGCACTAGTTGGACAGGGTAGTGCAACTAGGTGGGGTTAAGGTAACTTTTAGGTGTGCACACTAGTGGAGGGGTGAGTATTTCCTCAAGAGAGTGCGACACTAACTTAAATATGGAGCGCATTCATATTTTTTTTAATTAATGCAGTTAATCCACTTGCTAAACTTTTTCAAAATTTTTTGGGTTCTAACCCTTTCTATAAAATTATTTTCAAAACCTTTTAGGTGTGCAGCCACAGGGACGCCAGGATTGATATTCTATTCTAAGTACACGGAGCAGCGACATATGTGGACGCTAGTAGGAGTTTGGATTAAATGCATCATCCATTCATTCCTAGAATAGGAATCATTTATCTGTTTCAGTTTTACTTAGGGTATGTCGCCCAGGCTTTTCAGTTGTAGTTTCCATATTTATTTATTCTGGTGTTGAACATTTGTATTGGATTATTTACATTGGTGACCGATGGCTTTTTCGACATGTAGTTATTATTAATTCAGTTGATTTAATTCAGTCGTGGTGTATGACTCATATTATCTCTCCAAATGTTATTGGCTGTTTAATTAAAAAGATAGAATTTGGCACAAGATTTTTGGAATACTAGGTGGTTAGTAAGTTTTAAAAAGATTTTCGACAGTGATGCTAAGGATGAACCAACTAGTATTCCTGTTTTAATATGTTATAGGACTGATCACCCAGTATTTTATTAAACGGGGTGTCACAGATGGTATCAGAGCATCAGTATCTAGTGTCCTTAGGATCTATGCGGATTTTCACGTTTAAGCTTAGCGTCCTTTGATGTAGAGCCTTATCATAGGATTGTTGTATTCTTATACGTATGTGCATTTACATTCTTATGCCAATTACTTTATATTTGAGGGTGAACTCATACGTTTCGATTCTCATTTCTGATGCCGTCCAGGAGAGAGAGAGCAGCTAGGAGCGTGAGTTAGCACAGCGACTGCCAGAGATGATTTCAGCTGCATAAGTAACTAAATTAGTAGCACAGATCGTTCAAGCGATGATGATTGCAATGGCAAGGTGCTTTCCACAAGATCAGCCACAGGTGTTAGTGGTACCGGATGTTCAGGTCCACCAGGGGCAGTCGGAGTGGTAGCAAGTACGAGAGGTCTTTCAAAAGGGCAACCCACCAGAGTTTTGAGGGTGTTCAAATGTGGTGCTAACGTGTCAGCGGAAGAGGGATATCCAGCGTCACCTACGCATGGTAGATTGCAACGAGGTGCAGAAGCAAATGCTATCCACTTTTAGGTTAGTTGGAGTAGCGCGACAGTGGTTGGAGTCGATCACCAAAGTTGAGTAAAGGGATACATTAGCAATTGCAGAGTTTCGGGTGCGGTTCGATCACAAGTACTTTTCACCTGCAGTTGAAATCGAAATGTGGAGAAAATTCAGAGAGGTGACTCAGAGGACCGTTCAGTGGCCAACTACGAGGAAGAATTCACTCGTTTGGCAAATTTTGTACCGAATGAGGTACGTAATGAAGAAAGAAAGAAGTCAAAGTTCATCGATGTGTTAGTTTGGATGATCGGGCAACATTTAATTTATAATCTCAAATTAGTAGCTTATACGGACGTCATAAATGCAGCGCTCCTGCACTACCACGAATATCGTGTCCACATAAAAAGAAAGCAAGAGGGGAGTGGAACCCAGTCAGTGGGATAAAGCGGGAAGGAACAGTACCAGTGGGATATCTCAGCAGCAAACATTGGAACATCAGGGCCAGGATTCCCTGCAGGGGAATCAGGCTAAATGATTTAGGTCTGGAGGTTATCGACAGGATGGCCAGGACTTTCGACAAGGCCAGTAAGGAAGGGATCAGTGGAAGGGTGGATTTATTAGGAGGTGTTTCATTTGCAGGGAAGCAGGACACGTGAAGAGAGATTGTCCTAAGCGAGGCAGGCGTCAACTACAGGATAAGGTCTTGGATGTGCAGCGGATACAATAAGTCATTGGAGCGTTCGGGCGGGGGAAGCTGCTCAGGAACCCGAGGATCAGCCATTGCAGCTAGAGTATGGAGGTAATTATCTTTTATCCTATGGGCATCGGGTATGTTTTGAGTGACAGTGAGGGTGTCACAATATAAGAATTATTTTCACTAGAGTTCGTCGGTAAGTCGATTTTACTGGGTGTACTGGTTATAGCAGCTATACATATACATATTTCTGTCGGGTAGTGGATTTCTTTGGTGTTAACCACGAGAGAATGGGGGTGTACATAGAGAGGGGATTGTTATTATGCAGGGAGTTACTACTTTCAGGAATTATGGGAGTAGGGTAGATGACTTTTCCATATATCGTCCGGATAGCGATAAATCTGAACTATTGTGGATAGTGAGGGTACATTTTGGTGTTCGCGACACCAGGGTATGAATGATTGCTACTAGGTATCACCTGAGAGGGCGTCTAGCCTATATATATGTGTGTATATACGTTGTATTGTGTAGTGTGATAGACACATAATGAGTTCTTGTGTTCTCATATTTTATCCCGGTAAGTAGGGGTGTTTACTAAAGTGAATCAGGATGGTTAGATTTATTTTCGAGTATGGAGAGATAGCTCGGGGTATATTTTGTGCCAGAACTAGTGATAGTAAGGGCATGATATTTTATGTTATCTTTTGCAGCATAAGGGTATGCGTGTATGCTTTTGTGTTAAGAGACAAGTATTTAGGGGTAAGTGATATGGACTGAGGGTTTAACGGATCTCAACGACCGACAATGTTAGGTAGTAGTTTATCGGAGGTTTCCTTATTTGGATTTCTCTTGCGAGACATTCCACACATGAAACTTAGCAGAACTTTGGAAGTTGGGAGATATTTGATCGTTAGTACATGGGTTGGGTACCCCGGCCATTATATATGTATGTGATATGACTATGAGTTGGAAGTTATATTATGGGTCACGCCTAGCCTATTCGGGTAACTTTCGTGCGGTAAAGCACGGGGATAAGGTGTATGGGCACCCGGATTAATTAAAGTAACTTTTGTGCGGTCAATCACGGGTACAGGGTCTATGGGCGCCCTGGTTAATTAAAATGCATATTTGTGTAATTCATAGTTAGAGGCGGGAGAGATAGATATAGCGATCTTAGAGGCACATGACTAGAGAGTGATATTTGAAGCTTGGAGCACTAGGCTTATCTTAATTTTGAGGACGAAATTCCTTTGTAAGGGGGGAAGTATGTAACACACCATAATTTTGAGGATTCAAAATTTAATTATTTTTGGGAGAAATAAAAATATTTATATTGGAGAAACTTAAATTTATGATTTGGAGAATTTATTTGAGTGGGAAGAATTATTTATTATTAGGCGACTTTAAGTAAATTGTCCGAATTAATGTGTGTCGCATTTTCTAGGTCAAAATTGGAGAATATTATCAAGTATTTCAGATGACAATTCTGAGTGCGCGATTGAGTCCGGATGGGTCGAGATATTCAGAAAAGAGTACTCGGGGGTAGTAATCGGGTCTCGGAGCATTTTTGGGCATAGTCGGGCCCACACGGGGTGATTCAGATGATTTTAATTAGGACCATGTGGCCAAGAACGGGATTGGGGTTTAAACCTATTTGGGGAAGTGTTGAACAGAAGTTAACACAAATTCTAAACCTAAGGCTTGAGAGGGAATTTGGGGAAAGCAAATCAAGAGCCAATCGAGGATTTTTGGAGCCAAATTAATGGAAAAAAGTGAGTGTTCTTCATCAACACCTTAACTACATCGGATCAGACCTTACAAACGATTCGAGGCAAGTGGATAACTATTATGATTCTAAATTGGTATATTCAATTCATATTTTTGTGATGTGTAAACATAAAAATATGTTTTGGGGATAAATGGGTATTCAGGTGAAATCGGTATTTGGGAAATGGTATATCTTGATGAGATTTAGGATGATGTTAGTAGGTTCCATGATTCTGTAGTATAGGAATATGAACCGTATGATTAAATCCAGCATGAATGGAAATTTAAATTCTGATATTAGAAATGTAAAGTGTTTGGGTGTCTGAAACCCAGGTAAAACCCGAATTTGTAAAACATTAAGATTTGTGGAAATTGGTGATTAAATTAAGGCTTCTAGGTTGAGTAGAACCTGTTTTCATATGTTAATATGGTGGATTATGATCGGATATTTTTATGGGAGAAAGTAGAATCTTGGATGGATTAACAATGGTTGAACAACAAGCCGGAGAAGAAAGAGACCTGGTCGATCGATCGATCGACCCAGGGGATCGATAGATCGATGGTCCCAGAATTCTGACAGGTTCGTCAGTTTCATATATAAAGGGGAAATTAATTTAGATTTTTCTCCTACTTCTTATTTAGTTATAAACTCATATGTAGCACATATTCCTTGGCAATTATAAGGTGATATAATTAGATTTAGGAGGGTGATAATTGTATGCCATGATATGGAAAAATTTTTGGGAATTAATTTGTGAGTATTGATTTTGGACCAAGGGAAAATATTCGGGTATTGTAGTTGAGTGGCACAACAGTATTAAAGGAATTGAGGTGTAATTAATTAGTTATGGGGAGAAATATAGAATCGGGTATTAACGATGGTACATGCCAAGTGAACGGGTCCGAGTATAATGGTTGGGCGACACCAAGTGTTAAATTAATTAATGTGTAAATTAATTATATGTGAGTCGGACCATAAACTAGGATTGGTATTAATTAATTAATGTGTAAATTAATTAAATTAGAGTCGAACCATAGACTCGGATTGGTAATAATTAATTGATGTGTTAATTAATTATATTAGAGTCGGACTGTAGACTCGGGAAAGTGAGAAATTTATTAATGTGTTAATTAATTAAATTAGAGTCGGATCGTAGGCTCGAGAAGCTAATGAAATTTATTAATGAGGAATTAATTAATTTAGAGTCGGACATCAGATTTGGAAATATACAGGCTAGTGCTACGGGTTTTAGTACACAGCAAAGCCGGGATTTATATTGTATATATATATATATATATATATATGTGTGTGTGTGTGTGTGTGTGTGTGTGTGTGTGTGTACTTTATGTGTGCTATTAAATATCAGGGACTAGATATTTATTTAAGTTATATACTCTAGTGCAATAAAGGGAGGTTACGCGATGTGGGTGAATCCCCTAGCTTGAGGAGTAGGGTGACTATATCCGCAGGTCATAGCCTCAGGTATATGGGGGAGGGGTTTATCTCACTTTCAGGGAAGGAATATGACCGCCTCCACTACGTTTATATTTTTAGACCAGGTTGGTGAGCACTTCGAACTTGGGTAACTAGGTTATGTGAGCACACCTTGTGAGATAGCACTTTAGAGGGAATCATTCGGAGAGTGTATACTCGGAAGGATGGATATACGTATGATACATGTGTGGTTATTGTAGTTAAAGTACGTATATAATGGTAGTAAATATTATATGCGGGTCATAATACAGTATGTGATGTATTTGTTTTATATAACTTGTGTCACAGTTATATGATATTGTTTAAAAGTAATTAATTAAGTTAATTAGTGGAATAACTTATAACCCATTAATAAATTATTATACTCGGGTTAGAGTAGTATGGTAAGGTGAGATTTCCCCAGGACTAGTTGGATGGGGTATACAACTAGGTTGGGTTAAGGTAACCATTAGGTGTGCACATTAGTGGAGGGGTGAGTATTTCCTCAAGAGACTGCGACACTAACTTAAATACGGAGCGCATTCATATATTTTTAATTACTGCAGTTAACTCACTTGCTAAATATTTTCAAAATGTTTTGGGTTCTAACCCTTGCTATAAAATTATTTTCAAAACCTGTTAGGTGCCCACCCATAGGGATGCCAGGATTGATATTCTATTCCAGGGACACGGAGATGCGGCATATGTGGATGCTAGCATGCGTTTGGATTGGACGCATCGTTCATTCATTCCTAGAGCTGGAATCATTTATCAGTTTCAGCTTTACTTAGGGCATGTCGCCCAGACTTTTTTGAGTTATAGTTTCCAGATTTATTTAACTCGGTGTTAAATATTTGTATTGGATTATTTACTTTGGTGATTGTTGTTTATTTGTCATGTAGTTATTATTTATTCAGTTGATTTAATTCTTTCGTGGTATATGACTCATTTTATCTCTTCGCATGTTATTGGTTATTTAATTAAAAAGATAAAATTTGCCACTAGGTTTTTGGAATACTAGGTGGTTAGTAAGTTTTAAAAAGGTTTTCGACATTGATGCTAAGGATGAACCAACTGTGATTCTTGTTTTAATTTGTTATAGGACTGATCACCCGGTATTTTATTAAGCGGGGTGTCACAGATGGAATCAGAGCATCAGGTTCTAGTGTCCTTAGGATCTGTGCGGCTTTTCATGTTTCAGCTTAGCGTCCTTTGATGTAGAGCTTTATCATAGGATTGTTGTATTCTTATACGTATGCGCATTTACGTTCTTCTACCAATTACTTTATATTTGAGGGTGAACTCATACGTTTCGATTCTCATTTCAGATGCCGCCCAGGAGAGAGAGGGAAGCTAGGGCAGCAGGGGAAATGAGACTAGGGAGGCTCATCAGGAGCATGAGTTACCGCAGCGACTGCCATAGATGATTTCAACTGCACAGGTAACTGAATTAGTAGCACAGGTCGTTCAAGCGACGATGATCTCAATGGCATTGTGCTTTCTACGAGATCAGCCACAGGCATTAGTGGTACCAGATGGTCAGGTCCACCAGGGGCAGTCCGAGTGGCAGCAAGTACGATAGGTCTTTCAAAAGAGCCACCCACCAGAGTTTTGAGGGGATTGAGATGTAGTAATAGTGTGTCAGTGGAAGAGGGATATCCAGCATCACCTACGCATGGTAGATTGGAACGAGGTGCAGAAGAAAATGCTAGCCACTTCTAGGTGAGTGGGAGCAGCGCTACAGTGGTGGGAGTCGATCACCATTGTTGAGGAAAGGGATACATTAGCAATTGCAGAGTTTTGGGTGCGGTTCAACCGCAAGTACTTTTTGCCAGCAGTTAAAACCAAAATGAGGACAAAATTCAGAGAGGTGACTCAGAGGCACCGTTTACTGGCCAACTACGAGGAAGACTTCACTCGTTTGGCAAATTTTGTACCGGATGAGGTACACGATGAAGAAAGAAAGAAGTCAAAGTTCATGGAAGGGTTAGTCTGGACGATCAAGAAACATTTGATTAGTAATCCCGAATTAGTTGCTTATACGGATGTCATAAATGCAGCACTCCTGCACTGCTAGGAATATCGTTTCCACATAAAAGGAAGCAAGAGGGGAGTGGAACTCAGTCAGTTGGATAAAGTGGGAGGGAACACTTCTAGTGGGGTATCTCAGCAGCAGACAGGGGAACATTAGGGGAAGGATTCCCGTCAGGGGAATCAGGCTAAGCAATTTAGGTCTGGAGGCTATCGCCAGGATGGCCAGGACTTTCGACAAGGCCAGCAAGGAAGGGATCAGTGGAAAGGTGGATTTATTAAGAGGTGTTTCATTTGTGGGGAAGCAGGGCACGTGAAGAGAGATTTTCCTAATCTAGGTAGGGGTCAACTATAGGATGAGGTCCTGGATGTGCAGCCGCTATAACAAGTCATGGGTACGTGCGGTCAGGGGGAAGCTGCTCAGGATCCCGAGGATCAACCTTTGCAGCTAGAGTATGGATGTAATTATCTTTTATCCTATGGGCATGGGGTATGTTTTGAGTGACAGTGAGGGTGTCACAATTTAAGAATTATTTTCACTAGAGTTCGCTGGTAAGTCGAATTTAGTGGGTGTACTGGCTATAGTAGCCATATTACATATACATATTTCTGTGGGGTGGTGGATTTCTTTGGTGTTAACCATGAGAGAGTAGGAGTTTACACAGAGAGGGGATTGGTATTATGCGAGGAGTTACTACTTTTGGGAATTATGGGAGTAAGGTAGATGATTTTTCCATATATCGTCCGGATAGTGATGGATCTGAACTATTGTGGATACTGAGGGTAAGTTTTGGTGTCCGCGACGCCAGGGTATGAATGATTTCTACTAGGTATCTCCTGAGAGGGTGTCTAACCTATATATGTCTGTATATATGTTTTATTGTGTAGTGTTATAGACACATAATGACTTCTTGTGTTCTCATATTTTATCCCGGTAGGTAGGGGTGTTTACTGAAGTGAATCAAGGTGGTTAGACTTATTTTCGGGCAGTGAGAGATAGCTCGGGGTTTATTTTGCACAACAACTAGTGATAGTAAGGGCGCGGTATTTTATGTTGTCTTTTGGAGGATAAGGGTAGGCGTGTATGCTTTTATGTTAAGAGACAAGTAGTTGGGGGTAAGTGTTATGGAATGAGGGTCTAACGGATCTCAACGACCGATAATGTTAGGTTGTAGTGTATCGTGGGGGTTCCTTATTTGGATTTCACTTGCAAGACATCACACGCATGAAACTTAGCGCAACGTTGGAAGTTGGGAGATGTTTGATTGTTAGTACATAGGTTGGGTACCCGGCCATTATATATGTATGTGATATGACTACGGGTTGGAAGTTATATTACAGGTCACGGCTAGCATTGTCGGGTAACTTCCGTGCGGTAAATCATGGGGATAAGTTGTATGGGAACCCGAGTAAATTAAGGTAACTTTTATGCGGTCAAGCACGGGTAGAGGGTGTAGGGGCGCCCTTGTTAATTAAAATGCATATTTGTGTAATTTATAGTTAGAAGCGGGAGAGATAGATATAGCAAACTTATAGGCACATGACTTGGGAGTGATATTTGAAGCTTGGAGCACTAGGCTTATCTTAATTTCGAGGACGAAATTCCTTGGTAAGGGGGAAGTATGTAACACCCCGTAATTTTGAGGATTTAAAATTTAATTAATTTTGGGAGAAATAGAAATATTTAAATTAGAGAAATTTAAATTTATGATTTGGAGAATTTATTTGAGTGTGAGGAATTATTTATTATTGGGTGACTTTAAGTAACTTGTCCGAATTTATGTGTGTCGTATTTTCGAGGTCAAAATTGGAGAATGTTATAAAGTATTTCGAATGACGATTCTGAGTGCATGGTTGAGTCTGAATGGGTCGAGATATCCAGAAAAGAGTACTCGTGGTAGTAATTGGGTCTCGGGGCATTTTTGGGCATAGCCTGGCCCACACGGGGTGATTCGGACCATTTTAATTAGGCGCATGTGGCCAAAAACGGGATTAGGGGTTTAAACCTAATTGGGAAAGTGTTGAATGACCGTTAACACAAATTCTAAACCTAGGGCTTGAGAGGGAATTTTGGGAAAGCAAATCAAGAGCCAATCGGGGATTTTTTTAGCCAAATTAAGGGACAAAAGTGAGCGTTTTTCATCAACACCTTAACTACAACATATCAGACCCTAGGAATGATTCCAGGCAAGTGATTAACTTTTATGATTCTAAATTGGTGATAATAAATTCATATTTTTGTGATGTGTTAACCAATAATCCGTTTAGGGGATAAATGGGTATTAGTGTGAAATCGGTATTTGGTAAATGGTATATCTAATGAGATTTGGGATGATGTTAGTAGGTTCCATGATTCTGTAGTTTACGAATATGAACCGTATGATTAAATCTAGCATGAGTGGACATTTAAATTCTGATATTAGAAATGTAAAGTGTTTGGGTGTCTGAAACTCGGGTAAAACCCAAATCTGTAAAACGTTAAGATTTGTGAAAATTGGTGATTGAATTAAGTCTGCTAGGTTGAGTAGAACCTGTTTTCATATGTTAATATGGTGGATTATGATCGGATATTTTTATGGGAGAAAGTAAAAGCTTGGATGGGTTAACAATGGCTGAACAACAAGCCGGAGAAGAAAGGGACCTGGTCGATCGATCGATCGACCCAGGGGATCAATAGATCGATGGTCCCAGAATTCTGGCAGGTTCGCCAGTTTTATATATAAAGGGGCAATTAATTTAGATTTTTCTCCAACTTCTTATTTATCTATAAATTCATATGTAGCACATATTCTTTGGCAATTATAAGGTGATATAATTGGGTTTAGGAGGGTGGTAATTGTATCCCATGAGATTGATAAATTTTCGGGAATTAATTTGTGAGTATTGATTTTGGAAAGGGGGAAAATATTTGGTTATTGTAGTTGAGTGGAACAACATTATTAAAGGAATTTAGGTGTAATTAATTAGTTATGGGGCGAAATATAAAATCAGGTATTAACGATGGTACGTGCCAAGTGAGCGAGTCCGGGTATAATGGTTGGGCGACACCAAGTGTTAAATTAATTAATGTGTAAATTAATTAAATGTGAGTCGGACCATAGACTCGAATGGGTACTAATTAATTAATGTGTAAATTAATTATATTAGATTCGGACCATAGACTCGGATTGGTAATAATTAATTGATGTGTTAACTAATTAAATAAGAGTCGAACAGTAGACTCAAGAAAGTGAGAAATTTATTAATGTGTTAATTATTTAAATTAGAGTCGAATCGTAAGCTCAGGAAGGTAATGAAATTTATTAATGAGAAATTAATTAATTTAGAGTCGGACCATAGACTCGGGAATATATAGGCTAGTGCTACAGATTTTTAGTACACAGTAAAGCCGGGATTTATATTATATATATATATATATGTGTGTGTGTGTGTGTGTGTGTGTGTGTGTGTGTGTACTTTATGTGTGCTAGTAATATCAGGGACTAGATAATTATTTGAGTTATATACTCTAGTGATATCAAGAGAGGTTACGCGATGTGGGTGAAAACCCTAGCTTGAGGAGTAGGGTGAGTATATCCCCAGGTCATAGCGTTTGGTATATAGGTGAGGGGTTTATCTCACTTTCAGGGAAGGAATATGACCGCCTCCACCACGTTTATATTTTTAGACCAGGTTGGTGAGCGATTCCAACTTGGGTAACTAGGTTATGTGAGCACACCTAGTGAGATATCACTTTAGAGGGAATCATCTGGAGAGGGTATACTCGGAGGGATGGATATACGTATGATATATGTGTGGTTATTGTTGTAAAAGTACCTATATAATGGTATTAAATATTATATGCAGGTCATAATACAGTATGTGATGTATTTGTTTTATATAACTTGTGTCACAGTTATATGATATTATTTAAAACGAATTAATTAAGTTAATTGGTTGAATAACTTATAACCCATTAATAAATTATTATACTCGGGTTAGAGTAGTATCTTAAGGGGAGATTTCACCAGGACAAGTTGGACAGGGTAGTACAACTAGGTGGGGTTAAGGTAACCTTTAGGTGTGCACATTAGTGGAGGGGTGAGTATGTCATCAAGAGAGTGTGACACTAACTTAAATATGGAGCGCATTCATATATTTTTAATTACTGAAGTTAATTCACTTGCTAAATATTTTCAAAAATGTTTTTGGCTCTAACCCTTGCTATAAAATTATTTTCAAAACATTTTAGGTGTCTAGCAACAGGGACTCCAGGATTGATATTCTATTCCAGGGACACGGAGCTGCGGCATATGCGGATGCTAGCAGGAGTTTTGATTAGACGCGTCGTTCATTCATTCCTAGAGTAGGAATAATTTATCAGTTTCAGTTTTACTTAAGGCATGTCGCCCAGACTTTTCAGTTGTAGTTTCCAGATTTATTTATTTCGGTGTTGAATATTTGTATTGGATTATTTACATTGGTGACCGATGGTTTATTCGGCATGTAGTTATTATTTATTCAGTTGATTTAATTCAGTCGTGGCGTATGACTCATATTATCTCTCCGCATGGTATTGGTTGTTTAATTAAAAAGATAAAATTGAGCACCAGCTTTTTGGAATACTAGGTGGTTAGTAAGTTTTAAAAAGGTTTTTGGCAGTGATGCTAAGGATGAACCAACTGGGATACCTGTTTTAATTTGGTATAGGACTGATCACTCGGTATTTTATTAAGCGGGGTGTCACAGAAGTTATCCTAAACGCTACAAGATGGGTCCATGCCTTGTCTACTCTTGGAAATATGCCACCAATGCCTCCAAGAAACGACAGACATAGCCAATCGGGGACATCCAGAGATTCTTCTTAACGTCCAGGAGAAAATTCTTCACTTAGTACTTCAAAACCATATAATGAACAATGTTTAACTCCTGAAAGATTGAGTGATTTAGAAAGGTTGAGCATAGCATCTCCCTTTGATCATTTGGGAACCAGGGGGGACATAAATGTTCCCAGGGCATTGTCGAGAAATACTCAATGACCAATCAATCAACGTGAAGGCTCAGTCCAATCCAGATTAGATGCCCGAAGAACTACCTGTGTCGAGTAAGAGGAGAGTTTGACATAAACAATTGGTCGAAACAGTCGAGATGTAACGCATAGATCAGA
The DNA here is from genome assembly GCA_949130495.1 of Sambucus nigra. NCBI lineage: Eukaryota > Viridiplantae > Streptophyta > Magnoliopsida > Dipsacales > Adoxaceae > Sambucus > Sambucus nigra. The sequence goes on from OX422224.1 coordinate 258,060,186, forward strand.
TGCGGGTAATAATGCTTGGAAGGGCTCTATTGAATGATTAGAAGATAGGTTAGGAGAAATGGCGAAGGCAAAGAACCCTTTGTAGAGAAAGTTTGTGAAGGGATCTCCTTTTGTCCATATATTATGGATTTTCCCACTCCTTCAAAGTTTAAAGCTCATGTGGTTATGCCCAAGTATGATGCAAAGACTGATCATGTTCTTCTCATAGAACAATATCAGGCAGCAGCTAACATTTATGTTATCCCCGATGAAATGAGATGCAGGACATTCTAAGGAAAAATTACAGGTCCTGCATAGATTTGGTATAATATCCTTCCTCGGGGATAAATCTCCAGTTTCAACTAGCTCATCGAGTTATTCATTGGTAATTTCTTCTTTGGAGTCAAATCTATGAAAAGAGAAGCCCCTTTTCTTAGTGTAAGAAAAAATGTGGGAGAAAGTACTAGAGATTATATTACTCGCTCCAATAATGAAAGGCTGGAAGCCGTTGATTATGAGAAAAATAGCTATTATATTCTTTATGAGTGGATTAATCCTCGAGAAGCTCTACTACACACTTTCCAAAGACCCTCTAAAGACGGTGATAGAGTTGATGGCCAAGGCAGCCAAGATAATGAATATCGAGGAAGCAATGACAGCCAAACAAAACTCGAGAGTAAAAAATGAATCTAAAACTGAGAAAAAGGAATAGAAAGAGCATAAGGATCATAGGTAATCAAAGAAAAGGGGGAATACTGATAGACTCAAGAAATATAAAAATTACACTCAATTAACAATCGGCATCCACCATGTCTTAGAGGAAATAAAGCATAGCAAGGAGATGCATTGGCCTGAGAAGCTAAGAGCACCTGTTGAAAAGAGAAATAGGCCCAAATACTGTGAATTTAATAAATATCACGGGAATACGAAAGATCGCTATGTTGCTCTCCAAAATGAAATTGAAGCACTTATTCGAAGGTGAAAGCTAGATAGATTTGTTGACCGACGTGCCAATAATGTAGCTCGATGAAGATTAAAGTCTCCATGCAAGCCCAAAGATGAGAAAATGAGAACTCAGGAAGACAATAAAGAAGAAGACCCCGACCTACCTAAAATATCTAGGCAACCAAAACGTGAGGTAATTATGTTTAGTTTTGGATCGCTTGATAGCCAAATGATTACAGGTGGAGATGCAGGAGGAGGAGATCATACCGCTGAAAGGAAAGCTTACTTCAATGCGGCTCAAGCTTGCTCATATATTTAAAGAATTAATTTGGTCGAGGAATATCGACCAATGAAGGTTAACAAAGACAAGCTGGTGATTGTCTTTTCCAAAAAAAAACTTTCAGGGGTACTGTATCCCCATGATGACCCCTTAGTATTCAAAGTTAGAAGGCAGGATATAATTATTTCCAGGGTATTGTTTGATAACGGCAGCTCGACGGATATTATGTTCTACCCTTGCTTTGATAGTCTGGACTTAAAGATCCGCAAATTAGAACCTTATCACAGGCCTTTACTAGGTTTTTCTGGAGAAAAAGTATTTCCATTGGGCACAATCAAGCTGGAAGTGTTGATCGGCACTTGGCCAGCAAGTCGGATAGAGAAGATACGTTTCTTTGTAATGGACAAAAATTTCCATTCTGCCTACAATATGATCATGGGAAGAGTAGGATTAAAGAAATTTGAAGTTCTGTCATCTACAGTCCATAAATGTTTAAAGTTCTCGACCAACTTTGGAGTAGGCATGGTAAAAGGCGACCGAAAAGTAGCTCGAGAATCATATTACTCATATGTCGAGCAAGAAGATATGGCAGAAATGAAGAAAAAGGCCACCACTTATCAAGTGGCCATCACTGATCCTAACAGTGAATCTGAGGTTGAAACCTTAGATCCAAGGGAAGAAACAGAATTGGTGAAAGGTCGAATAGTGGAAGCAATGGAAATCATTATTCTACATGATGATATGATGGAACGAACTACTCAAATAGGAACAACACTTGATCATGTTCTTAAACAGGAGCTAGTGACATTCCTGAGATAGAGGAAACACGTCTTCACTTAGAGTCATGTAGATATGCCTAGTATTGACCCACATTTTCTTTGCCATGACCTCAATGTTAACAAGGATGTCAAGCATGCGAGGCAAAGGCATAGAGTATTTCGTCTCGAGAAGAACCGGGATATTCAGGAGGAAGCTGCGAAGCTTTAAAAAGACTCATTCATTGAAGATGCGAAATATCCAAATTGGTTGGATACTGTTGTTATGGTAAAAAAGAAAAACAACAAGTGGAGAATGTGTGTGGACTTCAATGAATTGAACATGGCATGCCCAAAGGATCATTTCCCTTTGCAACGGATTGATCAATTCGTTGATGCTACATCGAGGCATGAGTTATTAAGCTTAATAGATGAATAGTATGGTTATAACCAAATTAAGATAAAGACCGAAGACAAGTAAAACACTTCTTTTATTACTCCACAAGGAACTGACTGTTATAATGTTATTGTATTTGGTTTGAAAAGTGTAGATTCTACTTACCATAGATTGGTAAATAAAATCTTTGAAGAGAAAATAGGTAAGAATATGGAAGTATACGCAGATGACGTGCTAACGAAGAGCAAAAAAGAATCCGACCATATTCCTGACCTCAGCCAAACCTTTGATCAACTGGAAAAGCACCAAGTGAAGTTGGATCTGACCAATTGCGTATTTAGTGTTCAGGAATAAATATTTCTTGAGTACATAGTCAACCAAAGGGGAATTTAAGCAAACCCATATAAGATCAAAGAATTGAATAAAATGCAGTCCCCTACTTGCAAGAAAGAGGGGTAGAGGTTGACTGGGCGAGTACCAGCCTTAAACAGATTTGTGTCCCGAGCTACAAACAAGAGGCTGTCGTTATTTAAAGTAGTAAGGAATAGTTTTGAATGGAATGATGAATATGAAAAATATTTTTTGGAGTTGAAAAATTATTTAGGATCGCCCTTAGTTTTCTCTCGACCAATTGTGGAAGAAAAGTTGTACTTATACTTGGTCGTCTCTGAGTTAATTATGAGTTCTGCCTTGATACAAGAAGATAATGGAGTTAAAAAGCCTATATACTACATGAGAAAAGCCTTCTGCGGAGCAGAAATTAGATATCCACGCCTGGAGAAATTAGCATTGTTATTGATTGAGGCATCTAAACGGATGAAACCTTATTTTCAAGCACATACTATTATGGTGTACACTGATATGCCTATTCGGCAAGCCTTGCATAAACCAGAGAAGTCTAGGAGATTAATTTATTGGGCGGTAGAGATGGGAGAATATGATATTGAGTATGAGCCAAGGTCCTCAATAAAATTCCAAGATGTGGAAGATTTCATTACTGAAATCACTTACTCAGAGGTTCCTGAGCAACGAAGAATTCAAGCAGAACAAATCCAAATGGTTAACAACTCAAGTGATGTCATTAACGACCAACACCCCGAGCAAACCCCATTAGGGGAAAGCTCAAAAAAAATTAATGTCGATCTACCAGAGACGTCCACCAGAGCACAGGAGATGGCCAAAAGATCTGAGGAAGCAGGCCGTAAAATATTTCATTATGGGATACTGTCAGACCAAGCGTTTGATGACGATATCCCCTTATGGAACTAGTATGTAGATGGATCATCTTGTGCAACAGGAAGTGAAGCAGGTATAATACTTAATACTCTTGATGGAATAGATATTGAATATGCTTTAAGATTCCAGTTTTAGGCCTCAAATAATGAAGCAGAGTACGAAGCTCTCATTGTGGGCTTAAGTCTAGATCAATCACTAAACGCCGAGCAAGTTATGGCACACAGTGATTCTCAATTAGTGGTGAATCAATTTATAAGTTTGTATGGAGACAAAGGAGAGATAATGACAAGACACGTAGAGAAGGAGGAGTAAATCATATCTAAATTACCAGCTGCTCGGGTAAGCAAAATTCTAAGATTGGAGAATGCCCGAGCTGATGCACTTGCTCGACTGGCATCAGCCACCAGGATTAAACTCCGAAGAACTATTCCCATTGAAATTATGGCCAACGGGAGTATTGATGAATATTTTATGATTAATTTCATAACAGTAGATATGGGACCATCTTGGATGGATAACATCAAATCTTATATTGAAGAAGGAATCTTGAAAATAGATCCAATCGAGGCAAAAAACTTAAATATAAATCATCAAGATATGTTCTAGAAAAGTTAGTACTATACAAAAGAGGATTAACAACTATTCTGCAGCGTCGTGTCCATCCAATATAGTTTTAAGACTTGATATAAGAAGTTCATGAAGGTCCTTGTAGGGCTCATGTGGCAGCAGATCGTTGTTGTAACAAATTAATATCGAAGGATACTATTAGCCAACTATGAGAGAGGATTGTAAAGCTTTTTCCCGTAGTTGTGACAAATTCCAAAGGTACTCTAGCTTTAGTAATGCTTCATAGGCTACTCTCACTCCCATCACCTCACCTTGGCCATTCGCTATGTGGGGAATAGACTTTGTCGGGCCACTGTCGACCACCCGAGGAAGATTCAAGTACTTAGTTGTGGTCATGGATTATTTCATAAAATGGGTTGAGGCAGAACCATTGATAGACATGCCCTATGAGAAGGTCTACCAGTTTATATGGAAAAGCATCATTTGTAGATATGGTTTGACTTACACTTGCATCGCGAATCATGGCACAATGTTTGATAATGAAGAATTTACCGTCTATTATGCTCAATTAAACATTCACAAGTTGCACGGACAAACTGAAGTGATGAACAAGACTGTGCTTAATAGGTTAAAAAATACTCGATTAGGCTAAAGGAAATTTAATTAATAAGCTACACTCCGTTTTATGGTCATACCAAACAACTCCAAGGACTGCTATTGGAGAAACACCACACATGATGGTGTTTGGAACTGAAGCCGTGATACCCGGTGAACTGGGTTTGCCAGCCCATAAAGTGTTGAATTTCAATTCATCTGTTAGTGATTTGATGCGACGATTATACCTGGATGTACTTGAAGAAGTGCGCAAAGATGCAGCCTTGAGAAATGCTTCTTAGCAACAAAGAACAACATGATTTTATAACAAAAGGATGAAGCTGACAAACTTGAAGGAGGGAGATTATGTGCTCAATAAGGTGATTCAAAAGACCAACAAACTTGAAGGCAATTGTCATGGGCCATATCGTATCTTAGTAGTTGTCTGACCATGTACTTACAGACTTGAGACTCTAGAAAGTGAAGAGTTCAAACATCCTTGTCATGCTGAACATCTTAAGAAATATTACCAGTAATGTAATGAGATAAATCTTTGTAATCATGTTCAAAATGGCGGAGGTTGTTGCAGCCTTAAAATCCTTGGCTACAACGCAGCAAGCAATGAAGGAGCAATTCGAACAGCTCAGCCAAACTATGATGAGGCCACCTGGAGTCTCACCGGATATGATCACTCCGGCGGTTGTTTAGCCTCATCCAAATGCCAAGGGACCACCCCAGGCACCGATGAAGGATCAGCCTACACCCCAGCGGAGAAGGGACGTTGCTTACCCCAGGCGCTTGTGCCTGGGGAGGCAAGGAAACCCTTGCTCGGAGGACAGGTATGACGATCTAGAGGCGAAAGAGCCCCTAGAGTACTGCTGGGAGCCGTATGAGGTGTCGAATAACACCATACGACCTCTTTGGTAGAGTCAATGTTGTGTCGGCCAAAGAGATGAAGAGGCTTAAAAGAGAGGATCGACTTTTGATCGGTTGAGCAGAGGCTCAGCCTTTGAGAGATTGGGCCCAATGAAAGACCTAAGACAGAGACTGTCAAGATCCAGGAGTGTGCCAGGCTCCCAGGGAGGAAATAGGCAAGGTCGGCTAGACCCAGGCCGACATTATGATAGAAGAGGCAGAGAGCAGGAAGAGGTCAATAGCCGATGTGCCGCGGCAGGGGAACCCTCGATCCATCCCATGGAGGTGGTTGGGGATAACCTCGGTCTGGTGGAGGGAGGAAGACCATGGAATGACTCAATCCAGCTCCTCGAGGAGAATATAGGAGACCTCATTAAAAGTAGGGATCCACTGCAGAGGGGATACTCAGAAGGCTCACCGTTTGTGGTGGGGATAGTGAGATTCCCAACTCCAGCTAAGTTCAAACCTCCTGTGGTGTCTCCCAAGTATGATGGCAGCACCAACCCGGTGCACCACATCGACATATACCAATCGACAGAAGACATCTACTCGATACCTGATGAGATGAAGTGTAGATCCTTCTCTGGGACCTTAACAGGGGCACCACACAGTTGGTTTACCTCTCTTCCGAAAAACTCAATTGAAAACTTCAAGGGATTGGCTGAACGATTCATCCATAACTTCTGCTTTGGGGTGAGACCTCAAAAGAAGACCACTCACCTCCTGTATGTCAAGCACGGCAAGGATGAGAGCCTAAGGGACTACATAGCCCGGTTCAACAAAGAGAAGTTGGAGGTCGAGGATTATGAAGAGAATATAGCCATGACTGCCCTCATAAGGGGTCTGCAGAAAGGGAAGCTATTATGGAAACTCGCGGAAGACCCCCCAAGATCTATGGCAGAGCTCTTAGCAACCGCAGGGAAAGTAATGAATGTGGAAGAGGCAATGGCCGCAAAGTATGAGGATGAAAACCGCGGTGGTAGTGGAAAGTCCCAAAAGGAGAAAGATGGGAATAAGTGGTCGAGCGAAGACAAATTCACCCACTATACTCCTCTGACTGTGAGCTGTGAGCACATCCTAAATGAGATTAAGAATGACAGAACTCTGAGATGGCCAGAGAAGCTAAGAGCCCCACCACATAAGAGGAACAAAAACCTATGGTGCAAGTTCCACCAGTATCATGGTCATGTCACGGATAGATGCTTCGCTTTGAAAGATGAGATTGAAAAGATGTTAAAATCTGGAAAGCTGAGGAAGTACGTAGATGGTAAGGCTCCTAAGGGTGGAAGAGATGACCCTAAGAAAAGGAGAAATGATAGATGCCGTGACAACGTCCCAGCGCGAAGAGACGATGACTCAGAAGGTGATGATGAAGACGATCCAGATCTTCCGTCGAAAGATGATAACACACCGGTGAAGAGGGTTGGTATGATCTCGTTTGGTGTAGACACCATATGTGGAGGATTTGTATGAGGTGGCTCTAAAGTAGCTGATAGGAAGGCTCATGTGGCAGAGGCCAAGTCGGCAGCAAAACTTGAAGTTGTGAACCTAACCTCTTTCGATACAACACAGAAGAGGAAGAAGGTGGACATGGACACCCTTGTAGTTGGATTCTCCAGACTCAACTTTAAGGGTATCACAGCCCCCCAGGATGACCCTTTGGTCATAACGACAAGGGTGCATGGGTGCGAGGTGCAAAGGATCCTGGTAGACGGGGGGAGCTCGGCAGATGTGATATTTGGTCCTTGTTTCAAGAGCCTAGGTCTTAGCAGAGCAAGGTTAATACCCTATCATCACCCTTGATAGGCTTCAGCGGTGAAAAGGTCCACCCCTTGGGAATGTATGAGATGGACGTACGGATGGGTGATGAGTGGCCTAAGACGTTGACCAGGAAGATTAATTTCTTCGTGATGGATGAGAGTGTCTTCTCGGCCTATAACCTTATCATAGGAAGAGTGGTGTAATACCCCGTATTTTTGGCTATATTTATTTTTGGGATTAATTGGATTAATTAATTAAATGAGAATTAATTGGGAATTAATCCGGATAAAATACTAGCGAGATGTAAGTTGGTATTTGACTATATTGAGTATATATGATGTTATATGAATATTGAATTATGAAATTTGTCGTGAGATTGATATACGGCAATTTGGTCATTTTATTGGGACGCGGGTGATAGTTGCGTCAGGATATAATTGTGTTATTTATAAAAGTGAATTTAAATTCTATTAACCGTATGGTCTTTTTGAGTACGCCAACGCGTCCGGAAGGGTCGATATAGTCAGAAAACACTAGCCGGGGGTTTAGTTTGGGTCCCGGGGTATTTTTAGGCCATACCGACAACATAAAGGGTATTTTGGTAATTCTGTATTTTTGGGATTTAATAATGACGAAAATTAGGAGTCTTTATCTGATTGGGAATAGACCCACTAAACCCACTAACCAACCCTTATTGACCCATTAAGCTACGGAGGTTATTAGATTAGGTTTCCAATATCTTTCCCAAAGAAAACCCTAGCCACCTTTGGAGAAGAAAGCTTAGAGAGGGAGAGAGAGAAGGAATTCTGCAGAAAAAGCTTTACCAAATCAACACCAAATCCAGAGACACTCGAGGCAAGTGATTTAATTCCATTTAATTTCAGAGAATGTTCCTTCCATGTTAGATAATTCAAATTTATGTTTGTTCTTGGAAGATAATGAAAAACCCATGAGTTTGGAAGTAGAATACTAAATTTTGATGAAAGGATGGCATGTAGAATCATATTGAGAGGACTAATCTGATGTTGATATATATTGTAAGACACAAAAACGGATTTAATTGGATAAATTAAGGATCTAAAAATTTTAGGGTTCATGTTCTTGAAAAATTGGGGAAAAGTGTAGAGACTTGTGATTTAATGATGTTTAGGACGAATTAATTTCTTAAAACATGTTAGGAGGTGACTTTAATATGTTTAGGATGAATTAGAGACCCTAAAACGTTGTTGGGATGAACTTTCGAAGAGGTTTGAGGTGTTAAAATGGATGAAAAACGAGATTGGAGAAAATCTGGGCCGAAACTGGTCCCTCGTTAGAAGACCCCTCCAGGTCGTTCGAACGAGCTCGTTTGAACGAGCTCGTTCGAACGAGTTGACCAGTCGCTTCTAACGAAAGGGAATTTCGTTCGATAACTTCGTTCGAACAAGATCTCGTTAGAAGGTACAGTACGTTCGAACGAACTCTCGTTCGAACGAGACTTCTAACGAGCTGGCAGTTTAGGCCTTTTGGCCTGTTTTGATTTTGGGAGTCCCGTAAACTTGTTCGAGGATAGAGATAACATTTCCTTTGATGGTGTATTAGTATACTTGGGACATTTGGGATATAATGAGGAGTAAATTATATAAGTGTGGATCAAATCAAATAGACATTTGAGTCGAGACGTGAGTGCCTACTACGACGTGAGATTAAATTATGGCGCGTATAAATATGGACCGGGATTATATAAGTTGTATATATATTAAGTTGGTACGAGAATGCGATAAGTACTACAATTAAACTATGGTGATTACTAAGATGTGTGCTTACTTAGTATTGGTATATGATTTGTGTGTATGACATACCTACCATACTTGCTATCACGGGAGGTTTGCGTTCGCTTAGGGCCCTCTAATCCTTGTGTTGCCCGGATTTAGACTGGTTACCTCGATGAACATAGGTCAGAGAAAGAATTATTGGGATGTTAATAAGTCCGCCGATCGTGGGAGCGTAGGTACGTGCGTGACCCGTGTGATGTGACTGTGTTTGCCTCCACTATTTGTGATGTTGTTATCTGTGAACTATTCCTGAGAGATTCGGAATATGTGATCCTTATGTACGTGATGTACCGGGATGGATAGCAGAGTATGTGTACACCGCAGCTTAGTCTCGGGGTGCTTATATTGTATATTTATGTTGTGGAAAATATACACTTAATAAACTGAGAACTTTCATATGGTATTGTGTGTAACTATGGAATAATATAACAGGGATGATCTTTAATGAGCTGTATTACTTTTATATGAAAACCTGAATTTACGTTAAGCCCCTATTTAATTGAGATCATTAATGTTAATGGGAACCGAGTAATAAGGGTAGAACCTATGACAGTCTAGCTAGATATGATGTCACTTAGCTAGTGGTTAGATGGGTACTTACGTTAGGGGTGCACAGTTAGACGAGAGGTGAGAATTTCATGTGAGTGCACGTCCTAACATGTACTTTGCATTTAATGTTTTAAATGTTTTTAAAGCACTTGCAGGTTTTTAAAATATCTCCACATTCGGGCTCTGACCCGTTTGCTTTCAAATCTATTTTTCTTGTAAAACCATTTTAGGTGCCCAGCCACAAGGACACCATGCATAGGATACTCATTCAGGTGACGAGCTGTAGCTGTTTGTGGAAGCTACAGGGAATTGCTCTTAGACGCTTCTATCATTTGGATTCCTGATTCAGTATTTATCAGTTGTAGGGCATGTTGCCCATTTCTATTAGAGACATCTTTCCATTTCAGTTTTTCAGACTTTGGCATGTATTGATTCAGTTCAGTTTAGTTATTTCAGTTTGTGGTACTGTAGTGAGGAGTTTTCCTCCAGACTTTATTTACATTATGTGATGGTTATTCTATTTACTTCGTTATGGTGAATGGTGTTATTATTCTTTATTACACTTGTTGCATGTTAACCAGACTTTAATTAAAATTTGGCAACTTACTTTTTAAATACTAGGTGGTTAGTAATCATTAAAATGTTTTCGACAGTGATGTTATTAACTGAGCCAACTTGGCATTTTGAATTAATTTAATAAAGGAGTAGCTACCCGGTATTTAATTAGTCGGGGTGTCACAGGTGGTATCAGAGCATCAGGTTCTAGTGTCCTTTAGGATCTGTACGGCTATTATGTTTCCCTAAGTTTCTTTGATATAGAGCCCTATATTTTAGGACTGTTGTACTCTTTTTGTGTATGCTTCGTTCTTCAGCTATTTTAAGTTTATAACTGCGAACTTATAAACTTCATTCTTATTTCAGATGCCTCCACGATGTGCATGACGAGTTCCCAGGGATGCAACGCCCGAACCCCAGCCCGCTCCAGTTCAGGGCATGATGAACGCCGTTGAGGTTGCAGCTATTGTAGCCCAAGCGGTAAATGTCGCAATTGCCGTAGTTCAGCAGGCACCACCTCAGGCGCCGGTTGCCGCGCCAGTATAGGAAAATGCATTCCCGTCTGCTTGGGAATGTGTACGTGACGCTTTTCAGAAAGCGCATCCGCCAGAGTTTGCAGGCAGCTCAGATGTGGTAGTCTCGAGCCAGTGGAGGAAAGATATACAGAGGCACTTGAGGATGTATGAGTGCACGGACATTCAGAAGCAGGTGCTAGCTACTTTCAACCTAGTTGGATCTGCACTACAGTGGTGGGAGTCTATTACCACCATGGAGAAGAGGGATACTCTCTCTATTCAGGACTTCTGGGTGCGGTTTCACCGCAAGTACTTTCCGTCCGCTGTTCATACGGAAATGAGGAGGAAACTGATGAATCTGAGGCAAGAGGGTAAAACCGTGGCCGAGTATGAGGCCAAATTCACGAATCTGTTGAATATCATTTCGGATGAGATACCAACAGAAAAGAAGAATATTGAGAAATTCACCGACGGGTTGACATGGAGGATCCGTCAGCATCTGTTAGGGAACCTTTCGTTGGCCACTTATTCTGATGTGGTTAACGCTGCTTTGTTACACTGCCAGGATCACCGCTTTCATATGACTGAGGGAAAGAGATCGGGAGAGTCTAGCCATCAGGGCAGGACTGGAGGACATGGTGCCGGTGGGGCACAATCTGTTCAGGGGCAGAGAAAGGGTGAGCAGGGTTCCCAGCAGGGGGATCAGAAGAGGTTCCGATAAGGGAGTTACAGGCACGGACAAGGAGGTTTCCGTCAGGGCCATCAGGTTCCAAACGGCCAACAGGGGCAGAATGGGCAGCAGTTTCAGCAGGGCCAGCAGGGCCAAGGGAGGAACGGTAACGGCCACCAAGGCCGGGGACAGCAGGGGCAGAGAGGAGGGAACTTCCCAGGGAAGTGTTTTGTTTGTGGCAAGACTGGCCATAAACGACAGGATTGTCCTGATAGGGGCAGGGCCCCACAGCAGCAGCAGCAGGGTGCTCGCCAGGAGCCACAGAGGACTATGTTTCCCGCCGCTCTCCCCGCACCGCCATAGATGGCTGCATTGCCACCCATTCCAGTAGTCCCAGTTCAGCAGGGGCAGATACAGTATGGACGTGTCTACAACGTCCACCAGGCAGCAGGTCCGCAGGCACCGCCCGCGATTGAGGGTATGTTTCCTATCCATGTCACTATGGGTCGGGTATTGTTTGATACGGGGGCTACACATTGTTTTATAGCTACACATTTCGCGAAAGCCTTAGGACTGTTAGCTACGACAGAGAGCACAGTGACATGTGTCGACTCACCATTGGGGAGTGGGTCACTTATATTCTTTATATGTCGGGGAGTGGGGGTAGAAATTGGTAGTCTGGTATTACCTGCAGATATGTTGGTATTAGATATGCATGTTCACGATGTGATTATCGGTATGGATTGGCTCGCTGATTATAGGGCCATGATTGATTGCTTCAGCAGGAGCATTGTTTTTGCCATTCCGGGGCAAGAGATATTTGTAGTGGCGATGCCTCGCCCAGAGGGAGGCTCGACCGCTCATTTGTATTACCTAGAGGAGGATACCTCTAAGGAGGTTGTGATTCCTTTAGATTCGATCCCAGTCGTCAGGGAGTATTCGGATGTGTTTCAGGAGATACCAGGCCTACCGCCCAGTCGAGAGATAGATTTTGTTATAGACCTATTGCCAGATACGAGGCCTATAGCGCGCGCACCGTACCGTATGGCTCCGGTAGAGATGCGAGAGCTACGAGATCAGATAGAGCAGCTGTTAGGTTAGGGCTTTATTCGCAGGAGTACCTCATCTTGGGGCGCTCCAGTTTTGTTTGTGAAGAAGAGGGACAGTTCACTGAGATTGTGTGTGGACTACCGGGAGTTGAACAAGGTCACAATACGGAATAAGTATCCGTTGCCTCGAATCGATGACCTATTCGACCAGTTGAGAGGAGCTTCTTTCTTCTCGAAGATTGATTTGAGATCGGGATACCATCATTTGCGTATCAGGGAGGAGGATGTCTCGAAGACTGCGTTCTTGTCGAGATATGGTTCTTACGAGTTTCGAGTTATGCCTTTTGGTTTGACCAACGCTCCAGCAGTGTTTATGGACTTGATGAACAGAGTGTTCAGGGATTTCCTAGATCAGTTTATCATTGTCTTCATCGATGATATTCTGGTTTACTCCCAGACGGAGGAGGAGCACGCCGAACATTTGAGGCAAGTTTTGCAGACACTACGTTAGAACGAGCTGTATGCAAAATTTGAGAAGTGCGGATTTTAGTTGAAGGAGGTCCAGTTTTTGGGACATATTATTTTCGACCGAGGAATATCTGTTGATCCGAGGAAGGTATCCGCGGTGAGGGAGTGGGGACAGCCCACGACACCGACGGAGATTCGTAGTTTCTTAGGCCTAGCAGGATACTACAGGAGGTTCATTCGGGGATTCTCAAAGATAGCGGGTCCTTTGACACATCTGACTCGTAAGGGTGTGCCATTCATTTGGAGTGATGCCTGTCAGTTGGCATTCGATGAGTTGAAGGACAAATTGACCTCAGCACCTGTGTTAGCATTGCCAAGACCGGGAGTTGAGTATTTGGTTTACACCGATGCGTCTTTGCAAGGGCTTGGAGGTGTATTACAGCAGGAGAGACAGGCCATAGCTTATGCTTCCCGTAAGCTTAAGCCTCACGAGAAGAATTACCCCACCCATGATTTGGAGTTGGTGGCAGTGGTATTTGCCCTACGGATTTGGAGGCACTATCTTTTGGGGGAGAAGTTCCAACTGTTCATGGACCACAAGTCCCTACAATACCTGTTCACGCAGAAGGAGTTGAATATGCGGCAGCGTAGGTGGCTTGAGTTTGTGAAAGACTACCAGTTCGATATCCAGTATCACCCAGGTAAGGCTAACATAGTAGCAGACGCGTTGAGCCGTAGGCCAGCAGATGAGGTGGCAGAGGTGTGGAAGGCAAAGTGGAAGGAGTTGGGACACCAGGATGCAATGGCCCGATCTTTCATGTCTGTGATGACCGTTACACCGCAGATTGTCACGAAGGTAGTACGGGCACAGGCTAATGACTCGTTATGTCAGGAGCAGATAGTTCGTTTACTAGAAGAGGGAGCCGAGTCCTATACCGTCAGCTCAGACGGGGGATTACGCTTCAATGGGAGATTGGTGGTTCCGGAAGGGGAGAAATTGCGACACGAGGTGATGGCAGAGTCGCACGGCTCATGGTTCGCGGTACATCTCGGAGGGGACAAAATGTACTAAGACATGAGACGACAGTATTGGTGGAGCGGTATGAAAAGAGATATTGCTGAGTTTGTTTCGAAATGCGCCACTTGCTAGCTAGTAAAAGTGGATCATCAGAGACCGACAGGACTTTTACAGCCGTTGGAGGTCCCGGTGTGGATGTGGGAGAGCATATCCATGGATTTCATCACGGGGTTGCCTACGTCGCAGAGGGGTCACGACTCCGTTTGGGTAATTGTGGTCAGGTTGTCCAAAGTCGCTCACTTTTTACCCGTAAGGACTGACTACACTACGGGACAGTATGCCCAGCTCTTCATTTCAGAGGTTGTGAGACTTCACGGTGTGCCCCTAAATATCGTGTCTGATAGAGACAAGATATTTGTTTCGCGGTTTTGGGAGAGTTTCCAGGAGGCCATGGGCACGGAATTGCGGTTGAGTACGTCTTATCATCCGCAGACCGATGGGCAGACAGAGCGCACAAATCAGATGTTGGAGGACATGCTACGCCTGTGCATTATTGACTTTGGGGGTGGATGGGAGTAGTATCTTCCACTAGTGGAGTTTGCTTACAACAACTCCTATCAGTTCACTATTGGCATGGATCCGTTTGAGGCGTTGTACGGTAGGCCTTGTCGTTCCCCAGCATGTTGGTTAGAGGTGGGGGACAACAAACTACTTGGGCCCGAAGTGATTCAGGATACTTCGGCAAGGATTAAGTTGATTCGGAGTCGCATTCGGGTAGCTCAAGACCGGTAGAAGAGTTATGCTGATGCAAAGAGATTTTTCAGGGAGTTCCAAGTGGGGGACCAGGTTTTGCTCAGAGTATCTCCTATGAAGGGGATTATGCGTTTCGAGAAGAAAGGGAAGTTGGCACCGAGGTATGTGGGGCCGTTTCCTATTATTGAGCGGATCGGACCGGTTGCGTATGGACTTGGGTTACCGGAACATTTACACCGGATTCACGATGTGTTCCATATTTCCTCGCTAAGGAAATACCTTAGAGATAATTTGGCTCATTCTCACATTGCTGTGGAGGACATCGATCTCCAGTCGGATAGTTCCTACGAGGAGGGGCCGATTGCTATTTTGGACCGAAGTGAGAGGAAGTTGCGGTCAAAGATAGTTCCGTTAGTGCGTGTTCAGTGGTGACATCATAATGTCGAGGAGTCCACATGGGAGCGCGAGGATGAGATGCGCGAGCGTTATCCAGAGTTATTCTTATCAGGTACTTTCTAGTTTCGAATTTCGGGACGAAATTCAGATATTAGGGGGGAAGTATGTAATACCTCGTATTTTTGGCTATATTTATTTTTGGGATTAATTGGATTAATTAATTAAATGAGAATTAATTGGGAATTAATCCGGATAAAATACTAGCGAGATGTAAGTTGGTATTTGACTATATTGAGTATATATGATGTTATATGAATATTGAATTATGAAATTTGTCGTGAGATTGATATACGGCAATTTGGTCATTTTATTGGGACGCGGGTGATAGTTGCGTCAGGATATAATTGTGTTATTTATAAAAGTGAATTTAAATTCTATTAACCGTATGGTCTTTTTGAGTGCGCCAACGCGTCCGGAAGGGTCGATATAGTCAGAAAACACTAGCCGGGGGTTTAGTTTGGGTCCCGGGGTATTTTTAGGCCATACCGACAACATAAAGGGTATTTTGGTAATTCTGTATTTTTGGGATTTAATAATGACGAAAATTAGGAGTCTTTATCTGATTGGGAATAGACCCACTAAACCCACTAACCAACCCTTATTGACCCATTAAGCTACGGAGGTTATTAGATTAGGTTTCCAATATCTTTCCCAAAGAAAACCCTAGCCACCATAGCCACCTTTGGAGAAGAAAGCTTAGAGAGGGAGAGAGAGAAGGAATTCTGCAGAAAAAGCTTTACCAAATCAACACCAAATCCAGAGACACTCGAGGCAAGTGATTTAATTCCATTTAATTTCAGAGAATGTTCCTTCCATGTTAGATAATTCAAATTTATGTTTGTTCTTGGAAGATAATGAAAAACCCATGAGTTTGGAAGTAGAATACTAAATTTTGATGAAAGGATGGCATGTAGAATCATATTGAGAGGACTAATCTGATGTTGATATATATTGTAAGACACAAAAACGGATTTAATTGGATAAATTAAGGATCTAAAAATTTTAGGGTTCATGTTCTTGAAAAATTGGGGAAAAGTGTAGAGACTTGTGATTTAATGATGTTTAGGACGAATTAATTTCTTAAAACATGTTAGGAGGTGACTTTAATATGTTTAGGATGAATTAGAGACCCTAAAACGTTGTTGGGATGAACTTTGGAAGAGGTTTGAGGTGTTAAAATGGATGAAAAAAGAGATTGGAGAAAATCTGGGCCGAAACTGGTCCCTCGTTAGAAGACCCCTCCAGGTCGTTCGAACGAGCTCGTTCGAACGAGTTGACCAGTCGCTTCTAACGAAAGGGAATTTCGTTCGATAACTTCGTTCGAACGAGATCTCGTTAGAAGGTACAGTTCATTCGAACGAACTCTCATTCGAACAGCCTCGTTCGAACGAGACTTCTAACGAGCTGGCAGTTTAGGCCTTTTGGCCTGGTTTGATTTTGGGAGTCCCGTAAACTTGTTCGAGGATAGAGATAACATTTCCTTTGATGGTGTATTAGTATACTTGGGACATTTGGGATATAATGAGGAGTAAATTATATAAGTGTGGATCAAATCAAATAGACATTTGAGTCGAGACGTGAGTGCCTACTACGACGTGAGATTAAATTATGGCGCGTATAAATATGGACCGGGATTATATAAGTTGTATATATATTAAGTTGGTACGAGAATGCGATAAGTACTACAATTAAACTATGGTGATTACTAAGATGTGTGCTTACTTAGTATTGGTATATGATTTGTGTGTATGACATACCTACCATACTTGCTATCACGGGAGGTTTGCGTTCGCTTAGGGCCCTCTAATCCTTATGTTGCCCGGATTTAGACTGGTTACCTCGATGAACATAGGTCAGAGAAAGACTTATTGGGATGTTAATAAGTCCGCCGATCGTGGGAGCGTAGGTACGTGCGTGACCCGTGTGATGTGACTGTGTTTGCCTCCACTATTTGTGATGTTGTTATCTGTGAACTATTCCTGAGAGATTCGGAATATGTGATCCTTATGTACGTGATGTACCGGGATGGATAGCAGAGTATGTGTACACCGCAGCTTAGTCTCGGGGTGCTTATATTGTATATTTATGTTGTGGAAAATATACACTTAATAAACTGAGAACTTTCATATGGTATTGTGTGTAACTATGGAATAATATAACAGGGATGATCTTTAATGAGCTGTATTACTTTTATATGAAAACCTGAATTTACGTTAAGCCCCTATTTAATTGAGATCATTAATGTTAATGGGAACCGAGTAATAAGGGTAGAACCTATGACAGTCTAGCTAGATATGATGTCACTTAGCTAGTGTTTAGATGGGTACTTACGTTAGGGGTGCACAGTTAGACGAGAGGTGAGAATTTCATGTGAGTGCACGTCATAACATGTACTTTGCATTTAATGTTTTAAATGTTTTTAAAGCACTTGCAGGTTTTTAAAATATCTCCACATTCGGGCTCTGACCCGTTTGCTTTCAAATCTATTTTTCTTGTAAAACCATTTTAGGTGCCCATCCACAAGGACACCATGCATAGGATACTCATTCAGGTGATGATATGTAGCTGTTTGTGGAAGCTACAGGGAATTGCTCTTAGACGCTTCTATCATTTGGATTCCTGATTCAGTATTTATATGAGTTGTAGGGCATGTTGCCCATTTCTATTAGAGACATCTTTCCATTTCAGTTTTTCAGACTTTGGCATGTATTGATTCAGTTCAGTTTAGTTATTTCAGTTTGTGGTACTGTAGTGAGGAGTTTTCCTCCAGACTTTATTTACATTATGTGATGGTTATTCTATTTACTTCGTTATGGTGAATGGTGTTATTATTCTTTATTACACTTGTTGCATGTTAACCAGACTTTAATTAAAATTTGGCAACTTACTTTTTAAATACTAGGTGGTTAGTAATCATTAAAAAAATTTCGACAGTGATGCTATTAACTGAGCCAACTTGGCATTTTGAATTAATTTAATAAACGAGTAGCTACCCGGTATTTAATTAGTCGGGGTGTCACAGGTGGCCCTTAAGGAATTCGAAGTTGTACCGTCGACGGTCCATCAGATGCTAAAATTCCCGACCCCCTATGGGGTAGGGGAAGTACAAGGTGACCAGGTCATAGCTCGGCAATGTTACTTCAACTCGGCCGAAGAGAGGGAGGCCCATAATAGGGCAACCACCACTTATAGTATTGATACTCTGGATCCTAGAGATGAGACAAAATTGAAGAAGGGAGAGGTCGCAAAAGAGGTAGAATCCATCATCCTCAATGAGGACGAGCCGAAAAAACCATCCAGGTCGACAAAGCCCTTAATTCGGAAATCAAGGGAGAGTTGATAAACTTCCTCAGGAGGAGGCAGAGTGTCTTCGCATGGAGTCACGCAGACATGCCTGGCATCGACCCCGAGGTGATGAGTCACAAGATCAACGTGGCCAAGGATGCCAAGCCTATTAAATAAAGATGAAGAGTCTACTCCAGGGAGAAATACGACATCATACGAGAAGAGGTCAAAAAGTTAGAAGAGGCTGAGTTTATAAGAGAAGTCATATATCCGAAGTGGCTATCAAATGCAGTTATCGTACCCAAGGCCAACGGGAAGTGGAGAATGTGTGTCGATTTCACTGACCTAAACAGATCTTGTCCAAAAGACAGTTATCCCTTACCTCGGATAGATCAGATGGTGGATACCACGGCAGGACATGAGCTCATGAGCTTCATGGACGTGTATTCAGGGTATAACCAAATCTTTATGGATGTTGAAGACTCAGAGAAGACAGCCTTTATTACCGACAAGGGAACGTACTGCTACAAGGTAATGCCCTTCGGTCTGAAAAATGCAGGGGCAACGTACTAACTTCTTGTTAATAAGATGTTTGAAGAGCAAATAGGTAAGACCATGGAGGTGTATGTAGATGATATGCTAATAAAGAGCTTGAAAGCTTGCACCCATGTAGCAGACCTTGAGAAGACCTTAGATGTTATGGACTCATACAGAATGAAACTCAACCCGACGAAGTGTGTCTTCGGGGTAGGAGCTGGGAAGTTCCTAGGATTCATTATCAACTAGAGAGGAATTGAAGCAAACCCTGAGAAAATTAAGGCATTGCTTGACATGAAGACTCCTAGGAGTATCAAGGATGTCCAAATACTCACGGGGAGAGTGGCTGCGCTTAACAGATTTGTCTCTAGGGCAACGGACAAGTGTCTTCCATTCTTTAAAGTTCTAAGAAAGGCCTTCCAATGGGAAGAAGAGTGTGAAAAAGCCTTCAGACAACTTATGTCTTACTTGGGGTCCCCCTTATTGCTATCTCGGCCCGTCGCGGGAGAAAAGTTGTATGTGTATCTGGCAGTCTCTGAATCAGCCATCAGCGCGGCCATAGTATGGGAAGACGATGGGATCCAAAGGCCCGTATATTTCAACAGTAAGGCCCTTCAAGGGTGTGAACAAAATTATCCCCGTATGGAAAAGTTGGCTTATGCCTTAATACATGCTTTCAAAGAAAATGAAGCCTTACTTCCAAGATCACTCCATGGTAGTCCTCACTGACTCCCCACTAAGACAGGTCATGTATAAACCTGAGAAGTCTGGGAGATTGATAACCTGGGCCATCGAGTTGGGGGAGTATGATCTTACCTACCAGCTTAGGACAGCCATCAAAGGGCAAGCCCTCGTAGATTTCATTGCTGAGTTCACCTGGGATGAGGCCGAGGCAGAGAAGGGCCTGGTGGGCATGGAAGAGACAAACCGTAGTGTCTTCCGAAAACAGGAAGAGACGACACCAAGTGTCTTCCGAGATCATGAAGAGGTCGCACCCAAAAAAATTATGAACAGGATTGCGGAGAACGAGGAGGATCGATACCTCTTCAAACAGGGAGTCATGACAGAAGGGGTCTTCTCATCAGATACAGACATTTGGAGCCTCTTCGTTGATGGCTCTTCCTGCGATAGTGGAAGCGGTGCGGGGCTGATACTCTCGGCTCCAGATGGTGCCAACATTGAGTACTCTTTGAGATTCAACTTCCAGGCCTCAAACAACGAGTCCGAGTATGAGGCCATGATAGCAGGTCTCTTGTTGGCAAAGACTCTTTCTGTAAAATGACTCCTACTCCACAGCGACTCAAGGCTAGTTGTCAATTAAGTACTGGGAGTCTATGAGGCCAAAAATGAAAGGATGACCAAGTACTTGAAGAGGGTGAGAACGATGTTAGAATATTTTGAAGAGGCAAAGCTGAAGAGAGTGCCTCGATAAAGGAACAGTCACGCAGATGCGTTGGCAAGGCTGGCCTTGGCAACAAAGAAAAGTGTTAGAAGGACCATTCCGATCGAGGTCTTGGGAAAGGCAACCATTGAGGACGAAGAGATATGTAACCCTATCACAATTTGAACCTAGGAGACTCATGGATTGACCCACTCGTCAGATACATTAGAGAGGGAGAGCTACCTGAGTCCATGTTAGAGAGGAGAAAATTGAGATATAAAGCTGCCAAGTTCTCGATGATAGGAGACGTCTTGTATAAGAAGGGATTTCTATTGCCTCTCTTTAGATGTGTTCATCCCACAGAAGTTCCCCGGGTCTTACAGGAGGTTCATGAGGGGTCTTGCTCTAGACACATGGGGGGAAGACCCTTGGCCAAGAGAATCATCACACAGGGGTACTGGTGGCCAACCTTGTCCAAGGACGCTGCAGCCTATGTGAAGAGGTGTGATAAATGTCAAAGATTAGCCACTATTACTCATCAACCTCATCAGCCTATGACGTTAATCACCTCTCCATGGCCATTTGCAGTATGGGGAATTGACTTAGTAGGACCTCTGCCAAGAGCTGTCAATAATTATAGATTCTTGATAGTTGCCATCGACTACTTCTCAAAATAGGTGGAGGCAGAACCGATGATAACAATCATAGAGCAGAAGACCTTCCAGTTTATTTGGAGGAACATCATATGCAGATACGGCCTCCCAAACACTCTCATCTCGGACAATGGGACCGAGTTCAAGAACTCCTCTTTAGAAAAGTACTGCCTAAGAGTTGGGATAAAACAGTTCTTCTCATCTCCTGGACGACCTCAAGCAAACGGCCAGACCGAGGTTACGAACAGAACAATTTTCGATGGAGTCAAGAAGAGGTTAGATGATGTGAATGGAAAATGGACTGAAGAGGTCTACGCTGTGTTATGGGCCTACAGAACAACGACAAGGACACCTACAAGAGAAACCCCGTTCATGCTAGCACATGGCTCAGAGGCTGTCATACCAACAAAAGTGGGACTCTTAACTCATAGGGTTCAAACTTATGACCCTGACAAACATGGGGAAGAGAGGAGGTTAGACCTAGATCTGATTGAAGAAAGAAGAGAAGACGCTGAGATGAGACAAGCAGCCTACCAACAGAGGGTAGCAAAATTCTACAACGAGAGGGTGAAGTTAAGACCCATTGCAGTGGGAGACCTAGTGCTAAAAAAGACCTTACAGAAAGAAAATAAGCTTCACCCAAACTAGCATGGCCCCTATAAAGTGACAGAAGAGTTTGTGCCTGGCACCTACAGGCTAGAAAACCTAGAAGGAGAACCCTTTGCTAACCCATGGAATGTTGATCACCTAAAGAAATATTACATATGATGTTGCATAGAGTTTGTAAATGTACCATCTTGTTATGAAGAGGTTATTAATAAAAAATCAGTTCTCATGGGTTCCTGCTTCATTCTTATGTCATAAATTAATTATGAGGATAACATCTCAGGTGATGACCTCAGACCCTCACAACACCATTCAGTGGTGACGAGGTCTGAGCTCAGACACCATAATGGATGACCTCAGACCCTTAACATCATTAATTTGGTGAGATTAATTATGAGGATAACATCACAGGTGATGACCTCAGACCCTCACAACACCATTCAGTGGTGACGAGGTCTGAGCTCAGACACCATAATCGATTACCTCAGACCCTTAACATTAATTTGATGAGTAATTATGAGGATAACATCACAGGTGATGACCTCAGACCCTCACAACACCATTCAGTGGTGACGAGGTCTGAGCTCAGACACCATAATGGGATGACATCAGACCCTTAACATCATTAATTTGGTGAGATTAATTATGAGGATAACATCTCAGGTGATGACCTCAGACCCTCATAACACCATTCAGTGGTGACGAGGTCTGAGCTCAGACACCATAACGGGATGACCTCAGACCCTTAACATCATTAATTTGGTGAGATTAATTATGAGGATAACATCTCAGGTGATGACCTCAGACCCTCACAACACCATTCAGTGGTGACGAGGTCTGAGCTCAGACACCATAATGGGATGACCTCAGACCGTTAACATCATTAATTTGGTGAGATTCATTATGAGGATAACATCTTAGGTGATGACCTCAGACCCCCATAACACCATTCAGTGGTGACGAGGTCTGAGCTCAGACACTATAATGGGATGACCTCAGACCCTCAACATCATTAATTTGGTGAGATTCATTATGAGGATAACATCTTAGGTGATTACCTAAGACCCTCATAACACCATTCAGTGGTGATGAGGTCTGAGCTCAGACACCATCATAGATGACCTCAGACCCTTAATATCATTAATTTGGTGAGTAATTATGGGGATAACATCTTAGGTGATGACCTCAGACCCTCATAACACCATTCAGTGGTGACGAGGTCTGAGCTCAGACACCATAATGGATGACCTCAGATCCTTAACATCATTAATTTGGTGAGTAATTATGAGGATAACATCTTGCGTAATGACCTCAGACCTTCATAACATCACTTAGTGGTGATGAGGTCTGAGCTCAGGACCATTGATTAAGTTTAAACGAGATATCATTGCAACAAAACAGAGAATGAAAAATATTACATGACATTCAATAAAAGTGAAGATAGTCCTCCTCAGAGGTTGATATATTCAGAGATAATAGATGTTCAACGATTACAGACAAGCTCCATAATGTTAAAAGTTATAAACAATGTTCAAAAAATCCTCTAAGGGTTTGAAGGGGGAATATTGACATCCTCGGCTTGATTGGGCTGAACCACGTTGGTCACCTCGGTTGCATCATCATGATGGTCTACCCCTCCAACCTCGGTCCCTTCCAACGTAGCAGTCTCGGCAGGAGCGGTAACCTCTTCCTCAACCTCCTGAAGAGCCTGGTCAAACTGAGGATCAGGAAAGCCGAGACCAACGAAATCAGAGGCCTTCAAAGTGCCGGCCTCTCTCTCCCTGACATCAGCCCATTTAATAGTGGCTTTGATACCTCTTTCAAGGTATTCAAAGCCAAAGCCCATGAACTCATCAGAGGACTTATAGTCGGAAATTATCTTCTCAGAAGCGTCATCAAGGGTGGCTCTGACTGCTGAGTTGACTTTCTGCTGCAGAGCATCGTCCTTAGCCTTCAGAGCTGCAGCGTGATCCTTGCCAAGCTGGGAGATGTCCTTCTCCAACCCCTTCACCTTCTTCTCATAATCCTTCAGCTCAGATTTGAGACGATCAATCTCTGCATTAAGAGTGCTCTAGACTTTCTCGGCCTCTTGCCCCTTTTGGATGAGGGGAAATTTCCTCAGAGTCCAGTTGGATAAGTGGTGCATAGCTGCCAGGCCCTGTATATTTTGTGATCATAAATAATCTGAACAAAAATCAGATGTTACACTTAAAGAATTTCTGAAGAAAGATCAAGTCATACCTGAACGGCTCTATGAATGCCGAACTCCACCAGCAATGGGGTGTCCAGTGACCTGAATAAGCGTTTGTCAGCCTCGATCATTGCAGAGACGATGGCATCTAGGGCCTGAAGACTGTGGCCGACTATGCTGTCAGATATTTTTAACTGATCCAGACAAGCCGACAGGGCGTCGGCCGATGAGATAGGGATGGCAGTGTCAGCGTTCTTCTTCCTCGGCCTCTGATCCTCAGGGGCATGACCTTTTGGAGCCCTCTTCTTTGTGGCTTGGGGCTTTGAGGTAGAGGGAGCTGGGGGAGGAGGGTTCAGACCAGCTTTCTTGGAAAGTCTCGTCAAACTGGGTGCAGCTATCTCCCAGATTTCGTCCGAGATATCCTGTGGTCGCTCTGCAAAAAATTAGTAGATCTGAGTTAGATAATCAGATATGAATAAACTCAGAGGGTCAACTTAAAATAAAAATGCTTACCAAGCTCGACAAGGGGATTTCCACCTAGACCTATCCCTGAGAGGTAGTGGGGGGTCATCAAGTGTTCGAACTTGACAAACAGACCGTGTGCCCCCTTATCTTGAAGGGCTTTCACCTTCTGAAGATTTTGTAGACTCAGGCCAGGGTCAGCCCTCGCAGGCATCGTGACTTTACCCCACCTCAGGGGCATCCTCGGCTCTAGAATAGACGAGGGGACACATGGGCCAAATTCCCATGGCCCAGAAGCGAAGAAGTACCGAGGCTTCCATTAATGATTGGAAGTCTGAGTTATTTGAAGCATTTTCTTCTCAGGTTTCTGAGCTACAAAATGATAGTAGCTCGGATGATTTTTGGCCGAGGAAGGGACATAGCAACCTACAAAGACCAGAACTGGGAGATCGTTGTTGTAACGAATTAATATCGAAGGATACTATTAGCCAACTATGAGAGAAGATTGTAAAGCTTTTTCTCGGAGTTGTGACAAATTCCAAAGGTACTCTAGCTTTAGTAATGGTTCATAGGCTACTCTCACTCCCATCACCTCACCTTGGCCATTCGCTATGTGGGGAATAGACTTGGTCGGGCCAATGTCGACCACCCGAGGAAGATTCAAGTACTTAGTTGTGGTCATGGATTATTTCATAAAATGGGTTGAGGCAGAACCATTGATAGACATGCCCTATGAGAAGGTCTACCAGTTTATATGGAAAAGCATCATTTGTAGATATGGTTTGACTTACACTTGCATCGCGAATCATGGCACAAAGTTTGATAATGAAGAATTTACCGTCTATTATGCTCAATTAAACATCCACAAGCTGCACGGACAAACTGAAGTGATGAACAAGACTGTGCTTAATAGGTTAAAAAATACTTGATTAGGCTAAAGGAAATTTAATTAATAAGCTACACTCCGTTTTATGGTCATACCGAACAACTCCAAGGACTGTTACTGGAGAAACACCACACATGATGGTGTTTGGAACTGAAGCCGTGATACCCGGTGAACTGGGTTTGCCAGCCCATAAAGTGTTGAATTTCAATTCATCTGTTAGTGATTTGATGCGACGATTATACCTGGATGTACTTGAAGAAGTGCGCAAAGATGCAGCCTTGAGAAATGCTTCTTAGCAACAAAGAACAACATGATTTTATAACAAAAGGATGAAGCTGACAAACTTGAAGGAGGGAGATTATGTGCTCAATAAGGTGATTCAAAAGACCAACAAACTTGAAGGCAATTGGCATGGGCCATATCGTATCTTAGTAGTTGTCTGACCATGTACTTACAGACTTGAGACTCTAGAAAGTGAAGAGTTCAAACATCCTTGTCATGCTGAACATCTTAAGAAATATTACCAGTAATGTAATGAGATAAATCTTTGTAATCATGTCACTTCAGTTTCAAAAAAATAATTATTTCCTCCAGTTTTCCATTTTTTTGGGAATTCTGATGATATGCATCATCACACAGTTGGTCGGCACAAGAAAAATCTGATCGGCTACATACAAAAATCGGCACCAGCATGAACAACAACAACATAGTTGATTGATGATCACAGGTTGTCAACACAAGCAAAAGCTAATAAGCTACATACAAAAGCCCAAGTTAAGATAGGACTTTAAGTCCTTAATACTTGGGAAACACAATTAGGGATAAATCAATCCAAACTAGGCAAACTGGGGGAAGAACGTTGTGAAGATTCCTAAAAAGGAATGTAGACACATATTCCACATATGCCTGGTCACCACTGGTAACTCATCTTAAACCTAAAAATTTAGGTGCATTAGTAGAACCTATGGAAATACTGATATGACCCAAGTGTGACCTCGGCCTATAGACACCAACCTCGGCCGAGGTAATGGCCGACTCTGAACAAGCCTTGGGCGCGCGATATCAGCCCTCGGCCATAGCAAGGTCGGCCTAGGCCGACACTACCACAAGCCTCTCCAAAGGACACTGCACGCATCATAAGGGTCAGCAGCACTCTCGTATATCTGGGAAAGGTAGCCTCAGCCGGATATTGGCCGAGCACGCAAGAAGCCCCAACAACAACTCCATCATGGTGTATGTTGATGCTCCAAGCATAAGCCTGCCCAGCTTCGGTCAGAGCCGACCCTATTCATTGTCTCGGCTGGGACCATACCGAGACTCCTATGGTTCATCTCATATCAAACGAATTAGACTTGTCAACCTCGGCCTCTCCCTGGCCGAGGTTATGCACCAGTATGACAGCCGAGCATCTGTTGACATTTGGATAAGGACACGTGGACACAAATCAGTTATAACAAGATTATTCCCCACACGCGGGGAGAATATTTCATCATCATCCTCTACATGTGACAGTGACAGGTGCCTCTCCCATATTGGTGAGGCTAACACATACATGCATACCACATGAATGGGGGGTATACTACACCCCCTAGGTACTATATATAGAGGTAATCCTCTACCTTGTAAAGGACCCCAAAATTAACAACTCTAGCTGAAACTCTGTTCGAATACATAGTAGAGAGAGAAAGCTTGAGAGATTGTATCCATGGCCATTAGAGCCCTAATACAGTGATACACACCATAGACTTGCACAGTGGACGTAGGCCTGATTGGCTGAACCACTTATATTCTGGTGTTAATCCTCTTCACCTCACCTCATTCTCCTGTATGCATATGTACCTTTGTGCTGCCATTGTTAACATTGAATTGAGCTCATAAACACCTTGAAGGGTGGTGTTGTTTCCAGCATCATCATTTTGGCGCCGTCTG
Source organism: Sambucus nigra (assembly GCA_949130495.1). Classification (NCBI taxonomy): domain Eukaryota; kingdom Viridiplantae; phylum Streptophyta; class Magnoliopsida; order Dipsacales; family Adoxaceae; genus Sambucus; species Sambucus nigra. Next base: position 258,087,392 of record OX422224.1, read on the forward strand.
TGGGAAAGAGAAGCTACCATTTCCTCTTTTTTCTGCTTAACCTCACCGGAGACTCGGGTGGTGAACCAGGCCTCCCCCTGTCGTGGAGATATTTCACCATTGAAAGAGGTCCTTTAAGGTATTAATCTCACTTGCTACTCAAGCTCTTTATTGTTAACACATGGCACCAGAGTTACCACCGCCTCTTCCACCACCCGGTGGAGGCGGGCCAAGTTCCAGCCAGGCGCCACCCCAGTTCAAAATGGCGGAGGTGGCTGCAGCCTTAAAATCCTTGGCTACAACGCAGCAAGCAATGAAGGAGCAATTCGAACAGCTAAGCCAAACTATGATGAGGCCTCCTGGAGTCTCACCGGATATGATCACTCCGGCGGCTGTTCAGCCTCATCCAAATGCCAAGGGACCACCCCAGGCACCAATGAAGGATCAGTCTGCACCCCAGCGGAGAAGGGACGTTGCTTACCCCAGGCGTTTGCGCCTGGGGAGGCAAGGAAATCCTTGCCCGGAGGACAGGTATGATGATCTAGAGGCGAAAGAGCCCCTAGAGGACTGCTGGGAGCCGTATGAGGTGTCGAATAACACCATACAACCTCTTCGGTAGAGTCAAGGATGTGTCGGCCGAAGAGATGAAGAGGCTCAGAAGAGAGGATCAGCTTTTGATCGGTTGAGCAGAGGCTCAGCCTTTGAGAGATTGGGCCCAATGAAAGACCTAAGATAGAGACTGTCAAGATCCAGGAGTGTGGCAGGCTCCTAGGGAGGAAATAGGCAAGGTCGGTTAGACGCAGGCCGATATTATGACAGAAGAGGCAGAGAGCAGGAAGAGGCCAATAACCGACGTGCTGGGGCAGGGGAACCCTCGGTCCATCCCATGGAGGTGGCTGGGGATAACCTCGGCTAGGTGGAGGGAGGAAGACCATGGAATGACTCAATCCAGTGCCTCGAGGAGAAGATAGGAGACCTCATGAAAAGTAGGGATCCACTGCAGAGGGGATACTCAGAAGTCTCACCATTTGTGGCGAGGATAGTGAGATTCCCAACTCCAGCTATGTTCAAACCTCCTGTGGTGTCTCCCAAGTATGATGGCAGCACCAACCCGGTGCACCACATCGACATGTACCAATCGGCAGCAGACATCTACTCGATACCCGATGAGATGAAGTGTAGATCATTCTCTGGGACCTTAACAGGGGCAGCACACAGTTGGTTTACCTCTCTTCCGAAAAACTCAATTGAAAACTTCAAGGGATTGGATGAATGATTCATCCATAACTTCTGCGTTAGGGTGAGATCTCAAAAGAAGACCACTCACCTGCTGTATGTCAAGCAGGTAAAGGATGAGAGCCTAAGGGACTACATAGCCCGGTTCAACAAAGAGAAGTTGGAGGTCGAGGATTATGAAGAGAATATAGCCATGACTGCCCTCATAGGGGGTCTGCAGAAAGGGAAGCTATTATGGAAACTCGCGGAAGACCCCCCAACATCTATGGCAGAGCTCTTAGCAACCGCAGGGAAATTAATGAATGTGGAAGAGGCAATGGTCGCCAAGTATGAGGATGAAAACCGTGGTGGTAGTGGAAATTCCAAAAAGAAGAAAGATGGGAAGAAGAGGTCGAGCGAAGACAAATTCGCCCACTATACTCCTCTGACTGTGACCTGTGAGCACATCCTCAATGAGATTAAGAATGATAAAACTCTGAGATGGCCAGAGAAGCTAAGAGCCCCACCACACAAGAGGAACAAAAACCTATGGGGCGAGTTCCACCAGGATCATGGTCATGTCACGGATAGATGCTTCGCTTTCAAAGATGAGATTGAAAAGATGTTAAAATCTGGAAAGCTGAGGAAGTACGTGGATGGTAAGGCTCCTAAGGGTGGAAGAGATGACCCTAAGAAAAGGAGAAATGACAGATGCCGTGACAACGTCCCAGCGCAAAGAGACGATGACTCAGAAGGTGATGATGAAGACGATCCATATCTTCCGCCGAAAGATGATAACACCCCGGTGAAGAGGGTTGGTATGATCTCGTTTGGTGTACACACCATATGTGGAGTATTTGTAGGAGGTGGCTCTGAAGTAGCTGATAGGAAGGCTCATGTGGCAGAGGCCAAGTCGGCAGCAGAACTTGAAGTTGTGAACCTAACGTCTTTCGATACAACATAGAAGAGGAAGAAGGTGGACATGGACACCCTTATAGTTGGATTCTCCAGACTCGACTTCAATGGTATCACAGCCCCCCAGGATGACCCTTTGGTCATAACGACAAGGGTGCATGGGTGCGAGGTGCAAAGGATTTTATAAGGATCCAACTGATAGCTAGTTTAGAAGGAGCATTCTGACAATCCAAAAGTGCTAGATTAGCCAAATCCCTTAGTCTACTGTCCTGCTAAACCTTCACAACTTTTAGGTAATTGGTCCAGCCCCATTTATAACCTTCACATTGAGCCTGACTAAAGCATTCATCAAAATGACCAACAACCTCATTTTACCCCTCCATTTAAACTTCTCTACGTTTCTTATGAAACTAAAAAGTGAACCTTTAAACCTGGTGTTGCTATTTTTTCAGCACTCCATCCTTGATTTGTAGTTGAGAAGACTGGGTGGTAAGTTTCTCACCCTGGGTTTCGATCTTTTGGGATATCTCAGCAATGGCTAAATTTTTTGCCTTTATTTGTGCTACTTGATTTGCAGGTGTCTGCTGAGTTCTTCTTTCATCATTTGTAGCTTGGTCAAGTATTTATCTTGATCGAGAGGAAGTACAAGGTTTGGATTTTTTCAAGACCTCCAGCTCTTCCCTCAGATTAGAATTTTCAGTCTCCAAAAATGAGACTCCCTCATCAGCAGCAGCACTAGTTGAAGTAACCTTCAAAGAGTCCAGTTCCTCTCTCAAACTGTTATTTTCTTCCTCCAATAGCTTAGCAATGGCCTTAGCTTCATCCAATTCACACTTGAGCCAAAAATCTTTCGTACTAAAAGAAGAGACATATTTCTCTCATTTTTCCTCAAAACTCCAAGATTCACTCGAAACTTTGTACTTGTTCTCATAATCAGCATGCAGTACAGCCTTAGTTTCTTTGTTATCTTCCTTATGTTCTTCAATCATTTCAAAGTAAGCTACATTATTAGCTATTTCCTGATCAAGAAGACACTTCAGGTACAAGTAAGCTTCCTTGTCTTGATCTGAAATGTCATCCCCGAGCAACTTTGACAAATCGTCCTCGGACAAAGTTATGTGACCAGCCTTAAAATGGTCATTGCACCTTTTGAGTAGCTCGGAGTCAATAGAGGAACGGTGATCCATTTTGGCCATTAACTGTAAAGAGTAAAGAAATCTATAATCAATAACAGAATAAAGAGTTTGAAGTAGTAATTTAAAGAAGACAAGCGTAGAGGCAAGAAATAGTCATTTTCATTAATAAAAGTCATATTGCAAATACATTTAAAGGAAATAGAAAAGAAAAAGGTTGATAATCGAGCAAGTATATACCTTCCCCCTATCAGTAGAAGTTTCAGCTTTATTGGAGACAAGAATAAGTGGAGTGATTTGGTCAGAAGTTTTGGGGAGAGAAAACTGAACAACTATCTGCAGTTGGTCGGCTTTAGGTTTTGGAACAAGGGTGGAATCCACAGACCCCACATCATCTTCCACTTCCTCGCCCAGGTTTGGTGGGTAATCAGGGTCATATCTGAGGAAGATCTCAGACTCTTAAGGAGTACCAACTTCAGAAAGTGTTATCGACCAACCATCCTTATAGAACTTCTTCTTCACAAATTCAATTTGTACAGAACCAACTGTGATTGATTTTCCCATATTTTATTAAAAAAGGTTTCTGTAGCCTTCACCTTCTTAGCCTTCTCACCAACCAAGTTCTTCTCCATTTTAAAATTTTGTCTCCGAGATGCAGCACCCTCATTCCCAACCTTCTTTTGAACCTCCTCAGTATTTTTTATTTTATTCTCCCAAGATTGCTTCTCGATTTCCAATGCTTGTTGGGATTCAAGAAAGGATTTCTTCAGGTGTTCAAAAGCATCTTCTATGTCATTTAAAGAAGAACGAATTGCATCGTCCTTTTCCAAAATCTAGTTGAACTCAACCAGGAACTGTAAAAATTAGAGGCCAAATTAGTACAAGAAAACAGTAAAACAGTATAAGTATAAAGAAGCAAGAATTCTTACCAAGGCAAGGCTTTGAGCAGCCCTTTCAAAAATCTTCAAATGGGGCATGGCAGAGGCAGCAACCCTATGATCTGGAAAAGTACAATATTTTATTAATTTTTTGGTTAACCCAGGACTTATGGCCATATGAGAACAAGTGTTAACAACAGATAAATCTACCAAGCTCTGTTGGTCGGTAGCATCATCAGTTCCATCAGCAAGTCTGGAAGGAAGACCTTTTCTTATACATTTAAGAAGGGACTCTTCACCCTTCTTAGCTTGGGCTTTCTTCCCAGAATATTTGTTATTGGTGGCTCCACTAGTGGCAAATTTGGTGGAGCCAGGGGAAGTAACATCTCCCATGATATTGGGGAATTTTCTCTTTCCCAAAGAAAAAATAAGAGGAATGTCAAAATCCAAGGATGAACAGGGACCAGCAGCAAGTTCACCATTGCCTAATGATGTGGACACTGGGTCCTGGTCCAAGTCAAGAATAATGGTAGGAGAAAATGTAGAAGGTCGGGCAACAAAGGAAGTGATAGAACTCCTGTATTTCAGCAAGTAGGATTCTGACCTAGTATGTTCCTCGCTAACTTTCTGATAAAGGCCCCACAAAAACTTGAGCTCGTTAAGTTTAATATCACCTTCTTTAGTACACTTCCTATTCCTATCAACTACAAGTAAACAAGCAATTAGTGATTAATTAACATTTCAACAGAAAAGTTGTTAAAAAAGTCACATAAGAATTTGAAACAACCTATCCCGTAGCCATCCTAAGGGCATTTTGCCCCACTATACACTTCACCCCTTGGTAGAGGGGCATATTGCCAATTTTTGGGAATCACTCCATGGTCGAAGTAATCCCTATTGAAATTCGGAAGATAAAAACTAAAGCCCTATTTAGAGCCTCAGTTTTTAAATAGTAAGTACTATCACTGGTGACCCACTTCTAACAAAACATGATTTAGGGAATGCCTATATGGGTCCCATGAAGTTGATTGAGCATATGAACACCATTGACAACCCTTCAAGTATTGGGCACTACTCTAGCAGGTACAATGTCAAAATATTGACAAAATTCTAGATAAAAATGTTTTGGGGGAAAGGTAAAACCGCATTCAACAAAAAATAAGGAAAGGATACAATGACCCTCAAGCAAAGAAAAAATGTCTATGGGGGTATTGGGAAACTCTAAGTGTACCCAATCTGGTATGTTCCATTATTTTCTAAACTCATCTAGAGAAATAACAACGTGAACCATGATTTGATGCGAAGAAAGAGAAAAAATTCTTACAAAGACTTAAGGATCTAGTAAGGACTAGAAGACAAGAAGAACGATCACACGAAAGCTCAAGAAATTATAGCAGAAACTTAGAGGGTTTGAGGTAAGAGATGACCGGGATTTTGACACCTTTTATAGATTACTTCAAAAATCGGTGAACGTAATGATTAAAATGAAACGATGATTAAAATTTTGGCGGCTAAGCAGAAAAGACATATTTATCTAAAACGATTTGTTACAAGTTTGGATATTTACAAAAATTCCATCAGCAGTACAAGCCATAAACAAAGCTAATAATTTTACAAGTGTGGGAAGTCGGCAACCGACTAAGCATTAGAAATGTAGCCCGAGCTACTATCAGAACTAAATTCTCCATACTTTCAAGAAAGCATCAAGCATGAAACATTGGGGGCTTCTGTTGATACAAAAATTTACCCACTTACGTGGACCAATCAGAAGTAGACATGTGTCATCCACTATGGCAATAATCCTTGTCAGTAAGGAGTAACCACCGACCAAGGCTTAGAATGTCGACCATCATACTTGAAGCCCAACCAACAGTAGGGAGGCCGACCAACAAGGTCAGCAAAATGCCAACAACTATAAACATTATAAACCTTATGTACTGATGTAAATGCCTAATTTATAAGCGCATTATGTCCTTTAACATTCTATCTCGTGGTCTTCCTGCTGGGATATAAATTTGTAATCCCTTCATTAAGGGAAAGTGATTGAAAAGTACAAATATTATTTGTGATTGATTAATTAGACCTAGTCTAGTTTTTTACATCAATAAAGAATATGGTGTTTTTAAAGAAAAGAAGGTGCCTCAATGTGGTAAAGCGTTGGCGAAGCTAACTTCTAAAACCAAACCAAAAATTTCCCCATAAGGAAAGTGAATATTCTAATCATTAATGATCTACTTTGATTTAGCGAAGTAGGGCCTCGTTGAAACAACCACCGATGAGAAAAGCCATGAAACCACATAGATAATTTTTAAAGATAGTAAGCAACTAATACCAAATCTAACGTAGAGACATGACGATCTTCCATGAAAAATGGGAGCTCTTCATAATATTCTGAGGATTTTAAAATTATATTTCATAATTAAAATTTCTATGACATATGATGATTAAAAATCTCGGATGCACACTAACTTGATTATGAAAAATATTATGACCATGTTTTAATTAACCGAACCAATATGAATTATATTATCTATATCTTATAACTTCATCATAATTTTGACAAATATGGTTAATTCATGTAAATTCGGCTTCAACTTTGATGTAGATTTCCTTAGTGGCAAAATATCAAACATTTTATGTGGTAATAATCATGAGATACATATGGGACAACTCGAGGACATGGGAGATTATAATCATAAGAAGCATGTTTTGTGTACTATTGATTTGTATGTTTTTTTGGCATGTTCCCCGTATTGAATATGAAGAATTGCCTAGTGATGGTAAGAGAGAAGCGTTATTTCTCTTGACAAGACAATCGAGACATCTATGGTTTACAAGACTTATGTATTGATGACAAAGATCTATGAAAGTTACCTTAGCAGTGTGATAGGAAGCGATATCAAGTAAAAAATTGTTTCCTAGAGTCCTCAAACCATGCAATACTATTTTCCCACTATTATCAAAGACTTCATAACCTTTTTTGGGGAAAAGTTGACAACAAGTTTTTTTTTTAAATTCTTGGATTATATTATTGATATTTTCTTATAGACCCTCCATATAAAGGACATTATCTATCTTAGAAAATCCTAGATATCTCAATTGTTCTTTTTTTCGAGATGCTAGACTGGCTTGAATTTACAATAGAAATTTACTATACTTGCGTTCTTCGAGGTGGAATAAATTACTTAGTTGCTTATAATGTTTCTAGAGATATCTACTATAATCCCTCAAATGGTATGAGGGATGAGGTTGTTTTCCACCTTCATCTTTTCATTTCTTTACCCATCATTCCTTAGTCTTAGGTGTGCCTTGTTCTTATTGCTATAATTCTTTATTATTCTCTATATTGGGTTAATTAGAATTCTAGTAAACATCCTTTGTATTTCAACTATAAGTAAAAATGTTAAAAAAGTTATTCTTAAAACTCATCAAAGGTCTCATTATCCTACGTCGATAACATATCTAATTGTGTGGTGAATTTTTTTTAACCTTTAAGACCTTCATGGTTTTGGTACCTATATGCATAAGACAAAGGATTTTCCATGTCTCCTTATAAATTTCACTCATCATAATTTGGCATAACTCTTCCATCTTCACAACACTAAAATGGGTGTTTAGCCCTTGTGTGTTATAATTACATAACATATGATTATCTTCATCCAACTTCTATATGAAATTAGGCATAACTTTTCCATCATAATCTTTTGTGGGATAAAACCATTCATGGTAATGACACCCTCTGGAGAGATAAGACATAATTTTATATAAGTTTTCTATTAAGCATACTTATTATCATCATCAAACAATGTTGGTTGGAACACTATTTTTTCTTCAATAAAAACCCCAAAACATTCATCCAGTAACTAATGAGAACACAGTTTGATACCACTTTAAAACATTTTATCCATAATTATAAAATTAAGCCCATTACCTTCACTTAATGTGAGAATTTTATGATCTCACAATCGAGTTTGATTAAATATCAATTGAACTCTTACAAAATTTTGACTTATCCCATTTGATTTTTAGAATCATTTTTTAGAAATAAATGCATTATAAAAAACAACCGCTAAGGAAGAGGAACAAGTATACAGGAAGTGTACATTACAGCCTATAAAAATTGGACCATAGAAAAATTAACATGAATCCTCTAACAGATAATTCTTGAACCTACAATCCTCTGCGTAATTCCTCTATAAACTTTAAAAAGTTTAAAAGACGGGTGGCGTGTTTCTCTTCGCACTATATCAAAAGGATGCTTAGATATAGATAACGAATTTTAGAAGGCGCAAAATCTATACCTTCAAAACATCTCGCACTCCTTTCTTACCAAATTTTCCAAAAGATATAGTGTGGAACATGCCGCCAAACTTTGATACGCCCTTTCTAGGGGGTTTTAGAACTCTAATAATTCCCTCGCCAACTCTAGCATGACCCATGCAATTCGACTAAGGGCTAGGAACACATCCCACACTCATTTCATCAACTTGTACTGCAAAAGAAGATGATTTGTCATATCTTCTGCCTCCTTAGATAAACAACATCGACTATCCATTAACCTCCTTCTCTTTTACAAACCCTCAGTCTTCAAAATATCCTGTCTCGTCAGGTACAAACAAAGAACCTCACTTTCGAAGGCACCTTAGATTTCCATATTTGATTTCATGGAAAATAAGCTCTTTGGTTCCCAATACCTCTCAAAATGTAATATTATCCTCTCACTAAAAACATCCATGTCTCGCCCGCATACATCTCAAGTCATCATCGTCAATCGAAGGGCATACGGGACCAAACCCAACCAGTTAAAAAATGCCTCATCCTCCTCAAGCTCCCAATACCATAACCGTCTTATGAATTGAGGGTTAAATATCACTCAATCCCCATTAATCGACATGTTATTAATAATCAATCTATCTATGTCCCCACCTAAACTGAAGATACCAAAAAACTGATCCTGAAGAGATCCATTCTTGCCCATTTATCTTTCCAAAGCCTAATTCTATTTTCTCTCCCTAATTAAAACTACGTGTTCCTAGAGAAATACCCCCACTCCTTAGAAATTTGCTTCCACATCCCCACCCCATGAGCACACTACCCTACTTAGGCACCACCTAATATGTATACACCCCCTTGCGCCCACTACTCTCCTCCATAACCTATTCTCCGACCGAAGAAATCTCCACAATCACTTATGTAGTAAAGTTTTATTAAATTACTCAAGATTCTTTACTCCCGCCCCTCTCCCCAATTGATCTGCACACTTCCTCCCATACCACAAGATAATATTTAATGGTGTCCTCATTGCCTATCGACAAGAAATCAAATCACAATAACAATAAATGTAAATAATTCAAATTAATTCTGAAACCAATAGATTTAACGTGAGTACCCTTGTGGGAAAACAATGGCACCTTCAACCAAAGAAACAAGTCCACTATTGTGACACCCCGCTTAATAGAATACCGGGTGATGAGTCCTATCTCATTTGGTTCATTCTTAGCATCATTGCCGTTCATTCATTTATTACTAACCACCTAATGTTTCATTAAGCTAATGCCAAATTTTATCTTTATTAGTCCAACCAAACCAATATGACAAAACAACAACCAATCCAATATGAAAATAAAACTAGAACATGCCACAAAGTAAGTACCATATGCTGTCGAACAACGTCGACTACAAGCCATCCACAAATGCGAATATAAAAGAGTGCTAATACATGCCAAATCGGAACATAGGGATACAAGTCCCAAAAGTACAACTAAAAGGATCCCTATCTAAGATATAATGAGATAAGCGACTACATGAAAGAAACCACAGCATTCCACATAGCTTCAGCCATGTACCCTGTAGGATGGAATCATGTCGGGCGCCCTTGTGGGAGGACACCTAAAAGGTTTTTGAAAATATTTTATGGCAAGGGTTAGAACCATCAACATTTTAAAATATTTAGCAAGGGAATTTAAACGCAAGAAGTAAATATGCAATGCTTTTCATATTTAAATTAATGTCGCGCACTCCCTTGATTAAACCTCATCCCTCACTAATGTTCACGCCTAACGTAACTATACTTAATCCATCTAGCTAACTACCCCGTAACTAGTCTCATTACAAAGATCTCTCAACTTCTCACTATTCCAACCTAAGTGAATTTTGTACACAAGTTATAAGTTATTAATATCCTTAACTTAATTGAATCATTTCTCTTTTAATAACATATGACAATCTCACGAGTTATATTAATTATGGTTCACAACATATATAAGAGTTATAAGTTATTATATGCACTAACTTATACAAAACATTATTTCTCATTTGATACCATTTAAGATTATCACAGGTTATATCGTCTATACATTCCGCACCACGCATATATATAAAATAGTCGTATATAAATCCACTTCATATATATATACGTATAATTATATCACAACATTCACACACATGTCGTAGATCCATAATCATCCTCCTGAGTTGCCACTCATTGGGAAGTCTCTAAGTGCTATCAATTTTATTATTCTCATCCACCTGGAAACCCTGGCACGGCTCGTCACCCGAGTCAGAGACTAACAATTCACAAACGTAATGGAGGCGGCCATAATTTCCCCTGGAGTGGGACCAAATCATACCCAAAACGTCTCAAACCTGCGTTCGAATGCTATAACCTGGGGACTATACACGCCCTGCTCCTCAAGTTAGGGGATTCATCCACATCGCGCAACCTCCCTTGATAGCCTTAGAGTGGGTATGCTACCTCATAAATATTAACCACACCAATATTTATAACTCACATATATACTACACATCACCGTATATATATATATATATATATATATATCCACACTACCGATGTACTATGCCCATACCCAAGCCTAAAACAATCAAGTCTACGGTCCGACTTTATTTCAATTAATTATACACTAAATAATTTATTATTACATACACATTAATTTTCCTTATCTTAATGTAACTCCTTTTTAAGTATAACCGGACTCCCAATCTCTCGGTTCGATATTAAGTGGTTCTAATTCACCCATTAATTGACTATAACCAAGTTTGATTACTTTAAACAACAAGACTATAATATGCCCAATTATGAACCTTCATCTCAAATATCATGAAATTTATCCAAATAACCGTCGATGTTAAGTATTCCCAATTTAACCCTAATTCAATACTATATATCTTAATTTCAGTTAGGGCATAAACTATAAATTTCTAATATAACAGGTCTCAATCAGGGGATCTCAGGACTCTAACAACCATCAGAGGTCGTTCGAATGAAGATCCCTATCGTTCGAACGACAGTGGATCTCGTTCGAATGAAATTATCTTGTCGTTCGAACGACCATGATAATTAATCCTTTTTCTTTCTTCTGCATAAACCAAGTCCGCCATTGATGAATTTAAAACCCCTATTTTGAACAGGTTTTTGCATAAACGTTCTAAAGTCCATACTAAGTCTCATTCTCCATTACAACAATTCTAGCCCTAATAATATCACAAATTTTCAGATCCTCAATCATTAAATGCATTATTTATCAAATCATCTACATATTTGTAATCCTTATATAGAGAAAGCCCCAATTTATGGAAGAACTAACCCTAGCATTCATTTTAATTACACCTTTTTTTATATTAATAGCTAGATACAATTTAATACTCAAAATTCAATACACTTGCCTTAACCAAGATGATCTAGGGCTTTGAAATATGAAGTTGGATTGAAATTGCCTCTTCAAGATCCCCAAATTCACTTTTCCTTTGGCTCTTCCTTTTTTCTCTCCCTTTAGTCTTCTATTATGACTTAATGATGCCTAACCCCTTACACATCTTAGGGTAAGAACATTATTCACATTTTGGGCCTATGGGCCCTAATTAAAATGACCCAGACTCTCTTTATTAAGTTCACACATGTGTAATTAGACCCTAATACCCAATATATATATATATATATGTACCCACTTCTTTTGGACTAATTAGACCGTACCGGACTCAACCGTACGCTTAAAATTGACATTCTAGTTATTTTATAACATTCTCCAATTTATAACCTCAAAATGCGACACAAAGCAATCTAAATAAATACATCCTCAATTTATCGAATTATTAAATTCCTCAAATTTAAAATTTCTCCAAATGAAATAAATTCTTTTTCTCCCAAAATATTATTCAACCAAATGTCCTTTAAGTTATGGGGTGTTACATACTCCCCCCCTTACAATGGAATTTCTCCCTCGAAATTCGGATAAGCCTAGTACTCCCAATCTATACTAGTTCCCAGGTCATCTAACCTTAAGATTCTACATCCTTTTATCCCATTTCTACTCGCAAATTATTTGTAACAATTAAATTTATTAAATAACCAGGGCGCCCATACACCTTGGACCCATGTTCAACCGTACAAATAACGCATGGATTCTTCCAGCCTGAAGTCGTAATATAACTTCTATCTCATAGTAATAACGACATACAAGTAAAATAACTGAGGTACCCAACCGATGGACTAATGACCAAACATCTCCTCATTTCCAACGTTACGCTAAGTTTCGTGCGTGGGACGTCTCGCAAAGCAAATCCAAATAAGGATCCCCCCCCCCCCGATACACTACTACCTAACATTATCGATCGTTAAGATCTGTTAGTCCCTCAGTCTATAGCACGTACCCCCAAATACCCGTCTCTTGACATAAAAATATACACATCCACATTTTATATTACAAAAGACAACATACACTACCGCGCCCTTAATATCACTAGTTTCCTTGCGTAAAAATAAATCCCGAGTCATATTTCCCCGCTCGACAATAAATCCATCCACCCTGAATCACATCAGAAGTATACTTACTCCCCGGGATTTCAATTTTAACTTTATTAATACAATAATATGCAACACATTATAACATACATAATCGTATATATACGCTAGACCCTATCTCAGGTGAAACCTAGCAACGAATATTCATACCCTAGTTCCGCGAACACCCAGTCATTACGATGACTATCCATTATAGACTCAAACTATAACTAATTTGTATAAACTCAGAAAATCATAGACTTTACTCCCATAATTCACGAAATTAGGAATGTCTCGTATGATGCATCCATCCTTTTAGTATCCTTCCCACTCTCTTAGTTAATATCCAAGAACTTTGTGATCCTATGGTGTTAATATACCTACACAATAACTATTATAACTAACACATTTACAAAATTTGACTCACTCACGAATCCTAGTGATAGCACTCTTATGTTGTGACGCACCCAATGTCACTCAAAACACACTTACTCTCAAAGAATAAGGAGAGTTTTACCTTAGTACTCTAGATGCATTGCCCGGTCCTCGGGTCCTTAATCCATAAACTGTTGTAGTGGATGTACATCCAAAACACCATCATGTGGTTGTTCCCTTCCTTGTTCGGGACAATTTCTCTTCACGTGACCCACCTCTCCATAAAAGAAACACCTCCCTACAAATGGCTCTTTCCACGGACCCTCTCCCTTATACTCATGCGGGGCATCCCGACGCTGGTCCCTACCTTTGTGTGGACAATTTTTCCTCAAATGGCCTACCTGGCCGCAAACATAATAGTGTCTCTATATTGGCCCTGATGGACACCCCGATTGTCCCCCTGGTCCTGATGGTCGTGGGAAACCTGCTACTCATTTGGGCCTTATTGGTCCTGCCCTTCAGAATGAAATCTCTTGAGGAGATTCCCCCGTTGTTCACCACTCAAAGAACCTCCATTGGACTTGTCTTGTTGTCATGGCTCCCCACCCCTCTTGCTTCCTTTAAGATGGAAGCGATGATCCTAACAATGAAGAAGGGTTGTATTAACCGCATTGGTATACGTCACAAAATCTGAATTCCCAATTAAATGTTGCCTGATCCTCTAGGCCAACCCATCAACAAACATAGCTTTCTTCCTTTCCTTTTTACTCACCTTGTTCGACATAAGAGTGTCCAGGAGAGTGAACTCCTCCTCGTACTCGTCAACAGATCTATCTCCCTGCGTCAACTCTGTAAGCCTCCTCCTCATCTCTATCTCGATGGCCGGGAGAAAGTACTTGAGGTGGAACCGCGCCCAAAACTCTACAACTGACATGTAATCCCTTTTTGGAGCTGTGGTAGTGGACTCCCACCACAGTAAGGTGTCTCCCATCTACCTAAATATCGCAAGCATTTGCCTCTACACCTTACTACACTTCACCATCCGTAGGTGCCTCTGTATATCATGCCTCCATTGGTAAGCTGCCATCACATTTGTGCTACCTTGTAACTCTGGGGGATGACCTTTTTGGAAGGCCTACCGCACTCACTGCCACTCTGTCGACCCCGGGGGACCCTGCCTTACTAGAGCCATGTACTGTGGTGGTTGATGATGAGGAAGGTGAGATGCCATCGCTGTCATGGTGGAATTAACTTCATGTGCCACTATCCCCCCTACATTATCGATGGAAACAAACCCCTGTGGCTGCGGTACTTCATGCTCCTAGGGAGCCTCACCCTCTCCTTCTCGAGTGGCTTCCCTTGCGGGTCTACCTCTCACTCTCTTAATCGGCATCTGAAACGTAGAACGAGTTGTATTAGTTCAACATACATACAAATCTTGAAATAGCAGAAGAGCAATAACCAATAACATAATATGAGTCAACAGTCCTAACAATAAGGCTATATGCCAAAGAATGCAATGCTAAAACTAAAGCAAGCCGCACAGATCCTAAAGATACTAGAACATGATTCTCTAATACAATCTGTGACACCCCGCTTTATAGAATACCGGGTGATTAGTCTTATATCAAATTAAATAGGAATCTCATGTGGCTCATTCTTAGCATCACTATCGTTCATTCATTTATTACTAACTACCCAGTGTTTCATTAAGCTAATGCCAAATTTTATCTTTATTAGTCCAACCAAACCAATATGAAAAAACCACAACCAATCCAATATGCGAATAAAACTAAAACATGCCACAAAATAAGTACAATAGTCTGTCTAACAACATTGACTACAAGCCATCCATAAATGTGAATATAAAAGAGTGCTAATGCATGCCGAACTTGAATATACGGGTACAAGTCCAAAAAGTACAACTGAAAGGATCCCTATCTAAGATAGAATGAGATAAGCGAGTGCGGGAGGCCTTTACAACATATATACGAGTTATAAGTTACTATACGCACTAACTTATACAAAACATCATTTCTCATTCGATACCATTTAAGATTATCATAGGTTATATCGTCTATACATTCCGCACCATGAATATATATAAAATACTTGTATATAAATCCACTTCGTACATTTATACGTATAATCATATCACAACATTCACACAAATGCCGTAGATCCATAATCATCCTCCCGAGTAGGTGCTCATCGGGAAGTCTGTAAGTGATAACATTGGCGAGTAATCTCATCAACCCGGAAACCTGACACGGGTCGTCACTCGAGTCCGAAACCAAAAATTCACAAACATAATGGAGGCATCCATAGTTTCCCCTAGAGTGAGAACAAATCATACCCAAAACGTCTCAGACCAACATTCGAACATTGTCACCTGGGGACGATACTTGACCTGCTCCTCAAGTCAAGGGATTAACTGTAATACCCGTACTTTATGGATAATTTAAATTTCATAAATGGGTGTAATTCAGAAATTTGAGAAATTTTAGAGAAAAATATTTTTTCTAGTTTATGCGGGCTAGATGATTTCCGATGTATGCTACATTTAATTTTGGGATTAAGTAAATGAGTTGGACTATTTCAATTACATGTCGCAGTTGGGTAATGCGACAAAGGATAATATTTTAACTGGAAAACCCGCATTAAGATGTATTGGGTTTAATTAGTGGATTGCGGTTAAGTACATCG
This sequence comes from Sambucus nigra, assembly GCA_949130495.1. Lineage (NCBI taxonomy): Eukaryota > Viridiplantae > Streptophyta > Magnoliopsida > Dipsacales > Adoxaceae > Sambucus > Sambucus nigra. Next base: position 258,103,390 of record OX422224.1, read on the forward strand.
GATGGATATTTCAAGTGTGCGGTTAAGTACATCGGACAAGAAGTAGAGTCGGCTCCCCTGTTCAATCGATCGATCAATGGCCAAGGATCGATCGATCGATCCTACAGAATTTTTGGCAATTTTTGTTGGTTCAATTTATATGGGATAAATTCCCAAATTAAGGATTTCTAGCCTATTTATTTGAGGAAATAAATGCATAACTAAGGAATAAATATTTATCCAATTGAGGGAATTTATGGAGGCTAAGAGGGTGCTATAGTCGTGTGGCGCTAAAAGTATATTTTCGAGGAAAATAATTAAATTTAGGAATTAGATATTTGGTGTACCCAAAAATAGAGTGGGGACCTCTAAATTATTATTTGAGCGAAATGTATACCTTGGGTTCGTCGAAAATGGAATCCACGACTTATCTAATTTAAGGGTGATTGGGGATGAATATTTCTTGGGATAGTTTCGATGGGGATTTAGGCATATATAATTGTACGCGTAGAAAATGTAATTATATCGATTCTCGTTAAGTAAATCCTACGAGGCGACTAGGATGAATTTGGGATATAGGTTTAGGATGGTTGAGCGGCTAACCGATACGTCTATAGACGACTGTTAGTATAAGTAATGTGATACCTATGAGACTTAAATAAGTTGGGAATATACTTATTTACTTAGTATGCATTGGTATAGTTGGAGAATTTATATAAATTCTTAAATGTGATTATGGTGCAAGTTATATATCAAGTTAGAGAACACTTTTGGGTTTAGTATTTTAAAGTGATATATATATATATATATATATATATAATGTGATTACAGTATATATGTGTGTGATATTATGAATAAATATATATCTGTGTGTGAATAATATATATTTATGTGAAGCATACCCCCTAATGCTATCATGGGAAGTTGCGCGATGTGGGTGAGACCCCTGGCTTGAAGAGCAGGGAGCGTATAGTCCCCAAGTCATAGTGACCATTTTATATTGTGTGATTTTCTATTAGGGGTGAGACGTGGTTGGTATGTTTCATCTCATTTTCGAGGAGGAACTATGATTGTTTCCCATACGTTGTGATTTGGTTTTTACCAAGTCGGTGTGAGAGTCCGACCGTTGGTACCCACGATGGTTTGTGGGTGATTCCCTGGAAGATGATAGCATTGAGAGACTGCATCCTCGAGTTATACCTCTGTGGGATGGTTTTTGTTATACTTGTTATGTATAGTATATTATCTTTATATGAGGACAAGGTATTATATATCTTTATCTAGTGTAAATAGATATATGAATAAGGATTTATTCTCATTCCGGGAGATTTTAGCCGAACTTAAATTGTGATTTGTATATTCAAGTGAGTATTATATGTATATACTTATATGTGTATATATCTACATTTTGTACTGAGGGCCTAATCGATCTCGACAGTCGACATTGTCAGGTAGTAGTGTATCGGGGGGGGGGGGGGGGGGGGGGAAGTTTCCTTGTTTGGATTTCGCTTCGCGAGACACGCCACGCACGAACATAGTGCAGTGTTAGGACTAGGAAGAAGTTTAGCCCTTAGTACTCGAGTAATTAGGATTTTAGAATGGTTGGAAGGAGTTTAGCTAGGCAGGGTAACTTGACTACATTGTTTAGAGGGATGCGATAGGTGTGCACCATTAGAAGAGGGGTGAGGGGTATCTCATGAGAGTGCGATACCAATTTAAATATGAGAGAAATCATATGTTTAAAAAAATAAAGCATTTATGCACTTGCACAATATTTTCACAACTCGGGATCTAACCCGTTTATCTATTTTCCTCTCTTTTACTATATATATATACTAGTATATGCCCGTGCCTGAAGGCACAGCGAAAATTTTCCAAAATACGTAATCGCAAAATGACAAAAAACTTCAAAGTAGGTAATCACAAAACGGCAAAAAAAAAATCAAAGTAAGCAATCGCAAAATGAGTAAAATTTCATTCCCCGACAACACATAGTGCAATCTAAAGTATTGAATGTGTAACTAATTTGCATTAGTTTAACACAAATCTGAAAACAACTTGAAAAATCTAGGAAAAAATTTTCTTTATTTATAGGACTATCCACCTTGTTAAGAAATAAAAATAGTCCACAATACATATAGTAATAGTCCATCTTAGACCTCGAATAAACATCATAGACATCAAATCCAAATTTAAACATCGCACAAACAAAATCATCAATTCAACCCAATTCACATTGTACCTCAAATAAACAAAATGTAATTTTTTTTTAAAAATGGACATAATCTCCTTTGCTTATTGGACTATCCACCCTGCTTAAGGGACAAAAGCACTTCCAAAAATATTCAATGAGCCCAAAAATAAAGATCAACCCGATTTAATATCAATACAAATAAGTTCAATACACACTTGTAACACTAAGAGCGCTACACAGTACATGCCATAAAATAATAGCGTTACACAGTACCTACCATAAAATAGCATCCACAATCTTGAAGTTCATCCCATCTTTGGACCTTAAATTGTAACGTCTATGGTCTTCTTGATCTTTCAAGGAACGGGCATCCTTTGACTTGGCAGTAAAATCCTTGATATTATGGAATTGCTTCGGCATTTTTATTGTCCCTATTTGATTTGAGAATTGGAGCTGCTGAAGTTGGCTCCTACAAAACCAAATAAAATATAAATTTCTCACTCGCCATCTCCAAGTAGTAACTATGACTGTAAAACCAAATTGTTCAGTCTCTTAACAATTTATATGATGAAATTCACAATAGTAGAAATTACATAGTAACTGTGACTATAAAGAATGTTCTTGAAATTAGTTAAATTATAATAACATTATACATCAAACAAAACAAACATTCATCCATATCAATTTCCTAAAAACATATCCATATCCATATCGTTATACGATTAGGGAGGTCAGTGAATTTAGTGAATTTAATCTACTGGTAACAATAATAATTTTTGTAGATTGACATAGAAAATAACAAAGCATAAATCACCTTGGATTAAAACCACATTTTAGCAAAAAAATGCAGACATTCTAGAGATCTCGAATATAGCTTCCTCAAGAAACTGCAAACATAAAATATAACTATAATCAAGGTTTTCAAACTACAAAGATTGGTTCACCGATCGACCTATTATCTTACAAAGAAATAAGATCAATAAAAATAGAATGATTAAGGATGTTTAACAATAAAAGAATAAATGAAAGTATGAAAATGAGGCAGCACACAGTTATAATTTTACGTCAAATGGAATTAACAAATGAAAGTCGTAATGGAATTAACAAATGAAAATCAAATGGAATAAATGAAACTTACTAATTCAAGATTCAATAAAAATGGAAAGATTCATGATTGTATGAATATAAAAAAATGAAAGTCGCAATGATTCATTTCATGTCAACAGTGCAACGATTAAACTCAGTTTAAAACGATGAAAATAAACTCCAATAAAAAATCATCTGCACAAATTGCATTTTTCCATAGGACATGATATGATTTAAATCATGTCTTATGAGAGACATGAAATGCCATGATAAGCAATTGGATTGAATTACAAAATAATCAGAATTGTGGAGAAGAATAATCACCCTTAATGTTTCAAAGGTGGAGAACATTCAAAAATACACAAACAAACATTCAAATTGCCAAAAACCTTAACTTACCTTTAGTTTGGAGCAGGGGCGTTGGCGGTAGTAGTAGGCAGCGTCGGAGACATCAGTAGGCGGCACCAGAGGCAGTAGTAGGTGGCGGTGGAGCCAGCAGCAGGCGGAGTCGAACGTAGCAGCAGCACTGTGGCAGAGGGAGGGAGAGCGGGAGACATCCCTAAATGTTTTTCTTGGTATTTTTTTCCTGAAAAATGAGGGGGAGACTTCCCGCACCCCCTAGGCCCCTTAGTAGATCCGCCCCTGAAGTTGGGCCTGCATAAAAAAGTCAGAATCAAGTCATTAGTGCAGTTGAAAAATCACCATAAAGTAAATTCAAGGTCAGCTACTTGCCTACAATCATCTTGCCAGCGAATACCCCAACCTCAACCGGAGCAGATATCCTACCCCCGACAACTATTTTTCTATTGCAATGTAAGTTAAATGAACAATAAAATGAAATGAACTTGAGCCATAAATATAATACAAACATATGCACATCTCAATTACGAAACCAAATGGGGTGACTAGAATGAAACAAAATTAGGAACTCACAAATAAAAATAGAAAAGGAAGCATGTAAGATGAGTTTCAAAGAAACAAACCTCATACCAAATTAAGAAACTTAATGATTATCTAATACATGATGGACCATGAAGAAAGAGTAAGATACTTGATAGAAGAGGAGCATAAACCAAGAATTCTGAAAATCTAAGTTTTACCTTCTTTGATGCTCTGTTCAGTTTTCTTTTGAGCGATATCCATCAGAATTTCAAAAGCAAATGAAAAAGGATCAGTGCATATTACTCAAATTACCTTCGGAAACTCGGACAACAATTAAAAGAACATAAAACGTATTAAGAGAAAATCTTTAGCCAAGGACTGGATGTGACCTGTGCCGACTCGATGTGAGACCTGTGCAGACGGGATGTGAGATCTGTGCAGACTCGATGTGAGACCTGTGAAATAATGTGAGACTTGTGCAGACATCATAGCCAAGGATAACAGACTTGGAGGTCGAGATCTCACACGTACTTATAGATTAAATGGTGCATCGGATCTTAATTTCGGGAGACTTAATTTCTTTTAGAATTCCATTCTAGGTAATGAAATATTGTTGTTACTTGATGCTTATAAAGTGAAACTAAAGTGAAGCCGAATTTGAAAAGGAAAGTTCAGTAAGATGTTTAAAAGTTTCTTCTATTATTATACCCACTAAACTGAAGTCTGGAGAAATGTTGATGATAGTAAACAATGGGTTACTGATATTAGAAATGCAATGCAACATATAAAGTCAAAGAAACTAAATAAAGATGCAATGCAGCATATTTGGTACATTTTTAGAATATTACAAATGCAATGCAGCATATCTGGTACTGGTACTGGTATTGATATTTGATGTGTTAATGCCTAATAAATTAATAAACTATCAGCTCACTTCAGTTTTAATAAACTATTAGGGTGCTTCCTTGCAACTAACAAAACCATACAAAGAAACTAAATAAAGATGAAACCATGCATTTAACCTTGCATATGAAGTTTTATTAACAGAAATATGAAGTTCTTTAATATTTTGAATGAAATTCCCTTTCATCCAAATCAAGTCAAATCTTCATTCTTCTACTTTTGTATATGGAGATGTAGTCAACGTCATTCAATTATGCCTAGTCTTTCTTTGCTAATTTATTTGGCCTGAAGGTGTCAACTTCCTCAATCCATCAATTACTTGTGTCATGGTGGATTAGAAAACCGGATAAGGACTACATCAAATATCCTTTTCTCATGCTCCAGGAAGTATTTAATGGTAAATATGGATTAACAGAAATCAATATAGTTATGAAAAAGTTAAAATGGATAGTATGAGGATCATTAATAATGGTTTCAACTTCATTAATGTTTTCTCATCAAAATATGAACCCCGTTATAAGCCATTTGTATCAGTTCAAACCTTATCAGAGCATTTGTATCAGTTCAAACGTTAATTCACAATAAAAAAAACTTCCACTTTTTAGAGTGGTGGGTTCTGTTATTTGTTTCCCATGTACAAAAAAATAAGTACAAACTGAACGCGTTACAACAGAAAACGAATAGAATAGAAAAGCTTTTGTATAACTTCAAATATTAGCTGAGTATACATAAAGGTGATTAGAAAATTATCACTTTTGTAAATACATTTAATTACCATGACGCTTTATATGGAAGAACCTATGTAATAGCTCATGACACATGGCACAAATGAAATGAATCTTGCGCTACAAAAATAAAATTGGAAGCAATTAAGAGAACAAGCAGTGTACTTTAAACTGAAACATAAGATGAAAATAGTGACGTAACTTGAGTTTGATCACTTAACACTAAAAAGATAACTAACCGAACTACAATAAAAACGATAATACCACAATTGCCCCAACTCTGCTTTGTGTTCTTTTGGCCCAAAAGTGTCTCACAATAAAAAACACAAATCAATTAATGTATGAGGTTAGTAATTACTAATGTTTGAACCAATATTAACATCATTCAAATGGTAATAAAAGTTATAATTATAAAACATCAAACCACCTCATACATTTGAAACCCTAATAGACTCCACTTAAACACTGAATAAAAATTATGAACAAAAAAGAACACCACTTAAAACACTGCAGTCATGATCCATGATCACAACCCTGTCTGAGGCATGCATGAATAAAAAACAAAGTCATGTAATTTATTTTAAGCTTCCCCTCAATTTATTGAGGAGAAAAAGATGTATACTGAGAATGAAATCATTAACCGAGAGAGGCGATTTAATAAAAACATAGTTACACGCTTATAATTAGTTCAAACATAATACCATGATATCATGAAATTAAACATTGAACACATTCATTTACCTCCATGTTTCGTTCATAGACGTGGTCAGTGTAACATATATAATGATATGTGAGAACAAAATTGATGCAGAGATCTAAAAATAAGAACATATCTAAAAATTAGAATACTAAATGTAAAAAAAACATAAAATCCCCAAATTGAAATGCGCAAAAACGCACTTGCCAATAATCAATCCACAAATCAAACCACAAATAGAAAAAAATCAACTTTTGGAAAGTCACATATCGAGTTCGAACCTCAAAACATGAAGTTTTTAATTTTAGTGTCAATGTTCGCTCAAATATGACTTATTTTTTCATGTCAAAAGAAATGCCTCGTCAAAAGAAATACCATGGATACCGAATCAACAATAGACAATATGAAATACCATGGATACCCTTTCTAGGCCAACTATGAATAGACATTTAATCGGGCATCTTGCACAAACGTTACAATTATAAAAAGTAACCTTACATAACCAAATAGTATGTTTACAATTAGTACGTAAAGAACAAATGGGAGTTTGTAAACCAAACAAATAAACCCCCAAATCCCATCAGTATATGCATATTCACATTAGACAAATTAAAATTTATTTTACTAAAACAAAAACAAATCATGGGAAGTGAAATCATTTTTAAATAAAGAAAAGAAGGAATGGACATTGTATTTAAAATTACTACCTCTTAAGTGTGCATATCCCATGACCTTTAACCCTTAAACTTGAATCTGTAAAATTACATAAACAAATCAGAGAACTAAAACCCTTGTTAGATAAACATCACAATATATGAAAAAATCAACCATTAAACACCTCATGTATGAAAAAAAATCAAAGTAAATCTAAAAACTCTATATTTGACCTGACAATGGAAACCCAACCTCAAATCTGAAGTAGACAATGTTAGATCCAAATTAGCCAATGTTAGATCTGCAAATAAAAAAACAAAAAACACGATTACAAAAACGTTAAAATCAAACAATGAACAATGTCCACAGAGAAACCATCTTGAAACCTAAAATCTAATAAAATATCCAACATAATCAGATTCAAACAATGTCCACAGTTGATAAATCCAAAACACTAAATATCCAAAACCTTAAAAAATAAAAATAACATAGGAGAAGGAGATCGTACATGTTGATAAGACCTAAAATCCACTCAAATACCCAACATAATCAGATTCAAACAATGTCTACAGTTGATAAAACCTTAAAAATTAAAAATATGGCTTGAGATCATACCTACGTTGCTAAGTGGAGGATGAGAGAGAGAATGTGTGAGTGTGATTGAGAAATGAGGTCGACCCAGATTGTGCGCGTGTGAGAGGTGAAGGGGGAGGAAGAGATAGAAGTGGAGGAGAAGAGGACAGCGGCATGAGAGAGCCAGAGGTCGTGCGAGAGGCCAAGGAGAGGGTTTGCGTTGGGAGGAGTAGAGAGAGGGAGGTTCACGGGTAGTCACCGCCGTCGGGTGATAGAGGGAAGGAGAGAATAAAATGTTAGGAAGAAAAAATAAAAAGACGGGTAGGAAGAAAGGGATCTAAAGTGAGAGAATGAGTGGAAATTCTATTTTACCCTTGAATTTGAATTTTAAAGAGAAGGGGAAGGCAAATTAGTGGGTGTAAAAAGGGGGGGAATTTAAAATTTTAAGGGATAAAAGAGGTAATGAAGAATTTAAGACCCTAAAGTTGTGATGTCACCATTGTGAAGTTGTGACATCACAAATGGTAAATGGTGAAGTGGCACAGTATCAGACCCTTAGATTGTCCCAAAAAAATTCATCTCAACCGTTAGTTCGGTGGCACTATTCAAACACCTCTCTCTCTTATTATATATATATATATATATATATATATAGGTGTCCAGACATAGGGACGCCTGGATGATGATTCCTTTGAGTCTGACGTCTGCTGCAGCAGTTATGGTTACATACAGGTTTACTATAGACGCTTCTATCCTTGTAATCGATGTAGGAGATACTGTATAAATATTCGGTATAATAACCCAACTGCATTTATTTATTCTTTTAGCGCCTTTTTATTACGGAATTCGATTGGATTGGATTATTATTATACCGAGTATTTGGTTATTTTATTTCATTTTCAGTCTTATATATAAACTGTGTGGATGTTTTATTTGAATGGGTTGTTTAAAAAGATTAGTTAAATGAAATTTTGACGCCAGCCTAATAGGTTATTAGTAATTAAATTGATTTTTGACAGTGATGCTAAGAATGAACCATATGATACTCCTGTTTTAATTTTGTATAGGATTGATCGCCCGGTATTTTATTAGGCGGGGTGTCACGGATGGTATCAGAGCATCAGGTTCTAGTGTCCTTGGGAATCTATGCGGATGTACTACGCTTTTAGCGTTGCTTTCGATGTGATATAAAGCCTTAGGATTATAATTGTTGATTCCTCTTGTGAGATTTCGTTCTCTTATCACTTCATAAGATTATATTAATCTTTTGCGTGATCGTTCGAGACTTGTGTGATGATCAATGAAGGAAGACCATAGAAGGTCATTACAAGTTTAACAGAAGGCGGGACTTTTGGAGCGGTTAGTTAAAGTCGGAGACTAGGACCGCAGTAGAGGTCACTCTCCCTTTGGCATTTGTCCAGGATGTTTGCAATGACTACTAAATTATAATAGTTATGCGTATCCAAGTACCGTTGTAGTAGAGATTGGTGCTAAACTTGAATTACCCAGTGAAGTAAATTGGGAAAAAGGTTCTAAAGGTCTTCGATAAGGACCATACCTTGAAGTTATGTTATACGGAGTAAGTGTAACGTGATTCGGCAGAAGTAGAAAGGATCAGAAGCTTTGTCTTAGAGCAGGTTATGTAAAATACGCCTATGTGAAAAATTGAGGAAAATTTTTCACTCGTATGGGCAATATTGGAATGATGGGAACGGTGGTCACCTATTCGGGGGGGGGGGGGGGGCAGGATGTTTTGCTCATAGAGGAATATCATGGACGGTTTTAACCAAAAATTCCTTTGGTTGATTAAGAAGGAAGATAATGAAGTTTTTGGATTATTCACATAGGGATCGGTCAGAGGACGACAGTGAAAAAAAAGTTATAGGGATAAGTGAACTTTGTACCGAATTAAGGTAGGTACAATGAAGACAGAGTCCTTCAGTTGAATAATAGGCTCACTGGATAAGTGTTATTAACACTTGTGGAGAACTTGTATCCATGGAACCCCATTAGTGGACATCCACTAGGGGAATTCATTGAACCAGGGCTGCTGAGGACGGTGGCGTAGTTTCCTTTTAACGAAGAAGTTAAGGGAACTATGAAGTCAATCATCGGGATCAAGGCTATAGAGTTCGTGATACTGATAACCTTAACCTGGTCAGGGCGGACAGAGGTGGGGAAAGTTGCAACGTGGAATTTAGAACCACGCGCTTTGACCTTTCCCGGTAGGAGTTAAAGGAGAAACATAGGGTGCCGAGGTGGGGCATCGATTCAAGTAGTTTTATTTTGGTTAGGGCAAGTATATCATGTTCGGGAACCATCTGGAGTAGCTAGGGAGATTGGCCAAGTTGTTGCTATGAGTTTCACCTCGGATGATGGAGGTATATCTGGTGTGATAAGATTGAGTCATAGTATTTTATTAACCCTAGATTCGTGTGTGATTAGAGTTTGCTAGTAGTATTGATAACATTATATAGTTTATGTTTATGTGTTTTTCTGCAATAGCAGAGATCTATTTTCTTTTATTCACTGTGAAAAGCGATTGTTAGTATTTTTAGTTTATATCAAGTTTGCATTACCCATTTTGTGTGTGTTATACAAGTATGGCATTATCATAAGAGGAATATATTTGTGCATTATCGGAGAGATAACAGGCAAATGATTGCAACACTATCGTCTCCGCGGTTCCAGGGTGGAACAGTTTATTATTGCGATATCTCACCTGGATATAGGTTCATCTCGCCTTTATCATTCGTATGGATAAAACTTCGGTGAGCATATGTTTCATTATCATGATTCGAGTGCGTGGCGGACTTATAGATATGATTTAAGGTATGCAGGGTTTATTGTTGAGCTGTGAGTCTAAGCTCATTATTGTTTGCGCTAAGGACTTAGTGCTAGTACGAGTGCTTGGTGGTGTGGCTCCTGGAAAGAAATAGGAGTTCAGACCACATTTTGTTGAAATAGGGGATAGGGTTATCCGTGTTTCACATTAAAGCTAACAGACCTCCACGACCGTCAAAGTTAAGTAGTAGTGTATTAGAGGGGTTCCTTGTTTTGATTTCGCTTACGAGATGCTCCACGCATGAACCTTAATGACGTCGAAAGTGGAGAGATGTTATGCAATGCAAGGATGTTGGTTCTGACGATAAGTTACATAGTGTGGAGAAAACACTATAGACTGAGAGTCGTGTGATGATTGCATGCTTATGGAGATGGAAGTGCTATGGAAAAGCACTAAAATGTTTCTCTAACCGCAAGTATATGGGTGAGACAAGGTAAAGGAAATTGATTTGAGTCTTAAAGCCAGTCCTTGGATAAAAGGCAAATTCAGAGGTATTGTGTTTTTGGTGTGAGGTTCGTAATATATTAGAAGAGAGTAGGCGCCTCGATTAGTTAGACTTTCCATTACGCCAAGATGGAAGGACATAGAAGTAGAAATACATTAGTACGTTAGTGAGGTAGGATTTAGAACATCCCACTAGTGTGCCTTAGGCCGTTATATCTCGATGACCAACAATGAGAGGAAGTAGTGTAATGGGAGGGTTCCTTGTCTGGATTTCACTTTGCGAGACATCCCATGCATGAAACCGAGAAAATGTCAGAAGTTGAGAAGGCCTGGGGCACTAGGGATATAGTTAGAATAGTACTATTTTACATGTGTAAGAAATGCATCGATATTAGAATTATTGGGAAATAAGGCCAAGAGGATTAGTGGCGCCGATATCAGTAGATTGTGGCGAGTTAATCACGAGAAGATTAGCTGGTTAACTTTTAGAAGGAAAGGATTTCCATGGATAGGAAGAATTGAAGTTTAAATTTTTTCGGGTTAAGGAAAACCCAGATATTAGTACCAGGTCGAGGAAGCGAGGTCCACTTCTAAAGAGAGTGTTATGTGTTGGACGTTTATAATGGTTGTACATAGAAGCACGAGTTAAAAAAGTGTATGGGCACCCTGGTAAGTTGGTTTTATATACTGCCCGAAATAGAAGGTGAAGGGGCGTAGTATATAAAGTTGAAGATTATGCCGTGAGGAAGCAAAAGTGGTATTGGAATGGGTCGGATGGAACGTCATAGGAGGTACGCAATGATTCAATTATATAGGTGCAACAAGAGGTAGAACGCCCTAGATAAGCGACGAGACTGACGGGAGTAGTAAAGCGTTAGAGTAATTTTATTTTTAAGGGAACTTAGATATCCTGATGTAGATGAGCGGACGATTAGAACCATGATTTTTTGATGAGATTTAGACGTTAGAGCGGCGACCATCGGCTCATTTTTTTTCTAAATGTGGTACTAGAAATGATGGGTGCAATGTGATGTTATTAGAGTCATCTTACGACAAGGTAGTATTATTGCACATAGGGATTTACTTAAGCTAGTGTGTTATAGTATAAACCTTGAGATATGTGGGTACCGAACGAGTGTATGGTTGAGTGTTGTTGGATTAGTACCATTCCACTTTTATGCATTAGGATGTGGAGTGATTCGCGATCCTAGGCTAGTATCGGTCGTATCTAAATTTCGAGGGCGAAATTCCATTGTAAGGGGGGAGTATGTAATACCCCGTACTTTTATGGATAATTTAAAATTCATAAATGGGTGTAATTCAAAAATTTGAGAAATTTCTGAGAAAAATAATTTTTCTAATTTATGCGGGCTAGATGATTTCCGATGTATGCTACATTTAATTTTGGGATTAAGTAAATGAGTTGGACTATTTAAATTACATGTCGCAGTTGGGTAAAGCGACAAAGGATAGTATTTTAATTGGAAAACCCACATTGAGATGTATTGGGTTTAATTAGTGGATTGCGATTAAGTACCTCAGATGGAGATTTCGAGTGTGCGGTTGATTTCGGAATGGCCGAGATAGTCAGAATAGAGTATCCGGGAGTAGTGTTTGGATTCCGGGAATTTTTGGACCAGTAGGGACTCGTAATTGAGTAAACGAGTCATTTTTGGGTTTAATAAGGGATAAACCCTTTTCTCTACTATAAAAGACACGAGAGAGTGGGAGAAAGGAAAAAAAAGGAGAGAAAGGAAGAAGAGAAGAATGAAAGGGAGAAAGAGGAAGAAAAAGGGACATTTCGGCCAAACTCCGCGGGATTCGACTCAAGGTCGTCGGATTTTATCCACGAGGCAAGTTTTTGCTTGCTTTATTTCTTTTTTAGCATAAATCTCATATCATAATTTGGTAATAAAAAATTAGACAAATTTTGGGTTGGGTTTTCGTGAATCAAAATGGGTTTTTCGGAAGTTAAACGGGTAAACAAATATCAAATTGGAGAAACTTAGGAATTAATTGAATTTAGTTGTTGATTCTTGGTTTTAGAACCTATTTCCCTTGTGTATATATAGTTGGGTGTGGTTTTATGTTGGTGGGATAATAGATATAAAGCTTGGTGGGTTATTAATGGCCGAAATAGACTCGTTGGAGAAGAGGCAGAGTCGGTTACCCTATTCGATTAATCGATCGATGGCCAAGGATTGATCGATCGATCAAACATAATTTTTGGCATTTTTTGTTGGTTCAATTTATATGGGATAAATTCCCAAATTAAGGATTTCGAGCCTATTTATTTGAGGAAATAAATACATTACTAAGGAATAAATATTTATCCAATTGATGGAATTTATGGAGGCTAAGAGGGTGCTATATTGTGTGGCACAATAAGTATAATTTCGAGGAACATGAATAAATTGAGGAATTAGATATTTGGGGTACCCAAAAATAGATTGGGGATCTCTAAATTATTATTTGAGCGAAATGTAGACCTTGGGTTCGTGGAAAATGGAATCCACAACTTATCTAATTTAAGGGTGATTGGGGATGAATATTTCTTGGGATAGTTTCGGTGGGCATTTAGGCATATATAATTATGTGCGTAGAAAAACGTAATTATATTGATTATCATTGAGTAAATCCTACTAGGCGACTAGGATGAATTTGGGATATATGCTTAGGATGATTGAGCGGGTATCTGATACGTCTATTGACAAATGTTAGTATAAGTAATGCGATACCTATGAGACTTAAATAAGTTGGGAATATACTTATTTACTTAGTATGGATTGGTATAGTTGGAGAATTTATATAAATCCTTAAACGTGATTACGGGGCAAGTTATATATCAAGTGAAAGAATACTTTTTTGGGTTTAGTATTTTAAAGTGATGTAGAATATATATATATATACAATGTGATTAAAGTATATATATGTGTTATATTCTGAATAAATATATATTTGTGTGTGAATAATATATATTTATGTGAATCATACCCCCTCTAATGCTATCATAGGAAGTTTAGCGATGTGGGAGAGGCCCCTGGCTTGAGGAGTAAGGAGCGTATAGTCCCCAGGTCATAGCGTTCATTTTATATTATGTGATTTTTATTAGGGGTGAGACGTGATGGGTATGTTTCGTCTCATTTTCGGGGAGGACCTATGCCCACTTCCCATACGTTGTGATTTGGTTTTTACCAAGTCGGTGTGAGAGTCCAACCGTTGGTACCCAGGATGATATGTGAGTGATTCCCTGGAAGATGATAGCATTGAGAGACTGCATCCTCGAGTTATAGCACTGTGGGATGTTTTTTTTATACTTGTTTTGTATAGTATATTATCTGTATATGAGGACAAGATATCATATATCTTTATCTAGTGTAAAGAGATCTATGAATAAGGATTTGTTCTCATTCTAGGAGATTTTATCCGGACTTAAATTGTTATTTATATATTAAAGTGAGTATTATATGGATATATTTATGTGTATATATCTACATTTTTTACCGAGGGCCTAATGGATCTCGTCAATCGACATTGCGAGGTAGTAGTGTATTAGGGGGTTCCTTGTTTGGATTTCACTTCGCGAGACACCCCACGCATGAACGTAGAGCAGTGTTGGGATAGGGGAGAAGTTTAGCCCTTAGTACTCGGTTTAATTAGTATTTTAGAATGGTTGGAACGAGTTTAGTTAGTAGCGTAGCTTGACTAGGTTGCTTAGAGGGATGCAATAGGTGTGCACCATTAGAAGAGGGGTGAGGGGTATCTTATGAGAGTGCGATACCAATTTAAATATGAGAGAAATCATATTTTAAAAAAAAAAAAGCATTTATGCACTTGCAAAATATTTTCACAACTCGGGCTCTAACCCGTTTATCTATTTTCCTCTCTTTTGCTATATATATATATATAGGTGTTCAGACACAGGGACGCCTGGATGACGATTCCTTCGAGTCTGACGTCTGCTGCAACAACTGTGGATGCATGCAGGCTTACTATAGAACCTTCTATCCTTGTAATCTAGATAGGAGATACTGTATAAATATTCGGGCTAATAATCCAACTGCATTTATTTATTACTTTAATGCCTTTTATTGCAAAACTCTACTGGATTGTATTATTATACCGAGTGTTCGGTTATTTTATTTCATTTTCAGTCTTATATATAAACTGTGTGGATGTTTTAATTGAATGGGTTGTTTAAAAAGATTAGTTAAATAAAATTTTGACGACAGCCTAATAGGTTATTAGTAATTAAATTGGTTTTCGACAGTTATGATAAGAATGAACCATATGAGACTCCTGATTTTAATTTGATACAGGATTGATTGCCCGGTATTTTATTAGGCGGGGTGTCACATTCACCAACATCTCCCAACCTCCCATGATAGCCTTAGAGTGGATATGTTACCTCATAAATATTATCCACACCAATATTTATAACTCATATATACACTGCACTGTAACAACCCAGGATTTTGAGAGACTATTTTATATTATTTTGCTTGATGTGCTAATTTTATAAAATAGGGGATGTTGGAGTAAATATTATTTCCCGTGAGATTTAGGGATAATATTTACCATGTTTTGTCTATTTACCGTTATGAGAAGGTAAATAGTATTATATTGTGATATATTGCGTCGTTATTTGTAAAACGACGGTTATGACCTATATTTAAAGTTGGGTAAAATTAGTGAAATAAAATGAAATTGAAACATAAAATTTGTTCACGCTACTCCAAATGCCAAAATAGGGGGTGCGGTTGTTTTTAGAATAGTCAAGATAGTCGAAATAAGTGTTAAGTTGTATTTTTGAGTTTCGGGCACTTTTGGGGTGTTATGGCTCAATTATGTGGATACGAGTCATTTTAATGGTGTATTAGCAATTAAAAGAGGGGCATTTATGTTTATAACCCGGTTAGTCTCCCCACCCCTTTTATTTCCCTTATCTTGTGTTAGAAGCCAAGAGAGAGAGAGAGAGAGTTGGGAGAAATGGGAGAAAAGAGAGAAAATGGAGATTTGAGGCCGGAAATCGTTGCCACCAGAGGAGAATCCGAGACTACAAACTCAAGGAAAGTTTCTTACTTTCTAGATATTGATTTAAAGTGATAATTTTCATTTATATTTAGGTTTTTGGAGATTTAAACCCTAAATGGGTTCTTTGCTGATTTTGATGATTTAACCCTTAAATCTTAGTTTTGATTTGATTTGAGGATATATTATTTGTTATAAATTGTGTAGAAACAATTTGGGAAAATTAGTTTTTGTTGATGTTGGATAAAACCAAGGATTTGGGGTTTTGGAATTTTAGGATTCTTCAACCCGTAGCCCAAACTGGGCAAATTCCCAGGGCCGAATCGATTCGGCTCCCAGGCGAATCGATTCGGTTAAGGGGTAGGCTACAGATCTGAGAGACCGAATCGATTCGGGTTAAGGCCGAATCGATTCAGACGATTACAGAAATTTGGTTTTTATCACCGAATCGATTCGCTTTTTGGGCGAATCGATTCGCATCCAGGGGCGAATCGATTCGGCCCTATGGCAAATAGATTCGGTTTCCCTGTTTTTGTGAGATTTTTCCTAGTTTGTTTTTAGCCCTTTTTCTTTTAGGTTCGAGGTTTAGGACCCTTCCTTTGGGAAGTAATGGGAGTTCCTGGAGGTTTGTAGTGGGTAGACGTTCTCCTAGGATAAAGTGGGGACATTTGGTCTTACCCGAGGGCTAGTTTGTGTAGGTTAATGTCCGTTTGATATAGGAAGTTAACCTAAAAGTTTATTGGAGATTAAATGTTAATGTTGGGATTGTTGGGAGTCTATTATTGATGAAGACTCACTTTTATGGTTCATGAAATTGTATGAACCCTTGGAGACTAGTTTGAGGATAATGACACTTCGGTTCATAGGTCATTAATAAAATATGACACTAAGAATAAGAAAGACATATGCTAATATGTAGTACTAAAAGAAATAAGTACAAATGAATGATTTTTAGAATGTAAACGTGAATTTTTTCAAAAGGAAAAGGTAATGTTGTTCATAAATGTTAATGTATGCTTACACACCTCTCTAAATCGCTATCATAAGGGAAGTTGTGCGCGTGTGGTGAAGCCCCCTCGCTAATGAATGCAGGGTGGATATAGTCCCTAGGCCATATGGGCGTTTATTGTACTGCACTGGTTAGGTGATTCTGGGTGTGGTCATGACTATCCCGCAGGCATATGGCCGCTTCCCGACGTTTGGTAGGTTCCAAGGTTGTCTTGTTTGATAGGCCCTGGAAGATGATAGCCATTTAGGGGTGTATCCAGTGGGGAAAATTCGGAGGGACGGTCTTAGATATGTTAAATCAATTCATGATAATGAATTGGATTTAAATACATTTCCCGGATGGAAGAAGGGAAATGGGATATATGGTTTGGCTTCGGATACATTTCCCGGATGGAAGAAGGGAGATGGAAGCATATGGTATGCAAAAGTATTTTTATGATAATAAAAATGACTTTTGATTACACTTCCTAGATGGAAGAAGGGAAGTGGGATTTTATGAAAAACGATAAAGCATTTTTATGATAATAAAACTTGCTTTAAAAATGTATTTTTTCTGGATGGAAGAAAGGAAATAAAATTTAGTAAATAAGGTTTTGGAAATGAGATTAATTGGTAAACATTTGATAAAATGAATTTACCATATATCCATATTCCTAAAGAAAGAAATGGGAATTGTGACCCTAGGTTGTGGATGGATTTATTTTATGTCTCCGTGAGTAGTTGTAGATGACCTCCCATGCATATGCATTTATATATAAATTTATTACGTGCTGAGGGTCTAATGGATCTCAACGATCAACCTTGCCTAAGTAGTAGTGTATCGGGGGGGTTCTTTGTTTGGATTTCGCTTTGTGAGACACCCCACGCACGAATAGGGAATAGTGTTGAGACTGGGGAGAAGTTAGCCCTTAGTACTTGGGTTAACTAGAGCATCTCATGATATTGTTCTAGGTTGTGCTTCTAGATTGAAAGGTGAGAAATATTATGTTAACTGTGAGAGAATTACGCACTTAACCGTCATGCATTTTAGTCACATGGGAATCATATCAAACCGGGCCCTAACCCATCTATTTTTTGTTGTTTTTGTATATACTCCTTGTCGTACAGGTGCTCTACCGCATAGACACTCGTATTTACATTTCCATTTCGGTTGTCATGGAGCTACAACATTTTGCGGATGTTGTAGGTTATTTGTATTAGACACTTCTTTCCATTGTACTCTAGTTATATTTAGTTTATTTTTCGGGCGTGTTTCCCAAATCACTTCATTGATTTATTATATTGTAATAAGTGAAATGTAATACTCGGTGTAACTGATTGTATTGGAATGTTCACCGACAGCTTATTCGGTGATTATTTTTATATTGTCATTTTTTATTCGTTGATTCTTTATATCCACCGTTTTTGCACATGGGATTGTCTAAGTTTTTTCTTTTACTTTCAAAATTTTAAATTTGATAGTCCGTTTTCTAAAATGATTAGTGCTTATCTCGTACTATTATTTTAATCGACAGTGATGCTGAGGATGGACCATCTATGATTCCTGTGATTATTAGAGTATTGGGTTGTCCACCTATTATTTTAGTAGGCGGGTTGTCATAGATGGTATCAGAGCATCTGGTTCTAGAGTCCTTAGGAATCTGTGCGGGCGTATTATTCTTTCAGCGTTACTTCTGATTTGATATAGAGCCCTAAGATTAAGATCGTTGATCTCTCTTGTGAGATTTCGTTCTCCTGCTATGATGTGAGAACCCCGAAGATCTTTTGCGCGTTAGTGTGAGACTCGTAAGTCATCAGATGAAGGGCGTTAAGGGATGACGTTGTGAAGGCGTTTTGAGATGGGATTACTGAGATCTACAAGTTGTAGTCGGGGACGAGGGCCGCTTTAGAGGTAGCTCCCTCCGTAGCATTATTTTAATATTTCTACCATGACTACTAGGTATAGTAGATAGAGTTTTCCAAGTACCGCTGCAAGTAGAGAGTAGTACTAAGCTTGGGGATTCCAAGCTACATTAAGTTGGAGTTGAGAGGTCCTTGACGAGGACCCCCTGTTGAGGCCCGGTCAGATGGAGAAAGTGCAATCTCATTCTGTGAGAACATAAGGACCGAGAGTTTTGGCCTAGATAAGGGTATAGAAATGCCCAGGTGAAAATATTGGAAGGAAATCTTTCACCCATAGAAGTAAGATTGAAATGGCGGATATGGTAATCGCCTTATTTTGGTGGAATGGTAGGTTTTGCCCATAGAGAAACCCGTTAGACATTTTCAACAACGAGTTTCTCTGGCATATCAGGAATGATGAGAAAGTAGATTCTCAAATATTCATGCAAGGTTCGGTCAGAGGCCGACCGTGAATAAAGAGTGTTACGGTTAAGGAAGTTGTGCACTGAAATAAGGTTGGTACAAGGGAGAGAGCCTTTTAATGGAAACGATAGGCTCACCAGGGAAAAGTAGTGTTCATGGGACCCCAACGGTGGACATCCACCCGGGGAAGACTCATTGAACTAAGTCCCGGGAGGCTATTATAATGTTCTCTTTGCTAAGGAAGTTAAGGGAACTACTCGTTTTGATCTTGTCGATTGAAGATAACTGGCAAGGATGGGATGCCTAGTTGGGGCATTGATGGAAGTAGTTTGGTTCGGATAAGACTAGAATAATGTGTTGAGGGTCTAATGGATCTCAACGATCAACCTTGCCTAACTAGTAGTGTATCAGGGGGGTTCCTTGTTTGGATTTCGCTTTGCGAGACACCCCACGCACGAATGGGGCATAGTGTTAAGACTGGGGAGAAGTTAGCCCTTAGTACTTGGGTTAACTAGAGCATCTCATGATATTGCGCTACATTGTGCTTCTAGATTGAGAGGTGAGAAGTATTATGTTAACTGTGAGAGAATTACGCACTTAATTGTCATGCATTTTAGTCACATGGGAATCATATCAAACCGGGCCCTGACCCGTCTATTTTTCCTTGTTTTTGTATACACTCCTTGCCGTACATGTGCTCTACCGCATGGACACCCATATTTACATTTCCATTCCGGTTGTCTTGGAGCTACAGCATTTTGCGAATGTTGTAGGTTATTTGTATTAGACGCTTCTTTCCATTGTACTCTAGTTATGTTTAGTTTATTTTTCGGGCGTGTTTCCCAAAGCACTGTATTCATTTATTATATTGTAATAATTGAAATGTAATACTCAGTGTAACTGATTGTATTGGTCTATTCACCGACAGCTTATTCGATGATTATTTTTATATTGTCATTCTTTATTCGTTGATTTTTGATATCCACCGTTTTTGCAAATGGGATTGTCTAAGTGTTTTCTTTAACTTTCAAAATTTTAAATTTGAGAGTCCGTTTTCTAAAATTATTGGAGGTTAGCTCGTACTATTATTTTAATCGACAGTGATGCTGAGGATGGACCATCTATGATTCCTGTGATTATTAGAGTATTGGGCTGGTTGTCACATGCACATCACCATATATATATATATATATATATATATATATATATATATATATATATATATATATATATATATATATATATATATATATATAAATATAGCAAATATACAGGGTATCGGTTTACTATGCCCATACACAAGCCTAAAACAATCAAGTCTACGGTCCGACATTATTCTAATTAATTATACACTAAATAATTTATTATTGTTATATACACATTAATTTTCCTTATCTTAATGTTACCCCTTTTCAAGTATACCCCGACTCCCTGTCTCTCGGCCCGAAATTAAGTGATTCTAATTCACCCTTTAATTGACTACAACCAAGTTTGATTACTTTAAACAATAAGACCATAATATGCCCAATCATGAACCTTCATCTCCAATATCATGAAATTTAGATAAATAACCACCGATGTTAAGTATTCCCAATTTAACCCTAATTCAAAATTAAATATCACAATTTAAGTTACGGCGGAAACTATAAATTTCTAACATAGCAGGTTTGAATCAGGGGATCTCGGGATTCTGACAACCATCAGAGGTCGTTCTAACGAAGATCCTTATCGTTCTAATGACAGTGGATCTCGTTCGCACGAAATTATCATGTCGTTCGAATGACCATGATAATTCATCTTTTTCTTGCTTCTGCATAAACCAAGTCCGCCATTGATGAATTAAAAACCCCTGTTGTGAACATGTTTATGTAGAAATGTTCTCCAAGTTCATCATAAGTCCCATTCTCCATTACAACAATTCTAGCCCTAACAATCTCACAAATTTTCAGATCCTCAATCATCAAATGCATTGTTTATCAAATCATCTACAGATTTATAATCCTTATAAAGAGAAAACCCCAATTTATGCAAGAACTAACCCTAGCGTTAAATTTAATTACACCTCTTTTGATATGAATAGCTAGATACAATTTAATACTCAAAATTTAAACCATTTTCCTTAACCAAGATGATCTAGAGATTTGAAAGATGAAGTTGGATTGGAATTGCCTCTTTAAGATCCCCAAATTCACTTTTCCTTTGTCTCTTCCTTTCTTCTCTCCCTTTAGTCTTCTATTATGACTTAATGATGCCTAACCCCTTACACATCTTAGGTTAAAAATACTATTCAAATTTTGGGCCTATGGGCCTCAATTAAAATGGCCCAAACTCTCTTTATTAAGTTCACACATGTGTAATTGGACCCTAATACCCAATATATATATGTACCCAGTTATTTAAGACTAATTCGACCATACCGGACTCGGTCGTACACTCAAAATTGACATTCGAGTTATTTTATAACATTTTCCAATTTAAAACCTCAAATGTGACACAAAGTAATCTAAATAAATACATCCTCAATTTACCGAATTACTAAATTCCTCAAATTTTAAATTTCTCTAAATGAAATAAAAAAAAATCTCTCAAAATATTATTCAACCAAATGTCCTTTAATTTACGGGGTTTTACAATTATGAGCACAAATCATTTACAATGGCCAAAATTTATTTACATTACATGCTCGATAACAGTCGTGAATCTTTTCTCAAAAATCTTAGTAAATTATTATAAAAGACTTAGTTTACCTACACTGAAACAATGATAGTGATCCACCTCTCGCTTCTCACTGATCTCACTTGGGAACGTAATAAACCATGTGAAGAAGATCATAAAAGAATCTCAATAAGTTATATAGTTGGTGTTTAGTGTTTCGTGCTTATGGGACTAAGGGTTTGACACGAAGTTTCAAAGATATTACTAAGAACACAAAAAATCTCACTAGGGTTTTGAATGATGAAGGATTACGATTTTATATTATATTAAAGTTCCTTTTATAGTTTTTTGGAAATTCAAAATGCTCAAAAATAAAGTTTCAAATTTGAACGCACGTTCGAATGAGAATGTACCTCATTCGAAGAAGGAAGTGTCATGTGTGAAGTTTTTTTCTTACGATAAATTATCCTAAAAAGGAAGCTTGTTAGAAGGCTCAATATTTCATGAAATTTACACAAGAACTTATGTAAAGGATTATTATAAATTCATTTTAATAACAACATCTTACGAACTTCGAACCAGGACTTATGTTTAAACATAAAAAAGAAAATGTCTCGTTTTAAGGCACGTTTGAATGAGGTGGCTTCTTATTTGACATCTTATTCAACTGAGATTTTTTTATAATGCCTTATTAAAATTTAAAAACTATATCGAATAAACAAAATTGAAATATTTTTCCTCTAAAAAATGCATAATTAGTAATGTACGAGGTTATTAATGTTAGAATTTTGTTAAATAATAATTCTCCATAATGTGCTCCATAATTATATTAATACTAAGAGTCACTTTAGTTCATGAAAGGGTATTACAAATACCAAGAGTCTAAATGAATTTTGGGTATCTACCTTAATGGACGGTTGAGATTAAGTGACTATTGGAGATTTGAGTTTTGTCCCTGCCTATAAATAAGTGACTGATTTTCCATCATTTAGAGACTCTAAAAGACAACATAATGAAATTATAGGATAAGAGAGAGAAATCTAAAATCTCAATGTGGGTTAATTTTGAAATAGTGTTTTGACACTGGAGTAAGCTCTAACCGTTGCAATGCACGAAAACTGAAAAAAGGTTTTTCCAAATACAAGATGATGCCGTAGTTCGAAGATCAGCCCGATCGAACATGGTTAAGGTCGACCGCCCTGCTAATCTTTCTAGTTGTGACATGATGGAGTATGTGATTGTAATACCATTTTATGTTTCGCATAATGATTATATGTGATAATCATGTTGATCTAAGATCCCAATGTTAAATATATAATATGTAATATTTTGCATGATTAAAGAATAAATAACATTTATAATTGGATATTCATGTGTTAGAATTATAAATCCATATAAAAATGTTAGTTACGTGTTCTTTTGATTTTTTTTTACATGCGGTATCATATATTATATTTCCGATCTCAGGATTGTACAATAAGAGTTTATGCCTACAAAACAATTCGGGTAAAAATTGATGAATTTCTAAATTTATTAGCGACATTTTTATCAATAGATTTCTTTTCCTCTTAATTTTAAAAAATTCAAATGGTCACCTGGAAATGTCGAAATAAACAAAACCCATTGTTTAACAATGGGTACCACCCTATCTCGGCAATTTGACGTCACTTAGACCCTAAAAATATATTTTTGTCATTTTTGTTAATAATGTCAACGCTAATAACTCTCGCTTAATAATTGATTTTACTATTCCTCTAATTGGAGAGTGATCCTAAAGAGATTGCTTATGTTACTGTTATGAAAACTCACAATGTTTTATTTTTGAAAAAATAAATTAATTTTCCATATTTTATAATATAAATCACTACATATATTTTTTTATTATTAAATGGTTGTTCAAATATTCATGGTATGTATTATTTGTTATTGACCAAAAGTTTCAATATAAAGTTTTGAATATTAGATGTATGATTATGGATTTGATAATAACATTTTTAATAAATTAGATTATTGTATATAATCTATATAGAGTTTTCAAAAACTCATAATATACTTATGAATTAATGTTTCGACACTAATATTTCTATGATGTTAGATTAGGAAGACATCAAAATGCCTGAACCTATAGTTATAAATATTAGATTATTTTGTATACATTTATATTTGGACCCTTCATTATCCATTAAATTTTGCGTATAGTATTTGTTTGGAAGCATTGATTTTTACATACATTATGTAATATGCGTGTGTATGTATGGTCCATGAAAGCTTTTTTTATACTATGCATGTGCATGTATGTTACATGAAAGTAAGATTTTGTGCACTCTATGAATTATAAATTTAAAGCACAATTGATGATAAACCAACTTGTGATTCTTGTGACTGCAACCAAATGAATGTATTGTATATATGTAGAATCACATAGAAGGAAATTTCAAATGATGACATTGTTAGGCTCCAAATTTTTTATGACCCAATCAAAATTGTATTTGGTTCCCTTATTGTAGTTTTTTATGGCAATTCATTTATGTCTATAAATCTACTTCTTTTGTAAAATTGTAAATCTAAAATTTTGAGACGTTTTTACTCACAGTTTTCTTCTTTCTATATTAAGTAATAATTGAAATTAAAATTTCCGACTTATTCTGAATTTCATGAATTTTTTTAAGTCAATCCAGAACGATCAAATGATCGAAACTCACCATTTTGGTGATGAACGTTGTTTTGTCTATTTGAATACATTTAAGCCCTCAAAACCTTAAATTTTTCATATTTTGTAATAAAATTGACAGCTATTTCTATCTCTATTTTTTTTTAAACTCCACTATCAAAGCTTATTTTAAGAGTTTTATTTTAACTCTTTTGTAGTGACTGCTCAAATTTTGTCCTCATTGGAAAATTTTAATTTCTCCATTTTATGTCTTTTAAAAACTATATTAGTTGTTCAACCTTATTTGGCTATCATAATATTTAGATTATTCAATATTTTTGGTATAGGTCAAATATTGTTATGGCTATTATAATTTCGATTAAGGTTTTGACACTAATATGTATATTACGTTAGATTAGGTGTCCATTAAAGTGACCTACTCTATAATTGTAAATATTAATTTACTAAGTATGAAATTAGCTATCCGTAAGGACAAATATCATTATGAACGTTAGATCTTTGATGCGGTGATGATGTGATTTGTTCATTGTAAGATTTTCGAGAGGGATAATTATGATAATTGAATGAAAATTAATAACTAATTTCTTGTTTTCATCAATTTAATCTCGAAGGATTTAAATTTTTTCGTGAAACTAATATTTACGTGAAGTTTAATTTAGTGAACAAAATTATAAATATTAGATTAATCTGTATATGCTTATAATGTCCAATACTTAAATTTGTTTTTCTTAGTACTTATATCAGGATTAGATTACGATTCGACCAAAGTAGTCTAATCTAATAAATAGTAAATTTTGAATTTTGTGATAACATTCTAATAGCATATTTCGACATGTCTTAATGTTTTCATCTCAGTATTTATATCACGATTAGGTTACGATTCCACCAAAGTGATCTTGTTAAATAAACTATAAAAGTTGAATTGTGTAATAAAATTTAAATACTATGTTTTAGTTGCACCAAAGAGTCTGAATATATTTTTGAGCATTTGGATTATTAAAAATTATTATGATTAATCCATTGTGATGTGGTTACTCTAAAGTGTCTGGTTGTAATGTTGAAGTCGATATGAGGGGGAAATATATTTGTTTATTATGATTGGTATCGCTTGCTCCAAAGAGTCCATAGTCTTCATTAATTTATAAGCATACTGTCCATTTATTCTTTTTTTTAAATAGTAATGTTTGTTGAAATTATTATACAATCCATAAAATAATATAATATTCATATAATATATAGTTTGGTAGTCTCCAAAGTGACCAAACTAGAATATCTTGTGAATATTGAATTTAAAGATAAAATGGTAGTAATAAATCATCATGCTTATATATATAAGCACATTGATGGGGTATATTTTCTTTATTTTGTCAAGAATGATAATTTTCAAAAGAAAATTGATTTTGAGTAACTGAAATAAATATTAAGGAATTATGCATTTAAGTGGTAGAAGGTTATCCTAAATTAAGTGGTGAAAGGTTATCCTCATAACATGTCCATCTAAATTACATAACATGGTACCCAATAAATTTATATATAAATATTCAAAGTTATTACAAAAGAAAGTACACATTGATAAAATCTTATTAACGTACGTGTTTTCAACTTGTAGCCTTTAATGTAGTGAGTTGCTTATCTTATTGATTCTATATCATTTTATATCTTTAAAATTGCATATTTTATCTGTTTTAATATTCTCGAGATTGACTTCTTAGAATGAAATGAAGAAGCTAGGTTTCACTTAATAAATGCTAAATCGTTATAATTCAACTTTATTTGAGGAACCCACTATTAATGAATTAGTATGTTACACTCTTTCAAAATTTGAAGAATTATTAAACAAATTAAGCATAAAGTTTATGCAAAATCTCAAAATATTATAGATTAAAATATGAGTGCCCATAATGTAACAGACATATTTTAAGCTATATTCTGTGAATTATAATGTATCATTTGATTTTAATGAAAAAATTTAATTCATTTTTAAAAACTAAAGTGCTATGAAAAATAGTTATAAATTAGTATGAGGATGCTTTCAAGACAAACCATAAATTCTTGATTTTTTTTTAATGTTATTATAGAATCATTTTAAAAACTCTTTGATGGCCCTTAATTTTTTATTTTATAAATTTGATAGTGGGGGATTTATCTTTAGTATACCAAAAGATTTTTGAGTATATATGAAAATATATTTTTCTTAATTATTGTATTCTCACTGGTGATTCGTACAATTATTTTTTTGATGAAAATTTTACAAGAAAAATGATTTTGATCCTATATTATAATGTTGAACTTAAAAGCAACTTTATTATTAAAACTATTCACTTTTGTGGCATAATTGAATATAAAATATTTTAACTCTAGACTTACTCTAGTGATTTAATAGACTAGATAGTCCTTGAGTTGTCACTTATGCATCTTGACACTGACGTTTGAGCTCTTAAGGATTTATAATATTAGAAACGATCTATGTGGTCCAAGTGAGAGATTACAGTCCTTTAATAATGGACCTACTAGATCATGTCATTATAAAATAACAGGTCAAACATAACAATATTAATATCGCCAAAACAATTATTCAGATGAAAATGAATATATATGGTTAGAAGTACATTATATAAATTTCACTTTACTTACCCATTTTTACATGCCCGAATGATTCGGAATATCAAGTACATGCATGAATTTAGAATCCACTAAAAGAATTGGATTTTGTAATTATATCTCTACACTTTGAAGAGGCTACATTATTTTCTACTGAAATCGAAAATGTCAAATTTTTTATAGAATGGTGAAATTACTGGGACTATTAAATCACCTAATATTGTTATAAAATAAGTTAATATACTCATGTCATTCCCTTAACATCCAAAGTAATTCTTATTTTATTTAGTGGATATGAATAGTTTTAAGAACCTCTTAAATAAATTTGATATTCTAAATAATTATGAAATTTGTCACAAAAATATGAATTTGATAGAAGAGTAAGCAAATATTCAAATTTTATTTTTACAATTTTTAAAAATTATATGTCACTAATTGACAAAAATAAAGTTTAGGATCGTGTTGAATTATCTAGTTGACATATTACATTCGATTGTAAATGTATCTTTAAGGCCAAAAAATGACCCCGGTAATAATCAATGACATAAAGCTAGACTTATGGTCAAAATTTTAATTATGAATAGAGAAATGGGTTTAAATACATATTTTCACCTATATCTTAGACTGTAAAATTCTTGTGGTTTTAATAGTTCCTTTTGAGTATAAGAAATAGTGTGAAAACTTATGAGAGTTTAAGAAAAGAACTTTATATGTTGATAACTCACTATATAAACTTATGTTTGACACCCCGCCTAATTAAATATCGGGTGATCAGTCCTTTATTAAATTATAATCAAGGTGACGGTCGGTTCATTCTTAGCATCACTGTCGTAAAAATAACATTTCCAATTTAAACACCCTAATTAATCAAGATAAGTGTTAAAATCATTTTTAGACATTACTTTTCAAATTTTATTTTATAAACCAACATTTAAAACCTTACATAATTTACAGTTAAATAATCACACAACAACTATCCTGGAACATATAATCCAAAGAATTAAACATTCAATAAATTAATTTCGACATTAAAACTTAAAGGAAAAAAACCTCCTGACAATAATAAATCCCAAAGTGAAAATACTGGAAATAAATGAATTACAATATCCAATAAAACAACTGAATAATGGAAAAGGGCGACACATGCCCAACTAATAAAATAAATGCTAGAAGTGGAATCAAGAAATGAGGTCGTCTAAGAAAGAGGCCTGCAACTCCCAACTAAGCTGCAGCGCGTTCCTTCCAAAGGATCCTATGCGAGACGCCCCTGTGGCTGGGCACCTGTAATATATACATATATATACAAGAGAGAAAAGAAAATGGAAACGGGTCAGAGCCCGATTGTAAAAACGATTTAAAATTTGTTTAGCAAGTATTTAAATTATTTACTGGCCAATGCAACAACATATTAGTGCGGCACTCCCTTGAGAAATTCTCACCTCTCTACTAATGTGCACGCCTATCACACTAACCTTCCCAACGGTTTAACTTATCTTATCTTAGGTTGCTCGTAAGATTTAAACTGACAAATTCACTTGTTTAAGAGATTAATTTCATTTAACAAAAAAGTTCTCATTTAAACCTTATTTACTAATAAAGTTTCACACTAACACATTATACTTTTTAAACACTTATTCCCAAATTGAAATAGTTATTCCATTCTTACTTACCATAGACACAATAGGTAGTTCCCAAATCCCAGATTTAAATATATATATATATATATATATATATATATATAAATACTCATATAATATATATATATTCTAACAGCACCCCACATAATAATTATGGTGCGGGCATACTCGGCTATCCAGTCCCCGTATAACTCGTACTAAGGAAAATACAAGTTCGGAATCACTCTCAAACTGTATTAACACAAACACAAACAATATTGAGGCGAAGCATAGATTCCAGGTCTCTAAGAGGTTAGCACATGCCCCCGTGTCTCTTAGGACCATCTGACTATCGATCTGATAGCCTGTACCAAAGGATTTCTATCTTCTAGGGTACAAGTCAATATCCCCCATAAAGGCCAGTCGAGATAAGACTGTCCGAGCGCGGTAACCTCAGGAATAGCAAGTAGCGCGGGCATGATTTTCACACGTATATAGTATATGCATGAACACAGTCATATAAATATACTACTATTACCATATCAAATTTAGGTACATATCATAACCCATAATTATGACATTTGTCCTTCTTACTCATTATTTAGTTATCACGTAACACGTTTGCCGCTTTCCTTAATTTGTGGGATTATTCCAACTTATCAAGTGGCACTCGTGAATTTCTATACTCCCAAGCGTAATCTCAGTAGGTACTCATTATTTTCCAACGTAACTATCTTACGCGTCTCTTTCTTTAGTACATAGTTCCATCGTCCCTTATGTGTAAACATCCCCGAAAATGTGAATCTCGTCTTACATTAAAGGTTTCATAATTTTAATAAGTCCTACTAGTCTTCTTTACCTCCAAAAATATTTTAATATGGATGTCCAAAGATTATTACACATTTAAATTGAATTCAACTATTTAGAAGGGAAAATATGAGTCTCCCAGGAGGGGTCGATCGATCGATGGTAGGAGCTCAATCGATCGATGCGTCGATCGATCGATACTCCTGGTTCGATCGATCGATCAAACAGGTATGACGAATTCTACAGAAAACCAGTTATGGGTTCTATCATCCAACAACATCCAAATCCAGATTTTTCACTCCCAATCTCCCAGAAATTTATACCACAAACGTCCTAAACCCAAATGGACAATATTTAACGTAAAGCATACGAGTTTTCATCAAGATTCATGTATTTAAAGTACCCAAATTCATACAATACTCATGAACCCTAAAAATTTCTTCTACTTAATTCAATTCATTCTTTCTCCAGAAATTCTACTTCTAATTCATCATAAATTCGTGGTTAAACCTCTACATATGAAGGAGATTTCCAGATTATCATTTATATCATTAAAACATGAAATTTTCTAATCTCCAATATGGGTTTTCTTTCATAGAACTCATCCTAATCAATCCTAAACTAACATGAATGAAGCATTAACGAAATTAAGAAAGATAAATATTTGCTTGGGGATTTTTTGTCTCCGATTTGTGCTGAAATCAGTGTGGTTATGATCCTTGCGACGTGATCTATCATTTGGCGGCGACGGCGGCGCAAACGGAGGAGTTTTCGGCCTAGAACTCCTTGGTAACCTCTTCCTTTCCTTCTCCAATGGCCGTCACTTGGTTTTGGTTGTGTTAACCCTAGAAGACAACCCTAAGCATCTGATATAACCCTTGTAAATTCGTGGGTTTAATTACCCAAAATTACAAAATGTCCGAAATGCCCTCCCGGGGTACTAATTAAGCTTAAAAACGCCCTGAAACCCAAACTAAACCCCCGGGTACACTTTTCTGACTATCTCGACCCTTCCGGACACTTTGGCACACTCAAAACGACCATACGAATAAATTATAATTTATCCACTTTTATTAATCGATATTTAGTCCCGATACGACACAGGCGCGTCCCGACTTAAATTTATAAAAATTATCATTTTATTCACTCGTGACATTTAATAGAACCAATATCATATATTACTTTTCTCATTAGTAATATTCAACAAGTTTACCATACTTACTAACTCACATCACGTTAGTAATTATTAAAAATAATTCATTTCCGGATTTATATTAAATTAATATCTCACATTAAATTTAATAAATCCCCAAATTTAGAAGCATAAAAATACGGGGTATTACATTATGTCAATTTACCATCAAGAGTATTTTTAAGAATACTTTATGTATTTTTTTATTAGTATATATACCTTAAAGTCAGTGGAAGTAGATTTATATGTTTCTTGGATTTCTTGGATTAATGAATGATATATTAGCGAAGTAAAATATTTTAAGAGTATGAAGTAATGAGATGCCTAATAGTGTTATATGCTCACATTTATGATAATTGTTCTTTCTTGATTTAGTATGTTTTTTTTGCCTAGTGGCCAACATTATAAAAGAGTGAAACATAATTAATTATTGTATGTGTCATGCTTTCATGCTATAATTTATTAATTATGTCTACAAAAATTTATTTCGGGACGTGGAATTGTCAACACTATTACCAAGTCACTAAAATATTTTGATAGTGCCACTGCAATATTTGTTATGAAGAACTGATATATATTTTAAAGAACCTATGCAGATTAAGATTTACTGCCTATATGTGAATGAAGGAGATCTGAAACAATAAGTGTCAGTTGAACACATTAGTATAAGTGTTAACATATCATATCTCCTAATAAATGGGCTATCACCAAAGCACATTTATGAATCATACTTAAGATATGGGTCTTGTGTAAGTATCAATGTTATGGGTTATTTAGGGATTAATTTTTTAAACTATATTTGATATCAATTAAAGTGATTCATGAACATTTCAATTTATGTCTAGAAATACGAGTTTTAATGCACGTTGATTGATGAATGTGACAGTTATAATCTTTCATATAAGACATTATTATACCACTATTAACTAGCCCAATTAATAGACCTTGTTTGATAAGGTGTTAATGTCGTGCTATATGGAAGCGATCATGCTCTTGAATTCATATGTGAGCGTCATGACTCACATTAATGGTTTGTGTGATTAAGGTATTCATGAAAAATCGTGTAAGAATGACTCAAAGATTATTGCGCGCCTTATGGTAATTATGGATCAAGTAGTTCAATGTTAGAATTATGTTAAAAATTTATTCTGCATAATGTGCTCCGTGATTATATTAATACTAAGAGTTACTTTGGTTAATGAAACGGTACTTCAAATACTAAGAGTCGAAATTCCTCTTAGGTATATACCTTGATGGACGATTGAGATTAAATGACTGTTGGAGATTTGGGTTGTCCCTACTATAAATTAGTGATTGATTTTTCATCTTTCAGGTATATTAAAAAACAATATAATGAAAATATAGGATAAGAGAGTGAAATCTAAATTTTTAATAAGGATTAATTTCGAAATAGCGTTTTGACCATAGAGTAACATCTAACTGTTAGAATGCGCCAAAAATGGAACATGATTTTTCCAAAGACAAGATGAGGCCGTAGTCCAAAGATCAGCTCGATTGGGCATCGTTACGGTCGACTACTCCGTCAATATTTCCAATTGTGACATGATGGAGGTACGTGACTATAATATCGTTTTATGTTCCCCATAATGATTATATGTGATAATCATGTCGACCTAACATGAAATATATATTACATAACGTTTTATATGATAAAGAACAAATAACATGTATAATTGGATATTCATATGTTCGAAGTATACATCCATATAAAACTACCAATTACGTGTTCTTTTGATTATGTTTATAATTAAGTCATCGTGACATACTAAAACCTTTGAAAGGCATTCATATGAAGAAAATTCGAGTTTGAAAAGAAGAAATAAGGTCAACACATGTAGAGGAGTATCAATTAACCTTAGTAAGATAAGTTTCTACCTACACTTATGTCTTGTTCAACCAGAATAGCCAATGGAACCATGTTCCTACAATTTATTATATGTAAAATATATAATTTTCTAACATAAGAAAATAATGCACAATTTCTTATGAAGTTAAACATATTTTTGCTAAAGTACATGCAAATATAAAATTGCACACAAGTTTTTCAATAAAGTAGATACACAAATAATTTTGTACA
The DNA here is from genome assembly GCA_949130495.1 of Sambucus nigra. Lineage (NCBI taxonomy): Eukaryota > Viridiplantae > Streptophyta > Magnoliopsida > Dipsacales > Adoxaceae > Sambucus > Sambucus nigra. The sequence goes on from OX422224.1 coordinate 258,136,355, forward strand.
CTCATTTTTCGAAGGATTTTTTTTTGCATGTATTTTTCACCAAAGTTCACTGATTTTCTCGAAATACTGTGATTTTTATATGTACATGCCACTGATGTAACTTAATGTTTATTTTTTAAAATTCTAAATTTTAGCATAAAATTAATGATCTAGTAACTAAAAATGAAAGCCCAAATCGATCATCGTTATTTATAAGGATGTTTACGAGAAAAGGTGTTTGTGAGGGGATTATAAAAAATACCTCCTTAGTACCACATGTACAGGCGTTAGATGTATAATTATATATAACGTAAGGTAGTATTGATTGATAATTCTTATAATCCCTTAACGATTACTACATCCATTTTAAATTAATAGTTCTCATTTGAAAATCGAATATTTTAAGAACGGTTTTTAATCTCCAAACTTATCCTTAGAAAAAATGATATATGGCTTTGATTGTGAAGAGTAAACTTAGATTATTATTATCTTATGGAATGGGAAATTTGCAATCTCATCAAAGAATATATAATAAGTATAAATGCTCTTTTGCAAAGAGAGGATGTCAAATATCTTTCAGTAAATTCTAGTCACCTTATTAATGAACTCATTCTCTTAAAATACAACATCTAAATGTTGTTATACAATGTGATCTTTTATTACAATGAATATTTAATTCTCTCATTTTCATGTTTTCAGTGTCAGGACTTCATCTAGTCTAGATCTCTTACTAGCTTTAAGCATATCCTAATTTGGTATATAAATGAATCCTAAATTTAATAAATTTTCTCTTAAATCAAAATTTTGAAATCTTATTGATAGTGAGAAAGGGGTATAAGAGATCATTACTTTTTTTAAAAAATTTATAATTATATTCTAATAATCAATTTGATTCTAAATTTCTTTTTATTGTATTGTATTAAAAAACAATAATAAACACCTATCCGCATATCATGCTGACTGAAAAGCTTGTTTTATGTGCTACTTTTAAAAACACAACTATTCATTTGAAACAAACCATAATGAAAAATACAACTATTAATTTGAATATGAGGGAATACATGACATTGGTATGTTAGAATTATTTTATAATTCTACATAATATGATCCATAATTAGATTAATACCAAGAGTCACTTTGGTTAATGAAAGGTTAATCCAAATACCAAGAGTCAAAAGGACTCTTGATTATCAGCCTTGATGGACGATTAAGATTAAATGACTATTGGAGATTTGGGTCCTGCCCCTGCCTATAAATAAGTGACTGATTTCCATCACTCAAACACATGAAAGGACAACATAATGTAATTATAGAATAAGGGAGAGAAATCCAAATACTCAAATTTGTGTTTATTTTAAATTACTATTTTGGCTATAAAAGAAGATCCAACAGTTGACATACTGAAATTAGAGTATTTTTTGCCGTGTATGAGAGAAAGTCGTGGTCCGAAATTCAGTCCGATCGGACATCTCTAATGTCGACTACTTCGTCAATCTTTCCATTTGTGATATGATGGAATTGGAGGCATCAATGACAACATCTTCACTCGTCAATTCTAATGTTGACTTAGGTATCTTTTTCAACTCTATTTTGGACACATGTGATAATTATGTAGATTAAGGTCCTATATTTACATAACAGTTTATATGTTCATGTATTGTGTTATTGATCCATAAAAACTGTTAATTGATTTTTTAAATTTAAATCTAACATGTGGTATCCGAGCATATGGTTTAGATCACATAATTATCCTTCATGTCTAAACATGAAAATCATATTTTATAGCAGATTTTATATTCTGAGTTATGAGACTTATGTGATATTTTTATTATATTTTTTTATGACTCTAATTTGGACTTAGTTTAAAATCTGCTTATCTTTATGTATAAAACTTTCTGCGACATTCTTATTTTCGTCGCTGAATCTGTTAAGAGTTGTGTAAAACTTTTTGCGACGTTCTGATATTCTGTCGGTGAATATGTTTATATTGATGTGTGAAACTCTCTGTGACGTTTTAGTTTTCTGTAGTTGAATCTTTTAATGCTTATGTATGAAAATCTTATGTGACATTTCTCTTTTCTGTCATTAAATCTGTCTAGATTAATTTTTGTGACGTTTTGAATATTTTCGTCCCTGAAATCTTATTGCCTATTATGAACTCTATATTTCAAGCGACAATTTTTTTATGTCACCAATAAAAAAAATTGATTTGTAAATAACGTTTACTTTTATATCTCTCTCACGAAAATTATATTTTCCATTCCGCGAATTGGAGAGTGATTCTTTTGCAATTCTAAACATATTTGTGGTGAAAACTAATTTTTCCATTTTTGGACATTTTGTAGTATTCTATATTTTACGATAATTTTTTTCACTACATATGTAATGTTTATATTATTTAGATGTTCTTATGTACTTTATATCATTCCAAATCATTGTATGGTCATTTTGCACGTTAATAATCTCATGTATTAATATTTTCATAAAGATAGGATAGGTGTCCACCAAAGTTGCATACCCTATGTTAGTGTATATTAGATTAAAGAGTATATTCAATTTGGTTGCAAAAATTCCTAAAATAATTGTGACATAATATTTATATGATGTTAGATTAGGAGGAAAGCGTCTTAATCTATTGTTATAAATATTCAATTACTGCGTACGCATCTATATTTGGACCTCTGATTATCCATCAAGAATTGCGTATAATATTTTTTCTGGAATATTAATTTTATATCCATTACCTAATATGTGTGTGCATGTATGTTCCGTGAAAGTAAATTTATTTCGCACTCTATATGAATTAAAAATTTCAACGCAATTAAGGATAAATCAATTTAGGATATGTGTGAATAAAACCAAATGAATTAATTGGAGCATCTATATCATCACATAAAAGAAAATTTCATAAAATGATATTTTGTTTACAAAAATTTTATAACCAAATTAAAATTGGGTTTGGTTCCCTAATTGTGATTTTCTTTTGTGACAATTTTTATTATGTGTTTAAAGTCGGTTATTTTATAACACTATAAATCTGAATATTTTGAGACATTTTCAGTAACAGTTTTCTTATGCCTCATATAAGCAATAATTGAGATTAAAATTGTCGACTTACCTGGTATTGATAAAAAAAAATTATGTCAATTCGAGAGGATTTAATGATAAAAAATCATAATTTTTTTCGTAATAACCGTTGTTATGACTATTTGAGCACGTTTAAGCTCCCAAAACCTCAAATTTGTTATATTTGGTAATAAAGTTGACAACTATTTCTTTCTCAATTTTTTTTAAAATTTTGCTTATTGGGAAGATTATTTTTTTGAGAATTTTCTTATAGTGATGACTCAAATTTTCCATTATTGAAAATTATAAATTTCTCCATTTTATGTGTTTTAATAAATGCATTAGTTGTCTTATCCTATTTGGCTGTCATAATATTTTCGATATATACCAAATATTGTTATGACTATTAAGGTTATGGTTAAGGTTTTGATATTAATATTTATATTAGATTAGATTAGGTATCCATTAAAGTGTCATAATCTATAATTATAAATATTAAATTATTGTGTATAAATTTGGCTGCCATTGAGTCCAAATATAATGATGAATGTTAGACAGTTGATGTAATGATGATGCAACTTGTTCATTTTACCAAAGGGATAATTTCGATTATCAAATGAGCATTATGTAATACCCCGTGATTTTGAGGACTAGGAATTTAATTATTTTGGTAGGAATAAAATTTGTTTGAATTAGAGAATTTTAAATTTGGCAATTGAGGTCAAAATTTGAGGATGTTATAAAGTATTTTCGGATGACGATTCTGAGTGCACGGTTGATCCGGGATGGGTCGAGATAGTCAAAATGGTTGTCCTTGGGTTTTATTTCAGTTCCGAAATATTTTAAGTTAGTTTTACTCGAATTGGAGTTAACGAGTCATTTAAAGTGTGTATATCATTCAAAGTTGGGTATTTTAGAGATTAGGCTTATAAAGCCTACGTGAGATAACAATCTCATTTGTGAGATTGAGAAATCCCTAGAGAGAGAGAGAGAAGAGGAAAGGAAGAAGAGAAAGAGGAGAAAATCTTGGACATTTCGGCCAATTCGTGATTTTAAGGAAGAATCAACCTCAACAACTTTGAGGCAAGTGATTAAACTTGCTAAATAATGTATGTGTGTAATTTATTTCATGATTTCTGGATAAAAATATGGATTTGCGGTTAAAATGTTAAAACCTAGCTTTTGTGGGCTAAATCTTACATTTTATGTTTATACATGGGTTTGATGAGGTATAACTTTATGGGGTGAGAGGTAGGGTGAGTTTTGATGTTAAAAACATGTTTGGGTTGAAGAATGATGGAGAGAAGATGATATAATTGGGTATTGAAAGTTTGGGTTTTAGAGAAAATAAGCCATTTCGTAGCTTGCTGAATAGATCAAATCGATTCACCCCCTTTGCGAATCGATTAGGAATGTTGTAGACCTACAGGTCTTTAAGACCAGATCAATTCGCCCCTTATGCGAATCGATTCTTCATGTAGCAGACTTTCAGATCCTTTGGACCAAATCGATTCGCATACTGGAGAATCGATTTGCTTTTAGGACCGAATCGATTCAGAGTGGGCTGAATTGATTCGAACATAGGGTTGTTTTGCAAAGTTTTTTTAGGATGAGTTTTCCTTAGGTTTAGCGATTTGGGACATTCTTATATGATGCGAGAAATATTTTTTGGATGATTATTGTGAGTTTCTTATATGATGTGATCTCGGGGACGTATCGAGTTATTTGGGAAGGTAAATTGGAGTTGTCACATCGACTTAGTAGGGAATCATATTAGCAACGGGAATCCTACTTGGATATTAGATGTAAGTTATTATATGATGTGACAATGGGGACTCATCGAGGTGGTTATGAAGGTATGACTTGGAGTTGTTATGCTGACTTTTGTGTTGAATCCCCTTAGCGATGGGATTTTTGTTTAGATATGATTGAGGATTAATGAGAGAGAGTTCTTGTGCCCTAGTGACGTTAAACTTAAGGAGTTAATCATAAATGCAAAAATGTTAAGGGTCCATATGAGTAACTGAACCGTAATCTAAATTGAAAATGATATAATGTATTACCAACTAGAGTAGGTTGCGTTTGTACTTATAGTCGGGATAATTACTGTATATTGGGGTGCATACGAATTTAGATGGTGCGTGTATGATGATTGTTATATATACATGTCTGGTTATGATATGGTTTGTATATATGTTGTGTATATGTATATCTTGTGTGAATGATATATATACTTATTGTGTGAGCATACCCCTCTAGTTCTATCATGGAAAGTTGCGCGATGTGGGTAAGGCCCCTGGTTTGAGGAGCAGGTTGTGTATAGTCCCCAGGTCATAGTCGTCCATTATTTATTGCGTGATTCTTCTGGGTTAGAAGTCTTGGCTATTATTCGTTCTCACTTTCAAGTTCAGAACTATGAACGCTTCCCATACGTCTTTGATTTGGTTTATACCAAGTCGGTGTGATCTAGTCTGACCGCTGGTAACTCGAGATAAGGCGAGTAATTACTGGAAGCTGGTAGCATTGGAGAGAAAATGAATATGTATATATATATATATATATATATATGGATCCTATAAGTGAATGTGTTACGTGTACGTGTTTGTTAGGGTTAAATAATCGTGTTCTATAACTAGAATAATGTTATATAAACCCTGAAAGTTTTGTGCGATATCTTATTTATGTACTTAGAGATAGTAGTTCATAATAAGAAACTGATATTATATGTGTTGTGTGCTGAGGGCATAATGGATCCCGATGATCAACATTATCAAGTAGTAGTATATCGGGGGGTTCCTTGTTTGGATTTCACTTTACAAAAACGTCCCACGCACGAAACGTATAGCAATGTCAGAAGTGGGGAGAAGTTTAGTCCTTAGTACTCAAGTTTATGTTAAATGGTGAGAGAATGTTTTATAAGTGCATAAAGATAATGTGTGACTATTCCAATACAGATAACCTGTTTAAGTTAATAATTGGAAACCGATGAATTCTAGAAAGATATATATATATATATATATATGTTAACATATAAGTTCGGGCGTAAACTTAGGATATGATGGAATGAGAAGATTTTGGGTTATATTTGAGATAATGGGTGTAGATTATGCGTAGATTAAGATTTTATTGTCACTAGAATGTATCGTCTATCTTAATTGAGGTTCATGTGTATACGTTTAGGTGCGCGCTTTAGTCGAGGGGTGAGTTTGAGTTCCAAGAGAGTGGGACTCTACTTTAATTATGAAATCGTGCATTTAAAATTATTATGCATTTTAATGCACTTGCTAAAATGTTTTCAAACCTCGGGATCTGACCCGTTTATATCTCTCTGTTTCTATACATATATTGTAATATTATAGGTGTCCCACCGCAAGGACACCGGTGATGCTTTTCTATCCAGTGTCCTCGGAGCTGTAGCAAATGCGAACTGTTGCAGAATTTTTGTTATAGCCGCTTCCTATCTTTTGTAAATCTAGTCAAGGATTCATTTTGTATATCGGATTTATACCCAAGGTTTTTATGTAGCACTTTTATATTTATCTCATATGGATTGTTGTATTATCTGTGACCTGACAGCATATTCGGGTATAATTCCTTTTGTGTACCTATTACGTTTTAATTTGAGTACTTTATTTTTTGGTGGTACGTGTGTACATTGTATCATGTCCAGTAGTTAATATATGGTTGGTATGATGTTCATTGTATGTTTTTAATTTTCTTAGCATCTGCTTATTGTAGTATTGGGTAGTTAGCTAAGTTTTTTTCGTATCGACAGTAGATGTTGCGAATGATCTGCTTGAGATTCCAGATTTATTTTAGTATAGGGCTGGCCACCCATTATTATTTTAAGCAGGGTGTCACACATTAATGAGCAATTTGTTTTTTCGCATAAACTTAAGCTCGAATGTTTTAAATTTCTCCTTGAGACTAATATTTGTGTAATGTTTTATTCGTTGTTCAAAATTGTAAATATTGGATTAATGTGAATATGCTTATTATGCCAAATATGAGTAAAGCAATATTAGAAGCAGGACCTAAAGTTTTATTATTAACATTTATATCACGATTAGATTATGATTCCACCAAAGTCGTTTAGTCTAATAAACTGTAAATGTTAAATTTGTGATAACATGCAATACTATATTTTGGCATGCCTTGAGGTTTTCATCTCAGTATTTATATCACAATTAGGTTATGATTCAACCAAAGTGGTCTAATCGTATAAATTGTAAATGTTGAATTTTTTTGATAACATTCAAAAACTATATCTTGGTTTCTCCAAAGAGCCCGAATATTGTTTTGAGTGTTCAGATAATTAATAATTTCATTATGATTAAGCCATTATGATTTAGTTTATCCAAAGAGTTCGATTACAATGGTGAGGTTAATAATAAGGGGCAATATGTTTATTTATTAAGGTTGGTATTAGTTGCTCCAAAGAGTCCATAACCATCCTTAATTTATAATCTTTTGAAAACATTAGTGATTGTTGAAATTATTATACAATCCATAAAATAATTTAATATTCATATAATGGATAGTTTGGTAGCCACCAAAGGGACCCAACAAATTTCTTGTGAATATTAAATTTAAAGATAGAAGTTCTAACAATAACTCATTATGCTTATATGTAATACCCCGCCTAATAAAATACCGGGCGATCAATCATGTACCAAATTAAAACATGAGTCTCATATGGCTCAATCTTAGCATCACTGTCGAAAACCAATTTAATTACTAATAACCTCTTAGGCTGGCGTCAAAATTATATTTAACTAATCTTTTTAAAAAAAACCATTCAAATAAAACATTCACACAGTTTATATATATGACTGAAAATGAAATAAAATAACCGAACACTCGGTTTAACAATAATATAACCCAATTGAATGCCTCATTAAAAGGCAGTAAAAGAATAAATAAATGCAGTTGGGTTATTAGCCTGAATGTTTATATAATACCTCCTATCTATATTACAAGGATTTAAGTGTCTACAGTAAACCTGCATACATCCACAGCTGCTGCAGCAGACATCTGACTCGAAGGAATTGTCATCCAGGCGTCCTTGTGTTTGGACACCAATATATATAAATATATATATATATATATATATATATATATATATATATATATAGCAAAAGAGAGGAAAAATAGATAAACGGGTCAGAGCCCGAGTTGTGAAAATATTTTGCAAGTGCATATATGCAATATTTTTAAAATATGATTTATCCCATATTTAAATTGGTATCACACTCTCATGAGACACCTCTCACCCCTCTTCTAATGGTTCACACCTATTGTATCCCTCTAAACAACCTAGTTAAGATACCCTGCCTAACTACACTCGTTCCAACCATTCTAAAATCCTAATTAGCCCTAAGTATTAAGGGCTAAACTTCTCCCCAGTCCCAACACTACGCTACGTTCATGCGTGGGGTGTCTCACGAAGCGAAATCCAAATAAGGAACCCCCCTCCCCCGATACACTACTACCTGGCAATGTCGATCGTCGAGATCCATTAGGCCCTCAGTACCCAATGAATATATACTCATATAATATATACATGTAATACTCACTTTAATATACAAATCACAATTTAAGTCCGGATAAAATCTCCCGGAATGAGAATAAATCCTTATTCATATATCACTTTACACTAGATAAAGATATATGATATCTTGTCCTCATATAGAGATAATATACTATACACAAAAAGTATAATAACCATCCCACCGAGCTATAACTCGAGGATGCAGTCTCTCAATACTATCATTTTCTAGGGAATCACTCACATACCATCCTAGGTACTAGTGGTCAGACTCTCACACCGACTTAGTAAAAACCAAATCACAACGTATGGGAAGTGGTCATAGTTCCTCCTCGAAAATGAGACGAAACATAGCCACCACGTCTCACCCCTAATAAAAATCACACAATATAAAATGGACGCTATGACCTGGTGACTATACGCTCCCTGCTCCTCAAGTCAGGGGCCTCACCCACATCGCGCAACTTCCCATGATAGCATTAGAGGGGGTATGCTTCACATAAATACACACACACACACACACACACACATATATATATATAGCCATAATTGCCAATCTCAAATAACGATGGCCAATGACCCCTAATGTTCCCACTCGTAATAACATTCAAATATTCGCACACTAACGATATTAAAACCAAAAGTATTCCCTCACTTAATATATATCATTTGTACCTTACCCACTGTTAAGGATTAATATAATCACCGAATTTACCAATTCATAATTATTAAATAAGTCGACCCTCAACTTATTTTAGTCTCATAGATTTCTTCTTACCTATACGATAGTCATCCACAGACGTATCGGATAACCGCTCAAACCTCTTTAGCCTATAACCAAAATTCCATCCTAATCACATCGTAGGAATTACTCCATTTCAATCGGCCCATACTTATCCTATCCGTAAAAATACACATGCGTATTCTTGCCGAATGATTTTCCCTAATGTCTTTTGTCCCAAAACATTAGTTAGGTCCACACCCCGGATTAACCTCTTAAATAATCCAAGGTCAATACACAACTCTTAAATTCCATTAGGTCATAACTCCCTTTAATACTTTAATTTAAAAGACCCTTAAGTTTTAACTCAAAGAGTAGAAGGAATAAAAATATCCAAAATCTTGGGATAAAAACAGAGTGCCGGTCGACCGGCCCTGGACCCCTGATCGACTGTGGTTTGCAAATATGCCTAACGAGCCAACCAGTAGCCCTTTTTTCCTCAACGCTGTCGATCGGCCATAGGGGCGCGGTCGACCGGTCACACCAGTTCTTCAAAAATCAGTTCTCCAAATTTCCAACAAACAACCCTAAACTCCTTTTTCATGGTTTCTAATCTACACCAATAACATCACAAACATCCAAAAATTGATTTCTAACTAACATATCAATTAATTAGGGGATTGAACCAATTTTTCTTAGATTTATACCCAAAAGTCCTTAAAGCCCTACTTTTGCCATTTCCCCATTTCAATTCATTTCTACACTCTATTAACATGGATTTAACACTAGAAATCATTAAGAGTTTACATTACATCAATATGTAAACTCATACTCAAATTTTCCCAAATTTATTTTAAGGGTTCTAACCCCAAATCATATAGTTTACCAACTATAATATGAGATATATACACTAACTGAAATAAAGCAAGTAGACACTTGCCTGGAGGATAAAATACGATGACCTCGAGTCGAATCCTGCGAAGTTTGGCCGGAATCTCCCTTTTCTCTCTTCTTTTCTCCTCTTCCTTTCTTATCTCTCTTTCTTTCTTTCTTTCTTTCTTTCTTTCTTTCTCCCCCTCTCGTGCCTTTATAAGGGAGAAATAAGGGTCTGTCCCTTATTAACCCAAAAATGACTCATTTACTCAATTACGAGTCCCTACTGGTCCAAAAATTTTCGAAAACCAAATACTACCCCCAAATACTCTATTCCAACTATCTCGGCCATTCCAAAACCAATCGCACACTCGAAATCTCCATCCGAGGTACTTAACTACAATTCACTAATTAAACCCAATACATCTCAATGCGAGTTTTTCATTAAAATATTACCCTTTATTGCTTTACCCAACTGCGATATATAATTAAAATACTCCAACTCATTTACTTAATCCCAAAAGTAAATATAACACACATCGAAAATCATTTAACCCGCATAATTTCCAAAAATTATTATTCACGGTAATTCCTCAAATTGCCAAATTGCACTTACTTATTAAATTTAATTATCCATAAAAGTGCGGGGAATTACATTATATATGTAAAGACTTCAATGGGGTATATTCGATTTATTTCATCAAGCAAGATAATTTTCCAAAGGAAAATTATTTTAAATAACTGAAATAAATATTAAGGGATTATGCAATTAGGTGATGAAAAGTTATCCTAGATAACATGCCTATCTAAATTACATAACATGGCACCCACTAAAGTCATATATATAAATATTTAAAGTTATTACGAAAGAAAGTCCACATTTATAAAATGTTATTAATGTACGTGTTATGAACTCAAAGCATTAATGTAGTGAGCTATTTATTTCATTCATTTTATATTATTTTTTTCTCTAATAATGCATGTCTTATCCCTTAAATGTCCTTAAGACTGACTTCTTAGAATGAAATAAAGAAGTTAAGTTTCACTTAAAAATGCTAAATCGTTATAATTCAGTTTTACTTGAGGATCCCACTATTAATGAATTAGTGTGTGAAACTCTCATAAACCTTGAAGAATTATTAAAAACATTAAACATAGAGTTTATGAAAAATCTCATAATGTTAGAGATTAAAATATGTATACCCATTATGTGAAATAAATTGTGTGAATTATTATGTGTCATTCGATATGAATGAAATAATTTATTTCATTTTTAAAAAACTAAAGTGCTATGTAACATTGTTTAATTCAGTATGAGGATCGTTACAAGACAAATTGTCAAGAATATCATAAACTCTTGGATTCCTTTTCTTATGTTATTTTGGAATCATTTCAAATAGATCCCTCAATGGCCTTTTCAAATATTTCTCTTAAGTATGAAAAAGATTTTTGTTAATATGAGAATATATTTTCTTAATTATAGTGTTCTAATTAGTGGCTTGTAAAATTGTATTTTTGATAAAATGTTTACAAGAAAAATATTGTGATCCTATATCATAATGTTCAACTTCAAAGTAGCTTTTCGATCTTGTGGATTGAATATCACATTCTTTTAAGTCTAGGTTTTCTTTGGGTTATCACTTATGAATCTTGACACTCATGTTTGAGCTCTTAAGGTTTTATAAATTTAGAATGATCTATGTGGCCCAAGTGGGAGAATTATAATAGTCCTTGGATAGTGGACCTATGTAGAACATGTCGTTATAAAACAACAAGTCAAACGCAACAAGACAACAAGTTAAATGCAATAAGTCGATATCACCACAATATTTAATCACACACAAATGAATATATATTGTAAAAGTGTATTATATAAATTTTACTTTACTTACCCTATTTGACACGCTTGTATGATTGGAAGTATTTAGTACATTCATGGATTTATAATCCACTAAAAGAATTAGAATTTATAATTATTGTAATACCCCGTATTTTTATGCTATATTTAATTTGGGGATTTATTAAATTTAAAGTGATGATTTATTTAATAAAAATTCGGAAATTAATTATGTTATAATTATTAACGTGACTAGAGTTAGTAATTACGGGAAACTTGTTGAATATTACTAATGAGCATAGTAATATAGTATATTGGTTATATTGAATGTCATAAGTGAATTACATGACTATTTCGGAAATTAAAGTCGGGACGTGCCCGTGTCACGTCGGGACTAATTATGTTAATTAAAAAGTGAATATTTTATAAGTTATCCGTATGGTCGTTTTGAGTGCGTCAACGCGTCCGGAAGGGTCGAGATAGTCAGAAACGTATACCCGGGGGGTTAGTTTGGGCCTCGGGGCGTTTTTAGGCCTAATTAGTGACCCGGGAGGGCATTTTGGTCATTTTACAAAATAGGGTAATTAAACCCACGAATTTCAGCCATCCTTAGCAGCCATTTAAGTCAGCCTTTTAGGGTTAGAACATTCAGAACCCTAGAACGGCCATTGGAGAAGAGAGGAGAGAGCTCTCAAGGTGATTCAAGGCCCAAAACACCACCGATTTCACCGCCGTCACCACCAACGCGTAGATCACGAGGAGGAGAACGCAACCACACCAATATCAGCAGGAAACCAGACCTCTAAAATCCCAGGCAAGTGTTTAACTTGCGTATTTTCGTTAGTGCAATAATCATATTAGTGTAGGAATGATTAGGAGTATAATCAATGGAAGAAAACCCCAATTTTGATAGGGATTTGCATGTAGAAATCATTATAACCTTATTCTGGAAATTAATATGTGAAGTAGATGATTGACCCACGAATTTGTAATGACTTGTTAGAAGGAAATTCTGGAGAAAACTGATTAGAACAAAAGTTAATAAAACCTTAGGGTTCTTGATGATTAGATGAAATTTTAGGTTGTTTAACCATGTTTAATGATGAATACACGCATGCTGATCGTTAAAGATATCTGGAATTATGTTAGGATGTTAGCAGTAGACTTTTTGGGTCGATTAGTGTTGGAAAATATGAGTTTTGATGAAGAAACTTAATCAATCCCGTCACTGCAATTTCTGCAGAATTTTTGCCCAAACCTGCTTGATCGATCGATCGAGCATAGAGCTTTGATCGATCGAAGGATTCGATCGATCGAGCCCCAAGCTTCGATCGATCGACCCCTCCTGGCAAACTCCTATTTCTCTTGTTTATTTAGTTAAATTAAATTATCGTGAAATAACCCTTGGGCATTCTAAATAAAATGATTTGGGAGATATTGAGGACCAGTAGGGTATATGGATAAATGTTAGAACCTTTAATCTTCAATGAGAAGGGTAATTATGGGATATTTACTTTAGGTTGGTAAATTTATGAAACTTAAGGGTGAGGTGCGTAAGAGAGTTACGTTGGAATCAAATAAAGTCACTTACTGAATTTTAGATTGGTAAGGATATGACCCATGAGTATTAGGTAATGAGTGAGAAAACTCTTCGAGTTAAGGTTAGAGACGAAACCTTATACGTAATCATAATAATGGGAAATTAAAGATAAATGTTGTGACTATGGGTTACGAGAGAAACCTATATTAATATGATGAAATGGGTATATTTATATAATTGTGTGTACATATATTATATACATGTGAAAAACATACTCGCGCTACTTGCTATCCCTGAGGTTACCGCGCTGGGACGATCGTATCCTGTGTTGCTTTTGGGGGATATCGATTTGTACCCTAGAAGATAGAGATCCTAGGTACGGGCTATTAGACTGATAGTCGAACGGTCCTAAGAGACGTGTGGGTATGTACTGACCTCTTGGACTTGGAATCTATGCTTCGCCTCAACGTTGTTTTGTATATGTTAATACAGTTCGAGAGTGATTCCGAACTTGTATTCCCTTTGTGTGAGCGATACGGGGAATGGATAGCAGAGTATGCCCGCACCATAAATTAGTTGGGGTGCTGTTATATATATATTATTCGAATAGTTAATATATATATATATATATATATATATATATATATATATATATGGTTATAAACTTTAATCTGCCTACTATAATTTGATAAGTCGGACATAGTTGTTGACGCAATAATAAATACTTGTTTTGTGAAAGTATGAGAAGACACTGGAAAACCTTATAATTCAATGAAGCTAAAACGAGAGAAGTACTACAAATTGAAAGTAACCTTTTTAAAATATTGTCATCGTTCGGTTTGGAAAACATATGAGTAAGTTAAGATAAACGAACCGTTGGGAAGGTTAGTACGATAGGTGTGCACATTAGAAGAGAGGTGAGTATTTCTCAAGAGAGAGACGAACTAATATGTTGTTGCATTGGCCTGTATCAATTTAAATACTTGCTTAACGTATTTTAAAATCAAACACACTTTCGGGCCCTGACCCGTTTCTTTTTCTCTCTCTCTCTCTTGTGTATATATATGTATATTTTCAGGTGCCCATCCACAGGGGCGTCTTGCTTAGGAACCTTTGAGGAGAACGAGCTGCAGCTTAGGTGGGAGTTGCAGGTCACTTGAGTAGACGGCTTCTGTTATTGACTCCACTCCTATTACTCTCATTTATTGGGCACGTGTCGCCCTTTTTATCATTTCATTTATTGTTGGGATTTTTATATTTCAGTTACTCCAGTATTGTTTTATGGGATTTATTCAGGATGGTTTATGTTTTTTTTTAGTTTATTATGTTGACATTCGATTGGTGAATGTATGGTTTTATTTTAGTTCATCGTGGTGTGATTCTATATTGTAAATATTGTTTTGAATAATTAAATCTTTTCTTTAATTAAAATTTGGAAGTTTGTATGAAAAATGTTTTTGGCACTTAGCTTAATTATTTAGGGTGTTAAATTGAAAAATTATTTTTAACGACAGTGATGCTGAGAATGAACCAACTGTTTACCTTGATTTAATTTAATAAAGGAGTGATCGCCCGGTATTTAATTAGGCGGGGTGTCACAGGTGGTATCAGAGCATCAGGTTCTAGTGTCCACAGGATCTGTACGGCTTACTTCGCTTTCAGCTTAACGTTTTTGCTATAGAGCCCTATTTTTAGGATTGTTGTATTCCTGCTTTTACGTTTAAGTCTTCAGTTAATTGAGATTCAATGATGACTGTAGACTGATAAATTTTGTTCACGTTTCAGATGCCTCCGAGACGTGCTCCGAAAGATAGGCGTGCCCAAGCCGAGCAGCCAGCAGCTCCGGCACCAGGCACAATGAATGCGAATGAGGTAGCCGCCATCGTTGCTCAGGCGGTAAATGTCGCGATAGCGGTGATTCAGCAGGCTCCACCACAGGTCCAGGCAGTGGCGCCAGTACCAGCACAACTTCCATCTGCATGGGAGAGGGTTCGGGATGCTTTTCAGAAAGTACATTCCCCTGAGTTTTCTGGTAGCTCCGATATTGTTACTGTCAGCCAATGGAAGAAAGACATCCAGCGGCATCTTCGCATGTATGAGTGCACCGAGGTACAAAAGAAGTTATTGTCTTCTTTTAAGCTGGTGGGAGCCGCATTACAGTGGTGGGAGTCCACTACTACTTTGGAGGAGAGGGACACGATCCGTATTCAGATGTTCTGGGAGCGGTTTGACCGCAAGTACTTTCCACCCGCAGTGCAGACTGAGATGAGGCGGAGATTACTAAATCTGAAGCAGGAGAACCTTACTGTAGCCGAGTATGAGGAGGAGTTCACGAGACTTCTCACTATTGTGCCAGATGAGGCACCCACTGAGGGCAAGAAAATTTTGCTGTTCGTCGACGGGTTAGCTTGGAGGATCCGTCAGCACCTTATTGGGAATATATCCCTGAGTACTTTCACTGGTGTACTTAATGCAGCGTTACTACATTGCCAGGATCACTACTTCCATCTTCAGGGAAACAAGAGAGCAGGAGAGTCCAGCCAGCAGGGCAGGACCGGGGGTAATAGTGCCGGTGGGGCACCAACTCATGGGCAGACTCGTCAGCACGAGCAGAGTTCCCATCAGGGGGACCCTGCTAAGCGATTCCATTCAGGTGATTCTAGGCAGGGATTCGGAGGATTCAGGCAGGGCCATCAGGGTCAGCCTAATCAGCAGGGCCAACACCGACCGCAGGGACAACAGCAGGGCCAGCAAGGCCAACAGCGTGCACATCAGGGCCAACAGGGCCAATGGCGTGGAGGTATCGGCCAGAAGGGCCGTGGTCAGCAGGGACAGAGGGGAGGTAATTTCAGAGGCCGGTGTTTTGTGTGCGGCAAGCACGGCCATAAGCGTCAGGATTGCCCAGAGGGCGATAGGGCCCCATAGCAGCAGGGAGCCCATAATGAGCCGCAGAGGCCACTCTTTCCACCTGCCCTTCCAGCTCCAGCCCAGGTGCCAGCCCTACCAGCCATTCCAGCAGCTCCAGTACAGCAGGGGCAATTACAGTATGGACGTGTCTATAACGTCCACCAGGCAGCAGCTCCACAGGCACCACCCGCGATTGAGGGTATGTTTCCTATCCATGGTACTATGGGTAAAGTTTTGTTTGATACAGGGGCAACGCATTATTTTATAGCTACGCATTTTGCGAAGTCCTTAGGGTTGTTAGCCACAGCAGAGAGCACCGTGACGTGTGTCGACTCACCACTGGGGAGTGGGTCACTTATATTCTTTATATGCCGGGGAGTAGGGGTAGAGATTAGTAGCTTGGTATTGCCTGCAGACATGCTAGTCTTAGACATGCACGAGCATGACGTGATTATTGGTATGGATTGGCTCGCATCTTATAGAGCCATGATTGATTGCTTCGGTGGGAGCATTATTTTTGCCATTCCGGGGCAAGAGATGTTTGTAGTGGCGATGCCTCGCCCAGAGGGAGGTTCGACCGCTCATTTATATTACATTGAGGAGGATACCTCTAAGGAGGTTATGATTCCTTTGGATTCGATCCCAGTTGTTAGGGAGTATTCCGATGTGTTTCGGGAGATACCAGGCCTACCGCCCAGTCATGAGATAGACTTCGTTATAGATTTATTACCGGATACGAGACCTATAGCACACGCACCGTACCGTATGGCTCCGGCAGAGATGCGAGAGCTACGAGATCAGATTGAGCAGCTATTAGGTCAGGGCTTCATTCGTAGGAGTACCTCACCGTGGGGCGCTCCAGTCTTATTTGTAAAGAAGAGAGATGGCTCACTGAGATTGTGTGTGGACTACCGGGAGTTGAACAAGGTCACGATACGGAATAAGTATCCGTTGCCTCGAATCGATGATCTATTCGACCAGTTGAGGGGAGCAACTTTCTTTTCGAAGATAGATCTGAGGTCGGGGTACCATCAGTTACGGATTAGAGAGCAGGATGTTTCAAAGACTGCCTTCTTGTCGAGATATGGGTCCTATGAATTCAGAGTGATGCCGTTCGGACTCACAAATGCCCCAGCCATTTTCATGGACTTGATGAACCGAGTATTCAGAGAGTTCTTGGATCAGTTCGTCATCGTCTTCATAGATGATATTCTGATATATTCACACTCTGAGGAGGAGCATGTCGAACACTTGAGGCAGGTTCTTCAGACTATACGAGAGCATCAGTTGTATGCTAAGTACGAGAAGTGTGGATTCTGGTTACGAGAGGTACAATTCTTGGGCCATGTTGTTTCTGAGCAGGGGATAGCAGTTGACTCGAGAAAAGTGTCAGCGGTGAGGGAGTGGGGACAGCCCACGACACCGACGGAAGTGCGTAGTTTCTTGGGGCTAGCCGGATACTACAGGAGGTTCATTCGGGGATTCTCCAAAATAGCGGGTCCATTGACGAATCTGACTCGCAAGGGGGTACCATATGTTTGGGATGACGCTTGTCAGTTGGCTTTCGACGAGCTGAAGGACAAGCTTACTTCGGCACCAGTCCTTGCTTTACCAAAGCCGGGTGTAGAGTACCTGGTTTACACAGATGCGTCCTTACGAGGACTTGGGGGAGTACTTCAGCAGGAAGAGAAGGCTATAGCTTTTGCTTCCCGCAAGCTTAAGCCGCATGAGAAGAATTACCCCACCCACGACTTGGAGTTAGCTGCAGTCGTCTTTGCATTGAGAATTTGGAGGCACTATTTATTGGGCGAGAAATTCCGTTTGTTCACAGACCATAAGTCACTGCAGTACCTGTTCACTCAGCGAGAGCTGAATATGCGTCAGCGCAGATGGTTAGAGTTTGTGAAAGATTACCAGTTCGATATACAGTATCATCCGGGGAAAGCCAACGTAGTTGCTGATGCGTTGAGTCGTAGACCGGTTGACGATGTAGCGGACATCTGGAAAGCAAAGTGGAAGGAGTTGGGTCACCAGGACGCAGTAGCACGTTCTTTCATATCCGTGATGACAGTCACACCCGAGATTGTTACGAGGGTGATACAGGCACAGACCACAGATCCGTTTTGTCAGGAGCAGATCGTACGACTTCTAGCCGAGGGTGCTGAGTCCTATTCTGTTAGTTCGGATGGAGGGTTGCGGTTTAATGGGAGATTAGTGGTTCCAGAAGGAGCGGAGCTACGTCATGAAGTGATGACTCATTCTCATGGATCCCGATTTGCAGTACATCCGGGAGGCGATAAGATGTACCAGGACATGAGACGACAGTACTGGTGGAGTGGGATGAAGAAGGACATCGCTGAATTTGTGTCCAAGTGTTCTACTTGCCAGCTGGTGAAGGTGGACCACCAGAAACCGTCGGGATTACTTCAGCCGTTGGAAGTACCCGCGTGGAAGTGGGAAATTATTTCCATGGATTTCATTACAGGGTTGCCTACATCACAGCGAGGCCACGATTCTATCTGGGTGATTGTAGACCGTCTGACCAAGGTGGCCCATTTTCTGCCAGTGCGGACAGATTATACCACGGGTCAGTATGCTCAGTTGTTCATCGCTGAGATTGTCAGATTACACGGGGTGCCCCTGAATATTGTGTCAGATAGAGACAAGATTTTTGTGTCACGTTTCTGGGAAAGCTTTCAGGAGGCTATGGGTACAGAGTTGAGACTGAGTTCAGCTTACCACCCACAGACAGATGGACAGACAGAGCGTACTAATCAGATGTTGGAAGAAATGCTACGCATGTGTATTCTCGATTTCGGAGGAGGTTGGGAGCCACACCTTCCACTAGTCGAGTTTGCTTATAATAACTCCTATCAGTTTACGATTGGCATGGCTCCATTTGAGGCTTTGTACGGCAGGCCTTGTCGTTCTCCAACCTGTTGGCTCGAGGTGGGGGACAACAAGTTATTATGACCAGAAGTAATCCAGGAGACCTCCGCGAGGATTGAGATAATCAGGAGTCGTATTCGGGTAGCCCAAGACAGGCAGAAGAGCTACGCCGATGCAAAACGGTTCTTCCGGGAGTTTAATGTGGGAGATCAAGTGATGTTGCGTGTATCTCCTATGAAAGGAGTGATGAGGTTCGGGAAGAAGGGAAAGTTGGCTCCGAGGTACGTAGGACCATTTCCCATCATCGAGAGAATTGGGCCAGTAGCATACAGGTTAGGATTGCCAGAACATTTACATCGCATCCACGATGTATTCCACATCTCGTCGTTGAGACGATATCTTCGGGATGATATGGCCCATACTCACATTGCGATAGACGAGATAGACTTACAGTCTGATAGCTCTTACGAGGAGAGACCAGTGGCTATTCTAGACTATAGTGAGAGGAGATTGAGGTCGAAAGTAGTTCCACTTGTGCGAGTCCAGTGGGAGCATCATAATGTGGAGGAATCCACTTGGGAGCGTGAGGCAGATATGCGCGAGAGATATCCAGATTTGTTTTTACCAGGTATGCCTTATTTTCCGAATTTCGGGACGAAACTCCGTTATTAGGGGGGGAGTATGTAATACCCCGTATTTTTATGCTATATTTAATTTGGGGATTTATTAAATTTAAAGTGATGATTTATTTAATAAAAATCCGAAAATTAATTATGTTATAATTATTAACGTGACTAGAGTTAGTAATTATGGGAAACTTGTTGAATATTACTAATGAGCATAGTAATATAGTATATTGGTTATATTGAATGTCATAAGTGAATTATATGACTATTTCGGAAGTTTAAGTCGGGACGTGCCCGTGTCACGTCGGGACTAATTATGTTAATTAAAAAGTGAATATTTTATAAGTTGTCCGTATGGTCGTTTTGAGTACGCCAACGCGTCCGGAAGGGTCGAGATAGTCAGAAAAGTATACCCGGGGGGTTAGTTTGGGCCTCGGGGCATTTTTAGGCCTAATTAGTGACCCGAGAGGGCATTTTGGTCATTTTATAAAATAGGGTAATTAAACCCACGAATTTCAGCCATCCTTAGCAGCCATTTAAGTCAGCCTTTTAGGGTTAGAACATTCAGAACCCTAGAACGGCCATTGGAGAAGAGAGGAGAGACCTCTCAAGGTGATTCAAGGCCCAAAACACCACCGATTTCACCGCCGTCACCACCAACGCGTAGATCACGAGGAGGAGAACGCAACCACACCAATATCAGCAGGAAACCAGACCTCTAAAATCCCAGGCAAGTGTTTAACTTGCGTATTTTCGTTAGTACAATAATCATATTAGTGTAGGAATGATTAGGAGTATAATCAATGGAAGAAAACCCCAATTTTGATAGGGATTTGCATATATAAATCATTATAACCTTATTCTGGAAATTAATATGTGAAGTAGATGATTAACCCGCGAATTTGTAATGACTTGTTAGAAGGAAATTCTGGAGAAAACTGATTAGAACAAAAGTTAATAAAACCTTAGGGTTCTTGATGATTAGATGAAATTTTAGGTTGTTTAACCATGTTTAATGATGAATACACGCATGCTGATCATTAAAGATATCTGGAATTATGTTAGGATGTTAGCAGTAGACTTTTTGGGTCGATTAGTGTTGGAAAATATAAGTTTTGATGAAGAAACTTAATCAATCCCGTCACTGCAATTTCTGCAAAATTTTTGCCCAGACCTGCTTGATCGATCGATCGAGCATAGAGCTTCGATCGATCGAAGGATTCGATCGATCGAGCCCCAAGCTTCGATCGATCGACCCCTCCTGGCAGACTCCTATTTCTCTTGTTTATTTAGTTAAATTAAATTATCGTGAAATAACCCTTGGGCATTCTAAATAAAATGATTTGGGAGATATTGAGGACCAGTAGGGTATATGGATAAATGTTAGAACCTTTAATCTTCAACGAGAAGGGTAATTATGGGGTATTTACTTTAGGTAGGTAAATTTATGAAACTTAAGGGTGAGGTGCGTAAGAGAGTTACGTTGGAATCAAATAAAGTCACTTACTGAATTTTAGATTGGTAAGGATATGACCCATGAGTATTAGGTAATGAGTGAGAAAACTCTTCGAGTTAAGGTTAGAGACGAAACTTTATACGTAATCATAATAATGGGAAATTAAAGATAAATGTTGTGACTATGGGTTACGAGAGAAACCTATATTAATATGATGAAATGGGTATATTTATATAATTGTGGGTACATATATTATATACATGTGAAAAACGTACCCGCGCTACTTGCTATCCCTGAGGTTACCGCGCTGGGACGATCGTATCCTGTGTTGCTTTTGGGGGATATCGATTTGTACCCTAGAAGATAGAGATCCTAGGTACGGGCTATTAGACTGATAGTCGGACGGTCCTAAGAGACCGGTATGTACTGACCTCTTGGACTTGGAATCTATGCTTCGCCTCAACGTTGTTTTGTATATGTTAATACAGTTCGAGAGTGATTCCGAACTTGTATTCCCTTTGTGTGAGCGATACGGGGAATGGATAGCAGAGTATGCCCGCACCATAAATTAGTTGGGGTGCTGTTGTATATATATTATTCGAATAGTTAATATATATATATATATATATATGGTTATAAACTTTAATCTGCCTGCTATAATTTGATAAGTAGGACATAGTTGTTGACGCAATAATAAATACTTGTTTTGTGAAAGTATGAGAAGACACTGGAAAACCTTATAATTCAATGAAGCTAAAACGAGAGAAGTACTACAAATTGAAAGTAACCTTTTTAAAATATTATCATCGTTCGGTTTTGAAAACATATGAGTAAGTTAAGATAAACGAACCGTTGGGAAGGTTAGTACGATAGGTGTGCACATTAGAAGAGAGGTGAGTATTTCTCAAGAGAGAGACGAACTAATATGTTGTTGCATTGGCCTGTATCAATTTTAAATACTTGCTTAACGTATTTTAAAATCAAACACACTTTCGGGCCCTGACCCGTTTCTTTTTCTCTCTCTCTCTTGTGTATATATATGTATATTTTCAGGTGCCCAGCCACAGGGGCGTCTTGCTTAGGAACCTTTGAGGAGAACGAGCTGCAGCTTAGGTGGGAGTTGCAGGTCACTTGAGTAGACGACTTCTGTTATTGACTCCACTCCTATTACTCTCATTTATTGGGCACGTGTCGCCCTTTTTATCATTTCATTTATTGTTGGGATTTTTATATTTCAGTTACTCCAGTATTGTTTTATGGGATTTATTCAGGATGGTTTATGTTTTTTTTTAGTTTATTATGTTGACATTCGATTGGTGAATGTATGGTTTTATTTTAGTTCATCGTGGTGTGATTCTATATTGTAAATATTGTTTTGAATAATTAAATCTTTTCTTTAATTAAAATTTGGAAGTTTGTATGAAAAATGTTTTTGGCACTTAGCTTAATTATTTAGGGTGTTAAATTGAAAAATTATTTTTATCGACAGTGATGCTGAGAATGAACCAACTGTTTACCTTGATTTAATTTAATAAAGGAGTGATCGCCCGGTATTTAATTAGGCGGGGTGTCACAATTATTTTTACACTTGACGGACTAATTACTTTCGAAATTGAAGACATCAAATGTCTAATTCTTTAAAGAATGGTGAAATTAGTGGGAGTTTCAAATCACCTAATGCGGTTATAAAAGAAGTTAAGATACTCCTATCATTCCTTTAACGTCCAAAGTAATTCTTCTTTTGGTTCATGGATATGCATAGTTTTAAGAAGCTCTTAGATGATTTTGCTATTCTGAATGATTGTGAGATTTATCCCAAGATTGTGAATTTGATAGAGATGTAAGAAAATATTCGATTTTGATTATCAGCTAGAATTATGGTCAAAGTTTTCATTACAAATAGAGAAAGTGGTGTAAATAAATATTTTCACCTATATATTAGAATATTAAAATTTTATAGCTCTAATAGCTCCTTTTTTGGTAAGAGTTACATTTAGTGTGAAAACTTATGAGAGTTTAAGAAAAGAACTGTATATGTTGAGAAATCACTATATAAACTTATGTAAGTTTTCCATCAATGGTATTTTAAGAATACTTTATGTATTTTGATTAAGTATATATATATATACACACACCTTGAAGTCAGTGGGAATACATTTATATCTTGAATTTCTCTTAGTAGTAAATCGTGGAGAAATAAAATAGTTTAAGAGTATGAAGTAATGAGATGCTTACACTTATGGTAATTGTTCTCTCTTGATTAAGTAGATTTGTTTTGGCCTAGTGACCAATATTGTGAAAGAGTGAGAAACAATTAAATATTGTATGTAGCATGCTTTGGCCCTACAACTTATGAATTATGGTTTGTGAAAAATTTATTTTGGGACTTGAAGTTGTCGACAATATTATCAAGTATCTGAAATATTAAATTAATTTCGCTATACTATTTGTTATGAAGAACTAATAGGTATTTTAAAGAACCTAGGCACATTAGAATACAATACCTATATGTGAACGAAGAAGTTCAGAAACAAGTGTCAGTCAAATACATTAGTTTAAGTATTAACGCAACATATTCACTAATAAATGGGCTATCACCAAAGGACATTCATGAAACATGCTTAAGATATGAGTCATGTGTGTAGCCAATTAAGTATAAGTGTTGTATATTGCTTGATATTTATATTTTGGAACTATACTTAATGTCGATTGAAGGGTATTTTTAACATTTTGATTTTTGTCTTGCAATATAAGTTTACACACTCCAAGAAAAAACACATTTCTCAACACATAAAATATGTCGCGAAATGTATTAATTATGTCGCGAAAGACATTTCGCGACATACAACTTCCTATCTCCCCCGTGTCGCGGTAGCCCCGTCTGGGAATGTATTCGGCGACATACATATCAATGTCGCAGAATGTATAAACCAATCGCGACATAATACATGTCGCGAAATGTATATATTTATAAAAATATATATTAATATTTATTTTTTATACTAAATAATATCTCACCTTTCGCGACATAAGGACATGTCACGGAATGTCGTCTTTTAGGTGACATGACATACATGTCGTGAAATGTCATATTTTAGGTGACATGCTATACATGTCGCGGAATGTCATCTATTAGGCGACATAGTGTTTGTCACTAAATGTCATTTATAGTGCCACTAAAAGTCATTATTCAGAATATGATTTGATTTTTAGCAACACCCACATTATGTCGCTAAATTTTTTTTATTAATAAATAATTTCAAAAGAAGATTGCAATATGCATATATA
Organism: Sambucus nigra; assembly: GCA_949130495.1. Taxonomy (NCBI): domain Eukaryota; kingdom Viridiplantae; phylum Streptophyta; class Magnoliopsida; order Dipsacales; family Adoxaceae; genus Sambucus; species Sambucus nigra. The sequence goes on from OX422224.1 coordinate 258,161,085, forward strand.
TAAATTTTTTCCATTATATAACCTATATAAATTTGCATCAGTAGTAATTGTGCATCCAAACTATCACATAAAATGATACCATATTCAATTCTACAATTCATTCCATTCAAATGAATGTATGGTTACAACAAATGTTCAAAATAACACCAACTACAAAAATAAAACACATTTCGTGAGAAACTTTGAGTCATCCAATCAACTAGCCAAATGATATCCAACAAAATTCATCATCAATCTGTGACAAGAAATAAATAAACACGTGTTAACCATAATTGGATTACATAATATGGAAAAAAAACTACTTTTATCATAAGTGTGCCTCTTTTTGCTATTTTTGATAGTTGTTTTACATTTTCGCCCCCCTACGCTCAATTTTCAAATTCGGGTATGTTTGAGTTAATCGATTTAGAATGATTCATAATTTTAGAAAATTTCGACAGATTTTCCTTTGTTTATTAATGAAATCCAACCTGTTTCAACATTTAAAATTAACTCAGAGACATCAACAAAAGCCATAAATAATCAACAAATCCCTTCCAACAATTTAGCATTAACTCGTAAATAACTTGATCGATATAAAGGTTCAACGGACTCATGTCCATAGTTAAAAAATAGTCTCACGTGTCTCGCATGGCCCAACAATGGTCTTACTTTAGTTTCATATGTGATTTTACGCGCTCCACCCCCAGTTCTCAACATGTTTCCTAAACTTATGTTTGGGTTAATCAATTTAGAACACTCAATCATTTCAAAAAAAATCGGTAGTGTTTCCTTTGTTTATTCAAGACCTGAAACATGTTTTAACATTTAAATAAACGCAACGACATCAATAAAAGCCATAAATAAATAATCAACAAATCCCTTCCAACAATTTAACATAAAATCATAAATAACTTGATCGATATAAAGGTTCAATGGACTCATGTCCATAGTTAAAAAAATAGTCTCACGTGTCTTTATGGCCCAACAATGGTCTTACTTTAGTATCATATGTGATTTTACACGCTCCACCACCAGTTCTCAACATGTTTCCCAAACTTGTATTTGAGTTAATCAATTTAGAACACTCAATAATTTCAAAAAAATTCGGCAGTGTTTCCTTTGTTTATTCAAGAAATCCATCATGTTTTAACATTTAAATAAACTCAACGTGAGTTAATCAATTTAGAACACTCAATAATTTCAAAAAAATTCGACAGAGTTTCCTTTGCTTATTCAAGAAATCCAACTTGTTTTAACATTCAAATAAACTCAACGACATCAACAAAAGCCATAAATAAATAATCAACAAATCCCTTCCAACGATTTAACATATATGAGCTCATAAATAACTCAATCGATATAAAGTTTCACTCGTTGGAAGCTATTTTTGGTTTTCACCCACTAATGACATGTTTTAACCCTAACTCTAGATTTTTGCAAATTATCGCCCCATTCTCAAACTAGGAGTCCCGTGACTACGTTGTAAGTTCCTACGTGTTACATTGATCTCGTGCGAGGTGTTCGTGCCTCTTATTGGGTCCTTTGGGCATTGTTTTGGGTTTTCACCCTCTAAAGGAATGTTTTAAGCTAAAGTCTAGATTTTGCAAATTATCCTCGTATTATCAACCCGATAGTCTAGTGGCTACGAGCTAAGTACCTACATGTTATGTTGGTCCCGTGGGAGGTGTTCTTGCATCTTACGGGGCCGTTTAAAAATTTTGAGTTTTCACCCTCTAACGACATGTTTTAAGCCCAAGTCTAGATTTTTGTAAATTATAGTCGTATTCTCAACTCGAGAGTTTTGTGACCATGCGGTAAGTTCCTACGTGTTACACTGATCTCGTGTGAGATTTTCATGCATCTTACGAGGCCGTTTGGGGCTGTTTTGGATTTTCACCCTTTAATGACATATTTTTAAGACGAAGTCCAGATTTTTTTCAAATTATCATCGTATTCTCAAACCGGGAGTTTCGTGCATATGAGCTAAGTTCCTACATGTTACATTGGTCCCGTGGAAGGTGTTCGTGCCTCTTACGGGGTCGTTAGGGGTCAATTTTTTCTTTTAACCCTCTAATGGCATGTTTTAAGCCCAAGTTTAGATTTTTGCAACTTATCGTCATAATCTCAAATCGGGAGACCCATGACTACGCGATAAGTTTTTACGTGTTACATTTGTCCCGTGGGAGGTGTTTGTGCCGCTTAAGGGGTCATTTGGGGGTTATTTTGTGTTTTCACTCACTAACGACATGTTTTTAAGCCTAAGTCTGGATTTTTGCAAATTATCGTCGTATTCTTAAATCGGGAGTCATGTGAGTACGCAGTAAGTTCCTACGTGTTACATTAGTCCCGTGCGAGGTGTTCGTGCCTCTTACGGAGATGTTTGGACATTGTTTGGGGTTTTCACCCACTAATGGCATGTTTTAAGCCTAAGTCTAGATTTTTGCAAATTATCATCGTATTCTCGATCTAGGAGTCCCGTTACTATGCGGTTAGTTCCTACGTATTACATTGGTCCCGTAAGAGGTGTTCGCGCATCTTACGGGGTCATTTGGAGCTGTTTTGGATTTTCACCCTTTAATGGCATGTTTTTAAGCCTATGTCTATTTTTTGCAAATTATCATTGTATTCTCAAACAGAGAATCCCGTGCATATGCGGTCAGTTCCTACGTGTTATATTGGTCCTGTGGGAGGTGGTCGTGCCTTTTACGGGGCCGTTAAGGATGTGTTTTTGGTTTTCATCCTCTAGTGGCATGTTTTAAACCCAGGTTTAGATTTTTGCAAATAATTTCCATATTTTCAAACCGAGAGTCCCGTGAATACGCGATTAGTCGCTACATGTTACATTGGTTCCGTGGGAGGTGTTCGTGCCTCTTACGTGGCCGTTTGGGGGTTATTTTGGGTTTTCACCCAATAACGACACGTTTTAAGCAAAAGTCTAGATTTTAGCATATTATCATCGTGTTCTCAAATCGGGAGTCCCATGACTACGTTGTAAGTTCTTACGTGTTACATTAGTCCCATGCGAGGTATTCGTGCCTCTTACAGGGCCGTTTGGGTGTTATTTTAGATTTCTCCCTCTAATGGCATGTTTTTAAGCCTAAGTTGAGATTTTCGCAAATTATCGTTGTATTCCCGTGACTATGCGATAAGTTCTTACATGTTATGTTGGTCCCATGCAAGGTTTTCGTGCCTTTTACGAGGCCGTTAGAGGTCTATGTTTGGTTTTCACCCTCTAATGTCATATTTTAAGCCTATGTCTAGATTTTTGCAAATTATCCTCGTATTCTCAAACCGAGAGTCTCATTCCTACGCGGTAAGTTCCTACATGTTACGTTGGTCCCATTGGAGGTGTCCGTACCTTTTACGGGGACGTTTGGGAGTTATTTTGTGTTTTAACCCACCAACGGAATGTTTTAAGCCTAAGTCTAGAATATTACAAATTATTATCGTATTCTAAAACAGGGAGTCCCGTGATTACGCGATAAGTTCCTACGTGTTACATTGGTCTCGTGCGAGGTGTTTGTGTATCTTACGGGGCCATTTTGGGTTATTTTGGATTTTTTTCCTTTAATGGCATATTTTTAAGACGAAGTCTAGATTTTTGCAAATTATTATCGTATTCTCAAACCGAGAGTCTTGTGAATACGTGATCAGTCCCTTCGTGTTACGTTGGTCCCGTGGGAGGTGTTTGTGCCTCTTATGGGGCCGTTTGGCGGTTAATTTGGATTTTCACACATTAACGACAGTTTTTAAGCATATGTCTAGATTTTTGCAGCTTATCATCGTATTCTCAAATCAGGTGACCCGTGACTACGCGGTAAGTTCCTACGTGTTACATTTGTCCCGTGGGAGGTGTTTGTGCCTCTTACGGGGCCGTTTAGGGGTTATTTTGTGTTTTCACCCACTAAAGTCATGTTTTTAAGCCTATGTCCGGATTTTTTACAAAAATATTATTGTGTTATCAAATCGGGAGTCCTGTGACTGCGCAGTAAGTTCCTTCATGTTACATTAGTCCCGTACGAGGTGTTCGTGCCTCTTATGGGAACGTTTGGGCATTGTTTGGGGTTTTCACCCTCTAACAGCATGTTTTAAGACTAAGTCTAGATTTTTGCAAATTATCATCATATTCTCAATCTCGGAGTCCCGTGCCTACGCGATAAGTTCTTACGTATTACATTGGTCTCGTGAGAGGTGTTAGCGCATCTTACATTGATCTCGTGTGAGGTTTTCAACCATCTTACGGGGTCATTTGGGATTGTTTTGGATTTTCTCCCTTTAAAGACATGTTTTTAAGCCTAAGGCCATATTTTTGTAAATTATCATCGTATTCTCAAACAGGGAATGTCGTGCATACGCGATTTTTTTCTACGTGTCACATTGGTCCGATGGGAGTTGTTCGTGCCTTTTACGGGGCCGTTAGGGATCTGTTTTTGGTTTTCATCCTCTAATGGCATGTTTTATGCCCAAGTTTAGTTTTTTTAAAATTATCGTCGTATTCTCAAACAAAGAGTCTGGTGAATACGCGATTAGTCTCTACGTGTTACGTTGGTCTCGTGGGAGGTATTCATGCCTCTAACGGGATTGTTTCGTGATTTTTTTGGGTTTTCACCTAATAACGACATGTTTTTAAGCCAAATTCTAGATTTTGGCAAATAATCGTCATATTCTCGAACTAGGAGTCCCATGACTACGCGATAAGTTCCTACATTTTACATTACTCCCGTGCGAGGTGTTCGTGCCTCTTACCGTGCCGTTTGAGTATTTTTTTTGGATTTTCTCCCTCTAACAGTATGTTTTAAGTTCAAGTCTAGATTTTTACAAATTATCGTCATATTTTCAATCTGAGAGTCCCGTGACTACATGATAAGTTTCTACGTGTTACGTTGGTCCTGTGCGAGGTGTTCGTGCATCTTACAGGGCCGCCTGCGGCTGGTTTGAATTTCTCCCTCTAATAGCATGTTTTTAAGCCTAAGTCTACATTTTTACAAACTATCGTCGTATTTCAAACAGGGAGTCCCACGACTACGCGGTAAGTTCTTACGTGTTACATTGGTCCGTGAGAGGTGTTTGTGACACTTACGGGACCGTTATGGCTCTATTTTTTATTTTTACCCTCTAACGATATATTTTAATCTTATTTCTATATTTTTGAAAATTATCATTGTATTCTCAAACCGAGAGTCCCGTGCCTACGCAGTAAGTTCCTACATGTTACATTAGTCCCGTGGGAGGTGTTCATACCTCTTACGAGGACGTTTAGGGGTTATTTTGGATTTTCACCCACTAAGGGCATGTTTTAAGCATAAGTCTAGATTATTACAAATTATTCTCGCATTCTCAAATCGGGAGTTCCGTGACTACATTAGTCCTGTGCGAGGTGTTTATTCCTCTTATAGGGCCATTTGGGCTTTTTTGGATTCTCATCCTCAAACGGCATGTTTTAAGCCTAAATCTAGATTTTTGCAACTCATCATCGTATTCTTAACACGAAAGTCCCGTGACTACGAGGTAAGTTCTTACATGTTACGTTGGTCACGTGCGAGGTGTCCGTGTATCATACGGGCCGTTTGGGGCTGTTTTGGATTTTCTCCCTTAAATGGAATGTTTTTAAGCCTAAGTCTAGATTTTTTCAAATTATCGTCGTATTCTCAAACTGGGAGTCCCGTGACTATGCGGTAAGTTCCTACGTGTTACATTGATCCCGTGCAAGGTATTCGGGCCTCTTATGGGACCATTTGCGTTTTGTTTTTGGTTTTCACCCTTTAATGACATGTTTTACGCCTATGTCTAATTTTTTGTAAATTGTCAGTGAATTCTCAAATCGTGAGTCCCGTAAAGACGCAATTATTTTCTACGTGTTACGTTGGTCCTGTGGGATGTGTTCGTGTCTCTTTCAGGGCCATTTGAGGGTTGTTTTGAATTTTCACCCTCTAATGACATGTTTGAAGCATAAGTCTAGATTTTTCAAATTATTATCGTATTCTCAAATCGGGAGTCTTGTGACTACGCGATAAGTTCCTACGTATTACCTTGATCCCTTATGAGGTGCCCGTGCCTCTTATGGGGCCGTTTGGGGTCTGTTTTTTATTTTTACCCTCTAACGGCATGTTTTAAGCATATGCTTATATTTTTGCAAATTATCATCGTATTCTCAAACCGAGAATCCCATGATTACACAGTCAGTTCTTACATGCTACATTGGTCCTATGAGAGGTGTTTATGCATCTTGTGGGGGGAGGTCTAGAGTTATTTTTGATTTTTTCGCTTTAAATGCGTGTTTTTAAGCCTAAGTCTAGATTTTTGCACATTATTGTTGTATTGTCAAATCGAGACTCTCGTGACTACACAATCAGTTCATAGGAGTTACATTGGTCCTGTGCGAGATGTACGTGCCTCTTTTGGGGTCGTTTGGGGGTTGTTTTGAATTTTTCCCTCTAACGACATGTTTTAAGCCTAAATCTAGATTTTTGCAAACTATCATCGTATTCTCAAACCGAGAGTCCCATGACTAGGTGGTCAGTTTTTACACCCCGTGCGAGGTGTTTGTGCCTCTTGAGGGGTCATTTGGGAATTATTTTGGATTTTTACCCCCTAACGACATATTTTTAATCAATTTCAAACGTTTAGTAATTTTGGAAAATTTCGACATAGTTTCCTTTATTTATTTATTAAATCCAACTTGTTTTAACATTTAAAATAAACTCAATAGCAACGGTAAATTCCAAAACCAAACAACCAACAAATCCCTTCCACCAATTTAACTAACGAAGATCATAAACTAAGCCATTTTACGTTTGGCTACTTTTTGCCGCTATTTCAAGCCATTTTGCTATTTAATACTGCAATTTTTAAAGAGAGTTTAAGACTTTGAGACTAACCAGATTTCATTTACATTTTGATAGCCACCCGATGAACTCTCCACATCACGACTTCTCGAAATTGTCTCGTTTTGTTCCAACAATGTCTACAAATTCTCAAATCTTTTATTATGAGCGGCGTTTAGTTCTTCATAAGATAATATCTTATCTTTTAAGTTTCTCAGCTATTCATAATGAGACTGGGACTCTGCTATGACTGTTGAAGTGTCAGAGGGCTTTGGCCTGACACTGAATCCTATCAAATATCCTGACTTCTTCCCAAGCACCTCAATTGATATCTCCTCCCATGACAACTGAACTGCATCGGGCTTCTTCGATCTCGCATCTAGCTTTAGAAATTCATCCTACCATTTTTTTTTAAAAAGTAACAAATATATATATGAGGGAAAATATTTTTCTTCATTATACTAATGTTAGGTAAACAAATAATATGAAGACAAGAAGATTTATATTAGAAGGTAAACAAACAATATGAAGACAAGAAGACTTATATTAGAAGGTTTGTCTTATAAAATACCAAAAAGAATAAAAGGGGGAAAGAACTAAAACATACATGTGTATCCTTGCACTTATCATTCATCCAATCATCCTTTCTCTTACTCCAATGAGATGTCTTGAAGAATTTAACGATGCCAGATTTCACGTCAATTTCATGCTCCCGACTTCAAAATCAATGCATGTCATAATATAACCATCAAATTTAGAAATTAATAAGTGCATCACCTGGATTGACATTGCGGCTACAAATGATCGTGATCTGCATGCATGATTACAAGGTAAATGTGCACGTGCTTTTTTGTTTTGGTCTGACCGGTACTTAAAACATAAATAGGAAAGGTTATACCAATCATAATTTGTAAATATTGCGATGGTAGTACGGTATTCACATTGAAGATAAAGTGTAAAAATTGTGTGCTGAAGGTTATCAATCATAAATAGTAAAGGTTACTAAAAAAGTCTTATCAGTCCAAGCGACATCAATCTTATGATCCCAATCCTCTGGCTTAACTCCTGGATATAGTTTTCTTTTAGGATTAACTCCATCATCCACTAGCCATGAATATTGTGCACGCATCTTGCTCTTCCAATCATGGTATCTTCTCTGATACTTCCATTAATGGCAATTCTAACACGCTTGTCATCTTCATAATCCTCGATATAAAACTTATCCTGTAATAATAATATTGATCCTTAATAAATATTATATAAACATAATATTAAATGAATTTAGAATTATATTGAAAAATACCTGAACTATCTGAATTATTGACTCCTTTATTGAGGGATTAATTTCATCCCGACAAGAGATGTTTTGAAGTGGGATGACATTTTTTTTATCTCTATGCCAAGTTGTTGGGAAAATGTAGGAGCTTGTAATCCCGCTGGTGCTCCATCACTAGGTGGGGCATTAACTTTAAGCTTCCCATATCGGTACATAACTTTCTCCATCATTTTTCCTCCCGAAGGACCTCTTAAACGTTTCTTGGTAAGAGCTGATGATTAAAGAGCGGATTATAAGATACCATTTAATTTAAATAGAAGATTACACTTATTCCAAATAGCATATTCAAACAAACTAATTTCAAATAGTATATTTAAACAAACTAAACCTATATATTGTTCTTAAATGTCAAGAGTTGTAATTAATTAATGTAATGCTAACGAGAACAATTAATGTTTTGATTTTTCTAATATTAAAGCTTACCTAAGGTTATACTTATGTTTTGAATACTATGCCAAACTTAGGTTACCTAAGGTTGTACTAAACAAACCAATGTCCAACGGTTGTGATAACATTACACGCTCAATTTTCAACAGGCTCACTAATTTAAACTAATTAAACAGTTTCAATATAAAAATATACAATATATTTTATGATTTTTCATGAAACAAATAGTCCAAAATTTGCAACTACTGGAAAAAAAGGGCTTACCATCATCAAACTCATAAAAAAAAGTACAGTATAACAGTGAGATCAACTAAAAAATCAGAAAAATACCTTGATTCGAGTTGTTTTGTGGCCACGCCCAACTCACGTTGGAGACGGTGGAACTAAAATCAGAAAAACGACGGCAGAATCAAAATCTTCCTGGAGATTCGTGTGGAACTAAAATCATCAAGGTTGATTTCGTTTCTGTTCAAAAAAGGGGGAGGGGTTTTAGCCGGGGAGAGGGGATTCATCTTCGGGGTTGGAGACGCCGGATGTCGGAGTAGATAGAGAGAGCGGTTGATGTCGGAGTAGAGAGAGGGGTTGGAGACGCCATATGAGAGAGGGGTTGGAGGCGGGTGAGCCGGGTGGAGAGCCCGGTGGAGGGAGGCACAATCAAAAGTCACATAAGGGTTGGGGACGGGTGGTGAGATAGAGTGAAATGAGAGAGAAGAATCTTGGGGGAAGCGGGAGTTTTAGGAAGTTTTGGAAGGGGAAAGTAATATTTTGGCAGAAAAAAATAGATGGAAATAAATTTTGAGTTTTTATTTATTTTTAATTAAATTAGAATACATATCGCGACATACATATGATGAAGTGAAAGTGTATAGCATTTCACGACATGACACACATGTTGCCAAAAGTGTGTGATACTTTCGTGACATCCATAACGTGTCACCGAAAGTAGGTGATCACATTCGCGACATCAATCGGATTAACATGGAGCCCACCAAAATAATAACTTTTAACGACATAAAAAATATATATGTCGCCAAAAGTATACCATTTGGCAACACGAAAACACTGGTGTCGCGGAAACATGTCGCGAATTTTATTTTTTCTTGTAGTGACATGCATGTGAATTTATGTGACAGAAATAGTATTTTATATAAGACATTATTGGACCATTATTGAATAATCCGATTATAAACCTTGTTTGATGAATTAGTACTATTGTGGTACATGGAAGCGGTTATGCTCTTGATTTAGTATGAGAGCGCCATGATCTACATTAATGGTTTTTTTGATTAAGGTGTTTATGAAAAAATATTTAAGGATGACTCAAAAATTATTGCGCGCCTTATGATAATTATGGACCAAGTGGGAGAATGTTAGAATTATTTTATAATTCTATATAATATGATCCATAATTAGATTAATATCAAGAGTCACTTTCGTTAATGAAATGGTACTCCAAATACAAAGAGTCAAAAGGACTCTTGATTATCTACCTCGATGGACGGTTAAGATTAAGTGACTGTTGGAGATTTGGGTTATGTCATTGCCTATAAATAAGTGACTGATTTCCGTCATTCAGACACATGAAAAGACAACATAATGTAATTATAGAATAAGGGAGAGAAATCCAAACACTCAAATTTGTGTTTATTTTAAATTACTATTTTGGTTATACAAGAAGATCCAACTGTTGGAACATACTGAAATTAGAGTATGTTCTTGTCGTGTATGAGAGAAAGTTGTGGTCCGAAATTCAGTCTGATCGGCATCTCTAAGGACGACTTCTCCGTCAATCTTTCCATTTGTGACATGATGAAATTTGAGGCACCAATGACAACATCTTCTCTCGTCAATTCTAATGTTGACTTTGGTGTGTTTTTCAATTCTATTTTAGATACAAGCGATAATTATGTAGATTAAAGTCATATATTTACATAACAGTTTATATATTCATGCATTGTATTATTGATCCATAAAAAATATTAATTAATTTATTAAATCTAAAACTAATATGATCTACCCTTCAAATAGAAATTTTATTTCTTATTAGGGACCAATTTTGACCTTGTCTAAATCTAAATATAATTAATTGCGTGGGTTAATTATTCATCGCATTGATTGATGTCAAACCACACCCAATTTGTTGGACCCCGTTATTATTGGGAGAGGACAATTATGAGACTTAAACAGAATTTTGAGACCAGAAATGGTAAATATACGTGGAAATAGTACCCGCAAGACAATCTTAATATATAGATGATAGGTGAGATGTAACATTGAGTGGGATCTGTAATATGCTTGAGAATGAATGAGACAATATGTACCTTTGACGTGAATATAAAATAATTATATTTTTATCCATAATATTCCCCTTCCAACCATGCATACGCATCAACTAAAGACTAAACAATAAACAAGTATATTCGAGAAAGAAAATTATGCATGAGACACTAAGACCCCATCCACTTGCATGTATAATCAACATAATATATAATATTATACAAGTTGTTTCATATATAATTCAGCACTGTATAATTTACACCACAGTGTACTTAAGTTGTGTCAGATTCAATTCTGTCTTTCTCAACTAAAATTTGGAGTAATGTTAGATTACACTTAAACGTTGAATATTTATTTTTTAATTACTTAAATTGCTGTAAACACGAGGGAGAAATAGAAGGATGTGAAATGCATTAAATGTGTATAGATGTTGATAAGTTCGTGGCCAACTACAACGTTTGAAAGAAAGAAATGATTTCTTTAGAATTTTATTATGATTATAATTATTGTATTTAATCTATCATAAGTAATGTTTTATTTTCCATTTGGTTATGATAGATGTAACCGATAATAGAAAGATGGGACATATATATATATATCATTATCTAGTACGAACCGAGTGTAAAAAAGGACCCAAGTATCCATACATATATCATTATCTAACTTTACTATTAGAGCGGCATATGTAATGTACCAGATCTTTACTGCACAAAATGGGTCTTCATATGTATTACTCATAAAATTTGGAGTGTCAATTTAAATTAATCACGTCTTATTTGCATTGTGTTGATTTGGATTTGAATACGAATTTTGAATACTTACAAATCCCTAATCATGTCATCTTCAAGTTATAATAATAGTTTTTTGAATTTAATTTCATGCCTAAACTTTTGTTAGTGTTTTTTTATGTATTTTTTAAATTATATTAAATTCTATAATCATACAAAATCGCTTTCTAATCGTCTATTATTTTTTTCGTAGAGAATAACACTTATATTATAATTGTTACAATACGACTAACAATTAAAAAATAAAAACATAAAAGATGATATAAATAAATCTTTAAAAGTGGAATTAATTACACGTGACTCAGTATAACAAAGTATTACTATAAAAGATATAATGTAAAAAATTGGCACTCCTTTAAAAACCAATGAAATTAACAAATTGAAATTCTTAAAAGATTTGAAAAGGCAAAATTATCTGCTAAATTTGTTAAAAATTGTTTTCAAAAAGGCACGTCTAGTGTTGAGGGTTGATTGAATGCCTCATTTTAGCCTTTTACGCGTTATTTTGGTAAATCGCTTAAGATGCACATTTTTTAAAAATAAAAATGCTTTAATAAAATGATATCGCATTTTAAAGGCTTTTTAAAAAAATCGGACCAATATTTCATTCAATACAATCAAAAGATAAATGATATTTCAAACCTCCCTGTCTCTCGTCCAAAAAAAAATAACCATTTTTTTCTTTTTTTTTTAGTATTTAAAAACAATATTATTTTAGTTTGCATATATTAAAACATATTTTAAAATATGTACCATTTTAATATTTTAAATTACATATATTCAAATAAATAATACCTTAAACGTCTTCTTACACTTAAAATTTGCCTAAACTTTTAAATTTAAAAGTTAACCTACATGCCACGCTTTAAAAAATGGTGTGCCGCATAGAAAGTATCCGACGACACATTACACGATCCATGAAAAGGATTTTGGTTAAAGTTATATGTCCTGAAATTGAAGGTCACCATGTGACAATAGGTTACATATGAAAGAAGTATAAAACGACAGACATGCTCCTTCAAAAACAATAGGCAGATCCGCATTAATAGGCATACATATTCCTGTGAACCCTAAAACAAAAGGGAACATAAGTACTGTTGGGGGTTGACTTAACAGCTGGGTGTGCAGTTGAATCTTTTCAAAACCTGACAGATTTTTAAATGACGGTGATCTGTGTAATTGTTCTCTAGGATTTATATATTCAAAAATGCTGGACAAATCAAAATTTTTATCCGAAGCGGAGGGACAAATTAATTAGAAAGTTTTATTGATTGATTTGTAGAATTTATATCAATGAGACCAAAGAATTTATTAATAGCTCACTGTCATGTGTGATTTGAATCGAAATTTGGGTTAAATTTCAACTCCAATAGAAAGAACTCTTTATATGTTTCCTTCAACTTTTGTATTGTTTTTGTTTTTATTCCTGGACAAATTGTAGAACGCTATTTTGAATTGTATAGTTTTTGCTAGAAGCTTGTGTACATTATTTCATGGGCTATTTTATAAATAGTTTTGGAGTAGGCCTACATTATTTTTAAGATTTACAATACGTCTATACGTTAAGTCTCAATCCAAAAAGTTAGTCAACAATACTTATTGTTGACCATTTTTAGTATTTTCCACAATTTAATGACAGTTTTTTACAATAAATTCCCACTTTTTATTAATATTTGCAAAAATTCCCAAATTTTTAATATTAAATAAAACTTCGTATTAAAAAAAAAAACTTCGTCATTATAAATATGAAATTCAAAAAATTGAAAAACTCTGCAAAATAAGAAATTTTGGAATAAAATAAAAAGTAAATTCGAAAAAGTCCTTATCGGAGTCTATTAAAAATTTGTAAAAGTATAATTTCAGTTGAGAAATATCTGTCAAAAAAATCGGAAAAATCCTAAAAATGAGAAAATATGAATAATTTTGAAATAAATTTGAAATTTTTTCACAAAAATCTTATTAACGTATATTACAAAATCGAAATATATTTTGAAAAACATTCAAAATTCAAGCTCAATGAAAAAATCATAATTATTTTGAAAATTATAATGTTTTGATTTTTTTAATCTATACTCTCTAGAATTTTTTTTGAAAATTCTCTGATTTTATTATGAAATTATTCCTATATTTCTTATTTTTTGGATTTTTTTCAAATTGATGGTGCGAAAATCTCATCTTGCATGTTACAGGTTTTCAACTTAATTTCCTTCAATTTTGATCCACTAACATACCAAGATGTTCCTAACAATCAAAGGAATGTTTAGGGTTTGAAATCTATCATACATAATGTCCAACATGTGTATGACCCATAACTCAAATTAGTAATTCAACAAATTGATACTTTGTCTAACTTATGAACCCTAAATCTCTAAAACATATTTTTTCCCAATTCCCTTAAATTTGAACAATATAAACTAAATTATCAATATATAAAATTAATATAACATGGTGAAACTCTACTTAATTTAGAATAAAATAAATTTTATTAATAAGTAGGTAGAACAACAATGCATATGAGAATTTAACAAACTGTAGGATGTCTTTATAACTAGACACCTTTACAAGAATAAAAAACAAATTATACATGCTTTATTCTAATTGAGTAAAGACCATGAAGGTCCATCCTATCGAGACCTCTAACAACTCTATAAAGAGGTAAAACTTGATTGAAAGTACTCAATACATTATTAGGAACTCCCCGATTTTCTAGACTATCGACAATTGTATTTGATTTTCTAAAGAAGTGTATAAAATTAGCTTTTACTTTAATTAGATTAATAATAGGGATTAGTTGCCAAGGAAGATTTTCAATAATACCATTAAGCACTTCAATAATGATCCTAGAATCAAATTCCACAATGTTATTGGATAAATTTATAAATGCACAAATCTGAAGACCTCTAAAAATTGCCAAGCATTTTACTTTATTATTAGTTCCTATACCTTCAAAGGAAGAGAAAACTTAAATGAGAGAGATATGATGATCTCTAATGATACCTCCTGAACCTGACATGCATGGATTCCCTTTTCATGCACCATATGTGTTCAGTTTAAAGAAACCTTGAGGAGGTTTGGACCATTTCACTAACTGGATAGGCTTGATGAGCATTGAATCAAATTTGAGCTAAAATCTCTGCTGAAGAAATTCATTATGGGCTATATAAGATTTGAAAGAAACTTTAAAACAAGAGTAAGAAATTAGATTGCAAGCCTTATTAATAATCAACCCGTAATTCATCTATGTGCCTTCAAAATTGTGAAGATTCCTATCAATCCATATTGACCATAACACCACTCCAGGAATGATTTCAAATAGGAATTCCATGTAATATTGTCTTGGTTTTCTCATCCACTAAGACATATGCAAGGAAGTAAGAGATGAGAATTTGAGTTTGATACCAAACATATCACCAAAATAGTTCTAAACTCCACTGGTAATGGGGCCCTGAATGAGAAAATGAGTCATATCTTCTACTGATTTGGAACAACATCTAAATTGAGAAACAATATGAACCCCCCATCCTTCGAATGTTGTTATCAAAAGGAGCTATATTATGAAGTCACTTCCATTAGAATATAACTACTTTAGGAGGATAATTAACATTGAACAAGAAGGAAGAAGGATCAATTCATTAGATTGCATTTAAGGTTGCCTTTAAGGAGAAAAAACCATCAATTGAAGGAGACCAACATAATATACCTTCAATATCTATGATAATATTAATTATATCCTTTTTAATCTTCATGATTCTTTTGTAAGTAGGTGAATTAGTAGCCACTGAGCAATTTAATATTTTTTTCAACAAGAAGTTAGCCCATAAACTCTCTTTAGCTCTTATATTCCACCAATCTTTCATACTAGATACCTTACTCACATCTGACATACTTTTAAAGCCAAGACCTCCTCCTTCTCATTCTTCAGGAAAACACAACTTAACCCAGTTCATATAGTGAAATTTCTTTCCAAATTATATAGAAGATCCCCAAAGGAAGTTTCTGAACAATTTATGGATTTGATTAATTATTTTTAACGGAGGATGAACAGAGGCAAGCAGATAGATGGGAATTGAAGCAAGCATTGATTGAATTAGAGTTTTCCTCCCTGCATAAGATAGGAATTTGTTTTTCCATCCTGCTACTTAATTTTTAATATTACTAATAAGCTCCTCAAAATAGACATGTTTTGTTCTCCTATAGAAAATTGGGCAACCAACGTATTTTAAAGGCATGGTTTTAGGCTTAAGGCTTAAGATCACTGATATTGCTCTTTCCTCAACTTTTCATAAATGGGGAAGCTACTTTTGTCAAAGTTGATAACTTGGCCAGATGCTTTCTCATACTAGTGTAAAAACTTAAGCAAGTTTCTTAATGATTTGGCACCTCCATTGCAGAATATAATAGAATCATTGATAAAATTTAATTTGCTTATAGGAGGACATCCTCGAGGATAAGAGAATTATTTGACAATGTCTTTAGGCCCTCGATTATGAATCCCCTTGTTTAATACATCAACCACTATGGCAAATCGTCCTGGGGATATGTGATAGATCCCCTTGTTTATCCCCGAGTAAGACTTTGACCATTAACTACTGTTGAGAAACAGCTATTGGATAAGCACCTTCACACTATATCAATTAAACTTAAGAAAACCCAAATTTCCTTAAAGTTTTTATAAGAAAAATCCAATTGACCCTATCATGTGCCTTTGACATATCCAATTTAATAATCACATTAAAGCCATGAGTGTTTCTCCCATCGAAGCCCATCATTTCTAGACATAAATGGATATTATCTAATCATCATGTCCATAATAAACCATGATTGCGATTTATTTACGCTAACAGGAAGTGTAGACTCCCCATTCTATTACCCCCTAACTCTCCTTAGGTCCCTAGTACCTCCCTCCATCACTACAAACCCAGGTCACGTCCTAAGTACCGACCTAGAAGCTATCGGGCACTCCCCGACTCAGTTTGACCAAAAAGTCAATATCTTCATCTCGACCGAGACTGAATGAATCTTTCAAAGGGCACTGAATACCCTTTCCAACGGTCCGTCCTGTGTGCGATTCCGACTTACCATGCGGACGAACGATCCGTTTGCGTCCGAAACTTGACCCAAAGGCCACCGGGCGCTCCCGGGCTCTTTTTGACCTATGTCAACTCTTCAGATCGACCGAGGCTAAATGAATCTTTGAAGGTCACTGAATCCCCTTTCCAACGGTCTGTCCCGTGCGCGATTCCGGCTTTCCATACGGACGAACGATCCGTTTGACTCCGAGAGGTCACCGAATGCTTCCCGGGACCGGTTGACCAAAGTCAACTCTCCAAACCGAGTCATCTCCTAACCTTTCCAATGGTCCGCCTCGTGCGCGATTCAGACTTACCATGCGAACGAACGATCCGTTTGCGTCCGAGCAATTCCCCGTCCAATGGACCAACAAATGCTTCTAAGCCATATTTTACCTAAAGTCAACTCCCAAACCCGGGAGCGGTCTAAAGGAATTTCGAAGGTCTCTGAATTACCTTTCCAACGGTCTATCCCGTGCATAATTCTGACCAACGGTTTGTCCTCGGGAACCATTTTTTAGAAAAAGCCTGAAGCGCACTGCCAAATGGCAGGTTCCAGACCCTGCCTATCGGCACCTGCCGATAGGAAGGAACGGGTCTATGCCGATCGGCAGTGACCTGAGACTATAAAAGGAGGCCTTCACCTCATTTTCAAGGGGAGCCCAGATTTGAGAAAATTCATTCTCAACGAATCCCAGAAACCTCTCCCGAAGGCAGCATGATTTCAACTTCCAAATCCCTCTTCTACTTCCACTTTTCATCATCCTTTTCATCAAACTTGATGAATTAGCCACTCTCCAACATCATCCAAGTGCAAGGGATGCTCCCCAACACTCAATATCAAGCTCAAGATCTTCAAAAAGGTCCAACTTACTCAAACTCTCTCTTTAATCCTCTTAAAATCTCAATAACTTGTTTTCATTACTTAGCACACTTATTATCTCATCCCACACATCCCAATATACTTTTTATTTAGTATTATTGCACATCTCCTACTTTCATATAGATAAAAACCCTAAAAAACAAGAAAAAAAGGGTTTGCTCATAAATTCCAAATAGGGATTCTCACACTTTTTCCACACTTTTCTCACAACCAAAATACTTTTTCTACACACACACACATTCACAAATAAGAGACCCACCATTTGGATTTATGGGATAAACCCCACCCTCGTTTTGTATGCGAACTACGTGGACTTTGATGCCTTTATAGGCTACGTAGGCGTCTCGGGGTAAAACCCAAGACTCGAGTCCTTTTCTTACTTTTCCTCTTATTTTCTATTTTCTCTAAACCTAATCTTCTTATATTCTATATACTTGTCCTTAGTAACGTATTACTCCATATGCGTTGTCGTTCCGTTATAACGATCAACATAGGGGTAATCGCGTAAATCTTATATTTCTAATATTATTCTTATACCTTCCTACGGATGACTCGCTTTATCTTTTCCATGATACAAGTCGAGGATTCCTACCTCCATTATATATATACACATGCACAAATATCACGGGGGAAAATATAAAGGAAAATAGCAAATATCCATGAGAGACCGAAAGGGAGAAATGGGTGCCTAACACCTTCCCATTTCGTAACTAAGCCTCTGAACCCTTCTCGAATCATTTTGGTTTCGCATGCACCAGTATGTCTTTGGATGCCATCCTTCAGGATGGATTCCCCTTTTTCTTTTGTCTGTTTTGAGTAAAATATACTGGCGACTCTAAATCTCTCTACATTTTTACACCTCATCTCAAAAGGACACCGGGCGAAGCGCTCCCGAGAGGGATGTGCGGGACCCGAAGGATCCTCTTCCTTCACGCATCCGCCCCAGTGCGGCGAGGATCGGGGAGGGCCACAGTGGCGACTCTGCTGGGGATGTTTTGTTTTGAGGGCTTGACTCTATTTACATGGGTGTTATATTTGTATATGTTTCCCCCCATATCTGCATGTTCCCCTTTTCCATTTGTATCCCATGCTTATGCTTATGTTCACACACTTGTAGAAAATTCTCTATGTACACTTCGCACCACGTGCACCTAGGATCACATATATGCGCATGTTGCACGCATCACCCATCCATACTTGGTGTACCTTTTTTGGGTACTTATACTTTTCTCCCTGTTTGGCATAATCAAGAAAGGCATTCTCATCATAAGATACTAATAAGAGAATCATACATGATTCACACGACATCACCAAAGAGCATTGTTATTGACCAAATTTTTACCCAGTAACTGGAAGGTCACTTCATGATGGGTGCTGGTCCGGCAGGTCATAGTTAGCCTAAGTGATATGACTCTCACCTTCCATTGGCCAAGTACCTTCGACGTATATCGAACGGTTCCCCCGCATCGTATCGCTTGACCGAAGTCATGACGGGAGGTATATCTCTTGGGAATTCGTTCACGTATGCCGAGTATATCGAATTTTCTCTCACACGTACCGTCCCCGTGAGGTATATGGTGAGGCAATTCACGTACACTCAGGTATATTAAATGGCTTGTCCACACGTACCGATTGCCCGCAAGAGCAAGACGTATATCGTGTAAGTCACTCCAAAGGGGGGAACCCATGTCGATTCACCCAACCAACTACATACCCGCATATAGGCGTCAAACCTAGGACACGCACTTTAGATTGCTGGTTTTAACCCGAAACTCTGCCAAAATTCCGGGTTGGCCTGCCGCCCAATTTTTGCGGATTTTAAAACGGGTCCCTGTTTGTGAGCCTGGTTACAAGTCCAAATCATAGCTTTGCATATATTAAAAACCACACTTTTCCAGGCTCGGGTCCCGTTCGACATTGCATTTAGGAGAATTAAATACAAGTGAGAACATAATAATCATAATAATCATGCTGAGTTCCGTCTCCAAAAACATTTTTCCCTTCTTTATCAAAAATCCAAAAACATTTTTCCCTTTTTTATCAAAAATCCAAAAATATTTCTCCCTTTTTTCTCAAAAATAAATCTCATCCTACGCCTTCTTAGGTCGATTGCAAGTCCTTGGCCTGGCTCCCTATTGGCTTCGGTCTTCAGTCAAAACACCCCGGAGTTTCGTTCGTTCCTCTACTACTTCTTTCGAGTCCGGAATCCATCCACTTTCCATGGAGAATACAGATTAAGCCCCAGTCATACAGCCGGATCTGACGATAATCCTAGCTCAGCTCGTGTCCAAGATTGACAACCTCCAAACTGAGGTCCGAGAAATGCAACGAAATCAGGTTCCAATTCCTCAAGAGCCCAAGGCCCTATTCCCTCGTGCTATGGGTCCACCCGAGCCTATCTAGGTTCCAGAAGAATATCAGCACGCTCCACGTGCCCCTCTTGTCAATGGGCCGCCGCCTGCCCAACTTTCAATGCCAAATATTGCCCAGCCTGTGGCTAACCTGCTTGCGATCGCTGATCCAAAGGAGGAGAAGTTGAATAAAGTCAAAGAGGATCTAAAGATGCTCACCAACAAGTTTGACCAAGTCAGGATCTCTGGGAATTACATGGACTACACCCACATGTCTCATTATCCTAAAGCGAGGTTACCCGAGAAGTTCAAGATGCTAAATATCAAGAAGTTCGGAGGGAGTGAACCCTTAATTGTTCATCTTCGCAGTCATCATCGTTCCATGACTCTATTAGGGGCTTTTGAAGAAGTGATGGCCCAATTGTTTCAGCAAACTTTGAAGGATAGTGCCCTCCGATGGTTTTTATCTCTTGAGGAATCCATAATCCGTGGCTGGGAGGATGTAGCCTGAGAATTCGTGTCACAGTACAAATACAACAAAGATCTTGAGGTCACCTGTCGTGATTTAGAGCTTCTCAAATAAAACCCTAGGGAATCAGTCAGTAACTTCATAACCCGGTGGAGAGAGCAAGCAGCTACCATGACCAATCGACCATCTGAAGAAGAAGAACAAGTTAACATAGTGAAGAAGAACTTCTTGCCCCATGTCCGAGCGACGATGGGAGGACAATACTATCCCCACTTTTGATCTCTCAGAGAGGCTGGAGTGGAAATCGATGAAAGCCTCGTTAAAACAAAGGTTGATCCAAAGAAGGCGTCCGAACAGTTCACCCCTAGAAAGTATGATAAGCCTACCAGTTCCACCATTTCAACTATCAATAACATCTCTCAACCAACCACATTATGGGCACCAGAAAGCCACCCTGCCCCCATCCGAAGGGAATACACTGAGCTCCATGCTCCCTTCTCCAAAGTTTACCAAGCCCTATTCAGCCAAAACCTCATCAAACCCTTGGATCCACGTCCATTGCCAAATTCACTCCTAAGAAACTTCAAGACCGATGCTCATTGCGCCTTCCACCAAACTGTCGGCCATATCATCGACCAATGCTTTCACCTTCGAAACATAATCCAAGATCTCATTAATCGGGGTACCATCGCCCCACCAGTCAATCCTAAGCCAAACACTACTCACAATCCACTTCCGAATCATGCCAATGCCATCTTCTTAGAAGAAAACCCAGATTTTGATCCCTCAACTCAAATCACACCCATATACTCTCCTAAACCTCTTGAAATTTGCCCATATTTCCTCCTACACCCTACTAGACTCGCTAATCAAGCACTGTCACTCCTCACCAGAGCATGCATCATTGTCCATACCCGTTCTGAAAGTGGAGGTATGGAATTGTCAGAGGTATTAAACCAACTCCTAGAGTTCGGGCTAAAATTGCCCTTACAAATGGTCATCGATTTCCAGAAGTTCAGCACACTGTTCTTGAAAGCACTAAAGTGGGCTCGAGATTCAGACAAATGGGTGGTACCAACCGATGAAGTCACCTTAGATGATGTTGTCCAGACTATGGCAGAATTATTCGAGCAAACCAATAGCATTTGCAGTATCACCGGGTTACTTGACACTTTGAAGCTAAAAGGGTGTTTGGTCCCTTCAATCACACATATCCCCACATAATGGGAGGACCTGTATGAAGAAACCGTTAAAGTTATGGAATGCATTGACTTTACATGGAAAGGCAGAATTGTTTCCACCGGATGGGGGGAAGAATTTGAAGATTCGAGCGAAGAACAAGCTTCAGGAGCTGACCCAATAGCCGACATATGTGGGATGATCTCATTTGAAGAACTCCTCGGAGAAATAAATAGGGTGGCAGAACAACCTGAGATTGACGAGGAAACGGGGTTCATGTTCTTTCCTTCTTCAGTAAATCACGTGACCAGATCAGGGAGACATTACCAGGTTCCAAGCTCATTACCAGCAACTGACAAGGGGAAGGGCGTTGAAAACCTTCCTATGCCAGAGATGACCATTGAGGAGAGAAAGATTCTCGATCAACTTAAGAAAACCCAAGCTAACATCACTCTATGGGGGCTTTTCATGTCTTCCCAGCTGCACAAAAATGCTTTAATCAAGCTGCTTACTAGACCCATAGTTCCTCCATCTACCACATCAGAAGAAGCGGTAAATCTAGTCGGATCCTTGACCTTTACCCGAATGCTATCATTTTCAGAAGAAAAAATCCCCAGAGTTGGGCCAAATCACAATCATGCACTCAACATCTCCGTCGAAGTTATGGGGAAGGCCGTGCCACCCTCTCTTGTTGATAACGGATCCGCCTTGAATGTCTGCCCACTGAGAACCTTCAAGCGTTTAGGCCTGAAAGAAAGTAACCTCGCTCCAACCTTCGTCGCTGTACGTGCCTACGATAATACCCGTCGTGAGGTGATGGGATCCATAAAACTTGCAATAGGGATTGGCCCTATAAACCCCTTTTGTTGAATTCCAAGTCATAGACATCCCAGCTTATTTCAACCTGTTGCTCGGACGTCCCTGGCTCCACAATATCAAGGGTGTGTCTTCCTCACTCCATCAGAAATTAAAGTTCTTCACCGACGGGCGAGTCATCACCATTTTGGGCTACAACGAAAATGTCGAGGGTGCAAGCACCAGCAGTCCAATCCTTGAGATACATCACGGGTCAAATGATATGCTCCTATCAGGATTCCGAGTTGAGCCACTCTTACTCCCGACATGGGACGATTTCAAAGAAAAGGTTTGTCCAGAATATGACCCTCATGTCAATGTCAATGTGATTCAGATGTTCTGAAACATGCACTTCATGCCCAGACTGGGGCTAGGACAAAGGCAGCAAGGGATACTCGAGGCCATAGAACTGAAGAAAGCTTTACCTCCTTGTGGCTTGGGGTATTAAACATCAAGACAAGAGCTCATAATGATCCGCCAGTCTCGGCCAAAGTGAAGATTAGACTCATCCCAATTATCTCATGAGACTCCTTAAATGGACGATTCATCGAAGAAGGCGAGGACTTCCCCTTTTGCGGTTTTCCAGAGCCACGGTATGACCACACAGACAAGAAGATGAAGCCTGGAATGGAGATCTTTTTCCAAGACAGCTACCCATGGGCTGAAAGTTTCCAACACCGCGTACAACCTCTCATCAAAGATACCGAAGAGACTAAGGAAAGTGATTCCTAAGATTCCTTCAACTTACAGATACTAGGGCTGGCACTCTGCATGGTTCATTCAGGCACTACATCAATGGATCCATCCCATCTGATTAAAGTTGCTGATACACCTCTCCTTAACTGGCATGCTGTGCCAGTTCTACCTCTTGAAATCCCCCCTAACCCCAATGTTTACCCAATTTCTTCTTCTGTTGTCTATCCTTGCTCAAATGTAATCGAGACCTCTTTTGATGAGATTTTCAATGTTGTCTTTCCTATCAATGAAATAAATAAAAACTTTGAGTATCTTGCTGTGCCTTACATTAATTGTTTAGATTCTAATCGAACTTTTGATGATGATGATTTTGCAAATGAACAATTCTTAACTGATTTAAATAAGGTTAATAATAAACAGCATAACTGCGTTCAAGTTAATGAAGAAGAGACTATTGTTATTAATGTCGGTTCTAGTAGCCAACTGCGTGAGATTAGGATAGGGGCCACCCTTGACGAGCATGAGAATGCACAACTCGAAGAATTGCTGAAGGAGTTCGTGGATGTCTTCGCATGGTCCTATGATGATATGCCCGACATTTATCCTGAAATAGCTTGGACGAGATCCCCACTCTCCCAGATTACAAGCCAGTTAAACAAAAATTGAGAAAACTCCGCACCGAATGGTCACTCAAGGTCAAATAAGAGGTGGTCAAATAGTTGAACGTGGGTTTCATTCAAGTGATCGAATATCCTACATGGCTAGCCAACATTGTACCTGTGCCAAAATCAGGAGGGAAGGTTCGAATGTGTGTAGACTACCGAGACTTAAACAAAGGTTCTCTAAAGGATGATTGTCCGCTACCCAATATCGACATGATCGTGGATAACACAGCCAGTTATGCTCTCAAGTCATTCGTCGACGGGTTTGCCGGATACAACCAAAGCAAGATGCACCCCGACCACCAAGAAAAAACCGCATTCATCACCCCATAGGGAACCTTTTGCTACACCGTTATGCCATTCGTTCTCAAGAATGCTGGGGCTACCTACCAAAGGGCTGCCACAACCATCCTGCACGATCTGATTCAGAAAGAGGTCGAGGTTTATGTGGATGATATGATTATCAAGTCCAAAACTGGAGAAGGTCATGTTCCTGCTCTCTGGAAGTTCTTCGAACGACTGCGACAGTATCAGATGCGACTTAATCCACAGAAGTGTGTCTTCAGCGTTATAAAGGGAAAACTCTTAGGATTCATGGTCAGCAAAAAGGGGATAAAAGCAGATCCTGCAAAGCTGAAGGCTATACTCGAGATGCCACCACCCCGAACAGAGAAAGAAGTCTGAGGTTTTCTGGGGAAATTGTAATATATCAGCCGATTCATCAGCCAACTAACCTCCATGTGTGAACCGATCTTCAAGATCCTCCGAAAATATTCAACCCAGGTTTGGAACGAGACCTGTCAAGAAGCTTTGACTGAATCAAACAATACCTAACCCAACTTCCAGTGCTCATGCCACCACAGTCTGGTTTCCCTTTGCTCCTATACCTAACCATAACTGACACTGCAGCTGGGGCTTTGCTAGCCCAATACCTTGAGGACTCCCACAAAGAAAGAGCCATCTATTACGCCAGTTGCAAATTGGTCGGGTATGAGGTCAACTACACTACTTTGGAAAAGGCATGTGTCGCACTTGTCTGGGTCACCCAAAAGTTACGACACTACATGCTTGCCTTCCCCATCAAACTTGTATCCCGAATAGACCCCATCAAATACCTGCTTGAGAAACCCGCCTTATCTAGTAGAATGGACCGATGGTTGATGCTTCTAACCGAGTTCAATATCATATACGTCACATAAAAAGATGTTAAAGGAAGAGCCATCTCCGACTACCTCGCCGATTGCCCCATAGACGAAGCAGATGTCCGGATCTTCGAATTCCCAGATGAAAATATCCTCTGCACCACTCAAGACCGCCTTCAATGGAAAATGTTCTTTGATGGCGCTGCCAATAAAAAGGGATATGACATTGGGATACTTCTGATCGCCCTAGATGACTCCTACACTCCCATCGCCATTAAATTGGATTTCCCTTGAACCAATAACATGACGGAATACGAGGCATACATAATGGGCCTCAAAGTTTCTCTCAAGAAAGGTATTCAATACCTTGACATCTACGGGGATTCTGCCCTCATCATCGGTCAAGTGCTCAGAAAGTGGAAGGTCAAGGATGAAAAATCCAACCCTTCCATGCCCACTTAGAAGAGTTAGCCTCCCGATTCCGAGATATCACCTTCCATTACCTACCCCAAGCAAAGAATAACCTAGCCAATGCTCTAGCTACCTTGGCCTCCATGGTCGACATGCCCGAAGGAATAACAATGACCACCTTCCTAGTTCAAATGCAAGATAAACCGACCCATTGCTACCATATTGAGCTTGTCTCCATCGAAGATCCCGAACTAGCCTATTCCTGGTACTATGATATCTGGTGCCTCCTCAAACATGGTAGATATCCCAAGGGTTCCAACAAGAAAGACCGAATAACCCTCCGAACACTGGCCGCCCAGTACATTATCTATCATAAAGCTTTACTCAAGAGGAACTTTAATGGAACTCATCTTCACTGTATCGCAGGAGCCGAGATTGAGAAGATAATACAAAAAATCCACAGTGGGGAATGCGAACCCCACATGAATGGTGACATGCTCGCCAAGAAGATCATCCGACAGGGCTACTACTGGACCACCATGACCCAAGACTACACTGCTTATGTCCGAAGATGCCTTAAATGCCAATAATTCTCCAATCTTCAACACCTGCCTCAGCGAGAATTATACAACATGACCTCTCCCTGACCGTTCTCCACCTGGGGTGTCGACATCATAGGGAAGGCTACACCAAAGGCTTCAAACGGACATGAGTTCATCCTAGTCACCATCGATTACTTCACCAAATGAGTCGAAGCTGAGTCATACGCAGTACTAAACGCTAAGAAAGTGTCTAAATTCCTCAAGAAGAATATTATCTGCCGATATGGGGTCCCGCACGAGCTAGTGTCAGATAACGGGTTGCATTTCGAAGTAGAAGTCACAGAAGTAGTCAACGAGTATGGGATCCAGAGACACAAATCTTCTCCCTACCGACCTCAGACCAATGGTGCAGTTGAAGCTGCCAACAAGAACCTCAAGGCTATCATCAGCAAGATGACCGAAAGTTGTAGGGATTGGGCCGACCGGATCCCTTATGCCCTCTGGGGCTATCGAACCTCAATCCGAACGTCTACTGGGGCTACCCCTTACTCCCTGGTCTACGGCATGAAGGCATTTCTACCTGTAGAGCTGGAAGTACCCACACTACGCGTCGCCAAAGCCGTCTTGATGAGCTATCTCTCCTAGATGAAAGAAGATTAAAAGCACTTTACCACATACAGGGGTACCATCGCCGAATAGAGGGTTCATTCAACAAGAGAATCAAGGACCGCGGTGTCCGGGAGGGGGATTTAGCCCTCAAAGAGATAATAAAGCCCATGTGGGACCTCAGAGGGAAATTCAAGCCCAATTGGAGCGGCCCCTACATTGTGAAGAAAATCTTATCCGGCGGTGCCTCCATGATCACTGATCTAGATGGGGAGGAGATGCCTCGTCCAGTCAATCTGGACCGTCTCAAGAAATTCTACCACTAGTCCGAAATCTCGGCGCGCTATGACTCTTCTCACCCCTCTTCTATTCTAAAAAAAAACTCTTCATTACCCTCTACCCAAAACTACGTGGACCTGATCCTCTGCAAAAAAAAAAAAACTATTTTCAAATAGATAAAAAACATTTTTAAAAACCCCAGAGGTACGTAGGCAGCTCATACACCTCACATGAGTGCGTCCCTTTCTTTTTCACAAAATACTATTCTTTTCTTACCTCCGAGAACGACGATTCATTCTAAAAATACTTGAATAAAAGGATTATGTATGCCTTAGCGATCAGTAGAGATAATTCAAAATACAAAATTCATCGAAAGGCACAGCTAGATGATCAGAAACTTGTTTATTTTATGAATAAGAAATTACAGTACGGATTACATAAGAAAAGGAACGGATAACTTCCTTCCCCCACTACCATAAAAACCCAAATAAAATCCCCACATCTGTCATCAATTACATAAATAAACTCCCCAGGAGTCCTACCCACAGCCACCAGAGGGGCCTGCATCCTCATCATCTATATCCGGAGGTCCCCAAGTTTCCCTTGCCTGAATAGAGTGCCGTAAACATTGCATGGAACTATGAGCCTTAACCATCTTCGAAAAGACCACAACACCCCCTTCCATGGTGTTAGATAAAACAAACCATCTTTGTCCAGCCTCCACTGCCAACATCTTGCTGACTACTTTCCTCCACAACCACTTCATATAATCTTTGGGGACATGCCAAACCTTCCTGACAGACTGAGTGGGACAGGTAGACGGACGCTGATTTTTCCACAGAGACCCAAGTAACAGACGCAGGCGCTCAGTCAAATCTTCTACCGAAAAGAAATTTGAGGTCCGAGGGGGCAATTCCTGCGTCCAGCCGAATTGGCATAAAAGCCGCCAAGGGAAATAAAAAGAGGTCTGTCTGAGACCAACAAGCCGCACATATGAATACTCTTCTAGCTCCAAAATAGGATGCAACTATCCCCACCAAGGCACTGACCAATACAGCCCATGAGCCCCATGCTCCACCAGCCAATGCTCCCATTTCTCAATATACAAGCTAACGCTGATGAAGTAGCATGAAAAGAAGTTAGGTACGATCGACAAAGGATATTCTGGGGGAGTCGCCAAGCGGAATCTTTCAGACAACCACATGAACAACATCACGGAGCTACCCCTCAAAAAGTCAGAACGACCTTCTTTCCAGGCATCCAGGCCGCCAGTATCACCGTCGCAGGATTGCGACGATATGACATCCATGAAGTAATGGCTGCAAGTTATGGGTCCACTCGTACCTCCCCAGTCACCAGCAGCAATTTGAAAACCAGACCCAGAACAACGGCTCCAGCATGGCCAGCATCACCTACTTCCCGCAAATGCACGGACTGTAGCACCGCCGAGAGGGAGATCATTCCTCCAGCAACCAATGATCTAGCTGTCAAAGGCGAAATATGAAGAAGCCCGGCCAACAAATACCTGGGAGAGTGAGAAAATTCAGACAAAGTCGCAGCAACACTAAGATTTACACCCAGTATGGCGGAAAATTCCTCGTAGGTAGGACAAACTTCTTCCAACCCAAACAGAAATACATGGTCTTCGGGGTACCAGAATGGTACTGCCGTTGTCAGCACGTTCCACTCAAAAGGCCGATTGCGCCACAGGGAGACTCGACGCATGTTGAAAGCATCGTAGTCGACATTATAAGAGCACATTGGTTCCAAGGCTTCGAGGTAGTTGACAAACTCAATGCTACCAGGGAGAGGCATCTTGCAAGGCTAAGAGATAATGGGAAAAAATCGAAGGGAATCCTACCCCACAAGGTACCAAAGGCTGAAGAGGGTACCATTCAAAGCTTTCAATTGATGGGACCGGACTGAACTGCCGATAGGCAGGTCAGGGTGCTTGCCGATAGGCAACCCCCCATTTTTAGAAATTTCCCTCTTTTCCTCTTTTGTCAAATTTGAAAACTCAATAAAAATAAATTGATATTCTCAACAGAATTTCAAAATCCCTTTAATTTCCCTTTTTTTTAATAAAAAATTTTCCTTCAAAAAATTCCAAAAATATTCCTTTTTTACGGTCTCAGCAGTAAAGTAAAAAGCGCATGTGCATGCATTTGTCATTAAATAAAAGATAATAAAAAAACTCCATTGCATTGCATTAATTTGTGTTTTGTGTTACATCAATTTTGCAGGAAATAAAAAGAAAAAGCAAAAAACAACGGGACTCAGCCCGAACCCGCATTCTTTCTCTCTCTCTCACTAAGAGCTTCCACCCCTGCGGCATGATCTCTCCCCCCTATGGAGAGATGACGCACCACCACTACCCGAGCCAGAGTCCTCTCCAGATGAGGCAGAAGGCACCAAGAAAGAAGGAACAGGAACCGCATCCCGAATATGGGCAGTCGCGGAAGATATCCAGTCTCTGATGTCCCTTAGCTAAGTGGTCGACACCTGAACTTTCTGCAAGGAAATGCCAAATCAGTATCAAAGCAGAAATGACCAAAACAAAAAAGAAAGAAAGAGAGGAACAGAAAAGTATACCGCAGGTCGAAGGACCTCCTCCGTCAAACCCAACTCCTCCGGATCCATCACATGAAGACGGTGCAACATAGGCACCATCCCTCCATCAGCCCGCCGAATGTTGTATGAAGGGGTATGCAACCGCATAAAAGGAACCTCTGAGGTCTCCACTGCCACACATGCCGACGGACCACCGCCGTTGTGGGAAGATCCCACCGCCCAACTCGAACCTTCCGAAGGGAAAGGCAGGGCATCATATATGCTGGGCGCCATCAACCAGCTCATCACAAAGTCTATATAATCATACGGTGTAGCCGTAGAGGTGTACAACATGTAGGACTCGCCGATCATCACCCCGATCCTCTCATCCTCTAACAGCAGTCTCTCCCACCTCATAGACATAGGAGGCTGCGCAGGTGGCACCACCACCTCCTCCTCAAAAATCTGACGAACCACACTCTCCCTGAGATACTAGGAATGGCCGAACTCATGCGCCAGCAAATGCCTCATTCGCGCATTCACCCCAGTCTCCCCCACATCCTGAATGGATGTCCCCCAGGGATAAAAGGTCACCTAAAAATATCCAAGCAAGTATAAATATATACAAGATCAGAAGGTGCAAAACCTAAGACTAAAATGGAAAGAGTCTTACCCTACCACTGGTCAGGTCATTCAAGGCCTGACGCACCGCCTCCAGGGAGAGAGATCCCTTAGACTGCCGATTAGCCTTACGCCATCGATATAATCGACAGAAGTCTCCAACAGTGTCATCCTTCAAAGCGATCAGTGGGGTATTGCACCCAATCACCTCGTAGAACCACGTCTGAATTCACAAACAAAAAGATGATGCAATGGCTCCCGCAACAAGGTCCGCTCATTCGCAACTGGCTCAAACGCATCAATGGAGTTCTCACTCCCCAAAGCAAGAGGCTCCCTAGCCCTCCACTCCACATTTATCCAGTCATCAACGGTCAACCACTCCCTGTGGACTGTAGTGCTCACAAAAGCGGCCATTTCTTAAAGATCGAAATGCTAGAATGATCTGCAAAAGAATCGCAGAGAGAGAGAAAGAAAAGAAACTGTGAAAAAAATGAAGGGATTCGCCCCCTTTATATAGGATGCGAAGCGCCATACCGATCGGCACCTACCCCTACCATACCGATCGGCACTGACCCCTTGCCTTCCCGAGGTAGCCCAAAAGTCTGTGCCACTGCCGAATGGCACCCTTCATACTATGCCGACCGGTACCCCCCTTAAATTTTGTATAGAAATTCCCAGAAAATACCAGAAAGCCTCGAAAAATCCTTGGAAAATTCCTAAAATTCCCAGGAAGGATTTAAAGCCTTTTCACCAAGAAAACTTTGCGTTCCCTCGAGCGGAACCCCTCTTTCCCATCAAAATCCTCAAAAAGCAAGAAAAAATCCTCCCGGCAAAGCTCCGGAGGATATCTAAGGATCACCTGATCACTTCCCCAGCAGAATTCTCCTACAGCACCCAAAATAGGTTGTCCCCCCCCCCCGTAAGGTCTCCTAAAAGCTTCCCCAGCTATCAACTCCCCAGCTAAAATCAAAATCACAAAAGCACTTTCCCCAGCAAAATTAAAATCCAATATTCATCCACTCTTTAGGTCAGAACTGACCTCGATCTTGGATCATCACCTGAGTTGGGTCAGAATTGACCCCGGTCCTCGGTCGTCACCGCTCTTTAGGTCAGAATTGACCTCGGTCTTGGATCGTCACCTGAGTTGGGTCATAATTGACCCTGGTCCTCGATCTCCACCATTCTTTAGGTCAGAGTTGACCTCGGTCTTGGATCGTCACCTGAGTTGGATCAGAATTGACCCCGGTCCTCAGTCGTCACCACTCTTTAGGTCAGAATTGACCTCGATTTTGGATCGTCACCTGAGTTGGGTCATAATTTACCCCAGTCCTCAGTCGTCACCATTCTTTAGGTCAGAATTGACCTCGATCTTGGATCATCACCTGAGTTAGGATAGAATTGACCCCGATCCTCGGTCGTCACCATTCTTTAGGTCAGAATTGACCTCGATCTTGGATCGTCACCTAAGTTGGGTCAGAATTGACCCCGGTCCTCGGTCGTCACCACTCTTTAGGTCAGAATTGACCTCGGTCTTGGATCGTCACCTGAGTTGGGTCAGAATTGACCCCGGTCCTCAGTCGTCACCACTCTTAGGTCAAAATTGACCTCGGTCTTGGATCGTCACCTAAGTTGGGTCAAAATTAACCCCGGTCCTCGGTCGTCACCACTCTTTAGGTCATAATTTACCTCGGTCTTGGATCGTCACCTGAGTTGGGTCAAAATTGATCCCGGTCCTCGATCGTCACCACTCTTTAGGTCAGAATTGACCTCGATCTTGGATCGTCACCTGAGTTGGGTCAGAATTGACCCCAGTCCTCGGTCGTCACCATTCATTAGGTCAAAATTGACCTCAGTCTTGGATCGTCACCTGAGTTGGGTCAGAATTGACCCCAGTCCTCAGTCGTCACCATTCATTAGGTCAAAATTGACCTCAGTCTTGGATCGTCACCTGAGTTGGGTAAGAATTGATCCCGATCCTCGGTCGTCACCACTCTTAGGTCATAATTGACCTCGGTCTTGGATCGTCACCTGAGTTGGGTCAGAATTAACCTCGGTCCTCGATCGTCACCACTCTTAGGTCAAAATTGACCTCGGTTATTAGACCTTTACCCTAAGCCTATAGATTCGGCTTTGACCCGCAAAATTGATCATTCCTAGTACACTCCTTAGGTCCTCAGAATTGGCCTCAACCCTCTGAATCGGTCGTACTCCCTCAAAAGCATCATGTGGTTTCTATTCGACGATCGTCATTTGTTTTAAACTCGCCCATCGAGGGGATCTATAAACACCCCATTTTGTTTCCCCCTAACTCTCCTTGGGTCCCTAGTACCTCCCTCCATCACTACAAACCCAAGTCACATCCCGAGTACTGACCTAGAAGCCATCGGGCACCCCCCGACTCAGTTTGATAAAAAGTAAAACTCTTTATCTCGATCGAGACTGAATGAATCTTTGAAGCGCACTGAATACCCTTTCCAACGGTCCAACTCGTGTGCGATTATGACTTACCATGCGGACGAACGATCCATTTGCATTCAAAACTTGACCCAAAGGCCACCAGGCGCTCCCGGCCTCTTTTTGACCTATGTCAACTCTTCAACTTGATCGAGGATGAATGAATACTCGAAGGGAACTGAATCCCCTTTCCAACGGTCCATCCCGAGCACGATTTCAACTTTCCATGCGGACGAACGATCCGTTTGACTTTGAGAGGTCACCGAATGCTTCCCGGGCCCGTTGATAAAAGTTAACTCTCCAAACTGGGTCAAACTATTTAGAATTTCTAAGTACATCTCCTAACCTTTTAACGGTCCACCCCGTGTGCGATTCGGCTTACCATGCAGACGAACGATCCGTTTGCGTCCAAGCAATTCCCCGTCTAATGGACCGACAAATTCTTTCGAGTCATATTTGACCCAAAGTCAAATCTTGAACCCGGGAGCGGTCCAAAGGAATTTCGAAGGTCTCTGAATTACCTTTCCAACGGTCTTTCCCGTGCATGATTCTGACCAACGGTTTGCCCTCGGTAGTCGTTTTTCAGAAAAAGCTTGAAGCGCACTGCCAAATGGCAGGTTCCAGACCCTGCCTATCGACACCTGTCGATAGGCAGGAATGGGTCAATGCCGACTAGCAGCGACCTGAGCCAATAAAATGAGGCCTTCACCTCATTTGCAAGTGGAGCCCATATCTGATATAATTCATTCTCAATGAATCCCAGAAACCTCTCCCGAAGGCAGCGTGATTTGAACTTCCAAATCCCTCTTCTACTTACACTTTTCATCATAATTTTCATCAAACTTGATGAATTAGCCACTCTCCATCATCATCCAAGTGCAAGGGCTGCTCCCCAACACTCAAGATCAAGCTCAAGATCTTCAAAAATGTCCAACTTTCTCAAACTCTCTCTTAAATCCTCTTAAATTCTCAATAACTTATTTTCATTACTTAGCACTCTTATTATCTCATCCCAAACATCCTAATATACTTTTTATTTAGTATTATTTCACATCTCCTACTTTCATATAGATAAAAACCCTAAAAAACAAGAAAAAGAGGGTTTGCTCATAAATTCCAAATAGGGATTCTCACACTTTTTCCACACTTTTCTCACTACTAAAACACTTTTTCTACACACACACATTCACAAATAAGAGATCCCCCATTTGGATTTATGGGATAAACCCCACCCTCGTTTTGTATGCGAACTACGTGGACTTTGATGCCTTTATAGGCTACGTAGGCGTCTTGGGGTAAAACCCAAGACTCGAGTCCTTTTCTTACTTTTCCTCTTATTTTCTATTTTCTCTAAACCTAATCTTCTTATATTCTATATAATTACCCTTAGTAACATATTACTCCATA
Organism: Sambucus nigra; assembly: GCA_949130495.1. Classification (NCBI taxonomy): domain Eukaryota; kingdom Viridiplantae; phylum Streptophyta; class Magnoliopsida; order Dipsacales; family Adoxaceae; genus Sambucus; species Sambucus nigra. Next base: position 258,194,855 of record OX422224.1, read on the forward strand.
TGCATTGTCGTTCCGTTATAACGATCAACGTAGGGGTAATGGCATAAATCTTATTTTTCTAATATTATTCTTATACCTTCCTACGATTGACTCGCTTTATCTTTTCCATGATACAAGTCAATGATTCCTACCTCCATTCTATATATACACGTGCACACATATTACGGGGGGAATATAAAGGAAAATAACAGATATCCATGAGAGACCGAAAGGGCGGAATGGGTTCCTAACACCTTCCCATTTCGTAACTAAGCTTCCGAATCCTTCTCGAATCATTTTGGTTTCGCATGCGCCAGTATGTCTTTGGATGCCATCCTTCGGGATGGCTTCATATTTTTCTTTTGTCTGTTTTGAGTAAAATAGACTGGAGACTCTAAATCTCTCTACATTTTTATACCTCATCTCAAAAGGACGCCGACCGAAGTGCTCCCAAGAGGGATGCGCGGGACCCGAAGGATCCTCTCCCTTCGTGCACCCGTCCCAGCGCGGCGAGGATCGGGGATGGCCACAGTGGCGAATCTGCTGGGGATGTTTTATTTTGAGGGCTTGACTCTATTTACATGGGTGCTATATTTGTTTATGTTTCCCCCCATATCTGCATGTTCCCCTTTTCCATTTGTATCCCATGCTTATGCTTATGTTCACACACTTGTAAAAAATTCTCTATGTACACTTCGCACCACGTGCACCTAGGATCACATATATCCGCATGTTCCACGCATCACCCTTCCATACTTGGTGTACCTTTTTTGGGTACTTATACTTTGCTCCCTGTTTGGCATAATCAATAAAGTCATTCTCATCATAAGATACTAATAAAAGAATCATACATGATTCACGCGACATCACCAAAGAGCATTGTTATTGACCAAATTTTTACCCAGTAACTGGAGGGTCACTTCGTGATGGGCGCTGGTCCGTCAGGTCGCAGTTAGCCTAAGAGATATGACTCTCACCTTCCATTGGTCAAGTACCCTCGAATCATTTTGGTTTCGCATGCACCAGTGTGTCCTTGGATGACATCGTTCGGGATGGATTCCCCTTTTTCTTTTGTCTGTTTTGAGTAAAATAGACAGGCGACTCTAAATCTCTCTACATTTTTACACCTCATCTCAAAAGGACGGCGGCCGAAGCACTCCCGAGAGGGATACGCGGGACCCGAAGTATCCTCTCCCTTCGCGCGCCCACCCCAGCGCGACAAGGATCAGGGATGGCCATAGGAAGAATTAAATATAATCTAGTAGCCAAGATTTTCGTAATAATTTTAAAGAAAAAATTACACAAAGTAATTGGTCTGGATTCGTAGCAATTATATGCATTTTGATTTTTAAGAATGAGAATAATGTTTGAACTCATCTAACTTTTCGAAAATTCTCCCCTTGAAAAGAAAAAAAATAGTAACTTTGTGTATATCTACCTTGATGACATCCGAGCAATGTTGGTAGAAAAATCCATTGAATCCATCTAGCTTTGCATTGCTTTCATCTTTCAGACGTGAAATTGATAGCAAAATTTCCTCTTCTGTAGGATCCTCATCTAGTTTTGCAGCTTGATGATCAGTGATTTGATAAGGAATCATTCTTAATATGTCCTCTTCACCATCTATATCCATTGATTTGAATAGTTATTGATGGTATCTTATAAACTCCTTTTGAATACCTTCTTTTGAGTCAATCCTATCCCTATTATCCTTCTTGATTTTGTGAATCAGAAGGCTTGTCCTCTCTACTTGAACTGATTGGTGGAAGAATTTGGTATTTTAGTCTCCATCTAAAAATCATTTCCCACTCATTTTTTTCCTGAAAATCTTCCTCATTCTTTAGAGCAATACTCAACCTTGAATTGACATTAGAAAGGGGTTGTCTATTTTTAGTAGTAGGGCATTCTTCATATTACATTTTAGTAAACAACACCTCACCCTCCATCTTAGCCACTCCATCAAAAATATTTATGAAATTTGATTTGTTTAAGTCTTTGAAGTTTTGAAGAAAATACTCCAAAAGGCTTACTTGATTTTAGGATAGACTAATTATTAATGATCAGTTCTTTGAATTTGGGGTGATTTCACCACATATTGAGGAATTTGAAAGGTTTAGGGTAGGAGTCAGAAGGAGTTCGAATTGAGAATAAAAAGGGGAATGATGTGAGCAAGCTTTTGATAGATGCTTAAAAGAGAGATTGAGGAAGCTAGACCCCTGTCTAATCTAGCTCATATCCTTCCATTATCCCTAAAATTATGCTGTGTGAACTTTGAGCCTGAAAATCCCACCTCCAATAGAGATGCATTAGAGATAACACTATTAAAATCTTTAACAGCCCCATGATCAATCTTATTTAAACCCAACTTCTCCTCACTACAAGTAACCACATTAAAATAACCTATTATTAATAATGGATGTCCTTCAATGAGACCCTTGTGATCAAGAAGAGCTATCCAAAGAGAATTTCTTTCATGTCTAATGCATTTAGCATATAAGAGATAACGAAAAATACTTTGAGAATGTGAGCATGTTGAATTTTAAGAAGCATACATTGATTATCATTTAAGATAATTTCTCAAAAGTCCCCAAACCTCCATTGAAACCATATCTTATTAGAAGTCTTGGCAATACCATCTTCAAAATTAATTCTCCTCCTAAAGTATTGTAGCTTATAAGATTTGTATTTAGGCGCAAGCAAGGAAATGAAAGGGAGCTAGTTTGATTAATGGAGATAAATAACACAACTCTTTCCTTAATTTGTTAAGGATGAATTGAATCGGACAAAGGTAATGTTCCATAGTTTAACATCTACTCTTGATTCATCATTCTCTCATAATTTTGTTCAAATTATCTCTTAGTACTTTCCTCTCTCTCTCTCTCTCTCTCTCTCTCTCTCTCTCTCTCTCTCTCGCTTTGTCTAATGCTCCATTTATAATTGTTTTTTATGATAGTAAAATGAAGTGAGTTTGACTAATCTAACTTATATCTTATAACATACTCAACTCAACTCAATAAATCCTTTTCCCAATTATTCGGGGTCGGCTGCATGAATCCTATTTTTCCATTCCATTCTATCCAGTGCAATATCTTCGGTTAAACCACATGATATCATGTCCTTTTTTATAATATCCCACCAAGTTAATTTAGACCTACCTCTACTCCTTGGGTTACCATCAATACTAACTAAATCACTCTTCCTTACAGGAGCATCCATTGGTCTACGCTTGATGTGTCCAAACCATCTAAGTCGATTTTCTCTCAATTTAACTTCTATAGGATCTACTTTTATCGTTTCACGAATTTGTTCATTTTTAATTTTATCCTTTCGAGTTTTACCACAAATCCATCTAGCATTCGCATTTCCACCACACTCATTTTCTGCACATTTTGTTTCTTGGTTGCCCAACACTCTGTCCCATATAACATGGCGTGTCTAATGGCCGTCCTATAAAATTTTCCTTTTAACTTCAAAGGTATACGCCTATCACACAGAACGCCGGTCGCACTTCTCCACTTAACCCAGCCTGCTCTAATCCTATGCGTAACATCATCACTAATATCTCCATCTTTTTGTATAATCGATCCTAAATAACGAAAATGGTCATTTCTAGGTATTTCTTGACCCTCCAATTTCACCACATCTCCATTTTTCCTCCTATTACTACTAAAATTACACTCCACATATTCTGTTTTAGTTCTGCTTATTTTAAATCCTCTTGTTTCTAAAGTTTCTCTCCACAATTCCAACCTAATATTTATCACCATCTTAGTCTCATCGACTAAAATAATATCATCTGAAAATAGCATACACTATGGAACCTCATCTTGTATTTGTCCAGTCAACTCATCCATAACAAGAGCAAAGAGATAAGGACTTAATGTTGAACCTTGGTGTAGCCCTACCGTAATTGAAAATTCACTACTTTCTTCAGCTGATGTTCATACTGTAGTCATCGTACCATCATACATATCCTTGATCACATCAATATATCTGCGAGTCACTCCTCTTTTATGTAGAACCCACCATATTATATCACTGGGTATCCTATCATACGCCTTCTCCAAATCTATAAAAATCATATGAAGATCCTTCTTTTTCTCCCTATACCTCTCCATTAATCTCCTCAATAAATAGATTGCTTCCATTGTTGACCTCCCAGGCATAAATCCAAATTGATTCTTAGATACGGTTGTCTTCAATCTCAATCTATATTCGATCGCTCTCTCCCAAAGTTTCATTGTATGACTCATTAACTTAATACTACGATAATTCGAACAACTTTGTATGTCCCCTTTATTTTTATAAATTGGTACTAAAATACTTTTTCTCCATTCATCGGGCATCCTATTAGTCATTAAAATTCTATTAAATATTTTTGTAAGCCATGATACTCCATCCTCCCCTAAGCACTTCCAAACCTCAATAGGGATACCATCTGGTCTTAAAGCCTTCCCTGTTTTCATCCTTTTTAGAGCAATCCTGACCTCTGTTGTCCTAATTCTACGAAAAAATATATCTTCTCGAGTCTCCCTAAGTTCCTCTATATCTAATCTACTCCCATTATCTCCATTTAATAACATCTCAAAGTAGTTTTTCCATCTTTCCTTAATTTCATCATCTTTGACTAGGACTCTCGAATCATCACTTTTGATACACTTAACGTTATTAAAATCTTTTGTTTCCCTATCCCTAAGTTTAACAAGATTATAAATACTTTTTTCCCCTTCTTGTGTTCCTAATTTTGTATAAAGATCATCATACGCTTTTAACTTAGCATCTCTTACCACTTTCTTAGCTTCCTTTTTAGCCCATTTATATTTCTCAAAACTCTCTTCATTTCTATTTGTTTGCCATGTTTTAAAGCACTCCCTTTTAATTTTTACTATATTCTATACTTCTTCATTCCACCACCAAGTTTCTTTAGACTGTGGCCCTTTGCCTTTTGATTCTCCAAGAATTTCTTTTGATATTCTCCTAATGCATGTGGCCATCTTATTCCACATTATGTTAGTTTCTTCTTCACTATTCCATGTTGCTTCATTTAATACTTTATCTTTAAATAGTTCTAATTTCTCTCCTTTTAAATTCCACCACCTAGTTCGTGGGTTAATCTTCACTTTTCGCACTCGTGATTGATTTTTAATATTTATATCCAACACCATTATCCTATGTTGTGAGGTTAAGCTCTCTCCCGGGATAACCTTACAATCTTTACACGTTAATCGGTCTCCTTTCCTAGTAATGAAAAAATCTATTTGGCACTTATGTGTTCCACTTTTATAAGTTATTAAGTGTTCAAGCCTCTTTTTAAAATATGTATTTACTAGTACAAAATCATAAGCCATCGCAAAATATAAGATAGACTCTCCCCTGTCGTTCCTATCTCCAAAACCATATCCTCCATGCACTATGTCATATCCTACACGATCTTCACCTACATGGCCATTAAAATCTCCACCTATATAGATTTTCTCACCTAGGGGTATTTCTTGAATTAGTTCATCCATTTGTTCCCAAAATTGTACTTTAGTGTGCTGAGCTAATCCTACTTGAGGTGCATAAGCACTAACAATATTAATTATGTTTTCACCTAATACCAATTTTACAATTATAAGTTTATCACCTTTCCTAATAACGGTTACGATATCGTCCTTAAAGTTTTTATCTACTATTATTCCAACTCCGTTCTTATTTCTATGTTTTCCTGTATAATATAATTTAAATCCTGTATTTTCTATTTCTCTAGCTTTCTCACCGACCCATTTAGTTTCTTGTAAACAAGATATGTTAACTTTTCTTCTTATCATGGTATCTACTAACTCCATCCCTTTTCCTGTCATAGTCCCTATGTTCCAAGTCGCTAACCTAAGTCTAGTATCCTGGACTAGCTTCTTTACCCGCACACGTCCAGCTTGTTACAGGAACCCTTGCGTATTTATCGTCACATCTGGGCGCCGATGCAACGCCCCTTGCCTATTTTTCGAGACACCCGGTGGCAGGCGCAATGCCCCTTGCCTATTTTTTGAGACAGCCGGTGGCAGGCGCAACGCATCGCTTAAGGGGAATGCCCTAGCATTATCACGTATATTCATAGGGTTCATGTTCATAAGGATCTGACAAAGTTTTACGCTGGCTGTCAGCTACCTAATGCAACCCTCCTCCTTTTTCCGGGCTTGGGACCGGCAGTGTCAAAAAAATAAGAAGTTAAGCACGACACAGGCGGAGTTTATATCTTATAACATAATTTTCATTATTTTAATTAATCCCATTATCTTTAGATTTATCTTCAAAACCAAATCGAAATGCCTCCAAAATTGTCCCAATAATTTGCCCAACTCATAAAACCATTTGAGCCTTCAAATGACCCCTTAATTCACATAAAAATCACAAAATAACATATAGCATAAATTATCATCATATATTAAACTCCATATTTATCACAGATATTATCCAATTAATTTATTACGAAAAATTTCAAATTTATTTTATAGAAATATTCCTCTTTAAAATACAGTCAAAATATTCTAATTTAAATTAATTATTTAAAATCTTGGAGTATTATAGGTGAATAATAGTTTGACTATAATAATTCACATTCACACTATCTTGTGTGACCGTAATGAATCCATAAGTTCTGAATAACCACTCATGTTGCCGACATATACTCTCTTTTTATCTTCGACAAAGGAATTGTGTCCTACAACATGGACCCTAGATCACTTGACCAAATGTTAATGTATTAACCTACCCATAGTAAAATCGAATCTTCCCTTATTCATCCCTTAGTACTAATCCAATTTCTATATTTGGTACACAATTCCCACGTCCAATGATCTGCGTAAATTATGCAAAATCGACGTCACCGCATTTTAGTGATCCTTCCCTCGATTCACTATATATTGAACCATGGCACAACCTTCTCAAGGCATTTATTGTATAGGAGGCTTAACCTTCCCTTATTACTCTATTTAATAATTACCATATCAATGATCATTTTAGCTTTATCCAAGATTTTTTATCTAAAAAAATTGGCTCAATTGAGCTTTGACCTTGTCAATAGAAACTTTTTCAGAGAAGCGATGATCATTAATGAATTTGCAAGAGTAAATGAAAGTACCATCCTTAAGCCTTTTGAAATAAACACCATGATCAAAATCACTATAGGGGAATTATGGCTCAACCATAAATCCATCAAATTGATAATACCATTATTGAGGTAATTTTTTTACCTAATATAACGACTTTCATAGTTTTCACACTCAATATTCCTTGAAAATAAATTTAACTTCATACCATTGAGAAATATATACATACTAGCGTAGCCTGTGCCTGAAGGCACAACGAAAATTTTCCAAAGTACGTAATCGCAAAACGGTAAAAATTTCCAAAATGCATAATTACAAAAAGACAAAAATTTCTTTCCACAATGCTAATTTTCAAAAGTGTAAGTCGTTGATATAACCATACATTGTATTAAGTTCACAACAAATATATAATTTTTGAAATAATTGTTAACTACGGTATACCACAAATATTTGTAAATAAATTAAAAACATTCAACAATGTTTCCTTGTTTATATGATGATTCACCCCATTTAATAAATAAAAATATACACAATAACACTAACAGTTCAACTTGGACCTCGCATAAACATCATATCCATAAAAAACTATCTTAAGCCCTAAAGCTTTTTTACAACAACATGTAAATATTTTAGAAATTTTGGGAAGAATCTCATTTGTTTAAAGGACAACCTCTTTTTTAAAAAAATACTCCCAAAACAAACAACAATATTAATAATCCATATTGGATCGCGTATAAACAACATCATAATTTAAGTCAAAAGAAAATTAAAACACAACGAAGTGTAAACAGTTTACAAAATTTGGGTAGAATTTCCTTTGTTTATAGGATTATCCACCCTGTTCAACAACTAAAAACAACTCAAACCAAAACAATAGTATTAAGACATAATATATCCCATATTTTCAAATATAAATATGGTTGGACACAATTAGAATTTTAATCTATTCATCGCCATCTATCTCCTTAAAATCAAATGGACCCGCAACACAGAACAGCCAAGAACAATAAATAATTAGCTTGTAGATATGCAACAATAGTGCCCATTAGTCAGAGGCATACATTACACTGAGCAAAAAATTAATACCAAAGCTAAATAGACATACATTAGAACCCATTAGTCACACGCGTCCATGATCACTTAGATAACTTTTGAAAAAAGTCCGATAACTTTTGCTATTACTAAAGCCTGATAAAATTAGATAGGGTCAAATCATCCATAAACATACATAGAAATTAGGAGCATAAAACTCTGACTTGATGTGCACGTACGAAAAAGAATGATTGACGGATACCTAATTGTGTTGTTTTACCTACAAAAACAAGCATACCAAATTTGAAAAACAACTTTCAAAACCAATACCAAACGAAATAGGCATACATTAAACTAAAGAGACATACAAAATGCTTACCGAATCAGCTGCATACCAAATCAGCATACCAAATCAGTTGTATACAAAATTAGATACCCAATAAATCTGTTGCATTTCTAATCATCTCCACACCGAATCAACTTTTCACTGTAATATCCAATAAGATTGAATGAGAAAAATAAATCTCTGACCATGAACTAACATGGAATCACTCTATGATATCTATTTCAATGAACCGTCGTGGCATTAGAAAATTTTTACAAATTGAGCCTAATGAAAAACCAAAAAAAATGATTAATGAACTCATTAAATATTTCAGCCAAAAGACCTATATATTTTTCTTGTTCAGAATTGCCAAAACTGTAAAAGTTGAAAAAAAAATGGAAAAATACCAAATTAGTACTTCCTTAGACAAACGAAATATATAAAAATAGTGGAAGAGAGACATATAAACCATCCAACTGATTAGACCCCTAAAAGTTAAAATGCAAATGCGAGGGAGTACTTGATCATGAACATAACAAATTTGACTTCAAAATCCCCCCAAAATCGAACTCGATTACTATTCACCTACCTTATTATCCGCCCGCCTTACAACTTCAGTGTGTCCACAATATTCAACATCTGTAGCACCAATACAGTTTATTGCTTACACATCATTTTGGTCTGTAAACATTGGAAGAATAACTTCATAAGTACATTAACCTATTTTATCTTAACTCGAACCATAATATGAGATTGTGAACATTGAATAGATCCCAGATAGAACTTCAAAATGAACATATTGTTATACGATGGTTTGGCTGGAGATCAAACGTCCGCAGATTCAATTTATAGCTATAAATAGCATATAGAAACTTGGGTAAAGTACAATCATTCAACTAAAACTTGTAATTAATGCATACTTTTTCATGAAAATTGACCAAACGTAGATGAGCCAATGTATTAACTTTGTCAACCAAAGTTTGAATTAGTAAATCTCAGAATTCACGACATCACTTTTATAGGACATCACAACTCCATCTTCCAATTCAAAAGGCCTGTACAAAGAAAATGATCTTGACAAGATACCATGGGGTCCATTATCCACTCTTATGATAGTAGAAATAGAACATCAGACAATGAGAAGTAAATTTCTGTACACAAATAAATGAATAAAGTCGCAAATAAAAAATAAAGTCGCAAATGAAAAAGTGTTATATCATAAAGGAAAGGAACGTAACTGCAAAATGACAATATAAATGATTCTAGGCAGTTGGCTTGTAATTTTTAAAAAAGTTAAGCCAATGGTTTAAAAGAAACTTCATAGTTTTTCTTCTAAAATCAGCAAGCCAAAAAACTCAGTGATACATAATATAAATCGCATAAAATTATCACATTACACATGACTAACACGTGACCAAATGAATGAAAAAATGTAAAAAAATATGTTGGAAGAACATAATAAAAACATGGAGTACGTATATGGAAGTATACAGATAAAAGTGGACCTAACAAAATGCATCTCGACACGATAATGCGATAAATATATGTAAAATAATGTGCTCGCTATTAGGTTCACCCGATAAGACTCGTTAATTTAGTTATAACATCTTTCATCATTTTATTGTAATAACCCTCGCTTATGAGAAAGTATTATATTCTATTTACTAGATATGGTATTTAGATATAAATGTTGGCCAATGGATTTAGTATCCATTTAATGAAAAAAAGCGAATGTTTACTATGAGATTTCATATTTTCCGTAACTATAGGTAAATATTGCCATGTTATGTTTTATAATGTCATATGAATTAAAATGATGTTTGGCCTAATAATGAGACCGGGACTTAAAATGAACTATAAAATATCCAAATGATAATTTGGAGGCCGTAGTTGATTCCAGAACGTGCGAGATAGTCAAATAATGGGTCATATTGTATTTTTGAAGTTTTGGGTATTTTGACTGATTATACCTTAAATATGCAGTTGCGTATTATTGTATCGCACTATTTATTAATTAAGTGGGATTTTTGTCTTAAGCCACGACTTAGACTCACTAAGTCTTCTAATTGCCCTAATTTCACTTCTAAACCTAGAGAGAGAAAGAGAAAGAGTAGAGAGAAGAAAGGAGATTGAAGATTTAAGAAGGATTCTTACTCCCACACCAAGAAAATCTGTATTTTCTACATTAAGGAAAGTTTATTACTTGCTATTTATGGTATAAGATAAATGATTTGCGTGAGAATGATGTATTTGATTATGGTTTATTAGTTTAGGGTTTGGATGTTGGTTGGTTTTGGATCATTTAAAGGATTGTTGATGTTGAGGGTAGAAGTAGTAACATTTATGTTGAGTGGGTGATAATAAATGAGTTGGCTTAGGGATTTGCTTAAAAATAGGAAGTTTTGGTCTAGGTCTGCAAGGACCGGTCGACCGCGGTTCTCAGGCCGGTCGATCGGGTCGTCGGGAGGGGGGCACACTGCATTTCTTTCAAAGGCTTGAAATTAAGGCGCGGTCGACCGCGGTCCCCTGACCGGTCGACCGGCCCTGCCGAAATGAACTTTCTTCTTTTCTTCTTAAGCCAAACCTTGAGACGCGGTCGACCGCGGTATTGGGGCCGGTTGATCGGTCCCCTATTTTCTTCCCAACCATTTTACTTCCCTTCTTTAAACCTTTTCTCTTCATAAGAGCGTAGGGGCCTTCTTAAATGAAGTAAATATAGGGTCTTAGAGTATTAGTTGAGTTGGGTCGACGTCCTAGACTCGAAGGGGTTCATCTAGGGTTCATGTCAGAGGGGAATTTAAGGTAATGTTTAGGCACTACTTCTATCGTAGGGTTTTATAGGAAGCTAGGAAATCTAAAGGTGGAATTTGGAGACTTTAAGATTTAATATGAGCTAGGATGGACTTAATGGTCTATGATGAAGCCAAAAAGGAGGTTATGGAAAATAACTTGGGAGTCTAATTTCTCATCGAGGTTGTTATATCAATGCGAAATACGTATAGTTCCGGATAAGCTTATTGCATTTTGTTAAAATGTAAAATGGAGGAAGTAAATGATAATTTACTAAATCATGTAACGGAAATGAATAAAATGGATGATACACACCTCTCTAAATACCATCTTAAGGGAAGTCCGTGCGTGAGGCGAAGCCCCCTGGCTAATGAATGCAGGGTGGATATAGTCCTAGGCCATATGAGCGCTTGTTTTATATTTTTCTGCGATGGGTAGGAGATTTCGGGTGTGGTCTTGACTATCCCGCAGGCATATGGCCGCTTCCCGACGTTTCGATAGGATCCCAGGTTGTCTTATGTAGGACCTGGAAGATGATGGTTATTTAAGGGCGCGCACAGTGGGGAAACCCGAACGGGCGGTCTTAGAATCGTTATATATATATATGTTTATAACTATTCTATTATCGAGTTGGACTCGATGGGACATTAATGCCCTAAAGAGCATAATATATGCCATAAAGAGCATGAAATTGAGTTACGTGCCATAAAGAGCACATAATAACAATTGTATTCCTGATAAGGAATTGGAAAGGAGTTAAAGTGAAAATGACGAAAGATGAAAAAGGCTTATAAGTACTTTTATTTCTTTGTGTAGTTGATTATTACTTTCATAATCCTGTAATTGTTTTAGTTCCTTATTATGATGTTACCATGCTAGAATATCGTCTTTATCATCCTTGCTAGATTTATTCCATCATTATCATACTTGTCATTTATGTAGTGATCATATAAAACCGACCTCTGACCGGTTCTTCTTCCTTGTTGTGTATGTATATACTTTATCCGTTCAAGTGTTCCGTCACAAGGTCGCTCGAAATGACTGACCTACCCCTGAGTTTTTTGAGGAGCCGTGACATTTTGCGGGTTTCACGGGATATTTTGTGTATACGCCTCCATCTTTTGTTTCTAGCTATGTTCAGTTTATTCGGGCGTGTGGCCCAAATGGTTATATTTTTATAATGAATTTATTATGTAACACCTGTGGCTTAATGTGTATTGTGCAAATTCTATTGACCGATGTCTCATTCGGTCCTTTCTTTATTATTGTTGGTATATATATATATGCTTGTGGGAGTTTCCACCCTCTTTCCTACTATGGGTTGTTGAAAATGTTTTCTTTAAGTTACAAACTAAAATTTTGATAACCCGTTTTCTGGAATATTGTGTGGTTATTCCCTATACTCTGTATGTTATTATGATGCTGAGAATGATATCTACCCATGATTCCTGTTTCATCGGGGTATCGGGCTAACCACCCTTTATTTCGGACACCGGGTTGTCACAGATGGTATCAGAGCATCAGGTTCTAGAGTCTTGAGGATCTATGCGGACTTGTCACGTTCTACCGTAGCGTTCTTTGGTATAGAGTTTAATGATAGGATCATTTTGTTGCTAATGTATGCGATCTTCGTCTAGATAGATTGTTTTAGATAATACTCTAACTCTATCTTTTCTCTATTTAAGATGCTTCTTAAGAGAGGACGTCCCGCTAGACGCAATAGGGTTGTTGAGGATGAGGTTGATCCTCCACCGCCACCGGGGAATATCAGTGCTGCGGAGGTGGAAAATATTGTGGCCCAAGCTGTTAATGCAGTGATGATTGCAGTGGCACAAAAAATGCCATAAGCTCAAGCTAGGGGACAAGAAGCTTTAATTTCTACGGGTCCTTCTCAGTGGGAACGGGTAAGAGAGTCTTTCCTTAAGGGTCATCCCCCAGAATTTGATGGAGGTTCGGACGTTATAAGGGCGAACCAGTGGAAAAAGGACATGCAGCGCCATCTTAGAATGGTGGAATGTAGTGAGGAGAAGAAGCAGATCCTCGTTACCTTTAAGCTTTTTGGATCGTCTTTACACTGGTGGGAGTCAATGACTACGCCCGAACAAAGGGATACAATGTCGATGACAAATTTTTGGGCTTTATTTGATGGAAAGTATTTCCCTCCCGCAGTTCAAAGGGAGATGCAGAGGAAGCTTCAAGATTTAGTACAAAGGGAGAGATCGGTTGCCGAATATGAAGAAGAGTTCACCCGGATAGCAAGTTTTGTGCCAGATGAAGTGACTCCGGAAGCGAAGAGGATCTCCAAATTTGTAGGAGGTTTACACTGGCGAATAAAACAACATTTGCTTGGAAACCCGACTTTGTTAACCTTTGGGGATGTGATGAATGCTCCTCTACTTCACTGTCAAGAGCACATATTATTTATACAAGACAATAAGAAGGCTACAACGATGGGGCAGGTGGTTAAACAGGGAGGTAATGGGATCGGAGGGGGGACATCTTCTTCGTCCCAATCCTCGAGGAACAAGCAGAAAGAGAGGGATACCCAGCAAGGGGATTCATTTAAGCGTCAACGTTTTGGTGGGTTTAATGCTGGTGGTAATAATAATAACAGGTCGGGTCAAGGTGGAGAACAACAACAGGGAGGTAGAGGTGGGAACGGAGGTAGGGGCCAACAGGGCCGAGGTGCAGGGCAAGTTCAAAACAATCAAGGGAGGAATCAGGAGAATGCGGCTAATAAATGTTTTCAATGTGGAGAGGTGGGCCATTATAAAAGGGCGTGTCCTCAGTTGGTTGGAGGGCATCTTCCTAGGGCCCCACAACAGCCATATGTACAGTTTCCACCCCAGGTACCGAATCCGATAGCTCCTCCTCAGTAGGGGCAACTGCAGTATGGACGGGTTTACCATATTCAGGAAGCTATGCTTCCTCCAGCCCCTCCGGCACCTCCAGGGATTGAGGGTAAGTTTCTCATCCAAGGGCATTTGGGTCGAGTACTATTTGACATGGGTGCTACACACTCTTTTATTTCTAGGAGTTTTGCTCAAACTACAGATTTGATAAAGTCTGTTGAGAGTACCTTCACTAGCGTTGAATCCTCTATGGGTGATGGTTCATTGATTTTCTTTGTTTGTAAAAACATAGGGATTAATCTTGGTAACTTGTGTTTTGAGGCCAATTTAATCGTCCTTGACATGGTCGGGTATGATGTAATTTTGGGTATGGATTGGCTAGTGAAATATTGCGCAATAGTAAATTGTTACGGGAAAAGTATAATTTTCGCAGTTCCAGGACAAGAAATGTTCTTGGTTGTTGTGCCTTGTATGGAAGGGAGTACGAGTGCTTATTTGTATTGTATTGCGGAGGATGCATCTCGTGATGTAGTGGTTCCCCTGAATTCTCTTCGGATTGTTAGAGATTTCGAAGACATTTTTCGAGAAATACCGGGACTGCCTCCAAGTCAGGAGATAGAGTTTGTGATTGATTTAATGCCGGGAACTCGACTGATTGCTAAAGCTCCATATCGAATGGCTCCTGTGGAGATGAGGGAGTTAAGAGATAAAATTCAGCAGCTTTTGGAGCAGGGGTTTATTAGGCGGAGTACGTCGCCATGGGGTGCTCCGGTATTATTCGTGAAGAAAAGAGATGACTCTCTCCGGTTATGTGTGGACTGTAGGGAATTGAATAAGGTCACCATCCGAAATAAATACCCTTTGCCTCGCATCGATGATTTGTTCGACCAACTTAGGGGAGCATCATACTTCTCCAAAATCGATTTGAGGACGGGGTATCATCAATTGAGGATACGGGAGCAGGATGTATCCAAGACTGCATTTCTGACCCGTTATGGGTCTTATGAATTCCTGGTTGTGCCCTTTGGGCTAACCAATGCTCCTGCTGTATTTATGGATCTTATGAACAGGGCATTTCTGGATTTCCTTGACCAGTTTGTTATTGTATTCATTGATGACATCCCAGTCTATTCTCAGACAGAGTCTGACCATGCTACTCACTTACGGTTGATCCTGCAGAGATTGAGGGATCACCAATTGTATGCAAAGTTTGAGAAGTGTGGCTTTTGGTTGAAGGAAGTTCAATTTCTGGGTCATGTGGTGTCATCCCAGGGTATATCTGTGGATCCTAGTAAGGTGATTGCAGTGAGGGAGTGGGGTCATCCCACGACACCTACTGAGGTTCGTAGTTTTCTGGGCTTAGCAGGTTATTATCGTTGATTTATTAAGGGTTTTTCAAAAATCGCTAGCCCGTTGACGAATTTAACTCGGAAGGGGGTGAGATTTGTATGGAACAATTCTTGTCAGGCTGCATTTGATGAGCTCAAAGATAGATTGACTTCGGCTCCAGTCCTTGCATTGCCGAAACCGGGATTGGAATATCTAGTCTTCACCGATGCATCACTTCAAGGGTTAGGGGGTGTTCTTCAGCAAGAAAGGCAAGATATTGCTTACGCCTCTCGTAAGTTGAAGCCTCACGAAAGGAATTATCCGGTGCATGACCTAGAGTTCATCGCAGTTGTCTTTGCCTTGAAGATATGGAGACATTATCTATTGGGGGAGAAGTTTAGTCTTTTCACGGACCATAAATCGCTGCAATATTTATTTTCATAAAAGGATTTGAATATGCGTCAGCGCCGTTGGTTGGAGTTCGTGAAAGATTACTAATTAGATATCCACTATCATCCTAGAAAGGCGAACATAGTAGCGGATGCCTTGAGTAGGAGGCCCGAGGGAGACTTAGCTGATGTGTGGAAGGCTAAGTGGAAAGAGCTCAGTCAGGAGGATGCGGAGGTAAGAGCATTCATATCCGTGATGACTGTTACTCCTACTATTGTGGCAAGAATTGTGGAAGCCCAGGGAAGAGATAAGGGCTGTCAAGACCATATACACCGACTATTGTCCGAGGGAGCGGAGTCATACTCGATTGGTCCTGAAGGTGGACTACGCTTCCATGGAAGACTTATTGTCCCTGAAGAAGGGGACTTGAGACAAGCGGTGATGGCGGAATCTCACGTGTCAAAGTTTACGGTACATTCGGGTGGGGACAAGATGTACCAAGACATGCGCCATCAGTATTGGTGGCCCGGCATGAAGAGGGATATCTCAGAGTTTGTATCCCAATGCACTACTTGTCAGTTGGTTAAAATCGACCATCATAGGCCAACAGGTTTGTTGCAACCGTCGGAGATTCTAGTATGGAAATGGGAAAGCATTTCGATGGACTTCATCATGGGCTTGCCTAGATCACAGAGGGGTCATGATTCGATTTGGGTGATTGTCGATCGCTTGACTAAATCGGCACACTTCTTACCGGTGCGTACGAATTTTGATACCGCTCGATATGCCCAACTGTTCATCGAGGAGATCGTTAGACTTCATGGGGTACCTTTAAATATTATTTCCGACAGAGATAAGATATTTATGTCCCACTTTTGGAGAAGTTTCCAAGAGGCGTTGGGGATTGAATTGAAGTTGAGCTCTTCCTATCATCCTCAAACAGATGGCCAAACAGAAAGGGTAAACCAGATGTTGGAGGATATGCTCCGTATGTGCATGCTTGATTTTAAGGGCGGTTGGGAACAATATCTCCCATTGGTTGAGTTTTCTTACAACAACTCATACCAATTTACTATTGGCATGGCGCCTTATGAAGCTCTTTATGGTCGTCCATGTAGGTCGCCCGCTTGTTGGTTGGAAGTGGGTGATAACAAATTCCTTGGACCTGAAATGATCCAAGACACTTCTTCAAAGATAGAACTAATCCGAGGTCGCATTCGGATAGCTCAGGATCGCCAAAATAGCTATGCCGATGCGGGTAGGAGACATATGGAATTGATGATTGGAGACCAAGTCTTGGTGCGAGTGTCACTAATGAAGGACATTAAGCGTTTCGGAAAGAAAGGGATTCTTGCACCGTGATTTATTGGACCTTTCCCAGTTATTGCGAAAGTTGGTTCCGTGGCGTATCAACTTGCCCTACCATAGCCTTTACAACAAATCCACGATGTCTTCCATGTCTCCTCTTTGAAGAAGTATAAGTGATGTGAAGGTGCCCTTCGGCACATTCCTTTTGAGGATATTGAGTTGCAACCCGATGTTTTTTATAAAGAACAACCGGTTGCTATTCTTGAGTACGGGGAGCGCAAGCTAAGGTCTCGTGTGGTGCCCTTAGTGAGGGTACAATGGAGTCATCATAATGCAAAAGAATCAACTTGGGAGCGTGAGAATAATATGCGGGAGAGATATCTGCATCTCTTCTTATAAGGTACGTTTGAATTTTGGGGACAAAATTCCCTAATTTCACTTCTAAACCTAGAGAGAGAAAGAGAAAGAGTAGAGAGAAGAAAGGAGATTGAAGATTTAAGAAGGATTCTTACTCCCACACCAAGAAAATCTGTATTTTCTACATTAAGGAAAGTTTATTACTTGCTATTTATGGTATAAGATAAATGATTTGTGTGAGAATGATGTATTTGATTATGGTTTATTAGTTTAGGGTTTGGATGTTGGTTGGTTTTGGATCATTTAAAGGATTGTTGATGTTGAGGGTAGAAGTAGTAACATTTATGTTGAGTGGGTGATAATAAATGAGTTGGCTTAGGGATTTGCTTAAAAATAGGAAGTTTTGGTCTAGGTCTGCAAGTACCGGTCGACCGCGGTTCTCAGACTGGTCGACCGGGTCGTCGGGAGGGGGGCACACTGCATTTCTTTCAAAGGCTTGAAATTAAGGCGCGGTCGATCGCGGTCCCCTGACCGGTCGACCGGCCCTGCCGAAATGAACTTTCTGCTTTTCTTCTTAAGCCAAACCTTGAGACGCGGTCGACCACGGTATTGGGGACGGTTGACCGGTCCCCTGTTTTCTTCCCAACCATTTTACTTCCCTTCTTTAAACCTTTTCTCTTCATAAGAGCGTAGGGGCCTTCTTAAATGAAGTAAATATAGGGTCTTAGAGTATTAGTTGAGTTGGGTCAACACCCTACACTCGAAGGGGTTCATCTAGGGTTCATGTCAGAGGGGAATTTAAGGTAATGTTTAGGCACTACTTCTGTCGTAGGGTTTTATAGGAAGCTAGGAAATCTAAAGGTGGAATTTGGAGACTTTAAGAGTTAATATGAGCTAGGTTGGACTTAATGGTCTATGATGAAGCCAAAAAGGAGGTTATGGAAAATAACTTGGGAGTCTGATTTCTCATCGAGGTTGTTATATCAATGCGAAATACGTATAGTTCCGGATAAGCTTATTGCATTTTGTTAAAATGTAAAATGGAGGAAGTAAATGATAATTTACTAAATCATGTAACGGAAATTAATAAAATGGATGATACACACCTCTCTAAATACCATCTTAAGGGAAGTCCGTGCGTGAGGTGAAGCCCCCTGGCTAATGAATGCAGGCTGGATATAGTCCTAGGCTATATGAGCGCTTGTTTTATATTTTTCTGCGATGGGTAGGAGATTTCGGGTGTGGTCTTGACTATCCCGCAGGCATATGGCCGCTTCCCGACGTTTCGATAGGATCCCAGGTTGTCTTATGTAGGACCTGGAAGATGATGGTTATTTAAGGGCGCGCACAGTGGGAAAACCCGGACGGGCGGTCTTAGAATCGTTATATATATATATATATATATGTTTATAACTATACTATTATCGAGTTGGACTCGATGGGACATTAATGCCCTAAAGAGCATAGTATATGCCATAAAGAGCATGAAATTGAGTTACGTGCCATAAAGAGCACATAATAACAATTGTATTCCTGATAAGGAATTGGAAAGGAGATAAAGTGAAAATGACGAAAGATGAAAAAGGCTTATAAGTACTTTTATTTCTTTGTGTAGTTGATTATTACTTTCATAATCCTGTAATTGTTTTAGTTCCTTATTATGATGTTACCATGTTAGAATATCGTCTTTATCATCCATGCTAAATTTATTCCATCATTATCATACTTGACATTTATCTAGTGATCATATAAAACCGGCCTCTGACCGGTTCTTCTTCCTTGTTGTGTATGTATATACTTTATCCGTTCAAGTGTTCCGTCGCAAGGTCGCCCGAAATGACTGACCTACCCCTGAGTTTTTTGAGGAGCCGTGACATTTTGCGGGTTTCACGGGATATTTTGTGTATACGCCTCCATCTTTTGTTTCTAGCTATGTTCAGTTTATTCGGGCGTGTGGCCCAAATGGTTATATTTGTATAATGAATTTATTATGTAACACCTGTGGCTTAATGTGTATTGTGTAAATTCTATTGACCGATGTCTCATTAGGTCCTTTCTTTATTATTGTTGGTCTATATATATATATGCTTGTGGGAGTTTCCACCCTCTTTCCTACTATGGGTTGTTGAAAATGTTTTCTTTAAGTTACAAACTAAAATTTTGATAACCCGTTTTCTGGAATATTGTGTGGTTATTCCCTATACTCTGTATGTTATTGTGATGCTGAGAATGATATCTACCCATGATTCCTGTTTCATCGGGGTATCGGGCTGGCCACCCTTTATTTAGGACAGCGGGTTGTCACATTTATACCTTTTGAAATACCTACAATAATTGAAAAAATGATGATTAATAGTTTGGCGAATGTGTATACCAAAATTGTCGATAAAACACTACCCAAATTTATAGAAAATAAACAATTAGTAAACTAAAGGTAAATAGGGACAAGGGTTCTATGGAAACAACTAACAGTTAATAATGATTACAAAGGTTCAACGAACAACTAACGATTCTCGAATCAAGATATGTTGATGTCCTTGAAGTCCGAATAAGAGAGTGATCTTTATAATAACATGTTTGTTTTGAGTTAATTGAATAATTTTTTAGTGCCATCCCTTGAAATAAAAAATCAAGTTAAGGCCACGATTATATAAAAATATATCTACTGAGCATGATTAATCAAAATACATGTACTAATCAAGATTCTCATTTGCTAGATTTATTTGGAACTTGTGAATGATAGCCAGTAATTTCATTATGAAATAATGGACCATTAGTTTTTCCCAGCTCATCGGATTAAACACACTCTTCAGAGCCAAAAATATAGTGTAAGCAGACATATCACTCGGGTGCCTAGAATGAAGAACACTTTCCAATCTATTCCTTCATACTCTCAACAGTCGCATATATGTATATATCAGTCGCACCAAGTCAGCAAGCAGTCCAACTCCGCTCCACAACTTCCCTTACTTTTATGGTTGTAGTCACGCTTATTCTCACTGAACATCCGAGCAGCTTCTGAATTAGATGGATAATTAGAGTTTGGATCCCATAGTAGCTATTGCATAGACATGAGTATAGCTACAACATCATATATTGAACTCCACGGATTTTGTAAAATATGCGGGCATATACTTCCATCTACATATATAATTAGAGAAACAACACATTATACGAAAATGTATATGTTGGACCAAACTAAGTGAAATTATCATAAATAGGATAACATAAAACAAATTAAATATAAATATTTGCATATGTTAGAAGTTAAGAAGTAAAAATATACATATACAAAAATTACTTAGTATTCTGACATGAATAAAAAGAAGGAAAGGAAATAAATGAAACTTACGCAGTGGTCGAAGAGGTGAAGAACACTCCACGTGATGAGTTGTTTGATGTCATTCAAAGTGGTTTGAAAAAACCACACTTCTATGTTCTTCCTTGACATTAGATGTAGTAGTAGCAGCAGCAGCAGCAGTAACCACAAGTCCTGCTAACAATGGACATGATAATAGTTATTAAATGTAAATTGTAAAATGTTGAAACTACATGATGTCAAACGTTAGGAACGAAAAAAAATAGTGGACTACAATTTTCTTATAGTTTCAAGGGAAGAAATGAAAGCAAGTTATGAGAAACTGTTCCACACTAATTAAGCCCAAAAATAATGTTATCAAACACACACATAAACATATGGCACATTTATTCTGTTAAGCCATGATATCGATAGAGTGGAGGCAATCACAATAATTCATGAGAGGGAAAGATTAAGGAAACATACAAATATCATATCAAATGAATAATATCCTCAACCGATTCAATAAGAAACATTGCAGTTTGAAGCCAAGCCAAGCTAATATAGGATCATTCATCAAAACATTTAACGTATTAAGATCAGTTGTTGCGGCCAATTCGATTCGACGTAGGTGATATAACACGGGTCCCGCAAGTCTTCGAACAATGGTTGGGGTTGTTGCTCACATTTCAAAGCCCAAACAATCAAAGTATTCTCTCCAACATTGACATCTCTCATCCAGTTCTCAAATGATGGAATCAATCTTTTGTACAAAGTGACATGTGTGGTCTTCCTCTATCGATTTAAAAATATGGAATAGTATTTTCTAAGAATATGATTTTAAAGTGATAAATGTATAATATATAAGGCATCACATGACAAACAAATAAAGTTATAAATGCATAATATATAACCATGTCGTTAGAGGGTGAAAAGTGATTTGCACAACAAAACACATCTGTCATTCCATTCAGCTACAGATGATAATTTTGTGAAAAGTGAAAAGCAGAGTTAACAAGTTAGAATGAACACAACATACAATCCCCTTCCGTGATTGTGTTCAGGATAGTGCATTGGATTCGATCAATTTATTTGTCATCTTTGAATTCTCTAAACTCGCAAAGATTTCTCTTGTGTAAGTCTGAAATATGAACGTGCTTCAAATATAAAACCAAAGAAAAAAAGAAAAATAATTACCATATGCTTCAAATTTGAGAAGCATGCAGTGACTGATTATTTTCATCCTATTGCAAAACTGATTATTGTTAGAAGTAGAGATTCAATTATGCGAAGGTAATGTCGATAATAGTATAATTAGTATGCACTGAGGCTCAATTATGTGAAGGTAATGTTGATAATAATCTAAAAAATAGTTATAAAAGGAACATTATTAGCCCCTAGATAATGGATAAGTTCTTTTGGAAGAAAAATGTATGACACCAAGTTAAAAAGATTGCATTCTACTTGCATTTACATGAAAATTCGGGATATAAGCTACTGAATTGCATTTTAAGATGAAAATCTTACTGAATTGCATTCTAATTGTTCTTATGAAACTCATCAATGAAATGAAACATATTATGAGTATTTACTACAAATATCAAATCAAATCACACTGAAAAACAATATTGAGCTTAAAAAAACAAATATAAAACCCCCTAGAAGCTCATTTTAAACTAAAATACATAAGATACCTATAAAATCAAAGTAAAAATTATTTTATCTGCAAAATATAGAAAATTAGAATAGGGTACGGACAAAGATGGTACATTTGAGAGTGTACCTACACACAAACAAAAAAAAAGAAGGAAGAAGGAGACCATGTTAGTACCTAAGAAACCAAAATAAACACAAACTCATATCAAACCCCTATAATTCTATTACAAACTTCTAAACTTTATAGGCAAGGTAAAAAAAAACTAAACCAAAATTCCAAAGTTGAGCCCTAAATTAAAACTAAATTACAATATGCATAGATGTTGTAAAAACATAAACCAAATTTAAATTGTGTAGCCTTAAAACAGACCAAAGATCTTGTAAAATAGTAGATTGCCTGAAAGCATCTTCACTTTTTAATAGTTGTTTTATATGAACACAATAAAAAAATTAACACCCAATGAGAGAGTAGAAATTAAAACATCCAAATACTATCAATCAATAAACTATATAAAAATAAAAATTATCCTGAAAACCCTAGTTTTGGAAATCCCTAAATAAACCAACTCAATATCTGTAAAAACAAAATGAGAGATAATCAGATAGTGGGAAGTTACAACCTTAATTAGGAGTACCGAAATAAACCACTCAATATCTGCAAAAACAAAATGAAACAACAACTTTCAATACGAGTAGAGAGCTAAACAAAGAAGAACAAAAAATGAGTGGAGATATTTCATACCTTTATTAGGGTTCAAAACAAATAGAACACAAAAAGTTCATTTTCCTTCATAGATGGTGGTAGGGGTGTTAAAGAGTTCCTGCCCCTTAATCTTTGTGAAAAGCGTGAGAGGTATTCAGGTGAGGAGAGAGAATGTCGATTAGTGTGGGAAGGGGAGAGTTTGTGAGAAGCGTGAGGTGAGAGAAAGGGGAGAAGTATTGGGGAACTCAAAAGTTTAAGGGGGGAAATGAAAAAGTGAAATTAAAATTGAAATTTTGAATTAAAGTTGTAAGAATCCATCTCAGCCCTTCATTTTCCAAAAATGTCTTTTGACATGGCACTCATCTGCACCGTTAAAAATGTTTTAACGGTGCAGATGAGTGCCGCGTCAAAAGACATTTTATACTCACCTTAACATTAATTTCATATGATTGTTATTATATACTCGCCTTAACATTGTTATATACTTGCCTTAACATTTCAAAAACGTCCCTATGATCATTGTTATATACTTGCCTTAACATTAATTTCATGTTGATTCCGTTAATTCCTACTTTATCAAATAGTTTACCACAAGTTACACGATATTCAATTAGATAGTGCAACATGATTTCAAGTTATATTACTTTAAGTCATGTTCTGACATATCCACGGGTTAAGATGAAATGACCTTCATTGCCTTATGAATAGTGTGGGCCAAAATATCTCCCACTTAGCATTTCCACATAACAAAACTAACGGTTATCCAATTGTTGATGCAACCATGATTTATTATATGAATTGATTTATCTTCAAGAAAAACTTGTGTAGACACCACATTCTAGGACCCTGTAAGTATCTCCTTAGGTCCTTACCACCTCCCCAATTCATTACAAACCTTCAGTCATACTCCAAGTAATGATCTAGAGGCTCTTCGGATCCGTTTGAATCTAGTCAACTCTATCATCAGAGAAAAATCTCAATGAATATTTGAAGGGCGCTGAATCCTCTTTCTAACGGTCTGCCCCGTGCACAAATCAGCATAATGGTTCGGACGAATGAACCATTTTACTACTGAAAATCGATCTAGAGGCCACTGGGCTCTCCCTATCCCCGATTTTACACCAATCAAATCCATCATAAGAGAAAAAGCTCAATGAATCCTCAAATAGAACTGGAACCCTTTTTAACGGTTTGATCCGTGCACAAAATAGCATAATCGTTCGGACGGACGATCTGTTTTCCTCCAAAAATTGATGAGGAGGCCACCGAGCACTCTCGAGCTCCGTTTGACCAAGGTAAACTCTTCATATCTTCTGAGACTTAATGAATCTTTGAAGGAAAGTGAATACCCTTTCCAACTATCCTCCCCATGAACGAATCAGCCTTACGATATAGATGAACGACCCATTTTACTCCGAAAGGTCATTGGGAACTTCCAGGGCCCGGTTGATAAAAATCAACTCTCCAAACCGATCGAATCTCTTAGGAACATCAAAGTACCTCATAGAACCTTTCCAACAGTCCTCCCCATGTGCGATTCTGACTTACGGTTTGGACGAATGATCCATTACCGTTCCATGATCTCCAATCCAAAGGACTGACGAATGCTTTTGAGCCTCATTTGACCTAAAGTCATCTCCTGTAACCAGGAGAGGAGAAAATGAATCTTAAAGGTCTATGAATTAACTTTCTAATGGTATGCCCCATGAGCAATTTGGACTAACATATTGCGTTCTACGACCATTTTTTTGAAAAAATATACATAAGACTATCGATTGGCAGGTCCATTTCATTGCCTACCGACAATGTGTCTAGGGTCACCTGTCGATTGGCAAGGCTAGTGGTATGACTATTGGAAATTACTCTACCCTATAAAAATAGGTAATGATCTCACTCTCAAGAGACACCTCAGATCCATCAATATTAGTGATCTCAATAACATTCCCTTGCAATCAACGAAGTTTCCTTGTATGAAATTCCTTTCCATCTTTCATTCCCATCATTTTCATAACCAATTTAGAAAAATATCCTTCCCTCTCATCCAACATTCATCCCATCATTCAAGGGTGCTCACCATGGATCAAGCCTCAATTCTCCAAAGAAGGTCCAAATATCCCCCTCTCTCTATAAATTCCTTATTTTCACATTAGTTACATAACTTCTAAATCTTGTTTTTACTTTCGATCATACACGTTAATACCTCATCCTTTATTAGTTATATTGTACATACTTTATTTCTTATAAAAAACCAAAAACAAATAAAAATAGGGTTAAACCTATAAATTCCAACGGGATTATCTACCACAATTTTTCAAAACTAAAAATACATTTTCTACACACACACGCACACACACACACACACACATATAATAACCTCCCATTTGAATTTATGGAATAAACCCCACCCTTGTTCCTCATGCTAACTATGTGTACTTTGATGCCTTTTTAGGCTACGTAGGTGTTTCGGGCTAAAATCCGAGACTCGAGTCCAATTCTCTCATTTTTATATTTCCATCTTTTTCCTATATATTACTCATATACATCACACTTGAGATTCATATTTTCATTTTATCTAACAAATATTATCGTTCCATCATAATGATTAATATCTTGATAAGCGCATGCATCATACTTGTTAATTATTAATTTGGGAACATTCCTTTGGATGACCTCACTCTATCTTTTCCATGGTATGAGTCGGACGATTCCGATATCCATTTATATATATATATATATACAAACACACTTCATGGAGAAATTAAGGAAAATAGTAACACAAGCCCATGACCGAAAGAGTGGGATGGGTGCCTAACACCTTCCCATTCCGTAACTTAGCCCCCAGACCTTTGAACTATTGGTTTCGTAAGCATCAATCTATCTTTGATGTCGCTCTCTCAAGGAGGCGACATGTTCTTTTACCTGTGTTGTACAAAATAGGTTGGCGACTCCATGTTTACATTCACCCCACATCGACTATGGTCGAGGCCCTCCAAGGAGAAAAGGGTACGAGACCTTCACTCCCCCCCCCCCCCCCCCCAAGACGTGAGGAAGGAGAGACCCCCGAAAGGGAAGGGATTGCCATAGTGGTGACTCTACTGGGTACTTTTTTATCATAAGAGGGTTAAACTCTATTTTCATGGGTGTTATCATCTTCTGCTTGTGTGCGTATGCACCGAACAATATGTTCCTTTTTTTTCTAGTATTTTTTATATATATTTACCTCATGCTTATATATCTACCTCATGCTTCTATCACTCGTCACTCACACACATGTAGATACTCTCCATGTACACTTCACACTACTTACACGTAGGATCACTTATACCCACATATTGCAAACACCACTTAGGATATCCATGCTCAGGTGTCACTAGCACACACCTCCACTTATCACACTTGTATATATCCATGCTCACTGACACTTGTCATACACCACTTGTAGTTAGTCCATGATTAGGTTCACTACCACACACTCACTTATAGGTAGTCACACATCACTCACTTTTACATATCCATGCTTAGTATAATCTTCATGCTCCATTCTGTAAGTACTTTGTATGATATTTGTACATTCTTCCTTATTAGTATAGAGCTCATGATGATAAATAAAATACTCTCTCCATAATATACTAATCAATAATCATTCATTTTTTACACTACATCACCAAAGAGCATGGTTATTGACTAAAATTTTGTCCCGTACTAGGGCGTCACTTTGTGATGGGCGCTGGTTCGGCAGGTTGCAGTTAGCCTAAGAAATTTAACTCTCACCTTCCATTGGCCAAGTAATTACGACATATATCGAACGATTCCCCTCGCATCGTACTGCTTGATCGAAGTCATGAGGAGAGATATATCACAGGGAACTCATACACATATGTCGAGCATATCGAATTCTCTTTCACACGTATTGTCCCCACGAGGTATATAGTTAAGTAATTCATGTACACACAGGTATATAAAATGGTTTTTCCACACGTACTGATTGCCCTAAAAAGCAAGACATATGTCGTGGAAGTCATGACAAGGGGATAACCTTTCCACTAACCCAACAAATGCATACCCTCATATAGGCGTCAAACCTACGGCCCTCATATTTAATTTGTTGATTACTACTCGAAACTCTATGAAATGACGGGTCAACATGCCGCCTAAATTTTCATGCGATTTCATCTTTCTTTCAAAATGGGACCATGTCTATGAGCTTGGTAACAAATCGAACCGTGTTTTACATATTTTTCAAACCTAATTTCTCCCAGACACGGGTCCCGCCAGGCATTTCTTTTGCATTTAGGTAAACCTAATACAATTGAAAACGTAATAACAAAAAATAATCATGCTGAGACTCTTCTCTCATCTTTGTCGCTTTCCATACCAAAAGTGTCAAAAATATTTTTCCCTTCTTTACAAAATACAAAAAAAAACATTTTCTTGCTTTTATAAAAAAAATACCAAAAATATTTTGTCCTTCCCTTTGAAAAAAATATATTAAAAAAAATTTCCTCCTTTTTCTCAATAATAAAAGTCTTTCCCTCCTCTCTTTAAAAAAAAAATTCGAATCTTTTTCCTCTCAAATCGATGAACCATTGGCCTAGCTCCTTATCAGCTTAGTTCTTCCGTTGAATCGCCTCGAAGCTTCGTTAGTTATCTTGCTACTTCCTCCAAGTTCGTAATCCACTTTCACCCTCTTTCCATAGAGAATGTAGACCAATCATCGAATGTCTAACATGATTTGATGACGGTTCTAGCCCAACTTATTGCCAAGATTGACAACCTTCAAAACAATGGGCCTCCGCCACATAAGCCTATTTGGGTCCATATTCTCGAAGAGCCCGAGGTCTTCTTCCCTCGTGCTATGGGTCCACCCCCACCTAAGCCTATTTGGGTCCTCGAAGAATATCAGAGCGCTCCACATTCCCCTATTACCAATGGGCCTCCGCCAGCTCAAATCCTTATACCGAATCTTTCCCAGTCAGGGGATAACTTGCCCATAATCGTTAGTTCGAAGGAAGAATAGTTGAATAAGGTCAAGGAGGACCTTAAGATGTTGACCAAGAAGTTTTACCAAGTACAAATCTATGAGAACTACATGGATTACACGCATATATCTCCTTAACCTAAAGTAAGGCTATCGAAAAAATTCAAGATGCCCAACATTGAGAAGTTTCGAGGGTAGCGGGCCCCTAATTGTTCATCTTTGATGTTACCATGGATCCATAACTCTCCTAGGCGTCTCTGAAGAAATAATGGCCCAAATGTTGCAATAAACTTTGAAGGCTAGCAGTGTTCTCTCGTTCTTATCTCTCGAGGAGTCTAGAATTCGCAGTTAGGAGGATGTTGGTCGTGAAATCATAATACAATACAAGTACACGGACGAGTTGGAGGTTACTAGCCATTATTTAGAACTCTCAAACGGAATCTAGGGGTAACTATTAGTAATTTCATAGCAAGATAGAGAAATAAAGCGGCCATCATGACCAACCGACCTTTTGAAGAAGAGTAAGTCAGTATTATGAAGAAGAACTTCTTACCCCATGTTCGAGCAACGATGGGAGGACAGTATTACCCCCATTTCCTGCCTCCAGGAAGCAGGAGTGGAGATCAAAGAAAGTATTGCCAATACATAAGTTGTGCCAAAGAAAGTATCCATACACTTCACTCTATGAAAGTACAAGAAGCCTGTCACTACCATAGTTTCGACCATCAATAGCATCTATAAACTTGCCACTTCATAGGCACCAAAAAGCCACCTTAACCCAATAAGGAAGGAATACACTGATCTTGATGCTGCCTTCTCCAATGTTTACCAAGCCCTTTTGAGCCGAAATATTATCAAGTCATTGGACCCTCGTCCATTACCAAACTCGCTTCCCAAAAATTTTAAATAAAATGCCCATTGTGATTTCCATCAAAATACCAACCATACCACTAATCAGTGTTTCCATCTCCAAAATGTAATGCAAGGTCTTATTGATCGGGATATCATCACCCCACCAGCCAATCCTAAGACAAATACTACCCACAATCCACTACAAAATCATACAAATGCTATCTTCCTAGAAGAAGATTCAAAATTTGACCCATCTATCCAGAATGTACCCAATAAATCACCCATCATACCCTTATATTCACCTAAACCCCCTCAAATTTTGCCTATATTTTCTCCTACACCATACATGTTTTGCCGATCAGGTCGTGTCACTTCTTACAAGAGCATGAATTAATCTTCATACTCATTTCAGAGGAAAATATATGGAATTGTCAACAGTATTGAATCATCTCCTAGAGTTTGGGCTAAAATTACCCTCAAAGATGACCATTGACTTCCAGAAATTCAGCACACTATTATTGGAAGCTCAAAAGTGCGCTTAAGAGAGTCAGATAGTTGGGTGGTACCCACCGATGAAGCTAACTTAGATGAAGTCGTCCAGATCATGGCAAACATATTTTGATAGACCGGTGAAATTTGTAGAATGTTCAAGCCACTTGATACATTAAAACTACAAGGGCATTTGGTTCCTTTACTTTTATATTTCATTATTGAGTAAGAGGATCTATATAAAAAGGCCATTGAGGTTGTAGAATATATTGACTTCTCGTGGAAGGATGATGTCATTCCCAATGGA
Organism: Sambucus nigra; assembly: GCA_949130495.1. NCBI lineage: Eukaryota > Viridiplantae > Streptophyta > Magnoliopsida > Dipsacales > Adoxaceae > Sambucus > Sambucus nigra. The sequence goes on from OX422224.1 coordinate 258,224,588, forward strand.
TGGGGAGACAAATTCAATAGTTTAGATGAAGAGAAAAACAAATAAAAGACTAGCGTAGTAGTCATTATATGTGCAATGATATCATTTGAGGATCATCTAGGAGAGATCAATAAAGTAGCCGAATATCCCAATATAGATGAAGAAATAGGGTTTCTATTTTCCTCCTCTTCTATGAACCATATGACTAGAGAAGGGAGGCATTACCAAGTTTCGAACCCTTAATAAAAAATGATTAATAAGGGAAAAAGTGTTGAGAAACTCTGTACGCAAAAAATGACCTTCGAAGAGAGCAAGATCCTCGATCAAGTGAAGAAAACTCAGGCTAACATCACTCTGTGAGAACTCTGTATGTCTTCCCAACTTCACTAAAATGCATTGATTAAACTACTTATTGGGCCAACTATCTCTCATTTCACTATGCCAGAAGAAGCTATGAATTTAGTCAGATCTCTAACCTATACTAGAATGCTCTCCTTCTCCAAAGAGGAAATCCCTAAGTTTAGTTCAAATCATAACTATGCTCTCAATATCTCTATTAAGGCCATGAGAAGCACCATCCTACTTTTATTTGTCGACAATAGATCATCGCTTAATGTTTGCCCATTAAGAACCCTTAACTACTTGGGACTGAAAGTAAGTGACCTTGCTCCAACTTCTGCAGTAGTGCATGTTTATGATAATACTCGTTTGGAAGTGACAACGTCCATAAATCTTATAATAGGGGATGCCCTATAAATCTCATTACTGAATACCAAGGCATCGACATACCGGCTTGTTTCAACCTGTTGCTCGAATAACCATGGCCCCATAGTATCAAGGGTGTGTCTTCCTCCCTCCATCAGAAACTGAAGTTCTTCACCATTGGGAAGGTCATCACCATCTTGGGCGATGACGATAATAGTGAGAATGCATGAACTAGTAATTAGGTACTGGAGATACAATATGGGGTGAATGATATGCTTCTTTCAGGTTTTTGAGTCGAACCACTTCCACTACCAGGAGGGGAAGTTTTTAGAGAGAGAGTTTTTCTAGATTATAACCCTAATGACAATGTAAATGTGATACAGATGTTTAAAAACATTCACTTCATTTCCAAACTGGGACTCGGACAATGAAAATAGGTAATACTAGAACTAATAGTGCTAAAGAATGCCTTTTCTCATTGTGGCCTGGGTTATCAACCATCAACAGAGGAACTCAGAATGCTTGGCCAACCTTGATTGAAGAGAAGCCTAGAAAGTACCAAGACTATCTCAGGGGATTCCTTGGATAAAAGATTCATCAAAGAAGGTGAATATTTCCCCTTTTGTGACTTTCTCAAACCGTGGTATGATCATGTGGATAAGAAGATGAAGCCAAGAATGCAGATCTCCAAGACAACAATTCATGGGACGAAAGTTCCCAATATCATTTGAAAGCACTCATTGAGAAGCCTATAACTGCTACTGTACATTCCAAGGGAAGTGACTCAGAGGATTAATTTAATCTGCAGACCGGGGCTGACACTCTGCATGATTCACTCAAAAACTACATCATCAGATCCATCCCTCCTGATCAAAGTTATTGATGCACCTCTCCTCAACTACCACGCTATAAAAGTTCCACTCACTGAAATTTAACCCAACCCGGATGTTTATCCCATTTACTCTTATTTTGTTGCTCCTCCCTGTTCAGATCACAATGTAATAGAGACCTCCTTAGATGAGGTTCTTAATTCTATATTTCTCGAGAATGAATTAAATGAAGATTTTGAGTATCTTGTTGTGTCTTACATTAATTGTCTTAATTCTAATGAAACTCTTGATGATGATGATTTTGCAAATGAACAATTATTAACTAACCTTAATAATGTTAATATAAATAACATAACTGTGTCAAAATTAATGAAGATGAACCTGTTGTTATTAATCTCGATTCAAGTAGCCAATTATGCGAGATTATGATATGGTCCACCCTTAATGAGTATCAATACGTGCAACTATAAGATTATTAAAGGAATTTGTGGACGCCTTTGCATGGTCCTACGATGACATGCCGGACATCAATCCCGAAATATCCAAACATGAGATTCCAACGCTCCCATAATGCAAACTGATCAAACAGAAACTCTGAAAGATCCACATTGAATGGTTGATCAAGGTTAACGAAAAGGTGGCCAAATAGTTAAATGTAGGCTTAATCCGGGTTATTGGAAATACCATATAGCTAGCCAACATCATACTCATGTCGAAATCTGGAGAAAAGGTTTGCATGTGCATTGATTATCGAGATTTGAACAAGGCCTCTCCAAAGGATGATTACCCACTACCCAATACCGACATGATTATAGATAAAATGACTAGTCATGGTCGCAAGTCATTCATTGATGGTTTTTCCAGTTACAATCAGATTAAGATACACACGAATTATTAAGAGAAAATCTCATTCATCACCCCTTGGGGAACCTTCTGTTACACAATTATGCCATTTGGTCTAAAAAAAGCAGGGTCTACCTACTAGAGGGATACCACAACCATCTTGCATGATCTGATATACAAATAAGTTGAGGTCTACGTGGACGATATGATCATCAAGTCTAAGACTCGAGAAGGTCATGTTTCTGCTCTTCGAAAGTTCTTCGAGCAACTATGGCGATACCAGATACGACTTAACCCACATAAATCTATTTTTCGCATTATTAAAGGAAAGCTCTTGGGATTCATGCTTAGAAAAAAAGGGGATTGAAGCAGATCCTGCCAAGATGAAAGCCAAACTTGAAATGTCACCACCCCGAAAGGAGAAGGAAGTCTGGGAATTCCTTAAAAAATTATAGTATATCAACTGGTTCATCATCCAATTAACTTTTATTTGTGAGCCCATCTTCAAACTCCTTTAAAAGGATTCAACCAAGGTTTGGAACAAATATTGTCAAGGAGCCGTTGATCAAATCAAGCAGTATCTAACTCGACCTTCGGTACTCATGACATCGTAACCTAGTCTACTCCTACTCCTACTCCTATACTTAATCCTAATAGACACCGCAGCTGGGGATTTATTGGACCAATATCTTAAAGAATATCGCTGAGATAGGTCCATTTATAATGCCAGTCGTAAATTGGTCGGGTATGAAGTCAACTACACTGCCTTGGAGAAAACATGGTTTCCCTCGTATGGGTCACTCGAAAATTACGACGCTACATGCTTATTTTCCCATCAAACTTGTATCTCGAATGGATTAATTACCTTATCAAAAACCTTCCTTGTCTAGCCGAATGGCCTGATGGTTGATGCTACTAGCCAAATGGCCTGATGGTTGATGCTGAAAGCCATGAAAGGAAGAGCCATATATAACAACCTTGCTAACCACCCTATGGAGGAATTTGACGTTTGAATTTTCGAGTTCTTGAACGAAGATATCCTTTATACTTCCTAAGAAGACCACAGGTGGAAAATGTTCTTTGATGGAGATGCTAATAAGACATGATATGGCATTAGGATACTCCTAATCACCCTTGATTACTCTCACATGCCCATTTCAATCAAACTAGACTTTACATACACCAATAACGTGTCCAAGTATGCGGCATACACTGTAGGCCTCAAAGTCGCTATCAAGAAAGCAATTCTATGCCTAAATGTCTTCGGGGATTTGGCCATGTCATCGTTCAGGTCCTCAGAAGATGGAAAGTCAAGGATGAGAAAATCTTACCCTTCTATGCCCACCTAGAAGAACTGGCCTCCCAATTCCATGATATTACTTTCCACTACTTTCCTCGATAAAAGAACAACTTAGCCGATGCCCTTGCTACCTTAGCCTCCATGGGAGACATATTCAAAGGAATATTGATGGTCCCCTTCCTTGTCCAAAAGGAAGCTATACTGACCCACTCCTACCACGTTGAACTCATCACAGAAAAACATCCCTATATGGCTTAATGCTGGTATTACAATATTTGGTGCCTCCTCAAGCACGATAGGGACCCCCAAGATTCTAACAGGAAGGATCGAGCAACCTATCGTAAACTGGCTGCCAGTACATTATTTTTTTATAAAACACTATTAAAGATAAACTTCAATAGAATCAACTTAGATTGCATCGCAGGGGATGATAATGATGTAGAAAATCCACTGTGGGGAGTGTGGAACCCCCATGACTAGCCATATTCTCTCCAGGAAGATTATCCAATAGGGTTACTATTGGAATACCATGGTTAAAGATTACACCTCTTATGTTCGGAGATGCTTTAAATGCCAACAGTTTTCGAATATTCAACACTTACCTCTACGGGAGTCATACAACATGACTACTCCTTGGATGTTTTCCACATGGGGCATCGATATTATAGGGAAAGTTACACCCAAAGCCTCAAACGGGCACAAGTTCATCTTGGTTTCCATGGATTACTTCACCTAATGGGTTAAGTTGAGTCATACGCCATTCTGAATGACAAAAAGGTATCCAAGTTCATAAAAAACATCATCTATCGATGCGAGGTCCTACATGTGCTAATGTCAGCCAACAGGTCACATTTCGAGGCAAAAGTTATGGAATTGGTTGACGAGAATAGGATACATAGCCACAAGTCTTCCCACCATCGACCTTGAACAAATGGTGTAGTGGAAACTTCTAATAAGAACCTCAAAGTAATCATCAGTGAAATGACCAAGACTTATCAAAATTTGGATGATCAGATCCCTTACGCCCTCTGGGGCTACCGCACTCTAGTTCGAGCATCTATTGGGGCTACCCATTACTCTCTGGTATACGAAATAGATTCAGTTCTACCCATTTAGTTAACAATACCTTCATTACGTGTCATGATTGAAAGAAAAGCCAGCGAAGAAGACTGGCATTAGAGCCGTCTTAACGAGTTGTCACTCTTAGACGAAAGAGGGATAAAAGATCTATATCATATACAAGGATACCATTTACTAGACCTTAAAGAAATCATATAACCCATTTGGGTCCCCATAGGGAAATTAAAACCAAATTATAGTGGCCCCTAAATTATGACGAAGATCCTATCTGGTGGCACTACTATGCTCACTGACCAAGAGATGGCCCGTCTAGTCAACCTGGACTGTCTTAAGAAATTCAACCCTTAATCTAAAATCTCGATGCGCAATGACTCTTATTGTCCTCATTCTATTCTATTCTAAAAAAAATATCTTCATTTCCCTCTACATAAAACTACGTCAGGCCCGATCCTCTAAAAGTTATTTTTTTTAAAATTGAAACTCAAAAAATTTTCAAAACCCCTAGAGGTATGTAGGCACATCATACGATTTACATGAGCATGGCCCCATTATTTTTCACAAAATGCTATTCTTTTCTTATCCTTGAGAACGATAGTTCGTATTATCATTTACATGAACAAAAGGATTATGTATGCCTTAGAGATTAGTATAGATAATTCAAATGTAAAACTAATCCAGAGGCACCACAATGTAGTTAAAATCCTTTTTTATTCCATTATGCGAAAACTCGACACGATTACATGAAATATCATCATAGGGAATAAAACAACATCCCTCAGTAACCTTAATTGTCCCTAAAAATAGCTAAACTACTCCTACACAACCTTCTTCCCACCTACCAAATACACATCCAAAACCATTATGAAACCTTCACATAAGCACAATAAATCACCAGCTTCACAAAAGCCCCTACCCATAACTACTAGAACAACCATACCCATCACCATCTATATCTTGGGGTCCCCAGACTTCCCTTTCTTGGATGGAATACCGAAGGAGATCCATGGAACGATATGCCTGAACCATCCGGGAAAAACCCACTATGCCTCCCTCCAAGGTGTCAAACATGGCGAGCCATCTTTGCTCGATCGATTCATTCAACATCTTAGCCAATAACCTCCTCCAGAGCCATTTTGATGTAGACCTCATAAATGTGCCAAACTCTGACAACAGATTGGCAAGGATGGGTCAACGGTCGTCTACTCTCCCATTAAGAGCCCAACTGCATGCACGTGACATTCATTAAATCCTCCACAGATAAGAAGTCCAGAATATAGGAAGACACAATTTGCTCCTATCCTCCTTTATGTGGAGCTGCCAAGGAAAGTAGAAAGAGGTCTTCCGGAGTCCAACTAATTGAATATAGTAGTATTCCCCTAGTTACAGAATGAGATGAAATTCTCCCCATTAGGGGACTGACTAGCTCACACATAGAGCCCTATGCTCCACAAAATAATTTTCTGAGTTCTCAACAGTCGGTCCAAAGCTGATGAAATAATGGGAGAAGAAATTTGACCCAAATGCCAAGGGATATTCAAAGGGGATCGCCAAACGGAACTGGGTTGCCTCTAAGAAAGTAAAAATGGAGTTCCTGCGAAGAATTTATACCGTTCAGGGTCTCTGCCAATATCACTGCCACATGATTGTGATGATATAACATTCACACACTAATGGCAGTAATTTGAGGGTCCACTGGTAGGTCCTCAGTCACCAACAGTAACTTTGAAGTTAATGTAGCCCGTATTATTAACATCCCATAAATGCACAAAATACAACACAGCTGGGAGGCACATCATTCCTCCAGTTACCAATGACTGAGCTGTCGAGGGTGAAATCTGGAGAGATTTTATCAACAGTGCCTGTAAAGACCGAGAGAATTAGAGCATGGACATTGCCACACTGGGATTTACCCCCAGTATAGAAGAAAACTCCTCATAAGTCGGCAAATTTTATCGAAGACAAAACGAAAGACTTGATCTTCAGGGAACCAGAATTATACCACCACAATCAGCATGTTCCAGTTAATGGGCCGGTTGCACAATAAGGAAACTGGATGCAGGTTGAATGCATCTTAGTCAACATTTTATGAGTACATAACCTCAAAATTCTTACGGTAAGAGGTGAATTTAGCAGTTATAGGAAGATCCATTTTGGAAGAAACAAGGCACAAAGTAAGAAATAAATAAGTGAAGGCACGCTGGCCTGCCACTCCAAGTGCGCTCAGTCATCAACACCCAACCACACCATGTGAACCTCACTGCTTGAAAAATATGCCATTTTCTAAACTTAAAGGAAGAATAGATGCCGAAACAAATTACATAAGAGAGAAGAAATAAAGGATAAGACAAGAAGCTATGAAAAATGGGGATAACTCGCCCCTTTTTATAGGAGGCTAAGGGGTATACCGATCAGCAGTCCCCTGACACTAGCCAATCAACACTATACCTTCCCCTTACCTAGGTAGTCTAAAAAACTGTGCCACTACCGCTCGACAGCTCCCACAACCAGCCGGTTGGCAACCCCCTAAAAATTTCGAAGAAAGAAATCCCTAAAAATACAAAAAAAAAAAAAAAATTCCTTAGCATATTACTAAAATTACCCGATGAATTTTGTAACATATATTCACCAGGAAAATCATTTTTCAATCTCCCAAAATCCACATTTGGATTAATATCACATTTTCCAGCTTAGAACCCTAAAATTTAGAACACTTGCATCCTAAAAACTTGCTACCACTCCCCCATCTAAATCTCGAAACTAAGTGCCTCTTTAATAGAGCTACCCATTCCCCCAGTAGGAATTCTCGAATTAAAATCTTATCCAAAGAAATTCCGAATTTTCCCAAGCAGAGTTGGAAGCCTTAACTTGGCATATCTCCTTAGCAAGACATCCCCCCTAGCGGAATCCTAAAACCTCATGTTATCAAATGTCTCCCGAAATGGAACTCCCAAACTAATATTTTCAACTCATTCTCAAAAGGACGTAATCTCTATTGACCATGACCCCCAGAATTGGTCTCAAAGAGAAAATTCCAAGGATGGATATTTCATACGCTCCATTTAAGGTCATCAAAATTGACCATGACCCTCAGAATTGGTCTCTCCCACTTAAGGTCCTTAGAATTTGCCTCAACCTTTAGAATTTGTTGCTTCCCATCTTAAGATCCTCAGAATTGAATTCGGCACTAAAAATTGGTCGCTTCCCACCTTAAGGTCCTAAGAATTGACCTCGACCCTCAAAATTGGTCGCTTACCATCTTAAGTCCTCAGAATTGACATCGACCCTTAAAATTGGTCGCTTCCCATCTTAAGGTCCTCAGAATTGACATCGACCCTCAAAATTGGTCGTTCCCACTAAAGGTCCTCAGAATTGACCTTGACCTATAGAATTGTCCATCCTCTACATTACCTTAGGTCCTCAGAAACAACTTGACCCTCTGAATTGGTCATCCTCATCCCTTAGGTCTTAAAAATTAACCACTTTTTCAAAACTTCATATGGTGTTTATTCGACAGCTTTCACTTGTTCAAATCTCACTGGCTGAGGGGATCTGTAGACACCACACTCTACAACCCCCTAAGTCTCTCCTTATATTCCCATCACCTCCCCAATTCATTACAAACCCTAGGTCATACTTTGAGTACTGATTAAGAGGACATCTGGCACTCCCGGGCCCCGTTTGACTCGAGTCAATTCTATTATCAAAGAAAAAACTAAATAAATATTCGTAGGGATCTGAATCCACTTTCCAATGATTTGCCGTATGCACGAATCGGCATAACAGTTAGGACAAATGAGCTATTTTACTACTAAAAATCGATCTGGAGGCCACTAGGTGCTCCCGATCCCCGATTTTACCCCAATCAACTCCATCGTCAGAGAGAAATATCAATGAATCCTCAAAGGCAACTCAATCCCCTTTCCAACGGTCCAACCCGTGCTTAAAATGGCATAACCTTTCAAATGAATGATCTAATTTCCCCCAAAAATTGATTAGGAGGCCCCCCAGGTGCCCCCGAGCACCATTTGACCAAGGTCAAATCTGCATCTCAAATGATACTAAATGAATCATTGAAGGGTGTTAAATACCCTTTCCAATGGTCCATCCCATGCACGAATCAACCTTATAGTACAAACGAACAACCCATTTTACTCCGAAAGGTCACAGGGAACTTTCAGGCCTTGTTGACAAAAGTCTACTCTTTGAACCGAGCGAATATCTTTGGAACATCGGAGTACCTCCCATAAACTTTCCAACGGTCCTCCATATGCACGATTCTTACTTACAATTTGGACAAACGATTGATTATCATCCGATGATCTCCCGTCCAAAGGACCGATAAGTTCTTTCGTGCCCCATTTGACCCAAATAAACTCTTGAAAGTCTGTGAACTACCTTTATAATGGTATGCCCCATGTGCAATTTAGATTAATGGATTGCGTTCTATGACCATTTGTCTAGAAAAATCTACACGATACTGCCGATTGGTAGGTCCCTTTTCCTGCCTATCGAAAATGTGTTTAGGGTCACCTTACGATTGGGAGGGGTACAGGTATTCCGATCGGCAGTCCCCGTCATGATCTCACTCTCAAGAGAAACCTCAAATCCATTAATATCAGTGATCTCAACAACATTCTCTTATAATCAACAAAGTTTTCTCGTGTGAAATTCTTTGCCATCTATCATTCCCATCATTTTCATACCTAACTTAGTGAAATCTCCTCTCTTATCCAACATTCATCCCAATATTCAAGGGATCTTATCAATGATCAAGATCAAGCCTTAATTCTCCAAAAAAGGTTTAAATATCCTCCCCTCTCTTTAAATTCTGTATTTTCACATTATTTACATAAATTCTTAATCTATTTTTTACTTTTGTTCATACACATTAACATCTCATCCTTTATTAGTTATATTGCACACCCTATTTTCTATAATAAAACTCAAAACAAAGAAAAAGAAAGTTACCCCTATAAATTCCAACGGGATTATCCATCAAAATTCTTCAAAACTAAAAATACATTTTCTACCCACATACATATAATAATCTCCCATTTGAATTTATGGAATAAACCCCACCCTTGTTCCACATGCAAACGACATTGGACTTTGATGCCTTTTTAGGCTACGTAAGAGTTTCGGGCTAAAATCTGAGACTTGAGACCAATTTTCTCATTTTCATAGTTCTATATTTTTCGTATATATTACTCATATATATCATACTTGAAATTCATATTTGCGTTTTATTTAACAAATATTATTGTTCCTTCCTAATGATTAATATCTTGATAAGCGCATACATCATACTTTTTAATTATTAATGTGGGAACATTCCTTTGGGTGACCTCATGCTATCTTTTCCATAATATGATTCAGGTGATTCCAATCTCCATTTATATATACACGCACACATAGTTTATAGAGAAATTAAGGAAAATAGTGACAAAAGCCCATGAGAGACTGAAAGGGCGGGATGGGTTCCTAACACCTTCCCATTATGTAACATAGCCCCTGAACCTCTAAACAATTGGTTTCGTAAGCATCAATTTGTCTTTGATGTTGCTCTCTCGAGGCAGCGACATGTTTTTTTGCCTGTGTTGTACAAAATAAGCTAGAGACTCCATCTTTTTACATTCACCCAAATCAACGATGATGTAAGAACTCCTAGAAGAAAAGGGTGAGATACCTTCACTCCCCTCACCCATGAAAGGGGAGTAAGGAAAGACCCCCAAAAGGGAAGGGATGGCCACAAACTGGTCCAAGAAAATTACCACTTTAGACTCTTAATAAGCAACTTGAATGGATGCAGCGAAAATGCCCTTAAAGACAAGGGCTTTATACACGTTTTCAAAACATATACTAACTCAATTGACTAATGAACTCCCAATGTGTTATTATTCAATAATATATTTTACTAAATAATGACTATAAATATTATTACGTAAAAAAATATTAAGATTAAAGAACTTATAGTCCGTGATTAAATTAATGACTGTAGTTTGAAAAAAAATATTAGTTGAGTGCAGGACACTCTTTCCTTGTGGAGTGGTACCCCCTAATATCATAAAACAATTATACCTAAACATGAGTGGCTGCCCGACGAAGGATGCTAAGAGGAGAGGTTCTAGGCGAGGGGGTATCTAAGAGAAGAGGTATAAGATAAAAGAGGTTCAAAGTGAGGGGTTGCCATCAAAATGGACCCACTATGAGGTATACAAGGACTACAACCCCAAAATAATTCAACAAAAGAGGAACTAAGAACAACCCTAAGTTAACAAAAGGTTGCCGTTCGAATGGACCTAAGTCGACAAGGGTGTGCTCTATGAGAAACTAAAAGATAGTGAGGAGGTGCTCTGTGAGCATACCTAAGCCCACGTTATAAATGAGTTTATTTAAAAAAATTGCTAACACTTTTTTTTTCTTTTAAACACGAAATCTTAGAAATATGCCTTAGTCGAGCAAATAGGGATCGAGCAGATGGCTAGTTAGGATCCCTTGGAAGTTTTGGTTTTAAACATCAGATGCAAGTTCTGTTCGACAAGCTAAGGCCCAACCATTTCAGTACCTTTGAGGAGAGACAATACTAACATGAGAGATCTAAGATTTACTTGCACACTTACATAGTCTACGCTTAGTAGAATAGGTGAGCAGCCAAGGCACTACTCACAAAGTAGTTTTAAGTTATAAACATTGGCGAGTGATCTTCAAGGCCACTCATAATATTTCAAAATGATTATTTACCTATTTACCATATGAGAAATATTTACCAAATTGTACCTTCTCGCACTATGCCCGACATATTTTCTTTTTGACTTTGGGTTGCATGAGATGTCATCTATCAGAGTGGATGGAAAATAATTAATAAAATAGGACAAAAAGTACAACTCAGATATTATATCAAAGAATATCCTTTGGGCATGCACATGCCACATCAGCCCTAGTATTTACCTATAAATAGATCACTTGGTCAAGGTTAAGTCATATCATAAGTGAAGCACTATTACTCTGCACAATTTTATACAGAGAGTAATCCATGCATGCCCTCTCCTGGGTACTTGAAGTGATTATGCCTTCTCTTCCAAGAATCATTACCTCTAAGTTATCCATTTTCTCTTTTGTTTTTATTGAAAAGTTCACAGATAATCATTGTCTTCCTCAATTTAGCAATCATAAAGTCATTATTTGATAAAAAGTTAGTTTCTTGTCCATTTGCTGCTCTTGAAGACTTGGACAACTTGAAGGAAGCTTCTACTAGAGTAGGTCACGCCTTACCAGATTCAATATATTCATAGACTCTATAACCACTACCCTCTTACACTTGGCGACTCCGTTGGAGAGGTATTGTCTTTACCATGGATAATGAATGTTACAATGTTTTTAAGCATTTAGTTTTTCAAGATATTTCAACTGGTAATGGAGTGCAAAGTGATCAGACAACCAATGAGGAGGTCATGGTTACCGGAGCAAGAGCACATGATCCTCAAGGAAGGCAGGAAAGTGCATCAACGGCCGCACCGCTGAGTGGGATAAACATAATGAACATATTTTTTGAGTTTCTAAGCAAGCATAATGTGGATATTGATAGCTTGGGTCAAGCTTGCGCGACGCCGGTGATGGCTCCCATCGGAGGAGCAACTACAATGGAGACAACTCCTTCTAGAAGGATGGTGACAAAGAAATTAGTGATGCCAGTGAGTTTACCAGCGACAAAAAAGGTTAAGATGGGGAGTCACTGTAACACCCTGAATTTTATTTTAATTTAGGTTGAATTAATTATGTGTCATAATGACATTTTTTTATTTTTATCAATAGAAAAAATAGTAAATTTTAAATACCGAGTAGATATTTTTTTCTTCTGCACATGTTAAATATTATATTTAAAGTAAATTTTGTGTCAAATTTACATTATGTATGCCAAGATCAAAATTTAGTTTTGTTATTTAAATTAAAATAAAATTTATAGGGTATAAAGTATAAATTTTAGAAAAAATAAGTTTTAAGGGACAAAAGTGGAAAAAAATAAAATATTCAAAATATCTTAAGTTATTTTTTGTCCATATGATTTAAATAAAAAAATTAAAATGAAAGTTTGTAATTATTCTACTCAGTTTGTTTTAAAAGAAAAAAACCAGAAAAATAAAGTAGCCACCATCCTTGTTGAAAGAAGAAAAAAAGGAAAAAAGAAAAAAACGTGTTAGATGACTAACTCTTTGACCCCATGATGTAAAAACCGTAAACTAACCCAAGTTGGTTTTTTTAAAGAAAGGAAACTAAAGACCACTCCATCTTTAAAAATCTAATAGGTATGCGAATTCCTTTTCTTGAATTTTTTCACTCTTTCTTTTGATAGTAACAATATATGTGTGTGTGTGAGTGTGTGTGTGTGTGTGTTTTATAGTGTGAGTGTGTATACGGGGATATATATATATATATATACACACATATATATGTGTGTGTGTGTGTGTTAATATATATGCTTAAAATATTTGTGTGTAAGCTCAAAGAAAATAGGTGTGTATGTTGTTTTAAAAACAGTATAGAATGTGTTATGTTTATTATATAAGGGTGTATATATAATTATGGATACGCGAGTGTCACGACGAAATAAACTAACTCGAAACCAAATAACTTGTTATTTATCAAAACCACACTAGTGACACATATATATTGTCAAAAAAAAATAAAACTAATGTTCTTTTAAAAGCAATAGTGACTATACGTAAACACGTTGACATGCGACCTTTTTAAATTTTGAAAATTCATATCTTCTAAATCGTTAATAAGAAAAGTACAATAAATGTACCATTGGAATAGTGGTGTCGAGTAGAATTTTTTGAAATAAAAATATTTTTAATTCGACACTATTTTTTACAACATCATATTTGGGCCGCTGTGTCAATTAAAGGACCCAAATAAACGTAAAAAATATTATTTTAGGACAGTTTTCCTAAGAAAATTGTCCGAACATGTTATGATTATTAGGTAGATAATTTTACTCGAACTATATATGTGTTATAGGTAAAAAAGATTTCGCTAATTGAATACTCACGATAATGTAATTAGAAAAAGAAACGTGTATAGTGAAATATTTATTTTCAGATTATTTATAGTAACTCTTGCATTAAAAGTTACAATTAAATATGATAAAGCATAACGAATATGACAAGCTCGATCTACTCAATACACTGGTAAGTTTTCTATCTTTCTAATAGTAAACTTTAGCGTTTATTATTTGCTATTGATATCGCTCTGTGATAGCCAAATTAATTCCAAATATTTGTAGAAATTACCATACTCATATTTATCATATTCTCACAATTTGTTTTAAGTGTGATCATTTGAATTTATTGAACCTTTTTTATATCTAATAACTGGTATCATGAAGAATGGTTTTAATGATTGATTCAGTTCACCCCTACACCTTGGTGTAAATATTTATATTATGAGCATTAATATTAAATAGGGAGTAAACCGTTGAGTTATCCCATGAAATTTTTTTTCTTGGCATTCAGGTCTCAGATATTTGAGAGTTGAAGTTATTGCTAAACATGTATGAGTGCCACTATGATAGTGTGCCTAACTAGTTATTTATTCCCTAAAAGTTTTGGGTTGACATTATTATTTTGTTATACTGATGGCTTACCTATTTCTATGTCACTTTGTGAATTGATAAATTTGGGATTATTAGTTCAAAGATCCTTAACATTCTTATGTGATCTTTAATATTTTTGCAAGAAAACTTGGTTTATGTTTTAATTGACAAGCACTGAACTCGTATACATTTCAAACTCTCTTTATATTTATACTTATTATTGAGATGGTAGAATCTATTCAAAAACTCTATTGATTCGTTTCCTCCAGTAATTTTCATAGGTACCTATAGGAAATAATGAACATTAGAGGAATTATACTATAACAGTAGGAGATATGTAGAGAAATCATAGAAGAAAAACTTTTGAGTTGTAGTGTAAGAAAGTTTAGGTTTTATAAATTCTTAGTTAGCTTAGTAAGCATGGCTGAATTATGATTTAGCAATATTTAAAGATAATATTCGCGTCTAAGAAATCAGGGTGTGACAAATTGTATCAGAGCAAGCTTAAGTTAGCCTACATGGGACATAAGTTAAGATTATTATTACAAAAATTTATTAAGTTATAAGGATAGTGAGGATGCGATGCTTAGACATGCATTAGGAACATTGATCTTTAAGTTACATGATGAATATATGAGATAGTAGAATATTTCTTAGGGAAATATTTAAGGAAAAAAAGTGTATTTGCAAGGTTAAGATGATTATATGAGGAATATGAGAAATATTTTGGAACTATAAGTTGAGAGATGTGAGAATTTCAGATATTCAGATTTGATATATGAACAGAATCATTATGAATTTTAGGATTATCAAGAGTTCATTAAGGAGTTAGAATCATACTAAGAAAATAATATTATGAAGGGATTGTATACAATATATTACTCAAGTCATTATGTAATGAAAAATTCTGTTTCTCAACTATTCTATTGACCTCCACTTGAAAATGAATTACTTCATTTGGAACTCCAAAATTTTTATGCTTGAAAATTAATTTATTTTTCTATTGACCTTTTATTTTCAGTTTTCGTATCTTGTTACACTGCATCCTATTCCCATTATATTATGAAACTAGATGACTTATGTTATAATGGTAACTGAATAGGATTATATGGAAAAATTCTAAATGAATCTTTGATGAGAAATGTAATGTCTTTACAAACCGGTAGACGTATTAAAAATGTTAAGTTGAATAGTTCTATTTTTTAAAATGTAACGACATCACTTATGAATCCTATCATTCCCAATAATAATTTTTCCAAGTTTTATATAACCTTGGCATTGATTTATGATTAATAAATCATGGCCACATTCCTTATTACCATTGTTAGTTATTTTTTGAAGTTACAATGACTGAGGATATCATTGAAAATTTAATATTCCCAGGAGCATTACGAATTCCATAATGAAAGTAATTTCTTATTCAAGTAAGCAACTAGAATAGTTGTGATCAGATAAAACTTTATTTAAAACCTTTATATGATTTTCATTGAACATGTGTATTGGTCGTATAAACCATTTTTTCAAGGAAAGTTCTATTTGAATATATATAATCTTATGAATGAGAAATATAATTTTTCATGCATGATAGGTGATTTATGATTATCATTTGATCGAATGCTCATGTCATTATATGATAACCCTAGTTACATTATGAACTCCTTTGTGAGGTTCAGAATATGTCACGCTTAATCTAATTAAAAAAAAATCCGCGTTGATCTTAAAATAACAAATTCAAGTTAACCTGGTTTCATTAAATTTGTTCTTACATAGCATACAATGTAACCAAGGAGTAAATTATTGTTACTTATTTGTCTATAGGACTTTGATTATTGAGTGCCTAATTTGGTTTACTATGAAAATGTCTTTATTTGGAGTTTTGGCTTGACACAATTGCTTTATATCCAATTTATTTGGATTGATTATCTAAGAAACTTTTGGATTGATATTATTTGGTTATATTACTATTAGCTCTAAGTCTCTAGACCAAATACTTATGGATTATCTTGTTTTTTAAAACTATTCACGACCTTAACCTTATGAACTTGATAATTTCAATTCCGGTGTTATCATCATATGAATTATTGAATACTATTTACGATGAACTATTATTATACTTACCCAATGTCGCCAAAGTTTTTATCCTAAATAAATAATTGTTGATATTAATCAACAAGGCCTTTGTACCATACAGTGTCATATCTAAAACCCTTAGAGTATTCGTTCTTTTCCTTGTGTAGTAACTCAAGAAAATTCTAAGAAGATACAATAGATGAGAGAAAGACTTAAGGCATCTAAGAAACACCAGACCCTTTAGTATTATCTGATACACTAGATTTATGGCCTATTAGTTAGAATTACTCGAGGAATTTAATAACCATCATGTGTTTTATTTGTTTCAGTTGCTTTAATATATTCCAAACCTAATAGATGTGAACTTTATGACTACACTGACAACCTACGTTTTGAAATTAAACCTCTTCCAAAACTTTATTCTCCCGTTACCTCGTACCATTAGCCTTCCCTTAATTTTGTATAGTTCACGGTACTTTAAAAAAATCTCCCAGTGAATGTTCAAAGACTCAATAAGGAAAATTTTGGATAAATAGTTTACTAAATTCAGAATTTCACTATCAGGGTTCTTACACTGCCTCTCGATAAACTTCTTCGGAATATAGTACCCTATGAACCTTTAGAGTTATAAGTATTGTACTGTAACCATTCAAGTTAAGAGAAATTGAACAAAGCAAGCGTTTGTTCAGACCTCATCCCAATTATCTATATTAACCCTATTACAAGTTCTTAGATAACCAGTTAGTACCTATTCAACTAAAATTCCTATTTACTCTTTAATGTATCTTCTTCATAAATATAGGAAACCCTAAACTCTTTTATTATATGATAAGAAATCCCAAGGTGAATTTAGATTACAAAAGTCAAGATACATTTACACCTAAAGAAACTTGAATTTAAAACATAAAGCTTAAATGAAATTTTGAGAATTATCGATTCAAGTTGGACAAACTATCCAAAAAAGGAAACATTGTAGACAACACCCTAAGGCCTAACCCAATTGAAAGATTTAAAAGTTGGTTCTTGGAATGTTGCTTCTACCATAGAGCAATATAATGTTCAAATAACCTTAAACTAAATAGTATTGCTTACTTGAACTTGAGAAAGGAAATCTTAGACTACACTCAGATTCCTTTATGATCCAACAACAAACCGAAGGTAAGACTCGAGAATTATCAAGCGATTGGGAAAAAAGCCTTAGATTTAAAGACAAATTTCATGTACCCAATGAATTTTATCAAACTCTTTCGATTCCAAAATGGATGTGAGATCACATTACCTTGGACTTTATTAGTGAACTACCTAGAATGTACTAAGGATGCAATTCTATGTATGGATGATAATAGACCGATTCACCAAATTTTCCATTTTTATTTCTAAATAGAAACAATTATATATTTCCAAAAGCTCAGTACTAGGATTTGTAGTAAGATTATAAAGACGAATAACTCAGTCAACAAGCCTAGAAGATCAGATTACATCAAATATTGGAATAAATACATGTTTTTAGATTATATTAATCACTCCATCTTCCAACTATATTTGTAATTTTTTTTTAAAAATTGGAATAACGTGCTTAGCCTATTTGTGCTAATTCCTTTTCCCCCTGACGTCCATGAAAAAGGGGATAGTCTCCCTTATTTTGTGACACGCAAATCATTTTTTCTCATAACATCATTATGATCTAACGTTATCGTACCATAAATAACAAATCATTTCAAGGAAAGTTTCAACCCTTATTATTATGAATTTATAAACATTATTACATAGATTCAATATACTTCAAACAGTAGTATCATTATGCTGAACGATATCGATTATAGTAACATCTTTCCCATAGTTGTATAACTATACTTAAATTATTTTTTGTAAATCATCTTTATTTATTTGGTATAAAAACTGTCCCAAAATTTCATAATATATCTAGAGTAACCCGATGTAATTTAAAGAATGATATTATCTTTATATGTCTATGGTTGATTCCATGTGGTGGCTTCTACAACATTAAACACCCTACCAACTATGATACTTATTGATATCATGTAAACCTAGGCACTAATCGAACCAAAAAGACTAGCTAAAATACCCAAAAATATCAGATATTACCTTTTGTTCAAATCTTCTAGACACAATATTTTGATATGTGTGAAATTGAAGAAACGCCGCATTATGATACCCGATATACTTTCTCTCCGTAATCAATGTTATAAGGAAATACCCGTATAGAAGTATTAATTACATTAAATAGTCAATGATTTTTCTCGATTAATCCAACACATGATTTTACAATGATAATAAACCCATCTAGTAATTCCCCAAATTGTTCGATATTTGTAAAAATACTAATAATGGAAACTAGCATTATATTGAAAGAATGGAAATTGAAAGTTCTCTTAGCAAACTTGATAAGGATACCCTTGTACTAGAATCCTACATATTGCTGAAAACCGCGACTTACAATTACATCATTAATAACTCAGTGTGAGTAAACTATTAACCTACCCGCCCCGAGCAGAATATATATTTCTATTCACCTTATAAGGATACAAGTCTCAGATTGAATCTTAATGTAGTGTTGGCTCAATTCCAGACAAAAACGTTTGCGTCATAGGATAGTGTTCCTATGTATCCTTCAAGACTATGACATGTTGAAGTTGAAGACGTTGCGTCCTACTTATCAAGAAAACATCATTGTCGGTTTATATGTGCCTCGTTTCACATCATCAACTTAGTTCCAATCTCACCTAAGGTATGAATGCATTACATATATATATATATAGGAGCTTGGAACATTTTCTATTCACTGTAATTTTATTTTAAAATGAAGTTTATTTTCAGAAGGTTAATTTTAGAACTTTTAATAAAGTTTTTGCGTGTAAAATTAAATTATGAACTTTTTGGGATTTCGTTTGATAGTGTTGTTTGAATGAGTTTGACAACGACTTTTCCCATTTGTCCTCTGGAACTTCGTTAGAAGGGTCGCTCGAACGAAAATCTCGTTCGAACGAGATTTTCGGGAGAAAAATATTTTGGCAATTTTTGACAATTTTTCTCCACTATTCCACTCTTTTGTTCTCACTAACTTTGCCAGAATTAATATGTGGAGGAACAAACTTTGAAAAACCAACTTTTTCATCTTTTACAACCTCTAAGAGAGAGTTTTGAGAGCTAAGTTACTCCATGAAAAGGTTCAAGTTTTGAGTGTTTGTTTTTCAATAAAATCCTTCTTAAACACTTTTATTTATAGTCAACTGTTTAGTTTATTCCAAGTATTTCTACTTCTATATATTTGCTTGGAGAGTGTTTGGTACCCGGTTTTACTCTACCGAATTGAAGAAAAGTTTGGGTTTACTTCTACATCCCATAAAGAAGAAGTTCGTTGTTTTGATGTGGCATACTCACACGTTGAAAGTCATTGTGCAAGGGTTCACGGTTGTGCAAAAGCTTCACTGGTGGATTCCAAGGTTTCGGTGAATTCCGGAGTTATCGACTAGGCGAAGGTTACGCATCACGAGGCTTGAAGGGAGTCGAGTCGAGTTGAGTAAGTCATTTGTCTTGTACTTGTAAAAGCACCGTACTTAGTGGACTTAAGGTTAGGGATGTCTGAGTTTTTTCCCATTTTGGGTTTTCGTCGTAAATCATAGCGTAGTGGTTGTGAATTTATTTTACCTTAGAAATCACTTAGAACTCATGCTTAGGATTAAAAGATAAAACATGGTTTAATTCGCAATCTTGTTTAAATTGGTGCTATAACTTAATTTGGATAAAATTGAAGTTAATTTAATTCAAGTCGAATATTTAATTTGTTAAATTTGTTTTGGCCTAATTTGGTAATATTGAAAATATTGTGTAGGCAAATTTTAGGACTTGTGTTAAATTAATTTTTGGCTAAAAGTAAATTTCTCATAGTTAACTTCAAGCACTGTTTTTTTTTTGTGAGAAAATCCAAAAATTGGTTTGTGTGAGTTTTGTGTATGTGTGTGTGTTCATCATAATTCACTTCTTTAAGTTTACTTTTAATTTTTTTTTTAGAAATTAAAATTTGTCATTTGAGTGTGTTGAACCATTTTTATTTCGCATCTTAAAAGATAATTTTTAATGTGAAAGATTTTAAAATTGGGGGTCCAACAAGTGGTATCAGAGCCGGAGCGCTAATTTATTGCGTTAAGGTCCTTTTAAATTTTTTTGACTAAAAATGGAATTTTCCCCATTTTCTAATCTTTTTATTTTCGATTGTTCCAGCTACGCGTATTGAAAAGGGCGTATGAAATCGACACTTAAGTCTATCGATGTGAGAGTTTCGTAACAACACGAGTACGAATATTCAAAT
Organism: Sambucus nigra; assembly: GCA_949130495.1. Lineage (NCBI taxonomy): Eukaryota > Viridiplantae > Streptophyta > Magnoliopsida > Dipsacales > Adoxaceae > Sambucus > Sambucus nigra. Next base: position 258,245,317 of record OX422224.1, read on the forward strand.
CCAAATGCAAATCTCAAAGCATTTATCAATATAATTTCTCAACAACACTTTAACCGGGTCACCAGGCCTCACCACATCCGTATATGCTTTATCAAGCCATAGCCCGGGAAACAGGAATTTTGGCGGGTGCCCAACATCCGTGCCATATAAAAATCTCATGAAAACGTGCTCATCAACAATATAATGATACCACATGAATCAAAATAATTTCAACAATTATTTTTCAGATTTCAATGAATTTATCAATTCAAATATGAGTTCAATCAGTTGTTAACGGGTGGTCCCCATCCACATATTTAGTAGAAAATGAGCGTGTTCCCAAACCCGCAGATAGATGGAGTGAGAATGAATTTAAACTTGCAAATTTTAATTCCCGAGGTTTAAATGCCTTGTTTAGCGCGCTCACACTGGATGAATTCCGACGCATTATGATGTGTGAAACCCCTAAAGAAGCTTGGAATATTTTACAACTAACTCATGAGGTAACTAGTGTCGTAAATGCTTCTAAACACCAAAACCTCACCACTCAATTTGAAACCATCAAAATGAATGAAAAAGAAACATTTGATGACTTTTATTCTAGACTTTTTGATATAGTTAATTCATCTTTTAATTTGGGAGAAAAAATACCCGATAACCGAGTAGTAAAGAAAATTTTAAGGTCCCTACCCGATAGATTTATTCCTATGATGACTGTGTAAAATTTTCTACCCACTTTAGCCTCTATGAAATTATAAGAGCTTGTAGGTGATTTACAAACCTATGAACTAGACATGTTTCCTTCTAAAACTGAAAAGAAAATAGATAAGGGTGTTGCTTTGAAAGCCCGAAAGGAGGACAAACAAGTAGTAGAGAGCGAAAGTAAAGTGACTCGGAGGAGATGTCTATGTTTGCTAAGAAATTTTGAAAATTTCTCAAGTTTAACAAATATAAAAATGATTTTAAGAAATTCGAAAACTCTAAGCATGACAAAAATGATAAGATCCGTAAAGTATAAAAAGATGATCATAATATGGACGAGTCTAATAGGTGTTATGGTTGTGAGGATTATGGACACAGGGCGAGAGAGTGCCCTACTAAACTAAGGAGAGAGGGTAAGCAACCAATTTCCTATAATTAAACCCTTAGTGATAGTGATAATGAAGAGGGGCAAAATTTCCCCATTTAGCGCAACTTTTTCGCATTCATGGCAAGTCATGTGAGCACCGATAATGAGTCTTCCCATGAAGATATACAAACACATGACACTTCCAAGGCCATTGTTTGTGAATCCCAAAGAAATGATGGTAGTAAGAGTGGAGAAGACAGAGAGAGAGAGATGGTAATGAGAAGGTTGAAGAGAGTGAACTTCAATTTTAATTTCAAGAATTATATGAAGAATATATTAAATTAAAAAGAGCAAATTTGAAGTTAGAAGCTAGTTTGAGAGAGAGTGTCGAGGTCATTAATGAGAGACTTTTAGTGGTAGACCTTAGGACACGTGAGCGAGCTCTTCATGAGAAGCTTGAATATGTAGAAGGCGATAGAGATAGCCTTAAAAGGTTTGATGGAATCCTTGAAAAAGGAGCTTCTCGCGTTTGAAGAGTTTAATATTTTATTATAGTCTCACATTTTAGATTTAAAAAATAAATTAAAAGACTCTAGTAAAGTCAAATTTGATTTGGAGTGTCGTTGGGAGAAATTAGATAAAATATTACGAACCGTTTAAATAAAAAATGACACTTGTGGTTTAGGCTTCGATATTTGTAATGAGTCAATTCTTAAAGCCCAAACCAATTTGTTAGGAGAATCCTCTAGGAACAATGTTATAGATCATTCCTTAGGTAAGTATTTTCACCGAGTCTTTAGGTGCTCTCATTGTGGTCGAAAATGTCATCTTAGGAAGTTTTGCTTTGATCTTAAACAAGGTTCTAGAAAATCCCAGCATAAGGTAACCGAGGTAGGCAAGATTCCTATATCCCGAGATAGCCATTCTTCATTAGTTTGGGTTAGGAGATCCAACTTGGTAGCTTTACAAAATAGGATTTTTTATTCTCATATACTTTCACATGCTTCCTCATCGGTAAATCTAAAGGTTGAATGTGTTAGTTTTGTTTTTGCATACTTTAGCTTTTGTGCTTCATCCTATATTATCGTGTTATTTCTATGCTTGTTTTATCATTTTCTAGTCATTGCTTTATCACATATCTCATTATAGAATTATGATTTATGTTTATCTTTTGTATTATATTTACTTTGCATTAAATTAAAAAAACAAAAAGATTTTTGTTTACCATTTGTGTTTTACCGTTTTAGTAATTTAGGTTTAATGAAAAATACAAATTATTTTTGTATGTCTTTTGAGTAAATATTTTTGTTTGTTTGGTCAAAAAATTTCAAAAAATCAAAAGGATTTTTATTGTGTGTATTTTGGTTTTACACATCTTTTATGGTATATATTTGTGTTTGAATCCCTTCTTTTTTGCTTCCATGTGGCCAAAACTTTTGGTTAAGATTGTCAATCCTTAAAATATTATTTACCATGCTTACATGGAGTAGTTGAATTTTGGGTTACTATAATGGATTCTATTTTTATATGCCTCAATTCACACATGCACGAGCTTACTTGAAATTTTAACATCACATGTATATTTTAACTTTGTGAGGTGTTCTCCTACCAATCTAGTCATCTACGTATTATGTGACCTAGGAGGACTAATGCATGTTAAAATCTGTTGTACGTGAGATTTGTGTGAGATATAAAAATGATGTATATAAATGTGTACGGGGAAGGTCTCCGAAAGCAAATATCACCCTTTGCGATTAAGCCACCGTATGCTTGGACCTAAAACAAATACGTGGTCCAAAGGCCTAAAAGAATAATGTCATTAAAAGAAAATATTTGCCAAGGCCTATTTGTTTAGTTTGATATAGTCATTCAAAAATTAATATGCTTATTTTGAGGGAGTTTGGATGGTATATCAACAGTTTGTACAATGTCCGTTTACCCTAGTTGTTCTTTCAATGTCATGACTTTATTAGTTTGTAGAATTATCAAAATTCCAGGCTTGTATGCCTTGTGTATGTTTGTACAATGAGCTCAATTTGTATTGTCACATGAGGCTATATCTAAATGGGATAAAAAATTTCAATCAAATGAGAACTCTGTGAACATGTTTTAAGTGATTGGGTTTTAATTCATTGGTATCTTGTTCACACCCCATCACTTCCATTTCCATATGACACATTTATGCTATAAGAGTGTGGAAAACTCATGTTAATTCCTTTTGTGTCATTTGTGATTTTATATCTATATATGTGTGCTTGTGCATCTTTTTATATCGATTGTGTATACATATATGATATTTTTATTTGTTTAAGCCTTTGCCAAATTAGCTAGTCCATTTATGCTTTTTTACTTCATAATTCGTATCTATTGTGTTGCACATTTAGTTTGATATCACAAGCTTAGTCTCTTATATTAGCCAAATTGATATCATTTTTTGTCTTACCATAGTTGGTATCCCTTAATTTCTGTTTTGGATTAGTTACTTTTATTGTTTCCCATATGCTTTCATGTTATTATATCCTTATGCACATTCATGATTTACTTGCTTTTTCCATATTTATCACTTAATTATATTGGGGGAGAAATGAGTATTTTATTGATTCTATCACCTTTGTCTATTCCTGAACAAAAAGGGGGAGAATGATAGGGGGAGAAATGGAATCCAATCCTATTATAATCGTATCTTAGTTTAGGAGATTTAACTTAGGGGGAGTCATGATCTTATTAGGTTGATAATAGTTGATAAAGGAAGAATTAATTTAGAGGGAGTATTTATTTTATATGTATTTAATATTCTTGATATTCCCTATGCATTTAATGTTTGCTTAAGTGTGACGAATCTTATTTAGCTGCAATTTTTCTAAGTGGAAACTTTCATCGGCAAAGCTATTGATCCTTGGGTCTTCAGTCAAGTTTCCTATTTTGGGTTGGATGTTTCTGATGTTTTTGAGTCTAGTAGATCTTGAAGGCCCTTTAGGATTTTTTTTAGTTTTTGTCTCGGAATAGCCAAAGGAGGAGATTTGTAAGGGCACAAGTCTCCGATTAAGTCTTAATGTAGTGTTGGCAAAATTTCGTACAAAAACATTTGAGTCATAAGATAATGTTCATATGTATCCTTCAAGCCTATGACATGTTGAAGTTGAAGACATTGCGGACTACTTATCAAGAGAACATCATTGACAATTTATATGTTCCTCGTTTCACGTCATCAACTTAGTTCCAATCTCTCCCAAGTTATGACTGCACTACATATACATATAGGAGCTTGAACATTTTCTATTGGGTGTAATTTTATTTTAAAATGAATTTTGTATTCAGAAGGTTAATTTTAGAACTTTTAATAAAGTTTTTGGGCGTAAAATTGAATTATGAACTTTCTTTGATTTCGTTTGATAGTTTCGTTCGAACGAGTTTGCCAACAACTTTTACCTTTTGGCCTCTCGAACTTCGTTAGAACGGTCGTTCGAACGAGACTTCGTTCGAACGAAAATCTCGTTCGAACGATATTTCCGGCGGGAAAATATTTTGGAAATTTTTCACAGTTTTTCTCCACTATTCCACTCTTTTGTTCCCACGAACTTTGTCAGAATTAATATGTGCGTGAACCGACTTTGAAAAACCAACTTTTTCATCTTCTACAACCTCTAAGAGAGAGTTTTGAGAGATAAATTACTCCATGAAAAGATTCAAGTTTTGAGTGTTTGTTTTTCAAGAAAATCCTTCTTAAACACTTTTATTTACACCGAACTGTTTAGTTTATTCCAATTATTTCTACTTCTATATATTTTCTTGGAGAGTGTTTGACACTGGGTTTTACTCTACCAAATTGAAGAAAAGTTTGGGTTTACTTCTACAACCCATAAAGAAGAAGTTCATTGTTTTGCTGCGGCATACTCACATGTTGAAAGGCATTGTGCGAGGGTTGACGGTTGTCCAAAAGATTCATTGGTGGATTCCAAGGTTCCGGTGGATTTCGAGATTGTCGACTAGGCCGAGGTTGGTTCAAGACGACTCATCAGGGGCTTGAAGGGAGTCGAGTTGAGTAATTCATTTGTCTTGTACTTGTAAAAGCACCGTACTTAGTGGACTTAAGGCTAGGGCCGTATGAAGTTTTTCCCATTTGGGTTTTCCTCGTACATCGCCGCGTAGTGGTTGTGAATTTATTTATCTTGAAAATCACCTAGAAAGCATGCTTAGGATTAAAAGATAAAATATGGTTTAATTCGCAATCTTGTTTAAATTGGTGCTATAATTTAATTTGGGTAACATTTAAGTTAGTTTAATTCAAGTCAAAAATTTAATTTGTTAAATTTTTTTTGACCTAATTTGTAATATTGAAAATACTGTCTAGGAAAATTGTAGGACTTGTGTTAAATTAATTTTGGGCTAAAAGTAAATTTCTCATAGTTAACTTCAAGCGCTATTTTTGTTTGTGAGAAATCCAAAAATTGGTTTGTGTGAATTTTACGTGTTCACCATAATTCACTTATTTAAGTTTAATTTTAATTTTGTTTTTAGAAATTAAAATTTGTCATTTGAGTGCATTGAACCATCTTTATTCCGCATCTTAAAAGGAAATTTTTAAAGTGAAATATTTTAAAATTGGGGGTCCAACATACCTACTATGCTAATAGTTGTTAAATACTATTATTACGAGATCAATTTTCCAAACCTATAATATTCTCTTTCCAACACTGTATTTATATAGTGGAAATTAATTATATGTGTAGGCCCCTTTTTCTTTCGAGTTTGTTTTAAGGATGACAAAAACAACCTTTCTTATTGAAAAATCTTTTTCCAAATTTTAAACTGCAATAAGTTGTGACTTTGCCAAATTTTATCTTGATTAATCCTAAACATGCATCTAGTGATTAAAACAAGTAAAATAAAGTAACCTCACAAAATTAGACGCCGGATGTACAAGGAAACCACTAAGGTAATAAACCTCGAACGACCCAAGCCAGACAATCACTATGATGTGATATTAGAAAGTACGTAGATAGTCTTACTCACCGACTTGATACCCACAAGTATTGAAGATTTTATGAATCTTCTGCCACTCCTCGATAGGCCCCACGCGAATCCTTCCACAATACTTGTCCACAACACTCGCGCACATGAATGCCTCGGTGTCCATTGATGTAGCTTGGAAATGTCTACGATGTTGAATATGAACTCCTTTGCTTCTTCACCGCAAAACCCAACGAACAGTTCTTAATGAATGAAGAACAAACCACTATGGGGCAAAAAATTATCACTTTTGCATATGATGATGAAATTTCGGATCTTTAGAACTCTAAGGATGTTTTAGACTTTGGAAAACCTCAAAAAACTGGTGCAGAAAACATACTGGATGTAAACATATATTATGTACTGCAACCTTATCTGGAATTTTGAGAAAACACGCCATATATAAAAAAGATGAGGCGGTGGATCGTTCGAACAAGATTAGTCTATCGCTCAAACAAGATGCTTATGTCACTTGAACGACATAGTGATCTCGATTGAACGACTAACAATGTCATTTGAACAACTGTAAACGTGAGATTATGTTTTACACAACTCTAAACCATCTTTATCTCAGAACAAACGAAGTTTAAACATTCTAAAACACTTTAAAAACATTTTAAAACAATTTCTTTGATAAAATAACATCCTTACACATTTTAAATCATTTCTCGATTATCATTAACATTACGCATTCATACCTAAGTGATCTCGAAATGGAATAAAGACGTGAAATGTGCACCAATAAAACCTCATCATAATTTATATTTAAAGCTTGGCCGCAACGTCTTCAATAACCTTTATGTCATTAACTATGTGGGATCGTGCCAAATAAAAAAATCTATATATGGCTCAAAGACATGTTTTTATCCGAGAATAAGTTAAAAACATACAAGGGACTTAATTGAAAATTTTGTCCATATAAATCTCCCCCTTTGACTATTCCGGGACAAAATCCAACAGTGAAATACCTTTAGCCGAGTCATCAAGTCGTATGATGCCTAAATCCCATCCCATAAAACCCAAAATAAAAAATACTAGAAAAGACTAGTAAATGATGGTCCAAGAAGCATGAATTGTCTGAATGTGATGTAGACTTAAAATCTTGAATGTTCTCAGCATACCTATACGCATAAAAAAGACAAATACCCAGTGAAGTTGGAGGTACAAATGACATAAAACATTATGATACTAATGTGAAATAACAATACCAAGATGTACAATCAAAATCCAATCATTTGTTAAACATGTGAGCAAGATAATCATGATGCCATATTGTAATCCAAGATACCAATATGTGTAAACTAAAAAAAATAATCATGAAAGCATATGATCACAAGAATGATATCAACGTGTAATGAAACAAACATTTATGCTCATAAAACAAACTCTCCTCCTACATCACATACATCTATCCCCCTTTTTGTCTCGAATAGATAATCAGTTAAAAATATACTAATTTATGCACAAATCTAGAATAATCAATGAAGTATATCTAAATAAACATGAAAAAACCAACTAATAATGAAAAAAAGATATGAAATCCATAACTAGAAAACAGTAATCAAATGTGAGATATCATCAAAATAGCAAAGATGTGATTAAACAAATAAAGTAGTAACAATCATCATGCATAAATATCATACACTGCATAAAACTTCCCAAAAGTACCAAAACATAAAAATATAATCAATGAATCCAGTAGGTACGAAAATAGAACCAAAAATCCTCAACAGGTTGCACGAACGACTTAGCATCGTCGTTATAATGACATGGACAAGTCGCTCAAACCAGAACATCAATCGAGCTTAAAAACACAAAACAATATACCCTTGCTCAAAGCAACTCATCTCGCTACCTTCTCGCGATCAAACGTGACAAAAATGACTCCAGAAAAAACATGTGGCTTAAACCACGTCTGAACAGTACTTCGCGCTACATCAGGATATCGCTCGAAGGAAGTCTTTGTCTTTTAAACGACATATAAAACTCCCAATTGAAGCGATAAAAAGTATGAAGTTTTGCCCAGTGGAAAAAGTTCCTAAAAAAATTTATTAGGAAGAACAGAAAGCAATAAAATAGACTGAAAATAGAAAACATAAAATATGTAAAAACAATGTGAGTATCATGCCAGCATATAATCAATTTGATCAAACATGGATATGGAGTGAATGGTTGTGAACTACAACAAATGAATCATAAATTTAACACATTGAAACATTCAAGAATCTCATATTGATAGCAATATGTCAACAAACTAAGTTTTAGCCACACACTACACCAAATCTTCCGAATTGTCACAGTCATTGACCTTGACAAGTTGAACTTGTCAAGGTCAATGATCGTGATAATTCTGGGCGAGAGAACGTTTTTTTCACGGTCATGAACCGTAACAAGCTCGTTAGAATTTTCACGGTCATGTCACAGTCAGGGACCGTGATAAGTTTTGTCACGGTTTATGACTGTGACAAGCCCGTGACAGTTTATAAAAAATTGTCACGGTCATTGACTGTGACAATTTTGGGCAGAATTGAACAAAAATCTACTGGGCAGTATGGTCACCGCCACTGGCTAGCAGTATATTTGTACCTGTTATAGTAAAGTTGTACCTGCTCAAACATCATATATCCAAATAAATTAGAGATAATTCAAATATACATTCAAAATCGAAACAATATGCAGACGGGACACCTTCGCGTCATGCTATATTTTTGTCGTTTCAATGCTCGTATTAATTTATTTATTATATTAATCATGTGCTTTGAACACTTTGGAAACTTTAATTGTTCAACATCACCTTCATCTTTATCATAGTCTTCTCCAAAACTTTGGCATTCTCCACAAAGTACCTCAACTGTTCAACTCCATTGTTCGACCCCAATCCCGTAACTTCGATTGTCTTTAGTTGTGATCTCAAATAATTAGGTATATACCATTCCAACCACGATGTCTCGATTTGTTCAAAACAAAATGAAAAACCCTAATATAAGAAGAAACAACATCACCATCAATTATCTCAATTCTATAAACTATTTAGATGGAAGTGATGTTATGAACCTTTGATGTACCTCAAAGATAAGAACCTCTAGAAGAGGACAACTTTTGAGAAAATCCAACACCAATTTCCAGTTCTAGTTCCACTATAAGAATCATCCACTACAAGACACTGCACAAGAGAGATTTTATAAATGAATTGAAAAGTAATAAATCTAAAAAATATAGTCATTTATGCAAGCAACAAAAGCAGAGATATTATGGCTTACCAACAAGGTAGAACATGATAATGAAAGAGACTTTACGTTGGAAATCCTTCGAAGAAGCTTAAATAAACATGTGACATAACCAAGGGCAGAGCCAGGATTATCATAAAGGGTGGGCTAACAACATGCAAATATTCATAATAATAGAATTAAGCTAAAATAAGAAAAAAAAATGACAAAGCATAGTTTAATATTATAATTCATTCACAATAAAAATTAAAATGTATCGAAATTGTGCATGACTAATCTTAAAAGAATTCAAATTCATCAAGTACAAAAAAATTCTACCAAAATTGTGCATACGAGTCTTTGACAATTCATATCCATTGATTACAGAATCTAAGTCCATAGTAAAAGTAAGTTACCGTTAAAAAAAGAGAGACAAGAATTCGACAAGAAATTCATTTCGCATTGAGTTGCGATTCGATTTAATAAATCCCTAACGAAACACAATCATAAATAAAATTTAATAAATGAAATTGAAATCAGAATAATATAATGTAAATATAAAATGAAATTGAAATCGAAATTGAAATTGAAATATTCAGATAAATATAAATATAAATACATTACCTGTAGTGCCACCCAAATAGCTAACTTGAGCTCATATGGCACCTCCTTCCAACTAATGTACCCCGAGCAATCGTGTCAAATATAATTCCTCTGAACACTAAGAAATGCCATAATCCTATGGAGTTATGCTCTGCAAATTCCTTCAAACTGTTGTGTAGCCGAACATCACCAGTTAAATTTATCAATTCCACTTTCCATATTTTCCCATGTTTTGCTAGAGGTTCCAAGTTGTGGGGTATGGAAAGTGGAATTGACAACTTCAACTGGTTATTTTTGTCTACACAATGGTTGGAAGGAATTTGTAGAGTATCACTCCATAGGATTATGGCATTTCTTAGTGTTCGGCTATGAAGAGAATTCTTGCTTCATTTTTTGAGCTAAAGGATAGACGAAGAGATTCAGTCTCCTCTCCACAAATAGGACACCCCAAATAACTACATACTAATCACCTATTAAAGGTAAGAAGCATATATTCATGGATTAGTATAAACAAAACTTTGATTTATAGTATATTTCATTTAATTATGTCTTATTTATATTCGATTTTTAAATTTCAAATTCAAATTCAATTTATAATAGAAAGTTCCTCCAAAAGTAACAACTTTAAGCCACTAAGAATATTATACAGTCCCAAACTCTCCAAACGAGATAATTCGAGGGATCTCATTACAGAGGTAATGACTCTCGAACGAGTCCAAGGGCTATTGAATGCGTACGCATAAGAACTAGAAGGCTAGTATCTATACGCACTATATGTAATTTCAAGTATATTTCATTTAATTATCATATTATATATATATATATATATATATATATATATATATATATTGTTCGATATACAAAGTAATTTTAAAAAAAGTTGAAAAATCCCACCCCCATATGGACAATAATCCAGTGGTCATGCCACTTTTAAAATTAACCAACCCAACATCGATCTAATATAATCTAACATCAAAGTCAACAACGAATGTGTATCCCGTACTCCTTCTAATTCATCTACTCAATTAATTATTTTCATCAATAAACTAACCATTAAAGTATGAAATTATTAATTTACTAATTCACAATGATAGGGAATCCTACTTTCATATTTAATCATATATTAATTTAGTAATTTACAATGAAGGGAAATCATATATTAATTTACTAAAAAAATTAATAATCAATCAATTCGTTTACAAGGGACTCTACGCACAAACATGCACATACATGCACACTACACACACATATACACACACGCTCACATACACACACACACGCAACCCCCCACCCCTACCCCACCACCCACCCCCCATCTCTACCCCCTCCCCCCCCACCCTACCCCACCCCCTTCCCCCACCACACACACACACACAAATAGCCCCACCCCCTTCCCCCATCACACACACACACACATACCCCCTACCCCACCCCCTTCCCCCACCACACACACACACACACACACACACACACACACACAGACCCATCCCCCACCCACCACACACACGCACACACACACATGCACATATATATACACACACACATATATATATATACACACACACACACATATATATAAATGGAAGAGAGAGAGAAACTAACTTGAAAGTAGACAGAGAGAGAGAGAGAGAGAGGGAGCGTAGTGTAGAGAGAGAGAGAAAAAAGGAGGGAAGAAATCGGTGGGGAAAAAAAGGAGGGGCAAGGGTTTTTTGCTGCGAAATTTGTCACGGACTTGTCATGGTCATTGACCGTGACAAGTCTTTGTCACAGACTTATCACGGTCATTGACCATGACAAGGCTAGCCGCTGGAAGGGTGCCAATTTATCCATTTTGTTGTAGTGACATGTGACAATTAATAATTGAGATAAATGAACTAAACGATATACATGCACACAAATCCGAAATATTGACGATTCTACAAACAATAGTGTCATGATGCAATGTTTCAACCCTAGGATTCGTAGTGCAAACCTGTATGAATTTTCAACCAAACTCCCTTAAATATATTTATTTCCTTTTCAAGTTCTTTGGAGGTCTATTTTCCTCAACTTAGAGAAAGCCTATTGGCCTGAATTTTGGCATATTATTCTTTTTATTGCCTTTATTTTTTTCTTTGCGGATTTTTTAAATTGTGGTTTTAACGATGAGTTGATTTTGTACTCTCCCAGCCCTTTCCTGTGAACATTCATCATTTTTTCTATTTATGCAATTATTCCTCATGATAAACGGTTCTTACAAGCACACCTCCTCCTAAGCTACTTATGCATATATGAAAAGATTGAGATAAGAACGTCTCACCCAACGCAAATATGCATGAGATGTCATACATTCATATAAACTCGTGCATGTGTGCTTGAATGACATATATACAAAGTCAAATTCAAATGCATATCAACTTCAAAACAACCGCATAATATAATGGTTAAGACCATTCAATGCATCAATACGTATGACCAAATGTCCTAGTCACTTGCATAACAAAATGATGGGGTCAAATGACACTAATATTCCATATAAAACATGAAATACTCACGATACAAAAACAAAACGAAAATCTATTTTTGTTTTTCTAAAAATGTTTTGACCCAAAAATAAAGTATTTATGTTTTTTTTTTCTCAAAAATATTTAAAACCAAAAATCTTTTTGTTTTTCTTGAAATTTTTTTATTAAAAAATTTTTTTTTTTTTATTTTTCAAATAAGATTCAATAGAAGAAAAATAATATAATTCAAAAGATATACATGTCATAATACTAGCAAGATATAAATCATGATGTAAAGACTAGCGTATGACAAACATGGAAACACAATCACCCTTTAGATCTAACATGTGAAGAATCATGTGCAACTAATTGACAACCATGAAGTTTAATTCCTAAATCCTCTATGTCCAATTTCCCATCCCAAGTTGGTGTGAAATTATGCATGGGAGTGTTGGGAACCGAAACCACTTTATTCTTAAACTTCCTAAGAGCCTTCCTAAGGTCATAGAAAAAACGTATAAGGTGAACTTTCCTACTGCAATGAGAACAAGTGTAAATTCAGAGGGAATGATTACCAAAATCTCAAATTCTCCTCACGTTCCTAGTCGACTCTCTCACACGATTGGTACTGGCTTTGGGAATAGAGACAACGTGATCATCATAGCCTATACCAAACCTATTTCCCTTGATTTGGACGATGCCAAACATCCCATCCAACCTCTCTGACCTAGATTCCAAGTCAAACTTCATCTTACTTTAGCCTTTTAACTTCTCATCTCACTCACTAATCCTAGACTCAAGAAAATGCCTATACTCCTCAAGCTCTATAATCTCTTTCTTCAACGCCTCCATCAAACCACGAAGGCTATCTTTCTCTTTCTCAACATACTCTAGTTTCTCCCTAAGCGTCTTCTCATGTGCCCTAAGATCCTCAACTAAAGCTTCATTATTCTCTATAGCACTCTCATTCAACCTATCTTATAATTTTGAGTTTACCTTTTTCACCTTTATCACTTCCTCATATAACTCCTTAAAGGCAACTTGCAACTCTCCTACATCGATCTCCTCATCCTCACTAGCTTCACCCTCACTCACTTGGGATTCAATGGCCTAGGAAGTGTCATGCACATGAGAATTTTCATAGAAATATTTATCGTCGTCTCTCACATGACATACCATGAGCTCTACAAAGTTACGCCCAATGGGGGAACTCTCTCCCTCTTCCGGTTCACTATCAGTTAAGGTTGCGTTATACACTATCGATTTCTTTCCCTCCTCCTTAAGTCTAGTGGGAGATTAAAAAACCTTGTGACTATACCCCTCGCACTAAAAAACCTATCTGACTCATCCCTATTAACTTTCTCACTCTTGTCCTTAGGGGCAGAATCTACCTTGTTAATCTTGAATTTCTCAAATATTTTGGCATCTTTCGATTTCTTTTAAAATTTAAGAAATTTATTTAACTTCTTTGCCAACAACGCGACATCCTTAAAATCCAAATCAAAATCGAAATCGGAATCATCATCCGAAACTTTAGTCTCCTCTTTTCGGGCTTTCAAAGCAATGCCCTTTTTCTTCTTTGGCACTTCCTTAGAGGTAAATATATCGAGTTCATAGGTTTATAGGTTACCTATAATCTCTTCTAGTTTTGTTGATTCAAGCATACCCAAGGTGTTTAAAACGATCACTTTTGCATCAAAACTACTCGGCAAAGATTTTAAAATTTTCTTTATCACACGGTTGTCGGGTATCTTCTCTCCTAAGTTAAGCGGTGAGTTGACAATATTGGATAACTTAAGGTAAAACTCATCAAACGACTCACTCTCTAACATCTTAATCATCTCAAACTGTGTAGTGAGGTTTTGAAGTTTAGACGCCCTAACCGTGCTAGAGCCCTCGTGACTAAGTGCAAGTATATCCCAAGCCTCTTTTGAAGTTTCACAAGTCATAATCCTATTATACTCTTCTGTTGTGACATTTGAGGAAATAATGTGAAGACATTTACAGTTGTAAAGTGCAAGTCTATGTTTGGATTTCCTCCATGACTAGACGGGTTTTAAAGTAGTAGCCTCACCCTCTCGGGTAAATGGTGGAGTATAACCCTTTTTAACCTCTAATCACACACGCTTATCAATTGATTTTAAAGCACTTCTAATTCGCATTTTCCAATAAGTATAATTTGTGCCATAAAAAATAGGAGCACGAAAACTTTCAAAATTTCTGAAATTCATCCTTAAAAACACAAGGGATCAACACAATAAAAAACATGTTTCTATCTTTGATACCAATTGAGTAGCCCCTTTTTATTTCTAGTGTGTTTTGAGGATGACAAAAATGAACTTTATTTTTGAAAAACCTTTTTCCAAATTTTAAACCGCACCAAATTGTGAACCTATTTTAACTTAGCCAAATTTTATCTTGATTAATCCTAAACATGCATCTAGTGATTAAAACAAGTAAAATAAAATAAGCTCATAAAATTCGAAGCCGTATGTACGAGGAAACCACTAAGGGAAAAAACCTCGGACTGCTCATGCCAGACAATCCCAATGATATGGTATTTAAAAGTACATAGATAGTCTTACTCAACGACTCGATCCCCATAAGTCTTGAAACTTATCTAAATCTTTGACCACTCCTCCGCAGTGCCCATATAAATCCTTCAACGATACCTATACACAACACTCGCATCCACAAATGCCTCGTTGTCCACCAATGTACCTTGGAAATGTCTATAATGTTGAACATGAACTCCTTCGCTTCTTCACTACACACCCAACGAACAATTCTTCAATGA
The DNA here is from genome assembly GCA_949130495.1 of Sambucus nigra. Classification (NCBI taxonomy): domain Eukaryota; kingdom Viridiplantae; phylum Streptophyta; class Magnoliopsida; order Dipsacales; family Adoxaceae; genus Sambucus; species Sambucus nigra. The sequence goes on from OX422224.1 coordinate 258,260,464, forward strand.
AGGAAGAATAAACCACTATGGTGAAAAAAATATTACTTTTGCATATGATGATGAAAGTTGGGATCTTTGAAAATCTAAGGATGTTTTAGAGTTTGGAAAACATTATAAAACTTCTGCTACAAAATGTACTGAATGTAAACAGATTTTCTGGACTGCAGCATTCTCTGAAATTCTAAGAAAACACGCCTTATATAGAAAGGTTGAGGCAGTGGATCGTTCAAACGAGATTAGCCTGTCACTCGAATGAGATCCCTATATTGCTCGAACGATATAATGATCTTTCTTGAATGACTAACAATGTCGTTTGAACAACTATAAACGTGAGTTTGTGTTTTACACAACTCTAAACCATCTTTATCTTAGAATAAACAAAGTTTAAATTTTCTAAAACATTTTAAAATAATTTCTTTAATAAAGTAACATCCTTAAACATTTTAAATCATTTTCCAAGTTTTATTAACATTACGGATTCATACCTGAGTGATCTCGGAATGCAATGAAAACATGAAACGAGCACCAATAAAATCTTGGCATAATTTCTCTTTGAAGCTTGACCGCTACGTCTTCAATAAACTTTATGCTATAGACTGTGTGAGAGTGTGACAAATAAAAAGTCTATCTATGACTCAATGATATGTTTTTTTCCTGAGAATAAGTCAAAGACATATAAACGACTCATGTTGAAATTTTGTCCTTACAATGTGTGAAATAATTTTATTTCCCGAATCATATACAACTTACGATGATCTTTTACCAATACTAATACCATGATAATATGAGATAGTTGACATATGATCGATCTTCATATAAGCAGATGATATGTAAAATCTTCGCTACGCAAACTTATGTGACGATACATGACATATGCAAAACTTGTAAAAATGTCGATTAATTAGATGAAATCCCTGTTGTTTTTAGTTCTGGCCATGTCAAGTATCTGTTATACGATAATGTTATATAACCTGCAAATCACCAGAAGAATGATATGAGAAAAATCATCCAAGTTATATAAAATTACAAACTCAAACAAATGAGTTATCATTTTATGATACATCATAGACGATGTGACTATCATGAGTATTTGAATCTCTAAAAATGTGGAAATTTTAAGGACGAATTTTTTTAATGTGGGGAGATTGTAATACCCTGAAGTTTATTTTAATTTATGTGGAATTAATTATGTGTCAAAATAAAATTGTTATTTTTATCGACATATAAAATAATAAATTTCAAATACCGAGTAGAATTTTTTTTCTACATATGTCATATATCATATTTAAAGTAAATTTTGGTTCAAATCTACATTATATATGCCAAGATCCAAGTTTAGTTTTGTTATTAAAATTAAAATAAAACTTATACGTTATAAAGTATAAATTTCAGGAAAAATAAGTTTAAGGGATAAAAGTGGAAAAAAAAAATTAAATATCCAAAATATCTGAAGTTACTTTTTGTCCTATATTATTTTAAGGAAAACATTATAATGAAAGTTTATAATTATCCTATTCGGTTTGTTTAAAAAAAAGAAAAAAAAAGTATCCACCATGCTTGTTGAAAGAAGAAAAAAAAAGGAAAAAGAAAAAAGATCTTAGCTGACTTACTCTATTACCCCCCATATATAAACAACCATAAACCAACTAAAGTTGGGTTTTTAAAATAAAGGAAATAAAGACCACTCCATCTTTAAAAATCTAACAGGTATGCCATTTCCTTTTATTGACTTTTTCGACACTTTCTTTTTATGATAAGAATAATATATATATATATATATATATATATATATATAGAGAGAGAGAGAGAGAGAGAGAGAGAGAGAGAGAGGCTATACTACATCATGCTCTATACATCACCCATGCATCACGCCTAATTCTAGGCCCTAAAAACTTTTTTTCTAATTTTATATTTTTTTCCTTGAAATTAACACTTTGTAGCTATTTTTAAAAAATCCACAAAAAATTGCTAAAAATACCTTATTTATAAGGGTCAGCGCCACCAGCTTTTTCTGGATTTTTTAAAAATAGGTAAAAATATATTTTGACCTAATTTTTTGCATATTGGTTGATTGGAAGGTTAATTTCAAGGGAAAAATATAAGATTTGAAAAAAAGTTATCTGGAGCCTAGAATTAGGTGTGATGTACGGTGCATGATGTAGGTGAGCCTTCCTCTCTCTCTCTCTCTCTCTCTATCTATCTATCTATCTATCTATCTATATATATATATATATATATATATATATATATATATATATATATATATATATATATATATATAGGAGAAGGCTCTCTCTCTCTCTCTATATATATAAGAGAAGGCTCACCTACATCATGCTCTATACATCATCCATACATCACACCTAGTTGTAGGCCCTAAAAAACATTTTTTTCCAATTTTTTTTTTCTCTTGAAATTAATCTTCTAATAAACCCATGTTTAAAAAAAATTATGTAAAAATACATTTTGTAGTTGTTTTTAAAAAACCTACAAAAACAACTCAAAATACTTTATTTATAAGGGTCTGCGCCAACAATTTTTTGTGAATTTTTTAAAAATAGCTACAAAATGTATTTTGATCTAAATTTTTTAATATGGTTTGATTAGAAGGTTAATTTCAAGAGAAAAATAAAAATTTGGGAGAAAAGGTTTCTTAGGATCTAGAACTAGTGTAATACCCCGTATTTCTGAATATTCCAAATATTCTATTTAATTAAATTGGAGAATTAAATGAGAAAATACGGCTTAATTTAAATTACGTAAGAGTAGTAATTTATAGAGTTTTATTTAAAATTGTAATTTTGGAATATTAATCGAGAGATAGATACCGGTTTATATTGCCTCATTATATTTACTTAGTGCGAGTGGTAAATAGTTACTTAACGCGTGTAGACCGTGTTGGGGTGAGAACGAGTAATATTTTTTAAGTGACTCAAATGATAATTTAGAGGTCACAGATGAGTCTGCAACGGTCAAATTAGTCAAAATAGTATACCCGAGGGTACTAGTTGAGTCCCGGGGTAATTTTGGACTAAACCGAGACCGTTCGGGGGCATTTTGGTCTTTTAACATGAGAGGGTATGGAGACCTACGAAATTGAGAGCTTTATATCAGCCGTATGATAGAGGGGTTAGGGTTAGAAAACCCATGAAAACACACCATAGCCATTAGAGATAAGAGAGAAACCATTCTCAAGGAAAAAGGAAGAATTGGGAAGGATTCAAAGGAGATTTTCACAATCAACTTGTTGGGGAAGAAGGATTGAAGGATGAAGATCATCAATCATCAATAACAACCACGAAATCAGACCCTACTGATCATAAGTCAAGTTGTTTATTGCAAAAAAATTATAAAGTTATAATACCCATGTGTAGGGTTTTTGAATAGTCTTGCTTACATCAATATCTTGATAGGAGAATGATGATATTTATACATGTTGGGATAAGAATCGCATGTATAATGATTTAACTAATGTAGAGGATTAATATTCAGATTATACTTCATGATTTTTCGAAATAAAATCTAGATTTTGAATGAAAATATGAGAAGAACACCATAACTAGGGTTTCAAGAAATTCTGGGTTTAATTCACTTTTTCTTTGAAGGAATTGGAGTTTTGATGTATTTGACACGCTAGAAATTGTCCTAGTGTATGTGAAAACATGTTATGATCATTGGGTCGAAGTTTGGTGGACTATAATGGAGTTTGAAGATTTGTTAATGGAGTAAAAGCTTAACGAAGAAGACGAACTGCGTCTCTCCCTATTCGATCGATCGATCGATCTCGAACTATCGATCGATCGACTATGTCAATCGATCGAACCCAGCAGTCGATCGATCGACGCAAGCTGTTTTTCCCAAATTTTTCGTGTTTAAGTCTTCGTTGATTTTCGGGAATGAATTAGTATCCTAGGATTTACATTATACTTATATGGGAGTGAGAATAAGACTAGTAGGTATATTGTTGAGGTCCTATAAGGCCATTGGGTGTAGGGCTTGGATTACGGACCGATGAGAATAAATTCGATTTAGTAGAGTATCGGGGAATTCGGAATTTAGTTACGAGGCAAAGTAAATTTAATTTAAGTAATAAACCAGTAGGGTAAGTAATAACTACTGAAATTATATGTGAGGGGTAACTAGGACCCTTAGAGTTGCGTGAATACTCGAATAAATGCAATAGTGAAATAAATTATAAATTAATGAGTACGGTGGATATAAGTAAAAATATATTTCGTACATGCATGATTTGATGGGTCGGGTGTGTACCTACTAAATTATATAAAAGTTTGGGTTAAGATAATTTTACCTAAATTAATTATGTTAGGGTCGATGAGACATTCTGAACTAACATAAAGTTATTATATGTTTGGGGTCGATGAGAAATGTCGAACCAAACCTTGAACTGGTGTCGCGATGAAAGAGTCCCGAACCAGAATATGTGTATATATATATTTTTTAAATAGTTGGGGTCGATGGATAATTACGAACCAACTCCCACTTGGGGTTGATGAATCATTCTGAACCAAGAGATCTTTATTTGTGTATATAAATAATTGGGGTCGATGTATCATTCCGAACCAATTCTTACTTGGGGTCGATGAATCATTCCGAACCAAGAGTCCTTGACGTGTATAAAATGGGCAAAATAGTAATGACTGATATTTAGTATATATTGTGTGTGAAATATATACTTGATGATATTCTACTTCTGTGTATTAGTAGATTGATATATATATTATGTATTTAAAGATACATACTGAAATGGTAAGTTAAATAGTGAAACTTAATTACGAAATGCACCTTTAGATAGAGAAAATCCATTTAGTAATTTAAGTAGCGAAACTTAATTACACAAGTGGGAAGACAACAATTGTGATAATTATAGTAATTTTTGTAGTGAAACTAAATGAGAAGTCTTGAAAAATAACATAGATGAAATGTTACTTGAGAATTAATTAACATACGCGAGATGTTAGTGAAACGGTTGTACTGTATGGGCAGTACTGGAACTTAGGTACAGATAAGTTCAGTTGACTACTTTGGTTTTAGTTAGCTTGGGAGGTATGGCTAGATAAACTAAGTGTAGAACGTTAGGTGTGCACAAAAGATGAGGGGTGAGTAAACTCAAGAGAGTGTACGAGAACCTAACATGTGCAATCAATAACCGCATTTTATATTGTGATAAACGCTTGTTAAATATTTTCAAAATGTTTTGAGTACTAACTCTTGCTATAAAATATTTTCAAAACCTTTTAGGTGTCCAGCCACAGGAACACCATGTATGATGATCCATTCCAGGGACTCGAAGCTGTAGTATGGTGGATGCTTACAGGATTTTGATTAGATGGTATCTCTTATTCAGATCTAGTGCAGGATCTCTCACTATTCTTGGTATGGACTTGTGGTCCGGTATTAGTCTCAGATGTTTAGTTTCAAATTAGTGGATTGTTCTTGTTTTATTGTTCTTTGGGAATTTTTAGCCGATGGTTTATTCGGTATTACTCTTATTATTTTGTACTTACACTTTGTTGATTGGGTTATAGTACATGATTATTTTGTTTCCGCATGGTTGGTTTATCTATTTTAAGAAAGATAAAATTTGGCACCGGTCTAATTTTACTTAGGGGATTAGTAATTAAAACGTTTTCGACAGTGATGCTAAGAATGAACCATTTGAGAAACCTGCTTTAATTTAATAAAGGCCTGATCACCCGATGTTTAATTAGGCGGGGTGTCACAGATGGTATCAGAGCATCAGGTTCTAGTGTCCATAGGATCTGTACGGCTTACTACGTTTTCAGCGTATCGTTTGATTGATATAGAGCCCTATCTTAGGATTATTGTACTCCTCTACGTACGTAGTTTACGTTCTCCTGCTATTTAGTAGATGTAGTGTTATATATACGAGTTCGATTGGGCACGGTACGTCGAATATGGCGGTAGGACCAACATTGGCGTTAGAAGGACTGTAGGAGGGAGGAGCTCGACATAAATCATGGAGTGTTCGAAGATGGTAACCATGGGAGAGATGATCATTGTCGAGGTCGACCCTAGTGTGTAATGGAAGTAGATGATGCAAGGGTTGTTGAGGCATAGCAGGCATTTTTTTTCTAAATGCTGCGATGGCAAAGTGGGATGCTAATCTAGACCCGCCCAATGCAGTGATAATGGGAGGAGGTCTGAAGAAATTTTGATGAGAACGAGCTGTAAAAATGTGATAAAACGGCGACTGTGCATGTTAACCAATGGAAGTAGTGTGTCCAGAGGTTTCGGCATTTAGGGATAGAGTAGAAATACCCAGAAATGAAAATTTGAGTAAATTTTTGAGGCAACGTGGCGAGGATACCAATCACCGCATCCGGACCGAGGGTCCGTATACAAATAGAGAGACCTTACGTATAGTTTAACCGCAAAGTTATCCAATGATGATTCAGAAGCGAAGTGAATGGAAATACCTAAACCCATCACGTGAAATCCTGGTAGAGGCCAACCGTGTTTCCCCATTTTTGATCCTCTAGATCAACAACTCCATCGGGAAATACTTCCTTCACAATGAATGAACATGACCATCGTGACCGTAATTTTTTGGGAAACAAGTGCAACCTCGAGTTGTAGAGAAGTACTTTTTAGCCCGAATGAAACTCCTCACGTTGAATGATTCAGTCGTGAGCTCGTTTCATTCGTTCTTTTGAGATTTTAGTACTTTCATACGCACCATTGCGTATTTCTTCTAACTCATTCAACTGAAGTTTACGTGTTTCACCGGCTTTTTCCATGATAAAGTTCACCCTTTTAATAGCCCAATACGCTTTGTGTTCAATTTCAACAGGAAGATGACAAGGTTTGCCATATACAAAACGAAATGGGGACATCCCAAGGGGGTTCTTGTAAGCAATTCGATAAGCCCAGAGCGCATCATTTAATCTTAGAGACCAATCTTTCCTGTTAGGTTCGACTGTCTTTTCCAAGATATGCTTGATTTTTCGATTAGCTAACTCGGCTTAGCCATTCGATTGAGGGTGATAAGTCGTTCCAACTTTATGGACGACCCCATACTTTCGCAGGAGCTTTTCTATCGGCCTATTGCAAAAATGAGTGCCATTATCACTGATGATAGCCTTAAGAACTCCGAATCGAGAAAGTATGTGTTCTTGTATGAACTTTATCACCACTTTATTATCATTCATCCTTATAGCTATGGCCTCTACCCATTTTGAGACGTAGTCTACTGCGACGAGGATGTATAGAAAAATAAAAGAGGTTGGAAAAGACCCCATGAAGTCAATACCCCAACAATCAAACAACTCTAAGACAAGTATGGGGGTCAATGGCATCATGTCACGACGAGTAATAGCTCCCACTCTTTGGCACCTATTACATGATTTGTAAAAAGTATTCACATCCCAGAAGATTGTGGGCCAATAGAGACCGCTTTGCAGGATTTTCGCAGCATCTTTATTTTTGGAGAAATTATCTCCACATGCTTTCGTATGACAAAATCAAATTACTCGTTGAATTTCTTCATCAGGTACACATTTTCGAATGATTTGATCAGTACAATACTTAAACAAATATGGATCATCATAAAAGAACATGCGTGACCAAGTAATGAACTTCCTTCTCTCTTGCGGAGTCCAAATGGAGGGAACAACTCCAGTGACAAGGTAATTGACTATATCCGCAAACTAAGGAAGAGTAGAAGTAGCAAAAAGATTTTCATCCAAAAAATACTCGTCTATGGGGATGGGATCAATAGGTACGTCAGACGAGAGGCGTGACAAATGGTCAGCAACGACGTTTTCTACTCCTTTCTTATCTTGTATCGAGAGATTAAACTCTTGTAGGAGTAGGATCCACCTAATTAGGCGTCGTTTGCCATCTTTCTTGGTCAGAAGATATTTAAGGGCTGAGCGATCAGTGAAACAAATGATGGGCGACCCAACAATGTAGGAGCGGAATTTGTCGAGAGAAAAAATGACTGTTAGTAATTCTTTCTCCGTGGTGGAGTAGTTAAGCTAGGGGAAAGGTAATGTGCTACTAGCATAGTAAATAACATGAGCTTTCTTGTCTTTTCTTTGTCCGAGAACATCCCCATTCGCGTAATCACTTGCATCACACATAAGCTCAAATGGGAGTGACCAATCGGGAGCTTGCATGATAGGAGCAGAAATTAGCATGCTTTTGAGTTTATCAAAAGCTTATTAGCATGCCTTATTCCACTTAAAAGGAGTGTCCTTCATGAGAAGATTACTCAAAGGTCTAGCGATGGCGCTAAAGTCGTTGATAAATCTCGGGTAAAATGCAGCAAGGCCTAAAAAGGACCTCACAACTTTAAGTGATTTAGGCGGGGGTAACTCAGCTATTACTTCTATTTTTGCTCGATCAACCTCAATTCCCCTAGATGAGACTATGTGGCCCATAACTACACCCTCATTTACCATAAAATGGCATTTTTCCCAATTGAGGACCAAGTCTTTTTCCACACACCAGAATAAAAGTTTTTCAAGATTAGCCAAATATTGGTCGAAAGATGGACCAAAAATGCTGAAATCGCCCATGAACACCTCAAGAGCGTTTTCTATCATATTGCTAAAGAGACTTAACATGCACCTTTGAAAAGTTGCTGGCGCATTACATAACCCAAAAGGCATACGTTTGTAGGGAAACGTACCAAACGGACATGTAAAAGTCATCTTTTCTTGATCAAGTACATCCACTTCAATCTGATTATATCCAGAATACCCATCTAGGAAGCAATAGTAAGGATGGCCTACTACTCGTTCATTCACTTGGTCGATAAACAGCAAGGAAAAATGGTATTTTCTTATTCTGGCAATGAGTTTTCGATAATTAATGCAAACAAGCCACCCAGTGGTGGTGCGTTGAGGTATTAATTCTCCCTTAGCATTTTCAACCACAGTCATACCCGATTTTTTTGGAACAACCTGAATTGCGCCCACCCATTTACTATCGAAAATGGGATAGATAATCCCAGCATCCAGCAATTTGATGATTTTCGCTCGAACTACATCTTTCATGGTTGGGTTCAGTCATCTTTACATCTCTTGCGAGGGCTTCACCTCCTCATCGAGGTGGATTTTATGGGTACAAATCAAGGGACTTATACCTTTCAAATCTGCTATAGTCCAACCAAATGCACTCCTATGCTTTCGCAACACATTCAACAACATGCCCTCTTGCTCTCTTTTTTAAACTGGAAGAAATAACCACATGAAATGTATCATCTTCTCCTAGAAAAGCATATTTTACATGAGAGGGTAGTTCCTTTAACTCAAGACTGGGAAATCTCTCTTCAGAGGGGATCATGAGTGACTCCCTTGAGGGTAATTCCTCAAATCTAGAAATCCAGTCAACATCTCTCAACTTCTCAAAACTCACCTCTTCTTGCAACTAAGCTCCCAACTCTTCCACCTCACGCTCAAACTCAGTATAAGAATTCTTATTCTCAACACCTTGCACCAAAAAAACTTCAAGTGCATCTCCACCTATGATCCTCTCGATGTGCTTATCCACCACTTCTTCAATAAGATAAACCTCATGAATTTCATCCTCATCACCCATTTGGTTAGCAACATTGAAAATATTGGTCTCGAGAGTCATATTTCCAAAAGTGAGTTGCATTTGTCCATTACGTGTATTGATTAAAGCATTTGCAGTAGCTAAAAATGGACGACCCAAAATTATGGGAACATGATTAATCGAATGAGGGGAGGGCTTCGTGTCCCGAATGACAAAATAAACCAGGAAGTAAAATGTGTTTACTTGAACTATCACATCCTCCACAACCCCACGAGGCACTTTCACTGTTCGATCTGCTAACTGTAGGGTGATTCGGGTAGGTTTAAGATCACCTAAATCAAGCTGCTTATAGATAGAATATGGAAGGATGTTCACACTCGCACCTAAATCAAGCAAAGCTTTTTCGACTTTACTTTCTCCTATAACACACGAAATTGTAGGTGCACCAGGATCCTTAAATTTTGGTGGAAGATCATTAAGAAGGACCGAACTCACATTTTGTGCCAAAAAGACATTTTTCTTCACCTTAAGTCGTCGTTTGATAGTCAAAAGATCTTTGATGACTTTGGCATATGATGGAATTTGTTGGATAGCATCCAGAAACGGCAAGTTTGACTTCACTTGCTTCAGAACATCTAACACTTCAGTACGCGAAGCCCCCTTTTTGGGTGGTGGTAAGCATTGAGGAAATGGAGTAGCAGTGGGCAATTTTACTTTGATTTCAGGTTTAGCTCCTTCATCCTTATCTTCCATGTGCAATGGAGGCTCTTCAGATTCTGAAGCTTCTTTAGCTTTAGATTCCTTAGGAGATGGTGGTGCTAAATCAATTACACGACCACTACGTAGAGTAGTGACAACCTGACATTGTTCTGGCAAATCTGATGAAGTAGAGCTAATCGTAGTTTGCCCTTGAAGGGGGGGGGGGTCTTTGGCCTTGAGCTGGGAATTTACCCTTCTCCTGAGTATTTAATGTAGATTGCATCCTAGAGATGCTAGTATGAATTTCTGTGAACATTCGATTATACTTAGCATTGCTCTCCTTCTGAGATTGGATGAATGGATTCATATTATCCTCAAGAGATCTCATTGGTGGAGTGACATAAGTACCAGGAGGTGGTGGCTGCATAGGGTTTGGCATTGGAGGAGACATTTGCTGAAATTGAGGAGGGGGTGGTGGCAAAGCCACATGTGGATTGGGAGCCATCCCACCTTGGGGTTGTCCATAGTTGAAACCAGGATGATTCCTCCAAGATTGATTATATGCATTCCCTTGCAGTGCATTAAAATTTTCATGAAACCCTCCTATCGCCTCTACTTGCTCCGTGTACATTGCCTTGTATGCAGGGATGGTAGGACATCCTTTGGTAGAATGACCAGCAGCACAAATGGAACACACTTTCTCCTTTCCGGCTTGCATGGGTCCAGCTACTTCTCTTATTCGAACTTCAAGCATGTCTCTGAAATTATTTTCCAATTGGTTAAATTTTTTATCTAACAAAGTGTCCTTGTCCAAGTGATAAATACCGGACGCAATAGACGAGTTGGACACTTGTCGATATCTGTTTTGACTATTGGGGTTAGAAACATCCCATGCTTGCGTAGCCTCCGCTACGTATTTCAGATGGGCCTCTGCATCGATCGAGTATAACTCCCAAAAATTTCTTTCACACATAGTCTGAACAAGTTGTTTAGATGCTAAAGTAAGCCTTTGATGAAAAAATGAAATAAGGTGATGTTTTTCGAATCCATAATGGGGGCAAGCACTAACTAAATCCTGAAATCTTTCCCAACACTTATCGAAAGCCTCATTCTCATTTTGCCGAAAAGCTTGTATTTGAGCTTTGACAGAATTGGTTTTGTGTTGTGGAAAGAACTTGGATAGGAACTTAGTTTGCATATCTCTCCAGGTTAAAACAAAATTCGAAGGTAGTGACCATAACCAAGTCTTAGCTTTATCCTTTAAGGAAAAAGGGAAAACCTTTAACCGGATAACATCTTGTGGGCAAGTTTGGTCACCAAACGTCTCAACACAAAACCGGATAACATCTTGTGACCATAACCAAGTCTTAGCTTTATCCTTTAAGGAAAAAAAATTCTAGTTTTGTTTCTAGCCCTTTTCTTTTAGGTTCGAGATTTAGGAACCTTCCTTTGGGAAGTAATAAAAGGGTATTATAGGTTTATGTTAGAGAGTCAAATACCCTAGGACAACATGGGTTTAATTGGTCTTATCCCAAGGGTTAGTTATAGATTTTAATGTTTGGTATGAGATAGGAAGTCGACCTAGAACTAACGGGGCATAAAATGGTAATAGTTTAAACTCTTGGGAGACTAGTATTGTGGAAAATTACCTTTGATGAATTATGATGTTACTTTGGACTCTTGTAGATTAGTGTGAGGACAATTACACTTAGGGTCCTAGGTCATTAATAAAACAAGACTATGAGAATAAGAAATGCACATTCTAAAATTGGTATTTCATCATTGAAAATAAACGGTTTTGAGAATGTAAAATGTGAATGTTTTCAAATGGAAAAAGAAATGATTTTCATAAATTATAATTTATGTAAACACACCTCTCTAAATATCTATCATAAGGTAAGTTACGCGCATGGGTGAAGTCCCCTGGCTAGTGAATGCAGGGTGAATATAGTCTTCTGCCATACGACCGGTTATTATATTATATGTTTATTTTGTGAAGTGAGGTAATTATGGGTGTGGTTATGACTCGTTGTCACAGGTATATGGTGCTTCCTGACGTCTCACATTGTAGGAAGCACAGGTTGTCTTGTTTGATTGGCCCTAGAAGATGATAGCCATTTAGGGGCGCTCACAGTGGGGAAACCCGAATGGGCGGTCTTAGAATCGTTATATGATATGAAATATAACTATTCATAATAATGTGGGACATTATTGATGTTAAAGCATTTTATGATAATAAATTTTCTTTAAATACATTTCCTGGATGGAAGAAGGGAAATGGGAGTTATGAGATGAAATTGAATTGGTAAAATATTTGGTGAAATAAATTGATTCACATATATGTTTCCTAAAGAGAAAAAGGAACTGTGCATTTAAATTGTGAATACTTGAAATGAAGTCTCATTGAGAAAGTAGAGGAGTTCTCCCTTATTTATATGAACCTTTAGCATTTTCATTGATATTGCACTAGGTTGTGCTTTTAGATCGAGAGGCGAGAAAGTTTATTTTAAATTGCGAGAGAAGTTAAGTTGATGTTGATGATTAGAGATTCATAACTGTCATGCATTTTAGTCACATGGTAATCATATCAAACCGGGTCCTGACCCGTCTATATCTCTTGTTTTGCATGCATTCCTTGTTCGTTCAGGTGCTGTACGGGAAGGACACCCGTATTGACCGTTCCATTCCAGTTGTCCTGGAGCTATAGCATTTTTCGGATGTTATAGGATATTCATTATAGACGCTTCTATCTTTTGTACTCTAGTTATGTTCAGTGAATTCATTCGGGCGTGTTGCCCATGCTTTGTAAGCATTTATTATAATGTGATATTAAATTGTAATACTCGGTGTAACCTGTTTGTATTAGTCTGTTAACCGACAGCTTATTCGGTTATTATTTTATGCATCTTGCATTTCTAGTACTCGTTGATATTTGGTACCCACCTACTTTTCAAATTGGATTGTCTAAGTGCTTTTCTTTTAACTTATAAATTTTAAATCTGTGAGTCCGTTTTCTTAAATAAGGGTGGTTATCTCATATTATTAATTTAACGATAGTGATGCTAAGAATGGACCATCTATGATTCCGGTGATTATTGGAGTATCGGGCTGGCCACCCCTTATTTTAGTAGGCGGGTTGTCACAAGAAGTTAGTCCTTAGTGCTTATATTTATATTAGTATATATCTCGACGATCGACAGTGCCAAGGAGTAGTGTATCAGGGGGGGGGGGTTTCTTGTTTGGATTTTTCTTTCAAGACGTCCCATGCACGAAACACCATTCACTGTTGAGAATTGGGAATAATTAATTAATCATTATATAAGATTTGGGTTATACGCATCATGCATTAAGGGCATAATGAATCTTGATAATTAATACTGCCAAGGAGTAGTGTATCGGGGGGTTTCTTATTTGGATTTCGCTTGCGAGACGTCCCATGCACGAACCGCACTGCAGCATTGAGAATTTGGACAAGTTTAGTCGTTAGCACTTAGATGCTAATAACTCATATATATATATATATATATATATATATATATATATATATATATATATATATATATATGTAACACCCCGTATTTTCATGCATTATATATTTAATTACTTCGGGAATTGAAAATTACTTGTGAGTCGTAATTTTAATTCAATTAATTAGGGAAATTTTATGTAAATATTAATCGGGAAGTGAATGGTTAATATTTAAGGAAAACTTATTTACTAAGTGAATAGTAATATTGTATTTACGTCATTTCGGATATTAATGATGGGATATGTACTTATTTCAGCCGGGAGTCGGTATAGACTAATTTGGGTGTGAAATAAGGACTTTTTAGAAATTAATTGGGATGCTAATTCTGAGTGTATGGTTGAGTTCGGATGGGCTGAGATAGTCGAAAAAGTGTACCTGGGGTAGTAAACGGGTCACGGGACGTTTTTAGGCGTAGCCGGGCCCACACAGGGGCATTTGGGTCACTTGGGCTTGGCCCATTAGGTAAAAAACGAAATTTATGTTAATTAAACAAATAAAAGAAATAAGAGAATGACTGAATTAATTAGATAAAGGACTTAGGGGGTTAGGAAATCCTAACAGCAGCCAAAGACAAATTTGGGGATCACAGGAGAGCATAAGGGAGTCATCTTCAACCTTGAGCACTCACGGTTCCAAATTCAGACTCTACGAACCCTAAGGCAAGTGGTTAACTTGCTATAGCATGTAAAGTGTATTTCAATTCATATTCATGTGATGTGTGTAATCAAAAAAATTCATTTTGGGTTTTAAAGGGGTATAAACATGGGGTTTTGTAAATCATGAATCTGATTTATAAATGGATTAGAAAATCATATATAATCTGGGTTGTGTTTTTATATCTGGTAAGATGTGTAAACCGGATGATTTAGATACGAATTGGGTGGAAAGAAATTGATGTTTAAATGGTCTAAAGACTGAATATAAATTTACCCCAAATCTGTGAAAACAGTAGAGAAAGTGAAATTTTGATGTTGATGGACTTTATAGAGGTTTCATATAAGGTATTTGATGTTTATTATCGATGGGAACGCCTAGTTTTCAGTGTAGAAGAAACTAGGGTTTGGAGGTGGGCGTCCATGGCTGAAACAACCAACTCAAGGAAGACGAGGACCTACTCGATCGATCGATCGAAGGGGGACCATCAATCGATCGAAGGGGGACCATCGATCGATCGATGGTTCGGAAATTTTGACAGTTCGCCCAGTTTTCTTTTATATGTAGAAAAATTTAATTTAATATTTTTCCATGCCTTAAATTGTTGAGTAATTAATACATGGAATTGAAATCTAATTAATAGTGAATAAACTTAATTAGAATTTGAAGGCGTCTTAGTGTGACATCATAATTTAAAAATTTATGGGTTTTGGAAATTAGGTGTTAGGTGCGACACACTAAGGTTGAATTTTGGAAAGTTTGTTCGAAAGGATTAAATATGGATATAGTGAACAAGTCCAGGAATAACGGTTGAGGAATACCGAGATATAAATTTTATTTAGGTAAAGGCTAAATAATTTAGAGTCGGTGATTGAGACTCGAGTGATGTTAATTCGGGCCACGAAAGTAAGTCCGGATATATTTGGTTAGGGCGTTACCAAATGAAATTAATGTGTAAATTAATTAAAAATTCGAGTTGGGCCACAAACTCATTATAAAATGGAATAGGCTTGTGTTACGGACTTAGTACACGGTATAGCAGGGATATTTTTACATTTACATATATATATATATATATATATATATATATATATATATATATATATATATATATATATATATATATGGGTGTGCTTTAATAGCAGTGATAGATATTATTATTATATTCTCTAGTGCTATAGGGGGAGGTTGCGCGTAGTGGATGAATCCCCTAGCTTGAGGAGTAGGGCGAGTATAATCCCAGGTCATAGCGTTCGTTATATAGGTGAGGGGCATCTCACTTTCAGGGAAGGAATATGACCGGCTCCAATATTTAAGTAATAACCAAGTTAGGGAGAAATTCTGACTTGGGGTAACTCGGTCAGGTGAATATACCTAGTGGGATAACACTTTAGAGGATTTTTACCCGGTGAGACTTTACTCGGGGAAAAAATACTATTATTAAATGTTATATTAGTACGTTTGTGAATACTGTAATGTGACTGAGTATATAATTAAGTAAATAATTATGTGCGGGCTAATTAATACAAATCATGAGTTGTATTATATGTATAACAGTTGTGGAAGTTATAAGAAATTAAAAAGGGAAATGATTTAATTAAGTTAATGATGATAATAACTTAAAAATCATAATTAAGGTATACTCGGTTAGAGTAGGGTGTTTGCAAAGGACTTTATAATTTATCTAGTCATAAGATGACAAACTAGGTGAATTTATTTAAGGCGTTAGTAGTGCACATTAGAGGAGGGGTGAGGATGTCCTCAAGGGAGTGCGACACTAACTAAAATATAGAGAACATGCATATTTATTTATTACTGCAAGTTAATCATTTGTTAAATATTTTTCAAATGTTTTTGGGTACTATCCCTGGCTATAAATTTTTTTAAAAACCTTTTAGGTGTCCAGCCACAGGGACGCCAGGCTTGACTCTGTTTCAGGGAATTCGTTACTGCAGCATATGTGGATGTTGCGGGAGTTTTGATAGACGCCTCATTCTTTCATTCTAGTGTAGAGACTTCTATCAGTTATTTCGAGCATGTCGCTCACAGTTCATTTAGTTTTTGTCAGACTTATTGAGATTGATTACTTGTCTTTATTTTATATTTGTTGGATTTTTTTGGGCGGATGGTTTATTCCGTTAGTCATTTAATCGTGTATGGTAGTTTTAATTAATTGTGATTAATTGTGTGATTTTATTTTCCGCATGAGTTTTCACTTAAGTTAATGAAAGATAAAACTTGGCACCAGTCAAATTTTCTCACTTAGGTGGTTAGTAATTAAAAAGATGACAGTGATGCTAAGGATGATCCAACTGAGAAACCTGTTCTAACTTAATTTAGGACTGATCACCCGGGTTTATTAGGAGGGGTGTCACAATATATATATATATATATATATAATAAGGAGTAGAATAGTTGGCACTATTCCATAAGTTGATAACTTAATCAGAGGCTAGGATTGAACCAACAAGGCAACAATCCAATGGTTGAGATTAAAATACCCATATTCCCATTTTGTCCCTCAAATATTTGGTCTCCCCCTCTTTTGACACCTTCATTTCCTTTTCTCCTTTTACCCAAAATTCAAATACATGGACAAAATAGGAAATTAACACATTGGAAGCTTTTACACACTAGCTGAATACACTATTCTCTCTCTCTCTCCATCAGTCGTACAACTCTCCCACTCTCCAATTGTTCTTTAGCGATCTGAAGGTAAATCTCTTTGCTCTCTCTCTCTCTCGAATGGATTTTGGGGGAAATCTAGGGTTCGCAGGTTTCAAATGCTCTCGCCTTTTTCTCTCATCCAAGGAACCCTATTTTCACATACACGCGATTTCTCTTTGTTAGACTCTCGATATTTCTCTTTGTTTAGATACTTACCCGCATACACTGTATTTGTCGTTCATTTTAGGACTTTTTTCATTTTGATTTTGGTTAAGATCTATTTGATTT
Source organism: Sambucus nigra (assembly GCA_949130495.1). Lineage (NCBI taxonomy): Eukaryota > Viridiplantae > Streptophyta > Magnoliopsida > Dipsacales > Adoxaceae > Sambucus > Sambucus nigra. The sequence goes on from OX422224.1 coordinate 258,277,835, forward strand.
TATTCATTTTGTTTTATATTTTTTTACATGTATATTTATGTTTACATGTATGTTTATGTGTTAGGACCTAATCATTTTTTTGTGTTTTGTTGTTTATTTTTTCTTTTGCAGGTTACAGATTAGACTTGGAACAACCTAAACAGATATACTCCTTTTATTGTATTTATTATGTATCTATTTTTAGATTTTATGTTTTTTCCCTTTTTTTGCATTTTAGGTAATATTTTTAGGTTCTAAAATGCATGTTTTAGGTTTTGATAATTCTAAATCGGGGGAAAAGTTTATTTGACAATGGTTCAACTAGAAATCATTAGCAAGATGTTGAATAGTATGTTATATTTTGGGGGATTGAAATCATAACCATTTACCATTTTTAATTCACCATATATGACAATCACACAGATTGATGTTTACTTGGAATAAATTTAATTGAAGTTTTCAAATTTGTTTCATATTGATGCTATAACTGTAAGCTTTTCATAAATTTCATTGAAGTTTTTATCTCTATTTGCTAAGATCTATTATCTTAATGAATGTTTTATATGTTGTATATGTTTGCTATAATTTTACTATTTTTTCTGACTCCTCTTATTAGTATTTCTTTTGGCAATGTGTTTTTAGAAGTATATGTCATTTGATTAATTTATTCTTGATGGTCAGCCTCCTTGATGTTAGGGATTATGTTTATTAACGATGTATGAGGGGATCTCATATGGACTCAGAGAACTATATTTCGTTTCTATATATAAGTTCACATGAATGAATTTAGTCTTTTAAGGATGTTTTCATATATACTATTTGTAAACTATCAGTTATGTTGATGCCTGTAGAAGCATCATTTACAGATCTTAAAATTTTAACATTTTTCTTTATTGAATGACAAGTGCTTGAAAAAATGCCAAGGTGAGCTCAGTCGCCTCTCTTATTTGTGTTGTATTTTTTTTAATTTCCCATGTATAATGTTATCATCCCTTTCCTATTTTTCCAATGATAATTCAGGCCGAATAATGTAATTAGTATGAAATGACAATGATTGGTATTGAAAGTAGGGAATATTGCTAATGTTAAGTCAACCCTGCTAATGTTTTAAGGGAATATTGCTTTTGACGGAATATAGTACAAGTTGATCCTATAATATGTCTTTTTATTATACCTGATTATTGAATGTGTAATAAAGATTATCTTACACATTTAGTGAATACTTTATCTTTGTCGGAAGCACTATTGTGTCAAATAGATTGAGAATTTTTATTTCATTTTCTCTCAATCTATTAACTAAGTTTTAGTTCGTTATATTAGTTATCTTCCTAATATAATAGTAGGAATTATATGTTCCTTCATATGTATAACTAATTATCGGAAACTATTCGTGATTAATAATAGTATGAATTATATGTTACTCAACATTGCTGCATAGTTTCGAATCAAGGTATATCTCACCTATATCCACTTAACATTCGGGAACTCATCCTTCCAATGGGTTCCATCACAACTAGATCCACTTATAGATCACTATTACCGAACTACCAATAAGGGGATATGGTTGTACCATCAGACAATGGCATAAAATGAGGATCGATTGAATCAAACTAATTAGGGGACATAGTGCGACTAGACTTGCACATGCCAGCAGCCGTTCTAGGCCTGCAAAAAGCAGCAACATAAGATATTTAATGGAGGCTAGAAACAGGTATCCTGTTTAAGCTGGCAGGGTTAGTAGAGTTGTCAAAGGTAGTTAAGCCACCTATTTTGATATGAGTAGTATCCTTTACAGAATTTTGAGGAGATATATGACTGGGAGGATCAACAATAGCTATGCACGAGGTAGGTTGACCAGGACCTATACACACGACTAAGCAGGAAGCAGGTTGTACTAAATCTGAAGCCACATGGTATGTCTCATCAACTAAGAGACTAAAGGGTACATAGGTGGTTTTTCCCAAAACTTAATTGATGAACTAAACTAATTTCAGTTTTTCTTTTAGTAACATCATGTTTTGCTTTTAAAATTTTGTTGGTAGTTATATCGGTTTATATCTTAAGATTCATGTTAAGTTGCATTTGTTATTCTTTTTCTCTTAGTAGAGGTATTATACATCAGATTTCACTTTATATATTTGCTTTTAGTGACAAAATATTCAATTATATTTTGGGTTGGTCGTTTTGTGGTTTGATGGTGGGAGGTGGTGTGGGTGGGTGTTTTATTTAAAAATATATTTGATGTTATTCCAATAGGTTTGGTGTTATTTCAATAGGTTTGATGTTGCCTTTTCATTAGTAATGAGTTTTTTCTTCAAAACTCTTTAAAGATTTAAACTATAAGCTGCATTTTGGTTCTATTTGTGCGATTTATGTTTGGAGTTTCTTATATTCAATCTACGAATTGATCCTGGGTTTTTTCTTTTTCACAGGTTTGGAATACACAGTTAGCGGATTTGTTTCCCTAACACTCTATTTGTTATAGTCCATGTTTGCTTCTCCATTCATTTTGATTATTAATTATTAAAGAGAGGTTCGTTATGGTTGATTGTGCAATGGTTTAAAATGATTTATGGCTCACTGAGTACCTACTTCAAAGCAATCGCAATCTCACCATTTTAGTTACATATCTAAGTTTGTATGTGGTAAATAAAATGCCCATTTCATAATCGATTATTTTTCTTAAACGAGTTACTTTTTTTGCTACTAGATATACTTAATCTGGGAGATTTGTTTCTATGAGATAATGCTTTGTTTTGTTTCATTAAAATCTTTTGTGATGGTTTGGAGCTACTCTGTTTGGTTTGGTCATAAAATTTTTGTTGAGATCATTTTATAAAGGTAGTTTGACAACAGATTTTGGATGGTTTTGGTTGAGACGAGTTTTATTATGTTTGTAGGTTTTTTGTTGGATGGATTTAATGAGCTGATCACAGTTGGATAGTTTTGGTGATATGATCACAGAGCACCCGAAATACTCAAGCCCCTCCATTATTCTACTCTTGTCAATGTGTGGTAAGTTTGTTGTTTTTCTTTTCTACTTTGTTCTTTCATTATTGAATAATTTATACATCTATGTTTAGTTGTTTATTTTTTGTCTCGTTACATAGTTCAAATTGATATTAACACTGAATAATATCAGCTGATAGTTCAAATTGCTGTTGTTTATAACTGATATTCGATAATATTCAATTTGAATTGATATTATTCAATAACTATACAGCTGTCAGCTGTATAGTTATTGAATAATATCAATTCAAATTGAATATTATTGAATAATATTAGTTTTTACAGAAGTTACATACAAAATGATGTCAATATTAATGGATTCGGGCGGGACAATAAGCATGATGGTGAGCTACTAATTCTTTTGGATACTATGGTGGAGAAGTTGTCGGTTAATGATACTAATATGGGCCATATACTAAAGCTCAACATAAATGGTGTAGAAGGGTGTCTACCTATAAAAAAGTAAAAATATTATTTTATTAGAAATACTGAGAAGAAACCCAGGGCCCCGACAGAAACTCATATTGAGCAGGAACCCCCCCGGGGTCCCGGTAGAAACTCATTGTTGATACCAAAATTAATATGCTGATGTGGACGAATAGTATGAAGACACGTGTCGATCTACGTGGCACAATAACAGCGAGGAAGATCATTTACTGAACAACTATGGTTGGTACCGAGCAACGAGAATACACCGAGGAGCTCTATCATGCCGAGGAACTCCATCCGAGGAACTCTATCATCCCGAGATACTCTAAGCACTCCGAGGAACTCTTGATCAACGAGCAACTAAGGCGGTCCGAACTGCACCTCGGCCGTATCATCAATTATCAGACGGATAACTGTTCAACTATTCATTAGATTCTTGACGCACACGCTGCATTAAATGTATTACCCATTCATATGTATATCATTTAATGTATTGGACCTTTCATGTACAGCCTCGAGGCTATAAATACCTTGTATCAATCCCATTCAAGGGGACCGGAATTTCTTGAGAGAACTTGTAATCAAGAATTCCACAAACACTCAGCAATAACATAACAGTGGACGTAGGCTTTATTCCTAGCCGAACCACTTTAAAAATCTTTGTCTTATTTATTTATCTGTGATTGAAGAATTAGAGTGATCTAGTTTTTTACATTAACAGATTGGCGCCGTCTGTGGGAAACGACTGTTGTTATCGTTTTTCATAAAAATCATTTATCATCAATGGCAGATAATCCGGAATCCAGTAATCGAAATGCTGGAAATACTGGAAATCTTCCAAATCCATCTGCATCTCCAGATCTGGCCGGAATTATGATGAATCTGGCTCAGGGACAAACCGCCATGCAAGAATCTATGAGGCAACTCCTTCAAACTCTTCAAGGCGGTGTACCTACTCATTCAGGGCAAAGGACTGATCATGGGCAATCACGATCCAGACGTATTGGGTCATATCGCAATGGGGAATCCAATGATTCTTCTTATCAACCTGGGCGAACTTCATCAATACGGGCTACGGATACAGATCAACATATCTCTCTTTCTCCGGAGAGAACTAGCGCTTTAGAAAGATTAAGCAGGGTGTCTCCTTTCAGTCGGTTAGGACCAAGGAGGAACATGAGTCCACCTAGGGCTCCATCAGGAAGTTTTCGACCACCACCAGGTTTGAGAGAAGGATCTGCACAATCACGACCAATTACTCGTCGAGATAAATCTCAGGAAGCTACGTCAGAGCAATCAGTTGCTCGGACTAAGCGGCCCGAGGAAGGGAATGAAGCATGGAAAGGTTCCATTCAACGATTGGAGGATAGACTGGGAGAAATGGCTAAGGCGAGGAACCCCTTACAGAGAACTTTTGTTCAAGGGACACCTTTTGTGCAAGCCATTGTGGATTTCCCTACACCGTCGAAATTCAAAGCACCTGTAGTGACCCCCAAGTACGATGGAAAGACGGATCCCGTACTTCATATAGAACAATACCAAGCTGCTGCAGATATCTACGCTGTCCCCGACGAGATGAGGTGTAGAGCATTCTCGGGAACTCTTACCGGATCTGCACAGATATGGTACAATAATCTTCCTCGGGGTAAGATTTCGACTTTTGTTCAGTTAGCCGAGCTGTTTATTGGCAATTTTTGTTTTGGAGCAAAGCCAGTAAAGCGAGTAGCGCACTTACTAAGTGTTAGACAAAAATCAGGAGAAAGTACTAGAGATTACATAACTCGTTTCAATAACGAGAAGTTGGAAGTCATAGATTATGAGGAAAAGACAGCAATCACTGCTTTGATGAGTGGTTTGCTGCCTAACAAGCTGTACTATACTCTGGCTAAAGATCCGCCTAAAAATATGTCGGAATTGATGGCAAAGGCGGCCAAAATCATGAATGCCGAGGAGGCTATGACTGCGAAGAAGAATATGGATAAAGAAGTTAAAGTGGAGGTCGACAACTCTAAGAAGAAAGATCAGAAAGGTAATGGTGGTGACAAACATTCCAGGAATAACAGGATAAAGTTGGAAGCCCTAAAGAAGTATGATAATTATACTCCATTGAAAATGGGTATTAATCATGTTCTAGAAGAGATCAGGAATAACGAGGAAATCAAATGGCCAGAGAAACTGAAGACAGATCCAGACATGAGGAATAAAACCAAATATTGCGAGTTTCACAAAGATCATGGCCATATGACCAAAAATTGTATAGCCCTTCAGAACGAGATTGAAACACTCATTCGAAGAGGAAAATTATCAAAGTATGTAGATCGCAGAAGTGAAAGGAGGAATGATGATAGAACTAGAGAGAGATCTAGATCTCCTCGTCGTGCAGAGGAGAAAAAGAGGAAGGACCATGAAGAGGATCCAGATGATGACCCCGATCTTCCCAAGAAGCCAAGAAAACCTGAACGAGAGGTATTTTCCATACGTTTTGGATCATTTCATTGTAACGTTATTACAGGGGGAGATGCAGGAGGAGGAGATCTTACTGCAGAAAGAAAAGCTTATCTCGGAGAGGCTCAAGCTTGCTCATATATTCAACGAATAAACCTGGCCGAGGATGATCGTCCGAGGAAGGTAAATAAAGAGAAGCTAGTGATTGGTTTTTCAAAAAATGACCTGGCAGGTGTTCTTTACCCTCATGATGATCCTTTGGTGATCAAAATGAGAATGAAGGACGTGATCATTTCAAGGGTGTTAGTAGACCATGGTAGTTCGGCAGACATCATGTACTATTCATGTTTTGATAGCCTGAATTTGAAATTATCTCAATTGGAACCTTATCACAGACCCCTTCTGGGTTTTGCTGGCGAGAAAGTTTTTCCACTTGGAACGATCAAGTTGGATATACTCATTGGAACTTGGCCTGTTTGTCGAACAGAAAGAATACGATTCTTTGTGATGGATAAATACCAAATGAAGCTTAACCCGACGAAGTGCACCTTTGGAGTACGAGAAGGAATGTTCCTCGGATACATCGTCAATCAGCGAGGTATTGAGGCAAATCCAGATAAGATCAAAGCTCTTCTAGGGCTGCGATCTCCGACGACGAAGAAAGAAGTGCAGAGTCTTACCGGACGAGTTGCAGCGCTCAACAGATTTGTATCTCGAGCAACTGATAAATGCATACCATTCTTCAAAACACTTCGAAAAACCTTTGAATGGAATGAGGAATGTGAAAAAGCTTTTCAAGACTTGAAGAAATACTTGGGAGCACCTCCACTGTTGTCCAGACCAATAACAGGAGAAAAGTTATATTTGTATTTGGCAGTATCAGAGAACGCAGTCAGTTCAGCGTTGATCAGATTGGAGAATGGAGTCCAGAAGCCAATTTATTACACAAGTAAGGCTTTCCGAGGTGCAGAAATCAAGTACCCAAAGCTAGAAAAATTGGCGTTGGCACTAATTGAAGCAAGTAGAAGAATGAGGCCATATTTCCAAGCCCATACCGTCATCGTTTATACTGATATGCCATTGAGACAAGCCCTCCATAAGCCAGAAAAATCAGGGAGACTGATGTACTGGGCAGTAGAACTTGGTGAATATGATATTGTGTATGAGCCCAGATCATCATTCAAGGGGCAAGCTGTAGCAGATTTTATAGCAGAGTTCACATACCCTGATACCCCCGAGGAGCAAAAGGTGCCTGCTGATCTACCTGTGGACGATACAGGATCAACAGAAACATCTGCTGATCTACCTGTGGACGATACAGGATCAACAGAAACATTTGCTGACCTACCTGTGGACGATACAGGATCAGCAGAAATAGGTCCAAACCAGCCAAGGTTGGTAAAAGGACTTGCGGATGTAGAGAAATCATTATATTCGAACTCAGACCAACCACGGTTGGTAAAAGGGTACGAGCAGATGACTGACGAGGAGCGAAAGATACCGGGGGATGATGGAAGAAAACAGCAGATATTTTATCGAGGAACTCTGACAGATAAGAAATTTGAAGACGAAATACCTACATGGAGATTATATGTAGACGGATCATCCTGCACAGCTGGTTGTGGAGCAGGAATTGTTTTGATCACTCCAGACGAGATTGATATGGAATATGCTTTGCGATTCCAATTCAAAGCCTCTAACAATGAAGCGGAATATGAGGCCATGATAGCAGGTCTTAGCCTAGCAAAAACTATGGAAGCACAACAAGTGATGGTATTCAGTGATTCTCAATTAATTGTGAATCAGTTGATGGGAATATACGCGGTTAAAGGAGACTTAATGATCAAATATCATGCAAAGGTGATGAAATTGTTGACAGAATTTGATGCCATTCAACTGGTGAGAATACCGAGGATGGAGAATGTACAAGCAGATGCACTGGCCCGACTAGCATCAGCTACTCGTACCGAGATGCGAAGAACCATACCGATTGAAGTATTAGAAGGTCGGAGCATAGATGAAGATCTGACAACGAATGTGATTACCCTTGATTTAGGACCATCTTGGATGGATCCAATCAGGAAATATGTTGAAGAGGGCGAATTGCCGGAAGACAAACTCGCTGCCAAGAAACTGAAGTACAAAGCTGCTCGGTATGTATTAACTAATGGTATTTTGTATAGACGAGGAATTATGGCAGGTTTGCAGAGATGTGTACATCCCACCGAGGTGAAAGAATTGATTGAAGAAATCCATGAAGGATCTTGTGGAGCTCATGTAGCAGGTCGAACACTTTTACAAAGAGTGATGACACAGGGATATTACTGGCCGACAATGAGGGCTGATTGTATAGCCTATGCCAAGAAATGTGACAAGTGCCAACGTTTTTCCTCCATCCGACGAACTCCACAAGCATTGCTAACACCAATAACTTCCCCTTGGCCATTTGCCATGTGGGGAATTGATTTGGTTGGACCACTACCGACCACCCGAGGAAGATTCAAGTATCTCGTAGTTGCAGTGGATTATTTTACTAAGTGGGTGGAAGCTGAGCCTCTTATCAATATGACGTACGAGAAGGTATACCAGTTTGTATGGAAGAATATCATTTGTCGATATTGTCTCCCTCATGCTTTCATCACAGATCATGGAACACAATTTGATAATGAAGAATTTGCTGCCTATTGTCATCAGTCGAACGTTTTAAAGTTTCATTCAGCACCAGGCCATCCCCAAAGCAATGGACAGACTGAAGTGACGAACAGAACATTACTAAACGGGTTAAAAAAGAGGCTAAGTGAAGCTAAAGCAAATTGGATTAATGAGCTCCAATCAGTATTATGGGCCTACCGAACAACTCCCCGAGCAGCAACTGGAGAATCACCATATATGTTAGCATTTGGAAGTGAGGCTGTGATACCGGCCGAGTTGGGTCTCCCAACGCATAGAGTGCTGAATTTCAACTCTCCGATCAGTGACTTGATGAGAAGAATGGATTTGGATATGCTCGAAGAAGTAAGAGAAGAGGCAGCCATTAGGAATGCTGCTTATCAACAACGAACAGCTCTGTTCTACAACAAAAGGGTGAAGAAATGCGATTTGAAGGAGGGTGATTATGTGCTGAAGAAAGTCATTCAGAAACAGAATAAACTGGAAGCAAACTGGCATGGACCTTACCGAGTTACAGAGGTTGTTCGACCTGGAACCTACAGAATAGCAACTCTAGAAGGAGAAGAATTTCAGAATGCATGGAATGCTGAACACCTGCGAAAGTATTATCAGTGATGTAAAATGTAAAGTATTTCCTTCATTATGAATAAAACGAGGATGGTTCACCATTTTCTTTCTGTTGAAAGTTTTTCGGGGAATACTAGTGTTGAACACTACACTGCTTGATAACAAGAAGAAGACTGCTCTACGGAGCCATGCTCTACGGAGCCATGCTCTACGGAGCCAAGCTCTACGGAGCGCTCTACGGAGCAAAAGTGCTATAAGTAGCCAACCTCCTTTGGTTAGGAGGATAAGCTCTACGGAGCGCTCTACGGAGCAAAAGTGCTATAAGTAGCCAACCTCCTTTGGTTAGGAGGATAAGCTCTACGGAGCGCTCTACGGAGCAAAAGTGCTATAAGTAGCCAACCTCCTTTGGTTAGGAGGACATGCTCCAAGGAGCCAAAAAGTTCGAAAGAACCCTACTACTCCTTTGATTAGGAGGCGTATACCAGCATGATCAACTACGGTTGGTAAGACTTTATATACTCTCGCATTACAGCTTATGTTGGTCGGGAGGTAACATTATTACAAAAAGTTCTTTGAAGAACAAAATATTCCAAACTGTACCAAGTATGGTTGGTCGGGATTAAAAACCCACTAACTGTAGTTGGTCGACGAGGACAAAAGTATTGACCTTAGTTGGTCGGACACATGTTTATATTTGAAAATTGAACCAAGTATGGCTGGTCGGGGATAGAAACCCATCAACTGTGGTTGGTCGACAAACATTATTTATCCACCTTGGTTGGTTGGAAACAATTTTGAACAATTTATGCTTATTATAAATTCTAAGTTGGTTGATGAACCATATAATTTGCAAACAGAAAAATAGCTATTGGCAAAACAGAAAATGAAATTCTTTCATTAAGATAAAAATGTATTACATGTTACATGTATGTGCTAACTATTACATTAAAGATTCCTACTCTATTGGTTTCTTTCCTTTATCCTTTGAGACAGGTTCCTCGCCGGCAGGAGGATCCTCTAGACAAAGAGGAGAATTAATAAAGTTCATGTCCTTCAGCATTCTGACATTCATTATTGTAGGAGTGTCCAACAGGTGCTCAGGACGAGAGACTTCAACTTGAGAATGAAGGTTATAATCACCAAGATATTTAGAGATCAAACTCCGAGGAATGGAACGAGCAGGAATCCATGCCATAGCCAATTTATAAGGAGGAACAGGCAAGTCTAGCAATCCAGGAGCATGATAATCCCATAAATAATGACCTCGTTCCAATTTTAATACACCCAGGGCGTTCAACCATCCCTGCTTATAACCTTCGTTGTTAGCATTTTCAATGCGAGCATCCAAATGATAAAGAGCTTCATTATAGCCTGCATTCCAGAACTCCCGAGGCTGTTTATGGAATTGGAAAGTTAATCTATCTACTTGCTCGAGAAAGTTCTTGATAAGAGCATCTTTATTATTCAGAGCAGACTTCATCACGGCCAATTGATCCTCTAAAGATAAGTTTTTCTTAGACAAATCAGACAGAGCACGATCCTTAACATTCAGTTGGAATGTTTGAGTTTCCAGAGTAGATTGGGTACGAGATTCTTCAACACTGCGGCTAAGAACTCTTGACCGGCTCCGAGAAGCAACTGGAGAATTTTGCTCCTCGATGATTCTTCCTCGTCCCCGAGAACTCCTTCCTCGTCCCCGAGCAGTCACAGGAATAATAGACTTTTTCAAGTCATCCAACTCTTGCCTTAGTTTGGCGTTTTCAATCTCTAGAAACGAAAAACCTTCATCAGTAACTGGTACTAATGCAGTGGAAGAGGAGGCAACGGATTCATATTGAGCCAATCTTTTCTGCAGACTATTATTTTCTTGTTCCAGGATCTCGACAATTTGTCGGCAGGCTTCAACTTCACCTTTTAGGGTCCTTTCCCTAATGTCATATGCAGCAATGATCTTTTTATGACCTGTATCAGAGGAAAGTTGTTGATATCTATTTTCATATTCCTCGTGTAATGAAGCCATCGATTCATTGTGCTGGCCTTGGAGATCCTCTAAGGAACAATGCAGCTCTTCAATCAAGTCATAATAAGCGACATTGTTAGCTACAGCTCGGTCGAGTAAATTTTTCAAGTACCGATAAGCCTCAGTCGCCTGTTCTGAAGCATCATGACCAAGAATGTCAGCAATTTCAGAAGAACTAAGGTCTGTATGACCAGCCCTATAGTATTGGTGACATTGCTGCATCAGCTCAGTATCATGAGAAGAGATTAGTTCCATTCTAGCAACAAACTAAAGACAAGAAAAAGACAACAATCAACAAAGAATCATCAATAACGGCGATGAGTAAAGAAGTATTTTATTAGATCATAAAAGGATTACAGTGTTCGATTACAAATGATAAAAGATAAGAATGATACCGAACAACTTCACACCTTTTCCTTGTCTCCCAAGACTTTCTCGGGAGGCTGGGACGAGGAGCTCGGTTGATCGGTGATAACAACAGCTTGATCGGCAGAAATCTTCTCGACAGGAAGAGGCATAGAAGAAATATCCTCAATGACAGAGGGTTGAGAAGCAGAAATTGGGACATCCACAGCCATGGAAGATTCATCTGAAGCAGGTTCATCTTCTTCTTCTTCCACAATTGGTGGAGGAGGACCAGGGAGATGCCGTTGGAATAGCTCAGAATTGTCTTGGATTTTTAGCTCTTGTAGAGCAGCTACCCAACCGTCATGGAAGTATTTCAACTCCCCATATTTGACTTGAGATGTCATAGCTGCAATCCCTTTATCCCATCCTTTTTCCCAACCAGCACTGAAATGTTTCCTAACTGCAACTTTTCTTTTCAACTGCTCCGAGGAGAGTTTGACATCCAATTGTTCTTTCTGGATTTTGATGTCTCGTAGGATAAACAGTTCTTCTTCTGCCTTCTTCAGTTGGTCATCGCACCTTTGCTGATTGACCTCTAAGCTTTTCACCTTCTCCTCCAAATTCTTGGAGGTTTCAGCCATCTTCATCTTATCAGCCTCAGCTGCAGCCAATTTTTTCTCCCAGGCAGCTTTCTCCTCGACGTACTGCTGGCGAGATTCTTTCACAGATTGGGCTAAACCCAAGAGGGCATCGTCAACATCGGACGAGGAACTAGAAGCTTTAATAGCTTGATCTTTCTTCACGATGGTATTGAAACAGTTCACCAGCTGAAAGATAAGAAAAACAATAGAGTCAACACAAATATAAGAGTTCAGGAAAAAGAAAAGAAAGACCAAAGGTATGAGAAATTTACTGAAGAAAGATGGCGAGCAGCTAGGGATGTCAATGTATCCCTAGGAATCTTTTCATCAACCCCGAGAACCTCAGGTATAACTGAGCTCGTTGAAGAACTCGGAAGAAGGATTTTTGAAACACTACTACCACCAGCGGGTAGAGAAGATGCAGTTCCATCAAGATTAACCGAAGATGATTTCCTCAATCTCTTCAAAGGAGGGTCAGCAGCATCAACCAAGGAAGAAGTCTTGGTCGGAGATATTGTAATTACATCAGCTTTCTTGCTCGGGGCCACTGGGGGCTTCTCGGCAACTTTGGAGGAACTAACATCTACTTTTTTAGTCCCCTCTGGGACATCAATTTTGCCTTTCTTTGCTCCAACAGCAGAAGAAATTTCACCAAATAGAGCAGGAGGAGCTCTTTTCTTGCCCATTTTCTGAGATAGGGGGATATGAGAATCTGAAGATGAACTTTCTGGTGTTGAGGCTGGTTCAACAGGGCGAGCAGTATAAGAGGTTGTGTAGCTCTTATACTGCAGCAAATATGATGCAGATCTAATATGCTCGTCTGCAATCGTCTTATGCAAATTCCAGATAAGTTTTAAATGCTTGATATTCACTTCCGACTCTTTTGGAGTTTTTCTTTTACTATCAACTGCAAATAAATACATAAATTTCAGTTATACATTTTGTCAAACATGATGAAAACACAATTTCATAAGTAAAATAAAATGAAAAATAAACCTATCCCATTGCCGTATGGGGGGCATCTGGGACCGTTGTATACTTCATTCCCAGATAAAGGCACGTGTTGCCAATTTTTTATGACCAACCCATGCTCAAAATAATCTCTATTTGAATCAGGGAGGTTAACTACAAGGGCTCTATTTAAAAACCTAGTTTTTAAATAATAAACATTATCTAAAGTGGCCCATTTATAGCAGTACATGATTTCTGGGATCCCTATACGAGTCCCATGAGTTAGATTTAACTTGTGCACCCCGTTAATTATTCTCCATGAATTGGGGGCTATTTTTGCAGGAACAAGATCAAAATATTGACAAAACTCAAGACATAATGGGTTTGGGGGAAAAGAAAAACCACATTCAGCAATGAAAAGACTGGGGAACCAATGTCCCTCAGCCAATCGAAAGTAATCTAAAGGCTCAGAAAGAACCTCTAGAGTTACCCAAGAAGGAATGGAAAAGTCAGAACGAAATTTCTCAACAGATTCAACAATATAAACCATATTGAATAAAAGAGATGCAGAAGAAAGGAAGAAAATCTTACAGAAAGAAAGGAGATATGTTGACAACGAACGGAAACAATGATGAACACACAAGAGAGAGGAAGAGAATAGAAAACTTGAATGCAGAAAATGGAAAGTGTAGACGACGGTATGGTTACCAAAAGAGTTTAAATACTTTGCATTGGGAAGCGGCGAAAGAAATGATTACTAAAAAGAAACTACTGAACTTCCGGCGGCTAAAAAGACAAAAGTTGCATGAAGATCGAAGCGCTTATAAAAAGGCGGAAACTGCGAAATGAGAAGGAAATTTGAATACAATGCTCCTAAAACCCAGGAAGGTCATTTAATATTACCATATACCGAGAAAGAATGTCCCATACTCCTCAAAGTTCGAAATATGAAACATTGGGGGCTTCTGTTGATACCAAAATTAATATGCTGATGTGGACGAATAGTATGAAGACACGTGTCGATCTACGTGGCACAATAACAGCGAGGAAGATCATTTACTGAACAACTATGGTTGGTACCGAGCAACGAGAATACACCGAGGAGCTCTATCATGCCGAGGAACTCCATCCGAGGAACTCTATCATCCCGAGATACTCTAAGCACTCCGAGGAACTCTTGATCAACGAGCAACTAAGGCGGTCCGAACTGCACCTCGGCCGTATCATCAATTATCAGACGGACAACTGTTCAACTATTCATTATATTCTTGACGCACACGCTGCATTAAATGTATTACCCATTCATATGTATATCATTTAATGTATTGGACCTTTCATGTACAGCCTCGAGGCTATAAATACCTTGTATCAATCCCATTCAAGGGGACCGGAATTTCTTGAGAGAACTTGTAATCAAGAATTCCACAAACACTCAGCAATAACATAACAGTGGACGTAGGCTTTATTCCTAGCCGAACCACTTTAAAAATCTTTGTCTTATTTATTTATCTGTGATTGAAGAATTAGAGTGATCTAGTTTATTACATTAACACTATTATTGAGCAGGAACCCCCCCGGGGTCCCGACAGAAACTCATATTGGGCAGGAACCCCCCAGGGTCCCGGCAGAAACTTGTATTAAGAAGGAACCCACCTAGGGTCCCGGCAGAAACGCATAATTGAGAAGGAACCACCCCAGGGTCCCGACAGAAACTCATATTCAGCAGGAACCCCCAGCGCCACTGTAAGTACCAACGCCGCTGCAAGGGACAGCGCCGCTGCAAGTGTCGGCGTCGTTTCAAGTACCAGCGCCGATACAAGGGTCAGCGTCGTCGCAAGTGTCGGCGCCACTGCAAGTGTCAGCACCGCTCCAAGTGCCTGCGCCGGGACAAGGGCCGGCGCCGCCTCACATGTCAGCGCCGATTCAAGCATCAGCGCTACCTCAGGCGTCAGCGCCACTTCAAGCGTCAACGCCACTTCGAGCGTCGGCGCCACTTCGAGCGTCGGCGTCGCGACAAGGGTCGGCGCCGCCTCACATGTCAGCGCCGATTCAAGCATCAGCGCTACCTCAGGCGTCAGCGCCACTTCAAGCGTCAACGCCACTTCGAGCGTCGGCACCACTTCGAGCATCGGCGCAGCGACAAGGGTCGGCGCCACTTCACATGTCAGCGCCGGTTCAAGCATCAACGCTACCTCAGGTGTCAGCGCCACTTCAAGCGTCAGCGCCATTTCGAGCGTCGGCGCCACTTCGAGCGTCGGCGCCACAACAAGGGTCGGCGCCGCCTCACATGTCAGCGCCGGTTCAAGCATCAGCGCTAACTCAAGCGTCAACGCCACTATGAGCGTCGGCGCCACTTCAAGTGTCGGCGCTATGACAAGGGTTGGCGTCGCCTCACATATCAGCGCCAATTTAAGCATCAGCGCCACTTCGAGCGTCGGCGCCACTTCGAGCGTCGGCACCGGGACAAGGGTCGGCGCCACCTCACATGTCAGCGCCGATTCAAGCATCAGCGCTACCTCGGGCGTTAGCGCCACTTCGAGCGTCGGCGCCACTTCGAGCGTTGGCGCCGGGACCAGGGTCGGTGTCGCCTCACATGTCAGCACCGATTCAAGCATCAGCGCTACCTCAGGCGTCAGCGCCACTTCAAGCGTCAACGCCACTTCGAGCGTCGGCGCCGCAACAAGGGTCGGCGCCGCCTCACAGCATCAGCGCCACTCCGAGCAACGGCGCCAGGACAAGGGTCGGCGCCGCTTCAAGCGTCAGCGTCACTGCAAGGGTCACTGCAGAAATGTTATTCGAGAAGTGCTGCTACAGGGGTTTCCATCATGAAACGGCAGTCTCTAAATGAACAACAGCACTAACACTTTACTTTCTTGTACAGGTTGCCTAGTCGAGCAAGCAGGGCTCGAACAGGCGCGTTGGGACCTCCTGGGAGTTTTGGCTTGGCGGCTGAGGGACAAGGTATGTTGAGCAAGCTCAACCACTTAGCACTATAGGATTGAGAGAATACTAGTAGGAGACCCTAGAGTCACCCAATCCTCACACACCTCACACTTAGTCACAAGTGAAGTCAGCAGCCAAAGGGCTGGCTGCTCACAAGAAAATAACTATTTATAAAATGATTTTAGAGGAGAGGGTCCTCTAAACCCCTCTCAAGAAAAATGGTTTTAGAAGGGGGTCCTCGAGACCCCCCTCGAGCTTGCAAATATTTTAGAGGAGGTGGTCCTCGAGACCCTCCCCTCAAGTTTACAAAGTTTTTATCAAAGTTACCATTTCAAAAGATAATTAGCAAATCAGATATTTTGTCTCCATTAGAAGACATATTTGCTTTTGAACTTTGGTCGGCGCCAGAGGGCATCTGCCAGAAGGGACAGGCAGACCTGCCTGCAGGAAGGGACAAATAGTACACTGCAGACTTTGTCCCTCACCAACCCTCTAAGTTTTGGCGCCAAAAGTGCCAACCCAGCCTTAGTGCCCAAGTATAAATAGGACCCCTGGGCAAGGTCATAGATAGACAAGAAAAATTGCACTGTTACTCTGCTAAAATATCACCAGACCTACCTAGTATTCTCTCCCTGCTCATTCTCTTAGTGTTGAGTGCCTTGTTCCTTCACTCCCCACTGACAGCCATCACTCTCAGGTGTTTCCCTTGAGAAAATTGCTATTTTTGCTGTGAAAGTTCATCTTCTTGCAGGGAGTGAGTTGAAGCTTGAGTTCCATTGTTACCAGAAGGAGAAGTTTTCTTCAGAAGTTGCACTAGGAGACCTTGAAGTCTTGCAGACAGTGTCCATTGGAGTGGGTCACGCCTCACCCTTTCCAGTTATTCATAGACCCCAGTCTCACTACCCTCTTACATTTGGCGACTCCGCTGGGGAGGTATCCTCACTTCCATGGACAAAGAAGGTTTTAATGTTTCTAAGCATCTAGTGTTTGAAGACTTTCCATCTGGAAATGGAGCTCAAAGAGACAAGGCCACTCAGGTGGATGTGGTGGTGATCGGAGCAAAGGTACCTGCTCCTCCGGGAGGGCAGACCAGCTCACCGGCAGCAGCTCCGATGGTAGAGGCTTATGAGTATGTTTTTTGAGACTTGTAAAGTTTGGGTTAAGATTGTGTAGCACCAGCAGCAACCCCCTCTAGAGGGGCAGCCGTTCCCGCAGCGATTCCGGCAGAAGTAGCTCAGCCACAAAGGACGGCGCTGGAGCACGTTGTGACAATCGTCAAGTTCACTGGCAGAACCCCCGGAACCCTAAGTGTTTGGCGAGGAGCCCTAGGTACCTCTCGTCGTCAATAAAGTGTCCATGGAAGCAGCAACATACTCTCCATGATGCCACTGCCCAAAGCAACTAGGTATTTCGAAGAATCCAAGGTAACTGGCGTGGGATCCTCGGACGTAGAGTCGCCTCGCGGAAGACCATGGGCCGAGAACCCCTTCTTCAGCAAAAATCATAGGCATCGAGATACTCTTCTTCAGCAAAAAATCATGGGCGTCGAGAGACCCTTCTTCAGTAAAAATCATGGGCGTCGAGAGACCCTTGTTCAGCAAAAATCATGGGCGTCGAGACCCTTCTTCAGTAAAAATCATGGGCGTCGAGAGACCCTTGTTCAGCAAAAATCATGGGCGTCGAGACCCTTCTTCAGTAAAAATCATGGGCGTCGAGAGACCCTTCTTCAGCAAAAATCATGGGCGTCGAGAGACCCTTCTTCAGTAAAAATCATGGGCATCGAGAGACCCTTGTTCAACAAAAATCCTGGGCGTCGAGAGACCCTTCTTCACTAAAAATCATGGGCGTCGAGAGACCCTTGTTCAGCAAAAATCATGGGCGTCGAGAGACCCTTCTTCAGCAAAAATCATGGGCGTCGAGAGACCCTTCTTCAGCAAAAATCATGGGCGTCAAGAGACCCTTCTTCAGCAAAAATCATGGGCGTCGAGAGACCCTTCTTCAGCAAAAATCATGGGCGTCGAGAGACCCTTATTTAGCAAAAAATCATGGGCGTCGAGAGACCCTTCTTCAGCAAAAATCATGGGCGTCGAGAGACCCTCCTTCAGCAAAAATCATGGGCGTCGAGAGACCCTTATTCAGCAAAAAATCATGGGTGTCGAGAGAGAGACCCTTCTTCAGCAAAAATCATGGGCGTCGAGAGACCCTCCTTCAGCAAAAAATCATGGGCATCGAGAGACCCTCCTTCAGCAAAAATCATGGGCGTCGAGAGACCCTTCTTCAGTAAAAAATCATGGGCGTCGAGAGACCCTCCTTCAGCAAAAAATCACGGGCGTCGAGAGACCCTTCTTCAGCAAAAATAAAAAAAATCATGGGCGTCAAGACACCCGAGGTCGAGATGACCCCGTCAGCGCCGGCACATGTCGAGACACCCCCTTGCAGCGACGAGGGGCCCGTAGACGTGAGGCCAGGTCGCGAGACCTGCGGCCGCTGACGAGAGGCCACCATACTGCCATAGGCCGAAACCCCTATTTATGAAGATTCAAAGGCGTCGAGACACACCCTCCCAAAGCGACTAGGGGTTTTGACGACTCCAAGGCAGCTGGCGAGGGATCCTCGGACGTAGGGTCACCTCGCAGAAAACCACGGGTCGAGACCCCCCTTCTTCAGAAAAAATCACGGGCGTCGAGACCCCCTCTCTCCAACACATGTTCCGACAGATAAGGAACACTCGATAAATCCGAAGGTCGAGACACCCGTAGCCACCAATAGCTGGGACATCACTCTTGGCCCTTAACGGTCTCGTGGATGAGGTACCCTTGACGAAATCAGTCATCGAGACACCCTCGACCAAAACACCAGTCACCAATGATAATCACGATGAGGAACCCTCGACGATATTTGAGGTCGAGACACCTCCATCTAATGGCGATTCCGATGAGGGACCCTCGGGTATTGGGACCTACGGTAAGGAACCACTTACATACTGAAGACTACCACACATTTCCAGTAAAGAATCATCACAGGTACCAACAACAAGGGTCGAGGAACCCAACAAATATGAACTCAACAGTAACTCTGGGCGAGAGAACTCCAGGCGAGGAACCTCCAATCCAGGGATGCCCAACAGTAACTCCAGATGCGAGGAACCCTCTATAGTTAACGCCTCACGCGTGGAACCCGTAGCTTTCACCAAAAAGTGCGAGGGACCCTTTGAAATCAAAATGGTATACGAGAAACCCTCAAATGTTGCAACAGTAGGCGAGGACCCCCTTTGGGGTCGAGGAACCCACCTCATCCAGCGATGTTTGTGAGGAACTTTCAGTCACCAGATCCTCAGACGAGGAACCAAACCCAGCCAGGCCAAAAAAAAAGGATGAAAAAATTTAAAGGGGAAGGCGAGGAACCCACCGCGGAACCCCTGATACTCGAGGAATCCCTCGGGGTCACGACGGGTGGGGAGGAACCCACTGGTTCCAAATTAAGTGGCGAGGAACCCTTGCTTGTAACGTGCTTTGGCGAGGAACCCCTAAGTCTCAGATCATCAACGCGCGAGGAACCTACCAATGAGGTTGGTCGCGAGGAACTTGAGGATGGTAAACCCTCAACAGAAAACGTGCGTGTGGAACTCATAGAGGACGAGGAACTCGCCGACGAGGTTGGTCGCGAGGAACTTGAGGATATCAAACCCTCAACAGAAAAAGTGCGTATGGAATTCATAGAGGACAAGGAACTCGCCAACGAGGTTGGTCGCGAGGAACCCTCATAATTCAGTGAATACCTCGTGGCAATGGTAGCCGACGAGGAACCCTCAAGTATAAAGTCAACGCACGAGGAACCCTCGACGAAGCCCAAAGTCGAGACACCCTTATTTGAAACAAGACACAAATTACCAGACATACAAGCCGCTGACGAAAGGTTTGACGAGGAACCCATTTCGAGAATCGCACGTAAGGAGCTGAGCTGTGTCTCGCTAATAAAAACATTGGATTGAGAAATGGGTCGCGAGGAACCCTCTGGTATAAAACGAACCAGTGAAGAACCCTGGGTATCCCTCGTTGCCAATAAGGAACTCGCGATAACAAACCCTCTAGTTGAAACGCCAACCAGCGAGGGACCCTTGGGCGGGTGAGGAATTGAAACAGTTACAGAGGGCGAGGAACCCTTGATCATAAATGCCAAATCAGCTGCCGACAAGGGACTCGTTAAAATACGAGGGTTTGATGTACCTTCGGATTTGGAACTCATTCCTAGATTGACGCACGAGGAACCCAAAATGAACGAGGAACCCAAAATGGGTAAAAACCCCAACAAGGAGCTTCGCGGTTCCAAACTAACCGTCGAGGAACCCGAGGTAATATGCGAGGAACTCTGTGTGGTCGAGATGCCTAGTCGAGGAACCCCTCGAATTCAAAGAGGCGGATGAACCCTCTCTCAAATGAAGGCCCTCAGATGAGGAACCTTCGCTTACTATAAAAATCACCGAGGAACCCTATAGAGGCCCTCGCCCCAAAATTCAACCCGTCGTCAACAGACATCTTCACCACTACAACTGAGAAGGTACTATGCCTAAGTCCTGCCCAGTTTCATTTTCTTAAAAAAATTTTAATAGCCTGCTCTAGTTTTATGAGTACACTTCTTGTAAGAAATATAAACCCTGACAGCAATGAAGAAAAGTAATACCCATTATTTTTGGCACTAGAAATTTTGTGCATGACTCATTTTACCTACATTGTGCGGTGGGTACACCAGATTTATGCGTTCTTTTCTTAAAATAATGGCAGAACCTCTGCTAGATTAGAAGAGGGCCCATGATATAAGGAACTTTCCTCATCATACTTGGGGGGATATCCAACCCAAAAGTAAAAGTATAGTGAGTAAAGTCCTTAAGACCCGACAGGACCAGCAGGAGGTTATCCTCCTAGTAATAGTAATAATAAAAAAAAAATCACTATGTTTTTTTATTATTCAATATAGACTTATAGCCTAGAGAGCAAGTCCTAACCTCTATTCTCAAGAAAAATTTACTTGACCAGTTTTCAGAAAATGGAGAGAAGCGGGTCTACCCCCCTCTCTAAACTTGTTATTTTTATAAGACAAAAAGGTTCCTAAGAAAAGTTTGGAATAAGCACCCCATCTCCTAGCTATTCCCTAAGAAATGAATGTGCATAACAAAAAAAATATACCCCAAAGTCACACGGGCTTGCGCTAGAAGGTACCCAACATGCATATGGGACCGCGCTAAAATTTTTTTAACTTACTTAGCTCATATGCAAGTACCCCGCAGTTAGAGGGGTAGCTTGAAATTTTTTCTTAACTTGCTTAATTATATGCAAGCACCCCGCAGCTAGAGGGTCAGCGTCCAAATTTTAACTTGCTTAGTTATATGCAAGTACCCCGCAGTTAGTAGGGCAGCTTCAAAATTCTAACTCGCTCATCTCATGTGCAAACACCCCACAGTTAGAAGCAGGAAGTTCAATCTTGAGGTTCTCTCATAAAAAAGAGCAACTCAAAGTATTGAACAAGTGCAAGTATAAATATAAGGTACAACAGTTTAGTACCTAAGGCTCCAAGGGCATCGGAGCGCTCACAATATTGAGCAAATGCCAAGTATAAATATAAGGTACGAAAGTTTAGTACGTAAGGCTCCAAGGGCATCGGAGCGCTCACGGTATTGAGCAAATGCCAAGTATAAACCTAAGACTCCAAGGGCACCGGAGTGCTCACAGTCTTGAGCAACTGCCAAGTATAAATAAAAGGTACGACAGTTTCGTGCACAAGTCTCTCGATATTACAAGACACTTCTGCACGAGGGGGCTAATATTAAGAAGTCCTCAAGCAAGTGAACAAATAGTAAAATAGTTTAGAGTGTGGGGATCCACTTATAGTGGCTCCACCTACCCAAGAGGGCAAGTTTGACAGAAAATAGCCTAGGGCGAGGGGATCCACCTTGAGTGCCCTCTCTTCCCAAACTCGATGCTACAAAAAGAACTCAGGACGAGGGGCTCACCGCGAGCAACCCCTCCGTCCAAGATAGAAGGCCACAGAAGAAGGCCAAGGGCGAGGGGCTCACCGCGAGTAACCCCTCCTCCCAAGATAGAAGGCCACAGAAGAAGGCCAATGGAGAAGGGCTCACCGTGAGTAACCCCTCCGCCCAAGATAGAAGGCCACAGAAGAAGGCCAAGGGTGAGGGGCTCACCGCGAGCAACCCTTCCGCCCAAGATGGAAGGCCGCAGAAGAAGGCCAAGGGCGAGGGGCCCGTCGCGAGCAACCCCTCCGCCCAAAATGAAAGGCCACCGAATAAGGCCAAGGGCGAGGGGCTCACCACGAGCAACCCTTCCGCCCAAGATGGAAGGCCGCAGAAGAAGGCCAAGGGCGAGGGGCCCGTCGCGAGCAACCCCTCCGCCCAAGATGAAAGGCCCCAAAAGAAGGCCAAGGGCGAGGGGCTCACCGCGAGCAACCCCTCCGTCCAAGATAGAAGGCCACAGAAGAAGGCCAAGGGCGAGGGGCTCACCGTGAGTAACCCCTCCGCCCAAGATAGAAGGCCACAGAAGAAGGCCAATGGCAGCCACAGAAGAAGGCCAAGGGCGAGGGGCTCACCGCGAGCAACCCTTCCGCCCAAGATGGAAGGCCGCAGAAGAAGGCCAAGGGCGAGGGGCCCGTCGCGAGCAACCCCTCCGCCCAAGATGAAAGGCCTCAGAAGAAGGCCAAGGGCGAGGGGCTCACCGCGAGTAACCCCTCCGCCCAAGATAGAAGGCCACAAAAGAAGGCCAATGGCGAAGGGGCTCACCGTGAGTAACCCCTCCGCCCAAGATAGAAGGCCACAGAAGAAGGCCAAGAGCGAGGGGCTCATCAAGAGTAACCCCTCCGCCTCAGATAGAAGGCCACAGAAGAAGGCAAAGGGCGAGGGGAACACCGCGAGTAACCCCTCCGCCCAAGTTGATACCCAGATAAGGAGGTCCACTATAAGTATCCTCATCTACAAAACTTGGGATGAAGTGACAGGACATTTAATGACCCTAAGGGGGAATGATGAAGGAATCCTAGGGTCCCCCAAAATAAAAAAATAAAAACCAGATTTATGGCGTACAAAGTTTTTTTAGTCTACCCAACCAAAAAATCTTTGCACGAGGGGCTAATGTAGAAGGGTGTCTACCTATAAAAAAGTAAAAATATTATTTTATTAGAAATACTGAGAAGAAACCCAGGGCCCCGACAGAAACTCCTATTGAGCAGGAACCCCCCCGGGGTCCCGGTAGAAACTCATATTGAGCAGGAACCCCCCCGGGGTCCCGACAGAAACTCATATTGGGCAGGAACCCCCCAGGGTCCCGGCAGAAACTTGTATTAAGAAGGAACCCACCTAGGGTCCCGGCAGAAATGCATAATTGAGAAGGAACCACCTCAGGGTCCCGAAAGAAACTCATATTCAGCAGGAACCCCCAGCGCCACTGTAAGTACCAGCGCCGCTGCAAGGGACAGCGCCGCTGCAAGTGTCGGCGTCCCTTCAAGTACCAGCGCCGATACAAGGGTCAGCGCCGTCGCAAGTGTCGGTGCCACTGCAAGTGTCAGCACCGCTCCAAGTGCCTGCGCCAGGACAAGGGCCGGCGCCGCCTCACATGTCAGCGCCGATTCAAGCATCAGCGCTACCTCAGGCGTCAGCGCCACTTCAAGCGTCAACGCCACTTCGAGCGCCGGCGCCACTTCGAGCGTCGGCGCCGCGACAAGGGTCGGCGCCGCCTCACATGTCAGCGCCGATTCAAGCATCAGTGCTACCTCACGCGTCAGCGCCACTTCAAGCGTCAACGCCACTTCGAGCGTCGGCGCCACTTCGAGCGTCGGCGCAGTGACAAGGGTCGGCGCCGCTTCACATGTCAGCGCCGGTTCAAGCATCAATGCTACCTCAGGTGTCAGCGCCACTTCAAGCGTCAGCGCCATTTCGAGCGTCGGCGCCACTTCGAGCATCGGCGCCACAACAAGGGTCGGCGCCGCCTCACATGTCAGCGTCGGTTTAAGCATCAGCGCTAACTCAAGCGTCAACGCCACTATGAGCGTCGGCGCCACTTCAAGCGTCGGCGCCATGACAAGGGTTGGCGTCGCCTCACATATCAGCGCCAATTCAAGCATCAGCGCCACTTCGAGCGTCGGCGCCACTTCGAGCGTCGGCGCCGGGACAAGGGTCGGTGCCGCCTTATATGTCAGCGCCGATTCAAGCATCAGCGCTACCTCGGGCGTTAGCGCCACTTCGAGCGTTGGCGCCGGGACCAGGGTCGGTGCCGCCTCACATGTCAGCGCCGATTCAAGCATCAGCGCTACCTCAGGCGTCAGCGCCACTTCAAGCGTTAACGCCACTTCGAGCGTCGGCGCCGCAACAAGGGTCGGCGCCGCCTCACAGCATCAGCGCCACTCCGAGCAACGGCGCCAGGACAAGGGTCGGCGCCGCTTCAAGCGTCAGCGCCACTGCAAGGGTCACTGCAGAAATGTTATTCGAGAAGTGCTGCTACAGGGATTTCCATCATGAAACGGCAGTCTCTAAATGAACAACAGCACTAACACTTTACTTTCTTGTACAGGTTGCCTAGTCGAGCAAGCAGGGCTCGAACAGGCGCGTTGGGACCTCCTGGGAGTTTTGGCTTGGCGGCTGAGGGACAAGGTATGTTGAGCAAGCTCAACCACTTAGCACTATAGGATTGAGAGAATACTAGTAGGAGACCCTAGAGTCACCCAATCCTCACACACCTCACACTTAGTCACAAGTGAAGTGAGCAGCCAAAGGGCTGGCTGCTCACAAGAAAAGAACTATTTATAAAATGATTTTAGAGGAGAGGGTCCTCTAAACCCCTCTCAAGAAAAATGGTTTTAGAAGGGGGTCCTCGAGACCCCCCTCGAGCTTGCAAATATTTTAGAGGAGGTGGTCCTCGAGACCCTCCCCTCAAGTTTACAAAGTTTTTATCAAAGTTACCATTTCAAAAGATATTTAGCAAATCAGATATTTTGTCTCCATTAGAAGACATATTTGCTTTTGAACTTTGGTCGGCGCCAGAGGGCATCTGCCAGAAGGGACAGGCAGACCTGCCTGCAGGAAGGGACAAATAGTACACTGCAGACTTTGTCCCTCACCAACCCTCTAAGTTTTGGCGCCAAAAGTGCCAACCCAGCCTTAGTGCCCAAGTATAAATAGGACCCCTGGGCAAGGTCATAGATAGACAAGAAAAATTGCACTGTTACTCTGCTAAAATATCACCAGACCTACCTAGTATTCTCTCCCTGCTCATTCTCTTAGTGTTGAGTGCCTTGTTCCTTCACTCCCCACTGACAGCCATCACTCTCAGGTGTTTCCCTTGAGAAAATTGCTATTTTTGCTGTGAAAGTTCATCTTCTTGCAGGGAGTGAGTTGAAGCTTGAGTTCCATTGTTACCAAAAGGAGAAGTTTTCTTCAGAAGTTGCACCAGGAGACCTTGAAGACTTGCAGACAGTGTCCATTGGAGTGGGTCACGCCTCACCCTTTCCAGTTATTCATAGACCCCAGTCTCACTACCCTCTTACAAATGGACATAGCTTCGTGTATAACTTATTTGTGTGCTTTAATTGAAGTTTAAGTAAACCGTGCTACTCTCGAATGCTCTTTTAGTTTTTGTACAGTCTATGTTTCTTCTGGAAATAATTAAATGGTTACCCTGCATTTTTTTCTAAGTTAAGTTCTCTTTAATTTTGTGTTTGCTGAGAATCAGGAACTTCAAATACTGGAAAGAGTTAAAAGTAAAAAACATAAAATTGGTTTAGGCTATTTTCTGTGAGATTTAGGAATAATGAACTATTGCATTTCTGATATGTTAAACCTATCCGTGTTAGGAATATATAATTTTAATTTTAGAATTATCTGACGGTTGGATCGTGAGTTATGATCGACTTTATACAAGTTCGTAGGTTAAATTTTGAGCAGATTATATGATTATTTGTTTGGTTTAGGATGTTTTTTGTTATTTAGGAATTATGAACTATTGAATTTCTGATATGCTAAACCTATACGTGTTAGGAACATATAATTTTCATTTTAGAATGATCTGAAGGTTTGATCGTAAGTTATGATCGACTTTATACAAGTTCATAGGTTAAATTTTCAGCAGATTATCTGATTGTTTGATTGGTTTAGGCTATTTTCTGTGAGATTTAGAATGATTTATGGTTGAATTTCTGATATCTTAAACCTATGCATTTTAGGAACATATAATTTTAATTTGAGAATGATCTGATGGTTGGATCGTGAGTTATGATCGACTTTATACAAGTTCGTAGGTTAAATTTTTAGTTTATCTGATTATTTGTTTGGTTTAGGCCATTTGAGATTTGGGAATGATGAACGGTTGAATTTTTGATGTGTTAAAGCTATACGTGTTAGGAACATACATTAATTTGAGAATGATCTTATGGTTGGATCGGGAGTTATGATCGACTTTATCCAAGTTCATAGCTTAAATTTTCAGTAGATATCTGATTGTATCTGGAGCTTTAAGGACCATCCCGTAGACCAACGACCATGAGAGTGTTCGCTACACCAAAGACCAACTGTTACAGCTGTTATAAGAAGTTGAGAGTGAATTTTTTGGTGAAGATCAAAACTGGGTTGGTGGACTCAACAGCCTTCTGATCCGCAATTAGACGTGGAAGATGATGACTTAAAGGCTGTAATTGCAGCCAGTTTAAAGAGAAGTTTTAGAAACTTGGTTATCTTGCAGGTACCCTTATTCTCAGAAGTTTGGACACGGAATTGTCTTAGTAAAGCAATTTTTTTTTCTTCTGCAGTAATTTAAAAGATTAAGAAGAGCAATAAAATCATGATGATAACTATTTATACTCATGTTTCTACAGAACTTTGTAAATCTAGCTGGAAGTGAAAGAGCTTCACAATCAAATCATAATGCAGAAGTTGCAAGGCTTAAGGAAGGCTGCCATATAAACCTTAGCTTGATGACCCTTACTTACAATTGTAATTAGGAAGCTAAGGTTGGTGGAGAAGCCATATAAACCTTAGCTTGATGACCCTTACTTACAACTGTAATTAGGAAGCTAAGGTTGGTGGAGAAGCCATATAAACCTTAGCTTGATGACCCTTACTTGAAGAATAGTTTTGTATAAATATATTTTTGTCAAATAATAATTATCATTTTTAATCAATATGGTTGAAATGCTAGATTTGTAACCACTGTTAACGTCAGAACTATAAAATGAGAAATTCTAGTAAAATAGATAATGATTATGTATATTTTATATGTTTAAAAAGTGGGCGAATATTCGAGATTTGAAATAGTAGAAGTTGAGAAATAATTTAGATGGATTTTAAATGAGTATAAATTGGGAGTAAGTTAGATTACTTTGCCTAGATATATTTGGGCACTTATTTGGAGATCATGTGCATACGTTTAGTGCGCGCTTTAGATGAGCGGTGAGTTGGATTTTTTGTAAAGTGCGACTCCGCTTTAATCATGTTATAATGCATTTATAATTATTATGCATTTTAATGCACTTGCTAAAAATATTTCACACCTCGGGCTCTGACCCGTTTATATTTTCTTTTGCCTTGTATATATTGTATTATTTTAGGTGTTCCTCCGCAAGGACGCCAATTATGTTATCCATCCAGTTTATTCGTGGAGCTATGGTAGTAGCGGACTGTTGCGACATTTTGATATAGTCGATTCCTATCTTTGTGTATCTAGATTACGATTCATTTTGTATATCGGGTTTATACCCAAGTGTTGTAGTGTAGCACTTTTATGTTTTCCCTTCTCAGATTATTGTATTGTCTGTGACTCGATAGTATATTCAGGTATTTCATTTTAGATATATTGTTGTACTCTTGTATTATTCTCTTTTATATCAGCCGAGCATGTGTGTCTGTTATCATATATAGAGTTATGTTGTGGTTAGTTGTTGCTTGGTTGTGTTTTAGAGATATAATTAAAGTGTTTTAAAAATTTTGATACCCTCTTTTTGTGGTAATGGGTAGTTAGCCGTGTTTACTTTTAGAATCGTCAGCAGATGCTGAGAATGATCCACTTGAGATTCTTGATTATTTTAGTATAGGGCTGACCACCCGTTATTGTTCTAAGTGGGGGTGTCACAAGCAATATCAACTGCCCAACTTACCTTTGTGCATTGTGTCGATTGATCGACGTGTAGTGTCATTTGGGTGACTATGCTTTTCTAACCAAAATATAATATACATACATGCAATTAAAGAAAAAAATACATATATATTTAGAAATGAAATTTGAACATGTTGTTTCAAAATATACACTATAAGTGTTACAATGTACAATGACAACATTGGTGTCGTGCAACCACCCTAATTTGCAATTTACATTTTATGGGAACAAAATAAAATATGCAAAAATAAGACACTAAATTGTTTGGTCACCAAAATTAAAATAAAATCTCAAGTAAAAACTGATATTGGAAAAATTAAATCTACAGACAATCTCAATGTACCTCTACCAACGAACGACAACGAACGAAGCTCTAGAGACGATGACGACAGTTGAGGTGGAGCCACCCAGTTTGCGACAGTTGGTGCGAGACCTATGGTTAAACAAATAAAAAGAATAAAACTACATTTGTGTGTGTGTGTGTGTGTGTGTGTGTGTGTGTGTGTGTGTGTGTCGGAGCAGAATTAAAAAAATAAACAAATAAAACTAATTTTGTGTGACTTAGAATCCAGAAATTCTTCGGTCAGCTAATCTTATTAAAGATTTGAAAATACCATGTACAAATCTATATGTTGACTAAGTATTATACTGAAACCATATTCTCCAACTTTGAAAAAATTGAAATGAAGTGGAGAAAATAAAAAATTCTTTAGAAACACGATATTAAATAAGAAAAAAACATACAAATCAACAGAAAACAAAAAGAATACGTTACGACTAAAAAAAATCAAACAGTTAAGAGTTGAGATGGTTGAGCTCTATATCCATTAAGATATGAAACTTTGTGAGTAATATAGTACAAATTTGGGTTCAATTTCTTAAAAAATAGAAATAAAGCCACAGTGTGCGATTTCTTTGAAAAACCTAGAAAAAGTAAAAATCGTTATACAAAAAACTAGAAATCGATTTTACTTGCCGAATGATAGGGGCCGAGATCTTCCACAAATGGAGTTATTTTCTTGACAGAGAATTGAGAGTGATGTCATAGTTTTTGTGTATAATATGGGATAGATGACATAATTGTTTTGTGTATAATAAGCGAGTGTTCAATGAATCTGGAGTATGGAGCCATTTCCACCCAAGGGCGGGAATGAAAAATAGAAAGTGTCGTTCTTTTTTCCAATAATCTCCGTTCTAAATCAGAGTCTAATATATATCTAATATAACCAAAGACTACGAGGGGATATATATGTCATTTGCATATAAATTGAGATAAATTATTCACTTTTTATCTCAATTTTACTAAAAACTAAGATAAAAATGTTAAATTGTCATGAATATATATATATATATATATATATATATATACTACAAAAATCATTTATGTCATCTTATATTTATCTGACATAATGTAAATTTTCAAAATGACATAAATGATACTTTTCTTATAGTGCTTGAAAAGAACCTTTTGCTTTGAATGCTCGAAAAATGAAAACCCCTTGTAGAGTTGGTCATAGACTGCATCTTTGGTGGCTTGATCAACTAGGTTCCAGTTGCCTACTCCCCTGATTCCCACATTCACTTTCCCAAGAAATAAACACTAAGATTTAAATCTTTGGAGGTCATATTTGTCACCAGTGGGGTTATTCCTAAGAAAAGAGTACCCAACGAGCTTCTTTTCATTTGATCGGGAGGTGTCATGAGCATTGGGGGGGATTGGAGAAATGAGGCTTTGTTACCTACTCGTACTTATAGTCACACTTGAACTAGTGGAATGAACCATTGGTGGGGTTATGAATTTCTTAGAAATTGGTGATGGGAATTCTCATTGGTGTGCACGAGATGAGAATCCTGGTAAAGGTGTCACCTCGACACTATTACATTTTGTCCGTGGCCGCCCGACATTATCTACAAAAATAAAAATTAAAAAGCAACTAAATAATTATAATAATATGAAAACACACCTAACTAATCAAGTTTATGCCTATGTATATGTATCTACCTGTTAATGTAAAAAATCAGATTATATCTAATTATTTAATCACAAATAAAAAATAAATAAGACAAGAGATTTTTAAAGTGGTTCAGCCTTGAAAGAATGGCCTACGTCCACTGTTTGTGTTATTGTTGACTGTTTGCAGAATTCTCGATAATGGGTTTACCAAGAAATTCTGAGTCCCCTGCTAATGAGGAGGTTACAATGTATTTATAGCCTTGAGACTGTACATGCGAGAGAATATTACATAGATGTCCAATAGGTGTGTACATATGTATGATAATAATCAACATTTAATGCGCATTCAATCCTCTTAATTATTCGGTTATAAATAATTTGTACGAGGTGCAGCTCGGACCGCCTAAGCTGCTCGGTGCAATAAAGTTCCTCGGAGAACACTTGTTGCTCGGAGCGACTGAATTGGTCGGGGAGGCTGAGTTCCTCAGAGTCAAGGTGTTGTTAAAAAAGTTCTCGGGTGCCATGTAGATTGACACGTGTCTCCACATAATTGGTCCACGACAGCAAGTTAAATTTGGTATCAACAGAAGCCCCCAATGTTTTGTGGTTTGATGTTGAAGAAAAGTTTGGAACATTTATGCCGCCTATACTTTGTGAATTTTAGACAATCGTTCGTTGTACATAACTCCTTTTTCGAGTACATAGTATCAGGCTTTTAAAGTGTTTCGAATTTCAATAACCGCTTCGTGTTTCGTGCCTTTTTCTTCTTTTTAGCCGTCGGATACGCAATCGTCCATCTTGGTAATCATTGCTTTTCTCCATTCTCGAGGTAAAGTATTTAAACGCTTCAAAAAACTCGATCGTGTTTTACTTTTTCAAATCTGCATCTTTAGAACTTCTTCACTTCTTCTCTGTCTTGTGCGTTCGTTTCTTCCATTGTTCGTTGTCACCTGATTCATCTTTTTCCTGTAAGATCTTCTTCCTTCTCTTTTATTTCTTTTGTTCATCATGGTTTACGTCGTTGAATCTCTTGACAAATTTCTCTCTGATTTTTCTATTCCTTCCTGGGTTATATTGGAAGAGCTTTCTGAGCCTTCTGACTATTTTCGTTTGGCTGAGCAACATTGGTTCCCCAGTCTCTTTGTAGCTGAATGTGGCTTTTCTTTTCCTCCAAACCCCTTATGTTTGGAATTCTGTCAATATTTTGACCTGGTACCTGCAAAAATAGCTCCCAATACCTGGAGAATAGTTAATGGAGTCCATAAGTTAAATCAGATTCATGGATCCCGTTTAGGAATTCCAGAAATTATGTTTTGCTATAGATAGGTTGTTAGTGATAGCACTTTTTATTTAAAAACTAGGTTTTTAAATAGGGCTTTAGTTGTCAATCTCCCCGATGCCAACAGGGATTACTTCGAGCATGGGGTTGTTATGAAAAATTGGCAACATGCTCCATTAAATGGAGATGATGTGTATCAGGGTCCTGGATGCCCTCTCTATGGCAATGGGATAGGTTGTTTTTATTTTATTTTATTTTTGAAATTATGTTTTCTTTGTGTTTGATAAAATGCGTCATTGACATTTTAATTTTTGTTCATTTGCAAATGATAGCAAAAAGAAATCCCCTAAAGAAACTGATGTCAATTTGAGGCACTTGAAACTTATCTGGAGTTTGCACCAAACTGTTGCTGACGAACATATCAGATCAGCCTCTTACTTGTTGTAGTACAAGAGTTACACTTCTTCTTTTAGTGCTTATCCAGTAATAAGTGATATAGAACCAGCACCAGCTTCTGAAGGTTCCTCTCCTGAATCAAATATTCCTCTCAGTGACATAATGAAGAGAAGAAGAGCTCCTTCATACTTTGACAAATCAGACTCTACCAATGTAGAGGCAAAGATAAATAAGCAGGATGTCCCAGAGGAAGGGACAAGAAAAGTTGATGCACCCCCTCCTATTGCTGCTAAGAAAGTTACTGAGAAGCACCCTGTGGCTCCGAGCAAGATTGTAGTTGTTTCTCCTCCAAGCGAGGTTATAGTTATATCACCGACCAAGAAAACATCCTTGGTCGAGAATGTTCCTGCTCCCATGAGGAAATTAAAGAAAAGCTCCTCGGATAAATTGGCTGAATCCATCTCTCAGCCTCTTACTACTGGAAGTGGTGTTCCCACTTTTGTTGCTCCGAGCTCTGCCATAGGCTCTATGAAGTCTTGGATTATCCCAAAAATCCAAGGTCTTGAAGACACTATTTCTCGTGATAGGGTTACTACCTTGGCAGCTCAACATATTTCCTCAGTAAGTATTACTAATCTAAACTTTCATTTTTTAATGTTCTATCCCTGTACTGACTTATAATTATTTTCTTTTTCTAGTTGGTAACATGTCTTAACACTATTCTGAAAAAGGATGAAGATCTTAAAGCTTCGAGCTCCTCGGGAGGTGTGGAGGAGGATTTTGTAGGTCTGACTCAATCCTTAAAGGATTCTCGTCAGAAATATGAAGAAGATAAGGTTGCTTGGGAGAAGCAACTGAAGTCCATTGAGCAAGAGAGAGAAAAAGCTGTGGAGGCCTCTCAGGAGTTGGAGAGGAAAATAAAAGAGTTTCAGAAGAAAAATGAAGAGCTTGAAAAAAAGCTCAAGAATGCTATAGAGCTTGAGACCAAGATTAAAACTGCTGAAGAGGAACTGGGCAAACTCCGTGAAGCTGATCGTCAGAAGGAAGAGGCAGAAAGGAAATTGAAAGCTGCAGAGGAACTTCTATCTGAGAAGATTTCCTCGAAGAAGGTGAAGAGGAAACTGGTCGTTAAAAAGTCCTTCAGTGCTGGCTGGGACAAAGGTTGGAACAAAGGCCTAGCTACCATGTCGTCTCAGTTGGATTTTGCTAGCCTCAAATTCTTCAGGGACGAATGGATTGCTTCTCTGCAGAGTTAAAGGTCTCAGAGAGTTCTGAGCTGTTTCAACGTTATGTTCATGGTCCTCCTCATTCCCCTAGCAAAGAAGAAGAGGATGAAGCTGCCTCTAAAGAATCTTCAATGATGGTTGGGGATCAGGTTCCTACTGTTGAACTTCGCTACGATCAGCCCCAACCAACTATTACTCCTACGGAGCAGCTTCAATCTACCAGTACCTTTATCGAGCAACTTCTAATATCCTCCGAGCAACCAGCCTCCTCATCTCAGCCTTCCGAGGAAGTCGAAAAACACAAGGAGAAGGTGTAAAGTTGCTTGGGCTTTAATTTTATTATTTCTTTTGAATGTAACCCTGAACCTTGTACTTGTCTTTTGATGAATAATAATTCGAGTTTTTATTGTTCATGTTGACTTTCTTTGTCTTGCTCTACCTTTATCATTTATTAATCCTGTTTATTGCTTCTCTTTGCTAGTT
The DNA here is from genome assembly GCA_949130495.1 of Sambucus nigra. NCBI lineage: Eukaryota > Viridiplantae > Streptophyta > Magnoliopsida > Dipsacales > Adoxaceae > Sambucus > Sambucus nigra. The sequence continues at coordinate 258,311,318 of OX422224.1, forward strand.
TATAGCGAGGATGGAACTCTTGTCAGCTCACGATACTGAGTTGATGAAAAAAAGTAATGAATATTTCAAAGCTGGCCATACAGATTTGGATGAATCATAAATTTTTGACATCCTAGGCTCAGATGCCTCTGAACGAGCAGTGGAATCTTACCAATATCTGAAATGCTTACTCGACCGAGCTGTTTCCAATAATGTGGCTTATTACGAGATGATTGAAGATCTTGAGGGTACCATCGAGGAACTTCAGCAACAATACAAGGAATCCTCTGCCCTTTTGCATCAGGGGTATGAGAAAAATTATCAGTAGCTAAATGCTGACAAAGGCTATGATAAGTTAGTCGCTGCTTATGATTTTAAGGAGAAGACTTTGAAGACCGAAGTTGAAGAGCATAGGCAGATCGCGAAACTGCTGGAGCAGGAAAACAACAACTTGCGAGGAGAAATATCCCAACTAAAATATGCAGCATCGACCTCGGGAGCCTTCGTCCCTGTCAATGACGAAGGTTTCTCATTTTTGGAGGTTGAAAATGCCAATTTGAGAGACGAGTTAGAAACTTTAAAGAGGTTGGGACCCTCTACATCTGCTCGCAGACGAGCAAGAGCTTCTCGAGGACGAGTAAGGGCTGCTCGGGTAACTATTGAAGAAGCTAGAACACAGGCAACCTTGGAGAATCAAGCATTCCAATTGATGGCGAAGAATTAAGCATTAGCTGAGATGTCCAAGAAGATTCAGACCTTCGATGAGCAACTTGCTGCCCAAAATTCTACCTTGGAGAATAAGACAAATCTGGTGAAGAATCTTCACGAGCAGTTAGAGAGGTTGACCTACCAGTTCCACAAATAGCCCAGAGAATTTTGGATGGCTGGTTATAATGAAGCCCTTTACTACATTGATGACCGGATCCAGCAGTCGAACAACGAGGGGTACAAGCAAGGATGGCTGAATACCTTGGGTGTGCTACAGTTGGAAGAGGGTCACTATTTGTGGGACTATTATGATCCTGGGTTGCTCTATTTGCCAGTGCCTCCATTTAAGCTTGACATGAGTTGGATTCCTGCTCGGGCCATTCCTCAGTGCCTGATCTCAAAGTATCTTGGTGACTACAATCTTCATTCAAATTTCGAGATATCTCGGCCAGAGCACCTCCTTGCTCATCCTTCTGTGATGAATATTCGAATATTGAAAGACATAAACTTCATAAACTCCCCATATGCCTTAGATGATCCTCCTGCCGGAATGGAACCTGCTTCAAAGGCAGAGGGAAAGAAACCCATAGAATAGGATATTATGTAATGACTTGTACTTTTCACCACTTATGTAATTCTATTTAATTTAAATGAAAAATTTAATTCGTAGAATGTTTTTGCTTGTTGGTTGCTTATTTCATTGTAGTGATTTATCAATCTTTGATCTTGATGTGATAAAACATCCTTTATCTCATGATCCTGTTTAATTTAAACAACTGGAGATGATTGTAATTGGCTTACCGACCAACTAGAATTTATTAATATATTTGTTTCCGACCTACCGTAGTTAGGGGGTTTTATTTATCGACCAAATGTAGTTGGTAGACCGACTAACCGTAGCTGGTAGGGTTTTATTTATCGACCAACTGTAGTTGGTAGGGTTTTATTTACCGACCAACCGTAGTTGGTGGGATTTTTATTTATCGACCAACCGTAGTTGGTAGACCGACCAACAGTAGTTGGTAGGGTTTTATTTACCGACCAACCGTAGTTGGTGGGATTTTTATTTATTGACCAATCGTAGTTGGTAGACCGACCAACAGTAGTTGGTAGGGTTTTATTTACCGACCAACCGTAGATGGTGGGATTTTTATTTATTGACCAACCGTAGTTGGTAGACCGACCAATAGTAGTTGGTAGGGTTTTATTTATCGACCAACCGTAGTTGGTAGACCGACCAACCGTATTTGGTAGGGTTTTATTTACCGACCAACCGTAGTTGGTGGGATTTTTATTTATCGACCAACCGTAGTTGGTAGGGTTTTATTTTGAACTTGATGCATAGTGTGTAGCACTAATACTCCGAAAAAATTTCAACAAAAGGAGAAAATTGGGTAAAACATCCAAAGCTTTATTCATATCGAAGAAAACTGCATTACATAAGGATTGAATTACTGATAATATTTACGCAGATGATCTGCGTTCCATGCATTCTTAAACTCCTCTCCTTCTAAGGTTTCAATCCTATATGTCCCTGGTCGAACAACTTCTGTCACTCTGTAGGGTCCATGCCAGTTAGCTTCCAATTTATTGTGGTTTTGAATTACTTTCTTTAGCACGTAGTCTCCTTCCTTCAAATCACACTTTTTTACCCTCTTGTTGTAGAACAGAGCTGTTCGTTGTTGGTATGCAGCATTCCTGATTGCTACTTCTTCTCTAACTTCCTCGAGTATATCCAAGTCTAATATTCTCATCAAGTCACTGATAGGAGAATTGAAATTCAGCACTCTGTGTGTGGGGAGGTCCAGTTCGGCAGGTATAACAACTTCACTTCCAAATGCCAGCATGTATGAAGATTCTCCTGTTGCTGCTCGTGGTGTAGTACAATAAGCCCACAGTACAGAATGCAGCTCGTTGATCTAATTTGCCTTCGCATCATCCAATCTTTTCTTCAAACCATTCAGCAGCGTTCTGTTCGTCACCTCAGTTTGTCCATTGCTCTGGGGATGGCCTGGTGCCGAGTGGGTTTTCAAAATGTTTGACTGATGACAATATGCAGCGAACTTCTCGTTATAAAATTGGGTTCCATGATCAGTAATGAATGCATGGGGAAGACCATATTTACAAATGATATTCTTCCAAATAAATTGATACACCTTTTCATAAGTCATATCAATTAGAGGTTCAGCTTCCACCCATTTAGTAAAATAATCCACAGCGACGACGAGGTATTTGAACCTTCCTCTTGTCGTCGGGAGTGGCCCGACCAAGTCTATTCCTCACATGGAAAATGGCCAAGGGGATGTTATGGGTGTTAGCAATGCTTTCAGAGTTCTTCGGATAGAGGATAAGCGTTGACATTTATCACATTTTTTGGCATAACCTATACAATCAGCCCTCATTATTGGCCAATAGTATCCTTGCATCATTACTCTTTACAAAAGCATCCGACCTGCTACATGAGCTCCATAGGACCCTTCATGGACTTCTTAAACTAAATCCTTCACCTCGAAGGGATGCACACATCTTTGCAGTCCTGCTATAATTCCTCGTCTATATAAAATGCCATTAGTTAACACATAACTAGCAGCTTTAAACTTCAGTTTATTGGCTGCGAGCTTATCAGTTGGCAAAACCCCTTCTTTAAAATATGCCCTGATGGGATCCATCTAAGATGGTCCTAAATCAAGGGTAATAAAGTTCATTATCATATCTTCGTCGATACTCCTGCTAATCAAAATCTCTATTGGAATTGTTCTTTGTAGCTCGGTGCATGTGGCTGAGGCTAACCGAGCTAAAGCATCTGCTCTTGCATTCTCCAATCTTGGGGTTCTAATTAATTGCACAGCGTTAAAGCTTGATACAATTTCCATCGCTTTTATATGATATTTGATCATCAATTCTCCCTTTGTTGCATATACTCCCAGCATTTGATTTACGATCAACTGTGAGTCACTAAATACGATGACCTGCTCTGCCTCCATAGTTTTTGCTAAACTAAGACCTGCAATCATAGCTTCATATTCAACCTCATTATTAGAGGCTTTGAATTGAAAGCGCAGAGCATACTCCACATCGATTTCATCCGGGCTGCTTAAAACAATCCCTGCTCCAGAGCTTGTACTGCAAGATGAGCCATCCACATGCAGATTCCATATAGGTACCTCTTCCTCAATTTTTTTATCGAATAGAGTCCCTCGGTGGAATATTTATTGCTTCTTTATGTATTCCCCTAGCACCTCCGGCTGCTCGTCAACCATCTCCTCTTGATCGTCAACCGACTGAAGTTGGTCGGTGTTGAAATCTGATGATCCAGTAATATCCACAGGTTGGTCGGTATTCAGCTTTTGCTCCTTAGGGGTATCAGGGTAGGTGAACTCTGCTATAAAATATGCTACCGCTTGCCCTTTAAGCGGCGATCTAGATTCATAAACTATGTCATATTCACCAAGTTCTAATGCCCAGTACATCAATCTCCCTGATTTTTCTGGTTTATGGAGAGCTTGCCTCAATGGCATATCAGTATACACAACTATGGTATGAGCTTGGAAGTACGGCATCATTCTTCTACTCGCTTCAATCAACGCTAGCGCCAACTTTTCCAGTCTTGGATATCTGATCTCTGCTCCTCGAAAGGCCTTGCTAGTGTAATAGATCAGTTTTTTCACTCCATCCTCCATTCTTATCAATGTCGAGCTAACTTCATTCTCCGAAACTGCCAGATACAAGTACAATCTTTCTCCCATCACTGGCCTGGACAACAGTGGGGGTGCTCCCAAGTATTTCTTTAACTGTTGAAAGGCCTTCTCGCATTCATCATTCCATTCAAACATTTTTCGGAGTGTTTTAAAGAATGGGAGGCATCTATCAGTTGCTCGTGATACAAATCTATTAAGTGCTGCAACTCGCCCTGTGAGACTTTGCACTCCCTTCTTCATCGTTGGAGATCGTAGCCCCAATAGAGCCTTGATCTTTTTTGGGTTTGCTTCAATACCTCGTTGGTTGACAATATACCCGAGGAACATGCCTTCTCATACTCCGAATATGCACTTAGTAGGGTTCAACTTCATTTGATATTTATCTAATTGATCAAAGGTTTGACCTAGATCAATTAGATGATCAGCAGCTTTCTTTCTCTTTGTTAGCATATCATCAACATAAACCTCCATATTGTGACTGATTTGCTCTGCAAACACCTTGTTCATCAGTCTTTGATATATTGCACCTACATTTTTCAAACCAAAAGGCATAACAGTATAACCGTAAGTTCCCCTTGGGGTAATAAAAGAGGTACTCTCCCTGTCTTCAGGTTTCATTTTAATCTGGTTGTAACAAAAATAAGCATCCATGAAGCTCAACAGCTCGTGTCCCGAGGTAGCGTCCCCTAATTGATCAATTTGGGGCAAAGGAAAATGATCCTTTGGGCATGCCTTGTTGAGGTCGGTGAAGTCTACACACATCCTCCACTTGTTGTTCTTCTTCTTCACCATCACCACATTAGCTAACCAGTCTGGATATTTGACATCTTCAATAAAGCAAGCTTTTTGGAGATTCTCGACCTCCTCTTGTATAGCTTGGTTCTTCTCGGGGCTGAACACTCTTCTTCACTGCTTCACAGGTTTGATTTCCTTGTTCACATTAAGTTCATGACACAAGAAATTTGGGTCTATTCCTGGCATATCTTCGTGGATCCATGCGAAAGTTTGCTTTTTGATTTTTAGGAAGGCTATCAATTCCTGTTTTAGTGGGGTGTCCAATGATGAACCAATTGAGTTGTTCATTCTGGGTGTTCGTCATCCAGAATGACGTTTTCAGTAGCTTCCACCACCTGACCTTTTACGAGCTGCGACTCGTCTCTAGGATCTAACGTTTCTATTTCTGCACCTTCATCCACTTTATAGGTGGTAGTCTTTTTCCTAAATTCTTCCAGTTCTTCTTGCTCGGCTGATGAATAGTAGCATTCCCAAGATACTTTTTGGTCACCCTTCATAATTCTTACTCCAAAGTTAGTTGGAAATTTTAGGCATTGATGTACAGTAGATGGTACTGCTTCAAACTTCTTCAATCCTACCCTTCCCATGATGATATTGTAAGTTGATTGAACATTCTTATCCATTACAAAAAAGTGCACTCTTTCTGTTCGACAAGCAAGCCATGTACCGATGAACATATCCAACTTGATCGTCCCAAGTGAAAAAACTTTCTCGCCAGTAAAACCGAGGAGGGTCCGATGAAATGGCTCCAACTGGGATAGCTTTAGGTTCAAACTATCAAAACATGGGTAGAACATAATATCTACCGAGCTACCATTATCCACCAAGACACGCGAAATCACTACTTCCTTCATCCTCATTTTGATCACCAATGGGTCATCATGAGGATATAACACACTTGCGAGGTCATTCTTATAGAAACCGATGACCAGTTTATCTTTGTTAACCTTCCTCGGGCGATCTTCTTCAGTTAGATTTATCCGTTGAATATACGAACAAGCTTGAGCCTCGTTGAGGTAAGCTTTTCTTTCTGCAGTAAGGTTTCCACCTCCTGCATCTCCACCAGTAATAACATTGCAATCAAATGACCCAAAATGGATAAAAAATACCTCACGTTGTGGTTGTCTTGGTCTTTTAGGGAGACCGGGGTCGTCTTCTAGATCATCTTCATGATCTCCTTTCTTTTTTTCTTCTGCTCGACGAGGAGATCTAGATCTTCGTCTTGCTCGGTCGTTGTTTTTTCTTTCATTCTACGATCAACATACTTGGCCAGCTTTCCTCGTCTAATGAGCTATGTAATTTTTGGTCATGTTACCATGGTCATTATGGAACTCGTAATATTTGGCCTTATTCCTTTTGTCAGGATCTGTCTTCATTTTCTCAGGCCAGTTTAACTCCTCGCTGTTCTTGATCTCTTCCAGAACGTGGTTTATATCTACCTTCAAAGGAGTATAGTTTCCAAATTTCTTCAACTGTTCCAATGCTTGCTTTGCTTTTGACTGCTTGTTACCATTATTCTTCTGATCCTTCTTCTCAATCTTTTCGGCCTCAACTTTGATCTCCTTAGTGTCCATGCTCTTCTTTACAGCTATAGCTTCCTCGGCATTCATGATTTTGGCTGCTTTTGCCATTAATTCTGACATGGTCCAAGGTGGATCTTTGCCGAGAGTATAGTACAATTTATTTGGCAACAATACATTCATCAGAGCATTGATTGTTATCTTTTCCTCGTAATCAATAACTTTGAGCTTCTCGTTATTGAAACGAGTAATATAATCCCTAGTGCTCTCACCTTCTTTTTGTCTAACACTTAGCAAGTGTGCTACTCGCTTAACTGGTTTTGCTCCAAAACAGAAGTTTCCAATAAAGAGCTCGGCCAGTTGAAAGAAAGTTGCAATCTTCCCTCGAGGAAGATTATTGTACCATATTTGAGCAGATCCAGTGAGGGTTCCTGAAAACGCCCTGCATCGCATTTCGTCTGGAACAGCATAGATATCAGCAGCTGCCAGATATTGTTCTATATGGAGAACAGGATCATTTTTTCCATCATATTTTGGTGTTACCACTGGGGCTTTGAACTTTGATGGTGTGGTAAATGTAACACCCCGCCCGCCCGGGGAGAGCGAACGGAGCGCTAATGCGATAAAATAAATCCAAATCCACTAGTGACAAGGTATAGAGCATCTAAATAAACCCACAATAATACAACAACTAACTCGAATTACATACAACAACTAACTCGAAAATAAAATACAAATCTCCAAAGCTCTATACATCAAAATAATACAAATCTTTCCCAAACAATCCTCGCTAAAATCAATCTCCATAGCGCCCCAAAATCCGCGCTAACCTGCCACTAAACGAAAATATGGGGAAGTACACAATACGACAAGAAAGATGCTCAACAAATATATGTTAGCGATGAATAAAACGTAACAACACGAGTACGAATATTCAAATCAAAATGCAAATCTCAATAGCATTTCATCATTATAATTTCTCAACAACACTTTAACCGGGTCACCAGGCCTCACCACATCCGTATATGCTTTATCAAGCCATAGCCCGGGAAACAGGAATTTTGGCGGGTGCCCAACATCCATGACATATTAAAATCTCATGACAACATGCTCATCAACAATATAATGATACCACATGAATCAAAATAATTTCAACAATTATTTTTCCAGATTTCAATGAATTTATCAATTCAAATATGAGTTCAATTAAACAAGAATTCAAAGGAGAATGACACTCGCGAGATTTAAGGACCATATTGTGTAAAACCCCATACCTCAAACCATGATGAGAAACCAATGATCACATCCTCAAGATCAACACAAAAGATCTACAAAAGCTTCTCCAAGAACCTCCAACAAAATAGCCCCAAGAACACTTCAAATCTAAGGTTGGAACTCACAAATCTCAAGGGCCAATGTGTATATAAAAAGAAGAGGAATATAAAATATATTTGCTGCCAAAATTTGTGCCAAAAGTAGGTTAAAAGCTTTCCCACGACTTCCTTTTATATTGCAAAGAAATGAAGATTTGGAAGCCAAAAGACTCTCTTAAATAAGGCAAATAAATGAAGAGTTGGAAGTCAAAGCAACTCCAAGATTTAAAAACATTTTAAAATCATTTTAAAATCCGTTTTAACTCCGATTTCGAAAACGTTTGAAATTCTCGCCTATAAAAATAATATTGAACATATTTGAGCAATAAAAATAATTTTATCAAAAACTTTATTTTCCTCCATTTTCCTAAATTAATTAAAATAGCCCAAAATTACGCGGGTTATTACACTTCCCCACTAACAATGGAATTTCGCCCTCGAAATTCGCCGAATGTCTAACTCTCAAAATCAGGTCACTACACTAACTCCAAAAATAATTTCCGTCTCCAAAAATAAATTCCTCACATCTAATCTAGATGCCAATCACGAATATCACCTAAAATTTTCTATCTCCAAAAATTGCTAACCACGTAATGAACCCAAAACCCAAGCCCCGAGGGTTGCGGTATACCTAAGCTCTGATACCATTTGTAACACCCTGCCCGCCCGGGGAGAGCGAACAGAGCGCTAATGCGATAAAATAAATCCAAATCCACAAGTGACAAGGTATAAAGCATCTAAATAAACCCACAATAATATAAATCTACTAATCTCAATCTCTTCAATTACAACAAGTCTCTCGAATTACATACAACAACTAACTCGAAAATAAAATACAAATCTCCAAAGCTCTATACATCAGAATAATACAAATCTTTCCCAAACAATCCTCGCTAAAATCAATCTCCATAGCGCCCCAAAATCCACGCTAACCTGCCACTAAAAGAAAATATGGGGAAGTACACAATACGATAAGAAAGATGCTCAACAAATATATGTTAGCGATGAATAAAACGTAACAACACGAGTACGAATATTCAAATAAAAATGAAAATCTCAATAGCATTTCATCATTATAATTTCTCAACAACACTTTAACCGGGTCACCAGGCCTCACCACATCCGTATATGCTTTATCAAGCCATAGCCCGGGAAACAGGAATTTTGGCGGGTGCCCAACATCCGTGCCATATTAAAATCTCATGACAACATGCTCATCAACAATATAATGATACCACATGAATCAAAATAATTTCAACAATTATTTTTCCAGATTTCAATGAATTTATCAATTCAAATATGAGTTCAATTAAACAAGAATTCAAAGGAGAATGACACTCGCGAGATTTAAGGACCATATTGTGTAAAACCCCATACCTCAAACCATGATGAGAAACCAATGATCACATCCTCAAGATCAACACAAAAGATCTACAAAAGCTTCTCCAAGAACCTCCAACAAAATAGCCCCAAGAACACTTCAAATCAAAGGTTGGAACTCACAAATCCCAAGGGCCAATGTGTATATAAAAAGAAGAGGAATATAAAATATATTTGTTGCCAAAATTTGTGCCAAAAGTAGGTTAAAAGCTTTCCCACGACTTCCTTTTATATTGCAAAGAAATGAAGAGTTGGAAGCCAAAAGACTCTCTTAAATAAGACAAATAAATGAAGAGTTGGAAGTCAAAACAACTCCAAGAGTTAAAAACATTTTAAAATCCGTTTTAACTCCGATTTCGAAACCGTTTGAAATTCTCGCCTTTAAAAATAATATTGAACATATTTGAGGAATTAAAATAATTTTATCAAAAACTTTATTTTCCTCCATTTTCCTAAATTAATTAAAATAGCCCAAAATTACGCAAGTTATTAAACTTCCCCACTAACAATGGAATTTCGCCCTCGAAATTCGCCGAATGTCTAACTCTCAAAATCAGGCCACTACACTAACTCCAAAAATAATTTTCTTCTCCAAAAATAAATTCCTCACATCTAATCTAGATGCCTATCACGAAAATCACCTAAGATTTTGTATCTCCAAAAATTGCTAACCACGCAATGAACCCAAAACCCAAGCCCCGAGGGTTGCCGTATACCTAAGCTCTGATACCATTTGTAACACCCCGCCCGCCCGGGGAGAGCGAACGGAGCGCTAATGCGATAAAATAAATCCAAATCCACAAGTGACAAGGTATAGAGCATCTAAATAAACCCACAATAATATAAATCCACTAATCTCAATCTCTTCAATTACAACAAGTCTCTCGAATTACATACAACAACTAACTCGAAAATAAAATACAAATCTCCAAAGCTCTATACATCAAAATAATACAAATATTTCCCAAACAATCCTCGCTAAAATCAATCTCCATAGCGCCCCAAGATCCACGCTAACCTGCCACTAAAAGAAAATATGGGGAAGTACACAATACGATAAGAAAGATGCTCAACAAATATATGTTAGCGATGAATAAAACGTAACAACACGAGTACGAATATTCAAATCAAAATGCAAATCTCAATAGCATTTCATCATTATAATTTCTCAACAACACTTTAACCGGGTCACCAGGCCTCACCACATCCGTATATGCTTTATCAAGCCATAGCCCGGGAAACAGGAATTTTGGCGGGTGCCCAACATCCGTGACATATTAAAATCTCATGACAACATGCTCATCAACAATATAATGATACCACATGAATCAAAATAATTTCAACAATTATTTTTCCAGATTTCAAGGAATTTATCAATTCAAATATGAGTTCAATTAAACAAGAATTCAAAGGAGAATGACACTCGCGAGATTTAAGGACCATATTGTGTAAAACCCCATACCTCAAACCATGATGAGAAACCAATGATCACATCCTCAAGATCAACACAAAAGATCTACAAAAGCTTCTCCAAGAACCTCCAACAAAATAGCCCCAAGAACACTTCAAATCTAAGGTTGGAACTCACAAATCTCAAGGGCCAATGTGTATATAAAAAGAAGAGGAATATAAAATATATTTGCTGCCAAAATTTGTGCCAAAAGTAGGTTAAAAGATTTCCCACGACTTCCTTTTATATTGCAAAGAAATGAAGAGTTGGAAACCAAAAGACTCTCTTAAATAAGGCAAATAAATGAAGAGTTGGAAGTCAAAGCAACTCCAAGATTTAAAAACATTTTAAAATCATTTTAAAATCCGTTTTAACTCCGATTTCGAAACCGTTTGAAATTCTCGCCTTTAAAAATAATATTGAACATATTTGAGCAATTAAAATAATTTTATCAAAAACTTTATTTTCCTCCATTTTCCTAAATTAATTAAAATAGCCCAAAATTACGCAAGTTATTAAACTTCCCCACTAACAATGGAATTTCGCCCTCGAAATTCGCCGAATGTTTAACTCTCAAAATCAGGCCACTACACTAACTCCAAAAATAATTTTCGTCTCCAAAAATAAATTCCTCACATCTAATCTAGATGCCTATCACGAATATCACCTAAAATTTTATATCTCCAAAAATTTCTAACCACGCAATGAACCCAAAACCCAAGCCCCGAGGGTTGCCGTATACCTAAGCTCTGATACCATTTGTAACACCCCGCCCGCCCGGGAAGAGCGAACGGAGCGCTAATGCGATAAAATAAATCCAAATCCACAAGTGACAAGGTATAGAGCATCTAAATAAACCCATAATAATATAAATCTACTAATCTCAATCTCTTCAATTACAACAAGTCTCTCGAATTACATACAACAACTAACTCGAAAATAAAATACAAATCTCCAAAGCTCTATACATCAAAATAATACAAATCTTTCCCAAACAATCCTCGCTAAAATCAATCTCCATAGCGCCCCAAAATCCGCGCTAACCTGCCACTAAAAGAAAATATGGGGAAGTACACAATACGACAAGAAAGATGATCAACAAATATATGTTAGCGATGAATAAAACGTAACAACACGAGTATGAACATTAAAATCAGAATGCAAATCTCAATAGCATTTCATCATTATAATTTCTCAACAACACTTTAACCGGGTCACCAGGCCTCACCACATCCTTATATGCTTTATCAAGCCATAGCCCGGGAAACAGGAATTTTGGCGGGTGCCCAACATCCGTGCCATATTAAAATCTCATGACAACATGATCATCAACAATATAATGATACCACATGAATCAAAATAATTTCAACAATTATTTTTCTAGTTTTCAATGAATTTATCAATTCAAATATGAGTTCAATTAAACAAGAATTCAAAGACAATGACACTCGCGAGATTTAAGGACCATATTGTGTAAAACCCCATACCTCAAACCACGATGAGAAACCAATGATCACATCCTCGAGATCAACACAAAAGATCTACAAAAGCTTCTCCAAGAACCTCCAACAAAATAGCCCCAAGAACACTTCTAATCTAAGGTTGGAACTCACACATCTCAAGGGACAATGTGTATATAAAAAGAAGAGGAATATAAAATATATTTTCTGCCAAAATTTGTGCCAAAAGTAGCTTAAAATCTTTCCCACGACTTCATTTTATAATGCAAAGAAATGAAGAGTTGGAAACCAAAAGACTCTCTTAAATAAGGCAAATAAATGAAGAGTTGGAAGTCAAAACAACTCAAAGAGTTAAACACATTTAAAAATCATTTTAAAATCCGTTTTAACTCCGATTTCGAAACCGTTTGAAATTCTCGCCTTTAAAAATAATATTGAACATATTTGAGCAATCAAAATAATTTTATCAAAAACTTTATTTTCCTCCATTTTCCTAAATTAATTAAAATAGACCAAAATTACGCAAGTTATTAAACTTCCCCACTAACAATAGAATTTCTCCCTCGAAATTCGCCGAATGTCTAACTCTCAAAATCAGGCCACTACACTAACTCCAAAAATAATTTTCGTCTCCAAAAATAAATTCCTCACATCCAATCTAGATGCCTATCACGAATATCACCTAAAATTTTATATCTCCAAAAATTGCTAACCACGCAATGAACCCAAAACCCAAGCCCCGAGGGTTCCCGTATACCTAAGCTCTGATACCATTTGTAACATCCCGCCCCCCCCCGGGGAGAGCGAACGGAGCGCTAATGCGATAAAATAAATCCAAATCCACAAGTGACAAGGTATAGAGCATCTAAATAAACCCATAATAATATAAATCTACTAATCTCAATCTCTTCAATTACAACAAGTCTCTCGAATTACATACAACAACTAACTCGAAAATAAAATACAAATCTCCAAAGCTCTATACATCAAAATAATACAAATCTTTCCCAAACAATCCTCGCTAAAATCAATCTCCATAGCGCCCCAAAATCCGCGTTAACCTGCCACTAAACGAAAATATGGGGAAGTACACAATACGACAAGAAAGATGCTCAACAAATATATGTTAGCGATAAATAAAACGTAACAACACGAGTACGAATATTCAAATCAAAATTCAAATCTCAATAGCATTTCATCAATATAATTTCTCAACAACACTTTAACCGGGTCACCAGGCCTCACCACATCCGTATATGATTTATCAAGCCATAGCCCGGGAAACAGGAATTTTGGCGGGTGCCCAACATCCGTGCAATATTAAAATCTCATGACAACATGCTCATCAACAATATAATGATACCATATGAATCAAAATAATTTCAACAATTATTTTTCCAGATTTCAATGAATTTATCAATTCAAATATGAGTTCAATTAAACAAGAATTCAAAGAGAATGACACTCGCGAGATTTAAGGAGCATATTGTGTAAAACCCCATACCTCAAACCATGATGAGAAACCAATGATCACATCCTCGAGATCAACACAAAAGATCTACAAAAGCTTCTCCAAGAACCTCCAACAAAATAGCCCCAAGAACACTTCTAATCTAAGGTTGGAACTCACACATCTCAAGGGCCAATGTGTATATAAAAAGAAGAGGAATATAAAATATATTTGCTGCCAAAATTTATGCCAAAAGTAGGTTAAAATCTTTCCCACGACTTCCTTTTATAATGCAAAGAAATGAAGATTTGGAAGCCAAAAGACTCTCTTAAATAAGGCAAATAAATGAAGAGTTGGAAATCAAAACAACTCCAAGAATTAAAAACATTTAAAAATCATTTTAAAATCCGTTTTAACTCCGATTTCGAAACCGTTTGAAATTCTCGCCTTTAAAAATAATATTGAACATATTTGAGCAATCAAAATAATATTATCAAAAACTTTATTTTCCTCCATTTTCCTAAATTAATTAAAATAGCCCAAAATTACGCAAGTTATTACAGGAAAATCCATAATTGCTTGGATAAAAGGTGTCCCTTGGACAAAAATTTCTTTGTAGAGGATTTTTAGCCTTAGCCATTCCCCCTAGTCTATCCTCCAACCTCTGAATTGAGCCTTTCCATGCGTCATTTGCCTCCTCGGGCCTGTTGGTTCGAGCAATTGATCGTGTTGAATTTGCCTCTTGGGATCTTTCACGACGAGCAGTTGGTCGGGACTGGGCAGAACCTTCCTTTAAATCATAGAATCGTTGAGAGTTCCTCGACACCATCCTAGGGGGACTTTTATTCCTCCTAGAACCCAAACGATCAAAGGGAGAGACTCTACTCAATCTTTCAAGAGCACTGGTCCTTTCTGGAGATAGAGTGACGTTTTGTTCAGTATCTGTGGCACGTACTGATGAAGTTCGGCCAGGTTGATAAGAAAAATCATTAGATCTATCAGTGCGATATGAATCGACATGTCTAGATCGAGATTCCTCTTGGATTAATGTTCGTCTAGTTCGTGAGGAAGGCAATTGGGTATTTCTCTGAATGCTTCGTTGTCCTGACTAGGCAGGTGCTCCACCCTGGATAGTTTGCATGAGTTGTCGCATGGTTTCTTGCATGGCGGTCTGGACCTGAGCTAAACTAGCCATTATTCCAGCCATATCTTGGACACTTGGAGGAGTGGATGGATTTGGGGGGTTTCCAGCGTTTCGATTACTGGATTCAGGATTATCAGCCATTGAGGATGAATTGTGAAAAACGATAGTTTCAGTCGTATTCCCACAGACGGCGCCAATCTGTTGATGTAAAAAATTAGATTATATCTAATTATTTAATCACAGATAAAAAGTAAATGAGACAAGAGATTTTTAAAGTGGTTCAGTCTTAAAAGAATGGCCTACGTCCACTGTTTGTGTTATTGTTGACTGTTTGCAGAATTCTCGATAATGGGTTTACCAAGAAATTCCGAGTCCCCTACTAATGAGGAGGTTACAATGTATTTATAGCCTTGAGGTTGTACATGTGAGAGAATATTACATAGCTGTCCAATAGGCGTGTACATCTGTATGATAATAATCAGCATTTAATGCGCATTCAATCCTCTTAATTATTCGGTTATAAATGATCTGTACGAGGTGCAGCTCGGACCGCCTAAGCTGCTCGGATCGCCTAAGTAGCTTGGTGCAATAAAGTTCCTCGGAGAACACTTGTTGTTCAAAGCGACAAAATTGGTCGTGGAGGCTGTGTTCCTCGGAGTCAAGGTGTTATAAAAAATGTTCTCGGGTGCCATGTAGATTGACACATGTCTCCACATAATTGGTCAAGGACAGCAGGTTAAATTTGGTATCAACACTACCTTTTTAGAGTAAGACTTTTAAATATGTTGAATGTGTCTGATATCCATCCATTCGGCATTAGTTTTTAAAAACCTATGGATTTTTGCACGTGGACAACTAGGAAGGAGCGTATCTATGATTTATGTATCGAAGTCCATGAGATGAAACCGGAATTCCATCTTCTTTAACTTATTGGTAAGATTCAATTTAACATCCATATGTTGCGACACATTATAGTTTATATCAACGCTCTTTTGACCTAGTTGTATCCATAACGGGTGAGTTTTTTTCTTCCTTCTTTAAGGGCGTAAGCATAGTGAGGGCTACATCGATATTATGTAAGAGAAAAAATAAAATACGATCAAATAGGTTATGTTGCTGGAGGTCCACTACATCATTTTCAAGGTAGTTAAATTGTTTGATCTTCTTATTCACATACATATATATAGGAGTACCATCCAATTGCAACCTTTCATACTCCGATTTTCAATAATTATCATCGTGCCTTATTTTTTCAGAGAAAAATATACAAGGGCATGGATATGAGTCCTACAAATAATGGCTATAATTAATCGTTATTAACTAGTTATTCTTTTTCAAACGATTCAATTTAAGTTTATCTTGTTTTAACATATGAGGTATAAGGGTATATTAGTTTGATTAAGAATTTGATTCTTCACTACCCTTCTCTTAACCCCGTTCGTGTTGGATCTCACCGAGGTGAAATCCGAACAAGAACCCACAATAAGTGTTAAGGCACATTTTACTAGGGTTTATTATGAGAGAGTTTGAAAGTCGATGTGTATTATATCTCCAAGCAATCCAACAACCAAACCAAAAACCAATAATTATCCCGTACTCCTTTTATCATCTACCTGATGAAACACATACAAATAATAACAACATCTCATAGTAAATCTCATCAATTTGTTCAATAAATTAGGGTTTAGTAAATAGGGGTTTGAGTTGTTTCTCACTAAATTAGGGTTTAGTAAATTGGGTTTAGGGTAGTTTCTCACTAAATTAGGATAGTCTCTCACTAAATTCAGATTTAGGATAGTTTTTCACTAAATTATGATTTTGTAAATATGGTTTAGCGTATTTTTCGGACTAATTTAGTTATAAATTAGGATTTACTAAATAGGGTATTTTTCCACTACTTTAGTCTAAACAAATCGATAATTTTTTCTCTAATTAGGGTTTAAGACTTGAAAATATTAAATATAGTGTTTTGGGCAAATTTTAAATTGAAAAATAAGGTAGTTTCTCAATAAATTAAGGTAAATAGGGTTTAGGGAAAAAATTTAATTAGGGTTAAAATACACAAACATAAACATATACACATACACACACTTCATATATACACGCACATTTATACCTTTGTATGTGTATATATATAAAAACTCATATACAGAGTATATACGTGCACACACGCACTAATACACATTTATACACACGTACACACTCAAATACTCATACATAAATACACACACATATATATAAGGAGAGATAGGATATTACCTAAGAGAGTGAGAGAGAGGAAGTCAGGGAGAGAGAGAGGGATTTCTAATTTGAGAGAGAGAGAGAGAGAGAGAGAGTTTGCGAGTGAAATGACTGTAGGGTTCTGGGTTTATAAATATTGAATCTAGTCACGGATCACAACTGTGACCTTTTTTTCACATCATCATCTGTGACCATGTCATCAAAATTGGCCTGATCACGACCCTGATCCCTAACCCACTATTGTGAACAAATAAAATGAACACGGCCCAAAGCTGTGACCACGGTTGGATGGAATTTTGTGTATGGTCACGACCAATGACCGTGACTACAGTTGGTGGGAATTTTGGCGCAATTTTATTGCCATGATGGTCGTGCACTAGTCATGAATCGTAGCCATGACTCAACCAGGTCATGGTCCTATACAAAATTCAGTTTAGGTCATGAAAGTCTATGGTCATGGAACTGGTCACGTGTGTTTCTACTCTGGTCACGGCTTTGGGTTGTGACCCACTGGTCACGGACCAAGATCGTAACCATCTTGTCAAGACCATCTTTTGATTTAAGTATATTGAATGAATGAAGGCTTATATGTTTTCCTTTTAAAGGTCAAACCGTCTAGAGGTGATTGGATATTCTAATCCAAACATTATCAAATGTCATCAGCTTTTGGTTATGTTTTCCTAGTGTGGGAGAAATATCTCGTGGAAAAGTTCAAAGCAATCGATTATTGAGTCATATACCATGGAGGTTGAATTTTTGGCATACTTTGAGGCGGCCATTCAAGGATTATGGTTGCAAAATTTTATTTCAAGACTTCAAGTTATCGACTCTATTGCCAAGCCAATGAAAATTCATTTTGATAACGTCACATCTGTTTTCTTTTCCTAAACAATACAAGTATTCTAATGCTACTAAACATATGGAATTGAAATATATTGATGTTAAAGAAGAAGTACAAAAATAAAGAGTAACTATAGAATATACATGCACACACTTGATGATTGTTGATCCATTAACCAAGGGATTTCCACCCAAGTCATTTAAAGAGAATGTTACTAATATGGTTCTTTTATTTATCCTATAATATTTGAATGTTTTGACATGTGTATTTATAAATTACTCTTGTAGAAACCCCATTCTAGCACCTCTTAACCTCTCCGTAGGTCCCTAGCACCTCCCCTCATCACTACAAACCTGAGTCATACCCCAGGTACTGACCTAGAGGTCATCGGGCACTCCCTGGCTTCGTTTTACCAAAAGTCAAACTCTTCAGCTCGATCGAGACTGAATGAATCTTAGAAGGGCACTAAAACCCCTTTCCAACGACCCGCACCATGAGCGATTTTGACTTACGGTATGGATGAACGATCCATTTTACTCCGAAAGGTCACCAAACGCTTCCAGGCCCAGGTTGACCAAAGTCAACTCACCAAACTGAGTCAAGATCTTTGGAATGTCAAATTACATATCCTAACCATTCCAATGGTCTACCCCGTATGCGATTATGACTTACCATGCGGACGAACGATCCGTTTACGTCCAACGATTCCCCGTCTAAAGGATCGACGAATGCTTCCGAGCCACATTTGACCCAAAGTAAACTCCCGGACCTGGGATCATTCCAAAAGACCTTCGAAGGTATCTGAAGTACATTTCCAATGGTTCACCCCGTGTGCGATTCGAATCAACATTTTGCGCTATACGACCGATTTTTTGAAGGAACCTGAAAGAGACTGCCAAACGGTAAGTTCCAAACCCTGCCTATCGGCAGTGCTCCTAAACACACCTGCTGATTGGTAGGACCAGGGCTATGCTGATAAAAAATTCCTCGGGCCTATAAAAAGGAGGGCCTGACCTCATTGCAAGGGGGACATAAGATCTTAAACCCATCACTCTCAGCGAGCTCAGAAAAACCCTCTTGAAGTGAGCGTGATTTCCCCATCCAAATCCTTTTCCAACCTTCACTTTTCATCAAACATGGTGAATTAACCACCCTTCATCATCACCCAAGCGCAAGGGCTTCTCTCCAAACTCTAAGATCAAGCTCAAGATCTTCAAGAATGTCCAACTTTCTCAACTCTCCCTTTAAATTCTCTTAAATTCGCATTAATTTATTTTATTACTTAGCACTTTTATTCTCTCATCTCACATATCCTAATATAATTTTTTATCTAGTATTATTGCACATCTCTTATTTTCATATAAATAAAACCCAAAAAATAAGAAAAAGAGGGTTTGCTCATAAATTCCAAATGGGAATTCTCACACTTTTCTCACAACTAAAGAACTTTTTTACACACACACACACACACATATAAGAGAAGTACTCGATTGGATTTATGGGATAAACCCCACCCCTCATTTTACATACAAACTACGTGGACTTTGATGCCTCTATAGGCTACGTAGGCATCTCGGGTTAAAACCCGAGACTCGAGTTCTTTTCCTACTTTTTCCTATTTTTTCTATATTCTTTAAACTTTACTATCTTAGACTCTCCATATATATACATGTTCTTGATGGTGTATTATTCCGTATGCGTTATCGTTCCCTTATAATAATAAATGCAAGGATAATCGCGTAAATCCTGTCTATTAAGAATATTCCTACGGATGACTCGCTTTATCTCTTTCATGATACAAGCCGATGAGTCCTATTTCCACTATATATACACATGCATAAATGTCACGAGGAAATAAAGGAAAATAGAAATAACCCATGACAGATCGTAAGGGCGGAAAGGGTGCCTAAGACCTTCCCATTTCGTAACTTAGCCTTCGAACCCTTTTCGAATCATTTTGGTTTTATATGTATGAGTATGTCTTTGGATGTCGTCCTACAGGATGGTTCCCTTTTCTTTTGTATGTTATGAGTAAAATAGATTGGCCAATCCATCTCTCTATATTTTTCACCTCATCACCGACGCCGGTCGAAGCGCTCCCGAGAGGGATGCGTGGGACCAAGATACTCTCGACGTTGAAGAGACCACTCTTCTTTGTCCCTCCCTCCGCGAGGATCGGGGGATAGCCACAATGGCGACTCCGCTGGGGATTAAGTATTTTGAGGGCTAGACTTTATTTACATGGGTGTTATATTTGCTTATATTTTCCCCTATTTTTCATACCCCTTTTACTATTCATGTGTACCTCATGCTTATGCTTCTATTCACACACTTAGAAGATTCTCCATGTACACTTCACACCACGTTCACCTAGGATCATATATGTCCACATGTTGCACGCATCACCCATCCATACTTGGTATACCATTGGCACTTGTACTTTGCTCCTCGTTGAGCATGGTTAAGAAAGATACTCTCATCATAAGATACTAATAAGAGAATCATGCATGATTCACACAACATCACCAAAGAGCATTGTGATTGTCCAAATTTTATCCAGCAATTGGAGGGTCACTTCGTGATGGGCGCTGGTCCGGCAGGGCAAGCGATATGACTCTCACCTTCCTTTGGCCAAGTACCCTCGACGTATATCGAACGATTCCCCCGCATCGTACCACTTGACCGAAGTCATGACAGGAGGTATATCGCAGGGAACTCGTTCACATACGTCAAGTATATCGAATCCTCTCTCACACGTACCGTCCCCATGAGGTATATAGTGAGGTAATTCACGTACACTCAGGTATATCAAATGGCTTGTCCACACGTACCGATTGACCTCAAAAGTAGGATGTATATCGTGGAAGCCACGCCAAAGGGGGGAACCCTTTCCAATTCACCCAACCAACTGCATACCCACATATAGGTGTCAAGCTTAGGACATTCATGTTAGATTGTCGGTTTTGACCCGAAACTCAACCAAAATTCTGGGTCGACCTGTCGCCCAAATTTTCGTGCATTTTTAAAACAGGACCCTACTCATGAGCCTGGTTACAAGTCCAACCATAGATTTGCATATATTACAAACCCAACTTTTCCAGGCTCGAGTTCCGTCCGACATTTCATTTTTCATTTAGGAGAATCTAATACAAGTGAGAACATAATAATAATAATCATGCTGAGACCTGTCTCCCGAAAATATTTCTCCCTTCTTTATCAAAAATCCAAAAACAATTCTCCTTCCTTTATCAAAAATCCAAAAATGTTTTGTCTTTCAATCTCAAAAAGAAGACACAACACCAAATCTGCCGAATTATCAAGCTCATTGACCTTGACAAATCCAACTTGTCAAGGTCAATGACCGTGACACTTCGAGGCGAGACAACTTTTTTTGTCACGGTCGTGTCACGGTCATTGACCTTGACACAAAACTCGCATTTTGTGTCACGGTCGTGTCGTGGTCAATGACCATGACACGTTTATCACGGTTATAAACCGTGACAAAGCCGTGACCCTTTTTAAAAAAATTGCCACGGTCATTGACCGTGACACGTCCGTGACAACTTTTGTCACGGTCAATGATCGTGACAATTCTGGTCAGAATTTAAAAAAAATCTGCTGGGCAGTATGGCCACTGCCACTGCCCAGCAGTATATTTGTACTTGTTATAGCAACGTTGTACCTGTTCCAAACACCATATATCCAAACAAACTAAAGATAATGAAAATATATATTCAAATAGAGACAGTATGCATCACGATATAATTGAAATGTAACAACTTAAAACAATTCAATTCAAACTTAAAACAATTCAATTCAAACTTAAAACAATGTCACTACATGTCTGGTGTATTGTTAAAACTGAGGAGGTGAGTAGGCCACACGACATACGAATTGACGCACCCACTAATATACGTCGTGCCTCATTGTTCGCGCAACCACAATATGGAGTTCTCCTTCCCGGGTATGACATGCGTGACGAGCACCCTGGACTCCATCTCTTGAAGCGCATATCCATGAACTATTCCACCCTGGACGATATTCGGGTCCCTCAACCCCCGCCCTATCCGCTGGCCAACAAATACGTCCAATATGAACACGCTCGGCCAACCAAGTGTCGACATTGGTCTGTTGAAGGGCGCCAAATAGGGAAGTTGATCATCGAAGTACGAACGTGTCGGTGATGAAGCAGCGGGGTCCACATCCTCATCATCCTGTGCCTCGTCCTCCCGCACCTCCTCCTCCACCGCCTTCTCCTTCCCTTTCCCTTTCCCTTTACGGTCTCCGCCCAACGTACGCTTCATGAATGCGTACATATCTTGGACCGTCGCCTCCAAACGGGACATCTTCGCGTCGTCTGAATCCACCGTTCGAGCCAACCATGTGTCGCTCGTCTCCAATCCGATGATCCTAGATTTGGCCACCCGCGAGCTCACCCCCCTTGTCCTCCCCTTGCGATCAGAGCCAAGCACTTGGCTGAGTGCATCTGTGGACAAAGATGCCTTGTCGACATCAGACTGCGACTCATGCACTTCCTTAAGCTTTGCCTTAAACGACAAAAAGTACATGATTAGTAAAATAAGTAAACAAAAAAATTATAACGTAATTAACAAAAATTAAACTGTCGGATTACTTACAATCATGGCCGCGACACTCGGGGACACCTCCTTGTCCTTCCCCTTCTTCGTTCAAAGAGCCACATAAGTATCGAGCCTATGTGGCTTACCCCCTGGCCCACTCCCTACCCCCTGAAATAAAATAAAGTAAAGTAAAATTAGTATCGGCACCGCAAAGTAAAATAATGAAGAATAATATATTTTTGTAGTTATAGAAAAATTAAATCTTACCTGCATCCTATGCTCCACCTCGGCGTAAGAGGTCCGGCCGGAGTAGTGCATGTCTGTCTTTTTTGCCCGATTTTCCCTCCCCGATTGGCGAGATACCAATTGTCGATCCTCAATCTCATTGTCAATGAACTTCTGCCACTGTGCCAATGAGATCGGCTCCTTGGGGGGGATGGATTCACGCCATTGGATAATCGACTCTCGTGTTTTCCCAAAGTACCGTGCCCACATATTTTTTTTTCACGACTTGAGTTGCTCCCTAATCTGCTCCAACACGGGATCGCGTAGCTTTGGATCCAAGTTGAATTGTTCCTGTCCAACAAATACAATGTTAGTTGCGAATAAATATAAATATAAATATAAATATGAAATCGAAATTGAAATTGAAATTGAAATTGAAATTGAAATTGAAATTGAAATTGAAATTGAAATTGAAATATTCATATAAATATAAATATAAATATATTACCTGTAGTGCCACCCAAACAGCTAACTTGAGCTCATATGGCACCTCCTTCCAACTCATAAACCCCGGGCCGATGACCGTCTTTAGCAGAACGAGGGATATCGCTAATATCTCCGATTTGTTCTCGACGGTAATCCCATATTTCCCATATTTTGGGAGCCTAGGGGCGGAAGAGCCCTCGTCGCCTCCACTACCACCGACCCGAGACGACATCATCATAAACATCATCATCATCTTCGCCTTAATATCTGAAGGAGACATTTGCTGTAAAAAAATGTTATTAGTACAGATATAATATTATCACAATATGCATATCTTATAAGAGAGTCGGGTTTGGCATTAATAAAGTGAGAATTACATTTAAGACTTTATAACAACATGCAGGTGTATTTTCAATTTTAAGGACTATTTTTATCACTTAGTGTTCATCTAAGTTCTAGTATAACAAGTTCCCATAAAAATCTTTAATAAAATTCTCATATCTTCTTTCAATTTAAACACACACACAGTAGTGACTGTCTATTTAAAATAATATCAATGTTAATTTTAGGTATTGAATTTCTACTAGTGTTTTGTGCTTTTTATAAATCATACCCCACCCCCACCCCAACATGTTTAAAGGCTTTCATCACCTGTCATAATTTTTTCGGTCCGTGACTTACTGTCCAGTTGTCTTGGGTCTTTTAGTCCCTTAACATTACTTTAAGAATTTTACCCAATCTAAATACCACATTTTCTTTCTTGTTATACACTTGAACACGTTTTGTTATTTAGTCCTTATTAATTTATCTTTGATGTATTACCAGCATCTTTACTTTTATAAACTTTATTTAATTTTAAATTTTAAGGACTATTTTCATCACTTAGTGTTCATCTAAGTTCTAGTATAACAAGTTTCCATAAAAATCTTTAATAAAATTCTCGTATCTTCTTTCAATTTAAACACACACACGGTAGTGACTGTCTATTTAAAATAATCTCAATGTTAATTTCAAGTATTGAATTTCTACTATTGTTTTGTGCTTTTTATAAATCATACCCCACCCCCACCCCCACCCCAACATGTTTACGGGTTTTCATCACCCGTCATAAATTTTTCGGTCCGTTACTTACTGGCCAGTTGTCTTGGGTCTTTTAGTCCCTTAACATTACTTTAAGAATTTTACCCAATCTAAATACCACATTTTCTTTCTTGTTATACACTTGAACACGTTTTGTTATTTAGTCCTTATTAATTTATCTTTGATGTATTACCAACATCTTTACTTTTATAAACTTTATTTAATTTTCAATTTAAGGACTATTTTCATCACTTAGTGTTCATCTAAGTTCTAGTATAACAAGTTCCCATAAAAATCTTTAATAAAGTATTATCACAAATATAAACTAAGAGTGATAAAATAACTTTGAGGCATATAAATTAATTGTGACAAAGTAAGATTATGGACCAGAACCTAAAATTTAAAAAAAGTGTTTTTATTTAAACCCCACTTTTCTTTCTATAACTCCTATTTTATTAAACTTTAAATATAATTAGGGGTGTATAGAAAGAAAAGTTAAATAGGAATAAAAACAACATTTTTAAAATATGAAGGGCTCACCAATTTGATCAAATTTTTCAATAACATAAACTAAATGATCTTTATTATAAGACAATTACTACAAATTTATGTGCATCGCCCGAATTCAAAAAGTAATTTAATGACTAAAGTAATACTTTTTTTTAACTTTAGTTATTCACCACAAATCTTAAAAAATATTTTATTTTTCATGCTTTTAGCAACTTCGGATGCCATTTTAACCCTTATTGTAGTTTTTTAGTTTTCATGCTTTTATTTGATGGATATAAAGTCATGTGATTATTTCACCATATAAAGTCAACAAAAAACGCCATATATGGTTTTTTTTCTCCATTAGTATAAGTATATAGCGATTATTTCACACTTAAATCACATATTAAGCCGGCCTTCATTTTTTTATGAAATTTGTAGAAAATTACTTATTTATTTTGAATGAAAATAAATTGTTATCCAATATTTTCGGATATTATTTACATTTACATTTTTGGATATTATTTTTGGATATTATTTACATTTACATTTTTGGATATTATTTTTGGAAATTTGTAGAAAATTACTTATTTATTTACATTTTTAACCCCCTACCCCCACCCTGCCCCACCCCCTACCACCCATCCTACCCCCACCCTACCCCCACCCTGCCCCACCCCCTACCCCCACCCTGCCCCACCCCCCACACACGCACACACACACGCACATATATACACACATACACACATATATATACACATAAACATATATATAAATGGAAGAGAGAGAGAGAGAGGGAGAGAGAGAGGGAACGGCGGGAGGGAAAAAAGAAAGGGGAAAGGGTTTTTGCTGGAAACATTGTCACGGTCGTGTCAAGGTCATTGACCGTGACAAGCCCGTGACAAGTAAATTTGTTACGGCCTTGACACGGTCTTTGACCGTAACAATTCTTTGTCACGGTCGTGTCAAGGTCAATGACCGTGACATAAAACGCATTTTTTTTGTCACGGTCAATGACCTTGACAAGGGTGGCCGGCTGAAAGGTGACAATTTTGTCATTTTGGTGTAGTGAGAAAAAATGTCAAAAATAATTTCATCCTTTTTTGTCAAAAATAAATCCCATTTTACACCTTCTCAGGTCGATCGCACGCCCTTGGCCTGGCTCCTTATTGGGTTAGGTCTTCAGTCAAATCACCTCAGAGTTCCGTCCGTTCCCCTACTACTTCTTCTGAGTTCGATATCCATACGCTTTCCATGGAGAACACGGATCAAGTACTAA
This sequence comes from Sambucus nigra, assembly GCA_949130495.1. NCBI lineage: Eukaryota > Viridiplantae > Streptophyta > Magnoliopsida > Dipsacales > Adoxaceae > Sambucus > Sambucus nigra. The sequence goes on from OX422224.1 coordinate 258,337,496, forward strand.
TTACGCAGTCAGATCTGACGTCAATCTTAGCTCAGGTCGTGTCTAATATTGACAACCTCCAGACTAAGGTCCGAGAGATTCAACAAAACTAGGTTCCTGTTCCTCAAGATCCTGAGGCCCTATTCCCTCATGATATGGGTCCACCCAAGCCTATCTGGGTTCCCGAAGAGTATCGGCACGCTCCACGTGCCCCTCCTGCCAATGGACCACCACCTGTCCACCTTCCTATGCCAAACCTTACCTAGCATGGGGCTAACTTACCTATTATCATTGATCCAAAAGAGGAAAAGTTGGACAAGGGCATAGTTAATCTCAAGATGATAACTAAGAAGTTCGACCAAGTTAGAATCTCTAGAAATTACATGGACTACACCCACATGTCTCCTTATCCTAAGGCGAGGTTACCCGAGAAGTTCAAGATGCCGAATATAGAGAAATTCGGAGGAACTAGACCCCCCGATTGTTCATCTTCCCAGTTATCACCGTTCTATGACTCTCCTAGGGGCTTCTGAAGAAGTGATGGCCCAATTATTTCAGCAAACTTTGAAGGATAGCACTCTCCGATGGTTTTTGTCTCTCGAAGAGTCCAGAATCCGTAGCTGGGAGGATGTATCCCGAGAATTCATGTCGCAGTACAAATATAACGAAGATCTAGAGGTCACCCTCAGTGATTTAGAGCTGCTCAAATAGAACTCTGGGGAATCATTCAGTAACTTCATATCCCGATGGAGGGAAAAATCAGCCACTATGGCCAATCGGCCATCCGAGAAAGAACAAGTCAACATAGTGAAGAAAAACTTCTTGCCCCATGTCCGAGCAACAATGTGAGTAAAATACTATCCCCACTTCTGAGATCTCAGAGAAGCAGGAGTAGAAATCGAGGAAGGTCTTGCTAAAACAGAGGTTGAACCAAATAAATTGTCCAGATAGTCCACCCCCAGAAAATATGACAAACCTGCGAGTGTTGCAGTCTCAACCATCAACAACATCTCTCAACCAACCACTTCATGGGCACTAGAAAAGCCTCCCTGTTCCAGTTTGAAATGAATAATCTGAGCTCTATGCTCACCTCTCAAAATTTTATCAAGCCTTGTTAAGACGAAACCTTATTAAACCCTTAGACCCCCGTCTATTGCCGAATCCACTCCCAAGAAACTTCAAGGCAGATGCCCATTGCGACTTTCACCAGATTGGTGGCCATACCACCGACCAATGCTTTCACCTCCGAAACATAATCCAATGTCTAATTGACCGTGGCACCATTACCCCACCAGCCAATCCTAAGCCAAACACTACTCAAAACCCACTCCCAAATCATGCCAATCCTCTCTTCCAATAAATGAACCCCGAATTTGATCCGTCAACTCAAATCATAACCATATACTCTCCCAATCCTCTCCAAACTTCCCCATATTTCCTCCTACGCCCTGTTAGCCTCGCTGATCAAGCACTATCACTCCTTACAAGAGCATGCATCACTGTTCGTACCCGTTCTGAAAATGAAAGTATGGAATTATCAAAAGTGTTAAACCAACTCCTAGAGTTTGGGCTGAAATTGCCCTCAGAGACGATCATTGATTTCCAGAAGTTCAGTATGCTATTGTTGGAAGCAAGGAAATGGGCCCGAGAGCTAGACAGTTGGGTAGTACCAACCAATGAAATCACCCTAGATGACGTTGTCCAGATCATGGCAGAATTATTCAGGCAAACCAATGATATTTGCAGTATGACCAAGTTACTTGATAATCTAAAGCTACAAGGACGCCTGGTCCGTTAAGCCTTACTTATACCCATAGAATGGGAAGACCTGTGAAGCCATTGAAGTTATGGAATGCATTGACTTTACATCAAAAGACAGAATTATCGCCATCGGATGGGGGGAAGAATTTGAAGATTAAAATAAAGGGCAAGCTTAGGAGAAAACTGGCCTCATACCTGACATGTATGGGATGATATCATTTGAAGAACTGCTCAAATAAATAAATAAAATGGCATAATAACCCGAGATTGACGAAGAAATAGGGTTCATGTTCTTCCCTTCTTCAGTAAATCACATGACCAGATCAGGGAGGCATCACCAGACCCCAATCTCACTACCAGACAATGACAAAGGGAAGGGCGTTAAAAACCTTCCTATGCCAGAAATGACCCTCGAGGAAATAATGATCCTTGATCAACTGAATAAAACTCAAGCAAACATCACTCTATGGGGGCTTTTCATGTCTTCCCAACTACATAGAAATTCTTTGATCAAATTACTCACTGGACCCACAGTTCCTCCTTCTACCACACTAGAATAAGCGATAAATTTAGTCGGATCTTTGACCTCTACCCGAATGCTATCCTTTTTCGAAGAAGAAATCCCCATAATTGGGCCAAACCACAATCATCACTCAATATCTCCGTCGCGATCGTACCACTCTCTATTATCGATAATGGATCTGCCTTGAATGTATTCCCATTAAGAACCTTCAACTTCTTAGGACTGAAAGAAAGTGATCTCGCTCCAACCTCCGCTACTGTACGTACCTATAATAATACTCGTGGAGACGTGATGGGATCCATAAAACTTGTAATAGGGGATGGCCCTATAAATTATGTCGTTGAATTCCAAGTTATTGACATCCCAACTTGTTTCAACCTGTTGCCCGAACGACCTTAGATCCACAGTATTAAGGGTGTGTCTTCCTCGTTCCATCAGAAATTGAAGTTCTTCACCGACAGACGAGTCATCACCATCTTTGGCGATGACGATAATACTGAGGGTGCAAGCACCAGTAATCCAATCCTTGAGATACAACACGGGTCAAATGATATGCTCACATATCAGGATTCTGAGTTGAGCCACTACTACTCCCGGAAGGGGACCATTTCAAAGAAAGGGTTTGTCCAGAATACGACCCTCGTGGCAATGTCAATATAATTTAAATGTTCAAAAGCATCCACTTCATGCCCAGACTGGGGCTAGGGACAACAAGGGATAATTGAACCCATTGAATTAAAAAAATATTTCCCTCGTTGTGGTTTGGGGTATTAATTATCAGAATAAGAGCTCAAAATGATCCGACTGTCTCGACCGAAGAGAAGATTAGATTGCATCCAGACTATCCCAGGTGATTCCTTGAATGGATGATTCGTCAAAGAGGGTGAATACTTACCCTTTTTGTGGCTTTTCGAAACCCTGGTATGACCATACAGACAAGAAGATGAAGCATGGAATGGAGATCTTTTTCCAGGATAGATACCCATGGGCCGAAAGTTCCCAACACCATGTACAACCGCTCATCAGAGATACCGAAGATTCGGAGGGAAGTGACTCCAAAGATTCCTTCAACTTACAAACACTGGGGATGACATTCTGTATGGTTCATTCAAGCACTACATCACTGGATCCATCCCACCTGATTAAAGCTGCTGATACACCTCTCCTAAACTGGCATGCTGTGCCCATTCTACCTATTGAAATCCCACCTAACCCCAATGTTTACCCCATTTCTTCTTATATTGTCTATCCTTGCTCAAATGTAATCGAGACCTCCTTTGATGAGGAATTCAATGTTGTTTTTCCTATCAATGAAATAAATGAAGATTTTGTGTATCTTGCTGTGCCTTACATTAATTGTTTAGATTCCAATCAAACTTTTGATGATGATGATTTTGCAAATGAATAATTCTTAACTGATGTAAGTAATGTTAATAGAAACAACATAACCGCGTTTAAGTTAATGAAGAAGAAACTGTTATTGTTAACCTCGGTTCTAGTAGCCAACTGCGGGGAGATTAAGAAAGGGCATACCCTCGATGAGCATGAGCGTGCACAACTCGAAGAATTATTGAAGGAATTAGTGTATGTCTCCGCGTGGTCCTATGACGATATGCCCGACATTGATCCTCAAATAGCTCATCATGAGATCCCCACTCTCCCAGATTATAAGCCAGTTAAATAGAATTTGAGAAATCTCTGCACCGAATGGTCGCTCAAGGTCAAAGAAGAAGTTGTCAAATAGCTGAACGTGGGCTTCATTCGTGTGATCGAATATCCCACATGGCTAGATAACATAGTGCCTGTACTAAAATCATGAGAGAAAGTTCGGATGTGTGTAGACTACTGGTACTTGAACAAAGCCTCTCTGAGGATGATTACTCACTACCCAATATCGACATGATTGTGGACAATACAGCTAGTCATGCTCTCAAGTCGTTCGTCGACGGGTTGGTCGGGTACAACGAAATCAAAATGCACCCGGATCACCAAGAAAAAACCACGTTCATCACCCCATGGGGAACCTTTTGCTACACTGTTATGCCATTTGGTCTCAAGAATGTTGGGGCTACCTACCAGAGGGCTGCCATAACCATCCTGTACGATCTGATTCCCAAAGAATTCGAGGTTTATGTGGATGATATGATTATCAAATCCAAAACTAGAAACGATCATGTCCTCGCTCTTCGAAAGTTCTTCGAACGACTGCAACTATATCATATGAGACTCAATCCACAGAAATGTGTCTTCGGTGTTATAAAAGGAAAACTCTTAGGATTCATGGTCAGTGATAAAGGGATAGAAGCAGATCCTGCCAAGCTAAAAGCCATACTTGAGATGCCACTTCCCTGAATGGAGAAAGAAGTCCGAGGTTTTCTTGGGAAATTATAATACATCAGTCGGTTCATCAGCTAATTAACCTCTATCTGCGAACCTATTTTTAAACTCCTCCGAAAGGATTCAACCAAGGTTTGGAACGAGGCCTACTAAGAAGCTTTTGACCGAATCAAATAATATTTGACCCAACCTCTATCACTCATGCCACCACATCTTGGTCTCCCCTTGCTTCTATACCTAACAATAACCGACATTGCAGCTGGGGCTTTGCTAGCCCAATATCTTGAAGATTACCGTAAATAAAGAGCCATATATTATGTCGGTCACAAATTGGTTGGGTACGAATTCAACTACACTGCTTTAGAAAAGTCACATGTCGCGCTTGTCTAGGTCACCCAAAAGTTACGACACTACATGCTCGCCTTCCCCAATCAAACTTCTATCCCGAATGGACCCCATCAAGTACCTTCTTGAGAAAACCGCCTTATCTAGTCGAATGGATCAATGGTTGATGCTCCTAGCCGAGATTAATGTCATTTACGTCACGCATAAAGCCATGAAAGGAAGAGCCATCTCTAACTACCTCACTGACTACCTTACAGAAGAAACTGCTGACTGGATTGCTAAATTCCTAAATGAAAACATCCTTTAAACCACTCAAGATGATCTCCAATCGAAAATTTTCTTTGACGGCACGGCCAACAAAAAGAGATATGGCATTGGGATACTTCAGATCGCCCCAGATGACCCCCACACTCCTATCGCCATCAAATTAGATTTCCCCTGCACTAACAACATGACTGAATACGAGGCATGTATGGTAGGCCTCAAAGTTGCTCTCAAGAAAGGTATTCAATGCCTAGATGTCTACGGGGATTCTGCCCTCATCATTAGTCAAGTGCTCAGAAAATGGAAGGTCAAGGGCGATAAACTCCAACCCTTCCATGCCCACTTAGAAGAACTAGCCTCTAAATTCCAAGACATCACCTTCCATTACCTACCTCGAGGAAAAAATAACCTTGTCTATGTCTTTGTTACCCTAGCCTCCATGGTCACATGCCCGAAGAATAATAATGGCCCCCTTCCTAGTTCAAAAGCAAGATAAACTAACCCATTGCTACCACATTAGGCTCATCACTAAAGAAGATCCCGAGCTAGTTAATTGCTGGTACTATAATATCTGGAACCCCCTCAAGCATGGTAGGTATCCCAAGGGTTCCAACAAGAAAGACCGGATAACCCTCCGAAGATTGGCCGCTTAGTACATCATCTGTCATAAAGTACTATTTAAGAGAAACTTCGATGGAACCCATCTACACTGCATCGCAGGGGCTGACATTGAAGAGGTAATGCAGAAAATCCACAGCGGGGAATGAAGGCCCTACATGAACGGTCACATGCTTGTCAAGAAGATCATGCGACAAGGCTACTATTGGACCACCATGATCCAGGATTGCACTACCTGTGTCCGGATATGCCTCAAATGCCAAATTTTTTCCAACCTTCAACACTTGCCTTCGCGAGAATTATACAACATGACTTTTCCCTGGCCATTCTCTAACTGGGGTATCGACATCATAGGGAAAGTTACACCCAAAGCTTCTAACGGGCATGAGTTCATCCTAGTTGCCATTTATTACTTCACTAAATTGGTCTAAGTCGAGTCATATGCAGTCCCGAATGCCAAGAAAGTGGCCCAATTCATTAAATCTGTCGATATGGGGTCCCGTACGAGCTAGTATCAGATAACGAGTTGTATTTCAAGGCAAAAGTCACAGAAGTGGTCAACGAGTATGGGATTTAGAGACATAAATCTTCTCCCTACCGACCTCAGACCAACGGTGTAGTCGAAGATGCCAATAAAAACCTCAAAGACATCATCAGTAAGATGACCGAAATTTGTTGAGATTGGGCTGACCGAATCTTATACGCCCTTTGAGGCTACCAAACCTCTACTGGGGATACCCCTAACTCTCTAGTCTACGACATGGAAGTGGTTCCACCTGTGGAGTTAGAAATACCCTCGTTGCGCGTCATGCTTGAAAGCAAGGTCAGCGAAGAAGACTGGTACCAAAACTGTCTTGACGAGTTGAGCCTCCTAGATGAAAGGACATTAAAAGTTGTATACCACATAGAAGGGTACCATTGTCGTATAGCGTGATCATTTAATAAGAGAGTCAAGGACCGCGGTATCCGAGAGGGGGATCTGGCCCTCAAAGAAATAGTAGAGCCCATCTAGGACCCCAGAGGAAATTCAAGCCCAAATGGAGCGACCCATACCTTGTAAAGAAGATCTTGTCTGGCGGTGCCGCCATGCTCACTGACCTACATGGAGAAGAGATGGCTCATCCTGTCAATCTGGACCGTCTCAATAAATTTTACCCCTAGTCCAAAATCTCGGTGCGCTACGACTCTTCTCATCTCCCTTATATTCTTAAAAAAATTCTTTATTACTTAGAACTACGTGTCCTTGATTCTCTGCAAAAACCATTTTTTAAGAAAAAAATTAAAACCTTTCAAAAAACCCATAGGTACATAGGCAGCTCAAACATCTTACCTGAGGACGACCCTTTCTTCTTCATAAAAAAATTATTCTTTTCCTATCTCCGAGAACGACAGTTCATTCTAACATATACTTGAACAAAATGATTATGCATGCCTTAGCGATCGGTATAGATAATTCAAAATAAAAAATTCATCAAAAGGCATAGCTGGATGATCAAAAACTTATTTATTTCACTGATAAGAAATTATGGTACAATTACGTAAGAAAAGGAATGGATGACTCCCTTCCCACCTTACCTTCCTAAAAAGACAAATAAATTCCCAAATTTATTCCCCATTACAAAAAACAAACTCTCTAAGAGTCCTATCCACAGCTACCAGAGGAGCCCGCTCCATCATCATCTACGTCCTGGGGTCCCCGAGTTTCCCCTAGCTGAATAGAGTGCCGCAGACTCTCCATGGACCGATAAGCTCGAACCAGCCTAAAAAAACTACCACACCTCCCTCCATGGTATCAGATAAGACAAGCGATCTTTGTCCAGTATCCACTACCAACATCTTGCTAACTACTCTTCTCCACAACCACTTCATATAATCCCCAGGGATGTGCCAAACTCTCCGAATAGACTGAGAGGGACGGGTCAACGGATGCTGACTCTCCCACAAAGAGCCAAGCCGCATGCGCAGATGCTCTGTCAGATCTTCTACCGGAAATAAATCTTATATCTAAGGTGTCACGACTTGCTCCCATCCAAATTGGCACAGAAGACACCAAGGGAAATATAAAGAGGTCTGTCTAAGACCAACCAACAAGACGTATGGGTATTCCCCCAGCTCCAGAATAGGTAGCAACTGTCCCCACCAAGGCACTGACCAATATAGATTTACAGCCCCATGCTCCATAAACCATCTCTCCCAGCTCTCGATATCCAGACCAACACTGATGAAATGGAGTGAAAAGAAGTTGGGTACAATCGATAAAGGATATTCCGGAGGAGTCACTAGGCGAAATATTTCAGATAACTACATGAACATCATCACATGGCTACCCCTCAAAAATTCTAAATGACCTTCTCGCCAGGCATCCGAACCATTCAGAGTCTCCGCCAGTATAACTGCCGCAGGATTACGACGGTAGGACATCCATGAAGTAATAGTTGCAAGTTATAGGTCCACCAGCAGCTCCTCGGTCACCAACAGTAATTTTGAAACTAGAACTAGAATGATGGCTCCGGCATATCCAGCATCACCAACCTCCTGCAAATGCACGGACCGCAGTACCTCCGTAAGAGAAATGATTCCTCCAGTAACCAAGGATTTACCTGTCGAGGGTGAGACGTGGAGAAGACCAGCCAACAACCCGTGGGGAGACCGAGAAAATTCAGGCATAGCAGCCGCCACAATAAGATTTACTCCCAATATGGTAGAAAATTCCTCATAAGTCGGACAGACTTGTTCCAAGCCAAAGCGGAATATATGGTCTTCGGGGTACCAGAATCGTACAGCCGCCATCAGCATGTTCCATTATATGGGCCGATTATGCCATAAAGAGACTCGATGCATGTTGAAAGCATCATAGTCAACGTCGTACGAGTACATTCCCTCCAAAGTCTCGAGGTAGTTGGCAAACTCAACACTACTAGGGAGAGCCATCTCACATAAAAAGAAATATAGAATGTGAAGGTGAGACGAAAAAACTCCACCCTTACCCTTTTTATACTTGAAAACCCTCACAAAAAGACATAATCCCTGCAGAAATCGGAGGAAATCCTTCCCCACAAGGTACCAAAGGCTGAAGAGGGTACCAATCAAAGCTTTGATTGATTAGACTGGACTGACCTACCGATCGGCTAGACAAGGTGCTTGTCGATCGGTAACCCCCTATTTTTAGAAACTTACATTTTCCCTCTCTTATCAAAATCAGAAAACTCAATAAAAATAAATCGATATTCTGAACAGAATTTCAAAATCCCCTTCCATCTTTACATAAATTCTCATTTAAAATAAAATTTTTCTTCAAATCCCAAAAATATTTCTTTTTACGGTCTCAGCAGCAAAGTAAAAAGCTCAAATGCATGCATGCATTCATTTATCATTAATAGAAGATTATAAAAAAACTTCATTGCATTGCATAGATATTTTTTGTGTTACATCAATATTACAGGAAATGAAGAAAAGTAAAATCAACGGGACTCATCCTGAACCCACATTCTCTCTCTCTCTCACTTACCCTTCCCCCTCTCTCTCCTAAGAGCTTCCATCCATGCGACGCGCTCTCTTTCCCCTGCGACGAGATGACACACCACCGCTACCTGAACCAGACTCATCCTCGGATGAGGCAGACGACACCAAGCAAGAAGGAATAGGGACGGCATCTTGAATATGGGCATCCGCCAAAGATATCCAGTCCCTAATATTCCTCATCCAAGTAGTGGACACCCGAACTTGCTGCAAGAAAAGGCGAAATCAGTATCGAATATAAAATATCAAAAGAAACCAAAAAGAAGGCAAGGAAAACAACATAAAGATATAATAAAGGACGAAGAACCTCCTCTGTCAAGCCCAAGTCCCTTGAATCCATCGCATGAGGACGATGCAACATAGGCACCATCCCTCCATCAGACCGTCGGATGTTGTATGAAGGAGTATGTAACCGCACAAAGGGGAGCTCCAAAGTCGTCGTTGTCGCAGATGTCGACGGACCGCCACCGCTGTGGGAGGACACCACTGGCCGACTCGAACCCATACGAGGGAAGGGCAGTGTATCATATATGTTGGGCGCCATTAGCCAACTTATCATAAAGTCCATATAATCATACAACATAGCCGTATCGGTGGACAGTAGATAGGACTCGCCAATCATCGCCACGATCCTCACATCCTCTGGAAACATCCGCACCCGCCTCATAGACATAGAGGGCCTTGCAGGTGGCACCACCACCTCCTCCTAAGCAATCTTTCGGACCACCCTCTCCCCGAGATACCAAGAGTGTCCAAACTCATGCGCCAACAAATGCCTCATTTGTGCATTCACTCCCGTCAACCCCGTGTCCTGAATGGTAGTCCCCTAAGGGTAAAAGGTCACCTGAAAAATCACCAGTAGATATAAGTCAATACAGAATCAGAGAACACAAAAGACCAGGACTGAAGAAGAAGAAAGTCTTAACCTATCACTGGTCAGGCCATTCAAGACCAAACGCATCGCCTCCAAAGAGAGAGACATCGTCGATCGTCGATTGTCGATTGGCCTTTCACCACCGATACAACCGACAAAAGTCCCTAACAGTCTCATCCTTTAAAGCGATCAGTTGGGTATTACACCCAGTCACCTCATAAAACCACATCTGCCAAAGACAAAAATCTGCAACAAAAAAGAGACGCATAAGGAAAAATGCGAATGCATGAAAGGAAAATGCGCAAATTAAAGAATACCTGAAGAAGATACGTGGCTCCAGTAAAAGACTGTTGGCAGCACCGGCTGAATGCATCCAGAGAAAAATAAAAGGTCGCCAAAGTCAGTCTCCCCCAATCATAGAGAGGGATGTTCGAAAACATCCTCAAGTATGGTAAAAACCATAAGTGGATGATGTTGCTGCTCGACGCCACCAGAAATCCCCCCAACACCAGCAGAATAAGCCGCTGGGCCATATGTCTCATCTACATCCTCTCCTCCACATCAATCACCCTACGAACAAAACATCCCTCAGCAGGAACAGACGAATAGAGTCCCCAGATACTATCCTCCCCACATCACCGAGCGCCGCCCGCACTGCCTCCGGCCTTACCCGCAAAGAGCAATCCACCTCTATCTGCTCTCCATCGCAATCCAGCCCCAACAGCTGCTGCACATCTTTGGGAGTCACAGTCATCACCCCAAAATCAAAATGGAAGGTGTGGGTAGTGTCCCACTACCTCTCCCCTAGAGCACATAAAACTTCCATTGAACGAGGCATCTCATCCAGCACAGATGTCAACCTCCCAAAGCCTACTGATGATACCACCCAACACACCACGGGTGGAAGATTCTCCCAGACATCCTTAAGCCCCGTCGCCCGTGGGCACGCATAGTCGACAAAGAAACATCAGACTGCCTAAATAAAAAACCTTGTCAAAATCCAAGAAAAAGGGAAAACCACAAAAAAGGAATGCCAAAAGTCATTTTACTTACATAACCACCAGGGTTCACCACCCTAGAAAAATGATGATGCGACGGCTCCCGCAGTAAAGTTCGCTCGTACACCACTGGCTCAAATGCATCAAAAGAGTTATCACTCCCCAAAGCAAGAGGTGCCCTGACCCTCCATTCCACATTAACCCAGTCGTCAACAGCCAACCACTCCTTGTGTACCACAGTGCTCACAAAAGAGGCCATTTTTTAGATTGCGGAATACTAAAATGATTCGTAGAAGAAAATTAGAGAGAGAGAGAGAGAATGAAATAAGCTGTGAAAAATAAGGGGAACCCGCCCCCTTATTATAGTATGCCAAGGGTCATGCCGATCGGCATTGACCCCAAACCTATCGATCGGCACTGCCCCTTTACCTTCTCTAGGTAGTACAAAAGTCCGTGCCACTGCCGAATGGCACCCTCTAAACCATGCCGACCGGTACCCCCCTTAAATTTTCGTACAGAAACTCCCAAAAAATACCATAAAATCCTCAAAAAATTCCTAAAAATCCCGGAGAGAATTTACAACATTTTCATCAAGAAAATTTCACAATCCCTCAAGCAGAACCCCTATTTCCCGAGCAGAACTCTCAAAAGCCAAGTAAATCTCCTCCTGGAAATGTCCCTAGAGGACCCCTAAGGCATCCCAAACTTTATGATCATCTCCTATTCCCCAAAGGTCTCAAATTTCCTCGAGAAATGCATCCAAACCCTTGACCACCTAATCACTTCCCCAGTGGAATTTACAGCATCAAATTGGTTGTTCCCTCGGCAAATTCTTTAAATGATACGAGGATTCCCCAGCAATCATCTCCCCAACTCAAATAAAAATCACAAGTTATTTTTCCCAACACAGTCCCTTGAGAACATCCCAATTTAAGCCCTCAGAATTGGCTTTGACTCGCAGAATTGGTCATCTCAACTTAAGCCCTCAGAATTGGCTTCGACCCGAAGAATTAGTCATCTCAACTTAAGCCCTCAGAATTGGCTTCGACCTATAGAATTGGTCATCTCAATTTAATCCCTCAGAATTGGCTTTGACCCGCAAAATTGGTCATCTCAACTTAGGCCCTCAGAATTGTCTTCGACCTGCAGAATTGGTCATCTTAACTTAAGCCCTCGGAATGGGCTTCGACCTGTAGAATTGTTCATCTCAATTTAGGCCCTCAGAATTGGCTTCGACACATAAAATTGGTCATCTCAATTTAAGCCCTCCAAATTGGCTTCGACCCGCAGAATTGGTCATCTCAACTTAAGCTCTCAGAATTGGCTTCGCCCCGCAGACTTGGTCATCTTAACTTAATCCCTCAGAATTGGCTTCGACCCGAAGAATTGGTCATCTTAACTTAAGCCCTCCGAATTGGCTTCGACCCGCAGAATTGGTCATCTCAACTTAAGCCCTCGGAATTGTCTTCGACCCGCAAAATTGGTCATCTCAACTTAAGCCCTCAGAATTGGCTTCGACCCGCAGAATTGGTCATCTCAATTTAAGCCCTCAGAATTGACTTCAACCTGCAGAATTGGTCATCTCAATTTAAGCCCTCAGAATTATCTTCAACCGACAAAATAGGTCACCCTCATCTTCAAGCCCTCGGAATTGGCTTCGACCTGTAGAATCGGTCACCCTCATCTTCAAGCCCTCAGAATTGGCTTCGACCCGCAGAATCGATCACCTTCATCTTCAAGCCCTAAAAATTATCTTCGACCCGCATAGTCGGTCACCCTCAACTTCAAGCCCTCAGAATTGTCCTCAACCCTTTGAATCGATCACCCTCATCCTTAGTCCCTCAGAATCGGCCTTGACCCTCTGGTTATCCTCTTTCAAAGGCATCATGCGGTGTCTATTCGACGGTTATTATTTGTTTCAAACTCACCCGTCGAGGGGCTCTGTAGACACCCCATTCTAGCTCCCCCTAACCTCTCCGTAGGTTCGTAGCACCTCCCCTCATCGCTACAAACCTGAGTTATACCCCGGGTACTGTCCTAGAGTCCATCGGGCACTCCCAGGCTCCGTTTGACCAAAATTCAAACTCTTTAGATCGATCGAGACTAAATGAATCTTCGAAGGGCACTTAAATCCCTTTCCAACTATCCACCCCGTGCTCGATTTTGACTTACGGTACGGACGAATGATTCATTTTACTCCGAAAGCACACCGAACGCTTCCAGGCCCAAGTTAACCAAATTCAAATACCCAAACCGAGTCAAGCTCTTTGGAATGTCAAAGTACATTTCCTAACATTTCTAATGGTATGCCCCATGCGCGATTCTGACTTACTATGCGGACGAACGATCCGTTTGCGTTCGATGATTCCCCGTCCAAAGGACCGACGAACGCTTCTTAGCCACATTTGACCCAAAGTAAAATCCCAGACCAAGGAGCAGTCCAAAAACTTTTGAAGGTATCTGAAGTACCTTTCCAATAGTTCACCCCGTGCTCAATTCGGATCAAAGGTTTGCGCTCTATGACCGATTTTCCAAAGGAACCTGAAAAAGACTACCAAACGGCAGGTTCCAAACCCTGCCTATCGGCAGTGTGCCTAAACACACCTGCCGATTGGCATGACCAGGGCTATGTCAGTCGGCAAAGCCCTAGGCCTATAAAAAGGAGGGCTTGACCTCATTACAAAGGGGACATAAGATCTGAAATCCATCACTCTTAGCGAGCTCAAAAAAACCCTCTCGAAGTGAGCGTGATTTTTACATCCAAATTCTTATCCAACCTTCACTTTTCATCATCCTTTTCATCAAACTTTGTGAATTAACCACCCTTCATCATCACCCAAGCGCAAGGGCTGCTCTCCAAACTCTAAGATCGAGCTCAAGATCTTCAAGAAGGTCCAATTTTCTCAACTCTCCCTTTAAATTCTCCTAAATTCGCATTAATTTTCTTTATTACTTAGCACTTTTATTCTCTCATCTCACATATTCTAATATACTTTTTTATCTATTATTATTGCATATCTCTTATTTTCATATAAATAAAACCCCAAAAATAAGAAAAAAAGTGTTTGCTCATAAATTCTAAACGGTAATTCTCACACTTTTCTCACAACTAAAACACTTTTTTACACACACACATATATAAGAGAAGTACCCGATTGGATTTATGGGATAAACCCCACCCGTTATTTTACATACGAACTATGTAGACTTTGATGCCTCTATAGGCTACATAGGCATCTCGAGGTAAAACCCGAGACTCGATTCCTTTTCCTACTTTTTTCCTATTTTTTCTATATTATTTAAACTTAACTCTCTTAGACTCTCCATATATATATTTATTCTTGATGGTGTATTATTCCGTATGCGTTATCGTTCCCTTATAATGATCAATGCTAGGATAATCGCGTAAATCCTATTTTCTAATATTACGATTAAGAATATTCCTACGGATGACTCGCTTTATCTGTTCTATGATACAAGTCGATGATTCTTATCTCCACTATATATACACATGCACACATGTCACGTGGAAATAAAGGAAAATAACAATAACCCATGAGAGACCGTAGGAGCGGAATGGGTGCCTAACACCTTCCCATTTCGTAACATAGCCTCTGGACCCTTTTCGAATCATTTTGATTTTTTATGTATCAGTATGTCTTTGGATGCCGTCCTTCGGGATGGTTCCCTTTTCTTTTGTCTGTTTTGAGTAAAATAGACTGGCGACTCCATCTTTCTACATTTTGCACCTCATCACTGACGCCGGCCGAAGCGCTCCCGAAAGGGATGCGCGGGACCAAGATCCTCTCGACATTGAAGACACCCCTCTTCTTCGTCCCTCCCGCCGCAAGGATAGAGGGATGGCCACAACTCTATTATATATCTTGAGATCATTTATATAGTTATTTCTTATAAGTTTTATTTTTTTTCAATTTGTATATACATTATGTATCGATGAATGATAGTAGGAATTATCTTGACAAAAGACATTATTGTTGGAACTTATATGGAAATATATTATTTGCCATTTGACTCATTACTGAATTATATAAAATACGTAACTAATGACATGGTGCATGGAGGGAACTACGTCATTTTAACGATATAGAACCTCCATGACTCACATTAGTAAATTATTCAATATAATGGATGCAACACAACTGAATAGTGTGTTGACTGATCACTTTATTGAAACGTCGGGGTTTGGAAGCGTGGAGGGAAATGACTTTTATGAGGATGAATTGGACGAGACACATGTAGTGGGAGGAGGAGGCAAGGTCTTGGTTCATACTAATGTGATCGATTCTAATATTTGGGTGGATATCGAAATCCCAAGGCAGGAAGAGGCATTTGAAAAGGGAGAGGAGGAGGGGTAGGAAGAGGACCCGGTGGGTTGGGCAGAGAATTTAATAGGAGGATTCAGTCAGATGGTAGGGGTAAACTTTGAGGGGAATGAGGATAAGGCACGTTTACTTTTCGAGAAAATAGGAGGTTATGGGAGGGCATAGGTTCTAATTGTCATCAATGCGTGTTATGTTTAGAGGAGGTTCGGGTGGGGGGTTTTGCTGTTGTAGGTGGTGGTTATTTTTTTATGGTTGAGGCCGTTTTTGGTCTCCTGTCTTTCTTTTGCTTGAATTGTATACTCCATGTATACGAGTTTCGCTCTCTTACGCGATTTGGTTCTAATATATCATTTACTTATCAAAAAAAAAATTAAGTTGAAATTGAACTAATATTTCGTTGGGATATGCTATTGTGATCACGTAATGTATTGTATCTCACAATCAATTATTTAATCACATTGGACAAATGGGACAATGTTAGATGTACCATTTTAGTTTTGCATCCCAAATGATTTAATATGTGGACATATTAAATAACATGTTTTTTGGTTAAATAAGTATAATAAAAGAAAGGTTCGAGCCTCTGAATCCATTGTGATTAAACTCATTTTTGCCCAAAAGGCTCTTTACAGGTGTCGATCCAGCCAAAACTGATAATTAAGCCTCTGAATCAATTTTGATCAAGCTCATTACGATCTAAGAGACCTTATTATTTTTTTATGAAGCTGAGTATCGTACCCTTCCGTCTACCGTGGCGGAAATCAATGGGTTTTGTTTATTCTCAAGGTTTTTGGTGATAGTGGAGATCTTTTCACTTGGTTTGATCGCACTGATAGCCATACCTTAGTCAACTCAGCAATTTTTAGAATCCACTATTTAAAAAATTTCAAGGTTTTTGGTAATAGTGGAGATCTTTTCACTTGGTTTGATCGCACTACCAAACCTTAGTCAACTCGGTAATTTTACAATCTACTGTTTGGAAGACTCCAACTAGCTGCTCTCCTTCTTTTTAGCTCACTATGGTTCAAGAGACTTTATCAATGGTGTCACAAAGATTTTGGTTTCAAGCTCAACAAGGATTGCTATTTCAAGCTCAACTTTTAATCAATTTTGGTAAAGCTTGGCGTGTCCATTCCGCCCACACTGCGCTTGAGGGGGTATGTTAAGGATATTATATATCGTGCACAACCCCACGTTGGAAATAAGTTTGAAAAATTCATCAGTTAGGTTCGAGAAAGACATGCATACAGTTAACAACAAATAGAAAAAGTCATCAGGCGGTTATTCACATGTGCTATTAAAAAGGGGCTTACCTTGTTTTTCTCGTTTTATGTAGGAACAACTCTTTATAACAGCTATATTGTTTTTAAAAAAAAGTATAATAAAAGAGTGTGTCTCTTTGATAAAAAAAGAGGTACAACTCTTGGATAAAAGGTTATGTCCCCTCTCTACATATAAAAGCACACACCATTATCATCAAATGTGTGCAAAAAATCATAATTTTTTGAGAGAATATAGAATACATTAAAATGTAAAAAAGTTATGAAAAGGATAAAGAGAGAGAAACATCAATTCTTGTGAGTATATAAAATTTAGAACACATTTACAAAGATTACAATGAATCGTGGTATGCTTCCATTTATTATCGGTTATAATTTTATGAGAGAAAAAATAATGATTAAAGATTAATTCTTTGGGGTTTCACATACCCATTAAAATTTAGGGACTTTGTAAATTTAGGATCTATTGTAATATGCATTTTGAAAATAGGACAATAAACATTTTATTTATGGTTTTAGTCCCTATTTTTGAATAAAGTCGCTGGGGCGGACCCATATTCATAAAACGTCGACCAATCACAGCATGCCACGTGTCCCTTTAATTTGAAAATAGGGACTAAAAATGAAAACAAAATATTTATTGTCCTATATCCATAATCAACATTATTTCAAGTCCTAAAATTACATAATCTATAAAATTTATACAAAAACTTAGGCCGTATTTTGAGTATATGGCCGACGTCAATTTAGTAAAGCAATTCACTTTGTATGATGGGTAAGTTCATACTTGAGTCCCATTTAGGGAAAACCCCGCCCGTGCTACCCAGCCTACCCCACGAAAAGGAAGTTGTATCCATATTTTCCATTGGTGTTTGAGTCACATGATTCACATCAACGACAGCTAGGCAACACAGAAACATATACATGTAGGTATAACAATAACGTGACTTTTGTGTTTCAGCTGTATTAATGTAACAATATATAAATCTTTTTCATGTACATATACTCACTTAATGAAATAGTAACTGTTTTGTTCTTTATTACTTTGTACTGACGATTTCACTGTCTTATGTTAAGATTAAACAAATTCCTCTTCAATTATCATCCACTAAACTAAAATGAATAAACAGATAAAAAATACTACCAAACACGGTAATGTATGCTTATGACCTATTGTATTTTAGTATATGCATAATCATACATTTCCCACAAATTTTCCGATTTTCAAAATTGGTTTCCTGATTTCATGTGTTACTGTGTACAAGCTTATGATTTTATTGTAACAGATAGGACTGTCAGTATGGCAAATCCAAACTCACCCGCCCAATACTTGACAGATTGAACTGTCGGGTTTTTGGTTAAAAATTTGCGAGTAAGAAATTGTTTATTGGTCTTTCGGCTAGGTTCAGCCTTGGGTGAGCAACAGGGAGTAAATAAATTATTAAATTAATCTTTGATTTATTTTCTTCTTAGAAATGTGCTCTTTATTAATCCGTTTTTAATAAAGAATATATGTTATATCCTGTATAAATGGTTCATATTCCATACGAAATAAAGAATAAAAAGGAGTTCAAATTCCATTTAATCTCTACCTTGATGGACGGTTTAGATTAATTGACCTTTGAAATTCTGGCGCTCTCTCCACCTATAAATAGACGCATTTCCTCCATCAAAAGGTCATCCAAGAAATCCCAATTAAAACATATACCTAAAGGTTTATACGCAAGGAGAGAGTAGTCAAATTCTCCCTTAAAGGATTGCTACGGCAATCACACCGACGACACTCGACGGCGACGTTCAACAGCGAGACTGAATTCGTTGCGTCGAAAGGAGGTAAATAAAATTACTTTTTTTACATGTCTATTGACGTAATTATCATATTGTTGAAAGATCATGAGAATCATGTATAAAATATAACTTACATGTGGTATCATAACTGATGTTAAGAATATATGATTTTCTATTAAAATAGATAATGATGTTATTGCTGTCAGAACGTGAAATGTCAAAACTTGATAAAAAAAAAATCGAAACTGACATGGTCGATTGGAAACGTCGAAATAAACAAAACCCATTACTTCCAATGGGCCCTACCCTAGTTTTGCGTTTTGACGTCGTTTAGACATTCAAAAATGCGTTTTTGCCATTTTTTGTAATAATGTCAACACTTATAACTCTCGTTTAAAATTTAATTTTACAATTCCGTAAATTGCAGAGCGATCCTCAAAATATTATTCATGTTATTGTAGTGATAACTCAAAATTTTCCATTTTGAAAAAAATAAATTATTTTTTCATATTTTATGGTATAAATTACTACATATATATTGAAAATTATGGCTTGGCCACTTGCTAGAAATTATGACTTTTAGTATTCACGTCTCTTAGAATTCTTATGACTTTTAGTATTCATGTCTCTTAGAATTCTTATTCATGTGTCTTAGAATTCTTATGACTTTTAATATTCATGACTCCTAGAATTCTTATGACTATTACAATTCATATCCCTTAGAATTCATTCATTTATGCTACTATGTCTAATCGAATTCTGTCTATTAGAATTCATGTCTTTTACAATTATGTCTATTAGAATTTAAGCTATTATGTTTATTAAAATTTCATATATTATGACTATTAGAATTCATGTCTGATAGAATTATGTCTATTAGAATTCATGTCTATTAGAATTCATTAGAATTCATATCTATTAGAATTCACATCTTTTAAAATTATGTCTATTAGAATTTCAGCTATTATGACTATTAGAATTCATGTATTATAGAATTATGTGTACTAGAATTCCGGTTATTATGTCTATTAGAATTCCAGCTATTATGACTATTAGAATTCATGTCTATTAGAAATCATGTCTTTTAGAATTATGTCTATTATAATTATGTTTATTAGAATTCATGTCGTTTAGAATTACGTCTATTAGAATTCATGCTATTATGTGTACTAGAATTCCTTCAATTATGACCTTTGAAATTCATGCTACCAACTGTTAGAATTCATGTTACCATGACTTTTGAAATTCATGCTACCATGCCTTTTAGAATTCTTTAAATTATGCAAATTTTTTTGCAATTTTCAAAATTTTATAACCTTTTGGAATTCTAGAAATTATGTTTTTTTCAAATTAGGGGTGGAAGCGGTACGGATTTTTACCGTACCGTACCGTTTTGATTGGAAAAAAAATGGTTTTGGTTTCATATATTAAAATATCAGAAACCGATCTTACCGAAAAAAAGTTGGTTGATTTTGGTTTTAATATTTAAAAAATCGATTTACCGAAATTACCGTACCGAATTTACCAAAATCAGAAAAACCGTACCGAAATTACCATACCGTATCTAATTTACCGAAACCAGAAAAAGCAGTACTGAAATTACCAAAATTATCGTACCGAATTTATCGAAACCATAAAAAAGTTGGTTTTGATTTTGGTTTTGGTTTTAATATTTAAAATAGTTGGTTGGTTTTGTTTTTATTTTTTTAGGGGCTTTTAGTGATATTTACCGAAACCAGAAACCAGAAAAAACCAGAATTTACCGAAACTAGAAAAAATCAAAATTATCGAAATACCGGTCGGTTTGGTTTTGGTAACGATTTTGGTGTACCGGGTGGTAAACTGGTACGGTTTGGTTT
This sequence comes from Sambucus nigra, assembly GCA_949130495.1. Classification (NCBI taxonomy): domain Eukaryota; kingdom Viridiplantae; phylum Streptophyta; class Magnoliopsida; order Dipsacales; family Adoxaceae; genus Sambucus; species Sambucus nigra. Next base: position 258,357,984 of record OX422224.1, read on the forward strand.
TACCATCCAGACTTTGGTTTTGGTATTGGTATCTACTATTTACCGACCAAACCGTACCGCTTACAGCCCTATTTCAAATTCTAGAAATTTGAATCTGTTTATTTAACACATATCAATTAGTTGCCCACGGATATACTTTAATCATGTGTTAAATCAATAAATAATTTTTTTTAAATTCTAACCTTTTGGGATTCTAGACTTATGAAATTCTAGATCGTACACCTTTTGTTATTCAAGAATTTTACAATTATGTAATTTTATGACTTTTGGAATTTTATGATAAAATATGCGTAAGTATTCATATTAATTTATTAAGTGAATGCAATTGCATTATTAAAGTTAGGTATCACCACAGTGATACTTATTATTACTCATTCCAAATTAACCATTTATTACCATTATAATGTTTAAATCTGTTTATTTAACATATATCAATTAATGGGACTGTTGAAGCTTTGTACGAACACTCAGATATAGCATTAATCTTAGGTAACGATGCTCCTATTCAGGTGACCGGAGAACCAAATAATAATTTTGCATTTCGAAAAAGGAACGGAATCCCACAAAATTAGGAGCCTCATAATCAGGAAGAATACGGATTTAGCAAGATAACCGAGGAAAGTTGTTTAAACAACTTGGTTAACAGAGCTCCTTTGTTAACTAAAAAATCATTCAAAAAAATATATTAAGCAGACTACTCCAAAGGATCCGGATCATGAAAACCAACACGTGAATAAACTGAATAGTCAAAAGACCGTTCCTTTTAATAAGGAACAAGTTATACATGTTCAACAGGAAATGCAATCTACTGAATTTGTTCTTCAAGCTGATAATTTATGTAGAGATATTTTGGATTTATCAAAGTCTTAAAATGATAATACAAATGAAACTTTTTCGGCAGGGGATTTATGTGATAATGAGGAGTTAAATGATGTTCAGTCATCTGAAACTGCTATCAAAAATCAACATTATGATGTGACACCCCGCCTAATAAAATACCGGGTGATTAGTCCTATACCAAATTAAAACAGGAATCCCAGTTGGTTCATTCTTAGCATCACTGTCGAAAACCTTTTTAAAACTTACTAACCACATAGTATTCCATAAAGCTGGTGCCAAATTTTTATCTTTTTAATTAAACAACCAATAACATCGAAAAGATAATATGAGTCATATACAACGACATAATTAAATTAACTGAATAAATAATAAACTACATGCCGAGTAAACTACCGGTCACCAAAGTAAATAGTCCAATACAAATATTCAACACCTGAATAAATAAATCTGAAAACTGTACTGAAAGTCTGGGCAACAAGCCCTAAGTAAAACTGAAACTGATAACTGATTCCTACTCTAGGAAGGAATGAACGATGCGTCTAAACCAAACTCCTGCTAGCATCCACATGTGCCGCAGCTCCGCGTCCCTGGAATAGAATATAAATCATGTCGCCCCTGTAGCTGAACACCTAAAAGGTTTTGAAAATAATTTTATAGCAAGGGTTAGTTTTGAAAATATTTTGAAAATATTTAGCATGTGAATTAACTGCAGTAATTAAAAATATATGAATGTGCTTCATATTTAAGTTAGTGTCGCACTCTCTTGAGGACATATTCATCCCTCCACTAATGTGCACACCTAACGGTTACTTAAACCCCACCTAGTTGTACTACCCCATCCAACTAGTCCTGATATAATCTCTCATTGCCATTCTACTTTAAACCGAGTATTATTATTAATGGGTTATAAGTTATTCCACCAATCAACTTAATCAATTCCTTTTAAATAATATCATATAACTGTGACACAAGTTATATAAAACAAATACATCACATACTGTATTATGATCGACATATAATATTTAATGCCATTATATACGTACTTTTACTAAAAACATCCACATATATATCATATGTATATCCATCCCTTCGAGTATACCCACGCCGAATAATTTTCCTCTAAAGTGCTATCTACCTAGGTGTGCTCACATAACCTCGTTATCCAAGTTGGAATCGCTCACCAACCTGACCCAAAAATATAAACGTAGTGGAGGTGGTCATATTCATTCCCTGAAAGTGAGATAAACCCCTCCCCCATATACCAGACACTATGAACTGGAGATATACTCACCATATTCCTCAAGCTAGGGGACTCACCCACAACGCGCAACCTCCCTTGATAGCACTAGAGTAATAAATTAAATAAATATCTAGTCACAGACATTTAATAGCACACAATATATATATATATATATATATATATATATATACTATTACCACACCGTATATATACAATATAAACCCCGGATTTACTGTGTATTCAAAAACCTGTAACACTAGCCTGAAATTTCTCGAGTCTCTGGCCTGACTCAACTTAATTAATTTTCTCACTTATTAATTTATCATCGTCCCGAGTCTATGGTCCGACTCTAATTTATTTAATTCACACATCAATTAATATAAGATTTTCCTCGAGTCTAAGGTACGACTCTAATATAAATACTTTACACATTAATCAATATAATATTTGCGTGAGTCAATGATTTGACTCTAATTTAATTAATTTATACATCAATCAATTTAATACTTGGTGTCGCCTAACCATTATACCCGGACTCACTCACTTGGCCCGTACCATTGTTAATACCCGATTCTATATTTCGCCCCATATCTAATTAATTACACCTAAATTCCTTTAATAATGTAGTGCCACTCAACTACAATACCCCAATATTTTCCCTTGGTCCAAAATCAATACTTACGAATTATTGGCCGAAATTTATTTATCTCATGGCATATAATTATCACTCTCCTAAACCCAATTATATCCCCTTATAATTACTAAGGAATATATGCTACATATGCATTTATCACTAAATAAGAAGTAGGAGAAAAAAATCTAAATTAATTTTCCTTATATATATAAAACTGGTGAACCTGCCAAAATTCTAGGACCATCGATCGATTGATCCAAACCATCGATCGATCGATCGAACATGCACCCTTCTTCTCCGACTTGCTGTTTCAGCCATTAACGGACCCTCAAGATTTTAGTTTCTTCCCAAACCCTTACCCAATCACAACCAACATTTCATTTACATAGAGGTATGTTCTAATCTTCCTAGAAGGCCCAAATTATTCATCAATTCATCAAAATCCCAACTTTTCCCAAATTGGGTTTCACTCGGGTTTATCCTACGGAGATATAAATTCATCATATTGATTCGAAACTTGTCTTCAATACTCACTAATTAGAATCCTAATATTTATTCCAACAGTTCCATATCCATATCCGCCATTAATTTGGTCTCAAACCCACATATACTATGCAAATTCGGAAAATTCCCTTTTAGCTATTTAACCCATAACCAAAACAGATTTTTGATACATGTACTATGATATGAATTGATTATCACAATTTAGAAATCACAACAGTTAATTACTTACCTGGAATTGTTCGTAGAGTCTGATCCGTTTTTGTAGAGAACGTGTTGATGAAGAACACCTCAATGAGTCCCTTAATTTGACTCCAAAAGGTCCACAATTGGCTCTTGATTAGCTTCCTCTGTTTCTCTCTCAAACCCTAGATTTAGAATTTGCTAACTTTCATTCAACATTCTCTCAATTAGGTTAAAAACCTTTAATCCCATTTTTGGCCACATGGGCCTAATTAAAATGGCCTGAATCACCCCGTGTGGATCGGCTATGCCCCGAGACCCGATTACTACCCCCCGGGTACTCTTTTCTAACTATCTCTACCCATTCGGACTCAATCGCGCACTTAGAATTGTCATCTGAAATACTTTATAACAATCTCCAATTTTGACCTCAAAATGCGACACGAAATTTCGAACAATTGAACTTAAGGTGGCCAAATATAAATAATTCTTCCCACTTAAATAAATTCTCCAAATTAAATTTAAGTTTCTCCAATTTAAATATTTGTATATCTCCAAAAAATAATTAAATATTAAATCCTCAAAATTATAGGGTCTTACATATGGATCTTCTATTGGCAACCCAAATAAGAAAAAACAAAGCTATATTCATCCCTTAATCCAACGAGATTCCATCGTATTGATAGGAGATAAACTTGTTTTGCGTAATGATCTGTTAGAGACTTCATCTTCTGACGAAGATTCTAAACGTGATGAAGATATGACTCCCTTATCCCAAGTTAATCATATTAGTGTTCAAATTCACGACGACCGCGGCATTGATTTATTCGTGGATCTCCCCAAACTTTATTCAGCACGTGCGGTAGATTCCGATCTTATCTCGAATGATGTAAATTCTACTGCAAAAATTGACAATTGGAACGTCGTCCGCAAGCGAACGCCTTCAAGAAATCGTAGGACCTAAATGTTTTTTAAATTGGCTCTAGATTGTTGTTTCTTTTTGCTAGAGTCCTGCTTTAGCGCTTATGAGTGCCATTGAAGAGGCTTTTCTCCATCTATTAATAATATATTTCTTGATTAAAAAAAAATCAATTAGTTGCCCACATGTATACTATAATCATATGTTGAATAAACAATTAAGGAGTGCTTATAAGTTCCAAATTAGCCATTTAGTACCATTATAATGTTTAAATCTGTGTATTTAATATATATCAATTAGTTGCCCATATGTATACTATAATCCTATGTTGAATCAACAATTAAGGAGTGCTTGTACATGTGTAAACCAAGGATATCCACAGATAACTTATTAAAATTAAATAGATACATCACTCAATTATGCATGTTGAATATTACAACCATTAATGGTATTAAGTTAAAAAAATATGGGATGACTACCTACAAGAGCATCTTATTTTAATGTTGTAAAATATTCAAATCTTAATATATGTTAATTAAAGTTTTAAAGCCTTCCTCAATGGAGACTTACAAGAGAAAGTCTATATGCGTCAACCTGAAAACTTTATAATCGAAGGTCAATATATGGACTAAAACCAGATTCGAGGCAATGGTATCTAAAGTTTGATGAAATCATTATAAACTTTGATTTCAAACAAAACATTGTTGATCCATGTATATACCTCTAGATCAGTGGGAGTAAGTTCATATTTTTTGGTATTGTATGTTGATGATGTATTAATATTTTTCTCCAAGCATGATAGGATATTAAAGGGATCCAAACACATAGATCTTAAATATCTCTCACTGAAGCAAGATGTTAGAAGAGGAAATATTGTCATTGAACACATAGGCACACATCTCATAGTTGGAGATATTTTTACAAAATGACTACCTCCAAAGACATTTAAAAGACATACTGAAAGTATGGGTCATGAAGATAGTTCCTAGTTATTTCTTTTCCGCAAATTATTATGCATGTATTTGAGATTTGTTGAGCTCTTAATAAAACTTCTACATCTATTATATTATGTTTTTCATTGTGTACACATATTATTGTTGGATGAATTATAACAGAAAATTATCTACTTCAAGACATTATGGGACCATTAATTAAACTCCTAATTATGGCCTAGTTAATAAGGTTGTCAATGATGTTGTATATGGAAGGAATCATGTTACATAATGATATGCAAGCGCCATGACTCCCATTGACTATTGTACTAACCAAGGAACTTATGAAAATCAATGATTGAAGGATTTAACATATCATGTGCGCCTTATAATTCTCAGTTAAAAATATTTATGGATTAACGTAATGATCAAGTGGGAGACTGTAAGGAAATTATTAAATTAACCTTTGGTTTATTTTCTTCCCCGAAATGTGGTATTTATTAATCCGTTTTTAATAAAGAATATATGTTATATCATGTATAAATAGCTCGTATTCCACACGAAATAAAGAATAAAAAGGAGTTAAAATTTCACTTAATCTCTACCTTGATGGACGGTTTAGATTAATTGACCTTTGGAATTTTGGCCCTCTCTCCACCTATAAATAGATGCCTTTCCTCCATCAAAAGGGCATCCAAGAAATTCCAATTAAAACACATACCTAAAGGTTTATAGGCAAGGATAGAGAAGCCAGATTCTTCCTTAAAGGATTGCTAAGGCAATCACACCGGCGACACTCGACGATGACGCTCAACAGCGAGACTGAATTCATGGCGTCGAAAGGAGGTAAATAAAAGTACTATTTTCACATGTCTATTGACGTGATTATCATATTGTTCAAAGATCATGTGAATCGTGTATAAACTATAACTTACACAAGGTTAGCGACTGGGGTCATTGACAAGTAAGCTAAATATTACTCATACTCCGACAGTGTTTATCGGGTCTAGTTGTTGACCAAATACCACATCAATACACCACTAAATAAAACTAAATGAGAGAGGGTCTTAAGTAAACAGAATTTCAAAAAACCTTGTCCACTTTGAATTTTGATGCTTAATTTATCTACGTTAAACTTATGTTATCAACCTCTATCTGTCCAAGAGATTAGTCTGGTGCACGAAAGCTGTCCCATAACACTCTTGTCAAGCAAAGAAAAAATTTATATTTTCAACATTGTTCATTCTATTTCTCTGGTCACGCTCTTAGCTTAAATATATTCAACGTATATGACATATCCAATTAATCCCAAGAACAAAGATAATGCTTTCTATACTTACTCTTTAATTTAGAATGTTTTTTATTATTTAAATTATTAGATTTAGTATTTGAATAGTGGACAATCAGTTCAAGATATTACATTCATTACACATTAGCCAGTTGAAGATATTACATATTAGTTTTTACATTCTAAACAAATAATTTCGATTAGTTTTTTCACATTTATAATTATCGTCTACCATTAGATATTACTCGAAAGGAGAAGTATGAATTAATTGGGGTAATTGACTTTTAAATATCCTACATTAATTTAAATTTTTTTTAGTACAAGTTATCCTACTATTTGAAAAGAAGGAAAAACTTTTCAATACTCCATTTTTTCAGAAAAATATGATTACCCCTCATTCACTCTAGGAGTGTGAATAGTTGATCTTTGTGAGAATGGAGTCCAACCTCCTGCCAAATAAAAATTAGTTTCAAATATTGAATATGGCCAAGCTGCAACCATTGAAAATGCTATCATTTTATTAAAGAAACCATTAAAATGCCTCTGCAATGTGAACAGTAATTAACAAATAGTAGGATTCATACCATTCTGTAGTTATTTAAAAAATTAGAAAATCTTGTGATGGAATATAAAATGGTGATTTTATCTTCATGAAGCATACGAGGCAGTAGTGGTCCCCCGGACTCATTTTGTCCACTGATGGAACAAAATATTAACTAAAAGTTGAATTTAAACTTATACAAATGGTCAAAATCTTAATTTTTTGTCGTTTTCAATTCTGCTAAAACTCGTGGAACGTTTATATTCAATAAACTTAGTAGGACTGTCTTCACTTATATTTAATTACATTAATTGGAATATCATAGTTTGTTGGCAGAGTTGTCTGCATAAATTTCCAGGAAAAAATAGTTTCTATTATTATTTTGGACCATGGAGGATCTGTATTCACATGCATGTATTGCATGGGTAGTGCATGTAATGTGTATATTCTATTTATTTTTCGATAGAATTAAGGTAAAGGTCATGTTCTTTTCTATATTTGAATTTTTAGAATAATGTTTTTCAAGTTTATAAATCTAGTCTATGTGGTACAATAACATTTATTTTGTGGTCCCCTTAGAGTTAATAGTTTATTTTTTTGGTCGGCGCCAGCGACACCATTTTTTATCATTTTTTATGGTATTTTTAGTACAGGAACTAAATTTATAAAATCATTTGAAGTATCCTATTTTTATAAACTTTGAGAATTACAATGACCTTTCTCCAAAAACCCTCTTATTTTGATCACTGCATACGGCATAAAAACAGTCATCCATGTATTTCATGGGTATGTGTATGTGTATGCAATATATATTTGCATTAACTGTAGATCCATTATTGTCTTGAGAGAGAGAGAGAGAGAGAGAGAGAGAGAGAGAGAGAGAGAGAGAGAGAGTCTACCATCTTGTTTGTCATGATATAGGGTTTCAATTCCCACCTTTTGTCCGAAGAATTGTTATTCATCTCCTTGTGTGAGTGTTGACAATAAAATTGTCCTTGACAAGATTGGTATTTCTTTCTGTGTGAACACTTCTCCATCTTGAATAAACGAAGAAGAAAAAGGGAGAGGAAGAAGATGGTAAAGCTTAGTTACAACAACCAAGAAAGCCCTAATCTCTTACAGTTATCACTAAAGTTTCACTTCTTTTATACTACAACTTAAAAGCCCTAACCTACAACGCGAAAATAAAAAGAGGGAAACATCTCATACAATAATGGATGGAAGCAGTGGAAATGAGTGCTCCAGGACATTACTTACTGAAGAAAACGAAAACGGAAACGAAGAGGAGAGCGAGGCGAGCTTTGGTGGGACAGGTAAGTCAAAAGATAGAGGATGTTCAAGCATTAGCACAATTGAAGAAAATGAAAAGAAGCCTACCGTTAGGCCATATGTTCGGTCCAAGACACCGAGGCTCCGGTGGACCCACGATCTTCATCTTCGCTTCGTACAAGCTATTGCAAGGCTGGGTGGACAAGAAAGTAAGAGTTTCAAACTTGACTCGGATCCTTTGATTGTATATTATTCTCAGCAAATTTTGAATTATAGATTGAATTCTGAATCAATATAGGGTGTGTTTGGAACTCCAATTCCATACATTAGGATTGGAGTCAGAAAATTTTCAATTAATATTTGGAAAATTTTGAAATTTTCCAATTCAAATTCCATAGCATGGAAGTTGCCAAACACACCCTTAAAATTATAGAATATTTTTAGAAAATTATGACTTGTTCTCTGAAAAAACAACTGATTAAGTAGATTATAACTCGTCTTCCCTAAAAACAATGATTTTGAATAAAAAACTGTTTTGGAATTCAATCTATAATTCATAATCTGATAATACAGTCAATTATTTGCAACAAGTCAATAATAAAATAGGGATTTAGAATTTAATATGCAATTACAATTGCAGAAAATAATTGTTCCAAGAAGCTCAATAATTAGATTAGACCTAGTGTAAATGCTTGAGATAAATCAAAGTTGTTGATTTTCTTATGTGCAGGAGCAACACCGAAGTTGGTTCTTCATCTGATGAACGTCAGGGAACTAAACATTGCACATGTCAAAAGCCATTTGCAGGTGACAAAATCATATATTTCTAAACTCACATGGTTCTTTTACATGTGAATAAATTTCCTCCTTATCGTTCTGTTGTTTCTGTTGGATTAGATGTATAGAGGCAAGAAGATTGATGACTCAACTCAAGGTATGATATCTTTTTTCCGCTATTGTCTCTAAGTTCTCTTTGGAACAAATTTTTAGTTGACTAACACACGCCGTCTCTTTATGATAGTAATGAATCATCATAGCACTCTTGTTGATGGTGGAGATCAAAATGTATACAACCTCAGAAAACATCCGGTACTTCACAGCTATAACCAAAGACAAAATTCTACCTTCAGGTGTGAAACTCAATTAATAACATTAGAAGCTAACTCATAGTTTTAAATTAAGGGGTTGTTTATTTTGTATAAATAGGTTTTAGTCTAACCAATATATGTTTACTTCTTCAAGTTATGAAAATTGGCGGAATGTCTCATTTATGGGGCGAACCAGTGGAATTGATGTGGCTACACCAATATTATATGGTTCATTTGGTGAGACAATTTTAGGAGGCAGCTACGGCTGTTCAGTTAATCGTGATCTCGGTTTTTGTGTTTCATCGTTCAACGAACAATTGACGTGGCGATCTCACGAAGTTAAAGAGGAGTTAGGATCAACGAACTCTCAAATGCGAACAACGATGAAAAGAAAGGCCTCGGATTGTAATCTTGATTTAAATTTAACTCTTGGAATTAAATCAAGGAGTGGTGAGAGGCAAAGAGGTTTGGAAGATGAGGGGTATGAGAGTAACTTATCACTTTCATTGTACTCACCATCTTCCTTAAAGCTTAACAGGTCGAAAGAAGGTGATAGGAGAGATAATGAGACAGGAGCAAGTACTCTAGATCTGACTATATGAATGAGAAAATTCTAAGTGAGATCTTGAGGTACTTGTTCCACATATTCCAAGCATTTCCTTATTGTGTATCATCTTAAATGGTAAATTAAAAAGGGAAAGGAAGAAAAGAGAAGGTACAATTTAATATTGATTTGTAGTTTCTGTCATCAAATATTTGCTTGCATATCTAACCAATTGAGAGGTTAGAAACGTACCATTAGGGTTGAAGTGGTTGAATTTTTTTTTAAAAACAAGTGCAATTTATTCATAAAAATAGGAGAAAAAGTATCTCATAGTGTCTCTTACATGAATTAATGAAAATTATATTAAGATATTTTACGAAATCTTGAATGAGAAGCTGAGCGCCTTAAATTATATTTAAGAGCCAATCTCTCCTCATTAGTTAAGGCCATAAATGAATCCACGTGATGATTTTTTTTCTCCTCCCTTTTGTTTAATACGATCCACCTTTTCAAGAATAGTTGAATCTTCAAAGTCTCCGAAAACATCACAAGAGTTTTAACTTGAGAATTGAACATTTGATATTGAATTTTTCCACTAATTTTCCCAAATTTGTCTTCAATAAAAGCAAGAGCTTTTGCTAAATTAAAAGACATTCCTACTTTGGTAACTCGACATATAAATTAGCTTTAGGTTCATCCTCAACGGGCAATGAATCAATTGAAAAATCCTCTTAAGGAGGTATATCGTCATAGGAATTAGACTCATCATAATTAGAAATATTTTGTGGTCAGAAATTCTGATTATTGTTTGAACCATATGATTTGGGGTACTAATCTGAATTTCATTGTAATTATCCTCTAGTTCCTTAGTCTGATTATTTTGTGCCGATATTGATGGAGTCAATAACTCATCATTCTCTTTTTCAAAAATGAAGGTCGAATCCTTTGTGCAGTACTGATTTTCCATCTCTTTTGATAAAGTCAATAACCCATTTGAATTATGATACTGACCACCGTGGCCCTTAAGCAGCAAGCTAGGTAGATGTAAGTTGACTACACCAAAAATGCCACATTGTGAGGGTAAAAAATCATGAGAAGAAAAACTTGTCACGGTCCAAGACCGTGATAAGTTTGAGGGTGACAAAGGTATTTGTCATGGACTTGTCACAGACTTTAACTTGACAAGATTGTGACAAAGAAAAACTTGTCATGGTCAAAGTCCATGACACTGAAAAATTATCACGGACTTTGACCGTGACAAGTCTGTGGCAATTTTCATTTGTCACGGACTTGTCACGGTTAAAGTTCATGACAAATATTGGCAGAATGAAAAAAAACTTTTGCGCGCCAATATTGCCACTGCCACTGCCCTGCAATGTATTTATACCTGTTACAACATATTAAACCTGAAAAAGGCCACTCAAGAAATATAGGATTAAACTCTTAAAATGGCTCTGAACTTTTTGTTGGAGAAACTCCTAATTCAAAACAAAATTTAACACAAGATGTGTTCAAAATGATTATAAACAGATTATTAAAAGAGTTGGAACGAGTTACTTCAGATCTAGAAGAACCAATTTTCAAAAATAAAACATAAACTATTATATCAATTCAGCTTAGAAGAAGGTGATGAGAGTATGAGTAAGTGCACGAGCAAATTTTTAACGTGGTAAAATCCCACCCAATTGGGAAAATATCCACGGTGACCTATGCGTCACAAAACAAAAATTCACTAAAATCAGAGTAACAAATTACAAGCTATTTAACAGTCAAACCAAACCAACACACCTAAACTAAGTTCAGAATCGTTACCAAATCCTCTGGATTAGATTTGACTGCTCTGAAGGTTTTTGTGTTGATGTTCTCTTCAGCTTCGTAACTTTACTCGATTCCAGCTTTACGTTGACTCAACCAAGTTCAAGATCATACAGCCAACACTTTAAGTGCGGTAGAGTGAAAGTGTAGTGGTGATGTGCTCTCTAACATATGTATGCAATACATTCACACTTAATACAAACATAATGATTTATCAAATTACAAAATCACTAGATATGCAAGATTTTTAAAAATTAGTTTGGTCAAGACAATATCAGACTTTAAACCTTTCAGAACAACCGGAGATCAAAAGGGAATCTTGTTGTGAAATATAAAAGATCCTAACACTTTCTTGTTTTGAAAATAATAATGATTGAAAGTGCAATCCCCAATCAAGATCTGAAATCTAGATCTAAGTCTGATTGTTTGAGTAAAATGAAATCAGAACGAATATTATTGGTTTAGGGTTTGAAAACATAAAATTAGTTTTAAAATAACCAACAAGCAATATTTCTCGAAATAAGAAATAAAAACAGTAAATTATCTATGTGATTTGTATCACAGAGACGAGATCTCAAGTTTCTATGTAGAGAAACTGAAAACTCTACCAACGTGACTAAGTTGGAAGGATGATCAAGAATAAGAGAGGATAACTTCTCAAGGACACGAACTAAACACTCAAAGTTTTAACTCTCCAAAAAGTATTTCGGGTTTGGATTTGACGAACATTGATTAGGGTTTTTATTTCTCTCTCTACTATTTCTCTCTCTTCTCTATAATCTCTCTTTTTTCTCTCAAACGAGGAACTAAAAAACGTCTCTAATTGCCTCACCAAAGGAATCTATTTATACTACTAATCGAAGGATCTGGAACGAAATCTTAAATCAAAGGCTGAGATTAAAAGCAGTTAAAACGATGTAAATCCAAGGGCTCTGAAAGAGCGGTCCAAAAGCCAACTCTGTTTGGTTAAAACCAATTCATATGGATTGCTTCCAAACACATGCAGACCGTAAATTCAGTCAATCCAAGTGTTCAAAATAAGTCACAGGTATGTGAGTGATAAGCAACACAAATCTAATCGATGTGTGTGCAACAGGTGTATGTTGTAGATTTAATCTTAAACGCATGTTTTAAGTTTCAAATTAATTCCAGTTTCACCCACAATAGTTTCTGCCACTTTTAGTTTCTACCTAAGACAGTTTTAAGGCATAAAATATAATTACAAATCAACCCTAAAATTTTATTAAGTTCCAATTTTAATTTCCAAAAATTATGTTAAATAAATCCAAAAAATTATTGAAAAATCATTTGAAGGGTATTTAACTCACACATGATCATTGCATGAATAAATCACTATATATATGCAATCCTAGTGTGTGGTGTATGTGATATACCTTCATGAACTTGTAGAGGAATATCATTGAAGCTTTGAAGATTCAGAGGGTTTTTGGTTCATCTAGGGCTACATAAAGTTTATCACTATTTCGAAACTAGATGAGTTCCTATATAATGTAGACTCAAGTGAGTCAAAGATATAGGGTGCTTCAATCTCCCCCTTTTGAAATATGAGACAAAATCTACTTTCAGTCATGTAGGACTCATAGGGATAAAAACAAATTAATAAAATCCTATTATTATATAAACAATCTATCTACCCAATCTCCTAGAAATGGAAAAAATTAGATAACTCAACTATGTACAAACCATTACCCTATCAAAATCTTGATGCAATAAATAGGTACTGAAATATGCAATAAGATACCTAATATCAAGTTCATTAGATGAGAATGTACAAGAGTGTCCAAGTGGACTCAAATTTTTCCCCCATTCTGTCTCAAATGGACAAAGGGCAGCAAGAATAAAAAAGGAGAGTTATAAACAGGTAGATAAGCAGGAACTTGAATAAACAACGAGAATTCACACGAGTCTCCTACATAAAATAGACATTAGAGGTGTTCTTTGTCATTTTACTAACATCCATGCCTTACATCCACAAAGATTTATTATAAGCATGTGAAAAACTAGCAGTTATACAAATTAAGGAAAAAATTATTCAGACAAAACGATACCAATTGATTTGCGTACAGATTCAAAACGCTTAAAATACAATGGTTTTGTAAACATGTCAGCCAAGTGTAGATCAGTAGGAAGGTATTTAATCTCTAATTCTTTTAATTCAACTAATTCTCGTATGGAGTGATATCGAATTTGAATATGTTTGGGGCGAGAATGTTGAACTGGATTATTAGAGATGTTGATAGCATTTTGGTTATCGCAATAGAGATGTAGTTTTTCTTCATTTATACCGTAATCTCTCAGCATTAGTTGCAGCCATAATAATTGGGTGTATCAACTTCCAGCCACGATATATTAAGATTCAGCAGTAGATAAAGAAGTGCAATTCTGTTTTTTACTGTTCCAACCTACCAAGTTGTTACCGATGTTGTAACATGCTCTTTAAGTACTTTTACTATTGTCGGAACACCCAACTCAATCAGCATTAGTGTATCCTACAATAGTGCTCGATGTGTCATTAGTGTACCGCAATCCTAAATTGTGAGTGCCTTCTATATATTTAATTATTCATTTTATGCATAATAAATGACTCTCTTTAGAATTATTTTGATAACGGGCGCACACACAAACAGAGTACATAGTATCAGGATGTGAGGTAGTTAGATAAAGCAAACTTCCTGTCATACTGCAGTATAAAGTAGAATAAACGAATTTACCATTTTCATCTTTGGAAAGATTAATAAAGATAGTCATAGGCGTTCTAGCATCTTTAGCTGAATCTAGGCCAAACTTTTTTATAATCTCTAATGCATATTTAGATTGCGAAACAAATAAACCTTCTGAATTTTGTTTAACTTGAAGACCTAAGAAAAATTGCAACTCCTCCATACGCGATATTTGGGATTCTTTGTGCATAATGTCTGATAAAAACTTGGCTTCTGAAGGGGAGGTTGATCCAAAAATGATATCGTCAACATATACTTGAGCAATAGTAATGTTTGACAAATAAGGTTTGGTCATTTCCTCCTCGCCTAAATCCATTATCTAAAAGAAAGGTGGATAGACGCTCATACCAAGCTCTAGGAGCTTATTTTAACCCATAAAGTGTTTTCTTAAGACGATAGAAATAATTTGGTTGATGAGGGTTAATGAAACCTTTGGGTTGTTCTACATAGGTCTCGTCGGTTAAAATTCCGTTAAGAAAGACAGACTTCACTTCCATTTGGTAAATCATGAAATGTAAATGACATGCTATGGAAAAAAGTAAACGAACATATTCGAGGCGAGTGACAGGAGAGATTGTTTCCTCAAAATATATTCCTTCAATGTGAGATTAGCCCTGGGCAACTAATCTAGCTTTATTCCTAATAATCATCCTAAACTCATCAGTCTTGTTTTTAAAAATCCAACGTGTGCCAATAACCCTTTTATTTTCAGGCTTGGGTACAAGATACCAAACATCATGAATGATAAATTGAAGAAGTTCCTTTTGCATTTCACTAACCCGCAAGGGGTCATTCAAGTCTTCATTTACATTTTTGGGCTCAATAAGAGACACAAAACATGCAAAATGAGTAATGTTACGAAGTTGAGATCTTGTACGAACATGTTCAGTAGGATTACCAACAACGCTATCTAGAGGATGGTCTTTGGAAACCCAGTTAGGCACTTCAGGGTTCTCAGTTGGTAAAGACTCAATTATTTCAGGAGAGTCATAATTTAAAATGCTTTCAGACTCATCCACAACAGCTGGTCTACTAGTTTTACTTTCTACAAAAGTGTCATTTACAATCACATTGATGGATTCCATCATGGTCTTAGTTCGCAAGTTGTAAATTCGCTAGGTTCTATTATCACATGAATAACCTAAAAATATAGCTTTATCTCCTCTTGTTTTAAACTTAGATAATTGTTCTCTATCTTTACAAATATAACATGTACTACCAAAAGTTCTAAGTTATTTAAGATTTGGTGTCTTGCCATACCAGAGTTCATAGGGCATCTGTTTAGAATTCTTCATAAGGTAGACTCTATTGATAATGTGGCATGTTGTACGAACTGATTCAACCCAAAAGTATTTAGGCAAATCTTTGGCATGTATCAAAACTCTTACCATTTCCTGAATTATTCTATTTTTCCGCTCGACTATCCCATTTTGTTGGGGTGTCTTGGGAGCACTGAACTCGTGTTTGTAACCATTATAGTCATAATATTCAATGACACGTGAATCAATGAATTCACCTCCTATATCACTCCGGATTCTATCTACTTGGGGGTCCTTTTCATTTTCTATACGAAGTAAGATTTTCAAAAACGCTCTAAATGTTTTGGACTTCTGCTCCAAAAAAGCAACCCGAGTAAATCTCATGTAATAATCAGCCATAACTAGAATGTAACTATTTCCACAAAGACTAATAGTATGAGTAGGACCCATTAGGTCCATATGGATAAGTTCTAAGGGTTAAGAGGATCTAGTGTCTTTAACCTTTTTATGAGGTGACTTAACTATTTTTCCTTCTTGACAAGGACCACATACTATGTTAGAAATAGGTTTTATTTTAGGAATACCTCTACCAATTTCCTGAGAGGACAATTTACTGAGGTTGTCATAAATTATGTGACCCATTCTGTTGTGACATAATTCATTGTCATCTAATCTAGAAATGTTGCATACCTACATACTTGGATTGACTGTGTAACAGTTATCTGGAGTACGGAGTCCTGTAATGATGCACTCACCATTTTCATTTAAAATTTTGCAATTGTTCTTCAAAAAGGTGACAGTATGATGGAGTAAAAAATTGTGAAATACTTAATAGATTAGCCTTAAGACCTTTTACTAATAAAATATTTTCAAGAACTGGTAATCCTTCTTCTTGGAGTGTTCCCTTACCAACGATCTGGGCTGATACACCATTTCCAAATAAGACTTTGCCTCTAAAGAAGTTAATTATGTTTGAATGTTTGGATTCATCCTCGGTCATAGGTTTTGAACATCCAGAGTCTAAGTACCATCCAGACGTGGTGTGTTCAGCTTTCAAAGAACTAATGACCATGTTACATGTCATATGGGGTACTAGATTATCCTTTCTTACCCAAATTTCTCTTTTTTTTCAATTTGCACTTATTAGCTCGTATGTGATAAAACTTGCGAGCTTCAGATTTTTGTCTATACAGATTTTGCGCAGGTTTTTGAAATTTATAAATATTTTGAGCATTTGGTTGTGAAAAGACTTTAGGATTATTTCTTGACTATTGTCTTTTAGTATTCGATCTTTTCTTTCTCTTTCGAAAGTTAGAGTTTCTATCTGGTGGTTTAGGAAGGACATGATTGTTACGGCTTCTCTTGGAATAGTTAAAATTCTGATAGGTAAAGGAGGGATAGATAGGTTGGTATTGACGTTTGGAATAGCAACCATCTAAAGAATGTCTGTACACATCACAGTATGAGCAATAAAGATTTCTCGTTGCAGTTAAGTCTTTAGGAAAGTTGTTGAACATAGGTTTACCTAAATTATGACTTTTGACATTTTTTTTAGAGGGAACAGTTTGAAATGAGGTCTCACTCTTTCTAATGGGAGGACAAACGTACTTGGCTTTATGTTGAACATTATGCTTAGAGGTACTTGTCTCACCAATGTTTAACTACTGCTGGTTTTCATCAAAATCATTTTTCAAAGATTGAGAGTCTGGAAAAATTTCCATAGGTCTTTTCCCACCTGTAACAAACTTTATGGTTTCAAAAGGTTTGGTTTGCCTGATATTTTTGGTGCAAAAGCCTATTCCATATCTATCGTCAGAATTGGTCTTGCTATCAGCAACACGGTCCTCAAAACAATTAGAATTGATTTCAAATTTTGATTTTTTTTACTGTTGAAGCTTTTTCTCTTGTTTGTTCCAATTGTAATAACGATCCTTTCTACTTCTTTTCCAAAACATTATTGGATTCAGTCAAGTCTTTCACTTTTTGTTCAAAAGCCTTTATTTCCTCATCATGAGTTAAATATTGAGACGTATACTCTTCAGCATTTTGTTTAACTATTTGGTTTAAGGACTCTAGTTTCTTGGAAAGATCTTTCACAAGCTTCTCTAGTCTAGCGCTTTGATTAAGGTTTTAGTGTAAAGTGTGTGAAAGTCAGGAAGGTCCTCATTATCAGAGTCACTAAGTGAGCAGTGTGTTGTGTCCCCTATCGATTCAATTTTAGGACTCACACACCCATTGGCATCATCAATAAGGGTTTTTCTTTGACTCTCACACACACGATTTGCAGTACTAAAGTCATTCTCAAGAATTAAGGTAGACACATCAGTAGAAGAAACATCATTTATCATATCATGAATAGTTTCCTTATCATTAGTATAGATTATCTTAACAAAGAATGACACGCAAGGGTCAAAAGTGTTGGATGACCCAGGTTCATCATTTTTAGAGTCACTTGAGTCATTCCAAGTCCTGCATAGCTAAGCCTTATTATGTTTAGGGTTTTTGTCTAAGTTAACCCTACAGTCACTAGCCAAGTGTCCATATTTTCCACATCTATAACATTTAACATTTTAAAGGTCTTTCTGAGGTCTCTTGTGATCATCAGTTTTTGTTTGTCATGTATTCTCTTATGAGGCCTATTATTAGAAGTGCTGGAGTAATTAGGTCTCCCTTGTCTAGAAGCAACTTTGTTTTTAAATTTTACAATATTTTTGAATTTCTTAGACATAAGAGCAATCTGATTATCCAAGTTATCCAAGTCACAGTCCTCATCAGAGTCAAGGTCAAGGTCAGGTTTAATCAACTTAGATGAAAAAACAAGATTAGAATTACCCTATTTTTATTAGTCTGAATCAATTGGTTCTTGAATTCTAGTTCCATTTCTACAGTTCTTAGTTTACTACTGAGGAATTCTTGGGTAAGATTTTGATCATCCATTTCCTCAATAGCATATCTCTTATTATTAAACTTCTATGGAAGTGATCTTAGAATTTTTGAAACAATCTCTTTCCTATCATAGGTTATGCCGTTTACATGCAACTTAGTTACAATGTCAATTAACCTAATATAGAAATCATCAAAGGATTCAGTCTCACACATGATTAGGGATTTATACTGCTGGATAAGCACTTGAATTTTAGCAGCTTTAACTCTCGTATCACCCTCATATGTCGTCACTAAGGTGTTCCAAGATTCTTTAGAGGTAGAATATACTGATATTCTCTTAAATTCTTGTTCAGTAATAGACATAAATATGGCATTCTTGCCTTTATTGTTACATGGTGAAATTTGTTTCTCATTTTTAGTGAATTCACTTAGTAACGTCCTGATTCTCACAGTACTTCCTTCAGCAGCTGGTTTAGTAGGAAAAGTGTAGCCATTTTCTATAACTTCCCCGATATCATCTCCCAAAGTTCCTTCAATGAAAACAATCATCCTTACCTTCCAGTAAGGAAAATTGGTTCCATCAAAGATTGGGGGCCTAGACAGGTTACCTAGTCTCTCAAATTTCTTGTCCATACTTTTGTTTTGAAAAAACAATTCGGATACACAGGATCAAAAAAAAATTAAAACAACCAAGATCTGATTCCAATTGAAAAATGCTACTTAAGACGTTTAATATATGGTTAAACTGTTAAAATGGATCTGAACTGTTTGTTAGAGAAACTCTTTATTCAAAACAAAACTTAACACAAGATGTGTTCAAAATGATTATAAATAAATAATTAAAAGAGGTTGAATGCGTTATTTCAGATCTAGAATGAACCAGTTTTGAAAAATAAAACTTAAACTATTAAATCAATACAGCTTAGAAGAAGGAGATAAGAGTATGATGAACTATACGAGTAAATTTTTAACGTGGTAAAACCCCACCCAATTAGGGAAACATCAATGGTGATCTCTACATCACTAAACAAAAATTGACTAAAATCAGAGTAACAAATTACAAGTTATTTAACAATCAGACCAAACTAAAACACCTAAACTAAGTTCAGAATCATTACCAACTCCTCTGGATTAGATCTGACTTCTCTGAAGGTTGTTGTTATTGATGTTTTCTCCAGCTCTGTAACTTTACTTGATTCAAACTTTATGCCGACTCAACCAAGTTCAAGATCATACAGCTAACACTTTGAGTGTGGTAGAGTGAAAGTGTAGCGGTGATGTACTCTGTAACATATGCATGCAACACACTCACACTTAATACAAACATAATGATTTATCAAATTAGAAAATCACTAGATATCCAAGATTTTCCAAAAGAGTTTAGTCAAGACAATATCAAACTTTAAACCTTTCAGAACAACCGCAGATCAAGGGGGAATCTTGTTGTCAAATATCCAAGATCATTAACATTTTCTTGTTTTGAAAATAATAATAATTGAAAGTGCAATCCCGAATCAAGATCTCAAATCTAGATCTAAGTTTGATTATTTGAGTAAAATGAAATCAGAACGAATATTGTTAGTTTAGGGTTTGAAAACATAAAATCAGTTTAAAAATAACCAACAAGCAAGATTTCTCGAAATAAGAAATCAAAACAGTAACTATCTATGTGAATTGTATCATAGAGACGAGATCTCAAGTTTCTATATAGAGAAACTGAAAACTCTACCAATGTTACTAAGTTGGAAGGATGATCAAGAACAAGAGAGGATAACTTCTCAAAAACACGAACTAAACATTCAAAGGTTTAACACTCAGAAAAGTATTTATGGTTTGGATTTGACGAAGTTTGATTTGGGTTTTTATTTCTCTCTATAATCTTTCTCTCTCTTCTCTCTACTCTCTCTTTTTTCTCTCAAACAAGGAACTAACAAAAGTCTCTTATTGCCTCACCCAAGGCATCTATTTATACTACTAATCGAAGGATCTGGAATGACATCTTAAATCAAAGGATGAGATTAAAAGGAGATAAAATGATGTAAATCTAAGGGTTCTCAATGAGCGGTGCGAAAGCCAACTCTGATTGGTTAAAACCAATTCACATGGATTGCTTCCAAACACATGCAGACCGCAAATTGAGTCATTCCAAGTGTTCAAAATAAGTCACAGGTAAGTGAGTGATAAGAAACACAAGTCTAACCGATGTGTGTAACACATGTACGCTGTAGATTCAATCTTAAACGCGTGTTTTAATTTTCAAATTAATTTCAGTTTCACCCACAATAGTTTCTTCCGCTTATGGTTTCTACCCAAGACAGTTTTAAGCTATAAAATATAATTACAAAATAACCCTAAAACTTTATTAAGTTCCAATTTTAATTTTCATAAATTATTTAAAATTCTTAGAAAATGTTAAATAAATCCCAAAAATTATTGAAAAATCATTTTAAGGGGATTTAACTCACACATGATCATTGCTAGAATAAATCACTATATATATATGAAATAATAATGTGTGGTGTATGTGATATACCCTCATGAACTTGTAGAGGAATATCAATGAAGCTTTGAAGATTCTGAGGCTTTTTGGTTCATCTAGGGATATACACAATTTATTCACTATTTCCAAACTAGATGAGCTCCTATATAATGTAGACTCAAGTGAGTTAAAGATATAGGGTGCTTCAAAACCTGTCCAAACAGCATATATATATATATATATATATATATATATATATATATATATATATATATATATATATATATATATATATACTGCTTATGAAAATGTAAATGTACCGCATGGGGACACCTCCTTATCCTTGCCTTTCTTTGTACGAATTGCCACATAGGCATGGACCCTATGTGGTTTACCCCCAAGGACACTCCCCGTCTCCTGAAATAAAATAATGAAGAATTTGTATGTAACGCAAACTAATTCTAAATTATAATAACATAAAACTAAAATTAAAGAAAAATAAAAACTTACCATCATCTGCTCCACCTTGACGTAATATGTCCGTTCAAAGTAGTTCACACCCACCTTTTTTGCCCAGTTGTCCCTCCTCGATTGACGAGATGTCAATTGTCATTCCTCAATCTCATTGTCGACAAACTTTTGAGTCATATATTAATGTTGATTCATCTATCTCGGATTTGGATGCCTCGTTATATTTTCCACCACTTCTGATGGTGACTTTCAGGTGGATACGTTGATCACTCTCTCATTCACTTTCACACTTCCTCCTTTGCGTGCCATTGAGTCTCATTTCGAGCCTCGTGAGCAGTGTGTCTCTTCCACTCTTGAGTTAGATCATCTTCCCCACCGTTTGTCCCACTCGGCCCTCCTATTGTCCCTTCTATCCCACCACTTGATTCGGACCTTGTTATTATAACTTCCTTGTTCACATCTAAGCATTTAGGTCCTCGCCTACACCCACCCTCCACCCTAGTGCTCCACGAATCCATTTGTGCACTTTTCATCGACCCCACCATCCATTTGAGTATTCCTACTACTCTACCCATATATTACACCAAGTTTGTTCCTATATGATTGCCACTATCCCGTCGTGGTGATTTTTATTTTCTCCAGCTCATTGATGTGTCACGGCATGACCATTATCATTGTCTATTTATAGAACGGTTGTTCACCTTCTATGAGGCCCACCCCATCATTATTGTCAAACCCTTCTGTCTCCCTATCCAATTGGAGCACCATTCTTACAGGTCCCTTATTGCCCTCACATTTATGCTCCATAAGGCCCGTGATAGGGGCCTTTTCACCCTCACTTTTACTCTTCTACCCACCTGTCCATGCTCCACTGATGCCTTGCATCGTGTGATGCACTTTGCTATACAGGTGAATTAACCCATTTTCACCTTTATCCAATAAGACTGAAGCTTCAGTCTTGTTTTGGGGGTGATTCTCATGACCCAATTTTTCTTCCACTCCGCACTTTCATAGATTTTATCTTTAGGGTGAGAACGGTTCGGTCTGACTGAAGAAGTTAAACTTAGCGCTACCGGGAGGCAGTCTGTCGTTTCACTACACCAAAATGATAAAATTGCCACCTTTCAGCCGGCCACCCTTGTCAAGGTCATTGACCGTGACAAAAAACACGCGTTTTGTGTCACGGTCATTGACCTTGACACGACCGTGATAAAGAATTGTCACGGTCAATGACCGTGACAAATTTACTTGTCACGGACTTGTCACGATCATTGACCGTGATAATTCTTTAAATAATTTTCACTGTCAATGACCTTGACACGACCGTGATAACTTTTGCAGCAAAAACTCTTTCCCCCTTCTTTTTTTCCCTCTCGTTGTTCCCTCCCCCTCTCTCTCTCTCTCTACTTTCAGGTTTAATTCTCTCTCTCTCTCTCTTCCATTTATATATATGTTTGTGTGTATATATATGTGTGTGTGTGTGTATATATGTGCATGTGTGTGCGTGTGTGGGGGGTGGGGCAGGGTGGGGGTAGGGGGTGGGGCTGTTGTGTGTGTGTGTATATGTGTGGTGGGTGGGGGGTGTGGAGGGAGGTGGGGAAGGGTGGGGGGATATTGTGTGTGTGTGTGTGTGTGTGTGTATGTGGTGGGTGGGGGTGGTGGTGTGTGTGTATGTGGTGAGTGGGGGGTGTGGAGGGAGGTGTGTGTGTGTGTGTATGTGGTGAGTGGGGGGTGTGGAGGGAGGTGTGTGTGTGTGTGTGTATTTGAATTAACCCATGAATTTGTATTTTTGTATTTGAATTAACCCATGAATTTATTTTTGAATTTGAATTAACCCATGAATTTATTTTTGAATTTGAATTAACCCATTATATGAAACATACTTGAAATTAAATATAGTGCGCATAGATACGCATTCAATAGCCCTTAGACCCATTCGAGAGTCATTACCCCTGTAATGAGTTCTCTCGAATTGTCCCATTTGGACAGTTTGAGACTATATAATTTCTGTATAATATTCTTATTGGCTTAAAGTTGTTACTTTTGGAGGAAGTTCTGTAGTCGTATCTTAATGTTCTCTGGGTACATACTAGATTGACAAGTGTGACTGTTATTTCAATTGACCAATTGAAATAACACTCACACCTGCCAATGTACGTCGTGTACTTGGCGAACTACGGGGATATGCTGTCGAATTTTTTTCAAATCGTAATAATGTGCATGAGCTGTTAAGTATATTACAGAAAAATGCAGGCTTGAATGGGATAGGACCACTTACCCTTTAATAGGATAATTAAATGATGGGATAATTAAATAAAACATATTATAAATAAAACATACTATAAATCTAAGATTACGTCAAGAATACGCGATATATTGCAGGATCAATTGCAGAGGAATACATCACCGTGGAGTCATCAATATATACTCGGGAATATATGTCTGACTCGACCAGCGTTGATGACACTGATGAATTCATCGATGATGGTGGTAATGTGATGGGAAAACGAGTGAAATTAACGAGTTTGCAACATGAACAAGTAGTTCGTTATCTATTTGACACACATGAAGATGTCGAAGAATGGAAAAAGTAAGTTTCGATTATTATAACATTTAACATTATTTTAGATTATTTTATACATGATTAATTTTGTAATATGCAGCAAATATGAAGCCTGTGAGAACAATAAAAGACGAAAAATAATGGTACAATCAGACAACGAATTTAGGCTATGGTTGACACAAGAGGTAATTATAATGAAAACAGTCGTTAGATAACGTTACATTACACTCAAATTTTACCACTAATATAATTAATTTATCTATATTCTCAGCTCCTAAAGATGGGTGATGCGACATCAAGGCTTGCTCGTCTAGCCACTGGACCCTTGTTCGTGGCACAAGAGTACAAAAAGTATCGATTGAAAGGTTACGTTTTCGGCGCTAAAGTGTACGAGGAAAGTACAAATGTGCAGAACTCGGGAATTTCATACAAGGCTCTTACTTTCTTTCAAGCGAGCGCAAAAGATAAAAACCTCGTTGAAGCTGAAATGACTTACTATGGTGTAATCCAAAATATATTTGAATTGGATTATATAAGCTTCAAAGAGGTTGTATTTTACTGTGAATGGGTAAGAGTTGAGGATAAAAATGCTTGGGGTCCTGTCACCAATTTGATCATGGTTGACTTGTCCAAGTTGAAAAGCAACGACCACGTGAGCGATCAGCCGTTTGTTTGTGCATTTCAAAAGGTTAAGCAAGTGTTTTACTCGGAGTATATCAACAACGAGCCGTGGTCAATTTTCCAACACGCGCCAAGGAGTCTAAATAGTAGTGTGGATGACTTGGCTACTCCTACCGAATATCGATCCATTTTTTATGATAACCCGAATTTGAAACAATTTTTCAATTTGTAATAAATATTTCAATTTGTACCGAAACATCCATTTTTAATGCTTTTAATTGATCTGCACTTTATCATTTTCACTCTTGTGTAGTGTGCGTGTGTGGAGAGGAGATTAATACATAAATATTCTAACTACATCTAAGTTTTGTTTATACTAATCCATGAATATACACTTCTTACCTGTAATAGCTGATTAGTACATAGTTATTTGGGGTGTCCTATTTGTGGAGAGGAGACTGAATCTCTTCGTCTATCCGAACACTAAGAAATGACATAATCCTATGGAGCGATGCTCTGCAAATTCCTCCCAACCGTTATGTAGCCAAACATCACCAGTTGAAGTTGTCAATTCCACTTTCGATACCCCACCACTTGGAACTTCTAGCAAAACATGGGAGACCATTGAAAGGTGGAATTGACAACTTCAACTGCTGATTTTTTGCTACACAACGGTTGGAAGGAATTTTCAACGCATAACTCCATAGGATTATGGAATTTCTTAGTGTTAAGATATGAAGAGAATTATATTTGACACGATTGCCCGGGGTACATTAGTTGGAAGGAGGTGCCACATGAGCTCAAGTTAGCTGTTTGGGTGACACTACAAGTAATGTATTTATATTTATATGTCAATTTTGATTTCGATTTCGATTTCAATTATGATTTATATTTATATATATTTGAGGGGCGGATACTAATTTTACTTTATTTCAATTCAGGGGACAGGGAGTGGCCCTAAGGGTAGGCCACATATGCTCCATACTTATGTGGCTATTTGGACGAGAAGGGAAGGATAAGGAGGTGTCCCCGAGCGTCGCGGTACAAAATCTCTTTTCCATGCAAATAGTTTGTAGATTTGAGATAATTGATGGTGATGTTGTTTCTTCTTAAATAGTTTCTATTTTGAATATATATTTGCATTATCTTTAGTTTGTTTGGATATATGATGTTTGAACAGGTAAAACGTTGCTATAACAGGTACAAATATACTGTTGGGCAGTGGCCATACTGCCCAGTAGATTTTTTTTTAAATTCTGCCCAGAATCGTCACGGTTATTGACCGTGACAAGTCCTTGACAAATCTTGTCACGGACTTGTCACGGTCAATGACCGTGACAATTTTTTAAAAAAAGGTCACAACTTTGTCACGGTTGGAAACCGTGACAAACGTGTCACGGTCATGGACCGTGACACGACCGTGACAAAAAAGTTGTCTCGCCTCGAAATGTCACGGTCATTGACCTTGACAAGTTGAATTTGTCAAGGTCAATAACCGTGACAATTCGGCAGATTTGGTGTAGTGTTTATTGTTTATGAGTATGAATCTTCTCCTGTTTGGGGTGGTGTTTCACATCACCCAATGATTTTCACATGATTTCTATACTTGTACATACTTTTTTACGCATTTTTCCTTCAGGTTTCATCTCTGCTCCATCATGCGGTACATTTTCATAAGCAGTACATTATGGTAATATCTTTCCTACCTTATTCTTAAGATCGAGGATGATGTTCTCTTTTTTTTGGGGGTGGAAAATTTATCAAAATCGTACCTCATTTGAAAATTTCAAGAAACAAGTGATTTTAAACCTTTTGTGCAGTTAAAAATAAATTTTTATGACATGAATTGTCTATCATCCCTCTTTTAGAAGTCTCAGAATACATGTGTTCAACCCTAAAATTATACTTTTTATCATAAAATTAATTAATACCTCTAAAAGTGTACTTGCACTATGAATTCCTAAACTCGACAATTTTAAACTATCACGTTTACAATCAAACGTTGAAGAGTAACTATATTGTCAAGAGAGCGTTAAAAGATCACTAGTGGTGACTTAAACTCATGAGATTTGAGCTTTTCTCCTTTTTGAGGGTTTTTATGTTTTTCGAGTCACAAGTTGACTCAACTTTCTTTGGGTACTACATTTAGTCGTTGCATGGTCCCATTGTCTTTTTAATTTTGGCATAATCATTGAGAATGACGTCACTTTCGAGTTGTAAGAAGTATGTGTCTCATATTTTGTCCCAAGCACTAAACTGATTTTATCATACACTTACAAGTTTTACCCCTCACTCCACCTATTATCATTCCATATTTTCCTTAAAAAGAGTGTTTGGAATTATCAATGTAAATTGTCTTCATTTTCATTATGAAAAGAAAAATGCATCGTAATAAAAAAGAGAAAAAAGAGAAAAACAAAAAAAGAAGATAAGAAAAAAGAGAAAAAAGAAGAAAAAGAAATCATGCGATCATAGATTTCAAAAATGAAGACATTAGTTATTCAAAGTGTGTCACACTCTTCTAAAAAAAACCTATCATTCATCTTCTTCATTTCATTATTCCCTCATAACTTTCATAAATCACATTTTTCACCCTTGATAAAGTGTTCGGGCAAATGAGAAGACTATATAGTGAATAACTCGATATTCTAGACATAGTGGTTAACATTCCTTCACGAGATCAAATTTTTTCATGTGTTCATCATTTTATATAAAGTGTGCGAGATGTTTGAACTTGCTTATATTTACTCACTTCCTCACACACTAAAGATATACACTTACCCAATTCTTAAAGAGTTTAATTCGGAGAGATATATCCAATGATAATTGAAGTCAAAGCTTTGATTCTATAAAGGCGATATAAGAATTACTCTAATGATACTTAAGATTGTTTCACACTAACTCACGCTGAGTTTTAGGAAGGATTACGCTTTTGGTATTAAGTAATTTTATATCTCATTTTGATAGCTGAATACGGTGCTCCTTGACCTCCTTTTAAGTTGGGTTGTATAGCATTTCATCATCAAAATAAGAAACTTCCTGTCAATAAAATTTTAGAATTTTGTGAGTACAGCCACTGCAAACCCTCACGAGACATCACTCGTCCTATAGGACAACCTATAAGTTTAACGGCGTGTTGCTCATGCTAAGTGCAATCGCCAGTGCCTGCAAAAGTGGCCCACTTTTGGTTACTTATCTCTGTTTTCTCTCTATTGTTGCTCGAGTACTAGCAATGTTCTGTTTGGGGGTGGTGTAATAAGAACCCAAAGTGTATAATTTATGCCCCGAAGAGATGCATTTTAGTCACTCTTTTTAATTAAAATTGTCCTTATGTTCATATTTTATCATTTTGCAGGTCAATACGTAGTTGCGGAACAAATAGTGTTAAATCCAGGCAATTACGATAAAGTAGTGGTAAAAAGAGTGCATCAAAGAAATTAGAGAGACCGTTAAGTCAGAAGTCCCATTTGAGCTTGCACCGAAGAGTTTCGATGTCCCGAATGTTGTCCCCGAACAAAACCTAAGCCTACACCGGCCTAGACCATTTCCCGAGCCTTGTGTACGTCTAGTTAGTACTTTTATCAATTTTTAGATTTTTTATTTTGAGTCAGTTTTATTTTTAGGATTTCTTTTTATTTTGAATTTTTAGGTATTTTCTCTTTTTATATTTCTTTTTATTCAGTGTAGTTTTACTTTGATTTTGATTTTTTACTGTTTAGTTTTTAGACTTTATTTCACTTTATATTATATTATTTTATTTTTTAGGAAATTATTTTTATTTTTATTTGATTTTACATTTTTTTAGAACTTTACTTTTTATTTTTAATTTTGATTTTTAGTTTTTATTTTTTTATTCTATTATTTGAGTTTTTTTATATAGATTAGGACTTTATTTCTTTTTTGTCGATTTTAATTTTTAATTTATTAGTTTTATTTTTTAGTTAGATAGTATTTTGTTTAGGATACTAACACACATACACACATACCCCACTCATATACACACTAATACTTTCCTCACCCTCACTCTATTATCATACACCTCCATCACACCTCAACACACCCACTTCATCTTCAACATATACCTTTCTCTCTCCTCACTCATACCTCCATTAATACACCTCTCTTATCTCACATCTCCCACCATTAACATAACTCATTTCTCTCCCCTCGCAAACCAAACCCATAACCAAATCTCATCCCAAAATCAATCCAAATTAAACAAATAAATAAATAAATAAATAATGTATAAAAAAAACGTGACCCAATAACCTTCTGCCCCACCATACCACGACCGGATTTTCGGTGCCCAAAACCGCATACCCGAAACCTAACCAAAACTGAAACCAATTCCAACAAAACCCACCTGCCATATATTCCTACAAATTAGGAGTCTCTTTAACCACTGAGCTTCCAACCAAAAACCCATGTGCCTAATCCTTAAAACATCTTGACTTAGCCTTTTAGAATCCCCAAAAAATCTCCCAACAAAACCAAGATCGTGGGCTTTATAAAAAAAAGGGGGGGAAGGAACTCATTAAAAGAAGACTCTCGTATAAGACTCACACAAAGAGACAAATAAGAAAGAAGTTCTCTGTATATTTTGTATAGTTTAGGAACAAATTTTTTTTTCCAAAAAAATTAGTTTAGTGTTAGAATAAATTTTAGGTTTAGTTTTGATTTTTATTTTTGTAATCAAGTGCTGAAAATTATGAAGAAGTTGGACGCATGTCAAGGCGCATTTCAGGATATATTTATGGAAAAAAATTGCGTATCGTCTTTCTTCCTTCTCTTTTCAATTTATATCCTTCTTGACATATTATTAATTGTTGTATATGCACACATGAGAATGTTTGGCTAAACACCCCGTTCAAGGAGTGGGATGCACTATGTAGGAAATTATATTAATTAATTAAATTCATTAATTGTTATAATTCTAGAAAAATTAATTTTTAACTATCACCAATTAATTATGTAACGAGAGTTAGTAAATTAATTATACAAATTAATGTTTGAATTTAGGAATGGAACTAGAGATAGGTTTTTCCGAAATTTGAATATTAATTATGTATTGAAATTTGGGAATTCATACTGTTTTTATTAAATTGATCCTAGCGGGTAATTTTGTTGAAAATGGTACAGTTCTTAATTTTTCATAGCGTGATATTTTTAAATTAGTTTTCTGAAAAAGATATTATTAAATTTATAATCGTAATAAGAGTTAGATTATCGATTTAATATTATCTCGAAATATTTCAAATTAATCTATTAAGAAATTAAAATAACTGAATACGTGGTGTAATCCCATCTCTTGATATTCTCACATTTTTCACACTCGGCTGCACATTATTTTTTGTTATTTAGTTATTTCATAGTTTTAACATTTAGTAGTTAAATTTTCACTTGAAGTTGTTTTAAATAAAAAAATTAATAAAAAATATATATTTTTTAATTAAAAAAAATTGAATTGCAAGTGTTCACGTCAATTGTTTCACCTTGGAAGTTGTATTGATACCCGTACTTACCGCAATACGAGTTGTTTATACAAGTTTTGTAGGTAATTCAAGGATTTTTGAGATTGGATTTTGACGACAATAACCATACGAAAAAAGCTTCTTATCAAGATCCTTCAATGGTACGGTGTTATAGAACCTCAATATGGACTCCTGGTCCTGCCTAAAGTACCGTGCCCACATGTTTTTCTTTCACGTCTTGTATTGATCTCTCAATTGTTCTAATGTGGAGTCACAGACATGTGGGGGCATGACGAATTGTTCCTCTCAAACAAATACAAACCAAACATAAATTAAGTGTTAGTTGTATTTAAGTTTTAAAATATAATAACGTATAAATATAAACATAAATTTAAATACAAACTAAAAATAAAGTGAGTGACAACCTGTATTGCCCCTAAAATGGCCATATTGACTCCCGTGTGTGACACCCCGCCTAATAAAATACCGGATCATCAATCCTATACCAGAATAAAACATGAATCTCACATGGTTCATTATTAGCATCACTGTCGAAAATCAATTTAATTACTAATAACTTCTTACGCTGGCGTCATAATTTTTATTTAACTAATCTTTTTAATCATACCAACCAAGTAAAAACTATCACACAGTTCATATCCCACAACTGAAATGAAATAAGGTAACCGAACTTTCGGTACAACATAATACAACCAAATCGAAATGCCGCAACCTAAAATGTGGTAAACGAATAAATGAATAAAGTTGGGCCATCAATCCGAGTGTTTCTATAGTACCTACTATCTAGATCACAAGGATAGGAGCGTATAAAATAAACCTTCTTGCATTCACAACTGTTGCAGTAAACGTCTGACTCGAGAGAATCATCATCCAGGCGTCCATGTGTTTGGACACCTATTAATCCAGATATAAATCTCCCAGAAGAGGAATAAACACTTATTCATTATACACTTTACACAAGTCTAAGTTATATGATATCTCCTCTTCATATACAAGCAATATACTATACACGACAAGTATATTTATACCTATATTACAATCATAATTATAATAACCATCCCACTAAGATATAACTCTAGGATGCAGTCTCAAATTGCCATCATCATCCGGGTATGCTCAACTTAACCCCGGTACCAAGTCAGACTCAATCATGACCACGGTAGGAATACTAAACGGTGGAGGCGGTCATATTCCCTTCTAAAAGTTGAATCATTATCTCACCCATATGGGATTCACCCACATCGTGAAACCTCCCCAAATAGCACTAGAGATATATGTATACATAAATATATCGTTTGCATACCAATATATTTATTATCAAATCATATATATATATATATATATATATATATATATATATATTGTAACAACACCCGTATATATAATATATATCACTTCTCAATATGCCGTGGCTATAATTGCTGAACTCTTATAGCGATGACCAAAATATCCCGAAAGTTCCCGTTTGTAATAGTATATAAGTATTTACAAGCTACTTATCTTAATTCTATAGGTATCGCATCACCTATAATAATATTCGTCAATAGACGTACCGGATAGCCGCTGAATCCTCCTTCGCCCATAACCTAAATTCCATCCTAATCACATCCTAGGATTTACTCAAATGAAATTGGCCCATATTTATTCTAATTACATAAATATATCTATACACACTTGCCTAAGACCTCTCTCAAATGATACGCGTCCTAACCATTCATTAGGTCCATACCCCGGATTATACCCTTAAAAAATCCAAGGTTCCCTCTTTCATCCCAAGGTTTACTTATCTTAAATTCCATTATTCAAGAGTCCTAATATCACATCTAGAATCCCCTATAATAATCTCTAATTTGCAATTTAACTCCCCCTAAACTTAAGGAGGAAAACTATCAAATCCAGCTAAGGCGAATCGATTCCCCACTAATGCGAATCGATTCGGACCAGCGAATTGATTCAATATACATCCAAATCGATTTAGAAAAGGGTCTGCAATCAAGTTGTCAAGGGGGAATCGATTCGGTCTCAATCAGAATCGATTCAGCCGGAGATAGCCTTACATGTCTCCTTATGTGAATCGATTCGGTCTACACCCGAATCGATTCGCCCTGTTCGGAGCTCACTTTTTGGGCAATTTCATCTTCTCCAAAAATCCTAAATATCATCCTTAAAGTCCCCGGAACCTAAACACTACCCTGGATACTCTATTCTGACTATCTAGGCCATTCTAAAACCAACCGTGCACTCAAAATCTCCATTCGAGTTACTTATATAAAATTCACTAGCCGAACCTGACGCTTCTCAAGACGCATTTTCTATTATGTAAACTATCAACTGTGACATGACATAAAAATATTCTAACTCATTTACTTAGTCCCAAAAGTAAATGTAACACACATTGGTAATTATCTAACACTCATAAATCCTAAATTACTATTCACATTAATTCCTCTAATTACCAAATTATGCCCACTTATGTAATTTAAATATCTATAAGAGTACGGGGTATTCCATCATGGCACCTTCCTCCAATCCATGTACTCTGTGTTGATGATCAACTTGAGCAACTCCAGGTTATCTAGCCAGTAAGGCCGTCTTGTTCTTGATGACGGACCGAAATTTATCCCATTTTGGGGGGCCAATTGGCAGACGTGCCTTCCTCGGATCCGCTACCATGATGCCATGATGAAGCCATTTCCACCAAAAAATATTATTATTTGTACAAACATATATATGAGAGAATGATCAAATCCAAATGAATAAAATCATTAAATTGAATAAAATCCAAATGAATTAAGTCACTAGATGAATATAAGTTCACGACATTATAAGAATGCTAATCCATATCATCAACCAAACTAAGCATTGTTTCAAATAAATAGAATACTTATTACAAATCTAAAAAATATTTCAAATTCGGGTCATGCCACAAACTAAGAATTAATGGTTAAACTGAGTAAGATCCCAATTAACATATTCAAAAACCAACCCACCAATTTTGATTCAAATCCACCGAAACTGATCATATCCAAATAAATAAAAACATTGAACTATCGTCAAATATTAATAAAGAACTAGAAGAATACAAGTTAACGACATTATAAGAATACAAATCTATATCATAAACCAAAGTAATAATTGTTTCAAATAATTGGAATACTCAATAGAAATCTAAAAATTATTTTAAATTCGAGTTATCCTCTAAAATGGATTGATATTTTTTTGGAGCAACCAAGTCATTCACATTACTGGTTAGACGTTTTGGCATGTGTTTGACCATGACTCGTTGTTAATATAATCCAAGTAAAATAATTTCTTGGGATTTTAAAAACCACAAGTAAATGGCTCATCGCTTACGTGCTCATTGCTCTTCAACTTGGACAAGTCAACCATAATCAAATTGGTGCCAGGATCAACATTACAAACATTTTTATCCATAACTCTTACCAAATCATAGTAAAATACAACCTCTTTCAATCTTATATAGTCAAATTCTAATATATTTTTATTGACACCATAGTAAGTCATCTCATCTTCAACGAGATTTTTATCTTTTGCACTCACTCGAAAACAAGTAAGAGCCTTTTATTAAATGCTCGAGTTTTGTATATTTGTATTTTCCTTATACACGCTTTCAAAAAATACATAATCATTCAAATGATACTTTTTGTACTCGCGTTTTATGTGATAAGGACCAAAAACTGTGCAATTTATACCCCAAATAGACATGCTTTTGTTGCTAATTCTCGACAATGTGGGTCTTATATGCTTGATTGTTCAATATGCAGGCTTAATTACAGTTCCAGTTGATAGAAAGAACTTTTCGGTATATTTTTCGTTGTTGTACAAGCTCCTTCTAATCAAAACCTCACATACCTACAAATAGAACAAGTCAAGTGTAGCGGTAAGTAAGGGTATCAATCCACTTTCTAGGGGGTAAAGCAAATGGAACAAATTCAATTGTAATTCACTTTTTATTTTTTTTTTGTGCTTTTTCACTTTTCTAATTTATTAGCTTTTTCGAATATTAAAACAATAGGGTGAGGTGATGATTTAAACTAAACTAAACTAAATGTAATATGATAATAACTAACTAGAAAATGACTAACACTAAAATAAAAGATAAAGTGAGGTAAATAATTGTGAGAACAATCAAGGAGTGGGATTACACCACAAATTTTAGCTATTCTAATTAATTAATTTAATTATTTTAATTCTCCCAAATTAATATCAAAATTACCAACCAACTCTCGTTGCAAGTGTAATTATAATAGTAAAAGTTTAGAATATTAAGTTTAACACCCCACAACTCTAGAAAAATAGATCTACACTCCTTTTAATTAATCACCCGCTAGGATCGATCAATTATAATTTATGTAAATCTTAGAAAACAAATTTAGAGTTGAAATTCAAGTTATAATACCCCACTTAAGAAACCCCTATCTCTAGTTAGAATCTAAAATGGGTATTATAACTAGAATTTCGATTTTCTCTTGAAAATCATTTACCCTCTCTCGAGGCGTAAATTTAAGGGTGAGGGATCAAAATTAACATTCAAAGAGAAATTTCAAGTAATTAAACTAATTAAAATAAAATAACATCAAATAAGGGTTTTACCCCACCCCTTGAAAGGGATTTTAGACCAACATGGTATAAAATATGACAAATTAATAATCAAAGGCATATATAATAAAAGAGTAGAGAAAGAGAACAAATCTTCAACAAGTCTCCTTGAAATTGGCAAATTTGAACTCTATCATCTTCCATTCAATTCAATTACTCAAAATTAATTCTCAACCAATATGTAAAAAAATAAAAGGAAAAACTATTTACAAATTGGTGTTTATCTCTCTACAATTCTCACTTTAAAATTCCTATCTAAAAAGCTTACTTTTTTTCATGGGGTCTTCTATCTTCTTTTTATACAAGGCATGGAGCAAGGGGTATATAGGGAAATTAGTATGAGTGTGCATGGAATTGGGGTGTGAAGTCATGTGGGAAGTGGGGGAATGAGGTAATGGGTTAAAACATATTAGATTTGTCGAAAGGGTATTTTTGGGAAAATGGGTTTAAAAGGGGGCATTTTGGGAAAATGGGTTTAAAGGGGGAATAAGTTGCACATGGGTTTTATTTTGGCTTGGTTTTGGTCTTGTTGGCATTTTTTTGTTGGCAGGTGAAGTCGTGGAAAGGCTTACATGGGAAATGGGTCTTGGTTTTGAAAGTGGGTAAGGGATTGGAGAAGGGTCATGGGTTTGGGGCATGTTCACCGCCGGCGGAGGGGATGCCGTCGCCGAATTGAGGAGAGAGAGAGAGAGGGGGGGCGGTCGCGGGTTGCGAAGAGAGAGAGGGCGGGTGGTTTTGAAGTCCGACCAGAGAGGTGGTCGGAGGGGATAGGGATCGATGGCAGGTGGTCCGGCTGGATAAGGAGGCGGGAGCTCGGCGCCGGAGCTACTGGAGGGTTAGGTGGTTAAAGGGTTGTAGGTGAGCGTCGCCGGGGGGATGTGGACGTGTTCGCACCGGAGGTCGGGTTAGAAGGTAGGGGCGCTGGTGGTTTAGCCGCCGGAACGGCTCGGCTTTCGCCAGCGCTGGTAAGACCGGCAAAAGGGCGTTCGCTGGGCGCCTGGGTTGACGGGTCAGGGGAGAGGGTTGGGGTGGATGGGTTTGTGTATATGGAGGGATTTGAGAGGAGAGAGAGTGAGTGGGTGTTGGGTTGAGGAAGATGATTAGGGTGATGATTGTGTGGGTGAGGGTGCATGGACTAAGTGTGAGGGTGAGGGTTTAGGATAAGTTGTGTGTGTGTTTAATTTGGAACCTTAAAAATAAAATTAAAACTAACTAATAAAATAAAACTATAAAAACTAAAAAACTAAAAAACTAAAAATGAAATTCCTAAAAATAAAATAAAGACTTAATAAAAATAAAACTATAAAAACTAAAAAACTAAAAATGAAATTCCTAAAAATAAAATAAAGACTTAATAAAAATAAAACTAAAAAGAAATGAAAATAAAAAATAAAAATGTAAATCTATTAAACTTAAAAATTAAAGTCATAAAAAAAGTAAAATCTAATAAAACTAAATTCCTAAAATACTAATCCTAATAAAATAAGATAAAAACTCAAACTAAAAACTAAAAACTAAAAACTAATAAAAATATAAAAATAGAAATTAAAACCTAAAATTTCTAAATAAATCTAAAATAAATCCTAAAAATAAAAATGACTCAAACTAAAAATCTAAAAAATAATAAAAAGGGACAAATTAGACACACACGGGGTTCAGGGTAGGTTTAGGCTAGGTCTAGGGTAGGTTAGGGTTACAGAGTAAGTTAATTAACTCCATTCTGCACACAATTGTCTTGATTTATTCGTTTGAACTCTGCAATGCACAATTTGACCTACAAAATAAACATTTAACCACATAAGACTCGTATTGTCGAGAATTAGTAACTAAAGTACGTCTATTTGGGGTATAAATTGTACACTTTTGTGTGCTTATCACGCCACCCCCAAACAGAGTGTTGCTAGTCCTCGAGCAATAAAATAGAGAGAAAGAGAAAAATAAGTAACCAAAAGTGTACCACTTTCGCGGGGACTTGCGATTGCACTTAGCATGTGTAACAAGCCTTTAAACCTATAGGTTGCCCTACAGGACGAGTTGTGTCTCGTGAGGGTTTGCAGGGAATATACCCACCAAATTCTTATCTGCAAAAATTTATTGAAAGACAGTCAATCTCTTATTAGACATAGAATAACCGCACAATCCATCATAAGATAAATGATTTCAGAAATACAAGCTAGAATGTGTAAAAGTTTAGCTAAGTAAATACTCAAGGCACATCCTTCCTAGAACTCAACATGTGTAGTGTGAATCAGTGAAAACGGGTCGAGTATCATAAGAGTAATTCCTAGATTGCCTTGTCGGAATCAACACTTCAACTTCAAATCTCACTGGATATAACTCTCTCAAACGAACTCTCGAGATTAGGGTTAGTGTATCGCTCTTGTGTGTGAGGATGGGAGTAAATGTAAGCAAGTTCAAACGTCTCACACAAACATAAGAAAGAATGAACAATTAGAAAGAAAAATGATCTCATGAAAGAAATGCTAATCACAATAGTGAGAACGTCGAGTTATTCTCCACGTCGACTTTCATTTGCCCGAACACCTAGGGGAATTATGGATGATTATGGGTGAGGGGAAAATGAAATGGGAAGGATGGTATAAGGTGTGGTATGATGGATGTGTGATGTATGGATATGGTATGTAGGATATAATGGTGATATGAATGATAAAGGATGATGGATGAATGTATATGATAGAAGAGTGTATACACTTTAGTATCAAAAATGTCTTTATTTTAAAACTAACTACTAACTACAAACTCTCTTTCTTTTCTTTTCTCTCTTTTCTTTTTCGATTTTTGTTTTCTTTTTCTCTATTATTTTTTCTTTTTTTCTATTTTTCCTATTTTTGCTATTTTTTCTGGGGTTTTTTTCTCTCTCACTTTTCAAACCAACAATGAAGACATTTAACATTTGGAATAACACTCTTTTATTTGAAAATGAAAGATGATACGGAGATGATATGTGATGGTGTGGAGAATGTGTATCGATGATGGGGGGAATAAATGGGAATATGATATGGGGAAGTGGTAGGTGTATGGATGGAAACCTAGTGATCGGGACAAATTTCAAGACACGTGTTTCTTACAACTCGAAAAAGATGTCATTCTCAATGATCAAGCCAAATTTTAATGAATGATAATGAGATCATACAACAATTTAGTGCAGACACAAAAGAAGTTGAATCAACTTGTGACTCGGAGATTGCGTAAAACACTCTGAAAGGGTGAAAGGCACAAATCTCACAAGCTAAAGTCTCCACTAGTGATCCTTAAGGTTTTCTTTAGAATTTTAGTACTCCTCAACTCTAAACGTAATGATGTGATAAGTGCGCAAATTTTGTTGAGTCTAGAAATTCATGGTGCAAAATGCCTTTTATGTATTACATAAGCTATTTAGAAAAATATTCTCTAGCTTGATTCCTAGACTTTTGAAAGATGGATGATTGAAAATTCACATCAATGAGAGAGATGAAAGAAACTGCACGAAATTTTAAAAATCAGGTTTATAAATCAATTTTTTTCAAAAGAGGTACAATTTTGATAAATTTCCCCACCCCCAAGCAAAAAGGAACATCGTCCTCAATGTTAAGTAAGATGATTTTTAAAATGAGAGCATAAGGTAGGAAAGAGATTACCAGAATGAACCGCTAATGAAGTGGACATGTGAAGCTAAGATGAAACCTGAATAAAAAGTGAGAAAAAAATATGTACAAGTCTATAACATGGCAAAACATAGGGTGATGTGAAAACACCACCCCCAAACAGGATGAGACTAGTACAAGAAACGCGGGCTGCCTCCCGATAGCGCTAAGTTTAATGTCTTCAGCCAGATCGATGGGATCTCACCCTAAGGATAAGATCTATGATAGCACGGGGTGGCAGAAAAATTGGGTGATGAGAATCACCCCCAAACAAGACTGAAGCGTCAGTCTTGTTGGATAGAGGCTAAAATGGTCAATGCACTTGTATGGAAAAGTGCATCACACGATGCAAAGCATCGGTGGACCAAGGGCGGGTGGGAAAAAGAGCTAAGGCGAGGGTGGAAAGGTATTGGTCACGAGCTTTGTT
Organism: Sambucus nigra; assembly: GCA_949130495.1. Taxonomy (NCBI): domain Eukaryota; kingdom Viridiplantae; phylum Streptophyta; class Magnoliopsida; order Dipsacales; family Adoxaceae; genus Sambucus; species Sambucus nigra. Next base: position 258,396,981 of record OX422224.1, read on the forward strand.
GAGCCGAAAGGTGAGGGAAATAAGGGCCCTATAAGCATGGTGCTCTAGTTGGTGAGGAAGGTGGAATGGTGTAGAAAGTGGAATGGGGTGGGCCTCATAGAAAGGACACGACCGTTCTATGAATGGGCGATGATATTGGTCACGTCGTGACACGCCACGGAGCTGTCGATGGGAAAAAGAAACACCACAAGGAAGCGGTGTGCATGGAGGAACAAGCTCGGTGTCACGGAAGTGGATATTATCACCATAAATACTCTCGTAGATGGAGGATGGTTTCAGGTTAGGATCTAAATATGTAGATGGAAACTTGAAATGTGCAAAATCAAGATCCAAACCAGGTGGTGGGGTGGAAAGGATAATGGGTGGGTCGGGTGGGATAAATGGTTGAGCGGGTGGGATAAATGGTGGAGGAAGATGATCCAACTCAAGCGTGGGAGACACACACTCATTGGGAGGAGTAAATGAATACTCACAAGGGAGTGTGGTTTCTAAAGATGGAGTTGTCAACTTCTCCATAATAGTAACATCGGTAAATGGGATAGGTGGTTCAAATGAGTCACCATGATCAGAGATAGAGGAATCACTAAAAATATCGGGCTCAACGGGAGCCATGCATGGTGGGACATCATCCATATCCAGATAGTTAGGAACTATCACGGATTCTATCTCGGGAAAATGGTGAACACTCGTAGCCAGAGCTAACCTAGGATAAATGGGTTCCTCGGGAACACAAGGGTGAAGCTCGATAGGTGTAGACTCGGGCATTTTTTTGGATTCGGAGGGAATGGGAATGGGAATAGGAACCGTAAGGTGGGGTTCATATGGATATGGTGGGAATTGATCAGGCTCACTAATGAAAGGTACATCAACACAATTGTCGACTTGGGACCTGGACCATAGAATGGTCTCAATATCGAGATTCTCGAGGTGGTCGGGTTGGTCACACTCAAATTTCGTGTCACAAGAGGACACATCATCATCACACTCGGTGGCAACGATGGGTGGAGCCATGGGAATATTCGACTCTCTCGTACACTCCAATTCATTTAACCGTTGGTCAAGCCTTTGGAGAGCTTGAGTTTGAGTGGCTTGCTCTTGCTCAAGTTTGAACTTTTACAAGAGGGTTTCGAGAGTGGATGTGGATGAAGGTGTTGGTGGTGGGTGAGGTGGACACAACTCGTTATAATCGGGACTATATGGAGAATACTCATATGAAGTGTATGGGGTGGGGTCAAGTTCATCATACACGAAATGAGTGCTTTCGTGATGGACAAATGGTTGATACTCATGGGGTGCGTAGTGAGGGAACTGATCGTGAACAGGTGCACAAGGTTGCCATGACGACTGTTGGAACGTGTGAGGATCCACAACATTGGGTTGGGATTCGTATTGCATGGAAGGTTGATCAGGCCTCCACGAATAGCTCGGGGACTCACACAACTCGGGATTGGATATATAGGGAGAAAAGGCCGAGGTGGGTTCCGGGACAGTGTCATATGGATACACATGTTCCATGGTGGATTCAGATGGATATGACATGTAAGGGCACTCATGGGACATGTGATCGGCATAATAACAGTGGGTGCACAACAAAGGAGGAGGCACGGTGACACTTGACACTGAGGGTGATGGAATAGGAGGTGCATGCATGGATGGGTCAAGAGTACCAACGGTACTGGTGAGAGAGGTGAAACGACTAAGAATATCATAAAGACGGCTTGGGATCACTCTCACACGTGTCACGTGTCAATGGAAAATGACCAAAGTAGTCCCGTAAAGGACGTTCTTCGGCCATGAGGGGAAAAATATTTTTTTGGAATTTTTAATTTTTTTTTCAAAAGGAAATAAAATATTTTTGGGATTTTTCTAAAAAGGAAAGGAAGAAAATATTTTTGGATTTTTTTTTTTGTTTATAAAAATAAAAGAAAATATTTTTGGATTTTTGTGAAAAATAAAGGAAGAAAAATATTTTTGGATTTTTTTTTTATAAAAAATGAAAGAAAAAATTTGGATTTTTTGGAAGAAAAGGTAGGGAAAATAAATATGGACTCAGAATTTTGGACGAACCAACTAAAATCGACTACCAAAAAAATGATATTGGACACACACACAAGTCAAGGAAATTTCCTAACTAGCACATAGCCAATTTTTATCTTTAAATTTAGTGAAAGGGTAGTCAAATTTTAATTAAGTCCGCGGACGATAAAAAATCACGTCATTTATATGAGTGACCGTCATTGCAAAAAGTTCTCCTAGTGGGCTACCTAGTTGATTGATTTTAAATTTAATGATGGCTAGGGTAGCACACAATGGGTAAGCGAGTGAGTCGGGTGATGAAATCCCTTCTCGTGAGTGACCGGGTGTAGGTCTTAATTAATTAATTCATCACACCATTCGAAAATAAATGCGAGAATAAAATCAAATAAGAGCACACAAGAGCACACAAAAGAATTGACTCGCTAACAAGAGAGGCGCGAGGGTGTAAGAAATGTACCTTCCACGGTTTTTAAGCCGTGGGGTGCCAAAATATTTGAGCTGACCGGGGGGAGATCACCCCTATCTCAGTCGTTCCCGGGAGTCCTATTGACCCAAGGTAGAGAGGCTTCTAAATCCTCGCATTTGACACCCTCTTTCTACCTTGTCCGGTTTCCCTATCACGTTTGTCTTTAATTATTACAAATTTAAATGGAAAATAAATGGTGTCCTATGCACCGCAATACAAGCAAGGATAAAATTCCTAAATACAAGCCTTCTAATAAAATGCAAAAATGGTACTAAAAATAACAAAGTGTAAAAAATAAATGAAATACAAAATTGAATCCGCTCCGAGCTTCACAATCCCAAGAATGGCAACGACGCCATTTGATAGAAAAAACTTTTCGGTATATTTGTCGTTGTTGTACAAGCTCCTTCTAATCAAAACCTCGTATACCTAAAAATATATCAACTCAAGTGTAGAGGTAAGTACGGGTGTCAATCCACTTTCTAGGGGGTAAAGCAAATGGGACAAATTCAATTGTAATTCACTTTTTATTTTCTTTTTGTGCTTTCTCACTTTTCTAATTTTTTTAACTTTTTCGAATATTAAAACAATAGGGTGAGGTGATGATTTAAACTAAACAAAACTAAATGTAATATGATAATAAATAACTAGAAAATGACTAACACTAAAATAAAAGATAAAGTGAGGTAAATAATTGTGAGAACAATCAAGGAGTGGGATTACACCACAAATTTTAGCTATTCTAATTAATTAATTTAATTATTTTAATTCTCCCAAATTAATATCAAAATTACAAACCAACTCTCGTTGCAAGTGTAATTATAATAGTAAATTTTAGAATATTTAGTTTAACACCCCACAACTCTAGAAAAATAGATCTACACTCCTTTTAATTAATCACCCGCTAGGATCGATCAATTACAATTTATGTAAATCTTAGAAAACAAATTTAGAGTTGAAATTCAAGTTATAATACCCACTTATGAAACCCCTATCTCTAGTTCGAATCTAAAATGGGTATTATAACTAGAATTTCGATTTTATCTCGAAAATCATTTATCCTCTCTCGAGGCGTAAATTTAAGGGTGATGGATCAAAATTAACATTCAAAGAGAAATTTCAAGTAATTAAACTAATTAAAATAAAATAACATCAAATAAGGGTTTTACCCCACCCCTTGAAAGGGGTTTTAGCCCAACATGGTATAAAATATGACAAATTAATAATCAAAGGCATATATAATAAAAGAGTAGAGAAAGAGAACAAATCTTCAACAAGTCTCCTTGAAATTGGCAATTTGAACTCTATCATCTTCCATTCAATTCAATTACTCACAATTAATTCTCAACCAATATGTAAAAAAAATAAAAGGAAAAACTATTTACAAATTGGTGTTTAGCACTCTACAATTCTCTCTCTAAATTCCTATCTAAAAAGCTTACTTTTTTTCATGGGGTCTTCTATCTTCTTTTTATACAAGGCCTGAAGCAAGGGTTATATAGGGAAATTGGTATGAGTGTGCATGGAATTGGGGTGTGAAGTCATGTGGGAAGTGGGGGAATGAGGTAATGGGTTAAAACATATCAGATTTGTCGAAAGGGTATTTTTGGGAAAATGGGTTTAAAAGGGGGCATTTGGGGAAAATGGGTTTAAAGGGGGAATAAGTGGCACATGGATTTTATTTTGGCTTGGTTTTGGTCTTGTTGGCAGGTGAAGTCGTGGAAAGGCTTACATGGGAAATGGGTCTTGGCTTTGAAAGTGGGTAAGGGATTGGAGAAGGGTCATGGGTTTGGGGCATGTTCACCGCCGGCGGAGGGGATTCCGTCGCCAAATTGAGGAGAGAGAGAGGGGGGCGGTCGCGGGTTGCGAAGAGAGAGAGGGCGGGTGGTTTTGAAGTCCGACCAGAGAGGTGGTCGGAGGGGATAGGGATCGAAGGCAGGTGGTCCGGCTGGATAAGGAGGCGGGAGCTCGGTGCTGGAGCTACTGGCGGGTTAGGTGGTTAGCGGGTTGTAGGTGAGTGTCGCCAGGGGGATGTGGATGTGTTCGCACCGGAGGTCGGGTTAGAAGGTAGGGGCGCTGGTGGTTTAGCCGGCGGATCGGCTCGGCTTTCGCCAGCGCTGGTAAGACAGGCAAAAGGGCGCTGACTCGGCGCCTGGGTTGACGGGTCAGGGGAGAGGGTTGGGGTGGATGGGTTTGTGTATATGGAGGGATTTGAGAGGAGAGAGAGTGAGTGGGTGTTGGGTTGAGGAAGATGATTAGGGTGATGATTGTGTGGGTGAGGGTGCATGGACTAAGTGTGAGGGTGAGGGTTTAGGATAAGTTGTGTGTGTGTTTAATTTTGACCCTTAAAAATAAAATTAAAACTAACTAATAAAATAAAATTCTAAAAACTGAAAAACTAAAAATGAAATTCCTAAAAATAATAAAGACTTAATAAAAATAAAACTAAAAAGAAATGAAAAGGAAAAATAAAAATGTAAATCTATTAAACTTAAAAATAAAGTTATAAAAAAAGTAAAATCTAATAAAACTAAATTCATATAAAACTAATCGTAATAAAATAAGATAAAAACTCAAACTAAAAACTAATAAAAATCAAAATAAAATAAAAATAGAAATTAAAACCTAAAATTTCTAATTAAATCCTAAAAATAAAAATGACTCAAACTAAAAATCTAAACAATAATAAAAGGGACAAATTAGACACACACGGGGTTCGGGATTGGTTTAGGCTAGGTCTAGGGTAGGTTAGGGTTACGGGGTAAGGTAATTAACTCCATTGTGCACACAATTGTCTTGATTTAATCGTTTGAACTCTACAATGCACAATTTGACCTACAAAATAAACATTTAAGTACATAAGACCCGTATTATCGAGAATTAGCAACTAAAGTACGTCTATTTGGGATATAAATTATACAGTTTTGGGTGATTATCACTCAAGTTTTGTATATTTGTATTTTCCTCATACACACTTTCAAAAAATACATAATCATTCAAACGATACTTTTTGCACTCGTGTTCTATGTCATAAGCACCCAAAACTGTACAATTTATACCCCAAATAGACATGCTTTTGTTGCTAATTCTCGATAATGTGGGTCTTATATGCTTAATTATTCAATATGTAGGTTTAATTGCAGTTGCGGTGTCAAAATTAATATTTCGGAGCAATTTGCAGTTAGAATGGAGCTAATTCCCTCTCCTGTACCCTAACCCGAGCCTACGCCTAGCCCAAACTTATCGCAAGCCTGTGTGCGTTTTGTTTGTGTCATTTTATTATTTTTTAGATTTTTAGTTTGAGTCATTTATATTTATAGGATTTATTTTAGATTTATTTAGTATTTTCTAGGTTTTATTTTCTATTTTTCTATTTTATTTTTATTAGTATACTTTTATTTTTTTATTTTGATTTTTATTAGTTTTTAGTTTAGTCTTATTAGGATTAGTTTTAGGAGTTCATTTTTAGTTTAATATGTTTTATATTTTTTTAGGACTTTAGTTTTCATTTAATTTTATGTTTTTATTTCTTTTGTTTTATTTTAGTTTTTATAAGCTTAGGATTTTATTTTTTTTAGTTTTAACATTTATATTTTTATTATTTTTAGTCTGTTTTATTTTTAGTTAGATTTTATTTTTAATTTTATTTGATTTTACACTTATTTAGGATTTTAGTTTTAGTTTTATTTTATTTCTTTTTTTTAGTTTCATTTTTATTTGAGTATTTATTTCATTTTTAGAGTACGAATTTAATTTTTAGATTTTTATTTTTAGTTTTTTTTTAAGGGTCACAAATTAATTAAACACACACACACACACACACACACACACACACACACACACTATTTCCATACACACTCACACACCTAAACTAACTCACTCACACACACCCAAATACCATACACCCTACCACACCACATACCCACCACTTCATCTTCTCCACCTACATACCCTCTCTCTCTCGCCTCCATTAACCCGTATCTCCACCTCCATTAAAACTCTTACACCACCACCAATCACCATACCTCCGAATCCCGACGACGACCTTGAAAATCGCGGCTACCCCCTGAACCCAAACCGGCGGCGTCCCGACCCCCTTCCGACCACAACCCCGACGCCAAGCGAATCCCCTGCTTCGGACAACAACCGCCGAAACCACGAACCCAGCCTAACCCGCCTGTCCAAACCCGACATCAACCTCGTCCTGTCAACTCCGGTCGGAGTCACTTCCCACTCCGACGATCCCACTCACCCGAACCCGCTGCCACCGGCCAGCCCCATGTCCACCCAATACCGAAACCCCACGCGCAGCCACCTGACTCTAACCGCCGTCGATCCCGATCGCAACCCCATGCCTGACGTGCACATTCCCAAATCCCAAACCCATTTCTCCCAAAATCGTTTTCTTCACCTGCATAAACCCAAAGCCAAACCAAAACAATGACATAATGAACTCATTAAAAACCCATCTTCTTTTAACTTCTTTTAACCCTTTCTCCCAATTTTACCCCCAACTACCTACTTACCCCAATTTCCAAAAATACCCATAAATCATATCAGATTTTTTATCCCCCAATTCCTTCACCCATATACCTTCCTTACCTCACACCTTTGCCATGCACATGTGCACTTCCATTACCCAATTTACCCCCATGAGCACACTCCCCATGATCTTGCATCTTAATTCATCCAACTATACCCCCATGCTCCATGTGCCTACTATAAATGAAGACGAAGACCCCATTTAGAAAAAGAGCTTTGAGATAGGAAAATTCTAGAGAGAGAATTATTGAGAAAAATAACATTTGTAAATAGTTTTATTTTAATTTTTTTAGATATTTGTGAGATTAAATATTGTAAGAGAGTTAATTGAGTGAATATTTTAATTTCAATTCATTTGGATGCTCAATTAAGTGGTGTATGCTTCAATTTGGAAGAGTAGAGTTCAACTTTCTCAAAGAGATATGATTTGCTTGTTCTATTCTCTGCTGTTTTATTTTAGTAGCCTTGATTATTAATTTGTCATGTTTTATATCATGTTAGGCTAAAACCCCTTTCAAGGGGTGGGGTAAAACCCTTATTTGATGTTATTTTTATTTTTATTAGTTTAATTACTTGAAATATCCCTTTGAATGTTAATTTTGATCACTCGCCCTTATATTTACGCCTCGAGGGAGGGTAAATGATTTTCGAGAGAAAATAGAAATTATAATTATAATACCCATTTTAGATTCGAACTATAGATAGAGGTTTCTTAAGTGGGGTATTATAACTTGAATTTAAACTCTAAATTTATTTTCTAAGATTTACATAAATTTTAATCCATTTATCTTGGCGGGTGATTAATTAAAAGGAGTGTAGATCTATTTTTCTAGAGTTGTGTGGTGTTAAACATAATTTTCTAAAAGATGAATATTTTAATTACACTTGCAACGAGAGTTGGTTCATAATTTTGATATTAATTTGGGAGAATTCAAATAATTAAATTAATTAATTAGAATAAATAAAATTTGTGGTGTAATCCCGTTCCTTGATTGTTCTCACAATTATTTACCCCACTTTATCTCTTATTTTTAGTGTTAAACTTTATTTTTCATTTTAGTCACTTTCTAGTTAGTTATTTTCATCTCATAATTTAGTTTAGTCTTATTTCACCTCACCTCACCCAATTGTTTTAATATTTGAAAAAGCTAAGAAAAAAGGTAGAAAAGTGAAAAAGCACAAAAAGAAAATAAAAAGTGAATTACATTTGAATTTGTCTCGAGCTTACCCCCTTAAAAGTGGATTGATACCCTTACTTACCGCTACACTTCAGTTTGTTATATATTTGTAGGTATTTGAGGTTTTGATTAGAAAGACTTTTCAAGAAACGACAAAAGACAAAGATATACACAAAAGTTCTTTTTATCAAATGGCGCCATTCCCGGGGAGATAAAAGCAAGTTATGAAATGGCGCCGTTGCCGTTCTTGGGATTGTGAAGCTCGGAGCGGATTCAATCTTGTAGTTCATTTAATTTTTGCACTTTATTATTTTTAGTACCATTTTTTTCATTTTATTAGAAGGATTGTATTAGGACTTTATTATTTGGCTTGTATTGCGGTGCATAGGACACCATTTATTTTTCATTTAAATTTGTAATAATTGAAGGCAAGCGTGATAGGGAAACCGAACAAGGTAGAGAGAGGGCGTCCAAAGGCGAGGATTTAGAAGCCTCTCTACCTTGGGTCGGTAGGACTCCCGGGGTCGACTGAGATTGGCGTGTTCTCCCCCCGGTCGACCCAAATTTTTCGGCACCCCACTGCCTAAAAACCGTGGGAGGTACATTTCTCTAACACTCGCGCCTCTCCTGTTAGCGAGTCAATTCTTTTGTGTGCTCTTGTGTGCTCTTGTGTGATTTTATTCCGGCATTTATTTTTTGAATGGTGTGATGAATTAAATTACTAAGACCTACACCCTGTCACTCACGAGAAGGGATTTCATCACCCGACTCACTCGCTTACCATTGTGTGCTACCCTAGCCATCATTAAATTTAAAATCAATTAACTAGGTAGCCCACTAGGAGAATAAATTTTGCAAATGCGATCACTCAGATAATTTCATGATTTTTTAGCGCCCGCGGATTTAATTAAAATTTGACTACCCTTTCACTAAATCTAAAGATAAAAATTGGCTATGTACTAGTTAGGAAATTTTATTGACTTGTGTGTGTGTCCAATTCCAAATCTACTTATGCGTGATAGTAAGGAGACTAGATAGTTTGTATCTAAACAAGGATAAATCTATTAATTTGTAAATAATAGGATTGATAGATAACGTATATCTAAAATAAAGTTTAAGTGAAGAAACTTAATGGAAAGACTTGAATGATAACATATGTGAAATGTTAACGTTGACTTAATAATAACAAGAGCGCGATGTTAATTATTAATGAGTTCGATACAGTAATGTATGACGCGGTACGAGTAAGTTAAAGAGAAACTTAACTAACGACTTAATGATAATTAAGGGTATATGCTAGCGTTCTATGTGAGCAGTACGTGTGAGCTAGATTGGTTAGTGGTTAGTTAGGTACTGGAGACCTAGTTAGATTGTGTAGTATGACTAGGTGGGCTTAGTAGCAAATGTTAGGTGCGCACTATAGATGAGGGGTGATGAACTCAAGGGAGTGTTCACAACCTAACATGTGTATCTAATAACTGTTCATTTAAATTGTATTTTAAATGTCTGCTAAATAGTTTCAAATGAACTCGGGCTGTGACCCGTACTTGCAAAATCTTTTTCAAAACCTTTTACATGTCTAGCCACAGGGACGCCAAGCAGGATGATCTGTTCCAGGGATGTGTAGCTGTAACACTTGTGGACACTTGTGGATACTTGCATGATTTGGATTTAGTCGCTTCAATTACTTCATTCCTAGTGTAGGGTGCAATTCAGTATTTCATTCGGGGCATGTTTGCCTCAGTTATTTCTTTTATTTCAATAAGACTTTGTATTCAGTTTTATTCAGTTGGATTTTCATATTAGAGTTGGAGCCGATGGTTTATTCAGCATTGGATTATATTTACTTTGTGATGTTTTAAACTGCTACCATGTGTATGGTTTAGTTGTACTTCCGCTTGTTGTAGTTGTTTAATGAAAGATAAAATTTGTCACCGACTTAATTACAATGTTTGGTGGTTAGTAATTAAAAAGTTTTCGACAGTGATGCTAAGAATGAACCAAATGAGAATCCTGTTTTAATTTGATAAAGGCCTGATCACCCGATATTTAATCGGGCGGGGTGTCACATCAACCTTATATATATGGGTGAGAGCTCTGGCCTCTAGTGTGTTCTGAGACTTGGTGTTTACTCTCTAACACTTAAAATAGTTTTACAAAAAAAATATTTTGGAATTTCTTCTTTATAACTTCATGTTCTATATTGATTTATTTGCATATAAACTAAAAGATGTGTTACTTATAAGATGTGATGCATCGGATAGTATTACAATTGGAAAATTTCATATAATCCAACATAAACGAATAATTATGTTTCCTAAATATATATGAATAATTGCCTTCTATTTGCATATTTTAGTAAGGGCTCATAATAACAATATCCTTTAGTTCAGTAAAACAAGTGTTTATGTCAATTGAGAATATTATGTGAAGACATTTATATCATTTCTTATTGTTTTTGCTTACTAAGGACAGTGCCCCAAATTTGTTGCTCACTTTATTTTTTCGACTCTTAGTAATAAACTTATTATTACTTCTATTTCTATTGGTGGGTTATGAGGAAATATTTCATTAGGTCTGTTAATTACAAAGTTTTCAAAAAGTTTATATTCTATATCTACTAAAACTAAAGTGATCTTTTATTCCAAATTTATCAAAATTAGTAGGACCTTTATATAGTAAACTAAGAAAAAATGGACAAAAATATTTTAATAATGAAGACATAAAACTAGTTCAGAAAATAAAACAAATAGTTAGTAAATTAGAAGTACAAGTAGACATAAAAGTCCCGCATTTATGGTTAGAAATCATGCTGAAATAAAATGAGATAAGGCAAGAATGGTAATTAATTATAAAAGATTAAATGATAATACATACGAAGATAGCTATAAAATACCTAATAAAGATGAATTAATCAATAAAATTCAAAATAAAAAATACTTTTCTAAATTTGATTGTAAATCTGGTTTTTGGCAAATAAAAATGCAAAAATAATCAATGGAATTGACTGCCTTTACTTGTCCAGAAGGACACTTTGAATAGTTAGTCATGCCTTTTGGATTAAAAAACGCACCACAAATATTTCAAAATAAAATGGATACAATCTTTAAAAAACATTCAGATTTTTGTATAGTTTATATAGATGATATTCTTATATTTAGCAATACTAAACAAGAACATAGAAATCACTATAAATCAATATAAATATCAATATATATATATATATATATACATGTTCCTTTTATTTTACCATGGAGTTAACCTTCCAATTAACACGTGTTCAAAAAATTAGGTCAAGATACAATTTCTAACTATTTTTTAAAAATCCAACCAAAAACTGCTGAAGAATAAGGGCTTGCACCAGTAGAATTTTGTGAATGTTTTAAAAATAACTAGAAATGTATCTTAACCTAATTTTTTGAACATGTGTTGATTGAAAGGTTAATTTCAATAGAAAAAAAATAGAAAAATGCTTCTTAGGACCTAGAACTAAGTGTGATATATGGTGTGATTTATAGAGTGTGATGTACAGAGACAGTTAGGCTCATGCAGATGCTGATGCAATGCGGAATTAATTTTACCGGCAACTTAAAAGGGCATTTTGGTAATTTTGAAATTTTAGGAATATTAACCAACGAATTTTGGGAGTTAATTATAGGTTATTTAGTAACCCACTTAACCCATTACCAACACTTGACAACTTAGAGGGCTACGGGAGTTATAGGAAAAGTTGGAAGAGGTTCCCAAAGAGAAAACCCATAACCACCATCTTCAACCTTCAACCTTGGGAGAAATCTGTAGAGAGGGAAGAGGACAACCTTCAACCTTCAACATCAAATTTAGAAGAACAATTTAAGGCAAGTGGTTTAGTTACGTTAATTTCAAGCGAATGTTTTTTTCATGCTTAGAATTGAAATAATTGCATGATATTGGGTGTTTGATGAAAACCCATGAAATTGGAGATAGAAATTCATGATATGTTATAGGGATCGCATGTAGAATGTTATTGGATGATTGTCCTATACGAAATAAAACTTTTTATGATGTAAAAACGGATTTATAAAGGGAAATTGAAGACATTAAATTTCTGGGTTCATACTCATAGGGTTTGGGGTAAAATTGGGGATTTATGATAATTATATGTTGTTTAGGAAGATTGGACCCCAAAAATATGTTAAGATACGACCTAAGAAGGTTTAAAGATGTTTGAGAACCATAAAAATACTTTTGGGATGATCTTAGGATGAGTTTGAAGAAGAGAAAAATTGAGAAAAACGAAGTAGAAATTTCTGGGTTCGAAACTGCCATCTCATTAGAAGTTCTGCCCAGGTCGTTCGAACGACCTCGTTCGAACGAGCTTCTAATGAGGTGACAGTATGCCTTCTAACGAGTTGGTAGTTCGTTCGAATCCTTTCGTTCGAACGAGACTTCTAACTAGTTGACATAATGGCTTTTTGGTCTGATCTCATTTCAAATGTTCCGTAGACTCATCTAATTGGAGTATTAAGCTTCCCTTGTTGATCTGTGAGTATAATTGTAAGAATTAGGGCACGTTGAGGAGTAAGACTTAATACCTCATAATAAAATTGGAGGTCATTTGTGGAATCGAAAATGAGTACCTAATTACGACGTGAGGAGGGTCGATAACTTGAATATACAAATCGGAAACTTGAAATCGTATAACATTAAAGTGACGGTATAAGAACGATAAGTACACCTATATTAAGATTACAAGATAACTAAGATGTGTGAATGCTTAGTATATGTGATTTTATGTGTATGACATACCTACCATACTTGCTATCATGGGAGGTTTGCGTTCATTTAGGGCCATCTAATCTTTGTGTGCCTACGGGGGGGATATAAATTGGTACCTCGATGACATAGGTTAGAGAAGGACTTATTGAGAAGTTAATAAGTCTGCTGATCATGGGAGCGTAGGTATGTGCATGACCCATGTGATGTGAACTATGTTCGCCTCCATTGTTTGTGAGTGCTATTTTCTGAGAACGATTCATGAGAGATTCGGAATCCGTGGTCCTTATGTACGTGATGTACCGGGATGGGATAGCAGAGTATGTGTGCACCACAGCTTAGTCTCAGGGTGCTAATACTATATATTTATGATGAGAATAAAATATGGTTAATTGGAAAGAATTGTCATGTTTAATTGTGAGTATAATTATAGTAACGCTCTGAAAAGATAAAAAGGAGATAACCTCCAGTAAATGGTTTTGCTAATAATTGGGAATCCGAGAATTAAACTAAAACTCTCTATTCAATTGATGATGTTGGAATTAAAGCGCAAACTGAGTAGAAATGTTAGAATTTATTTTGGACTAGATAGATATGAGAATCACTAGAATGGGCACGGGTACGTTAGGAGTGCACAATTAGTCGAGAGGTGAGTATTTAATGTGAGAGCACGTCCTAACATGTATTTTGCATTCATTGTTTTAATGTCATTAAATCACTTGCTATTTTTAAACTATTTTCCACAATCGGGCTCTGACCCGTTTGCTTTCAAATCTTTTTTTTTTTAAAAACCTTTTTAGGTGCCCAGCCACAAGGACACCATGCGTAGGAATTTTATTCAGGTGACGTGCTATAGCTGCTGTGGAAGTTAAAGGACCTTGAAAGTAGACGCTTCCTTTTCTAGTCTTGACTCCATTATCAGTTTTATCATTTGTTGGGCATGTCGCCCATTCCTTGTAGAGACAGCTTGATTATTCAGTTATTTCAGACTTTGGGATGCAATTAATTTTAGTGATTGCAGACTTTATATTTATCTAATTCGGACTTTGATTTGTTGTGAGGAGTTTTCCTCCAGACTATATTGGTTGGTTATTCTATGGTGACTTCATTGTGATTGGTTATGTTAACTTTTTATAATTCTTTTATCACATGTTAATCGGATTTAATTTAAAATTTGACAACTCAATTTTAAATACTAGGTGGTTAGTAATTATTAAATTTTTTTCGACAGTGATGCTATGAACTAAACCAACTTGGCATTTTGTATTAATTCAATAAAGGAGTAGCTACCCGGTATTTAATTATTCGGGGTGTCACAGTCTCTTAACGTATTATTTGATGGAGATATCTCAATCCCTAGTATAAACACCCCCCATCTATAATCCAACCCCTTTGTTAAAAGTATGTTGGCTTTGATACCAAGTCACCTCCGGTACATAAGAGTTATTGACTAAACTCGTGAAGACCAAGCCTTATAATTCGTCTCTCAACATATTATTTCATAGGTATGCATTCATCACGAGTTTAGACTCCTTTGACTTTTACCTCTACCTCCATAGCCGAAGATGTATCAAACATGACATTCTTATTGATACACCTCCAAACTCGCCCGAAGGTTCAGGAACACCTCAGAATCAATAACTCCTCCCAACTAATATATTTTTGTAAGTGATTTCTATTCGAATCCTATTCTGAACCTCCACTGAAGCTAACCTTTGTCCCACAGATATCTTCTCCGTCTCCCAACACAAGTCCTACACTTGAACATACATTACGTTCAAACACATAAAAACCCGAACTACACTGGCTTGGATCTCATGGCTACATGGGCACGTAAGCACAATACCGAGTACTTATCATGATCTAGAACATCGACAATATGTCTCACGATTTATTATTCCCACAAAAATGCACCTATATCTCCCTTGCACCCTCTTTCATTCATACAAAACATACTACAAGAAAAGTAAACACATGCATCATACGGTGTATGTTGCTAATAGATACCTATGTGTCACATATAAGCATTGGACACAAAATCCATTGTGTTGCTAGCTTGTTTCCCAAAGTCTATTTAGAAAAGTCTTTGGTAGAATAAAAATTCTATTGCAGATGTGTTACCAAATGTATATTATTTATTTTTAAACTTTTTAACCAAAAATATTATTTATGTTTCCAATGGTCATATAGGCTGACTTTCGGCAAGAAAACATTTGGGTCGCTAAAAAGTATATATTTTGCATCATAGCGTTTTTTTTTGTTGCCAAACACATATTTTTCGCTTCCTAACTTTTTTTATGGCAAATTTATAAAGTTCCTCAACAAAATTGACGTTGCCGATAAAAAGCAGCCTTCGACAACAAAATAGGAGGTTCCCATATTAGATTCACAGGAAATATAAAATGGCTATTGACAAAAAAAATTGTTACCATAACTATTCTATTTTATTTTTTTCTACTATTTTCATGCAATAATCATTTTTTTGCTATTGTTTTTCATGCAATAATCATTAACACGTGATATATAGTCAGCAAAACATAATTTAGGAAAGTATATTATACAACTGACAACAATTCTATATATACACTTATATAAAACATATATTCATTATACACTGACAATTAGCACATACAATTAATTACAACAGTTACTTACAATCAAGTGGATCCACACACACACACACACACACACACACACACACACACACACACACACACACACACACACACACATATATATATATATATATATATATATATATATATATATATATATATATATATACACACACACACACACACACATTACACACTGACAATTAATATATATAGTTAATTATAGTCGCGGTGCCTAACAGTTATTACATATAGTTAATTGCATTATATATACATTAGTATAAAAGTTAGTATAATAATTAGTAATATAACAATTAGTACATACAATAAGTATAATAACTAGTATATCTGGTTATTATAACAACTAGTATATACAGTTAGTAACATATACATTTTTTAAATGTTTTTTTTTGGAAAATAACATTGAGAATATCAACTAGCTTACTAAATCAAAAAAGACATCCGGAATATTTGCTAACCAAGGCCAGAAACTAGTTTTGCCATTAAACCCTAACCCTAATTTGATCCAAAACAACTGAAATTTAAAAACTCCAAAATATTTAATGGATCACCCTCATCCACTTTTCTCAAGGGGTAACCATAACAATCTATTCTATAACTTGACTAAGATCTGCATATCCACTAGATGTGATTTTTCTCCCATCGTTGGTGTCAAAGTTCATGATGTTCATGTTCTGCAACTGCTGAATTATGTGAGGAGAAATACCACCTTTACTCGTACAGAAATGGTGTGGTCTACTGCCATTCCTCTTCCGACCAACATAGATCCTCTCGAAAGCACCAGCACCAATACCTTCCCTAAAATAAATCTTTCCTGGCATAGATGCATATGCTGTATTAATCGGGATCATCTGGGGTGATCTTTTTGAAGGAATAAGTTTTCACAATGTCTTAATTTATGCTTATGCCATTTGCAAGGCCTACCTCTTGAGGAAGATCCCAACATAACTCTAGTACTATTTATACCTTCAATAATATATGCATAACTATGGTACAATGGTTTTATATTCGAGAAAATTATGTAGTCTACATTATAAAATACAAACTGCACATTACTATGGTACTATAAAGAATAATTCCATACGTATCCAGTATTTAATAAAAGGTAATTAAATGATTGTACCGTTACTTTAAGTAAACCATCCTAATGCACTTAAAATAAAAACTGGGTAAAAAATGATTGTAAACATAGACTATTCTAAAATTAAACAACTAATTCCATTATCAAAAACCAAAAAAAGTGTAAAAGTATAAAGTCTACATAAAAGAAAACAAATTGTACATTCCTTTATCAAACAAAGCCTCTCATATATCCATGAACAACTTGCTCATTTGGTAAATAATAATGAAAGTTTTGGGCCAAGAAATTGATCCACTATAGTTGAAAACAAAATAACAATTAGAAATTAAAAATATTATATTTAAAAATCTAAAAAAAAAGAATCAAATGCAATCATTAATGGATATAATAATTCAGGTCCTGTTTGGTTTGAGGTGAGACACTATTAATCGCAGTGAAAGTGAAAGGTCAATAAGTGAACATACATTTATTTTGAAACATTGAACAAAAATAGTGAACAATATTTAACTCTAACCCCAAACCAAAGAGACCATGAAATGTATTGTTAACCAATGAAACCAACATTACTTTTCATGTTTGTTTTCATCATATCTTAATCGATACTGAAATAAAAATTAACACTATAACTATAATTATAAATATAACTATAACAAAACAATATTTTTTCACCATAACAACACTTGTCTATGAAATAACAATAACATTATTTTGTTTCCTACAACATGTAAATAATAATAAATAAAATAGATCAACAAACACATAAATAATAAGAATGAAACCTTTTTGGTCGAAATGTTCTAGAGCAAAATATGAACGACAATAAAAGGTCTCAACCATTTTATTGTGCCCATTATAGACTTCGAAACTAATCTCTATTATTATAACAATGGTGATGTTTGTGGTCTTGGTAACCCTCAAAATTTAATAAAACAAATAATTACAATCTATTATTATATTAACAAATATGAGTTAATTAAAACACCACAAGTTATATAAAGTAAATACAAAGTAAAAACTCACAAAGCGACCTCAAAATATGTACACGAGTGAGTTTGTATACAAATAACAAATTTGAAATAGCCAATATATAACTAAAGCCATTAGGAAATGAACAACAACATAATATTTATTAGTAAGTTTGTTAGTATATAATAAATTTGCTTGAATAATACTTTTAGAAATTATTCATACCCATCCTTTGTTTTGAAAAAATCAAGAAATTGTGTAACAAAAACAGTGAGTTTCAAGACTACATATACATTATACTGTGACACCCCGCCTAATAAAATACCGGGTGATCAATCCTATACCGAATTAAAACAGGAGTCTCATATGGTTCATTCTCATCATCACTATCGAAAACCAATTTAATTACTAACAACCTATTAGGCTGGCGTCAAAATTTTATTTAACTAATATTTTTCTAATCAAACCAACTGAAAAAAACATTCACACAGTTTATATATGCAACAACTGAATATGAAATAAAATAACCGAACACTCGGTTTAACATAATATAACCAAATCGAATGCGGCCCTAAAAGGCAGTAAAAGAAGAAATAAATACAATTGGGCTATCGGCCCGAATGTTTCTATAGTACCTCCTATCTAGATTATAAGGATAGAAGCGTCTACAGTAAACCTGCATGCATCCACATCTATTGCTGCAAACGTTCGACTCAAAGGAATCATGATCCAGGCGTCCCTGTATCTGGACACCTATATATATGCATATATATAGCAAGAGAGGAAAATAGAGAAACAGGTTAGAGCCCGAGTTTGAAAATATTTTACAAGTGCATAAATGCTATATTTTTAAAATATGATTTATCCCATATTTAAATTGGTACCGTACTCCCATGTGACACACCTCACCCCTCTTCTAATAGTGCACACCTATCGCATACTTTTTAAAGAACCTAGTTAGGCTACCCTGCCTAACTAATCCGTTTCGCCCAATCTCTGAAAATCCCTATAAACCCAAGTACTAAGGGCTAAACTTCTCCCCATTCCAAACACTATGCTACGTTCGTGCGTGGGGTGTCTCACGAAGCGAAATTCAAACAAGGAACCCCCCCGATACACTACTACCTGACAATGTTGATCGTTGAGATCCATCAGGCCCTCAGCACATAACGTATATATAAACTCATATATATATATATATATATATATATATACACACACACACACTTTAATATACAAATCACAATTTAAGTCCGGATAAAATCTCCTGGAATGATAATAAAACCTTCTTCATTTTACTCTTACACTAGTTAAAGATATATGATATCTTGTCCTCATATACAAGTAGTATACTATACACAACAAGTATAATAACCATCCCATCGAGCTATAACTCGAGGATGCAGTCTCATAGTGCCTATCCGAATTCGGGTTTACTCACTCAACCATGGTACCAAGCCAGACTCACTCATGGTCATGGTAAAAACACACAACGATGGAGGCAGTCATATTCCCTCTGTAAGTGGAGGACACACATCTCACTCGTACGGGGGATGAGATGACCTGGGGATATACTCTTCCTGCTCCTCAAGCCAGGGGATTCACCCACATCGCGCAACCTCCCTAGATCGCTCTAGATAAAATATATAATCTTGGTGTTCCAACCCTACGCCAAAGGAAAGCCCGTTGAACCAGCCTCTAAGATACAAATATACCAATCACACACAGATATATATGTATTCATATCATATTATATATACTATAATCACATCGTATATATAATTTATATCACTCCACAAATATATATATATGGGTATAATTGACAATCTCATATAGCGATAGCCAATAACCCTGAATGTTCCCATTCGTAATAATATTTAAGTATTCACACACTTAAAATAGTAGTCCCATAAGTATTCTCTTACTTAAATATAACTCGCACATTAATTACTTTAAGGACTTATATATAAACCCGAATATACAAATTCGTACTAACTAGATAAGTATACTATCAACTTATCTTAATTCCATAGGTATCGTACCAACTATAATAACCGTCATCAATAGACGTATCGACTAACTACTAAATCATATTTAGCCTATATCCCAAATTCCATCCGAGTCGCCTCATAGGATTTACTCAATTAATCAGCATATAATTACATTCTCTATGCCCATAATTATCTATATATAATTGCCTGTCGAAATACTCCCTCGGGTGCTACTCGTCCCGAACACCCCTAAATAAATAAGTCCCAGATTTTACTCAATTAACCCAAGTTATACATCTCACTCCAATAATAATTTATAAGTCCCCACTCTATTTTTGGGAACCCCAATTGTCTATCTCCATAATATATTTTTTCTTAAAATTACTCATTAAATGCTGCACAATTTTGCGCCCTCCTAGTCCCAAATTTAACTCCCTTAAATGGCTAGGTATGAATTCCCTTAGTTGGGTATTTATTTCCTCAAATAAATATTCTAGGATTAATTAATTTGGGAATTTATCCCATTAATACAACATAAGCCAAAATTGCCAAAATAATTGTAGGGTAGATCGATCGACCCTTGGCCGTCGATCGATCGATCGAACATGGTTTTTTCTCCAACGACTCTGTTTTCGTCAGTAACAAGCCCCAAGATTTTTATCTCATCTCCCAACCTCAACCAACCTAAAATACACACAAAAAGGGTTCTAAACATCATAAAACCCATAACCAACAATCGATTTCAATAAATTCCTAAGTTTCTCAAATTGTATATTATCCGGGGTTTATCCGTTAAACTTCTGAAAAACCCATTTTCATTCACGAAAACCCATCCCAAAAATCTTCATAGTTTGTCTCTACTAACTATAATATGAGATATACACACTAAATTAAATAAATCAAGTAAACACTTGCCTCGTGGATAAAATCCGAAGACCTCGAGTCGAATCCCGCGGAGTTTGGCCGGAAATCCATTTCTCCTTCCTCTTTTCCTTCCTTTATTCTCTTTTTTTTATTTTCCCTCTTTTCTTTCCTTCTCCCACTCTCTCATGCCATTTATAGGAGAGAAGTAAGTATTTATCCCTTTAAACCCAAAAATGACTTGTTTACTCAATTGCGAGTCCCTATTAGTGCAAAATCCCTGGAACCTAAACACTACTCCCAGATAATCCATTCTGACTATCTCAGGCATTTCGAAACCAATCGCACACTCGAAATATCCATCCGAGTCACTTAACTACAATTTACTAATTAAACCCAACACATGAAAATACGAGTTTTCTAATTAAAATATTATCCTTTGTCGCTTTACTCAATTGCGACATGTAATTAAAATAATCCGACTCATTTACTTAGTCCCAAAAGTAAATGTAACACACATCAAAAAATCATCTAACCCTCATAAACTCCAAAAATTATTATTCAGATAAATTCCTCAAATTTCCAAATTACACTCATTTATGAAATTTAATTATCCATGAAAGTACGGTGTATTACATTCTCTCCCCCTTATAATGAATTTTTCCCCCCGAAATTTGGATACAACCGGTACTACCAACCTAGGATCGCTAGTCACACTACATCCTAGTGCACAAGAGTCGTATCGTACTAACCCAATGGCACTCAACCATGCACACGTTCAAGGTTCCTACCAATCTCAATGTTTATATTCTAACACACTAACTTAACCACAAGCTTGACTTAATCTCCATAGGCTACAACACTATCTCGGTCGTAAGATCAACTAAAACAATGACAGTTTGCACTTAGTGCTTCTACAACCATATATAAAGAAAATGAGACTATGACCGTTGCTCTAACATCCCAAAAAATATGACACTCCAGCTGAAACTCTAAGTGTCCATTCGTCTACCTCACGACGTCGAATTTCCTTTAAAAGGAAACTACACTAGCACTTGACTACTCCTGTCAGTCTCGTCCCTTAGTATGGGCATGCTACCTCTTATTGCACCTATACGATTAGGTTATTGCATACTTCCTACGACGTTCAATCCATTAAACTCCAAATGAAAATCCATTATAATTGCTCCACAACATATTCTCAAGGTTTATATACTACGCCCCTTGTATTTCGGGCGATATATGAAACCAACTTACCAAGGTGAGCATACAACTTTTAATCCGTGCCTATCTGTACCATGACTAAAAACATCATAGATGTAACATTCTTTCTAAAAATGGGCCTCACTTTCTTGGCCTGGTGCTAACACCTGGGTATTCTTAACAATCTTCTCAAGATCTAATGCTTCCTATACCTGGAAATCCAATCCTCCTCAAGGGTAACCCACCAATCTTCACGTGGTTAACTCACAACTATCTCCTTATATCGGTGCCACTAGTCCTTCTGGACTTACTTACCAATAACCGTAAGATCAATGTCTTTCTTACACACATAAAATGGGTAATATACTAACTATGTACGTAGTGCCCAATACCTCTCTCAACTTCCGACATTCGCTCGATTTCATGTGTGGGACGTCTCTCAAAGCGAAATCCTGGCAAGGAACCCTCGCGTTACACTACTTCCTTGCATCATCAGTCATCGAGATATAACAGCCTAAAGCACACCATCGGGACGTCAAAAAATCCTATCTCACTAACCTACTAATGTACTTCTACCATTATGTCTTTCAAACCCGACAAAATGGAAATTCTAACTAATCGGGGTGCCTACTCTCTGCAAAAGTATTACGAACATCATACCCAAAACATACTACCTCCAAAATTGGCCTTTTCATCAAGTCCTGGATACAAGCCTCAACCCGACTTCCTTTACCTTACCTAACCCACATACTTGCAGTGAGAAAACCATTTCAGTGCTTTTCCATAGCACTTCCATCTCCATAAGCATGCAATCATCACACAACTCTCAGTCTATAGTGTTTTCTCCACACTAGGTAACTTATCATCAAAACTAACATCCTTACATCCCATAACAGCTCTCCACTCCCGATGTCATTAAGGTTCATGCGTGGAGTGTCTCACAAACAAAATCCAAACAAGGAACCCCTCCTATACACTACTGCTTAACTTTATCTGTCGTGGAGGTTCGTTAGCTTCAAACATTCCATTGGGATAATCCCATCCCATGTACCAACAAAATGTGGTCAGAACTCCTACTTATTTCCAGGGGCCAGACCACCAAGCTCTTGTACTAACACTAAGTTCTTTGCGCAATCAACAACGAGCTTAAACTCACTTCTTATTAATAAATCATGCATACCTTAAATCATACCTATAAGGTCGCCACACACTAAAATCGAGAGAAGTGAAACATCTACTCATCAAGGTTCCATCTATATATGTAATAAACGTGAACTCAACCTGTATCCAGGTGATATATCGCAATAACAACCCGTTCCACCCTTGAACCGCGGATACGCTAGCCTTGCAATCACTAGATTGCTATCTCTCCGATAATCTACAAATACATTAATCTTACAGTAGTACCATACTCTTATAACACACACAAAACGAGCAGTGCAAACCAAATATAAGCTCGAAATGCCAACACCCGTTTTCATAACGAATGAAGAAAATTAAGCCCCGCTATCGCTGAAAAACATATAGACGTACACTATATAATGTTACCAATACTACTAGTAAAATCAAATCATACACGAATCTAGGGCTAATGAAATATTGTGACTCAATCTTGCCACACAAAATATACCTGCCCTATCCGAGGTGAAACTCCCAACAACATTTTTGCCAATCACCCTCGCCACTCCAATTGGTTACCGAATAGGATACACTTTCCTTAATAGAAACAAAACTTCTTTAATCGATGCCCCACCTCGGTACCCTATTCTTGTCCTTTAAGTCCTACCGGGAAAGGACTAACCGTGTGGTTCTACACTCCACATTGCAACGTTTCCCCATCTCTGGCCACCCTGACCATGCTAAGGTTATCAGTATCTCAGACTCAAGAGCCTCAGTCCTGACAATCTCCTTCATAGTCCCCTTAACTTCTTCGTTAAAAGGAAACTCTACTACGGGCTTCAACAACCTTGTTTCCGTAAATTTCCCCGGGTGGATGTCCACCAATGGTGTTCCATGAACACAAATTCTCCATAAGTGTTAGCAACACTTACTAGTGAGCCTATCATTCCTTCGAAGGACTCTCTCTTCATTGTACCTACCATACTCCAGTACAAGGTTCACTATTCCATATCTCTTTATTCACCGTTGGCCTCTAACCGATCCTCATGTGAATAATTCAGGAACTTCTCTTCATTCCTGATAAACTAAATGAACTAGCAGTTATATCCATCCGTAACATCCCTCTATGAGAAAAACATCCTGCTCCCTCGAATATGGTGACCACCGTTCCCACCATTTCAACATTTCTCCCATGAGTAACAATATTTTCCTCGAATTTTCACATATGGGTATTTTCATACCCTGCTCTAAGCCAAGGCTTTCGAGCCTTCTATTTCCACTGAGTAATGCTACAAATACTTCGCACGTCTTAACTTCAACATATGGTCCTTGTCAAAGACCCTTTCAAACTTTTTCCCAATTTAACATCACTAGGTAATTCAACTTTAGCACCACTCTATACTACAGAGGTACTTGGACGATTATAACTACTATACTTTAGTAGTCATTGCAACAATCCTTGATAATTGCCACAAGGAGAGTGGCCTCTACTGCGGCCCTCATCCTCGACTTCAACTTACATTTCCAACAAAGCCATGCCTCCTGCTGCCCTCATAACGGCCTTCTTTGGTCTCCCTTCATCGATCAGTACACGAATCTTGAATGAGCGCACAGAGGATTTACTATAATGTCATATAATAGCGGGAGAATGAAATCTCACAAGATGAGTCAACAATCCTAATCATAAATCTCTATATTAAGTTGAGAGCAATGCTGAAAGCGTAGTACGTCCGCATAGATTCCTAGGGACACTAGAACCTGATGCTCTGATACCATATGTGATATCCCACCTAATAAAATACTCGGTGATCAATCCTATACCAAATTAAAATAGGAGTCTCATACGGTTCATTCTTAGCATCACCGTCGAAAACCAATTTAATTAATAATAATCTATTAGGTTGGCATTAAAATTTTATTTAACTAATCTTTTTTTAATCAAACGAACTAAATAAAACATTCACACAGTTTATATATGCAACAACTTAATATGAAATAAAATAACCGAACACTCGGTTTAACATAATACAACCAAATCGATTGACACACTAAAAGGTGGTAAAAGAATAAATAAATACAATTGGGCTATCGGCCCGAATGTTTCTACAGTACCTCCTATCTAGATTACAAGAATAGAAGCATCTATAGTAAACTTGCATGCATCCACAGTCGCAGCAGCAAACGTCCGACTCGAAGAAATCATCATCCTGGCGTCCCTATGTGTGGACACCTATATATATACATGTATATAACAAGAGAGGAAAATAGAGAAGGAAACGGGTAAGAGCCCGAGTTTGAAAATATTTTTCAAGTGCATAAATGCTATATTTTTAAAATATGATTTATCCCATATTTAAATTGGTATCGCACTCTGATGCGATACCCCTCACCCCTCTTCTAATACTTCACACCTATCGCATACCTTTTAAACAACCTAGTTAAGCTACCATGCCTAACTAATCCGTTTCACCCAATCTCTAAAAATCCCTATAAACCCAAGTACAAAGGGTTAAACTTCTCCCCATTCCCAACATTGCACTACGTTCGTGCATGGGGTGTCTCGCGAAGCGAAATCCAAACAAGGAACCCCCCCGATACACTACTAGCTGGCAATGTTGATCATCGAGTATCATTAGGCCCTCGGCACATAATGTATGTGTAAACTCATATATATATATATATATATATATATATATATATATATATATATATATATATATAATTCTCACTTTAATATACAAATCACAGTTTAAGTTTGGATAAAATCTCCCGGAATGAGAATAAAGCTATATTCATTTTAGTCTTTATACTAGTTAAAGATATATGATATCTTGTCCTCATAAACAGACAATATAATATTCACAACAAGTATAATAAGCATCCCACCGAGCTATAACTACCGGATGCAGTCTCATAGTGTCTATCTGAATTCGATTTTACTCACTCAACCACAGTACCAAGCCAGACTCACTCAAGGCCATGGTAAAAACACACAATGGTAGAGGCGGTCATATGCCCTCTGCAAGTGGAGTACACACATCGCACTCGTATGTGGGATGGGTTGACCTGGGGATATACTCTCCTTGCTCAATAAGCCAGGGGATTCACCCACATCGTGCAACCTCCCAGGATCGGACTAGAGAAAATATATAATCTGGGTGTTCTGTAATACCCCGTGACTTTGGAACTATGAAATTAAATTTTCGGGGGAAATAAAAATTTATTTAAAATGGAGAATTTTAAAATTTGAAAAGTGAGGTCCAAAAAGTGAGGATGTTATAAAGTATTCTGGATGACGATTTTGAGTGCGCCATCGATTCCGGATGGGTCGAGATAGTCAAAATGACTATCATTGGGATTTATTTCGGCTCTGAAATATTATTAAGTAAGTTTGACTTGAATTAGAGTAAACGAGTCATTTAAAGTGTGTGTTTCCATTTAAAACTGGGACTTATGTTTTAAAGGTTTAAGAGACTTACGGATCAACCAATCTCATTTGTGAGAAAGAGAGAAAAACCCTAGAGAAAGAGAAAGGAAGAGAGTAAGAAGAAGAAAGGAATAAAAAAAGAGGGAAAGCTTGGAGGTTCCGGCCAACACTCAATCTCGAGGATGATTCAACCCCTACATCTATGAGGCAAGTGTTTAATCTTGCTAAATATTTCATTTGTGTATTTCATTTCATAATTTGTGGGTAAAAGAGGGGGATTTTGGGTATATATGTCAAACCCCTAGATTTTTGGTACTAAAACTTCAATTTGATGTTTATATATATGGGATTTATGACATAAAATTGATGGGATGAGACGTAGGTTGGGTTTTGATGTGAGGAATATGACTGAGTTAAAAGTTGAGGGTTGGATGATAGTATTTGGGCATTTGGAGAGTTTGGTTTTGTTCAAATATGGAAATCGTCCAAGACATCTGGTATGGCCGGTTGATCGCGGTCAGGGGACCGGTCGACCACGCCCTAAGGAAGAGCCTACTGTATTCTTTGTAATACAAAATCTTGACCCGCGGTCGACCGGTCCTCTATTTTTAGCCCAAGAATGGGATTTTCTTCTATCGCTTTCCTTTTGGGTTTAACACTTCATGACCTTCTTATTTGATGTCTTATAGAGGGTTATGTCATATATTTAGAGATTGGTGCCTTAGGGTGATTAGGGGCATTCGGACCTATGTTATAAATGGATTACGAGAGTATGATGCCTCTTTTAGTATGGAAAGTATTGAGGGACTGAGTGATTGGCAGATTATCTTGAAGTGATGGTGGTGGGCTATCACGAAATAGTTATAGAATGTAGAGATAGTCCCTTTTTGTTTATGTGTGTTTTAATAACAAATATTTTGAGGTATAGTGGAGAATCTCATTGAGGATGGAAGTTCTATTTAGAGGTCATAAGTGAGTTTAGATATGATTTAAGGTTTAGGACTCTTTGGGAGAGTTGTGAGGGTATGGCGTGACATTATAGGCTGATATTTAAGCCGAATCCTTATAGTGATAGGATTCTAATTAAGATATGATTTGGAGGTCAATGAGAGGCAGATATTATGTATCCTTAGTGATGATAGACTCAAGGAATAAAATCATGAACGAGGTAATGTTAAGGATTCACAGGAGCAATTGAACCGTAGTCATAATTGAGAGCAATGGGATCATACAATGAACTAGAATAGGGTGTGTTGTAAATCTATTCGGGATTGTTGTCATATATCGATGTGTGTTTAACAATGGAGATTTCAATTATGGATGGGATCTTGGAATGAATTTAAGATTGAGCTTGAGGTTTGTAGACTATTAGTTATGTGCATACCAATAGTCATGGTTATTACTAGATATATCAATGTGCTTTTGGATATAGATGGGATGTGTAGTGATTGTTACATGCGTTAAATTTCAGGTTGATACTCTTAATGCTGGATACATTGGAAGGCTATTCATATAATATGAGTATTGGCTGGATATGCTTCAAGTGAGGGATCGTATTTATAAAATGAATTAACATAATATGCTTGGAGTGACGGCTAGTAGAATGTGGCATAAGTGCATGTATAGCCGAGTTTATAAATCTCATACCTACGAACAAGAGATATTGTGTATATATGTGTATATGTGGATATATATATGTGTGTATATATGTATATATGTGTGCACGTATGGCGTGAATATCTATACCGTGTGTGATGGTTTGATTATATGATGTGATCATATGGATGTATATATAGTTAGAATGATATATATAGTTAATGTGTGAAGCATACCCGAAACATGCTATCATGGGAAGTTACGCGATGAGGGTGAGCCCCTGGCTTGAAGACTAGGGTGTGGATATTCCCAGGTCATAGTCGTCCATTGTTATATGTGTGATTTTATATTTTTTGGGGGTGAGAAGTCTTGGGTATGATTCGTTCGCACTTGCCGGGTAGGAACTATGACCGCTTCTCATATGTTATGATTGATTTTGTCGCCATGGAGGTGTGATAATAGTCCGATAGGTGGTGACCTCGGGATAAAGTGAGTAATTCCTGGAAGATGATAGCATGGTGTAGTATTTTGGCATCCTATAGCCGTTTATGTTATGTGCATTACACATTGTACTTTATGTGTGTTATGTATAGGTGGTTATAGGAATGAATGATTGCTTATATATATGTTTAGAGTAATATATATATATATATATATATATATATATATATATATATATATATATATATATATATATATATATATTCTATAGGTGAAGGGTATATGAAGTTTCTATGATGTACATCTTGGGTGATTTTGGTGTACTAGTTCATTGGGGTTGAGGGATCGTACTTAGAGACAATTACAGTTATGTCGACCCAAGGATTTAATAGAGATTCTAATTATGTTCTTAGATAGTAATCTATAATTATAGTAGTTGTGTAATCGAATTTGTGTGGATGACATAATGGATCCCTACGATCAACATTGTCAAAGAGTAGTGTATCGGGGGGGGCTTATTTAGAATTTGCTTTGCGGGATGCCCCACGCACGAAACGCAGTGAAATGTTGAGAGTGGAGAGAATTTTTGTCCTTATTAACTGTATATTTGTTATTTATAGAATAAAATCTTATATTGAAGCCTAATGTTAATGGCTAACATATTTAGACTTATAATTGGTTTAAGTTAATAAATTGTATCATGAGAGCCTAGTAAGGCATATGTGTGTATATATTTAAGTGGGGTTGGAATGAAAAGGATTCTTCGATTATGTTAAGATGGCGGGTCGTGTGGGTATAGTCCATGAGTACAATGAGGTAGGTTGTCCTTAAATGGGTCGGGTAACTTAATTAAGGTTCCAGGACACGATTAGGTGCGCGTTGTAGATGAGAGGTGAGTTGTGGATTTCACGATAGTGTGACTCCACTTTAATTATGAAATAGTGCATTTAGATTATTATGCACAGTTAACACACTTGCTAAATATTTTTACACCTCGGGCTCTGACCCGTTTGTATTTTTCTATTGCTATATATATATATATATATATATATATATATATACTATTTACCACAGGTGTCCTATCGCATGGATACTAGATGCTTTTCTATCCAGAGTCTTGGGAGCCGTAGCAGATGCGGACTGTTGCCAAATTTAGATTGTAGTGGTTTCGTATTCATGTGTAAATCTAGATAGGATTCATGTTGTACATCGGGTTTACACCCAAGGGTTATTTTTAGTTATTTATATTTTTTATTTATGGATGTTGTACTATCTGTGACCCGACAACTTATTCGGGTATATTTTCCTTGTATGTACTCATTTCATTTTATTCTAGCACTTTCTTTTATCATGGTACTTGTGTACAATGTTACCTTTTGTAGTAGCGTTACATCGTTAGATTGATTTCCATTGTATGTTTTATTCAAATTTTAGCATCCATTTTTATTGTTTCGGTTAGTTAGCCTTACCTATTTTAGTATAGCCTGTTGATGCTGAGAATGAGCCATCTGAGATTTCTGATTTAATGTAGTATAGGGTTGGCCACCTACTATTATTTTAAGCGGGGTGTCACAGATGGTATCAGAGCATCAGGTTCTAGTGTCCTTAGGATATGTGCGGGTTTTCTGCGTTCCTCCGCAAACGTTCGTGATATAGACCCTTATTATTAGGATTATTATGTTCACTACATCAATCTTCTTCTGCGAGGTGTATTCACTTGAATGATGTTCTAACACAGTTGTTATCGTCTCAGACGTCGTAAATAATAAGTCATCCAGGAAGGGGAAATATAAGAGATGTAATACCTATAACAAATTTCGGTTACGCTTTGACTCGAGATATTTTCTTTCTGTGACTCAGGCGGAGATAAGGAGGACAATTCTAGCAGTGACTCAAGGTGATATAACTATTGTCGAGTAAGAAGGATAATTGAATCGAATGGAGAATTCGGTGATCGATAAAGTAAGTGTTAAGGATAAGCGAATTGTGAAGTCCTGGGGTGGTTTAGATTGAGGAATTAGCCAGTATATATAAGGAAAACCGATGTTATTGACTTTTACCAATATGAGGTGTGTGGTGTTGTCCCATTGTCTAGAGCATCGCCTTCTTGGAAGAGGGAGTAAGGAATTTGTAGACTCGGGTACATTGAGTAGGAGTGAAGGAGTTGTCAGGGGGTCACAATAGCGCCTTGTCCTTCAAGATGGTTAGGAATTATTTTCGGGAGGATGTGTCTTTGAGGAGAATTAGGCCTTAGGAAGAAGGGCTTGTTCTGGAAGGAGTAAAGGGACTCATGGATGAAGTGAAGCAATTGGATTGTGGAAGTATAAGTTAAAATACCTTTCTTTGGGTTTAGGTCACACTTTGTGTGATATTGGGAGCGTCACATGTAAGCTATTATGAGGGGTTAGTCGTTATAACCATAGGGTGTACAGAATTGCCTTCGAGGACGGAGTGAGCAAGTGTGGCTTGTGTATGGCATCTTTTGGGATAATAGATTGTTCACAATGAGCTAGTAGAGAGCTGTGCTATTGATTTTTGGAAGCGCATATTATTAAGGTTTGTTGAGTAGCGGTTATAAGGTTATTGTCTTATGGATAGGCTAGGGTAGGAAATTTTAGTATTCCAGTGAAGGAAGGACTTACTTTGTGGCAATGCTATAACGTAAAATAATTGTATAACTGAGAGGTTCAGAGTTTAGCAGATTTATTGTTGAGCAGGGAATTCAGCTCAGGGTTGTGCTAGTTTTAAGATCAAGTTGGTTGGTGAGAGTATAATATTTATTGGGGCGTTATGTCTTGTATATAAGATGTTTGATTGGTGTGTCGAAATGCATGCAATTATTTTATAACATGTTGTTATATAGGCCTTCGAGAAATATCTATGATTTGAAAATCATTTATAAAACCTTGATCCTGGTTCAACCGATCTCAATCCCCGACAAAGCTATATAGTAGGGTATTGGGAGGGTTCCTTATTTGGATTTCGCTTGCGAGACCTCCCCCGCATGAAGGTAGCGAATGTCAGGAATTGAGAAGAGTTCAACCATTGGAAATTTCAACTTTTTATATACTTAGTACGCTATTATAGATTAAGTTATTGAGAATTATATTATGATTTGAGGCTAGTGGAGCCAGGTTATGTGTTTTTATGAGTTAAGCTCGGAAACTGGGTGTATGGGCGCCCTGGGTAGATAGTATTACTTTAAAGTTATATGGTTTGATGTGAGAACTAGGAGAGAGAGTTATAGAGATGTTGAGGGTAGATGTAAGGACTAGATGAGATTCGAAGTCCTAGGCATAACTTAAATTTCGCGGACGAAATTCTTTTAAGGGGGAAGTATGTAATACCCCGTGACTTTGGGACTAAGAAATTAAATTTTCAGGAGAAATAAAAATTTATTTAAAACGGAGAATTTTAAAATTTAGAAAGTGAGGTCCAAAAAGTGAGGATGCTATAAAGTATTATGGATGACAATTTTGAGTGCGCCATCGATTCCAGATGGGTCGAGATAGTCAAAATAATTATCATTCGGTTTTATTTCGGCTTCGAAATATTTTTAAGTAAGTTTGACTCGAATTGGAGTAAACAAGTCATTTAAATTGTGTGTTACCATTTAAAAATGGGACTTATGTTATAAAGGTTTAAGAGGCTTACGGATCAGCTAATCTCATTTGTGAGAAAAAGAGAACAACCCTAGAGAAAAAGAAAGGAAGAGAGTAATAAGAAGAAAGGAAGAGAAAGAGAGGTAAATCTTGGAGGTTCCGACCAACACGCGATCTCGAGGATGATTAAACCCCTACAACTTTGAGGCAAGTGTTTAATCTTGCTAAATATTTCATTTGTGTATTTCATTTCATAATTTTTGGGAAAAAGAAGGGGATTTTGGGTATATATGTCAAACCCTACATTTTTGGGACCAAAACTTGAATTTGATGTTTATATATATGGGATTGATGACATAAAAATTGATGGGATGAGATGTAGGTTGGGTTTTTATGTGAGGAATATGATTGAGTTAAAAGTTGTGGGTTGGATGATAGTATTTGGGTATTTGGAGAGTTTGTTTTTATTCAAAAATGGAAATTGGACAAGACATTTGATATGGTCGGTCGATTGCGGTCAGGGGACCGGTCGACCGCGCCCTAAGGTAAGAGCCTACTGCTTTCTTCGTAATGTAAAATGTAGACCCGCGGTCGACCGGGGGTCTGGGACTGGTCGACCGGTCCTCTATTTTAAGCCCAAAATTGGGATTTTCTTCTATCGCTTTCTTTTTGGGGTTAAAGCATCATGACCTTCTTAGTGGATGTTTTATAGAGGGTTATGTTATTATATTTAGAGATTGGTGCCTTAGGGTGATTGGGGGCATTCGAACCTATGTTATAAATGGATTACGAGAGTATGATGCCTCTTTTAGTGTGTAAAGGATTGAGGGACTTAGCAATAGGTGGATTATCTTGAAGTGATGGTGGTGGGCTATCATGAAATAGTTATAAAATGTTGAGATAGTCCCTTTTTGTTTGTTTGTTTTAATAACAATTATTTCGAGGTATAGTGGGGAATCTCATTGAGGATGGAATTTCTATTTAGAGGTCATAAGTGAGTTTAGATATGATTTAAGGTTTAGGACTCTTTGGGAGAGTGGTGAGAGTATGGCGTCCTTATAGCGATAGGATTCTACTTAGGATATGATTTGGAGATCAATGAGAGGAAGGGATCGCGTATCCTTAGTGATGATAAACTCAAGGAATAAAATCGTGAACGTGGTAATGTTAAGGGTTCATAGGAGCAATGGAACCGTAGTTGGAATTGAGAGCGATGGGATCATACTATCAACTAGAATAGGGTGTGTTAAAAATCTAGTCGGGATAGTTGTCATATATCCGTATGTGTTTAAAAATGGGGATTCCAATTACGGATTTGATCTTGGAATGAATTTAAGATTTAGCTTGAGGTTTGTGGACTATTAGTTATGTGCATACCATTAGTCGGGGTTATTACTAGATATATCGATGTGCTTTCGAATATCGATGGAATGTGTAGTGATTATTACATGCGTTAAATTTCTGGTTGATAATCTTAATGCTGGATACATTGGAAGACTATTCATATCATAGGAGTAATGGATGGATATACTTCAAGTGAGGGATCGTATCTATAAAACGAATTAAGTTAATATGCTTGGAGTGACGACTAGTATAATGAGGAATAAGTTCATGTATAGCCGAGTTTATAAATCTCATACCTACGGACGAGAGATAGTATGTATATATGTGTATATGTGGATATATATATATATGTGTGTATAGATATGTATATACGTATGTACGTATGGCGTCAATATCTATACCGTGTGTGATGGTTTGATTATATGATGTGATCATATGGATTTATATATAGTGTGAATGAGATATATAGTTAATGTGTGAAGCATACCTGACACATGCTGTCATGGGATGTTACGCGATGAGGGTGAGCCCCTGGCTTGAGGATTAGGGTGCGGATATTCCTTATGTCATAGTTGTCCATTGTTATATGTGTGATTTTATATTTTTTGGTGCTGAGAAGTCTTGGGTATGAGTCGTTCTCACTTGTCAGGTAGGAACTATGACCGCTTCCCATACGTAATGATTGATTTTGTTGTCGTGGAAGTGTGATAATAGTCCGATAGGTGGTGACCCCAGGAGAAAGTGAGTAATTCCTGGAAGATGATAACATGGTGCAGTATTTTGGCATCCTCTAGCCGTTTATGTTATATGTATTACAGAGTGTACATTATGTGGGTTATGTATACGTGGTTGTAGGAATGAATGATTGCTTATATATATATATATATATATATATATATATATATATATATATATATATATATATATATATATATATATATATATATATATATTTGTATATCCTATAGGTGAAGGGTATATGAAGTTTCTATGATGTACATCTTGGGTGATTTTGGTGTACTAGTTCATTGGGGTTGAAGGATTGTACTTAGAGACAATTACGGTCATGTCAACCCAAGGATATAATAGTCATTCTAATTATGTTCTTAGATAATAATTTATAATTTGAGCAGTTGTGTAATAGAATTTGTGTGGACGACATAATGGATCCGTACGATCAACATTGTCAGTGAGTAGTGTAATGGGGGGGGGGGGGGGTTCCTTATTTGGATTTAGCTTTGCGAGATGCCCTGTGCACGAAACGCAGTACAATGTTGAGAGTGGAGAGAAGTTTTGTCCTTATTAACTATATGTATGTTATTTAGAGAATAAACTCTTAAATTGAAGCCTAATGTTAATGTGTAACGTATGTAGACTTATAATTGGTTTAAGTTAATAAATGGTATCACGAGAGCCTAGTAAGGCTTATGTGTGTATATATTTAAGTGGGGTTAGAATGAAAAGGATTCTTTGGTTATGTTAAGATGGCGGGTCATGTCGCTATGGGCCATGAGTAGAGTGAGGTAGGTTGTCCTTAAATGGATCGGGTAACTTAATTAAGGTTCCAGGACACGATTAGGTGCGCACTGTAGATGAGAGGTGAGTTGTGGGTTTCACGAGAGTGCGACTCCACTTTAATTATGAAATAGTGAATTTAGATTATTATGCACGGTTAACACACTTATTAAAAAATTTTACACCTCGGGCTCTGACCCGTTTGTATTTTTATTTTGCTATATATATATATATATATATATATATATATATATATATATATACACACACACATATATATATATATATATATATATATATATATATACTATTTACCATAGGTGTCCTATCGCGTGAATACCGGATGCTTTTCTGTCCAGAGTCTTAGGAGCCGTAGCAAATACGGACTGTTACGGGATTTAGATTGTCGTCGCTTACCATTCCTTTGTAAATCTAGATAGGATTCATGTTGTACATCATGTTTACACCCAAGGGTTATTTGTAGTTATTTATATTTCTTCTTTATGGATGTTGTACTATCTGTGACCTGACAGCTTATTCGGGTATATTTTCCTTGTACGTACTCATTTCATTTTAT
Organism: Sambucus nigra; assembly: GCA_949130495.1. Taxonomy (NCBI): domain Eukaryota; kingdom Viridiplantae; phylum Streptophyta; class Magnoliopsida; order Dipsacales; family Adoxaceae; genus Sambucus; species Sambucus nigra. The sequence goes on from OX422224.1 coordinate 258,432,318, forward strand.
TCTAGCACTTTCTTTTGTCATGGTACTTGTGTACAATGTTACCTTTGCTAGTAGTGTTACATCGTTAGTTTGATTTCCATTGTATGTTTTATTCAAATTTTGGCATCTGCTTTTATAGTTTCGGTTAGTTAGCCTTATCTATTTTAGTATTGTTTGTTGATGATGAGAATGAGCCATCTGAGATTCCAGATTTAATGTAGTATAGGTCTGGCCACCCGCTATTATTTTAAGCAGGGTGTCACAGATGGTATCAGAGCATCAGGTTCTAGTGTCCTTAGGATATGTGCGGGTTTTCTGCGTTCCTCCGCAAGAGTTTGTGATATAGAGCCCTATTATTAGGATTGTTGTGTTCACTATGTCTATCTTCTTCTGCGAGGTGTATTAACTTGAATGACGTTCTGACGCAGTTTTTCTCGTCTCAGACGTGGCAAATAATAAGTCAGACAGGAAGGGGAAAGATGAGATATGCAATACCCATAACAGATTTTGGTTACGCTTTGACTGGAGATATTTCTTTCCGTGATTTAGGCAGAGATAAGGAGGAGAATTCTAGCGGTGACTCAAGGTGATATAACGGTGGTCGAGTATGAAGGAGAATTGACTCGAATAGACAATTCGGTGACCGATAATGTAAGTGTTGAGGATAAGCGAATTGTGAAGTCCTCGGGAGGTTTAGATTGATGAATTAGCCAGTATTTTTAGGAAAAATGATGTTGCTAACTTTTACCGATGTGAGGTGTGTGGTGTTATCCCATTGTCTGGAGCATCGCCTTCTTGGAAGAGGGAGTAAGGAATTTGGAGACTTGTGTCCAGTGAGTAGGACTGAAGGAGTTATCACGGGGTCACAATAGCGCCTTGTCCTTCAAGATGGTTAGGAAGGATTTTCGAGAGGATGTCTCTTTGAAGAGAATTAGGCCTTAGGAAGAAGGGCTTGTTCTGGAAGGAGTAGAGGGACTCAGCGATGAAGTGAAGCAATTGAATTATGGAAGTATAAGTAACAATAACTTTCTTCGGGTTTAGGTCACGCTTTGTGTGGTATTGGGAGCGTCGCATGTAAGGTATTATGAGGGGTTAGTCGTTATAACCATAAGGTGTACAACATTTCCTTCGAGGAAGAGTGAGCAAGTGTGGCTTGTGTATGGCATATTTTGGGATAATAGATTGTTCACAATGAGCTAGTAGAGAGTTGTGCTTTTGATTTCGGGAAGCGCAGATTGTTAAGGTTTGTTGAGTAGTGGTTATAAGGTTATTGTCTTATGTATAGGATAGGGCAATAAATTTTAGTATTCCAGTGAAGGAAGGACTTAATTTGTGGCAATGCTGTAATGTAAAGGAATTGTATAACTAAGAGGTTCAGAGTTTTGCAGATTTATTATTGAGCAGGGAATTCAGCTCAGGGTTGTGCTAGTTTTAAGATCAAATTGGTTGGTGAGAGTACTGTATTTATTGGGGCGTTATGTCTTGTATATAAGGTGTTTGATTAGTGTGTCGAAATGCAAACAATTATTTTATAGTATGTTGTTATATAGGCCTTCGGGCAATATCTATGATTTGAAAATATTTTATAAAACCTTGATCCTGTTTCAACCGATCTCAATCCCCGATAAAGCTACATTGTAGTGTATTAGGAGGGTTCCTTATTTGGATTTCGCTCGCAAGACCTCCCCCACATGAAGGTAGTGAATGTCAGGAATTGAGAAGAGTTCAACCATTGGAAATTTCAACTTTTTATATACTTAGTACAATATTATAGATTAAGTTGGTGAGAATTATATTACGATTTGAGGCTAGTGGAGCCAGGTTATGTGTTTTTATGAGTTGAGCTCGAAAACCGGGTGTATGGGCGCCCTGGGTAGCTAGTATTACTTTAGAGTTATATGGTTCAATGTGAGAACTAGGAGAGAGAGGTATAGAGATGTTGAGGGTAGATGTATGGACTAGATGAGATTCGAAGTGGTAGGCATAATTTAAATTTTGCGGACGAAATTCTTTTAAGGGGGGAAGTATGTAATACCCCGTGACTTTGGGACTGACAAATTTAATTTTCAGGAGAAATAAAAATTTATTTAAAATGGAGAATTTTAAAATTTGGAAAGTGAGGTGCAAAAAGTGAGGATGTTATAAAGTATTCTGGATGACAATTTGAGTGCGCCATCGATTCCGGATGGGTCGAGATAGTCAAAATGACTGTCATTGGGTTTTAATTTGGCTCCGAAATATTTTTAAGTAAGTTTGACTCGAATTGGAGTAAACGTGTCATTTAAAGTGCGTGTTACCATTTAAAACTGGGACTTATGTTTTAAAGGTTTAAGAGGCTTACAGATCAGCCAATCTCATTTGTGAGAAAGAGAGAAAAGCCCTAGAGAAAGAGAAAGGAAGAGAGTAAGAAGAAGAAAGGAGGGAAATCTTGGAGGTTCCGGCCAACACGCGATCTCGAGGATGATTCAACCGCTTTGAGGCAAGTGTTTAATCTTGATAAATATTTCATTTGTGTATTTCATTTCATAATTTATGGGCAAAAGATGGGTATTTTGGGTATATATATCAAACCCTAGATTTTTGGGACTAAAACTTGAATTTGATGTTTATATATATGGGATTGATGACATAAAAATTGATGGGATGTGATGTAGGTTGGGTTTTTATGTGAGGAATATGATTGAGTTAAAAGTTGAGGGTTAGATGATAGTATTTGGGTATTTGGAGTGTTTGGCTTTGTTCAAAAATGGAAATCGGCCAAGACATCAGGTATGGGCGGTCGACCGCGGTCAAGGGACCGGTCGTCCGCTCCCTAAGGGAAGAGCCTACTGCATTCTTTGTAATGAAAAATTTAGACTTGCAGTCGACCGGAGGTCTACGACCGGTCGATCGTTCCTCTGTATTTATCCCAAGAATGGGATTTTCTTCTGTCGCTTTCCTTTTGGGGCTAAAACTTCACGACCTTCTTAGTGGATGTTTTATAGAGGGTTATGTTATTATATTTAGAGATTGGTGCCTTAGGGTTATTAGGGGCATTCAAACCTATGTTATAAATGGATTACGAGAGTATGATGCCTCTTTTAGTATGGAAATGATTGATGAACTGAGTGATAGGCGGATTATCTTGAAGTGATGGTGGTTGGCTATCATGAAATAGTTATAAAATGTACAGATAGTCCCTTTTTGTTTATGTGTGTTTTAATAAAAAATATTTTGAGGTATAGTGTGGAATATCATTAAGGATGGAAGTTCTATTTAGAGGTCATAAGTGAGTTTAGATATGATTTAAGGTTTAGGACTCCTTAGGAGAGTGGTGAGGGTATGGCATGACATTGTAGGCCGATATTTGTGCCGAATCCTTATAGCGATAGGATTCTATTTAAGATATGATTTGGAGATCAATGAGAGGCAGAGATCGCGTATCCTTAGTGATGATAAACTCAAGGAATAAAATCATGAACGTGGTAATGTTAAGGTTTCATAGGAGCAATTGAACCGTAGTTGGAATTGAGAGCGATGGGATCATACTATCAACTAGAATAGGGTGTGTTAAAAATCTAGTCGGGATAGTTGTCATATATCCGTGTGTGTTTAAAAATGGGGATTCCAATTACGGATTGAATCTTGGAATGAATTTAAGATTTAGCTTGAGGTTTGTGGACTATTAGTTATGTGCGTACCATTAGTCGGGGTTATTACTAGATATATCGATGTGCTTTCGAATATCGATGGAATGTGTAGTGATTATTACATGCGTTAAATTTCTGGTTGATAATCTTAATGCTGGATACATTGGAAGACTATTCATATCATAGGAGTAATGGATGGATATGCTTCAAGTGAGGGATCGTATCTATAAAACGAATTAAGTTCATATGCTTGGAGTGACGACTAGTATAATGAGGAATAAGTGCATGTATAACCGAGTTTATAAATCTCATACCTACGGACAGAGATAGTGTGTATATATGTGTATATGTGGATATATATATGTGTATTGATATGTATATATATGTGTACGTATGGCGTGAATATCTATACCGTGTGTGATGGTTTGATTATATGATGTGATCATATGGATGTATATATAGTGTGAATGATATATATATATATACTTAATTTGTGAAGCATACCCGACACATGCTATCAAGGGAAGTTACGCGATGAGGGTGAGCCCCTGGCTTGAGGATCAGGGCGTGGTTGTTCCCCAGGTCATAGTCGTCCAGTTTTATATGTGTGATTTTATAATTTTTGAGGCTGAGAAGTCTTGGGTATGAGTCGTTTTCACTTGTCGGGTAGGAACTATGACTGTTTCCCATACCTTATGATTCATTTTGTCTCCATGGAAGTGTGATAATAGTCTGATAGGTGGTGACCCCAGGAGAAAGTGAATAATTCCTGGAGGATGTTATCATGGTGCAGTATTTTGGCATCCTATAGCCGTTTATGTTATGTGTATTACACATTGTACATTATGTGTGTTACGTATACGTGGTTATAGGAATGAATGATTTCTTATATATATGTTTAGAGTAAATATATACAAATATTTGTATATCCTCTTGGTGAAGGGGATACGAAGTTTCTATGATGTACATCTTGGGTGATTTTGGTGTACTAGTTCATTGGGGTTGAAGTATCATACTTAGAGACAATTACGGTTATGTCAACCCAAGGATTTAATAGAGATTCTAATTATGTTCTTAGATAGTAATCTATAATTATAGTAGTTGTGTAATAGAATTTGTGCTGATGACATAATGGATCCCTACGATCAATATTGTCAAGGAGTAGTGTATCGGGAGGAGGGGGTCCTTGCTTGTATTTCGCTCTATGAGACGCCCCACGCACGAAACGCAGTGCAATGTTGAGAGTGGAGAGAAGTTTTGTCCTTATTAACTGTATGTATGTTATTTATAGAATAAACTCTTATATTGAAGCCTAATGTTAATGTGTAACATATTTAGACTTATAACTGGTTTAAGTTAATAAATGGTATCACGAGAGCCTAGTAAGGCATATGTGTGTAATATTTAAGTGGGGTTAGAATGAAAATGATTCTTGGGTTATGTTAAGATGGCGGGTCATGTGGGTATGAGCCATGTGTATAGTGAGGTAGGTTGTCCTTAAATGGGTCGGGTAACTTAATTAAGGTTTCAGGACACGATTACGTGCGTACTGTAGATGAGAGGTGAGTTAGGGGTTTCACTAGAGTGCGATTCCACTTTAATTATGAAATAGTGCATTTAGATTTGTTATGCACGGTTAACACACTTGCTAAATATTTTTAAAACTCGGGCTCTGACCCGTTTGTATTTCTCTTTTGCTATATATCTATTACTGTTTACCACAGGTGTCCTACCGCATGGATACCAAATGCTTTTCTATCCAGAGTCTTGGGAGCCGTAGCAGATGTGGATTGTTGCGGGATTTAGATTGTAGTCGCTTCCTATTCCTATGTAAATCTAGATAGGATTCATGTTGTACACCGGGTTTACACTTAAGGGTTATTTGTAGTTATTTAAAATTCTTCTATATGGATGTTGTACTGTCTGTGACCCGACATCTTATTCGGGTATATTTTCCTTGTATGTACTCATTTCATTTTATTCTAGCACTTTCTTTTGTCATGGTACTTGTGTACAATGTTACCTTTGCTAGTAGTGTTACATCGTTAGTTTGATTTCCATTGGATGTTTTCTTTAAATTTTGGCACCCGCTTTTATAGTTTCAGGTAGTTAGCATTATCTATTTTAGTATAGTCTGTTGATGCTGAGAATGAGCCATCTGAGATTCCCAATTTAATGTAGCATAGGGCTGACCACCCGTTATTATTTTAAGCGGGGTGTCACATGTTCCATCCCTATGCCAAAGGAAAGCCCGTGGAACCAGCCTCTAAGATACAAATATACCAATCACACATGGATATATGTATTCGTATCATATTATATATATTATAATCACATCGTATATATAATATATATCACTACTCAAATATATATATGGCTATAATTACAAATCTCATATAGCGATAGCGAATAACCCAGAATGTTCCCATTCGTAATAATATTTAAGTATTCACACACTTAAAATACTAATTCCATAAGTATTCTCTTACTTAAATATAACTCTCACCTTAATGACTTTAAGGATTTATATATAAACCTGAATATACAAATTCGTACTAACTAGATAAGTATACTATCAACGTATCTTAATTCCATAGGCATCGCAGCTGCTATAATAACCGTCATCAATAGTCCCAAATTCCATCATAGTCTCCTCGTAGGATTTAATCAATTAGTCAACATATAATTTTATTCTCTACGCGCACAATTATCTATATATAATCGCTCGCCGAAATACTCCCTCGGGTGTTACTCATCCCGAACACCCCTAAATAAATAAGTCCTGGATTTTACTCAATTAACCCAAGTGTTGATGTAAAAAACTAGATCACTCTAATTCTTCAATCACAGATAAATAAATAAGACAAAGATTTTTAAAGTGGTTCGGCTAGGAATAAAGCCTACGTCCACTGTTATGTTATTGCTGAGTGTTTGTGGAATTCTTGATTACAAATTCTCTCAAGAAATTCCCCTCCCTTTGAATGGGATTGATACAAGGTATTTATAGCCTCAAGGCTGTACATGAAAGGTCCAATACATTAAATGATATACATATGAATGGGTAATACATTTAATGCAGCGTGTGCGTCAAGAATCTAATGAATAGTTGAACAGTTGTCCGTCTGATAATTGATGACACGGCCGAGGTGCAGTTCGGACCGCCTTAGTTGCTCGTTGATCAAGAGTTCCTCGGAGTGCTTAGAGTATCTCGGGATGAAAGAGTTCCTCGGATGGAGTTCCTCGGCATGATAGAGCTCCTCGGTGTATTCTCGTTGCTCGGTACCGACCATGGTTGTTCAGTAAATGATCTTCCTCGCTGTTATTGTGCCACGTAGATTGACACGTGTCTTCATACTATTCGTCCACATCAGCATATTAATTTTGGTATCAACAGAAGCCCCCAATGTTTCATATTTCGAATTTTGAGGAGTATGGGACATTCTTTCTCGGTATATGGTAATATTAAATGACCTTCCTGGGTTTTAGGAGCATTGTATTCAAATTTCCTTCTCATTTCGCAGTTTCCGCCTTTTTTACAAGCGCTTCGATCTTCGTGCAACTTTTGTCTTTTTAGCCGCCGGAAGTTCAATAGTTTCTTTTTAGTAATCATTTCTTTCACCGCTTCCCAATGCAAAGTATTTAAACTCCTTTGGTAACCATACCGTCGTCTACACTTTCCATTTTTCTGCATTCAAGTTTTCTATTCTCTTCCTCTCTCTTGTGTGTTCATCATTGTTTCCGTTCGTTGTCAACATATCTCCTTTCTTTCTGTAAGATCTTCTTCTTTTCTTCTGCATCTCTTTTATTCAATATGGTTTATATTGTTGAATCTGCTGAGAAATTTCGTTCTGACTTTTCCATTCCTTCTTGGGTAACTCTAGAGGTTCTTTCTGAGCCTTTAGATTACTTTCGATTGGCTGAGGGACATTGGTTCCCCAGTCTTTTCATTGCTGAATGTGGTTTTTCTTTTCCCCCAAACTCATTATGTCTTGAGTTTTGTCAATATTTTGATCTTGTTCCTGCAAAAATAGCCCCCAATTCATGGAGAATAATTAACGGGGTGCACAAGTTAAATCTAACTCATGGGACTCGTATAGGGATCCCAGAAATCATGTACTGCTATAAATGGGCCACTTTAGATAATATTTATTATTTAAAAACTAGGTTTTTAAATAGAGCCCTTGTAGTTAACCTCCCTGATTCAAATAGAGATTATTTTGAGCATGGGTTGGTCATAAAAAATTGGCAACACGCGCCTTTATCTGGGAATGAAGTATACAACGGTCCCAGATGCCCCCCATACGGCAATGGGATAGGTTTATTTTTCATTTTTATTTTACTTATGAAATTGCGTATTCATCATGTTTGACAAAATGTATGACTGAGATTTATGTATTTATTTGCAGTTGATAGTAAAAGAAAAACTCCAAAAGAGTCGGAAGTGAATATCAAGCATTTAAAACTTATCTGGAATTTGCATAAGACGATTGCAGACGAGCATATTAGATCTGCATCATATTTGCTGCAGTATAAGAGCTACACAACCTCTTATACTGCTCGCCCTGTTGAACCAGCTTCAACACCAGAAAGTTCATCTTCAGATTCTCATATCCCCCTATCTCAGAGAATGGACAAGAAAAGAGCTCCTCCTGCTCTATTTGGCGACACTTCTTCTGCTGTTGGAGCCCAGAAAGGCAAAATTGACGTCCCGGAGGGGACTAAAAAAGTAGATGCTGGTTCCTCCAAAATTGCCGAGAAGCCCCCGGTGGCCCCGAGCAAGAAAGATGCTCCTGCTGATGTAATTGCCATCTCTCCGACCAAGACTTCTTCCTTGGTTGATGCTACTGACCGTCCTTTGAAGAGATTGAGGAAATCATCCTCGGTTAATCTTGCTGGGACTGCACCTTCTCTACCCGCTGGTGGTAGTAGTATTTCAAAAATCATTCTTCCGAGCTCTTCAACGAGCTCAGTTATACCTGAGGTTCTCGGGGTTGATGAAAAGATTCCTAGGGATACACTGACATCCCTAGCTGCTCGCCATCTTTCTTCAGTAAATTTCTCATACCTTTGATCTTTATCTCTTTTTCCTGAACTTTTGTATTTGTGTTGACTCTATTGTTTTTCTTATCTTTCAGCTGGTGAATTGTTTCAATACCATCGTGAAGAAAGATCAAGCTATTAAAGCTTCCACTTCCTCGTCCGATGTTGACGATGCTTTGTTGGGTTTAACCCAATCTGTGAAGGAATCTCACCAACAGTACATCGAGGAGAAAACTGTTTGGGAGAAAAATTGGCTGTGGCTGAGGCTGATAAGATGAAGATGGCTGAAACCTCCAAGAATTTGGAGGAAAAAATTAAAGATCTGGAAGTTAAACATCAGGAATCTGATGGTAAATTGAAGAAGGCAGAAGAAGAAATATCTACTCTGCGAGATATTAAGGTTAAGAAAGAGGAACTGGAGGTGAAGCTTTCCTCGGAGAAATCGAGGAGAAAAGTTGCAATCAAGAAACATTTCAGTGTTGGTTGGGAGAAAGGATGGGAGAGAGGGATAGCTGCAATGACATCCCAAGTCCAATATGGGGAGTTGAAATACTTCTATGATGGTTGGGTAGCTGCTCTGCAAGAGTTAAAAGTCCAAGATGATTCTGAGCTATTCCAACGGCATCTCCCTGGTCCTCCTCCACCAATTGTGGAAGAAGAAGAAGATGAACCTGCTTCAGATGAATCTTCCATGGCTATGGGCGATCAAATTTCTGCCTCTCAACCATCTGCCATCGAGGACATTTCCTCCATGCCTCCTCCTCCCGAGAAGACTTCTACCGATCAAGCTGTAGTTATCACCGAGCAACCGAGCTCCTCGTCCCAGCCTCCCGAGAAAGTCTTGGGGGACAAGGAAAAGGTGTGAAGTTGTTCGGCAGCCTTTCTGTATTTCCTTGTAATCGAACGATGTAACTTTTTGCTGATCTAATAAAATATATCTTTGCTCATCTCTGTTGTTGATAACTTGTTTTTGTTGATTGTTGTCTTTTTCTTGTCATTAGTTTGTTGCTAGAATGGAATTGATCTCTTCTCATGATACCGAGCTGATGCAGCAATGTCATCAATACTATAAGGCTGGTCATACAGATCTTAGTACATCTGAAATTGTTGATATCCTCGGTCACGATGCTTCAGAGCAGGCTATTGAAGCTTATCAATACTTGAAAGCTTTACTCGACCGAGCAGTAGCCAACAATGTTGCTTACTATGAGTTGATTGAAGAGCTTAATGGTTCCTTAAAGGATCTTCAAAATCAACATAACGAATCAATGGCTTTGTTACATGAAGATTATAAAAATAGATACCAGCAGCTCTCTTCAGAAACAGGCCACAAGAAAATCATTGCTGGGTATGACGTCAGGGAGAGGACTCTAAAAGGTGAAATTGAAGCTTGTAGACAAATCGCTGAGATCCTGGAGCAAGAAAATAACAATTTGCAGAAGAAATTAGCTCAGTATGAATCTGCTGCTTCATCCTCTACTGCATTAATACCAGTCACTGATGAAGGTTTTTCGTTTCTAGAGGTTGAAAACGCCAAACTAAGGCAAGAGTTGGATGACTTGAAAAAGTCTATTATTCCTGTGACTGCTCGGGGACGAGGAAGGAGTTCTCGGGGACGAGGAATAATCGTCGAGGAGCAGAGTTCTCCAGTTGCTTCTCAGAGCCGATCAAGAGTTCTTAGCCGTAGTGTTGAAGAATCTCGCACCCAATCTACTCTGGAAACTCAAGCATTCCAACTAAATGTTAAGGATCGTGCTCTGTCTGATTTGTCTAAGAAAAATTTATCTTTAGAGGATCAATTGGCTGCGATGAAGTCTGATCTGAATAATAAAGATGCTCTTATCAAGAACTTTCTCGAGCAAGTAGATAGATTAACTTTCCAATTCCATAAACAGCCTCGGGAGTTCTGGAATGCAGGCTATAATGAAGCTCTTTATCATTTGGATGACCGCCTTGAAAATGCTAACAACGAAGGTTATAAGCAGGGATGGTTGAACGCCCTGGGTGTATTAAAATTGGAACAAGGTCATTATTTATGGGATTATCATGCTCCTGGATTGCTAGACTTGCCTGTTCCTCCCTATAAATTGGATATGGCATGGATTCCTGCTCGCTCCATTCCTCGGAGTTTGATCTCTAAATATCTTGGTGATTATAACCTTCATTCTCAAGTTGAAGTATCTCGTCCTGAGCACCTGTTGGACACTCCTACAATAATGAATGTCAGAATGCTGAAGGATATGAACTTTATTAATTCTCCTCTTTGTCTAGAGGATCCTCCTGCTGGCGAGGAACCTGTCTCAAAGGACAAAGGAAAAAAACCAATAGAGTAGGAATCTTTAATGTAATAATTAGCACATACATGTAACATGTAATACATTTTTATCTTAATGAAAGAATTTCATTTTCTGTTTTGCCAATAGCTATTTTTCTGTTTGCAAATTATATGATTCATCAACCAAATTAGAATTTATAATAAGCATAAATTGTTCAAAATTGTTTCCAACCAACCAAGGTGGATAAATAATGTTTGTCGACCAACCACAGTTGATGGGTTTCTATCCCCGACCAACCATACTTGGTTCAATTTTCAAATATAAACATATGTCCGACCAACTAAGGTCAATACTTTTATCCTCGTCGACCAACTACAGTTAGTGAGTTTTTATCCCCGACCAACCATACTTGGTACAGTTTGGAATATTTTGTTCTTTAAAGAACTTTTTGTAATAATGTTACCTCCCGACCAACATAAGCTGTAATGCGAGAGTATATAAAGTCTTACCAACCGTAGTTGATCATGCTGGTCTACACCTCCTAATCAAAGGAGTAGTAGGGTTCTTTCGAACTTTTTGGCTCCTTGGAGCATGTCCTCCTAACCAAAGGAGGTTGGCTACTTATAGCACTTTTGCTCCGTAGAGCGCTCCGGAGAGCTTATCCTCCTAACCAAAGGAGGTTGGCTACTTATAGCACTTTTGCTCCGTAGAGCGCTCCGGAGAGCTTATCCTCCTAACCAAAGGAGGTTGGCTACTTATAGCACTTTTGCTCCGTAGAGCGCTCCGGAGAGCTTATCCTCCTAACCAAAGGAGGTTGGCTACTTATAGCACTTTTGCTCCGTAGAGCGCTCCGGAGAGCTTGACTCCGTAGAGCATGGCTCCGTAGAGCATGACTCCGTAGAGCAGTCTTCTTCTTGTCAAGCAGTGTAGTGTTCAACACTAATATTCCCCGAAAAACTTTCAACAGAAAGAAAATGGTGAACCATCCTCGTTTTATTCATAATGAAGGAAATACTTTACATTTTTCATTACTGATAATACTTTCGCAGGTGTTCAGCATTCCATGCATTCTGAAATTCTTCTCCTTCTAGAGTTGCTATTCTGTAGGTTCCAGGTCGAACAACCTCTGTAACTCGGTAAGGTCCATGCCAGTTTGCTTCCAGTTTATTCTGTTTCTGAATGACTTTCTTCAGCACATAATCACCCTCCTTCAAATCGCATTTCTTCACCCTTTTGTTGTAGAACAGAGCTGTTCGTTGTTGATAAGCAGCATTCCTAATGGCTGCCTCTTCTCTTACTTCTTCGAGCATATCCAAATCCATTCTTCTCATCAAGTCACTGATCGGAGAGTTGAAATTCAGCACTCTATGCGTTGGGAGACCCAACTCGGCCGGTATCACAGCCTCACTCCCAAATGCCAGCATATATGGTGATTCTCCAGTTGCTGCTCGGGGAGTTGTTCGGTAGGCCCATAATACTGATTGGAGCTCATTAATCCAATTTGCTTTAGCTTCACTTAGCCTCTTTTTCAACCCATTCAGTAATGTTCTGTTCGTCACTTCAGTCTGTCCATTGCTTTGGGGATGGCCTGGTGCTGAATGAAACTTCAAAACGTTCGACTGATGACAATAGGCAGCAAATTCTTCATTATCAAATTGTGTTCCATGATCTGTGATGAAAGCATGAGGGAGACCATATCGACAAATGATATTCTTCCATACAAACTGGTATACCTTCTCGTACGTCATATTGATAAGAGGCTCAGCTTCCACCCACTTAGTAAAATAGTCCACTGCAACTACGAGATACTTGAATCTTCCTCGGGTGGTCGGCAGTGGTCCAACCAAATCAATTCCCCACATGGCAAATGGCCAAGGGGAAGTTATTGGTGTTAGCAATGCTTGTGGAGTTCGTCGGATGGAGGAAAAACGTTGGCACTTGTCACATTTCTTGGCATAGGCCATACAATCAGCCCTCATTGTCGGCCAGTAATATCCCTGCGTCATCACTCTTTGTAAAAGTGTTCGACCTGCTACATGAGCTCCACAAGATCCTTCATGGATTTCTTCAATCAATTCTTTCACCTCGGTAGGATGTACACATCTCTGCAAACCTGCCATAATTCCTCGTCTATACAAAATACCATTAGTTAATACATACCGAGCAGCTTTATACTTCAGTTTCTTGGCAGCGAGTTTGTCCTCCGGTAATTCGCCCTCTTCAACATATTTCCTGATTGGATCCATCCAAGATGGTCCTAAATCAAGGGTAATCACATTCGTTGTCAGATCTCCATCTATGCTCCGACCTTCTAATACTTCAATCGGTATGGTTCTTCGCATCTCGGTACGAGTAGCTGATGCTAGTCGGGCCAGTGCATCTGCTTGTGCATTCTCCATCCTCGGTATTCTCACCAATTGAATGGCCTCAAATTCTGTCAACAATTTCATCACCTTTGCATGATATTTGATCATTAAATCTCCTTTAACCGCATACATTCCCATCATCTGATACACAATTAATTGAGAATCACTGAATACCATCATTTGTTGTGCTTCCATAGTCTTTGCTAGATTAAGACCTGCTATCATGGCCTCATACTCCGCTTCATTGTTAGAGGCTTTGAATTGGAATCGCAAAGCATATTCCATGTCAATCTCGTCTGGAGTGATCAAAACAATTCCTGCTCCACAACCAGCTGTGCAGGATGATCCATCTACATATAATCTCCATGTAGGTATTTCGTTTTCAAATTTCTTATCTGTCAGAGTTCCTCGATAAAATATCTGCTGTTTTCTTCCATCATCCCCCGGTATCTTTCGCTCCTCGTCAGTCATCTGCTCGTACTCTTTTACCAACCGTGGCTGGTCTGAGTTTGAATATAATGATTTCTCTACATCCACAAGTCCTTTTACCAACCTTGGTTGGTTTGGACCTATTTCTGCTGATCCTGTATCGTTCACAGGTAGGTCAGCAAATGTTTCTGTTGATCCTGTATCGTCCACAGGTAAACCAGCAGGCATCTTTTGCTCCTCGGGGGTATCAGGGTATGTGAACTCTGCTATAAAATCTGCTACAGCCTGCCCCTTCAATGATGATCTGGGCTCATAGACAATATCATATTCACCAAGTTCTACTGCCCAGTACATCAGTCTCCCTGATTTTTCTGGCTTATGGAGGGCTTGTCTCAATGGCATATCAGTATAAACGATGATGGTATGGGCTTGGAAATATGGCCTCATTCTTCTACTTGCTTCAATTAGTGCCAATGCCAATTTTTCTAGCCTTGGGTACCTGATTTCTGCACCTCGGAAAGCCTTACTTGTGTAATAAATTGGCTTCTGGACTCCATTCTCCAATCTGATCAACGCTGAACTAACTGCGTTCTCTGATACTGCCAAATACAAATACAACTTTTCTCCTGTTATTGGTCTTGACAACAGTGGAGGTGCTCCCAAATATTTCTTCAAGTCTTGAAAAGCTTTTTCACATTCCTCATTCCATTCAAAGGTTTTTCGAAGTGTTTTGAAGAATGGTATGCATTTATCAGTTGCTCGAGATACAAATCTGTTGAGCGCTGCAACTCGTCCGGTAAGACTCTGCACTTCTTTCTTCGTCGTCGGAGATCGCAGCCCTAGAAGAGCTTTGATCTTATCTGGATTTGCCTCAATACCTCGCTGATTGACGATGTATCCGAGGAACATTCCTTCTCGTACTCCAAAGGTGCACTTCGTCGGGTTAAGCTTCATTTGGTATTTATCCAATTGATCAAAAGTTTGACTCAAGTCAACCAAATGATCAGTAGCTTTCTTGCTTTTAGTGAGCATGTCATCGACATAGACCTCCATGTTGCGGCTGATTTGTTCAGTAAAAACCTTGTTCATCAACCGCTGATATGTTGCACCTGCATTTTTTAAACCAAAAGGCATAACATTATAACAATAAGTTCCCCTAGGGGTAATAAAAGAAGTACTTTCCCTGTCTTCAGGTTTCATTTTGATCTGGTTGTAGCCAGAGTAAGCATCCATGAAGCTGAGTAGCTCGTGTCCCGAGGTGGCATCCACTAGTTGATCAATTCTGGGCAATGGAAAATGATCCTTGGGGCATGCCTTATTGAGATCGGTGAAATCGACACACATTCTCCATTTGTTGTTTTTCTTCTTTACCATCACCACATTAGCCAACCAATCTGGATATTTTACATCTTCAATGAATTGGGCTTTCTGGAGTTTCTCGACTTCCTCCTGTATGGCCTGGTTCTTCTCGGGACTAAACACCCTTCTTCTCTGCTTTACAGGTTTAATCTCCTTATTCACATTGAGTTCATGACATAAGAAGTTTGGATCTATTCCTGGCATGTCTTCATGACTCCAAGCAAAAGTATTTTTCCTATTCTTCAAGAAAGCTATCAACTCCTCTTTTATCGACATATCCAACGATGAACCTATCTGGGTTATTCGTTCAGGATGTTCGTCGTCCAAAATAACGTTTTCTGTAGATTCCATCACCTGTCCTTTTACAAGTTGAGATTCATCCCTGGGATCAAGAGTTTCAATTTCTGTACCTTCCTCCACCTGGTAAGTAGTAGTCTTTTTCATCGATCCTTCTAGTTCTTCTTGCTCGGCCGACGAGTAATAGCATTCCCGAGCTACTTTTTGATCACCTTTCACCACTCCAACTCCAAAATTTGTTGGGAATTTCAAACATTGATGTACTGTAGAAGGAACGGCTTCGAACTTCTTCAATCCAACTCTTCCCATGATGATGTTGTAGGCTGACTGCACATTCTTATCCATCACAAAGAATCGTATTCTTTCTGTTCGACAAACAGGCCAGGTTCCAATGAATATATCCAACTTGATCGTCCCAAGTGGAAAAACTTTCTCGCCAGCAAAACCCAGAAGGGGTCTGTGATAAGGTTCCAATTGAGATAATTTCAAATTCAGGCTATCAAAGCATGAATAGTACATGATGTCTGCCGAACTACCATTATCTACCAACACCCTTGAAATGATCACGTCCTTCATTCTCATTTTGATTACCAAAGGATCATCATGAGGGTAAAGAACACCTGCCAGGTCATTTTTTGAAAAACCAATTACTAGCTTCTCTTTGTTTACCTTCCTCGGACGATCATCCTCGGCCAGATTTATTCGCTGAATATATGAGCAAGCTTGAGCCTCTCCGAGATAAGCTTTTCTTTCTGCAGTAAGGTCTCCTCCTCCTGCATCTCCCCCTGTAATAACGTTACAATGAAATGATCCAAAACGTATGGAAAATACCTCTCGTTCAGGTTTTCTTGGCTTCTTGGGAAGATCGGGGTCATCATCTGGATCCTCTTCATGGGCCCTCCTCTTTTTCTCCTCTGCACGACGAGGAGATCTAGATCTCTCTCTAGTTCTATCATCATTCCTCCTTTCACTTCTGCGATCTACATACTTTGATAATTTTCCTCTTCGAATGAGTGTTTCAATCTCGTTCTGAAGGGCTATACAATTTTTGGTCATATGGCCATGATCTTTGTGAAACTCGCAATATTTGGTCTTATTCCTCATGTCTGGATCTGACTTCAGTTTCCCTGGCCATTTGATTTCCTCGTTATTCCTGATTTCTTCTAAAACATGATTAATACCCATTTTCAATGGAGTATAATTATCATACTTCTTTAGGGCTTCCAACTTTATCCTGTTATTCCTGGAATATTTGTCACCACCATTACCTTTCTGATCTTTCTTCTTAGAGTTGTCGACCTCCACTTTAACTTCTTTATCCATATTTTTCTTCGCAGTCATAGCCTCCTCGGCATTCATGATTTTGGCCGCCTTTGCCATCAATTCCGACATATTTTTAGGCGGATCTTTGGCCAGAGTATAGTATAGCTTGTTAGGCAGCAAACCACTCATCAAAGCAGTGATTGCTGTCTTTTCTTCATAATCTATGACTTCCAACTTCTCGTTATTGAAACGAGTTATGTAATCTCTAGTACTTTCTCCTGATTTTTGTCTAACACTTAGTAAGTGCGCTACTCGCTTTACTGGTTTTGCTCCAAAACAAAAATTACCAATAAACAGCTCGGCTAACTGAACAAAAGTTGAAATCTTACCCCGAGGAAGATTATTGTACCATATCTGTGCAGATCCGGTAAGAGTTCCCGAGAATGCTCTACACCTCATCTCGTCGGGGACAGCGTAGATATCTGCAGCAGCTTGGTATTGCTCTATATGAAGTACGGGATCTGTCTTTCCATCGTACTTGGGGGTCACTACAGGTGCTTTGAATTTCGACGGTGTGGGGAAATCCACAATGGCTTGCACAAAAGGTGTCCCTTGAACAAAAGTTCTCTGTAAAGGGTTCCTCGCCTTAGCCATTTCTCCCAGTCTATCCTCCAATCGTTGAATGGAACCTTTCCATGCTTCATTCCCTTCCTCGGGCCGCTTAGTCCGAGCAACTGATTGCCCTGACGTAGCTTCCTGAGATTTATCTCGACGAGTAATTGGTCGTGATTGTGCAGATCCTTCTCTCAAACCTGGTGGTGGTCGAAAACTTCCTGATGGAGCCCTAGATGGACTCATGTTCCTCCTTGGTCCTAACCGACTGAAAGGAGACACCCTGCTTAATCTTTCTAAAGCGCTAGTTCTCTCCGGAGAAAGAGAGATATGTTGATCTGTATCCGTAGCCTGTATTGATGAAGTTCGCCCAGGTTGATAAGAAAAATCATTGGATTCCCCATTGCGATATGACCCAATACGTCTGGATCGTGATTGCCCATGATCAGTCCTTTGCCCTGAATGAGTAGGTACACCGCCTTGAAGAGTTTGAAGGAATTGCCTCATAGATTCTTGCATGGCGGTTTGTCCCTGAGCCAGATTCGTCATAATTCCGGCCAGATCTGGAGATGCAGATAGATTTGGAAGATTTCCAGTATTTCCAGCATTCCGATTACTGGATTCTGGATTATCTGCCATTGGTGACAAATGATTTTTATGAAAAACGATAACAACAGTCGTTTCCCACAGACGGCGCCAATCTGTTGATGTAAAAAACTAGATCACTCTAATTCTTCAATCACAGATAAATAAATAAGACAAAGATTTTTAAAGTGGTTCTGCTAGGAATAAAGCCTACGTCCACTGTTATGTTATTGCTGAGTGTTTGTGGAATTCTTGATTACAAATTCTCTCAAGAAATTCCCCTCCCTTTGAATGGGATTGATACAAGGTATTTATAGCCTCAAGGCTGTACATGAAAGGTCCAATACATTAAATGATATACATATGAATGGGTAATACATTTAATGCAGCGTGTGCGTCAAGAATCTAATGAATAGTTGAACAGTTGTCCGTCTGATAATTGATGACACGGCCGAGGTGCAGTTCGGACCGCCTTAGTTGCTCGTTGATCAAGAGTTCCTCGGAGTGCTTAGAGTATCTCGGGATGAAAGAGTTCCTCGGATGGAGTTCCTCGGCATGATAGAGCTCCTCGGTGTATTCTCGTTGCTCGGTACCGACCATGGTTGTTCAGTAAATGATCTTCCTCGCTGTTATTGTGCCACGTAGATTGACACGTGTCTTCATACTATTCGTCCACATCAGCATATTAATTTTGGTATCAACACCAAGGTATACATCTCACTCCAATAATATTTTAGAAGTCCCCACTCTATATTTGGGAACCCCAATTGTCTATCTCCACAATTTATTTTTCCTCAAAATTACTCATTAAATGACGCAAAATTTTGAGCCCTCCTAGTCCCAAATTTAACTCCCTTAAATGGCTAGGTATGAGTTCCCGTAGTTGGGTATTTATTTCCTCAAATAAATAAGATGGGGTTAATTATTTTTGGAATTTATCCCTTTAATACAACAAAATCCAAAATTGCCAAAATAACTATAGGGTCGATCGATCGATCGAACATGGCTTTTTCTCCGACAACTCTGTTTCGGCCATTAACATGCCCCAAGATTTTTATCTTCTATCCCAACCTCAAACAACCTCAAATACACACGTAAAAGGGTTCTAAACATCCTAGAACCCATAACCAACAATCGATTTCAATAAATTCCTAAGTTTTTGAAATTGTATATTATCCGGGGTTTATCCGTTAAAGTTCCGAAAAACACATTTTGATTCACGAAAACCCATCCCAAAAATTTTATAGTTAATATCTACCAACTATAATATGATATATACACACTAAATTAAATAAAGAAACTAAACACTTGCTTCGTGGATAAAATTCGACGACCTCGAGTCGAATCTCGCGGAGTTTGGCCGGAAATCCCTTTCTCCTTCCTCTTTTTCCTTTCTTTCTTCTCTTCTCTTTATTTTCCGTATTTTCTTTCCATCTCCCACTATCTTGTGCCTTTTATAGGACATAAGTATGTATTTATCCCTTTAAACCCAAAAATGACTCGTTTACTCAATTGCGAGTCCCTATTAGTGCAAAATCCCCAGAACCTAAACACTACGCCTGGATACTCTATTCTGACTATCTCGGCTATTCCGAAACCAACCGAACACTCAAAATTTCCATATGAGTAACTTAACTACAATTCACTAATTAAACCCAACACATCACAATACGATTTTTCCAATTAAAATATTATCCTTTGTTGCTTTACTCAACTGTGACATGTAATTAAAATAATCTGACTCATTTACTTAGTCCCAAAAGTAAATGTAACACACATCGGAAAATCATCTAACCCTGATAAACTCCAAAAATTATTATACAGAGAAATTCCTCAAATTTCCAAATTACACCCATTTATGAAATTTAATTATACATGAAAGTACGGGGTATTACATTCATTGACAGTTAGTATATACAGTCAATTATAATCGTGGATCATAACAGTTAGTATATACAGTTAATTACATTATACATACATAATATATATTAACATAACAGTCACATTAACACTTGGTATTATAGAAGTTAGTATATATAGTTTGTATAAGAGTTTGTAATATATACATTATACACTGCATTGTACATATAATTAAATACAGTCGCCGAACCTAACAGTTAGTATATACATCTAATTACATTATATATACATTAGAGTAATGATTAGTAATATAACAGTTAGTATATATAGTTTTTCCTGCTAACCATAAGTTCTATTCCTCACCTTCCCAAGTAGTTATTTAGAAATTCAAAGAGTTTTCCTCCAAAAAAACAAAGGATATCCCAAGGTATCTAGTAAAGGGAGTGGTACTATGAGTAAATCTAGTAACCAAGAATGTTTGACAGGCTTGAGGATTTGGTACGTATCAAACATATAAAACCACTCTTTGATTATTAACCACCGGTCCATAGAAAGGCCTCATATACATTAATGAATATTTATAAAGGTAATAATAAAGTTTTTAGTTCAAGGATAAAAAATAATCACATCATAGTATTCTATTAATTATATCCCAGATTTTAGTTTTTGGTATGAGGATAAACTACTTGAATAGGTTGTCCCCTATACTAGGGTTTAGGTTGATAGTAAGACGGTTGCTAAGGCCTCATAATATTCTATTAAATATATCACATATTTCAGTTTCACTATCTCTATGATTACACCAAGTGAATCTACTACGTATGAACCCGAGGTTTACAATAACACAATTATCATTTCCTTCAACAAATTCTGAGGCATCCCACATATCAACATCATTACACCTTCCTTTTTCCTGACCACTATACAAAGCATTGAAGTCTTATCCTAAATTCCAATGGAGAAACAATTTTTTCATTGTCCAAAATAAATTTTCTAGCAAATATGGTACTATCTCTGTCCTCAAAAGTTCCCACCATATTGGAGGCAAAGATACTATGAGTAATTTAGCATTTAACAAATTTCTCAAAAGATTATATCAAATTAGTTTCAATCACAAAATGAGACAAAATCCAATTGATAAGTTTTTTTAATCTTTTCGTGTCTTTTTATCCTTGTTTTTAGTAAATACAAATAAAGACTATCACCATTATATTGATGACGCATAGGGGTATTTACAACACCCCCACCACCAGAAGTCCTAAATTCCTTCCCATTGGCATTCACTGTAAGACACTCTTTATATTAATTTTTTATATTCTGCGCCTCAACTACAAAAATT
The DNA here is from genome assembly GCA_949130495.1 of Sambucus nigra. Classification (NCBI taxonomy): domain Eukaryota; kingdom Viridiplantae; phylum Streptophyta; class Magnoliopsida; order Dipsacales; family Adoxaceae; genus Sambucus; species Sambucus nigra. The sequence continues at coordinate 258,453,352 of OX422224.1, forward strand.
GTGTAACTCCTCACATAAAAAAATACGTAACTAATGAAAATTTACATATAGGAACATCTAAAAAATCACCTATTCTAGTGACCACAAATTGGGCCTAACATTGGTTCCACAACAAAACTAGATGACTAGGAGTGAACTTTATTTCCGTAATGTCTTATCTCCCATTTCACAATCCAAATTGGAACAAATAGCATTACTATGCACTTGACGCTTTATTGAAAATCAATGTCTACATATGTATGCATTTTCTAATACTCACTTGAATATATGTCAGTTTAAATTACCCCAACCAATTCCGATCGACCCTCGGAATTACAGCCATAATGGGCACAAAAACTAACAGAAAATGAATATCCTTCAACATAAATTATAGTTAAAAACAAAGAGTGTTTGTCTAAAATTACTAAAATATATACAAGTAGATATATAGAGACGAATACTTACCAAATTGATTAGCAACTTAAGATCCTCTAGATAAGCTCCCCTGTTCTTGATCCTTACATAATTGTGCAAACATTTGCATCGTGTATTCATATAAATCCTATTTTTTTATCTTGACCTTTTATCTTCTGTTATTGTATAGAATTTCACTCCTCGAATGTGACCAACTACTCTCTTAGTCCAATTGTACTTAAATATTTAAATGGCTTCGTGCCAAACCCCATTTGACTATATGGCCCGATCGTTTTCTACGAATTACTATGGACATCTCCTATTGTGACATCAAGGGTGCATTTAGCTGTGAGGATCTCTCTTTTAGCTCCACAAACTTCTCTTGCCATATTTGAAATATTATAAACTCACAACATAATTAATCAATGAATTTTAAAATTTCAATATAAATTTATATAACACAAAAAAATGTACACACATATTTTTCCTTGCACTTTGGATCCACACAATTTTTCATTTATTCATTCCAATAAGATGATTTAAAGAAGTCGGAAATATGGAATCCTGATCTCCATTTTCTTCAGCCTGTTCCTAAATGGAATGAATGAAAATATGAGTATACACTGTTAAGTAATTAAATTTATAAATTATAAAATGCATCACCTCAATTGACATGGGAGCTATAAATGATCATGAGCCACATGTATGGTTCCAAGGCAAAATAGCACGTGTCAGTTGACCTTTTACTAACCATGCCTAATTAAGAACATAAAAAATATTAAATGGACCTCCAATAATGAAATTTTCAAGTAATAACTAAATTACAAATATAATGAACGGAAAATTAGTTTTCTTCAATTTCTCACCCCTCCAAACATCGTCTATCATATACTTCCAATTGTTTGGTGTAACTCGGTGTACGGATTCTTTTTAGGGTTGAATTCATCCTTCAAAAATTTCCTATAATGTAACTACATTTTACTCCTCCAGTTAATGTACCTCCATACACACTTCCTATAAATATCATATCTGACAGACTCATCCTCCTCATACTTAACAGTATCGAACTTAGCTTGCAAATTTCGTTTTAATTTGAAATCAACACAATAATATTGTGCAAAATGTCCATACCAATTACAACCCAAAATGTGTGTATGTGTGTGTGTGTAGTGTAATGGAAAAACTAAGGAAAGAAATCTAACCGAAAGAATCAAATATAACTTCTTAAATATTAGCAATTGCTGCATCTTATGTCACAGAATAAATTTCACTTCAACGAGTCAGCCCTCTAAGTGGTGCCATATTTCTAACATCAAATCTGATTGGTCGTCCTTAAGGAAGGATATTTTATTCCCATGGGTTCCCCATCGCTTTCAAATACATGCACTTCAAGTTGTCCATGTCTTTATACCCTTTTCTCGATATTTTTTCTACATGTTAAGCCTCACACTACTTTTTTGGTTTGAATGGCTGTAGAAAAGGAAATATCATAAGGTAATATAATTAATATCAAATAGTACATGGTAAAAATACTAATAAAATAATCAAAACACTTATATATCATTGAAACATCATGATCATCAACTTGTATATCTTCAACATCATCATTGACTACTGTTCTTTGTTTGAGATGCATCGAGGAGTGACTTGAGTTTCCTGTTTTAATAAGAAAGAAAGATAATTATATATACAACAAGTAGATTTGAAAAATATAAAACAAAAATAAAGTAATTTTGTTTTATATAGAGAAATGAAAAGAAAGCGGTACATACTAATTTAGTTTTATTCCAGTAGCTTTGGTGAATAATAATTGTAGGATTATATGTAGTGTTCAATGAATAATTCCAGTAGTTTTATTCCATATTTAGTTGATGTGTTATTCTCATAACTTTTAATAAATACGACTTATTGTTATTGATCTCAATAAAGGATCCAAATGACTTACGTATCACGAAAATGTTGGAAACAACGACTTGTATATGTTCGACAACATTATCGTTTGATCTTATTTCTTGGATACGCGTCAATGAGTGACTCGACTTTCTTGATTTAATAAAAAAGGACGGATAATCATATATATGGTTATCAGTAAAGATGATAATACATATGTATGTATAATAGCAGATATAAAGTCCCATAACAAAACTGAACTAAAACGTTATTTTTGACAAATCAACAGTTATTATAAATTACTAGGGGTAAACACGTGCGATGCGCGGGCTAGGAGATTTTGATAGTCGATTCACACCTTAAAAAATCTTTAATTTCATATACCTAAAATTTCTAAAGTTTCAATTATTCGAGTGGCCAATTTTGGACACTCACAAATCAACTAAAGATGCATTTTCAAAATGTTTTCATGGGTTATGAAATCTCGTGATTAAAGATGTTTCCCCAAAAATCCAATATGGCAAGGAGTTTAACATTCTCAACTACATGGGAATTAAAAATAAAAAATCCACAAAAAAATATATTTGGAAAACAGTTCAAGAAACCATGATCTTGGCTATATGGGAACCAAAAAAATTTGCAGAGTAATTTGAAAACCCTTGCAAGATTGATTTACCAAAATCCCAAGTCAGAAGTCCTTACTTACAGACGAGAAATATTTTTAAAAAGTCTGGAAAAAACTGAATAAATATTTTAAAGAGTTTGAAAAAATATTATGAAAAAACTGAGTTCCAATAACAAAGTAGAATTCCAATAAAAAACACATTTATAATAAAATCTAGAAAAAATATTCAATAATTACTGAAAATTTGGTAAATACAAAAACATACAGAAAAATAAATAGAAATATAGAAAAATACATAAAAAATTGAAAAAATATTCAATAAACTGAAAAATATCTTTAAAAAAAAATCAAACTGAATAGATATTCCAAAGAGTTTGAAAAAAATATTGCAAAAAATGAATTTCTAATAAAAAAAGATTCTAATAAAATCAGGAAAAATATTCAATAATTACAGAAAATTTGGAATGTAGAGAAAAAATATTTAAAAAATAATTAAAAAAACCATTCCCAAAAATAAAATTTCGAACCTTGATTAAAAAAACATAAAAAATAATGATGATGCTGAGGTTCAGCACAACCAGATAAGTGATGATAAGCTCAAACATTGATAGCAATGGCGGCCATAGAGATGTACATGTGTGTAAGTGTATAGAAGGGGATGAGTATAAGAGGAATAAGATAATGATGTATAGTGGTTCAGCCAATTAGGCCTACATCCACTGTGAGTGTGTGATCCACTAAATATGGGCACTAATGTCCTTAAATACAATGCACATAAGCTCACTCTCTCTCTACCGTGTGTACAAGCAGAGTTTTAGCTAGGGTTCCAATTCTCCCATTATCGATCCCTTTGCAAGGTTGTAGGTGAAAATTATATATAGGTCTTAGGGGGTGTAGTGTACCCCCCAAGCATGATGGTGCATGTGAGTTATGATCTAGCCAATCCCTTGCCGACACCTGAAGGTGCCAACTATGATTAATGATGACATAATATTCCCTCACGTGAGGGGGTGATATTGTTATAACGGTCTTCCACGTGCCATATGAGTCCCATCCGCACTGTTCCACGCGTCTCCCAAATCTCGCGCTGTGATAATGTCACCCTCGGCTTGTGATATGAGGTCGAGGGAAACGTTCCTGCTGGCAGTGAGCCTGGCCTAATTTGGGCCTTGTACTATCGTACCCTCGTAGGGTCATCTGGACAATGATGAGGGGTCAGCCTCTTGAAGGGTCGTCTGGACCATGATGAGGGGTCGTCCCCTTGAAGGGTTATCTGGACCATGATGAGGGGTCGGCCGCTTGAAGGGTAGTCTGGACCATGATGAGGGGTCGGCCCCTTGAAGGGTCGTCTAGATTAAAAAAGGGGTCGGCCCCTTAGAGGGTCCTCTAATATTTGTGGAGATATAGTCTTGTCCTCGTCCAGGTGGAGGACGCCCTCAGCCTGGACGAGGGTATATATAAGTATATAAATCACCCCAAGCCCTTAGCCATCGATGTTGTTAAGATGGCTGGGGGATAATGCTGTTTTGGAGATACGTGTATGATCATTTTGGTGAGTGACACCTGTCAAGATGATGTGACACCTAGGCAAATATCCACTGTCGTTCCAATTTCCCAGGCTTGGCGGCTGAACACTTGGCCTGTGACTTTGTGACCTAATGATACCCTCCTCGTGGGCCGTGTTTTTCCTTGTTTAATGGGCCCACTCATTAGCAAGATATTTAAATGATTTTCTAAAGTCATTTTCTTTATTCTTCGCGCCTTAACTCTCTATAGATTCTCAACAACATCCATAGCCATTTATGTAACCTTTCTGTATCAAGATTTATTCAGCCGTTGTTTTTGTCTCCAGGTAATTTTCTTTGCCGTATATTCAATTTTTAATCTTCAATTCGATTTCTTGTAGTGGGGTTGACGCCCCTTATGGTGTTTCTAGGGTTTCCTTATGTTTTTCGATGTCTTCTCCGGCGAGCTAAGTTCTTCCTTTTCTTGAGTGTTCTTGATAAAAAAATCCTTTATTTCTTTGGTTTTATTCCAAAAGTCCAACTTAGTCAACTGCACACTTATTTGTAGTTAGGTTAGCTAAATTCCCTCAAGTGTAGGGTCTTCCCCTTAATCCTTAGGAGGCTTTATGATTTAGCCGAGGAATTCCCACCCCTTAGAGAGAAGTTCTTCGTAGAGATTAGGCGAATAGAGGAATAGGACGAGAGGATTCGAGGGGCCGACCCTAATTGGGTAGGACCCATTTTCCCCATTCCTTTAGCCATAATATTACCATATGAGTCCTGTGGGTTGTCTTGTCGTCCAGCCGAGAGTAATTCATACGAAGGAGTGATGGATGAGAGAGCGTCATCACTAACAAGAGCTGGGAGCTCTGGGAGGAGAGAGATGCCTGATCTTAGCCCGTGAAGACAGGCCGAGGGAATGGTCCCTTTCGAGGCTGTTCCCATGACAACATTATTCCCTTATGCCTTCCAAATGGCTTTCCCGATAGGGCCTTCGACAGTTGATGAGGTCGAGGGATCTGAGGGCGTAGGGGCTGAGGGCGATGGCGAGGATTCTGACGCTAATCCAGTTGACACCTCCCACGCCTCAGCTTATGTTTCCACCGTTAGGGATCGCGACCTCTTGCTGTGGAGGCATACGTTTGGTGTGCAGCCTAATGTAACTATGAGGGTTCCTAATCCAGACGAGAGGGTCTTCCAGGGGGACGAGGGGGAAGTTACCGTTTATGAGCAGATGCTTAGGGTGGGTGTTAGGTTCCCTCTACACCCTGCCATAATTGACATATTATCAGCCCTCGGTGTTTCCCCCTCTCAACTTCGTCCTAACTCCTGGAGGACTATCCTCGGCTATGTCTCCTTATGGAAAAATACCTTCACCGATGAGCCTTCGGTCGATGTGTTCTTAGCATATTACAATATCACTTCCTCGTCTAAACAGCCTGGGTAATATCATCTGGGGGTGAGGAAGTCTGATAAAAAACTTCTCCACATGGCACAAACATCTAACCATGACTAGAAAAAGAGATTTTTCTTCATTTCTGGGGATTGGGAATTCACCGTCGGGGTCCAGCCTTTGGATGACGATCCGAGAGTCCCAAGGAGATGGTCTAACCCTTCTATGAAGGCCAGGTCAGTCCCTGGTCTTAGTTTGGATGAAAAGGACATAGTCGATTATCTGAGGGAGCAAGGGAAGGAGGGCGAGCTTGCCAAATTCGAAGACTTGATGACCCCTCGCTTCCTCAAAGAAGCTGGCCTGAGGGTCAGCCCCTTGACAAAATTATGTGAGTAGATTTTTGTTCAATTTTTAATTTTCTCCAAGTGTTTCCTCTTTGCCACTATATCTTTCTGATGTATCGTCTCCCTTTTAGGTCATCCTACAAATATCTATGATCAGCTCTGGGAGATGACTGCGCTAAGTTTGCTGTCTGGTTCGGGCAAGAAAAAGGGTAAAGAGCCTCAGCAGGCTCCAAGGAAGATGAAGGCCGTGGGGCAGACCCCTGTTGAAACAACCATCGACAGTAATAAAAGAAAGGAGCCAGAAGTTCCTATCGACCCTCGGCCGGATTCTAGGATAAGGGAAAAGGTGGAGGCGTTTGAGGGGACCAGATCCTCCTCTAGCATGGGGGCCTTTGGTCCCAGAACTTGACATTTTTGAAGGCTGAACTGTCTTCCCTCATAGCTAACCTGAGGGTAGCCAAGGCCTCGATGTTTTTTGCTCCTTTGGCCGCTGACTATGACTTCTTATCAAAGATGCCCCTGACTAAGGTTTATGATTACGGTCTACATACGCTGGCCCGAGTGCTTATTTTTGCTTCATTTACCCAGTTAACTTTTCACTAACTGTTTCCTCGGCCCCTTAACGTTTATCTTATTTTATGCAGTTGGTTTGTGCCTTTACGTCAACTATGAGAAGTATAGCTGAGAATCAATAAAAGTTCTACGAGCCGAGAGGGCTATTCAGCACGAGGCTGATCTGAAGATCGAGATTGAGACTACAAAGGCTGAGTTAGAGAGTGCAAGGATCGAACATGCAAGGGTCCTTGATAAGCTAATGAAGTAGCACGATATAGATCTGAAGGCGAGGAACAACCTCTTTAAGGCGAAGGAAGAAGCCTTGAATGCCCAGTTCAAAAGCGAGCTAGCCAAGGCAGTGAAGAAGGCCAAGGTCGATGGTGTGGAGGCCTACAAACTCTGGGATGAGTTTTAAGGCTTTGGTCTCGAATACTTGGAGAGGGGGATCAGGATGGCCTGTCGGTGGGTGGTCCTTAAGTTTGTTGATGCTGTTTCTTCAGTCTGCCCCTTTCTTGAGGCGGTTTAGTTGGACGACCCCCTGATTGCCGAGGCCTTAGCACATGTGGAGTCCTAAGCACACGCCGAATGTACTGGTACATCTGAGGATCGACCTGTCTTGGTCAAAGAAGAAACTCCTATTGATGTTGAAGCCTTGCCCTCCGATGCCGCTCAATAGGGTGGCTGTCTGTAGCCAACACCCTCTCTTGATGTAACGAATATTCTTGTAATTTATTTTTGTTGAAAAAGCATTTGTAACAGTGTTTATAATATCATGTCCCTTTTTTGTCTTCTATGCTTGTTTCTTGTATGATTTCTCTTGTAACGTTGTTTATAACTCCCCCCTTGTCTTTCTTGAGGGTAAATGCGGGATCGTCCCCACCATTTGCCCTCATCATAGCCGAGGGTGGTTTTCCACCAACTTAATGGTTTTATATTTCAAGCCCCCCCTCATCTTTCTTGAGGGTAAATGAGAGGTCGTCCCCACCATTTGCCCTCATCATAGCCAAGGGTTGTTTCCCACCAACTTAATGGTTCTATATTTTAAGCCCCCCTCATCTTTCTTAAGGGTAAATGAGTTCTCGTCCCCACCATTTGCCCTCATCATAGCCGAGGGTGGTTTCCCACCAACTTAATGGTTTTTTATTTTATGTCCCCCCTCATCTTTCTTGAGGTTAAATGAGGGGTCGTACCCCCCATTTGCCCTCATCATAGCCGAGGGTGGTGTCCCACCAACTTAATGGTTTTATATTTTAAGTCCCCACTCGTCATTCTTGAGGGAAAATGAGGGGTCGTCCCCACCATTTTCCCTCATCATAGCCGAGGGTGGTTTCCAGCCAACTTAATGGTTGTATATTTCAAGTCCCCCCTCATCTTTCTTTAGGGTAAATGAGGGGTCGTCCCCACAATTTTCCCTCATCATAGCCAAGGGTGGTTTCCCACCAACTTAAATGGTTTTATATTTTAAGTCACTCCTAGTTTTTCTTGAGGGTAAATGAGGGGTCGTCCCCACCATTTACCCTCATCATAGCGGAGGGTGGTTTCCACCAACTTAATGATTTTATATTTTAAGTCCACCCTCATCTTTCTAGAGGGTAAATGAGGGGTCGTCCCAACCGTTTGACCTCATCATAGTCGAGGGAGGTTATCCATAACCTTAATGCTTTTATATTTCAAGTCCCCCCTCGTATTTCTTAAGGGTAAATGAGTGGTCATCCCCACCATTTGCCCTTATCATAGCCGAGGGTGGTTTCCAACCAACTTAATGGTTTTATATTTCAATTACCCCTCGTATTTCTTGAGGGTAAATGAAGGGTCATCCCTACCATTTGCCCTCATTATAAATGAGGGTGGTTTCCCACCAACTTAAATGGTTTTATATTTTAAGTCCCCCCTCGTCTTTCTTCAGGGTAAATGAGGGGTCGTTCCCACCATTTGCCCTCATAATAGCCGAGGGTGGTTTCCCACCAACTTAATGGTTTTATATTTTAAGTCCCCCCTCGTCTTTCTTGAGGGAAAATGAGGGGTCGTCCCCACCATTTTCCCTCATCATAGCTGAGGGTGGTTTCCCACCAACATAATTGGTTTTATATTTTAAGTCCCTACTCATTTTTTTTGAGTGTAAATGAGGGGTCGTCCCCACCATTTGCCCTCATCATAGCCGAGGGTGGTATTCCACCAACTTAATGGTTTTATATTTAAAGTTCCCCCTCGTCTTTCTTGAGGGTAAATGAGGGGTCGTACCCACCATTTACCCTCATCATAGTCGAGGGTGGTTTCCCACTAACTTAAAGGTTTTATATTTTAAGGCCCCACTCGTATTTCTTAAGGGTAAATGAGGGGTCGTCCCCACCATTTGCCCTCATCATAGCCGAGGGTGGTTTCCCACCAACTTAATGGTTTTATATTTTATATCCCCCTCGTCTTTCTTGAGAGTAAATGAGGGGTCGTCCCCACCATTTTCACTCATCATAGCCGAGGGTGGATTCCCACCAACTGAATGGTTTTATATTTTAAGTCCCCCCTCGTGTTTCTTGAGGGCAAATGAGGGGTCGTCCGCACCATTTGCCCTCGTCATAGCCGCGAGTGGTTTCCCACCAACTTAATGATTTTATATTTTAAGTGCCCCCTCGTCTTTCTTGAGGGTAAATGAGGGGTCATCCCTACCATTTGCCAACATCATAGCCGAGGGTGGTTTCCCACCAACATAAATGGTTTTATATTTTAAGTCCCTCCTCGTTTTTCTTGAGGGTAAATGAGGGGTCGTCCCCACCATTTTCCCTCATCATAGTCGAGGGTGGTTTCCACTAGCTTAATGATTTTATATTTTAAGACCCCCTCGTCTTTCTTGAGGGTAAATGAGGGGTCATCCACACCATTTGCCCTCATCATAGCCGAGGGTGGTTATCCACTTAAAGGTTTTATATTTCGAGTCCCCCCTCGTCTTTCTTGAGGGTAAATGAGGGGTCGTGCCCACCATTTTCCCTCATCATAGCAGAGGGTGGATATCCACCAACTTAATGGTTTTATATTTCAAGGCCCTCCTCATATTTCTTGAGGGTAAATGAGAGGTCGTACCCACCATTTGACCTCATCATAGCCAAGGGTGGTTTCCCACCTACTTAGTGGTTCTATATTTTAAGGCCCCCCTCGTCTTTCTTAAGGGTAAATGAGGGGTCGTCCCCCCCCCCCCCATTTTCCCTCATCATAGCCGAGGGTGGTTTCCCACCAACTTAATGGTTTTATATTTTATGTCCCCCCTCGTTTTTCTTGAGGGTAAATGAGGGGTCGCCCCCACATTTTTCTATCATCATAGCCGAGGGTGGTTTCCCACCAACTGAATGGTTTTATATTTTAAGTCACCCCTCGTCTTTCATAAGGGAAAGTGAGGGATCATCCCCACCATTTGCCCTCATCATAGCTGAGAGTGGTTTCCCACCAAGTTATTGATTTTATATTTTAAGTGCCCCCTCGTCTTTCATGAGGGTAAATGAGGAGTCGTCCCCACCATTTTCCCTCATCATAGCCGTGGGTGGTTTCCCCACAACATAATTGGATTTATATTTTAAGTCCCTCCTCATTTTTCTTGAGGGTAAATAAGGGGTCGTCCCCACCATTTTTCTTCATGATAGCCGAGGGTGGTTTCCACCAACTTAATGATTTTATTTTTTAAGACCCCCTCGTCTTTCTTGAGGGTAAATGAGGGGTCGTCCCCACCATTTTCCCTCATCATAGCCGAGGGTGGTTATCCACCAACTTAATGGTTTTCTATTTCAAGTCCCCCCTCGTATTTTCTTGAGGGAAAGTGAGGGGTCATCCCAACTATTTTCCCTTATCATAGCCGAGGGTGGTTTTCCACCAACTTAATGGTTTTATATTTCAAGGCCCCCCTCGTCTTTCTTGAGGATAATTGAGGGGTTGTCCCCACCATTTGCCCTCATCATAGCCGAGGGTGGTTTTCCACCAACTTAATGGTTTAATATTTCAAGGCCCCCATCGTCTTTCTTGATGGTAAATGAGGGGTCGTCCCCACTATTTTACCTCATCATAGCCAAGGGTGGTGTCCAACCAACTTAATGGTTCTATATTTTAAGGCCCCCCTCGTATTTCTTAAGGGTAATTGAGGGGTCGTCACCACCATTTGCCCCCATCATAGCCGAGGGTGGTTTCCCACCAATTTAATAGTTTTTATTTTATGTCCCACCTCGTCTTTCTTGATTGTAAATGAGGGGTCAGCCCCACCATTTTCCCTCGTCATAGCCGAGGGTGGTTTCCCCACCAACTGAATGGTTTTATATTTTAAGTCCCCCTCGTCTTTCATGAGGGCAAATGAGGGATCGTCCCGACCATTTTCCCTCATCATAACCGAGAGTGGTTTCTCACCAACTTAATTATTTTATATTTTAAGTCCTCCCTCGTCTTTCTTGAGGGTAATGAGGGATTGTCCCAACCATTTTCCCTCATCATAGACGAGGGTCGTTTCCCCCAACATAAATGGTTTTTTATTTTGAGTCCCTCTTCATTTTTCTTGTGGGTAAATGAGGTGTCGTCCCCACCATTTGCCCTCATCATAGCCGAGGGTGGTTTCCACCAACTTAATGATTTTATATTTTAAGACCCCCTCGTCTTTCTTGAGGGTAAATGAGGGGTCGTCCCCTCCATTTGCCCTCATCATAGCCGAGGGTGGTTATCCACCATCTTAATGGTTTTATATTTCAAATCCCCCCTCGTCTTTCTTGAGGGAAAATGATCGGTCGTCCCCACAATTTGCCCATATCATAGCCGAGGGTGGTTTTCCACCAACGTAATGGTTTTGTATTGCAAGGCCTTCTCGTATTTCTTGAGGGTAAATGAGGAGTCGTACCCACCATTTACCCTCATCATAGCCAACTATGGTTTCCTACCAACTTAATGGTTCAATATTTTAAGGCCCCCCTCGTCTTTCATAAGGGTAAATGAGGGGTCGTTCCCTACCATTTGCCTTTATCATAGCCGAGGGTGGTTTCCCACCATCTTAATGGTTTTATATTTAAATTACACCTCAGCTTTCTTGAGGGTAAATGGCGGGTCGCCCCTACCATTTGCCCTCATTATAGACGAGGGTGTTTTCCCACCAACTTAAATGGTTTAATATTTTAAATCCCCCCTCGCATTTCTTGAGGGTAAATGAGGGGTCGTCCCCACCGTTTGCCCCCATCATAGCCGAGGCTGGTTTCCCACAAATTTATGGTTTTATATTTTATGTCCCCCCTCGTCTTTCTTGAGGGTAAATGAGGGGTCGTCCCCACCATTTTCCCTCGTCATAGCCAAGGGTGGTTTCACACCAAATGAATGGTTTTATATTTTAAGTTCCCCCTTGTCTTTCTTAAGGGAAAATGAGGGATCATCCCCACCATTTGCCCTCATCATAGCCGAGAGCGGTTTCCCACCAACTTAATGATTTTATAATTTAAGTCCCTCCTCGTCTTTCTTGAGGGTAAATGAGGGGTCGTCCCCACCATTTGCCCTCATCATAGCCGAGGGTGGTTTCCCAACAACATAATTGGTTTTATATTTTAAGTCCCTACTCATTTTTTTTAGTGTAAATGAGGGGTCGTCCCCACCATTTGCCCTCATCATGGCCGAGGGTGGTATTCCACCAACTTAATGGTTTTATATTTAAAGTTCCCCCTCGTCTTTCTTGAGGGTAAATGAGGGGTCGTACCCACCATTTACCCTCATCATAGTCGAGGGTGGTTTCCCACTAACTTAAAGGTTTTATATTTTAAGGCCCCACTCGTATTTCTTAAGGGTAAATGAGGGGTCGTCCCCACCATTTGCCCTCATCATAGCCGAGGGTGGTTTCCCACCAACTTAATGGTTTTATATTTTATATCCCCCTCGTCTTTCTTGAGAGTAAATGAGGGGTCGTCCCCACCATTTTCACTCATCATAGCCGAGGGTGGATTCCCACCAACTGAATGGTTTTATATTTTAAGTCCCCCCTCGTGTTTCTTGAGGGCAAATGAGGGGTCGTCCGCACCATTTGCCCTCGTCATAGCCGAGAGTGGTTTCCCACCAACTTAATGATTTTATATTTTAAGTGCCCCCTCGTCTTTCTTGAGGGTAAATGAGGGGTCATCCCCACCATTTGCCAACATCATAGCCGAGGGTGGTTTCCCACCAACATAAATGGTTTTATATTTTAAGTCCCTCCTCGTTTTTCTTGAGGGTAAATGGGGGGTCGTCCCCACCATTTTCCCTCATCATAGTCGAGGGTGGTTTCCACTAACTTAATGATTTTATATTTTAAGACCCCCTCGTCTTTCTTGAGGGTAAATGAGGGATCATCCCCACCATTTGCCTTCATCATAGCCGAGGGTGGTTATCCACTTAAAGGTTTTATATTTCGAGTCCCCCATCGTCTTTCTTGAGGGTAAATGAGGGGTCATGCCCACCATTTTCCCTCATCATAGCAGAGGGTGGATATCCACCAACTTAATGGTTTTATATTTCAAGTCCCTCCTCATATTTCTTGCGGGTAAATGAGAGGTCGTACCCACCATTTGACCTCATCATAGCCAAGGGTGGTTTCCCACCTACTTAATGGTTCTATATTTTAAGGCCCCCCTCGTCTTTCTTAAGGGTAAATGAGGGGTCGTCCCCCCCCCCCCCCCCCCCCATTTTCCCTCATCATAGCCGAGGGTGGTTTCCCACCAACTTAATGGTTTTATATTTTATGTCCCCCCTCGTTTTTCTTGAGGGTAAATGAGGGGTCGTCCCCACATTTTTCTATCATCATAGCCGAGGGTGGTTTCCCACCAACTGAATGGTTTTATATTTTAAGTCCCCCCTCGTCTTTCATAAGGGAAAGTGAGGGATCGTCCCTACCATTTGCCCTCATCATAGCTGAGAGTGGTTTCCCACCAAGTTATTGATTTTATATTTTAAGTCCCCCCTCGTCTTTCATGAGGGTAAATGAGGAGTCGTCCCCACCATTTGCCCTCATCATAGCCGTGGGTGGTTTCCCCACAACATAATTGGATTTATATTTTAAGTCCCTCCTCATTTTTCTTGAGGGTAAATAAGGGGTCGTCCCCACCATTTTTCTTCATGATAGCCGAGGGTGGTTTCCACCAACTTAATGATTTTATTTTTTAAGACCCCCTCGTCTTTCTTGAGGGTAAATGAGGGGTCGTCCCCACCATTTGCCCTCATCATAGCCGAGGGTGGTTATCCACTTAAAGGTTTTATATTTCGAGTCCCCCCTCGTCTTTCTTGAGGGTAAATGAGTGGTCATCCCCACCATTTTCCCTCATCATAGCCGAGGGTGGTTATCCACTTAATTGTTTTATATTTCAAGTCCCACTCGTCTTACTTGAGGGTAAATGAGGTGTCGTGCCCACCATTTCCCTCATCATAGCAGAGGGTGGATTTCCACCAACTTAATTGTTTTATATTTCAATGCCCCCCACATCTTTCTTGAGGGTAAATGAGGGGTCGTCCCCACCATTTGACCTCATCATAGCAGAGGGTGGTTTCCCACCCACTTAATGGTTCTATATTTTAAGGCCCCCCTCGTCTTTCTTAAGGGTAAATGAGGGGTCGTCCCTCCCCCCCCCCCCCATTTGCCTTCATCATAGCCGAGGGTGGTTTCCCACCAACATAATGGTTTTATATTTAATGTCCCCCCTCATCTTTCTTGAGGGTAAATGAGGAGTCGTCCCCACCATTTTCCCTCATCATAGCCGAGGGTGGTTTCCCACCAACTGAATGGTTTTATATTTTAAGTCCCCCCTCGTCTTTCATAAGGGCAAATGAGGGATCGTCCCGACCATTTTCCCTCAGCATAGCCGAGAGTGGTTTCCCACCAACTTATTGATTTTATATTTGAAGTCCCCTTCGCCTTTCATGAGGGTAAATGAGGGGTTGTCCCCACCATTTGCCCTCATCATAGCCGAGGGTGATTTCCCCTCAACATCATTGGATTTATATTTTAACTCCCTCCTCGTTTTTCTTGAGGGTAAATGAGGGGTCGTCCCCACCATTTGCCATCATGATAGCCGAGGGTGGTTTCCACCAACTTAATGATTTTATATTTTAAGACCCCCTCGTCTTTCTTGAGGGTAAATGAGGGGTCGTCCCCACCATTTTCCCTCATCATAGCCGAGGGCGGTTATCCACCAACTTAATGGTTTTATATTTCAAGTCCCCCCTCGTATTTCTTGAGGGAAAGTGAGGGGTCATCCCCACCATTTACCCTCATCATAGCCGAGGGTGGTTTTCCACCAACTTAATGGTTTTATATTTCAAGGCCCCCTCGTCTTTCTTGAGGGTAATTGAGGGGTCGTCCCCACCATTTGCCCTCATCATAGCCGAGGGTGGTTTTCCACCAAGTTAATGGTTTAATTTTTCACGGCCCCCATCGTCTTTCTTGATGGTAAATGAGGGGTCGTCCCCACCTCTTTGACCTCATCATAGCCAAGGGTTGTTTCCCACCAACTTAATGGTTCTATATTTTAAGGCCCTCTCGTCTTTCTTAAGGGTAAATGAGGGGTCGTCCCCACCATTTGCCCTCATCATAGCCGAGGGTGGTTTCCCACAAACTTAATGGTTTTTTATTTTATGTCCCCCTCGTCTTTCTTGATGGTAAATGAGGGGTCGACCCCACCATTTTCCTTCATCACAGCCGAGGGTGGTTTTCCCACCAACTGAATGGTTTTTTATTTTAAGTCCCCCTCGTCTTTCATGAGGGCAAATGAGGGATCGTCCCGACCATTTTCCCTCATCATAGCCGAGAGTGGTTTCCCACCAACTTAATGATTTTATATTTTAAGTCCTCCCTCGTCTTTCTTGAGGGTAAATGAGGGGTTGTCCCCACCATTTGCCCTCATCATAGACAACGGTCATTTCCCCCCAACATAAATGGTTTTATATTTTAAGTCCCTCCTCATTTTTCTTGAGGGTAAATGAGGAGTTGTCCCCACCATTTGCCCTCATCATAGCCGAGGGTGGTTTCCACCAACTTAATGATTTTATATTTTAAGACCTCTCGTCTTTCTTGAGGGTAAATGAGGGGTCGTCCCCACCATTTGCCCTCATCATAGTCGAGGGTGGTTATCCACCAGCTTAATGGTTTTATATTTCAAATCCACCCTCATCTTTCTTGAGGGAAAATGACGGGTCGTCCCCACCATTTTCCCTCATCATAGCCGAGGGTGGTTTTCCCCCCAACTGAATGGTTTTATAATTTAAGTCCCCCTCGTCTTTCATGAGGGCAAATGAGGGATCGTCCCGACCATTTTCCCTCATCATGGCCGAGAGTGGTTTCCCACCAACTTAATTATTTTATATTTTAAGTCCTCCCTCGTCTTTCTTGAGGGTAAATGAGGGGTTGTCCCAACCATTTTCCCTCGTCATAGACGAGGGTCGTTTCCCCCAACATAAATGGTTTTATATTTTAAGTCCCTCCTCATTTTTCTTGAGGGTAAATGAGGTGTCGTCCCCACCATTTGCCCTCATCATAGCCGAGGGTGGTTTCCACCAACTTAATGATTTTTTATTTTAAAACCCCCTCATCTTTCTTGAGGGTAAATAAGGGGTCGTCCCCACCATTTGCCCTCATCATAGCCGCGGGTGGTTTCCCACCAACTTATTGGTTTTACATTTTATGTCCCCCTCGTATTCTTGAGGGTAAATGAGGGGTCGTCCCCACCATTTTCACTCATCATAGCCGAGGGTGGATTCCCAACAACTGAATGGTTTTATATTTTAAGTCCCCCCTCGTGTTTCTGGAGGGCATATAAGGGGTCGTCCCCACCATTTTACCTCATCATACCAGAGAGTGGTTTCCCACCCACTTATTGGTTCTATATTTTAAGGCCCCCCTCGTCTTTCTTAAGGGTAATTGAGGGGTCGTCCCCCCCCCCCCCCCCCCATTTGCCTTCATCATAGCCGAGGGTGGTTTCCCACCAACATAATGGTTTTATATTTAATGTCCCCCCTCGTCTTTCTTGAGGGTAAATGAGGAGTCATCCCCACCATTTTCCCTCATCATAGCCGAGGGTGGTTTCCCACCAACTGAATGGTTTTATATTTTAAGTCCCCCCTCGTCTTTCATAAGGGCAAATGAGGGATCGTCCCGATCATTTTCCCTCAGCATAGCCGAGAGTGGTTTCCCACCAACTTATTGATTTTATATTTGAAGTCCCCTTCGCCTTTCATGATGGTAAATGAGGGGTCGTCCCCACCATTTGCCCTCATCATAGCCGAGGGTGATTTCCCCCCAACATAATTGGATTTATATTTTAACTCCCTCCTCGTTTTTCTTGAGGGTAAATGAGGGGTCGTCCCCACCATTTGCCATCATGATAGCTGAGGGTGGTTTCCACCAACTTAATGATTTTATATTTTAAGACCCCCTCGTCTTTCTTGAGGGTAAATGAGGGGTTGTCCCCACCATTTTCCCTCATCATAGCCGAGGGTGGTCATCCACCAACTTAATGGTTTTATATGTCAAGTCCCCCCTCGTATTTCTTAAGGGAAAGTGAGGGGTCATCCCCACCATTTACCCTCATCATAGCCGAGGGTGGTTTTCCACCAACTTAATGGTTTTATATTTCAAGGCCCCCTCGTCTTTCTTGAGGGTAATTGAGGGGTCGTCCCCACCATTTGCCCTCATCATAGTCGAGGGTGGTTTTCCACCAAGTTAATGGTTTAATTTTTCACGGCCCCCATCGTCTTTCTTGATGGTAAATGAGGGGTCGTCCCCACCTCTTTGACCTCATCATAGCCAAGGGTTGTTTCCCACCAACTTAATGGTTCTATATTTTAAGGCCCCCTCGTCTTTCTTAAGGGTAAATGAGGGGTCGTCCCCACCATTTGCCCTCATCATAGCCGAGGGTGGTTTCCCACAAACTTAATGGTTTTTTATTTTATGTCCCCCTCGTCTTTCTTGATGGTAAATGAGGGGTCATCCCCACCATTTTCCCTCATCATAGCCGAGGGTGGTTTTCCCACCAACTGAATGGTTTTTTATTTTAAGTCCCCCTCGTCTTTCATGAGGGCAAATGAGGGATCGTCCCGACCATTTTCCCTCATCATAGCCGAGAGTGGTTTCCCACCAACTTAATGATTTTATATTTTAAGTCCTACCTCGTCTTTCTTGAGGGTAAATGAGGGGTCGTCCCCACCATTTGCCCTCATCATAGACAACGGTCATTTCTCCCCAACATAAATGGTTTTATATTTTAAGTCCCTCCTCATTTTTCTTGCGGGTAAATGAGGGGTTGTCCCCACCATTTGCCCTCATCATAGCCGAGGGTGGTTTCCACCAACTTAATGATTTTATATTTTAAGACCTCTCGTCTTTCTTGAGGGTAAATGAGGGGTCGTCCCCACCATTTGCCCTCATCATAGTCGAGGGTGGTTATCCACCAGCTTAATGGTTTTATATTTCAAATCCACCCTCATCTTTCTTGAGGGAAAATGACGGGTCATCCCCACCATTTTCCCTCATCATAGCCGAGGGTTGTTTTCCCCCCAACTGAATGGTTTTATATTTTAAGTCCCCCTCGTCTTTCATGAGGGCAAATGAGGGATCGTCCCGACCATTTTCCCTCATCATAGCCGAGAGTGGTTTCCCACCAACTTAATTATTTTATATTTTAAGTCCTCCCTCGTCTTTCTTGAGGGTAAATGAGGGGTTGTCCCAACCATTTTCCCTCGTCATAGACGAGGGTCGTTTCCCCCAACATAAATGGTTTTATATTTTAAGTCCCTCCTCATTTTTCTTGAGGGTAAATGAGGTGTCGTCCCCACCATTTGCCCTCATCATAGCCGAGGGTGGTTTCCACCAACTTAATGATTTTATATTTTAAAACCCCCTCATCTTTCTTGAGGGTAAATAAGGGGTCGTCCCCACCATTTTCCCTCATCATAGCCGCGGGTGGTTTCCCACCAACTTATTGGTTTTACATTTTATGTCCCCCTCGCATTCTTGAGGATAAATGAGGGGTTGTCCCCACCATTTTCACTCATCATAGCCGAGGGTGGATTCCCAACAACTGAATGGTTTTATATTTTAAGTCCCCCCTCGTGTTTCTGGAGGGCATATGAGGGGTCGTCCCCACCATTTTACCTCATCATAGCCGAGAGTGGTTTCCCACCAACTTAATGATTATATATTTTAAGTGCCCCCTCGTCTTTCCTGAGGGTAAATGAGGGGTCATCCCCACCATTTGCCCACATCATAGCCGAGACTGGTTTCCCACCAACATAAATGGTTTAATATTTTAAGTCCCTCCTCGTTTTTCTTGAGGGTAAATGAGGGGTCATCCCCACAATTTTCCATCATCATAGCCGAGGGTGGTTTCCACTAACTTAATGATTTTATATTTTAAGACCCCCTCGTCTTTCTTGAGGGTAAATGAGTGGTCATCCCCATCATTTTTCCTCATCATAGCCGAGGGTGGTTATCCACTTAATGGTTTTATATTTCAAGTCCCCCCTCGTCTCTCTTGAGGATAATTGAGGGGTCGTGCCCACCATTTCCCTCATCATAGCAGATGGTGGATTTCCACCAACTTAATTGTTTTATATTTCAAGGCCCCCCTCATCTTTCTTGAGGGTAAATGAGGGGTCGTCCCCACCATTTGACGTCATCATAGCAGAGGGTGGTTTCCTACCTACTTAATGGTTCTATATTTTAAGGCCCCCCTCGTCTTTCTTAAGGGTAAATTCCCCCCATTTTCCCTCATCATAGCCGAGGGTGGTTTCCCACCAACTTAATGGTTTTATATTTAATGTCCCCCCTCGTCTTTCTTGAGGGTAAATGAGGGGTCGTCCCCACCATTTTCCCTCATCATAGCCGAGGGTGGTTTCCCACCAACTGAATGGTTTTATATTTTAAGTCCCCCCTCGTCTTTCATAAGGGCAAATGAGGGATCGTCCCCACCATTTGCCCTCAGCATAGCCGAGAGTGGTTTCCCACCAACTTATTGATTTTTTTATTTGAAGTCCCCCCTCGCCTTTCATGAGGGTAAATGAGGGGCCGTCCCCACCATTTGCCCTCTTCATAGCCGAGGGTGATTTCCCCCAACATAATTTGGTTTATATTTTAACTCCCTCCTCGTTTTTCTTGAGGGTAAATGAGGGGTCGTCCCCACCATTTGCCATCACGATAGCCGAGGGTGGTTTCCACCAACTTAATGATTTTATATTTTAAGACCCCCTCGTCTTTCTTGAGGGTAAATGAGGGGTCGTCCCCACCATTTTCCCTCATCATAGCCGAGGGCGGTTATCCACCAACTTAATGGTTTTATATTTCAAGTCCGCCCTCGTATTTCTTGAGGGAAAGTGAGGGGTCGTCCCCACCATTTACCCTCATCATAGCCGAGGGTGGTTTTCCACCAACTTAATGGTTTTATATTTCAAGGCCCCCTCATCTTTTTTGAGGTTAATTGAGTGGTCGTCCCCACCATTTGCCCTCATCGTAGCCGAGGTTGGTTTTCCACCAACTTAATGGTTTAATATTTCAAGGCCCCGATCGTCTTTCTTGATGGTAAATGAAGGGTCGTCCCCACCTCTTTGACCTCATCATAGCCAAGGGTGGTTTCCCACCAAGTTAATGGTTCTATATTTTAAGGCCCCCTCGTCTTTCTTAAGGGTAAATAAGGGGTCGTCCCCACCATTTTCCCTCATCATAGCCGAGGGTGGTTTCCCACTAACTTAATGGTTTTTTATTTTATGTCCCCCCTCGTCTTTCTTGATGGTAAATGAGGGGTCATCCCCACCATTTTCCCTCATCATAGCCGAGGGTGGTTTCCCCACCAACTGAATGGTTTTTTATTTTAAGTCCCCCTCGTCTTTCATGAGGGGAAATGAGGGATCGTCCCGACCATTTTCCCTCATCATGGCCGAGAGTGGTTTCCCACCAACTTAATGATTTTATATTTTAAGTCCTCCCTCGTATTTCTTGAGGGTAAGTGAGGGGTCGTCCCAACCATTTTCCCTCATCATAGACGTAGGTCGTTTCCCCCCAACATAAATGGTTTTATATTTTAAGTCCCTCCTCATTTTTCTTGGGGGTAAATGAGGAGTCGTCCCCACCATTTGCCCTCATCATAGCCGAGGGTGGTTTCCACCAACTTAATGATTTTATATTTTAAGACCTCTCATCTTTCTTGAGGGCAAATGAGGGGTCGTCCCCACCATTTCCCCACATCATAGTCGTGGGTGGTTATCCACCAGCTTAATGGTTTTATATTTGTAATCCCCCCTCGTCTTTCTTGAGGGAAAATGACGGGTCGTACCCACCATTTGCCCTCAACATAGCCGAGGGTGGTTTTCCCACCAACTGAATGGTTTTATATTTTAAGTCCCCCTCGTCTTTCTTGAGGGAAAATCAGGGATCGTCCCAACCATTTTCCCTCATCATAGCCGAGAGTGGTTTCCCAAAAACTTAATTATTTTATATTTTAAGTCCTCCCACTTCTTTCTTGAGGGTAAATGAGGGGTTGTCCCAACCATTTTCCCTTATCATAGATGAGAGTCGTTTCCCCCCAACATATATGGTTTTATATTTTAAATCCCTCGTCATTTTTCTTGAGGATAAATGAGGGGTCGTCCCCACCATTTGCCCTCATCATAGCCGAGGGTGGTTTCCACCAACTTAATGATTTTATATTGTAAGACCCCCTCATCTTTCTTGAGGGTAAATGAGGGGTCGTCCCCACCATTTACCCTCATCATAGCCGAGGGTGGTTATCCACCAACTTAATGTTTTTATATTTCAAATCCCCCCTCTTCTTTCTTGAGGGAAAATGATGGGTCGTCCCCACCATTTGCCCTCATCATAGCCGAGGGTGGTTTTCCACCAATGTAATGGTTTTATATTTCAAGACCTTCTCGTCTTTCTTGAGGGTAAATGAGGGGTCGTACCCACCATTTAACCTCATCATAGCCAAGGGTGGTTTCCTACCAACTTCATGGTTCAATATTTTAAGGCCCCGCTCGTCTTTCTTAAGAGTAAATGAGGGGTCATCCCCTACCATTTGCCATTATCATAGCTGAGGGTGGTTTCCCACCAACTTAATGGTTTTATATTTAAATTACCCCTCGGCTTTCTTGAGGGTAAATGGCGGGTCGCCCCTACTATTTGCCCTCATTATAGACGAGGGTGTTTTCCCACCAACTTAAATGGTTTTATATTCTAAGTCCCCCCTCGTCTTTCTTGAGGGTAAATGAGGGGTCGTCCCCACCGTTTACCCTCATCATAGCCGAGGGTGGTTTCCCACCAACTTAATGGTTTTATATTTTATGTCCCCCCTCGTCTTTCTTGAGGGTAAATGAGGGGTCGTCCCCACCATTTTCCCTCGTTATAGCCGAGGGTGGTTTCCCACCAACTGAATGGTCTTATATTTTAAGTCCCCCCTCGTCTTTCTTAAGGGAAAATGAGGGATCGTCCCCACCATTTGCCCTCATCATAGCCGAGGGAGGTTTCCCACCAACTTAATGATTTTATAATTTAAGTCCCCCCTCCTCTTTCTTGAGGGTAAATGAGGGGTCGTCCCCACCATTTTCCCTCATCATAGCCGAGGGTGGTTTCCCACCAACATAATTGGTTTAATATTTTAAGTCCCTACTCGTTTTTCTTGAGTGTAAATGAGGGGTGGTCCCCACCATTTTCCCTCATCATAGCCGAGGGTGGTTTCCACCAACTTAATGATTTTATATTTTAAGACCCCCTCGTCTTTCTTGAGGGTAAACAAGGGGTCGTCCCCACCATTTTCCCTCATCATAGCCGAGGGTGGTTATCCATAGAGTTAATGGTTTTATATTTCAAGTCCCCCCTCATCTTTCTTGAGGATAAATGAGGGGTCGTCCCCCACCATTTGCCCTCATCATAGCCGAGGGTGGTTTTCCACCACCTTAATTGTTTTATATTTCATGGCCCCCCACGTCTTTCTTGAGAGCCGAGGGTGGTTTCCCACCAACTGAATGGTTTTATATTTTAAGTCCCCCCTCGTCTTTCATGAGGGAAAATGAGGGATCAGCCCCATCATTTGCCCTCATAATAGCCGAGGGTGGTTTCCACCAACTTAATGATTTTAGATTTTAAGACCCCCTTGTCTTTCGTGATAGTAAATGTGGGGTCGTCACCACCATTTTACCTCTTCATAGCCGAGGGTGGTTTTTCACCAGCTTAATGGTTTTATATTTCAAATCCACCCTCGTCTTTCTTGAGGGAAAATGAGGGGTCGTCCCCACCATTTGCTCTCATCATAGCCGAGGGTGGTTTCCCACCAACATAATTGGTTTTATATTTTAAGTCCCTACTCATTTTTTTTGAGTGTAAATGAGGGGTCGTCCCCACCATTTGCCCTCATAATAGCCGAGGGTGGTATTCCACCAACATAATGGTTTTATATTTCAAGTATCCCCTCGTCTTTCTTGAGGGTAAATGAGGGGTCGTCCCCACCATTTACCCTCATCATAGCCGAGGGTGGTTTCCTACTAACTTAAAAGTTTTATATTTTAAGGCACCGCTCGTATTTCTTAAGGGTAAATGAGGGGTCGTCCCCACCATTTGCCCTCATCATAGCCGATTGTGGTTTCCCACCAACTTAATGGTTTTATATTTTATGTTCCCCCTAGTCTTTCTTGAGCGTAAATGTGGGGTCGTTCCCACCATTTGCCCGCATAATAGCCGAGGATGGTTTCCCACCAACTTAATGGTTTTATAATTAGAATCCCCCCTCATCTTTCCTGAGGGTAAATGAGGGGTCGTCCCCACCATTTTCCCTCATCATATCCGAGGGTGGTTTCCCACCAACTTAAATGGTTTTATATTTTAAGTCCCCTCTCATTTTTCTTGAGGGTAAATGTGGGGTCGTCCCCATCATTTGCCCTTATCATAGCCGAGGGTCGTTTCCCACCAACTTAATAATTTTATATTTTAAGTCCCCTCGTCTTTCTTGAGGGTAAATGAGGGGTCGTCCCCACCATTTGCCCTCATCATAGCCGAGGGTTGTTTTCCACCAACTTAATGGTTTTATATTTCAAGTCCCCCCTCGTCTTTCTTGATGGTAAATGAGGGGTCGTCCCCACCATTTTCCCTCATCATAGCCGAGGGTGGTTATCCACCAGCTTAATGGTTAATATTTCAAATCCCCCCTCGCCTTTCTTGAGGGAAAATGACGGGTCGTCCCCATCATTTGCCCTCATCATAGCCGAGGGTTGTTTTTCACCAACTTAATGGTTTTATATTTCAAGGCATTCTCGTCTTTCTTGAGGGTAAATGAGGGGTCGTACCCACCATTTACCCTCATCATAGCTAAGGGTGGTTTCCTACCAACTTAATGGTTCTATATTTTAAGGCCCCCTCACCTTTCTTAAGGGTAAATGAGGGGTCGACCCCTACCATTTGCCCTTATTACAGTCGAGGGTGGTTTCCCACCAACTTAATGGTTTTATATTTCAATTACCCCACGTCTTTCTTGAGGGTAAATGATGGGTCCCACCTACCATTTTCTCTCATTATAGACGTGGGTGTTTTCCCACCAACTTAAATGGTATTAGATTTTAAGTCCCCCTCGTCTTTCTTGAGGGTAAATGACGGGTCGTCCCAACCGTTTGCCCTCATCATAGCCGAGGGTGGTTTCCCACCAACTTAATGGTTTTATATTTTATGTTCCCTCTCGTCTTTCTTGAGGGTAAATGAGGGGTCGTCCCCACCATTTTCCCGCGTCATAGCCGAGGGTGGTTTCCCACCAACTGTATGGTATTATATTTTAAGTCCCCCCTCGTCTTTCTTAAGGGTAAATGAGGGATCGTCCCCACCATTTGCCCTCATCATAGCCGAGAGTGGTTTCCCACCAACTTAATGATTTTATAATTTAAGTCCCCCCTCGTCTTTCTTGAGGGTAAATGAGGGGTCGTCCCCACCATTTACCCTTATCATAGCCGAGGGTGGTTTCCCACAAACTTAAATGGTTTTATATTTTATGCACCTACTCGTTTTTCTTGAGGCTAAATGAGGGGCCGTCCCCACCATTTGACCTCATCATAGCCGAGGGTGGTTTCCACCAACTTAATGATTTTATATTTTAAGACCCCCTCGTCTTTCTCGAGGGTAAATAAGTGGTCGTCCCCACCATTTTCACTCATCATAGCCGAGGGTGGTTATCCACAGAGTTAATGGTTTTATATTTCAAGTCCCCCCTCGTCTTTCTTGAGGGAAAATGAGGGGTCGTCCCCACCATTTGCCCTCATCATAGCCGAGGGTGGTTTTCCACCAACTTAATGGTTTTATATTTCAATGCCCCCTCATCTTTCTCGAGAGTCGAGGTTGGTTTCCCACCAACTGAATGGTTTTATATTTTAAGTCCCCCCTCGTCTTTCATGAGGGAAAATGAGGGATCGTCCCCACCATTTGCCCTCATCATAGCCGAGAGTGGTTTCCCACCAACTTAATGATTTTATATTTTAAGTCCCCCTCCTTTTTCTTGAGGTTAAATGAGGGGTCATCCCCATCATTTGCCCTCATCATAGCCAAGGGTGGTTTCCACCAACTTAATGATTTTATATTTTAAGACCCCCTCGTCTTTCGTGACGGTAAATGAGGGGTCGTCACCATCATTTTACCTCATCATAGCCGAGGGTGGTTTTCCACCAACTTAATGGTTTTATATTTTAAGTACCCCCTCGTCTTTGTTGAGGGTAAATGAGGGGTCGTCCCCACCATTTACCCTCATCATAGACAAGGTTGGTTTCCCACTAACTTAAAGGTTTTATATTTTAAGGTCCCCCTCGTATTTCTTAAGGGTTAATTAGGGGTCGTCCCCACCATTTTCCCTCATCATAGCCGAGGGTGGTTTCCCACCAACTTAATGGTTTTGTATTTTATGTCCCCCTAGTCTTTCTTGAGTCTAAATGCGGGGTCTTTACCACCATTTTCCCTCACAATATCCGAGGATGGTTTCCCACCAACTTAACGATTTTATATTTCAATTCTCCACTCGTCTTTCTTGAGGGTAAATGAGGGGTCGGCCCCACCATTTGCCCTCGTCATAGCCGAGGGTGGTTTCCCACCAACTTAAATGGTTTTATATTTTAAGTCCCCCCTCCTTTTTCTTGAGGGTAAATGTGGGGTCGTCCCCACCATTTGCCTTTATCATAGCTGAGGGTGGTTTCCCACCAACTTAATGATTTTATATTTTAAGTCCCCCCTCATCTTTCTTGAAGGTAAATGAGGGGTCGTCCCCACCATTTGCCCTCATCATAGCCGAGGGTGGTTTTGCACAAACTTAATGGTTTTATATTTCAAGTACCCCCTCGTCTTTCTTGATGGTAAATGAGGGATCGTCCCCACCATTTTCCCTGATCATAGCCGAGGGTGGTTTCCCACCCACTTAATGATTTTATATTTCAATTCCCCCTCGTCTTTCTTGAGGGTAAATGAAGGGTCATCCCTACCATTTTCCCTCATCATAGACGAGGGTTGTTTCCCACATACTTAAATGGTTTTATATTTTAGGTCACCCCTCGACTTTCTTAAGGGTAAATGAGGGGTTGTCCCCACCATTTGCCCTCATCATAGTCCAGGGTGGTTTCCCTCCACCTTAATGGTTTTATATTTCAAGTCCTCCCTCATCTTTATTGAGGGTAAATGAGGGGTCGTCCCCACCATTTTCCCTCATAATAGCGGAGGGTGGTTTTCCACCAACTTAATGGTTTTATATTTTACGTCCACCCTCGTCTTTCTTGAGGGTAAATGAGGTGTCCTCCCACCGTTTGCCCTTATAATAGCCGAGGGTGGTTTCCCACCAACTAAATGGTTTTATATTTCAAGTCCCCCCTCGTCTTTCTTGAGGGTAAATGAACAGTCGTCCCCACCATTTGCCCTCATCATAACCGAGGGTGGTTTCCCACCAACTTAATGATTTAATATTTTAAGTCCCCCTCATCTTTCTTGAGGGTAAATGAGCGGTCGTCCCCACAATTTGCCCTCCCCCTCGTCTCTCGGAGGGAGGTCAGGGTCATCATCAGCATTTGAAGGGTCGTACCTTCTTTTTAGAGGATCTTCTCTACATGTATCACGTCTCTTCTTTTTGAGGTCGTCCCCTCGGCCCCTCTTGAAGGCACCTTTATGAACATACTTCCTAAGCTTCCCTTCTTTTAGCATATTCTACATTTCATCTTTCAGAGCAAAACATGTGTCGGTGATATGGCCATGGTCTTGGTGAAAGTCACACCACCGATTCTTGTTTCTCTGTGGGGGGCTGCCCTCAGCTTCTCAGGCCACCTCAAGGACCTATCACTTTTTATCTCATTCAGGATATGCTCACAGTTGATCATTAAAGGGGTGTAATCAGTGAATTTGTCATCTGTAGACCTCTTCTTCCCCTCTTTGTTATTCTTCTAGTACTTACCCCCACTGGTGCCTCCTTTTTCATCTACGTATTTTACCGCCATTGCCTCTTCGGTGTTCATCACCTTTTCTGCTATTGACAATAATTCAGTCATTGTCCTAGGAGGGTCTTTAGCAAGCTTCCATAGTAGCTTCCCCTTCTGGAGCCCTCCAATGAGGGTTGTCATGGCTATGCTTTCCTCATAGTCTTCGACCTCTAACTTTTCTTTGTTAAATCTGGCTATGCAGTCTCTCAGACTCGCATTATTCCCCTGCTTAACATAGAGCACTCCAAAGAAA
Source organism: Sambucus nigra (assembly GCA_949130495.1). Taxonomy (NCBI): domain Eukaryota; kingdom Viridiplantae; phylum Streptophyta; class Magnoliopsida; order Dipsacales; family Adoxaceae; genus Sambucus; species Sambucus nigra. The sequence goes on from OX422224.1 coordinate 258,480,743, forward strand.
AAGTTACGGATAAATCGATCTGCTAACTGATTAAAGTTTTCAATAGAGATCTTTGGAAGAGACATATACCAGACGTGTTCAGCCCCAGTCAGAGTGCCAGAAAAGGCACGACACCTCATCTCATCTGAGATAGAGTATATGTCAGCCACTGATTGGTACATCTTAATATGGTGGACATGGTTGGTGCTCCCGTCATACTGTGGGGTGACCTATGGTGGCTTCAACTTAGATGGCGTTCAGAAGATGACTATCTTCACCACAAAGGGTGAGCCTATGGAGTATCCTCTTTGAAGACGGTCCCGGCTCTTCAGAATATTGCTATTCTTATCCTCCAACCTTTTGATCGAGTTGTTCCAGGGCCTCGTAGGGTCGGGTTGGCCAATGTTGTCCCCTGCCGCCTCTTCGAGGTGAACGGAGGGTTCTTCCATGGTAGGTATGTGTTGGTTGTTTACTTCCCCCTGGTCATCGTCCCGTCGATGGGGTCGGCCCCCGTGTGGTCGTCCATCTGCTGCCTCCCTCATGGACCTCGCAATACTTCTCATTCTGGACAACTTTTCTCACAGGTCATTTACTGCGCCGAGCCTCTCAAAGGGCAACCCCTATGCTCTTCTAGAGAGGTCGTACAGTATTGTTGAAGACCTAATACGGCTCCCAGCACTCTATGGGGGAATTCTTCGCTCCAGATCATCATACCTGTCTTCTGGGAAAGGATTTCCTTGCCTCCCCAGGCGTAGACGCCGGGGTCAACAACATCCCTCCGTCGCTGAGGAGGCAGAAAGTCTTTGCGCGGTGCCTGAGTGGTCCCCTGGCCTCATGCTGCCTTAGAGCTTCCACTGGAGTAATCATCTCCGGTGAGACTCCCGGTGGTCTTAGTATGTTTTGAGTAAGAGTTGTGAACTGCTCCTGCATAATCCACTGTCTTGTTGCCAGAGACTTCAAGGCGTCCGCCACCTCAGCCATCTCAGACTGAGGTGGTGGTTGACTGGAATTGGGTCCTACTACACTATCTAGTGGAGGAAGAGGTGGTGGCATCTCTGGTGCCATGTGTTTGAGCTATAAAGAGCTGAATGATAAAAAAACTGATGATCTTGAAAACCTTAATGGGTCTCTTTCAATGCTGAAACAATTCCACAAAGCGGGAGATCTGGTTCACCACCAGAGTGCCCGGTGAGGTCAAGCTGTATCAAGGAAGAGATGTATTCTCGTTCCCACAGACGGTGCCAAACTGATGATGCTGAGGTTCAACACCACCACATAAGTGATGATAAGCTCAGACAGTTATAACAATGGCATCCATAGAAATATACATGTGTGTAAGTGTATAGAAGGGGATGGGTATATGAGGAATAAGATAATGATGTATAGTGGTTCAGCCAATTAGGCCTACATCCACTGTGAGTGTGTGATCCACTAAATATGGGCACTAATGGCCTTAGATACAATACACATAAGCTCACTCTCTCTCTCTATCGTGTGTACAAGGAGAGTTTTAGCTAGGGTTCCAATTCTCCCAATATCGATCCCTTTGCAGGGTTGTAGGTGACAAGTATATATAGGTGTTGGGGGGTGTAGTGTACCCCTAAGCATGCATGGTTCATGTGAGTTATGATCTAGCCAATCCCTTGCCGACACCTGGAGGTGCCGCCTGTGATTAGTGATGACATAATATTCCCTCAAGTGAGGGGGTGATATTGTTATAAAGGTCTTCCACGTGCCATATGAGTCCCACGCGTACTGTTCCATGTATCTCCCAAATCACGCGCTATGATGATGTCACCCTCGGCCTGTGATATGAGGCTGAGGGCAAAGTTCCTGCTGGCAGTGTGCCTGGCCTAATTTGGTCCTCGTAGTGTCGTACCCTCGTAGGGTCGTCTGGACAATGATGAGGGGTCGGCCCCTTGAAGGGTCGTCTGGATCAAGGAAGGGGTCGACCCCTTGGAGGGTTGTCTAATATTGGTGGAGAGGTCGCCTTGGCCTCGTCTAGGTGGAGGACACCCTCGGCCAGGACGAGGGTATATATGGGTATATCAAATAATATTGATAAATATTTCTAAAAACAAAAAATCCCTTTTGCCTATTCTCTCTTTTATTTTTCCTCTGTTCATTTTTAAACTCTTCTCTTTCAATTATTTTGAACCAACCAACCATGACTTTCTCTCTTAAAATATAAATAGTCTTCTATGTAGGTTTTCATGGATAACTCGACCATCTCTACAAATAATCTTAAACCTGCAGATCCTAAACCCCCAGATTCAATAAACATTCAGGCCTAATCCGTGCTCAAAATCATTTGCAAGTGTGTTCACTTAAACAACATCATCTGAACAATAGATCAATTATAACCACCTACCCAACATTGTTTTAAAAATATATAAACATTAAAAATAAATCAATAATCATGGTATAGTGATGAGGAGGCAGAAAAGCAATAAGAGGTAGAAACATAACAGAAAGGTGTTTGTGCATGTTCAAAAGCCTATATTCACTCTCACCTACCCATCAGTCTTATAGCCAACATTTGATTTCAATGATCAAATTGATATTGAGATTAGTAGCAATATATATATACACTAGCGTATGCCCGTCCCTAAAGGCACGACGAAATTTTCCAAAGTACGTAATCGTGAAACGACGACAATTTTTCAAAGTATGTAATAGCGAAACGCAAAAATTTTGAGGTGTAATTTTAAAACGAATAACAAATAGTCCAATAACATTCAAATAGTCTAGATTCCTCAAATAAATTGACATATAATACGAAATATACAATATTCATCAACGGAATTCACATTGTGTCTCAAAAAAACAAAGTGTCAAATTTTTAAAAAAATTGGGCATAATATCCTTTGTTTATGGAACTATTCACCCTTCTTAACAAATAACAAATACTCCAACATCCAAATTGTCTAAATTCTTCAAACAAATTAACCTATAAAATCAAATATACAATATTCATCAATGAAATTCACTGTGTCTCAAAAAAATAGTGTCAATTTTTAAAAAAATTGGGCATAGTCTCCTTTGTTTATTGGACTATCCACCTTATTTAAGGGGTAACAACAAATTCAACAATATAAAAAAAAATCCCAAATTCGGAGATGGGAGCTAGAAGGCTTGGAAAGGTGAATATGAAATTATTCTTTCTGTGGGACTTTCTCAAAATGTTTGTGCCATGGTGTTTGACCAACATCTTGGATGGGGTGAGAGAAATTGAGCAGGCCTTTGCGGGAGCATCGGATAGCATGTTTTTGGAAATTCAAATTCTTGCAAGTCTTTTGCACTCGTCTGCTTCTAAATTAGGTGCTATTACGGCTGTCTTCCCATCCTCCTTCCCACCTCTCGCCGTTATCACTCTCTCCCTCTCGGTTTTCTGTACGATTTGACAAATAATAAACATAATTAATCAGTTTCTCGAACAAACATACAATCACATAAGTAAATATACAAACAGTAACATACATGAGCTTTTTTCATCCTAATCCTATTTGCATCCAAGGAAAAGAAGATTCATCCTAAGCTTTTTTCACCATAATATTATTTTATATCTAAAAGAAACCAACATCATACTTGATAGCCATGTATTATGAGCATCCTGAACAATTTTAGAACAAAACATGAACAAAAACTAAATTGAGATTTGTATAAAACTAATTACATAATCTATAACATAAATGTTTGAAAAGTAATGGTAAAAATAGAGTATAGTATGTGTGATGGAAATAAAGTAAGGAATGAGAATGTGAATTAACTCACGAATAGACACACTACATATAGAGGAATATGGAAAGCAAATGGTTTCACAATTTCAGTTATGTCATTTAACTCAACTTTCGAGTTCCCAAAAACATTGTATGGATATTCATATATTCCATATGCATATATGCAGCCATATATGCATATTGCATATATGCAGCCATGTATGCATATTGCATATATGCAGCCATATATGCATATGCAATATATATGCAATGCATTTGATACCTTTAAACTATATTATGTAATAGTTTATATATCCAAATTTTAGGCTTTAATCGATATACAGGTATTAAAAACATATATACAGGTTGAATCGTACCATTTGATACCTTCAAACCTCTCTCTCACAAGTTAAACCAATTGCATCACCTCCTATTGCATCGTACGACACCTTGCATCACGTCCTATTGGATCTATAGCCGCTTCATCATCCCAACTTGAACTTTTATTTCCTCAATGAGATTCTCATGGGTGGTCTTGTCGTTGCCCTGCTGCTGCCTCCCCCTCCCCCAACCCACCCTGTGCTGCTGCCTCGCCCCCACCCAGTGCTGCCTCCCCCCCCCCCCCACACTTGTTGCTTCCTATCGTCCCCTACATGCTTCAGAGATTCAAAGAAAATTGGACTGAGTTTCAATATTTGGGTTTCTAACCTCTTGATCTGAACATACTAAATGCAAAATTTGGTAAAGAGAGGAAGAGAATCAGGTAGAGAAAATAAGGCATACCTGAAAAATGTAAAGCAAAATTTGTAAAAATTTGGTAACCGATTGACGAAGTCCTACAAAAATAGAAGATTGAACACCAATCATAATTTATATAATCACCCACACACAAATAACTATTATGGAACATTACAAAAAGAATACCAAATGACATCACAGATAACCAAAAAAAATTACAAACATTACAAATCAGCTAAAAAGAATACCAAATGTACTAATCGCAGCAACAATAGTCCACATATGCATGCTACAATGTACCATCGCATAATAGTCTAGTCCCAATCGTAACCATAATGAGACATGGATACCATTCATATTACCTATGTTCTTAACTCCATATCGAGAAGAATTTGTTGCCATGTCATGTCTAAGTTATTCCTTTTCCTTGTCATGTCCAAGTAATTCATTAATATTGTACATCACCAGAAGAAGACATAATGGAATTGGCAAAAGAAATTTACATGTTAGTAATTATAAACAATGTTTGTTGATGTTTTCTCAACCACCAAAAATAAATCATATAAAAGAGGCATTGAATCCATTACACCCTTTTTTGAATGTAGGCCCTTTAATTGTGTGGAAATGTTAATATTAGAAATTTCCCCCATCCGGCTCTACTAAAGCCCTTAAGAGTCACATTAGCGAAAGTGGACACAGTTCCATATGTCCATCAATGACTAATTCAATAAAAGTATGGAAAAATGGGCACATACCTGATGTTCTGGCTGATTCTAGTACCCCATGTTCCTCCCTTGAGCAACAGTCATTCCATGGAAAATAACTAAGTTGAAATATGAATCCAATAAAATGACAAGATCAGCTGCAATTGATTCCACATCCAGCAAAGATGGAGCAGGTAGCGAGTTGAATCATGACTCCCGAATTTGATATGTTTTCCCGGTTTAACAACATGCGGAAGTAGTCCATCTCATTTGTAGTATTATTATACACTTGTCAAATTTTAGATAAAAATAACATAGTAGGCATACATATATCATAAAATTTTGAAGCAAAAGAGAAATCACAATTACCTATACAAATTGTGATCGCCGCAGATTAAACATAAACTAAGGGAACAATGGAAAATGGGGATTTAAAGTAAATGAAGACAATGCGTCCTTTCGATAGTCATTTATGGACATATATAAAAGGAATTGAATCCATTAGACCCAATATCAATGCTGCTCAGACAGAAATTACAATCCATAAAATTCATAAAATTCTTATCTATATGATATAATCCTTAAAATCTTCCTTTTATACATAATAATGCTCCTCAGATAGAAATTAGTTGTAATGTTCCTACCAAATATAAACTACACCCACTATGAATATTACATCCATCTCTTCCAATAGAGCCTCAACATATGATATATGCCCATTGTGAATGTTGCACATGGGAACTGACTGTGCAATATATCGTGTAGCATGAGATGACTCGGGCATCTATATTATTTAGATGATCATTTGAAGGATTCTCAACAATGAGTAATCGAAACACCATTAAGTTGTAAATTGCTATACCTTGTGAGAATTTGTATACTATAAATATGAAGATAGTTCGACATAATGCAAATTGCTAATCCAAGCTAAATTTAACATTTAAAAATATGACAAATGTGTTTGAAATAAGAGAAATTTTACAAATATGGAATTAGTTATGATCTTCATATAATGACGTGCATTGTATAGTGACATATGATTGAACAATCTACTAAATAAGTAAGGAATTGACTGAATAAAATTAGACGTGCAGCCATCATGGCACTCTATATCACCGAGAGAAAAAAATTTATATCGAGAATCTAAACATATAGTTGAAGTGAACTGCAATATTGAATTCACCTTGCCACCACCACCTCTGGCCCTTCCCCCAACTGGTGCTGTTGAAGAACATCCACCACAACCTCGCCCACTCGACTTAACATATTTGGTATCTTTATTATCAGCACCATGCCAACTACAAAACTTTATTTCTTGAAACTGAATAAATAAAGACCAATGTAAAGTATGCTTTCACAATTCTAATAAGTTAAATTCTTTGGTTCTTACACTCATGTTTACAATAGATTAATTAGTAGTTTTCATATGCTATAAAGATGTTGTTCGACAGTGCAGTATAAAACTATGACCATTTCATATAAATGAGGCATTTGGTTTTTAGTTAAGCATGGCCTTATGCAAACTAGGACCTATTTATATAGGTGCCTCTCTAATGGCCTTTTCTAGTTAAAAAACTTATCTCCATACAAAGTGACACATTAATCTTCTATTCAAGTAGGCCTTTAGTGCAAAACTCACCTTGCTCCTCATGTTTTCCTTTGTTTTTCCTTAGATATTAACAAATAAACACCCGAAATTAATTAAACGAAAAGGAAAAAAATTAATATTTCAACCCCAAATTCCAAAGCCAAAATAACAAAATTGGATGAGAAATGAACCCTCAACATCACTTTTGCAATTTTGGTTCTCGGTCGAAGGCTGGACAGCTATAACAGCTATAGCGACACTAATAATATACCAATACACCACACTCATAATATAACAGCACTAATAATATAGCAATACACAATCTGCATATATATGCAGCATATCCATATATATGCAGATTGCATATATGCATATATATATATATGCAACATATGCATATATATGTAGATTGCATATATATGTATGCAACATATGCATATATATGTAGATTGCACATATATGTATGCATATATATGAAGCATATGCATATATATGCAGATTGCATATGCATATCTGCATATATATGAATCTCCAAAAGTTTTCTTCACCATTAGTTAATCCAAAAGCAATCTAAAATCGAACTGTTTTCTTCAACTCGAGTTCTTTCCCATAACTCCAAATGTTTTCTTCTCCTCCAAAGCGAAGTCATTTCCTGATGAAGAATAGTGAAAGCGATCAGCATAGCACAACACAGTTTTAAAGATCACAATAAGTAGTAATAATCAAATGCATGATGACAACAAACCTTAATTGGAAATGTAGTTAAACTAAAAATTGTGTGCGTCACACATTTTAACAACCAAACATATATATATATATATATATATATATATTAAGTGCATATAATGTAAAACAATCAAACAACCAACATAAACCATAGAAAGAATTGAAAAGACTTGAAGCGTCACTGGTGCAATTCTATATATGATGTCAAAACACCAACCATATAAAGAATTGAAAAATAGAGAACGTGAAAAAGGAAAGAAATTACCCTAGAATGTCGCAAAATGTGTAGTCTAGAGACATACAAATAACATCATTATAATGAATGAATTGACAAAATACATCTAATAGAAGTTAAAAACTCAAATAGAGAATTGAAATATATCAACATACTACAAACAACAAAATAGAGAATTGAAATATTGAATAACCAAAAAGAATGAGTAGGAGAATATGTAAGTCTTTAGAATTGAAATATTGAACCCAAAAACTCAAATAAACTATCATTAGCAACAAAGTGGGTGGGTGGGTGTTGGGGGGGGGGGGGGGGGGAGCGTTTGCTCTCTCTCCTATATTAAACAACAAACTCTCTAGGGGATTGATGATTCTAAACCATGACCATTAAAAGAAGTCCCAATATTGTTTGCTAATAACTCGTATCCTTTTAGTAGAAAAGAAGTCCCGGGTTCATAATTTAGCATTGATACATCCTATCATGTTCTATATTAATGAAAATAGAATTGTATCTATGCGTATCATAAAATACGAACATCAACTATTCTTATAACACAACCTTCATATTATGCTTGTCTTTTCATTAAAATCATGGATTTAAATGTAATTTACCTTTAAAGAAATCAAGCTAACATGTCATTTACCTTTAGAGAAGAAAATTCCTCCGCTTATAACAAATTTAAAATCCAAATTCCAAATCCAAAGACCCCTAAAAATGATATATACAAATGAAATATCTAGAAAACTAAAATGACAATATAACAATATGAGATTGCACACATATGGAGATGAAACAATATTCCATGAGAAGCCCAAAATGATAATTAGATAGAACCCCACAAAAACAGAACCATTTGAAAACAAATAGGAACCATTTAAAAAAACCAACAAAATCATAATAATTTCAAAAATCATTAATCTCTAGTGAAGTTAATAAGTTAAAATAATATCCAAACAGGGTGTAGAACACTATAATCACTAAACGAAGTAAATTAAGAAAAAGTTATATTAAGCATATTAAGGTGAAACAAATAAAGTACTAACTTTGTTTTAATTTTAGATTCCCTTTGGTTCGAAAAACAACATGAAAGCACAAAAGGAGATATACAGAGATGCATATACTTTTTATATCAAGAAAAGAAAGGTAGGAAAAGATTAAGGTGATATAATAAACACTCACCTTTCATTGAGGTTCGAGACAGATGATCTTCCCTTAGTTTAAAATTGGCTAGAGGTGCTAGGATATAACTTTGCAAGGCTTGGACTGCAAGAAGAAAGAAGCACCAATGTATAATTATCATCTAGAGGCTCAAAATATAAAAAAGTAGGAAAATATGAGAACATGAGAAAAGAGGAAGGTGTAAGATAAAAATAATATAGTGTAACCCAATCATAGATACCAACCTAAACCTCTTACCAATCACATTTATCAAAAGGTTATTCAAATTATATGAAACCAATGAAACACCCACCCACACCACCTCCCACCATCAAATAACAAAACAACCAACCCAAATCGTGAAACGACGTGCCTGAACCCAATTCGCAAAACACCCACCCACACCACCTCCCATCAATACAGAATAAAGAACTAAATTCTTTTGGAGCAACAACTGAAATATACCTGTTTTAGAGAAACTGAATTCATGCATTCACCCATGTATCAATGCTGCAATAGAATTCATGCATCCAGCCATACAATCTTCATTCCTATCTTTTGCACCTGTAATTTTCATATATAAATTTTTAGACCACATAAGTCATAAGTCACAATAGATCCCATGTAAAAATTGATCACATAAATCAAAAAATGAGAAGAAAAAAAGTCATAAATTTGTACAACAATTTAAGAAATCCAGCCCGAATTTGATCATCCTATAAACAATTAAATAAATTGGGGGAAACTGGACTAACAAATTCAGGGGTAAACATACCATATATGTTCAATTTCATATCTCACTTTGCAACTGAGTCACCATATATGAACTCAAACAGACCACATATGTCCAATTTCAGATCTACAAAAATATAAGGGATACCGGTAGGAGTGTATAAAACTTAAACATACCATATATGTCCAATTTTGATGTTTGGAATTGTAGATTCCAAATGAAATTATGAGAGAGAGCCCTCATCAGATACCTAATGTAATTATGAGAGAGATTCCAATAGGAAATGCATTTCAATCCGATATTCATCAAGTCCATCAACTATGGAAACAACATTTTTTTTTTACTTAAATTCATTTTTTAACCAAAATTTATAGGCTTTAGCGAATTTTTTTACCTGAATGTCACAAAAAATCATTGAAGATCTAATATAAATTTGACTCTCATGAAGTTGTGTGAAGATTCTTAATTGATCATGGAAAAGTGTCAATGTGCCTAATATGCAGAAAATATAAGGAAAAAATTAAGACCTGTCAAGAACTAAATTTTAGGATCTGCTGTAGGAAATAATATCAATGTATATGTATTTATACTGAGTATTCAAAGGATTCAAAGGAAGATCATATGTAACTCTAAAAAATAAAATAAAAAATGATGCCGAAAATAAAGGAAACTGAACTGGGTTTTAAACGAAAATAAGAACTGAGCTATACCGTTGTATGAGTACCTCCTCGCGATTAATCCTATGTTCTCGAAATGAGTACCTTCATGTGCTCCGGAAAATGAGCTATACCGTTGGTCTCCTCAGTCACTTGAACAGCTATTTTTGCAAGTGTAAGAGTTAAAAGAATGGGTGAAATGAAAAAAATTGAAATTAAAGGTAAAAAAAATTAAAATCATGCACTGAGTTCCGATTTAGAGTCGCAGGGTCTAAACATAGGATATGAGGCCACCCACGCATATTGTTGACCAACACCACCAAACCATAACGACCTCGACCACACCACAGCCACCACACACCATGCCACCACGCCCAAACCACAACCACCACAAATAAATACCACAATCATCGGAGAAACCCATGATTTTTAACCCAACACAACAAAAAATGTGTAAATACTCACCAGGGGGCGGAGGGATGGGATAAGATGAGGGGGAGAGAGAGAGAGCGGAGGAATGTGAGGGCGAGGGTGAGCAGCCGGGGGAGGCAGCGGACGACGAGCAGCGGAGGGAGGAAAAGAACGGAGGGGCTTTGGGAGGAGAGAGAAGGTAGAGAGAGTGAAGTTGTTAGAGTATTCATCTCCATTAAAGCTTTGATACTTTTTGGGTTGACTTCGATTCCCCTCTAGTTCACAATAAAGCCCAAGAACTTGCCCGCCCCATACCAAAGATACACTTGGTGGGGTTAAGTTTTATCATAAACTCATCCAGAGTATTAAAAGTTGTATCTAGGTTGTCCACATGAGCGTCGGCCTTGGGACTCTTTGTAAACATGTCGTCGACATAAACCTCCATCGTCTTCCCTAGGCGTGTTCGCGATTCGGTTCGATCTGGTTTTGGAGTGTTTTTGGGACCGGACCATATTAATCGGTCCTAAAATATTATGGAACGAGACCAAACCAGAATAATCAGTTTCAATTATGTTCGGTTTTTTAGTGGTCCATGTTCAGTCTTGGTCCAATTCGGTCCATACCAATATAAAATAACACTTTTTTAATTAAAAATAACATGCTTACTGTAAATTGAAACAAATTGAAACCAATTGAAACCAAACAATGACTAGTGCAGATTTTATGAATTTATAAACTAATTGAAACGAATTAGAACCAAATGAATTAAATGGCTAAACTGCTAAACGAATTAAAAAGTTAAACAACTGATATGGCTACCTCAATAATTTTTTCCATATCACGAAGTTCAAGGATGGTTAAATTAGGGAAACCTTTAAATATAGGTGAAGGTTTGAACATACACCGGACGAGACTTAAATGTTTGAGTTCTAGACAGGAGAATAAATGTGAACATGTCCAATAATAGTCATCATCTGATTAGTCAAGAATAAACACTCTCAAAAGAAAAAAAAATAGGAAGGAAAAGGCGGATGATAACAACAACAGTGGCATTAAAATGTAAAAATTAGGCAGAGATGATAGATAACACAAACTTACAGTTAAATCTTTAGTGCCGGATGAGGGAGAGTGCCAGATGAGATAAGGGAAAGTCGGAGGAGAAGATGAGTGGGAGCTGCCTACCACCATCGGAGAAGAGATCGTTAAGACGGACAAACGGAGGAGATAAAGGAGAGCTGTTGGATGTCTGCTGACTCCTGCCATTTCTTAGAGAGGGAGAGACATATATACAGAGAGAGAGGAGAAAATAAGATTTAGGTTAGGATAGTTGAGGTTATGTCATGAATCGTGAATGTTAACTTGTTGTGGCTTGTGGCCCATAAGTTGTGTGGTGGGTATTTGAAATTTCGAGTGTGGTGCGTGAGTTGGGTTGAGTGTTATATATATATATATATATATATATATATATATATATATATATATATATATATATATATATAAGTGGTGCGGTCCGGTCCAAACCAAATTTTTACGACTTAAGACCGAAACTGAACCGAATTACGCGGTCCTGTATGTTTTTAGATCAAATTACGATCGAATTAAAAAAATTACAAAATTGTGTTCGGTTTAGTTAAGTTTTTTCGGTCCGTTCGGTCTATTTGGTTTAGTGCACACCCCTAGTCTTCCTAATGAACTTTTCAAATATCTTATTGACAGATTTTTGATATATTACACCAACGTTCCTCAAGACGAAGGGCATGACCTTGTAACATTAGGTCCCCTTGTCAGTTATAAAATATGTCTTCTCAGCATCGGTCGAATCCATGAATATCTGATTATAGCCTAAGTAGGCATCCTTAAAACTCATTAATTCATGGCTTGCAGTAGCATCAACCATCTGGTCTATCCTCGGTAGGGGGAAGTTATCCTTAGGACAGGCTTTATTCAGATCTGTAAAATCAAGACACGTCATCCACTTAGTATTGGCCTTGGGGATGATAACAACATTTGCTAGCCACTCGGGGTAGATTACCTCCCTAATGATGTCGGCTTTTTCCAACTTCTTTAGTTCTTCTCAGATGACATCACATTTTTCTCAGTAGTAGACTCTTTTTCTTTTCCAGATCGGTTTTTCATCCTCGGCCACATTAAGCTTGTGGCCGAGGACCTTTGGGTCGATACTGGGCATATCTTCATAGCTCCAGGTGAAGATACTATGCATCTATTTTAACAACTCGATCAACTTCTCTTTGATTTCCTTCTTCAGGGATTTGACAAATTCGATAGTTTTTTCTGGCTCATCCTAATTGAGGATAATGGATTCTATCTCCTGAGTGGCTTTGCCCTTCTTTAGCTTTGCTTTATCTCTGGGGTCCATAGTATAAATATTGTAGGTCGTTGTGCCCCTATTATAGGCCTCCCTCTCCTTAGCTGAGTTGAATTAGAATTTGCGTGCCTCAACTTGGTCACCCTTCACTTCCCCTACCCCATATGGAGTCAGGAATTTAATAATCGGGTGAACTGTTAAGGGCATGACCTTAAACTTCTTGAGGGCTACCCTACCCAAGATTATGTTGTAGGCTAACTAGACATTCTCATCCATAACAAAGAAATTAATCTTCATCGTGAGGCATTTTGGCTTACAGTTTCCCATCCTGACTTCCATCTCATAAATTCCCAAAGGATGCACTTTCTCACAACTAAAATCGATGAGAGGCTCATGATACGAGATCAACCTCTTCTTGATCAACTCTAGACTCTTATAAAACTCGACCGAGGTGCCACCATCGACCAATATTCTAAGAACACCGTATCCATGCAACTGGGTGGTAATCACCATTGTGTCATCATGCAGGGCTAAGATCCCCTTAAAATCCATCCTAGAGAAACCAAAAATGAAAGTATTCATATCAACTTTAGTTCTTTTTACCTTCTTCAACACTATTGCTACTGAGTGCACATCTTTAGGTTTTGGAGGAAGAGCTTTGGACTCTACTATGTGAGGCTTTCTGTCAGTAATCTTTTTTTCCTTCCAGCAAGTCCTCCATATATCATCTTGAATTCAAGAGAAATTATGTGGTGCCAACTCTTAGGATCGGTGATTGGAGGTGGCAAGTCTGTATCTGCTTCATCATCATCATTTGAGTGATCATTATCTCGGTTAGATAGAGCATCGGGTTTACACTTTTCATTATTCCTTTTTTCGTGTGACATCTCAAGAACCCTTAAAATTTCTCTTGTCAACATACTTTCTTAACTTTTCTATCTTTCAGCATCTTCTCGATCTCATGCTTGAGAGATAAACATTTTTCGATTGTATGGACGTGGTCTTGATGAAATTCACACAACATATTCCTATTACTCTTATAAGGAGGAGCTATGAACTTCTTATACCACTTCAAAGACCAATCATTCTTGATCTCATTCAAAATTGGCTCACAACTGGAAGTCAGAGGAGTGTAGTGAACAAACTTATCATTCGCTGAACTCTTCTTTCCATCCTTATTCTTCTTATGGAACTTACCTCTGCTTCTTGTTCCCTTCTCATCTTAACCTTTGGTAGCCATTGCCTGCTCCACATTAATGACCTTCTCGACTGTAGCAAGGAGTTCGACTATAGGCTTTGGATTGTAATCGACAAGCTTCCAAAGTATCTTTCCTTTCCGTTAACCTCCCATCGGGGAGGTTATGGAAATACTCCCTTTGTAATCTTCAACCTCTAATTTCTCCTTGTTGAACATCTCTATGTACTCCAGTATCTGGATATAATCATTCCAAGTCCTCTTAACTGCATCTACAACCTCAGCTTGAGAAATATTATCCTCAACCCCTTGTCTCTTGACCGGACGAATTGAGGGCTCCTTGACCACTATCCTCTGTCGGCTATTTACCTCCCATTGTTACTCATCTCAACCGCATTGAGGCCGATGCTTAGCACATATATCATTCCTATAATAACCAGCGATACTTCTATATCTGGAAAGATAATATTTTAGATCATCTAGTGTTGGTCCAATCCTATAAAAGGTCGACACTCTTCTTTGTCTGTCCAACACTGATTCTCTAGGCATACACTCTCGTCTAAGCCTTCCGCTACATCCTTGGTTGGGTTGAATCGATAACACAGTTCCTCGAGAAATGTTTTTAAGGCTTCCAACATTCTCTGCCATCCTCATCATCATATGATTCATCGTCATCATCATGATACTCTTGACCCGGCCTCCCCAAGTGTAAACGCTTAAGGTCAACCACGTCTTTGCGCCTATGATGAGGAAGAAGATCTTTCAGTGGGGCCTACGGTGGTTACCTTACCACTGGATCTAGAACTCCTTCCATAGAAATTGGAGTTATAATCTCTTCCCTAGCCCTAACAAGTCTACCCACCATGTTCTAACTAAACGCAATAAGAGTCACCTGCATACGCCATTAACTGTCTACCAAGGAGCACAGGGATTCCACCACCTTAGCCATTTCTGACTAAGGTGGGGATTGGTTGGTACTGTATCCACTTATAAAAGGAGGATATGATGCCATAAAAGAGTTTCAGTGATTGAAAAACCCAAGTGATGTACTGGAAGTGAGATGGATCAACAGAAAGTGAGCTTAAACTCAAACCAAATCTCTTTCAATGGTGGCTCAAGCTCAACCAGGGTGAGATTGGACCATGACGAGAGAATCCAGTGGAGTAGCTACAAAGGAAGGGGAGAAGATGGTTATATCATTCCCATAGATGGTGCCAGATTGATGATACTAGAATTGGTATCACCAAGTCAATATGTTGTGTAAGATCAAAACCAGACAAAAATAGAGCGCAAAAGATATATGTAATATAAAAAGAGATAAGGCAAAGGAGAATATAACACCCGATATAAGTGGTTCAGCCTTATAAGGTCCTACACCCACTCTGTGAGTGTGAAATCCACTAAAGATGGGCTCTAATGGCCTTTAGATACAAGCTCTCTAGCTTTCTCTCTCTAATTAAATGTTTAGATATAGTTTCAAAAGGGTAAACAATTTTTTAATCCTCTACACAACTGTAGAAGAAAAGTATTTATATGGATGGGGTGGTTTCATATGCACCCCAGTCATGCATGAGGCATGAACAACACCAATTGTCCAATAATATGGTGCCATTTGTCTCTTTTGCATGTAAGTAATGATTAAGAGATATTATCCATAGTGGGGATGACGATGTTGTAATGATTTTTCTTATGTGGACTCGCATCCCAGGCGCACTATCCCACACATGCTACATTCCACATGCCTTGTTAGATATCAAACGTGTCCTGGAATGAGGCGTCGACCTGGCCGATTATGATACCACTAACGTTCTTTCAGTTGCATGTTGACAATTGACAAGTGTAGTCTCAGCTGAATTGCTTGAGGTCAAGATGAGAGGTCTCTCCAAGAAGATATGGTCTCATCTTCCTGAGATGGATGAGGCAATGCGTATGCCCACCAAGGTGTCATATAGTCTCGCCTTGGTCATTGATGAGGATGAGACAATTATTTCAGGATGGTTCAGGAGAGCACACTTTGTAAGGTTGGTTTGACCTAAGATTCACTTGAGCCGAGACGAGGTCTCAAATTGGCATAGCAGTCATTAATATCATCACCACTGGATGAACTGAAAGCTTCCCGACCCCGGACGATCTGTACTATTCATAATCTTGGACATTTATAATAAAATTTTGGTTCTTACCTAATCTAATTGAACTAGATAGAAAAGCATTCAACTGAATTTTATTCTTCTTAATATTATTCACTCTTTCTTTCTGATATGCTTACACCATATGACCTGTGTGTCTAGGTTAGAGCATTTTTTTCTTTGGGGGCATATTTTTTGACTAAACAGAGAAATAAAATAAAATGAACATCACATTAAACATGAAGGATGACATATTTCAAGGAGCTCAATATGGGAAAATATTTCAACTAAATACATGGTCTGATAAAGCTAATTACATTAGATAAAAGATATTACTTGACTAATAAAGTTTATCCACATACAAATCAAAACAGAAACACAACATTTAACGTTACATATCGGTATCAATATCAAAATCAGAATCAATTTTCTCTCCCATCTTATTTGTTATATCCATTCTCTAACATTGTTTCATCCTCAACGACATCATCATAAATTTTTTCCCGCATTGGTTGCAGAACACTATTACTTGGGATAACCTTGAGAATTGCATCATTCCTATGAAATTGAATAGTTGTATCTTCAATGACAACTGGGATAACACTAGTTGTTTCAACTTGTTAGAACATATCACTAGATCTACGCAATTCCATTGCCCCAATATAATAGCCATCTAACTCTGTTACATCCCAGATTCCCCAACGTTGGACAAATTGTACGATTTACCATTATGCACCTAAGTTTGTATCATTGACATTAAAAAAGTATTGCACGTGACTAGGAAATACAAATGGATCATTTGTATACCACCGACTCTTGAGGTCAATTATAAGAGTTATGTTTATTTTAATACCTCATTAATTTTTCCATTCTTACATTCCTATGCATGTTATTCCCAGTTCTTATGTTCATTAATTGACTAACCCCTATTTTCATCATATATATTTTTCCCTATATGGGCTTTTTTAGTTCTCAGAAGTGCATGATATGAAGATTGGTTGAATTCCGGGAATGTTTCGTAGATAGTCATAAAGTCATGGTCACTTTAGTAAATTCATCATTCAAACTCTTCATAAAAGTTGAAGACTACTGATTCATCTTCTTGTAGCCTATGACGGTGCATGAATCCGAATTGTAATGAATAAATTACAGACCTTTATTTGGAGTAATGGCCCAAAAGACCCCATAGCATCCCCTTCCCCTCTTTTGAAGCAGGCCAGTATCGATTTCGGTCCAAACCGAATCGATTGGGTTTCATCTAGTGCAATATTTTCCCCACTTTTGAATCGATCATCTTGATTCCGAATCGATTCACCCCTATTTTAACTTATTACAAGTTTTCCATTTTTGAGTTTTTTAGTGGTGATGATGCTAAGATTCAGCACCACCGGATAAGAGGTGAGAGCTGAAACAGTGATAACAATGGCAAACATAGAGATATATGTGTATATAAGTGTATAGAAGGTGATGAGTATAAGAATAATAAGATAATGATGTATAGTGGTTCAACCAATTAGGCCTACATCCACTGTGAGTGTGTGATCCACTAAATATGGGCATTAATGGCCTTGGATACGATGCACAAAAGCTCACTCTCTCTCTACTGTGTGTGAAAGTAGAGTTTTAGCTAGGGTTACAATTATCGATCCCTTTACAAGGTTGAAGATGACCATTATATATAGGGCTTGGGGGTGTAGTGTGCCCCGAAGCATGCATGGTGCATGTGAATGATGATGTAGCCAATCCCCTGCTGACACCTGGATGTGCCACTTGCAATTAATGATGAAATAATATTCCCTCATATGAGGGGATGATATTGTTATAACGGTTTAGTCCACGTGCTATATGAGTCCCAGATGCACTGTTCCATGCGTCACCCAAATCACGCGCTGTGATGATGTCACCCTCGGCCTAGGATGCCAAGCCGAGGCTAAAGTTGGTGATGGCATTGGTCCCGACTGGATGTGAGACTCATACTGTCATCCCCTCATAGGGTCGTCCGGGTCATAATGAGGGGTCGGCCTCTTAAAGAGTCATCTAGGCCACTTTGAGGGGTCGTCTAGGCCACTCTGAGGGGTCGGCCCCTTATATGGTCTTCTGGGCCATGATGCGGGGTCGACCCCTTGAAGGGTCATTTGGGGCATGATGAGGGGTCGTCCCCCGCCATGATAGGGGGGTCGAACCCTTGAAGGGTCTTCTTTGCGCACTAGTTTTCTCTCTCGAATTCCTTAGCAGTCCCCAAACTTCCATTTTTGCAACTTCAGTGTCTCAGGCCTTGCTCAGTCGTCATATTTGTCTTCATCCTCAGGTAATTCCTCTAACCTAGACTCCTGTATTAGCCTTCAATTTCTATTTGTTTCTTGCACTTGCATTTGGGTTTCTTTTCATTTTTTCTTGGTTGCTTTTCTTTTTCATGTGTAAACCCATCTTCCAGGGGTGGTTGTAGGGCAGCATTTAGATTTTAGGTTTCTCAGAGTTCATCCCCCATCTTTCAGTGGTGGTTTAGTCCCCCTTGTGGCATTTCTAGGGTTTTCTTCTCCGACGAACTATTTTTCTTTGTTCTTTGGTTTCGTGAACAAAAACCCTGTATTTCTTTGGTTTGATCCATAAGTCAACTTGGTCAAACACCAAACCTATTTCTAGTTAATTTGAACAAATTGTTCAAGTGTAGGGTCCTCCCCTTGATGCTTAGAAGACTTTATGATTTTGTCGAGGAATTTCCAACCTTGAGGGAGAAATTCTTCGCTGTTATAAGACGCTTATAGGAGGAGTACGATAGAAATTGAGGGGTCGACCCTAAATGGGTACAACCCATCTTCCCCATTCCTATAGCCACAATAATACCATCTGAGTCCTGTGGGTCATCATATCATCTAGTCGAGAGTCAGACATACGAGGGAGAGATGAATGACAGAACATCGCCACCAATAAGTCCTGGGCTTCTGGGAGGAGAGAGACGTCCCCTCTTAGCCCAAGACAATAGGCTGAGGGCACAGTTCATTCTGAGGCTATCCCTGTAACACCCATGACCCATCTTTCCTTCCAGGTGGCCTTTCCAGATGGACCACTGACAGGCGTTAAGTCTGAGAGATCTGGGGATCAGGGGTGTGAGGACGATAGTGAGGACCTAGATGCTGATCAAGTTGACACTTCTAGTGCCTCGGCTTATGTCTCATTCGTTAGGGATCGTGACCTCTTGTTGTTGAAGAACACGTTTGGTATAAAGCCCAATGTGACTATGAGGGTCCCAAATACAGACGAGAGAGTGTTCTAGGGGAATGAGGGGGAAGTTTCTATTTATGAGAAGATTCTTAGGGTAGGTGTTAGGTTCCCTCTGCACCATGCAATACTTGACATACTATTTGCCCTTAGGGTTCCTCCCTCTCAACTTCCTCCCAACTCTTGGAGAATCATCCTCGGCTATATCTCCCTCTGGAAAAATACTTTCATTGACGAGCCCTCGGCTGATCTTTTAATATCTTTGTACAATATCACTTCCTCATCCAAGTAACCTGGGTATTTTCATCTAGGGGCGAGGAAGTCTGATAAAAGACTCCTTCACATGGCCCAAACTTCAAACCACGATTGGAAGAAAAGATTTTTCTTCATCTCTAGGGATTGGGAATTCGCCACCTTGGTGGAGCCTTAAGAAGACAGTCTGAGGGAGCTAAGTTCCTGGTTCAACCCTTCAATGAGAGAACGGTCAGACCCTGGACTCATCTTGGATGAGAGGGACATTATTGACTACCTTAGGGAACAAGGGAAATAGGGTGAACTTTCCAAATTTGAAGATTTGATGACCCCTCGGCACACACTGAGGGTACCATCTCCTCGTCTAGTATCGTCGCCTATTGGTCTCAGAATTTGACTTTCCTCAAAGCTGAACCCCCATCCCTCATAGCCAACCTGAGGGCGGCCAACGCCACAATGTTTTCGGCACCCTCAATCACAGATTAAGAATTCTTATCAAAGATGCCCCGGCTAAGGTCTATGATTTTGGTCTGCACACTTTGGCTCAGGTACCTCTTTCGACTTCATTATTTTTTATTTATCAATATCTCATGAACTGTTCCCTCGTCCCATTTTAACATGTGTTTGTATATGTAGTCTGTCTGCGCCTTCACCTCGGCCACAAAGTGGATGGCTGAGAATTAACAAAAGTTTCACAAGGCCGAAATGGTTATTCATCAAGAGGCTGATTTGAAGACTGAATTGGAGACTGCGTAGGACGAGCTAGAGAGTGAAAGCACTAAGCATGCAAAGGTCCTGGATGAGCTGGTGAAGTAGCATGAGGCTGACCTGAAGGTGAAGGAGACCCTTATCAAAGAAAAGGAAGAGGCCCTGATCAATCAGGGGGTGTAATTCAAGTATGAATTTGATGAGGAAGTGAAGAAGGCCGAGGCCGATGCAGTGGAGGCTTACAAACTCTCAGAAGAGTTTCAAGGCCTCGATCTTGAGTACTTGGAGAGGGGAATCAGGACGGCTTGTCGGTGGGTCATCCTAAAGTCTGCTGATGCCGTGCCGTTCGTTTGCCCCTCTCTGGAAGAAGTGGAGTTGGATGAACCACTTATTGCTGAGGCTCTAGCCTATGTGGAGTCTCAAGTGAACGCTGAAGGAATTGGTACCTCCAAAGATCGGCCTGCCTTGGTCATTGAAGAGACTCCTCTAGTGGCTGTTGAAGCCTTGCTTGCTGATATTTCCCAATAGGGTGGCTGTCTGTAGCCACTACCCAATTCTTATAAAAATATATTTGTACTTTATTTTTGTTGGATGAGCATTTGTAACACTTGACTTATAATATAATGTTTCTTCCTGTCTTCTATGCTTACCTTAGCTTATTATATTTGAATTAACAATCCTATGAACTCCCCCTCATCTTTCTTGAGGGTGAATGGTGGGGACGACCCCCCACTCAACCTCATCATAGCCGAGGGTGGTTACCACCAAGTTTATGATGTTTTCAATTATTTCAGATCCCCCCTCGTCTTTCATGAGGGTAAATGGGGGGTCGTCCCCAACATTACCCTCATCATAGCCGAGGGTGGTTTCAACCAAATTAATGATATTTTCAATTATTTCAGGTCCCTCCTCGTCTTTCTTGAGGGTGAATGGGGGATCATCCCCACCATTACCCTCATCATAGACGAGGGAGGTTTCCACCAAATTAATGATGTTTTCAATTATTTGAAGTCCCCCCTAGTCTTTCTTGACGGTGAATGTGGGGGTCGTCCCCACCATTTACCCTCATCATAGCCAAGGGTGGTTAACACCAAGTTAATGATGTTTTCAATTATTTTAAGTCCCCCCTCGTCTTTCTTGAGGGTGAATGGGGAGGTCGTCCCCACCATTTACCCTCATCATAGCCGAGGGTGGTTTCCACCAAAATAAGGATGTTTTCAATTATTTCAACTCCCCCCTCGTCTTTCTTGAGGGTGAATGGGGGGTCGTCCCCACCATTTACCCTCATCATAGCCGAGGGTAGTTTCCACCAAATTAATGATGTTTTCAATTATTTCAAGTCCCCCTCGTCTTTCTTTAGGGTGAATGGGGGTCGTCCCCACCATTACCCTCATCATAGCCGAGGGTGGTTTCCACCAAATTAATGATGTTTTCGATTATTTCAGGCCCCCCTCGTGTTTCTTGAGGGTGAATGGGGGGTTGTCCCCACCATTACCCTCATCATAGCCTAGGGTGGTTTCCACAAAAATAAGGATGTTTTCAATTATTTTAGGTACCCCGCCGTCTTTCTTGAGGGTGAATGTGGGGTTGTCCCCACCATTACCCTCATCGTAGCCTAGGGTGGTTTCCACCAAAATAAGGATGTTTTCAATTATTTTAGGTACCCCGCCGTCTTTCTTGAGGGTGAATGGTGGGGACAATCCCCCACTCACCCTCATCATAGCCGAGGGTGGTTACCACCAAATTAATGATGTTTTCAATTATTTCAAGTCCCCCCTCGTATTTCTTGAGGGTGAATCGGGGGTTCGTCCCCACCATTTACCCTCATCATAGCCGTGGGTGGTTTCCTCCAAATTAATGATGTTTTCAATTATTTCAAGTCCCCCTTCGTCTTTCTTGAGGGTGAATGGCGGCTCATCCCCACCATTACCCTCATCATAGCCGAGGGTGGTTTCCACCAAATTAATGATGTTTTCAATTATTTCAAGTCCCCCCTCATCTTTCTTGAGGGTGAATGGTGGGGACGATCCCCCACTCACCCTCGTCATAGTCGAGGGTGGGTTCAACCAAGTTTATGATGTTTTCAATTATTTCAGGTCCCCCTCGTCTTTCTTGAGGGTGAATGGGGGGTCATCCCCACCATTACCCTCATCATAGCCGATGGTGGTTTCCACCAAATTAATGATGTTTTCAATTATTTGAAATCCCCACTCATCTTTCTTGAGGGTGAATGGGGGGTCGTCCCCACTATTTACCCTCATCATAGCCGAGGGGAATTAACGAGGATAACCCCAATAATACTAGAATTAACAAACACAAGATGAGTGGCTGATATAACATTCTCATTAACATTCAAGATATGGTCCGATGGGACATTACAACATTATTGATGGTATTTCTTCAAATGATCTGCATTCCAGGGGTTCGAAAAGGGTCCCCCCTCAAGGTTCTCTAGTCTGTAGGGTCCAGGGACAACTTAATCAATGACCCTGTATGGGCCATGTCAATTTGGTTGGAGCTTGTTAGGTTTCTTCCATGTCTTTTTGAGGACTAAGTCCCCCAAAACAATTGTCCTTTGCTTCACCCTATGGTTGTAAAACCTGGCATTCCTCTGCTAATAAGCTTCTTTCCTTATCTCAACGTCTTCTCTTCTCTCCTCGACCAAGTCTATATCAAGTCTCCTTTCTTCCATATTCCTCTGGGGGTCATACATTTGGACTCTGTGAGTAGGAAACCAAATCTCGGTGGGGATGACAGCTTTTGAGCCATATGCCAGCATGAAAGGGGTTTCCCCGGTAGGAGTCTTTGCCGTCATCCTATAGGCCCACAGTACAGCGCACAATTCCTCAACCCATCTTACTTTTGCCTCCTCGAATTTTTTCTTGATCCCATCTAGAATTCTTTTGTTTGTAACTTTAGTTTTCCCATTAGCCTAAGGTCGGCCTGGGTTGAGAATAATTGTTTGACACCCACCCTTTCGCAGTATTTCTCTAGAGATGCATTCTTGAATTGAGTCCCATTATCCGAGATGAGGGTTTGGGCAGACCATATCTGCATATAATGTTTTTCCAGATAAACTGGAAGGACTTATGCTCAGTGATTGTTACCATCATCTCCACCTCCACCCATTTTAATAAATAGTCAATTGTTACGATCAAGTATCGATAGTTATTGACGACCCTAGGCAAGGGTCCTACTAGATTGATTCCCCATACTGTGAATGGCCATGGGGATGTGATAGAGGTAAGAGGCTGATGGGGCTGGTGAGGGATGGCGGCGAACCTTTGACATTTAACACATTTTTTTACGTATGCCGTGGCATCTTTCCCTGGGCTACTATTCTCTTTGCTAATGACCTGCCCCTAATATGGCTTAAACATGACCCCTCGTGCACATATTGCAAGATGTGTGGGACCTCAGACTGGTTCACACATCTGAGAAAGGGGAGCAAGAACTCCTTTTTGTATAAGGTGTCGCCGATGACAGTGAATTTCGCAGCTTTGTATCTCAAATTCTTCCTTTCTTATTTTTCTTCTGGCATCTCCCCCTCTTTAATGTATCTAATTAGAGGGTCCATCCATGAAGCTTCACTGTCAATATTTAAGCAAGAGCCAAGTGTTCTCTCGCCTCTTCAATAGTTGGTCGAAGAAAAATTTCCATTGGGACTGTCCTCCTGATATCTGTCCTAGTTACTGAGGCCAGCCTAGCATGCACATCGGTTCAGCCATTATGAAGCCTAGGTATCCTCTTCAATTTTAGTTTTTTGAAGCTTGTCAATAGTGACTTCACTATTTTAAGATATTTGGCCATTATCTCATCCTTAGCCTCATATGCTACTAGAATTTGATTCACCACAAGTCTTGAATCACTATGGACAAAGATTTCGCCACTACTAAGAGACCTAGCTAAGGAGAGACGTGCTATCAGGGATTCATATTCAGACTCATTGTTGGAGATTTTGAAGTTGAACCTTAGGGCGTACTCAACGTTTGTGCCATCAGGAGCTACTACTATTAATCCAGCCCCACTTCCACTCTTACAAGAGGACCCATCGATGAAGTGGTTCCACATATCATGTTCGTCTGATAAATTTCCCTGTCTAAAGAGATATCTTCCCTCTTCCTTTTCGGTAACTTTTTCTTTAGCGGTGCTTGTCTCAGCCTTATCTTTGGATGGGTTAACAATTATGCCTTTCCGGGTATCTATCTTCTTGAGGCTTTCATATTCTGCCTCATCATCTTCCTACGTAAAATCAACCGCTAAATCTACTAATGCTTGCCCTTTAAAGGACACCCTTGGTTGATATACAATGTCAAACTCTCCCATCTCTATAGCCCAGGCCATTAGGCTCCTCGATTTTTCTACCTTGTGTAAGAACTGCGTGAGAGGAGAGTCAGTGAGGATGACCATTGTATGGGACTGGAAGTACGGCTTCATCTTTCTTGATACATGGATCAAGGCATAGGCTAACTTCTCCATCCTTGGGTATCTTTTCTTTTCCCCTGGAGTGCCTTATTGTTGAAATACACAGGCTTCTATACTCCGTCCTCTTCTCTCATAATGGTTGCGTTGGTGGATGATTCTAAGATGACTAGGTACACATGTAGTCGTTCGCCCTGCACTGGTCATGACAACACAGGACTTTAGCTCCTTTAAATCCTGGTCACACTCTTCGTTCCATTCAAAGTCCTTTTTGAGAATTTTGAAGAATTGTAAACACCTGTCTCTAGCTCTGGACACGATCCTATTCAAAGCATCCACTCGCCCTGTGGGCCTCTGAACGTTTTTTATGGTCTTGGGGGTTTTCATTTCTATGAAGTCCTTTATCTTCTCAGGATTGGCCTCAATGCCTCTTTGGTTGACAATGAACCCCAAGCACTTCCATGCTCTGACCCGAAGACGCATTTGGCCGTGTTGAGCTTCATCTGATACTTTTCCATCGTGTTAAAGGTCCTCTTAAGGTCGGCCACATGACCCTCAACCTTCAAACTCTTGGTCAACGTGCCATCTACATAGACCTCCATGGACTTCCTAATTTGGTCCTCAATCATTTTATTCACAAGGTGCTGATACGTTGCCCCCGTATTTTTTAGGCCAAAGGGCATGACCCTATAACAACATGTCCCCTTGTCGATAACGAAAGACTTTTTTTAGTGGTAGAGGTTCCAAAGACCATTAGCTCATGGCCTGTGGTAGCATCTACCATCTGATCAATGCGAGGGAGAGGGAAGCTATCTTTGGGACAATATTTGTTGAGGTTGGTGAAGTCTACACACATCCTCCACTTCCCGTTGGCTTTTGGGACTATAACTGAGTTGGACAACCATTCGAGATAGATGACCTCCCTGATAAATTCAGCATCTTCTAGCTTCTTGACCTCGTCCCTTATGACCTTATATTTTTCTTGAGAATAAATTCTCCTCTTTTGTTTTACCGGCTTTGAACCCTCTACCACGTTGAGCTTATGGCACATGATTTCGGGGTCGATCCCCAGCATATCTGCATGAATCCATACAAAGACACTTTGTCTTCTCCTTAGCAGCTTGATGAGGTCTTATTGTATGTCTGTCTTCAGAGCTTTGCCGAATTAGATGGTTTTTTTTACTCATTGTCATTGAGGATGATGGATTCTACCTCTTCCGCGGGTTCTCCTTTCTTCAGTTTTGTCTCATCCCTAGGGTCGTGGGTATCAATATTGTAAGTAGTCATCGCCTTCTTGTATGCCTCTCTTTCTTTAGCTGAGTTGAAGTAATATTCCCATTCCGTCGTTTGGTCTCCCTAAACTTCCCCTACCTCTTAAGGGGTCGGGAATTTTATCATCTGATGAACTGTGGATGACACGGCCTCAAATTCCTTAAGGTCCACTCTCCCTAGTATAAGGTTGTAGGCTGAGAAGATGTTTTCATCCATCATAAAAAATTTGACCTTCTTGGTAAGCCATCTCAGCCACTCGTCCCCCATCCTAACATCGACCTCATACAATCCTAAAGGATGAAATTTCCCCCCACTGAAACCAATTAATGGGTGATGGTATGGGACGAGCCTGGCACGGCTGAGACCCAAGGATTTAAAGCATGATCAGAACATCACATCTACAAAACTACCCCCATCTACCAGGATCCTCAACACCTCACACTCGTGTACCCTGGTAGTGAAGACGAGAGGGTCATCATGTGGGGTAAGAGGCCTTTGAAGTCCATTCTTGAGAATCCCACTATCAGAGTATCCATATAAACTTTCTTCCTCTTTTCTGACTTTGCTTCCATAGAGGTTGAGTGTACAGCTTTTGTCACTGCCTCGGCTTCAGCAATGTGGGCCTTCTTGTCTGCGACCTCTGAACCTCCTCCTGCTAGTCCCCTGAAGATCATCCCAACTTCGAGTGAGATCATATTAAGTATTTTTATAGGGACGTGGCCGTCTCTCGGTGGGAGTTCAGGGTCATCCTCATCATCCGAACGGTCGTCTCTTCTTTTTGGAGGATCTTCTCTACATGCATCACCTCTCTTCTTTTTAGGGTCGTCCCATCATCCCCTCTTAAAGGCACTCTTATCAACGTATTTCCTTAACTTCCCTTCTTTTGACATTTTTTTCAATTTCATCTTTCAGAGCAAAACACTTGTCGATCACATGGCCATGGTCT
This sequence comes from Sambucus nigra, assembly GCA_949130495.1. Taxonomy (NCBI): domain Eukaryota; kingdom Viridiplantae; phylum Streptophyta; class Magnoliopsida; order Dipsacales; family Adoxaceae; genus Sambucus; species Sambucus nigra. The sequence goes on from OX422224.1 coordinate 258,507,853, forward strand.
TGGTGAAATTTACACCACAGGTTTTTTTTACTCTTGCGAGGGGTGCCCTTAACTTCTCGGGCCATTTCAAGGATCGGTTGCTCTTTATCTCATTCAGAATGTGTTCACATCTGACTGTCAGAGGGGTGTAATCGGTGAATTTGTCATCTTCTAACCTCTTCTTACCCTCTTTGTTCTTTTTCTGGTACTTACCCCCACTAGTACCTCCTTTTTCATCTTCGTATTTTACGGCCATCGCCACTTCGACGTTCATCACCTTTCCCTTTGTGGCCAACAATTTGGCCATCATCTTCAGGGGGTCTTCGGCAAGCTTCCATAATAGCTTTCCCTTTTGGAGTCCTCCAATGAGGGGTATCATGGCTATGCTTTCCTCATAGTCTTTAAACTCTAGCTTTTCTTTATTGAATCAGGCTATATAGGCTCTTAGACTCTCGTTCGTCCCCTGCTTAACATAGAGCAGGTGTGTGGTCTTCTTATGTTTCCTCACTCCAAAGCAAAAGTTATGGATAAACCGGTCTGCTAACTGCTTAAAGCTATCAATGGAGTTCTTTGGAAAAGATATATACCAGACATGTGCAGACCCAGTCAGAGTGCCGAAGAAGGCATGACACCTCATCTCATCTGAGATAGAGTATACGTCTGACGCTGATTGGTACATCTCAATATGATGGACATGGTTAGTACTCCCGTCATACCTTGGGGTGACCACATGTGGCTTAAACTTAGATGGCGTTGGGAAGTTGACTATCTTTTCTACAAAGTGTGAGCCTATGGAGTATCCTCTCTGAATAGGGTCCCGACTCTTCAGGATATCACTAATTTTCTACTCCAGCCTTTGGATCGAGTCATTCAAGGGCCTCATAGGGTCGGCTTGGACGATGCTATCCCCCACCGCCTCTTTGAGGTGAACAGAGTGTTCTGCTGCGGTAGGTTTGTGTCGGCTGTTTACTTCTCCCTGACCGTCATCTCGTTCGTGGGGTTGGACCCCGTGGGGTCAGCCATCTGCTTCCTCCCTTTTGGACCTCGTAATACTTCTCGATCTAGATAATTTTTCCCGCACATCATTTACTAGGCCCGGCCTCTCAAAGGTCACCCCCATACTTAGACGATCGAGAGTAGATCCTCTCGAGTGATCATCGGGATTTTTGCTTTAACACTTCCCTCTGCTCTCCTAGATAGGTTGTACAGTATTGTTGGAGACCTCATACGGCTCCCAGCACCCTATAGGGGCCTCTTCCACCTCCAGATCATCATATTTATCTTCCAAGTAAGGGTTTCCTTTCCTCCCCAGGCGTAGACGATGGGGGTCAGTAACATCCCTCCACCATTGTGGATGTGGCAAGTCTTTACGTGGTCCCCTGGCCTTATGCTTCCCTGGAGCTGCTCTCGGAGTAATCATATCCGGTGAGACTCTTAGTGGTATTAGTATGTTTTGGCTAAGAGCTATAAATTGTTACTCCATAATCCACTGGCTTACTACTAAAGACTTCAGGGCGACCGCCACATCATCCATCTCAGAATGAGGTGGTGCATTACTGGAACTAGGTCCTACTCCACTATACGGTGGATGTGGTGGTGGTGGTGGCATCTCCGGTGCCATATGTTTGAGATGGATGATCAAAAGACTAATGAGCTTGAAAACCTTAATGGACCTCTTTCAATGGTGAAACAACTCCACACAAAGTGGGAGAACTGGTTCACCACCAGAGTTTCCTGTCAGGTCAAGCTGTATAAAAGAAGATATATCTTCTTGTTCCCATAGACGGTGCCAAACTAATGATGCTAAGATTCAGCACCACCAGATAAGAGGTGAGGGCTCAAACAGTGATAACAATGGCAACCATAGAGATATATGTGTATATAAGTGTATAGAAGGGGATGATTAGAAGAGGAATAAGACAATAATGTATAGTGGTTCAACCAATTAGGCCTACATCCACTGTGAGTGTGTGATCCACTAAATATGGGCACTAATGGCCTTGGATACAATGCATAGAAGCTCACTCTCTCTCTATTGTGTGTTCAAGGAAACTTTTAGCTAGGGTTATAACTATTGATCCCTTTACAAGGTTGAAGATGACCAGTATATATAGGGATTGGGGGGTGTAGTGTTCCGCCCAAGCATGCATGGTGCATGTGAATGATGATGTAACCAATGCCCTACTAACACCTGGATGTGCCACTTGCAATTAATGATGACATAATATTCCCTCACGTGAGGGGGTGATATTTTTATAACAGTTTAGTCCACGTGCTATACGAGTCCCACGCGCACTGCTCCACGCATCTCCCAAATCATATATTGTGATGATGTCACCCTCGGCCTAGGATGCCAAGCCAAGGATAAAGCTGGTGCTGGCATCGGGCCCGACTGTATGTGAGCCTCGTACAGTCATCCCCTCATTGGGTCGTCCGGCTCATGATGAGGGGTCGGCCCTTTAAAAGGTTGTCTGGGGCATGATGAGAGGTCGGCCCCTTGAGTGGTCTCTTGGGCCATTATGAGGGATCTGCCCCTTGTATGGTCATATGGTCTATGATAGGGGGGTCGTCCCCTTGAAGGGTCATCTAGGCCATGATGAGGGGTCGGCCCACACCGAGGGTCGTCTGGGCCATGATGAGGGGTCGACCCCTTGAAGGGTCGTCTGATCTTGGATGAGGGATCATCTTGGACGATCCTTGCTATAATGGTACTATGGTGATTGGACTCATCCTGGGCCTAGCACTCATCTGGGTGGAGGACACCCTTAGGCTGGCCGAGGGTATATATGGGTATATCCCATTATTTCCTCATTGTAAAGATGAGATTTCTTTTAATAGAAACCTTCTAAAGACCGAAACTCTCTCTTATCTCTCCCAGGTCAAGTTCATTTATTGTTGTTGTTAATGCATGAAAGGTTCATTTACTCCTTCTCCACTTATTGCCATCTCTTGCATCGGTTTGTGTTTTACTAGATGGATTTCTCAAGTATGTTGTTCTTTTGCATGTGTAGCTTAGGTTGCATGATAAGTAGATATACTTATGGTTGGGGATCATAATCCCACCTTGGATGCTTAAACATCATATTTACGGTTTGGTTTATAATTGTTCTAATGGAAGTTCATGTGTTGGTATTGGAGTTTCCTAGTCTCTTAACTTCCCTAGTCAAACAATGGTAGTATGTGATGCTTTACTACAAACACAACCCATTTAGAAATAACTAATTAACCCCTAATCCTCCATTGATGAGTTTTGCCTCTACATGGTTAATGTTCGGACTTAATTACTTATGCTCGATTAAAATTAATTTGAACCATATAATATAATCTTTAGAGAATCCGAGGTGGGAAAATGATCATCAGTCCCTTTTATCTCTTGAACTAATGCTTATCTTAGTTCCTTTCAGTTTAACTACATAGTTAACTCGTTATTTATTAATTAAACTCATTTTAGGATAGCGGTTACTTAATCTCCTCACTTCAAACAATAAATCATCTTTTATACTTTATCTTTGTGATGTTCAAAGAATAACTTTTAACCCACTCTAGTTCTGTTAGGATTGTTCAATCCCCGTGGAATACGATTCCACACTTACCCGAATACTACTTGTTGCGATTGATTTGCACTTGGATCATACACTATTTTTCGAGCATCAAGTTTTTGGCTCAGTTGTCGGGGATTGGTAACAATTATATGTTCTATGAAATTATCTTCACACTCTCTCATTTCCTGTGGTCACCGTGACAACGCGGTTTCCAAACAATAATCCAAATTCGGCTATGTAAGAAGCTAGTGATAGTACTTCAAACTTCAAATCCTATAGTTGAATCCTCATCGTCTCGCAAACGTTCGAACTACATGAGACTTTCCTCAACTCCTTCAATTTCAATCTCATCTCATACTAGATCCCACTTTAATTCCAACTCTATGGCCAACAATCAAAGTGAGCATGGTATTCGAGGGGAGGTCGAGCCTCCATATCGACCAATGAGAGAGTATTTGCAACCGGAGAGGACCACCTCTCCGTCATGCATCATATTTCCTTACAATGCTGCACAATTCAATTTTATTAATAGAATGATTCAAATTTTACCTACTTTACATGTAATAGAGTGTGAGCAACCCTACCTACATGTGAGAGAGTTTGAGGAGGTTTGCCCTACTTTTAGTGATCAAAACTGTCCGCTCAATGTCACTCAACTCAAACTCGTCCCTTTCTCTCTTAAGTACAAAGCTAAAACTTGGCTTTGGTCCTTAGCTCCAAACTATATAGGAAGTTGGCGGGATATGCAAGCCTAATTTTTGAAGAAGTTTTTCCCTACCCACCGCACCAACTCACTTAAGGGTCAAATCCAAACCTTTTCTCAAAGCGAGGGTGCGAATTTTGAGAGATGTTAGGAAAGATTCAATGAGCTATTGAATAAATTCCCACACCGCAAATTTGAAAAATGGAAACTTATCTACTTTTTCACAATGGCCTTTCTCTCAATGCTAAACAAATTGTGGAGACTATGTTCTCCGGGGAATTATTCATGCTTGATCCAAATGATGTGTGGGTACATTTTAAGTATTGTACCGAGACTACCCAAGCTTGGGATACCTCAGACCTAAACGTAGACAATTCGTGTTCTTCCAAGCCGCCTTCCTCTAGCTATGGGATATATCATCTCGCAGATGGTATGTCTTTGCGAGTAGCTTGACTAACCAAGAAAATTGAGGTTTTGCATGACAAAAGTCGGGACTCCGTCGCTCCTTCTACTTCTTTCATTGAGGAGGTTTTTCCATTTGAGACATTGAAGATCACTCTACTAGGGATTGTCCAACAATCCTGGCGTATAAAGTGATGCTTCATGATCAAGACAACGCAATGGCTACATACAAAAATCAATCCATTACTCCGCTCGAAGACGGATACAATCCCTCTCGGAAAAACCATCCCAATTTCTCTTATGCTTAACCCTTATAAGCCTAAAACCCACCTCAAGAAAATTATCAAGGTCCTCCCACATCTCCCAATTACTAACAACCATACTTGCAACCTCCTCCTCCTAATGTGCAAATGCAAGGTCCTCCATCAGGACCACCTCTTCTTGATATATCTCCTTATGCCCATCCAGACAAGAAAAGTGTTGAAGATACTCTTCATGCTTTTTATTAAATATCAACAAGAAATTAAGAATTAAAATGTGAAAAACTTTGCTCGACTTGAATCTTCAATTTCAAAGTTGACCTCCTCCTTGAGCCTTCAAGAAAAGGGTAAGATTCCTTCCCAACCTCAAAGGCCGACTGGGAAACTTAGTGTGAATGACGATAGCTTAAATCCCCATCCCGAACAAGAGAAATCTATTACGGTCATAAGGAATGGGAAAGTAATCGATAAGTCTATCCCTCATCTACTCCCAACCATTAAGAAAGTCTCGCCCGAACCAATAGAGGTAAAAAATGCTTCCTTGAGAGATAATGATAAGGAACCATGAGTTAAGCCACAGGTACTCATGAGATGTACCTTTCCCGTGCCTTATCCTTAAAGGATTTTACCGCTAAAAAGGAATGTGAACAATACCAATGTCTTATAGATGTTCAAGCAAGTCAAATATAACATCCCCCTCTTAGATGCGAGAAGAAAAATTCCCACCTATGCCAAGTTCCTCAAGGAATTGATTAGGGTAAAGCAGAAACTTTTTGTTAGGAAAAAGGCATTCTTAGCTCAAAATGTGATCTCAATCATTCAATCTGACGTAGTTCCTAAATATAAGGACCCCGAATGTCCTACCATCTCTTGTGTGATAGGAAACTTCAAAATAGAGTAAGATTTGCTCGACTTAGGCGACCTCAAACCCACCAAAATCACTCTTCAATTAGCGGATCACTCCGTTAAATTTTTGAGATGGGTAGTTGAATATTTCATCATTCAGGTTGACAAATTCTTATTGGCGGTGGACTTTGTGGTCTTGGATACTCATCCTGTTGCTCCGAGTAGAAACACTACCCCATTATCCTAACTCGTGCAATTCTGTAAACATCAAATGCTTTAATTAATGCGAGAAATGGACAAATGAATCTCACCCTTGGGAACATGACCTCGAAGATTAGCACTTTTAATATTACTAAGCAACCAGGTGACAATGATGAGGTCCAATAAGTAAACCTCATTGAGGGGCTAGTCTAAGATCATTTTGAAGCTACCTGTTGCGCAGTACCTTTATACGCATGCTTAGTAAACTCACTTGACTTGGAGTCTCTTTATTTATTTTTTATCAATAATCCAAGTTAGGGAGTTCAATGTTAGATAGGGACGAGTGTATAAGGGACGTGAATCTTGTGGAGGAAGTGTTTGAGGAAGATGACGAAAGTGTGAGAGAAGCCATTGAGTTGTATGTGTTAGACACATGCTTTTACCTGGTAGGGGGCATACTTAAGTGAAAATTTTGAAGTACGGGATGAATTCATGACTTTTGAATTCACCCCAGATTATAACTTTATCCTATTTAAACCAACTATCCACGTCAAGATGTTAATCACGAGTGAGGAGTTTTTTTGTGAAGAAATTAAAGTTGATGAGGTAGTTGACCAATCATTCACCAAATTACCCAACCTTAATTACACAAATCCTTATCCCCCACTCTCGAATATCTATCCATGCAAGAACATTAACCGCGTTTCCAAGGGCCATACTTTTGAAAATATAGTATTCATCACATCTTCGGACTTAGAACCCAACATTCATGATACTCGATGGAATATGAGACATAATGCAATAATGAAAGTTGAGGGACATGGGAGTCACCTAGGGAACTTCATCCTAATCATATCCGTGGATTTTTTATCGGACATCGCACGTAAAAACCCCATTTATGGGGTTGGATAGGGTTCTAGGAATCAAAAGATTTGTACCGAGCTACCCCCGGTAGGTGTAGGGTTGCAAAGTTTTTCTCCGGGACCTTCGTACACCATTGATACAGTCACAGGGTCCTTAGAAAACCATATAATCCTGAACTTGTTCATTATATCTTGAGTTAGCAAAAAAAACATAAGTAGAAACCAATGATCCATTTTTAAATCAATTCGGGGGATTTTTAAATCGATTCGAATAGATTCGGTGCATTCTGTATAGATTCGATCAACGAATTGATTCGATGCATTTCGAATGGATTCGATAGAGTTCAATAAGCAGGTCTCCCATTGCGAATCGATTTGGTGAAATTCAGAATTGATTCAAACCATTCTAGTACCTAATTTAACACTTTCGAATTGATTTGGATCCTAACCGAATCGATTCGCTTTCCCAGATACTTAAAATTTTAACAGTCTTTTCCCGGCCCTTTTCATTTCCAAACTCTCTTCTCCCCTTTATGCCCTATGAAATTCCTTCTCTCCCAAAATCGTTTCCCTTCTATAAAAACCTCTTCCATCCTCAAGGAATCCTCATTCAAGGTAGTATTCCACTCCACTCTTTGTCATTTTCAACATTTAATTTGTGGGTATTGTATACAAAGTAGGTTGAAATGTCTTAGTTGCCTATATTTTCTTGTTGTGTAGGAAATACACAATTTTATCTATTAATTCTATTGGATAACCAACAAATACAACATGTGTACATTATTTTGCTTATTATGTTGTATTTGTTGGGGGTGTTTCATTTATCTATGGCATTTTCAGCCTAGTTTGCACACAATGCAAACAAAGTGTTCGATAAAATTCTCTAACGGGTTTCGTGTGCACAAATTATTAATTTTTGCATCGTTTATCGTACATTCATATTGGTTATCCTTGTTTTGAGTGCGGTGCATGTTGGTCACATTTACCTGACCAATTTCTCCCAACGTGCACCGTCCAAACCTATTTTCCTCGAGTTTAATGATTACGTTAATTTTTCATGTTACCCTAATGGTGTATGTTTTGAATTGAAATTTGGTAGGTTCGTATGGCTTCCAAACCCACTACCACTGTTGTTACGGGTCGACTAGGGTTAGAATCCTTCCGCATAAAGGAGGAGAGGGACTGGTACCGAGATAAATTCTTTTATGGTCAAGCCATTGCTATAAAGAGGCCTGTGGAACTCGAGCATTTCCCTATCTCCATTAGGCAATACTTTCAAAAGTTCAATGGGAGGCCCAACTGGACAAGGGAAGAAGTGAATGAAGAGCATGTTCGTTGGTTCTATGTATTTATCACCTCATCTAGGGATGGGACTTGAGGCTTACGTGCGGGGTAAGCGGATTCTGATCTCCAAGCCACTCTTGGCTTTGCATCTGACCCGGGCTGATAACCCTGAGGATTTTATTTACCCATTTACTGGAGTGGGAAAGCTTTCTAGTGAGAGTATGATTGCGTGACAGGCACCGGAAAAGGTTTGGGTCGGGGACACTATCCCAACCTCTTAAATGCCCGATGTACATCATCTCATCCACTTAGTTGCTATCAGCTCCATTATCCCTACCCAAACTAAGTCCTTCCTTTGCTCCTCCCAGGCTAACTTCCTCTACCACCTATTAGATGCCAATTCCATCGCTAACCTCCCTGCCTTAGTACTCCATCAGATTTTGGAAGATGCCTACTATGATAAGGGATCAACTACTCTCCCTTATGTGTGGCATGTGCCTAGGATATGCCGAGATGCAAGGTGTGAGGTAGTGGGGATCGACAAGATTATGAGGCTCCCCATGATGCTCGATAAGGGAGGCATAGAAAATAGTTTATGAAAGTATTATTGGGAGTGATGTAAGAAGAAGATGAAGAATCATCCAACCACGGGGGGTGACATTGATGTTGCAGATGCTCATATGCCCAATGTCCCGTCGGTGGAGCCCCCAGTGCCCCCTACAATTGACCCGATTCGGGATCAATATAAATTCCCAATTTTATTTCTTACATTGGTTTCTTTAAGTTTTACATTGATTGTAAGCTACCTGGAGAGTCTTTTTCTCCTTTAGTAGTTTTATGAGCGGGGGTTTCATCCCTCTTGTTTAAAAAAAAATGGCTCGATTACGGATTTGGCCATCATGATGGACGCTCTCCAGGTCAATTTCATTTCGATCATATGGGTGATTACCGCTGGGATATGGACGCATACTGGAAGGATATGTCGATGTTCACCCATATGCATATGGAGATGTTGGCCCACTTGCGTGGGGGGATGCGCTGTTACTGCCTCATTTTTACTATCCCTATCCATCGCGTGACCCCTCCGAGCCCGAATCGTCGAGTCTCTAGTAGGCTCCACCCTTCTATGCTTCTTGTACTATTTTTTCTATCTATACTTTTTTCTTTTTTCTAGTTGGTTGTTTTTGTAGTTTTCTTAGTTGTGTGACAAAGGGTTAAGGGAGTGCATTTATTGTATTTTTGATTTTTGGTTTCCAAACCCTTGTACACAACTTATTATTATTAATGAAATCACTCAGTTTCTTTTTATTATTTTCATTTCTATATATATCTCTTTATTGTATATATTGATGTTTTTAGTTGTAACATGTTAACAGGTTTGCCGTTGCGCTTCTAGAGATTTGCTCCTTATGGGGTGACACTTTCTCACATTATTTTCATTTGTGTCCCTACTAACATTAGGGACAATTTATATTTCAAGTTAGGGGTTGTGACTTACATTTTTGCAACATATTAACATGTTATTATTAATTCTCATTTATTTATTTATTTTTAAAAAATAGATTAAAAAAAATCAAATTCTTCTTTTTCTCCGTTGTCTCTAATGATTACGTATATGATCGCCTTATCCTTTTAAATAGTGATGATGAATGCTTTGAGTTTATGATTTATTAGCATTTAGCCCATATATTGTTAACATTGTGAATAACTTCATGAAAATAAAATGTGAATCCCATAACACAACACACAAAATAAAAGTTTACGATTTGGGTTAAAGCTATTGTAATTCATTGATCATAAGAGAATTCTAAACACTTCCATAAGTGAGATTCCAGAAAAACTTTCAATTGTGAGTGTATTTAATTACTCTTTCTCTTCCTTGAAAAATTTATCGTGTTTACAATCTCACTTTATTTCATTCATTGCATATTCATTGACTTAATCATGAAATTGACACTTGAGCATTATTTTTAATAGTATTGTGTCCCAAGAATCACATAAAACCTTAGGAAAGGATCATAGGCCTTCTTTGATATTCAACCCACATGACCTTAGCCTTACCCTTACTTATTTCCCTCGTCAACCTCGTTGAGCCTTATTATGACCTCTCATTTCATTCCAAATCCCCTCACTAACTCCACATCGAAGTTTCTACCCTCATATACACCTTCCACACCTTGATTTAGGATTATTCTGGGATCGAATGATGTTTGTTTTATGTGGATTGCAATCAAGAAATGAGTGGGCTAGAACAAGAAATAAAAGAAAAGAAAAAGGAAGAAAAAAATAATAAAATATAATAAATGGATCCATGATGTGTGAATCCTTTTTCACCATCTGTATGTAAATAAAATTCCTACTCGCACGAGTAGCTTGCTTTTGGAACTTGAAATACAATTGTTATATTTCCCACTAATTCCATTATCTTGAATGTTATTCCTAAATCCACTTTGCTGCTGTAATGAGACTTTCATTTCCAAACCCTAGCCTAGCCCTAATTACATACCCAAAAAGTCCTATTTCATCCAGGGGAAGTTGATTAAAAGGTTAAGCATTTGCAATAATCTGTTAGAGTTCATTTCACCACGATTAATATACAATATCCTTTCAAGACATTGTATTTTTCACCTTTATATATCGTTCTTCATTGATGACATGTGTGCGGTCTAGTTTCCATTTACATTTACTCCTTATGCATACATGTCCCATGTGTGCTAAATCCCATATTTTGAGTGTTTTCATTTGGTAAGTGTAATAACCGCAGAGAACATAAGTCATGCATGCTTTAGCTTCTATATGGATTATAAAAGTTTAGCCAAATCTAAATTACCATATGCATCCTCTTATTTCACAATTCTATGGTTTCAATTTTTGTTGAAGTTCCTTTTATAATGTCAATAATTACCGACTTTTGTGTGAGCATCGTTCACTTTGTTAATTGATTAAGACATCTTTTATTATTGTTGAGCTATGCAACCGTTTTCAGGTTATAATTGTATGATTTGACCTAATGTTTATGGGTGTCATCCCTAGAAACCTTCACGAAACAACACTCGTCCCTTAGGTCCACTTAGGGGTTTAACGAATTATTGTATATGGTAAATGAAATCGTTCGCCCATGAAAGTGTCATTTCTTTCTTATGTGTACACATTTCCTCTATTATGGTTTTATGGTTGGCTCTTGTTGCTTCGTACTTCATTGCTCGGGACTAGCATTGTCTAAGTTAGGAGGTGTGATAAGTCATGTTTATTATATTTAATACCCCATTAATTTGTTCGTTCTTGCACTCCCGTGCATATTATTCCCGATTCTTATGATCATTTACTGGATAACCCTTGTTTTCGTTGTATATATATCATATGTGCCTTATATGAGCTTTTATAGGTCTCGAGAATGCATGATATAAAGTTTGGTTGAATTCAAGGAATGTTGCATAGATAGTTAGAAAGTTGAGGGCATTTCAGTAAATTCAACATTTGGGTTTTGATCTCGAACTCTCCACGGAAGTTGAATACCTTTTATTCATATTTGTTTGGCCTCTCATGGTGCATGAATCTGAAATATATCAAAGAAGATACGAACCTTTCTTTGGATTAGTGGCCTAAAAGACCCCATAGCAACCCTTTCTTCTCTTTTAAAGCAGGTCTCGATTGATTTCGATCCCAAGCGAATCGATTCAGTTTCATATCCCAAGAGAATCCATTCACTTTTGAATAAATTCAAATTGATATCGAATCGATTCGCCCTTTTCCATATTATTAAAAGTTTGCCATTTTGTGTTTTATGGGGTATATCCCTTTATTTCCTCACTGTAAAGCTGAGATTTCTTTTATCAGAAACCTTCTAAAGATAGAAACTCTCTCTTCTCTCTCCTAGGTTAAGTTCATTTGTTATTCTTACATACTTGTAAAGCTTTGATTATTTCCCAGTTTGTTATTGTTAATGCAAGAAAGGTTCATTTACTTCTTTTCTACTTTTCTCTTAGCTTTAATTTGCATTTTTTACCATGTCCTGTATCGATTTGTGTTTAACTAGATGGCTTGCTTAAGTATGTTGTTCTTTTTCATGTGTAGTTGAGTTTCCATGAGGAGTAGATAGACATATGGTTGGGTATCATGATCTTATCTTGGATGCTTGAACTTCATACTTAGGGTTTGGTTCATAATTGTTCTAATGGAACTTCATGTGTTGGTATTGGAGTATCCTAGTCTCTTAACGTCCCTTGTCAAGAAAGGGTATTGTTTGATTCTTTACTGCAAACCCAACTCATTTAGCAATAGTTAATTAACCCCTAATCCTCTATTGATGAGTTTTACCTTTACATGGTTAATGTTCAGACTTAATTAGTTTGTAAATATAGGAAAGAAGTAAATGAACCTTTAGTCGGTAAAGCCTTGATTAGAATTAATTTGAACCATATCCTATCATCTTTAGTGAATTCGAGGTGGGAGAATGATCCTCAATTCATTTAATCTCTTGAACTTAAGATTATCTTAGTTCGTTTCAATTTATATACATAGTTAACTCATTTTTTTAATAATTAAACTCATTTTAGGATAGAGGTCACTTAATCTCAACAATTCAAACAACAAATAATCTTTTAAAATTTATCTTTGTGACGTTCAGAGAATAAATTTTAACACACAATAGTTCTTTGAACAGTGTTCAATCCCCGTGGAATATGATTCCACACTTATCGGGATACTACTTGTTGCAATAGATTTTCACTTGAATCATACACTATTTTTAGAGCATCAATCAATACTCATGAAATGTGAATTTGTGATCATTGTCTTCTTACTAGTGGTGTTGAACCATTCACATTGGAACAAAATGACTTTATGTCTATAAATATAGGTCATCTAATAAATTTTGCACAAGTAACAGAAAAAGTGTATCTTACGGCCCTCGTGTTCTACTTTGGAGAATAACCGACTCTTCTGACTCCAATAATGTACATCTCGGTCCCTAGTATGGAATTGAACTCCATTGCAAATGCAACCTGAATATTATTTTACTATCAAGTTAGGTCCATTTGCTAATGGCCAGAGCTCAGCGGTTTCCTTAGGAGACCCTTGCATTTGTAAAACATTCATCTACATAAAAAACATATGAAAGTGATGTAAAGTAACTTTCTATATATATCCTACCCGTTCTTTCAACCACTTTGGGAATTTTTGGTGTTGAATTTGTCCTATGTCACGTCCATTTGGAATTTGAAGTAGACTTTTGTGTTCCCTAATTAGAGAAATTTGATTTATTCATAAAATGGATTGTCAAAAAAATATTAAATATTATGAATATTACAAATCTGAAACATGTACTCTATATATGGATCAACCTCATTAGTGTTATACAACACAATCCTTTTTAAACACATCAGGAACCTTTGAGATACGCCCGAAAGGATGAACATTTTTGGTTAAAGTCGGCTAAGCCCAAGCCACAATTTCCACCATCACATTTGCATTTTTCACTATTAAATACGGTTTCAACATGGCTAAAGTACATTGAGTATGAAGTCAGACAATTTTTCACAATGTATATTGAAAGTTCAGGCCTATCCCAGCTATATATAAATTCTTTCAAAGATCCAAGAAGCCTATAAATTAATAACAGTTAAATGAATATTACACATTTTACAAATTTTGCGAGGTATTAAACTAAATGAACATTTGAATAGTAGCATTCACAGTTGAATTGAAAACATCCATCGATATTATACTGGTCCAGCAAGTTTTCCCCCAGGTGCAAGATAAACCACCAAGTGGATCAATATATCAAAAGAATCATTGCAGAAGAGTCTTCTCCATTTTGCAAAGTATTAGAGTTACACATTCCTCTAATTTCTCCAAATATTTCCGCATTTGTGTTTTTGAGCAAAACTCCTGAAACCATTCACCCAACATAGCCAGTGTTGTATAAATATATTTAGGAAGGTATACAAACATCCTAGTGTCAAGAATTCATTGTAACAAGACATGGAAATCATGGATTTTAAGTCCTAACAATTTTCCATCTTTTATGGTCTCACGTCTTGAGATGTTTGTAGCATATCCATCTGGATACTTAATTGATTTAAGTAAATCATAAAAACACTCCCTATCATTTGGGGTTAATGTATATATTGAGCGAGGCTTGATCTCAGTCCCATCTGGACATTTTTTTAACTGCAAGTCCACCGTTATTCCCTTGTCTTCCACATCGATGCGTGCTTTTTCTGTGTCCATTTTCTTCCCATCCATATTCAATATAGTTCCAAGAAAATTGCCACATATATTTTTCTCAATGTTCATCACATAAAGTTGTAAAGAAGATTTAGTTTTTTTCTAACACAAGCACTCATATAAGATCCTTTTCTTTATCTAACTAAATTCTGCAAGGTCACAAGGACTTTTCTTATTGCTCGAATGCTTTCAAAACTTAACATTTGATAAGTAATCCAATATACTTAGTATTATTTTCACGGCTAACTCCAACTATTGGGTTTGATTATCATACATATAATCAAATCACTTTCTTCTTCTTTAAGTATAGTCCTGAGGGAGGTAACAAATATGGGCCAAGTAGCCAATCTTACTTCGCAGGCATTGAGATAACGTATCCTCATTACATGGGGGATAAGAAAAATAAACTTCCCTACTCTACCCAGATAAGTTACCACATGCAGGAAATTTATTTATCGTCCACATTAAAGCTGCATGATTTCAGAAAGTTTGTTGAGTAGATGCATCATAAGTGAGCACACCATTTTCCCACAAATCGTTTAACTCATCGATGAGCAGGGTCATCTAAATGTCAATTTCTTTTCCTAGGGCATGAGGCTCCGAAATAAGTAAGGTCATCATAAAAAAGGGATCCTTCAAGTAGTTCTAAGTTGGCATGTTATATGTCATCAGTATCATATGCCACATCCTATAAGAGGTGCTCATGTTCCCAAAAGGGTTGCATTTATCGGTGGTTAGACCTAGCTTCACATTATGAGGTTCAAGGGAAAATTTGGGATAAAATATATCAAATTCCTTACACTCCTCACTGTCAATATAATTCCTAAATATCCTATCATCAACGCAGATATCAATGTGCCATCTCATGTACGCAGTCATCTTCCTTGACATAAATACTCATTACAAGCTAGGTATCAATGGAAAGTAGCATAATACCTTTTGAGGAATCTTCTTACCGTTGTCATAGTTGATCTTTTATCTAGACTCCCCATATATGCGACAATTATCAAGAGAAGCATTCTCCATACAAGAGAGAGCTCATTCATGTTAGCATGTATGTATTGTCTCATATCCCAAGCCCAATTCACGTAGCAACTTTTTGGCTTCATAAATTGACTTCTAAACTAAATTCCCTATGGAAGAAGATCCACTAATAACTCCATCAGTTTGTTAAATGACTTATTTCTCCATTTACCCACAACCTTTAAATGAAACATTGTAATAAATTTTTTTAATAGCGTATATGATTTGCAGCGCGGGTACACTTCACGTTTGGTTGCGTTAAGTACTTTTTGATATTTTTCACATCATCCATTTTTGTGTTATCATATGATTTGCCTATCCCAAAATCCACCCCCTATATTAGTATTCTACCAATTCAGGGAAATCATCATCCTTACCTTCATTGTCACTAATTTGAGCATATGTATCGTCTTAACATTCATCGATTGAATGTTGCGATATAGATTCCCGATGATGCACCCAGTTCTTATAACTTTCCATTATGACATATCGTACTAAATGGCATGTCGCAACATGGTCAATGTGCCGATACTAATTACAATAATTACATGATACCCCTCACCCACTCTGCTACTAAGTGTGATTTAACTCTTATCAACCACTTACGTATTTTTTTATTAAGACATTACATAATAAACAAAAGATGGATTAAATTTTATTTAAAATTTAACTTTTTCCCTTGTTTATTTTATACAATGAAATTTAATTTGAACTCTTATCGACCCTTCCATATTCTGTTATTGAGAGGGTACATAAACAATCAATGATGGATTAACTTTTACTTATAATTAGCAATTTCTTTCCTTGTGTATGTTGTATAAAAACAATATAATTTCATTCCATTATTAACATAAGATGGAATATGAATCCTATCTCTTACATCTTATCTAAAGGGTGAGTGGTCCTATCCTATTCAAGACCGCCTATTTCTGTAAGACATTAAGCACCTCATCCATATTGCTCCAATCTGAGGAAAATCTTCTAGCATCTCCCCATAGGTCTCCAAGTACATAGGATATATTTAAAAGTGTTCTATATATTTCAATTTGAGAATTGAAATCTCACTCAACACTACATCATTCTAGTATGTACCTAGAAAACATTAAGAGTTGATAGCATACCTTCTCCCAAAAGTAACAAGTGTAAGCCATTAAATATATTAATATACAAAAACTAGGAAAATGGTCTAAGGGCTATTGAATGTGCACGTATAAGAATGAGAAGTCCAGTATTTATGCGTACAATGTGTAACTTATGGGGTTTGTAACTATGTATAATTTTTCCTACTTTTAATTTATGTTTTAAAATTTATATTGCTCACCACATTTTATTTTGAATTAAAAACTACTCATTAATACCACTATCTGCCTTCAACAATGTTGTTCTACTTTTCAATGGACACAAATGTTAATAAAAATCACTATCTCCCTTTAATAATACCAGATTATCAAGTTCATGAAATCCACAAGATACAAATGTTCCATTTCAAGTCAGGCTTCTTCCCCTCCTCTCTGTTCTGGAATGTTTTATTTTCATTTTTTTCAATTAGTATATTGTAGTGGTTAATTTAGTATACAATTAAAAATAAACTTTTCGCATCATAATTTTCTTTGTTCCCAAAATTCAACTATTTATCTTAACACACCTTATTTTGCCAAAAGTTAGGTGATGTTTGGCATCATCCAACTTTGATGCGAAAAGATAAATCTTTTCCCTCCTTTTATTTTTCTACATTCCAACTTAAAATTTTAACATTTTGCCATAAGTTTAATTTTATGTTGTCAAAAGTACAATTTATAATCATATTTTGGCAACAGAAATAAGATTTTGTGGCGAAATGGTTATCTTTTGCAAAAAAAAATAGCTTCTCACGCTAAATGTTGTTGCTAATACTTCAAGTTCTTGTGGTTACATGAGATATCAAACTATCTCAAAGTCGCGATCTCTGCGCAACCCCATATAAATGCTGAAAAGTGTATGTGTTAGGCACAACTGAAATATGAACCAGCTGGTCGCGGACTTGGACCGACTCAATATTTGGCGTGACCATATTTATTACCATGCTAAATTATCGATGCTTTGGAAGTGGTCACGGACAAAATACGTGACCACTATGGGTCACGGGCTTGGGCCGTGACCATGTCGCGACCATCTTGGCTCCAAACTCGCGCCAAAATTCCCTCCAAGCATGGTCGCGGATGGGTCATGTGTCACGACCCTGTCCCAAAGAGTAGTTGGGAACGAGTGTCTTAACATGCCACCAAGGCAACAAATATTCTGACTTAAATTGTTTCCTTAATTAAATGCAGTGAAAATACAATTACATGGTTATGAATCGTAAAATACTGAAATTAAAGGAATTACGTCATCAGAGCTTTCTAAAAGGAAACTTCATTTATATTAGAAGTAACACCGAGTTACAACTTAAAATGAAATTTAAAACTTTTTACAAGAGATCCAAACATGCTCTATATGATTTTACTTAAAATAACAAAAAGAGCTCTAAAAGCTGAATCTTCAACATAGTCCTTTTATGTTCTCTCCACGAGCCTACTTATTTCCTGAAAAATGGTTAGTTATACAACATCAGCTAAAAGCTGAGTGGGGTTCAATCTCTAGACATTCCAAGGTTTTATTTAGAAAATTGATAACTATTCAAATCCAAAGAGCACACATATACACATATGGATAGGAATTTTCTATATAAAATTTGAGATGACAGTATATAGAATTGAATAGCACAGAATATAACAGATACGACAAATAAATTTGCAATATCTTTTTCCTTCAATCATATCATTTTAATGTCCAAGTACACTCTAATACTGTATTCTTCTACCGTATTATTCCCCGGTAGTTAGTAAGAGAGGTCCCTTAGGCTAAATCTTATTTCCAATATTCAATATCATTTTCAAAACACTTTTTCATCGATATGTCTATATGGACAAATATAAACACATCACAAGGAATCAATCATCGGTATAAGATGAATTTTGAGAATAAAAATCATTTCACAAAATATATATTGTTTGCATAATATCATATAATTAAAATGCACAAGGAATGTCAGAGTACTCACCTAGAACACAAATTTGAACTTACAGATATAGAGTCTTGGATTGTTCGTTAATCTTAAGACAAAACTTCTTCTTAAACTTCTTCACCCTTTCTCTCACTATTTATCTTTGATATTTGGGATGGATTTCGTGTAATGGCTGATCCAATGGCTTTATTTATTGTTTCCCAAAGTTATTTAGGTGTTGACACATGTGTGGGTGATAAGGCTTTCACTTTGGTGAGTCATTGTTCACATGTCGCGCAACGGATCAGCCTTGCAGTCTTGGTTTACCAATTGGCGACACGTGTTTTGATTTTTTCTAGAGGATTTACATGAGTTTTATCCTTTCCTATAAAGGCGACACATGAAGGGTATTTTAGTAATTTTACACCATAAAACTTTCAATATTTCTTTGAGGTCCTTGAAAATATTTTATTTATAAAATACTCCTTTATATTTTTTCATTTTAGTCCCAAAACTTTCTTTATTTAAAAATTAAGTCCCTAAAGTTTCATAAAAATTCATTTTCTACCCCAAAACTTATCATTTAGCTTAGGATATTCCATAAGACTTTGATTTAATCAATTTTGATGAAAAAATGAGGTTATTTCAAAGTGTTTATGTCGTCCAAACTATCCTCCCCTTCAACTAATCAAAATATTACACATGGTGTGGTAATAGGACAAAATACATCTTAAAGGATGGACAAATTTGTACTTATTTTGTAATTTCAGCATAACTTCTTGCTCGGATCTCCGTTTAACAGGCCGTTTATTGTGTTACAAACCTAATTCAAATATCCACAACTTTTTAAGTTTTACCTCAAGTCAGTTCTTATATTATAATGGTGAAAACAAGTCTCCAATATGAACATTTCTACCGAAAACTTTAAAATTTTATGTTTGTAACTAATTTGATATTTCATGATTTATGAAGGGAGGATTAGACTAAAATAAATAAATTAACATTATCCATATCAGATATCAAATAATAAAACATTTAAAACTATATATGAACATATAAAAATGGGGCCATTACATCCTACCCTCGTTATAAAAAGTTTGGTCCCCAAACTTTACTTACATTAATTTCCAAACAAGTAGGGATATTTCTCCTTTATTTAACTTCCCGCTCCCATGTTGCTTCTTCAATGGAATGATTAAGACATAACACTTTGACCAATAAAATTACTTTGGTTCGTAATATTTGATCTTTATGGTCCGAAATTTCTATCGGATGCTTAATGTATGACAAATCTTCTCTAACTTGAAGAGGTTCGTGACTTAGGATATGCATTGGATCTAGGACGTATTTCTTCATCATTGACATGTGGAACACATTATGCACACTAGAGAGTTCAGGGGGTAAAGCTATTCTATAGGCAACAACTCCTATCCTTTCAAGGATTTCAAAAGGTCATATGTATCTTGGGCTCAATTTCCCTTTCTTTCTAAATCGGATTACTTCGTTTGCTGGTGATACTCATAAGAACAAATAATCTCCTCTGTGGAATTCCAACTCTCGTCGGGGATTGTCAACATAACTCTTTTGACGGCTTTGAGCGATTCGAAGTCTGTCTTGTATCCATTTCACTTTCTCTGTTGTGATCTGGATCAGTTCTGGTCCCAATAATTTTCTTTCTCCAACTTCTACCCAACAGGAAGGGGAACAACACCTTCTACCATAAAGTGCCTCGTATGGAGCCATTTGAATACTTGCTTGATAACTATTATTATACGCAAATTCCACCAATGGTAAATGGTCATCCCAACTCCCTTTCAAATAAAGTACACATGCCCTAAGCATATCCTCTAAGGTTTGAATGGTTCTCTCAGATTGTCCATCCGTTTGAGGGTGAAAAGCGATGCTGAAATTCAATTTTGTTCCCATGGCTGCTTGTAGGCTTTTCCAGAAGCGATACACAAATCTAGAGTCACGATCCGAAATAATTAAAACTGGGGTTCCATGAAGCCTAATAATTTCCCGCACATATAACTTAGCTGACTTTTATAAAGAATGGGTAATCTTAATGGCAAGAAAATGAGCATATTTAGTGAATCTATCAATAATCACCCAAATATAATCATTACCATTTGAACTCCTCGGTAAACCTGTCACAAAATCCATAGTAATATGTTCCCATTTCCACTCAGGGATAGGTAGGGGTTGTAGTAATCCTGATGGTTTTTGATGTTCTGCCTTTACTTGTTGACAAACTAAACACTGAGATATAAATTCTGCTATCTCCCTCTTCATGTTATTCCACCAAAATACTTCTCGAAGATCCCTATACATTTTTGTACATCCGGGATGAAATGTGAATCTCGAGTAATGACTTTCCTCCAAAATTTGCCTCTTTAGTTGGACATCACATGGAACACACACTCTATTTCCAAACTTCAATATATCATCTCTTATCGAAAATTCAGTTCTCTTACCCTCGATGACTTCTTCTCTAATATTCTTCAGTTGTGGGTCATTTACTTATGCAATTTTGATCCTTTCCATCAACATGGGTTGTACTTATAAGTTTGCAATTATTCCTCCTTTGCTATAGATACGTACATCTATTTCCATACTTCTCAAATCCCTTAACAAAGGTTCCTTATTTGTAATGAAGCATGCTAAATTTGTTGTAGACTTCCTACTTAAAGCGTCGACTACTACATTAGCTTTCCCCGGGTGATAGCGAATATTTACATCATAATCCTTCATCAATTTTAACCACCTCCTTTGTGTCATGTTCAATTCTTTCTGAGTAAATATATACTTCAAACTCTTATGATCGGTATAAATCTCACGAGTCTCACCATACAAATAGTGTCTCCAAATCTTAAGAGAAAAAATTACAGCTGCTAATTCAAGGTCATTGGTTGGATAATTCTGCTCATGGATTTTCAACTGTCTCAAGGCATAAGCTAATACTTTTCCATTTTTCATTAGGACACATCCCAAACCATTTTTAGAAGCATCCCTATAAATCACAAATCCCCCTATTTCAGATGGAATGGTTAAATTGGGGCAGTTACCAATCGATTCTTAAGTTCTTTAAATCTATTCTCAACTTCCTCAGACCATTCATATTTCACCTTCTTTTGTGTTAGATAGAGGTATGGCAATACTAGAAAATCCTTCGACAAATCTTCGATAATAACCCTCTAATCTAAGAAAACTCCGAATCTCCGTCACATTAGTTGGTCTAGTCCAATCCAATATAGCTTTGATCTTTTGAGGGTCAACCGACACCCCCTCCTTGGAAATGACATGTCCTATAAAAGAGACGCTAGGTAACCCAAACTCACACTTCTTTAATTTTGCATATAATTTCTCCTTCCTAAGGATTTGTAACACCGTCTCTAAATGCTTTTCGTGTTCTTTAATACTTTTGGAATAAATAAGGATGTCATCAATGAAAATAACCACACACGGATCCAAATACTTCCTAAACACTCTATTCATCATATCCATAAAAGCGGCAGGTGCGTTAGTTAGTCCAAATGGCATCACAAAAAATTCATAGTGACCATATCTAGTACGAAAAGTTGATTTTGAAATATCATCCTCCCTAATCTTCAATTGGTGATAGCCTGACCTAAGGTCAATCTTAGAAAATACTTGTGCACCTTGCAGTTGGTCTAAAGGGTGTTTATTCTTAATGGTCACCTTATTTAGTTCACGATAATCTATACATAACCTCATCGTCCAATCCTTCTTTTTAACAAATAACACTAGAGCACCCCAAGGGGATATACTTGGTCTAATAAAACCCTTGTCTAGCAGATCTTGTAATTGAACTTTTAATTCCCTTAATTCTAAAGGTGCCATGCGATAAGGTGGTTTTGAGATTGGTATAGTTCCAGGAATAAGGCAAATTGCAAACTCTATTTCTCTACTAGGAGGAAGACTAGGTAATTCATTAGGAAAAACATCTGGAAAACGTTTAGCTATAGGAATATCTTCTAACCTAGGCTCTTTTGTTTTCAAATGAATAACACTTGCATGGAATCCTTGGCATCCCTTCTTAAGAAAACTACAAGCTTGCATTGCAGAGATAATATGTATGGGAGATAGGATACCAGTTCCTTCAAAGCTAAATTCTTGATGGTTAGGAATTTGGAAAGTAACTCTCTTATCAAAACAATCTACCTTAGCGTGATACGATGCTAACCAATCCATCGCCAAAATGACTTCAAAATATCTTATGTCTAAAATTATCAAATCGGCAAATAGTTTATGACTACTAACATCTATAGGGCAAGACTTATATACTAATGTTCCCATCAATAACTCACCCGAAGGAGTAGAAACGTGTATGCTATGATTCAAGGGTTCATGAATATTAGGAAAGCGATTAACAAAACGTACAGACACAAATGAATGGGTGGAACCAGGATTAATTAAAACTTGAAAAGGTTGCGCACATATAGAAAGTGTACCTGACACTACTGCAATAGAAGCTTTTGCATCAGAAAGATTAAAAACTCTACCTTGTCTTTTGTGATCCTTGTTGTCATTAAAGGTCTTTGTTGGCTCATTCCCTTTGTTAGGGCAATCTTTCATTTTATGTTCCTTTTGTCCACAGCCAAAGCAACTTTCTGTCTCCAAGTAACATGGTTGCTCTCTATGAATATTACCACATCATTGGCATCTATCACCATTAAAGGTTCTATTTACTAAAGGTTTTCCTATATTAGGTATAGTCCTAAAGGGTTTGTTATTTGGGTTCCTTACTCTTTGTTCTCCAAACTTCCTCTTCCCCTCTCTAACCTGATTATATTCTTCACTATCCTTCTCAGCTATTATTTCCCTAGCCACCACGTCATTATATGATGTTAACTTCAAGATGGAAATTCGACTACGAATATTCAACCTCAACCCACGTTCAAACTTCTTATCTTTTAAAATATCGGTTATCACAACATGAGGTGCAAAACGAGATAACTCACTAAAATTTGCCTCATATTGATTAACCGTCATATTTCCTTGAACCAAACTCATGAAGTCAGCTGCTTTTTGGTCATTCACCATTTCGGGAAAGAATTTCTCGTAGAAGATGACTAAGAAGGCATTCCAACCTATAGGATTATTCCTCTCCCCGTGTATTTTCTTAGTCATTCTCCACCAATGTTCGGCTTCACATTCTAACATGAACATTCCAAATGAAACCCTTTTCTCATCTATACACTTAAGAACATCGAACATCTTTTCCATTTGCATCACCCAACTTTATGCTTCAATGGGGTTAGGAGTACCTTTAAAAGATGGCGGGTTCAATTTCTTGAACTCTTTAATAGTACAACTACTTGGTTAAAGATTCCTTGGTGCTCCATTATTCACCTGATGCTCCATAATTCTTTCTAGACTTTCAATTACCTTGTATGCACCTTCCAGTCCTCCCATATTTGAGCCACTAGTTCCCGTAGTTGATCCCGTCTTGGTTATTTTCTAGAGTCATGGCCAAACATAAGATGTATTATACTATCTCAAGATTGCCAATTAGAAGAACAAATGTATATAAACAATTATATGTAGACTCTAAGACATAAGGAGGGTTATCACATAAGTCGATATTTAATCCTATATCCTATGTATGGAAACTTAAAATCTATAATGTTCGAAGCTTATGTTCAGTAGTCTACGGGTTCATAACCTATGCTCTGATACCACCTCTGTCACGACCCCGTCCCAAAGAGTAGTTGGTAATGAGTGTCTTGACATGCCACCAAGGCAACAAATATTTTGACTTAAATTGTTTCCTTAATTAAATGCAGCGAAAATACAATTACATGGTTATGAATCGTAAAATACTGAAATTAAAGGAATTATGTCATCAGAGCTTTCTAAAAGGAAACTTCATTGATATTACAAGTAACAACGAGTTACAACTTAAAACAAAATTTAAAATTTTTTACAAGAGATCCAAGCATGCTCTATATGATTTTACTTAAAATAACAAAAATAGCTCTAAAAGCTGAATCTTCAACATAGTCCTTTTATGTTCCCTCCACGAGCCTACTTATTTCCTAAAAAATGGTTAGTTATACAACATCAGCTAAAAGCTGAGTGAGGTTCAATCTCTAGACATTCCAAAGTTTTATTCAGAAAATCCAAAGAGCAGACATATACATATATAGATAGGAACTTGCTGTATAAAATTTGAGATGACAGTATATAGAATTGAATAGCATAGAATATAACAGATACGTCAAATAAATTTGCAATATCTTTTTCCTTCAATCATATCATTTTAATGGCCAAGTATACTCTAATACCGTATTCTTCTACCGTTTTATTCCCCGGTAGTTAAGGGTCAATCAAACTTGTTCGTCACAATGCCTTATTTAGGGCACACCAGCGATAACCCAGCTGGGAAGGTCAGTCAGTAAGAGAGGTCCCTTAGGCCAAATCTTATTTCCAATATTAAATATCATTTTCAAAACACATTTTCATCGGTATGTCTATATGGACAAATATAAACATATCACAAGGAATCAATCATCGGTATCAGATGAATTTTGAGAATAAGAATCATTTCACAAAATATATATGGTTTTCATAATATCATATAATTAAAATGCACAAGGAATGTCAGAGTACTCACCTAGAACACAAATATGAAGTTACATATACAGAGTCTTGGATTGCTCGTTAATCTTAAGACGAAACTTCTTCTTAAACTCTTTCACCCTTTCTCTCACTATTTATCATTGATATTTGGGATGGATTTCGTGTAATGGCTAGTCCAGTGGATTTATTTATAGTTTCCCAAAGTTATTTAGGTGTTGACACGTGTCTGGGTGATAAGGCTTTCACTTTGGTGAGTCGTCGTTCACGTGTCGTGCAACGGATTAACCTTGCAGTCTTGGTTTACCAAATGGTGACACGTGTTTTGCCTTTTTCTAGAGGATTGACATGAGTTTTATCCTTTCCTATAAAGGCTACACGTGTGCGGTGGAGGTGTCCAAAAGAAAGCATGAGGTGGAAAGCACGAGGTGGAAAGTTAGTAAGGGTATAAGGGTCATTTTTACATATGAAGGGTATTTTAGTAATTTTACACCATAAAACATTCAATATTTCTTAGAGGTCCTTGAAAATAATTTATTTACAAAATGGTCCTTTATATATTTTCATTCTAGTTCCTGAAACTTTCTTTATTTCAAAATTAAGTCCCTAAAGTTTCATAAAATTTCATTTTCTTCCCCAAAACTTATCATTTTGCTTAGGATATTCCATAAGACTTTGATCCAATCAATTTTGATGAAAAAATGAGGTTATTTCAAAGTGTTTAATTCGGCCTAACTATCCTCCCCTTCAACCAATCAAAATATTACACATGGTGTGGTAGTAGGACAAAATACATCTTAAAGGATGGACATATTTGCCCTTATTTCGTAATTTTGGCATAACTTCTTGCTCGGATCTCCGTTTAACAGACCGTTTATTCTGTTACAAACCTAATTCAAATATATACAACTTTTTAGGTTTTACCTCAAGTCAATTCTTATATTATGATGGTGAAAACTAGTCTCCAATATGAACATTTCAACAGAAAACTTTAAAATTTTATGTTTGTAACTAATTTGATATTTTATGATTTATGGAGGGAGGATTAGACTAAAATAAATAAATTAACATTATCCATATCACATATGAAATAATACAACGTTTAAGACTATATATGAACATATAAAAATGGTGCCATTACATCACGGCCCAAGTCCGTGACCCATGGTATGACAAAGAAGAGAGTACAAGCATTGAGGGTCACGACTTAGGGACGTGACCATTTATAGGTGTGGGTCACGACTATGGGCCATGAGAGTACCTCATTCAAGCACTAGTGTGGATGAAAAAGGGTCGCACATCACAGATTAAGGGTCACGGCTTGGGGCCGTGACCATTTCTTAGTATGGGTCACGTCTATGGGCTGTGACCATACCTCATTTGACAGCTGCTATTGGTCGCGCATGGGGGTCACGACTGTAGGTCATGACCATTCTTCGTCAATCCAGTAGCATTAGGAGATCAAGGGGGTGATGTGTTGTGATGGTGGGTCCCGGCTCTAGGCCGTGACCATGTCATTCCTTAAAAAAATAAGGCGCGCTGATTTTCATTTTCAATTGCCCGCTTCTCTCTCTCCCGTCAAACACTGTGATGTGGATGACCAAAGGTTCTCTCTCTCGTCCATCAGGTAGCATTAGGATGTCTAAGGAGGTTAGTCGATTTTACTTTTGCTAGTTGTTTCATTTTTCTTTTTCTATTTTTTGATGTATGAAAGACTCCCTAGGTCCTACTATATAAATCCCATCTGCGCCCTAGCAGCAGCTGCCCCAGCTCCACCCTAGCAGCAGCCACCCTAGTCCTAGTCTCTCTCCCGGGTAAATTTCATTCTTTTTCTCCATTAATTTATACAGATTCCATTAATATAAATACTGTTTATATATGTCTTTATAATTTATATATAGATAATTTATATGATTTGAATTTAGGATAATATTGTGGCCGAGCTAATGTAAAAGTAAAAATAGTGTGAGATAATGTTTTTGAAACTTTAGTCTTACAACCTACTAGGTTCAAAATATTAGTAAAAAAAATTTGGGTAAGCCAATTTATATCACATATTTAGATTTTAGCATGGTAATATTCATATTAGTCGATTTTAGCTAAACTTCTAGAGCTATTTTAGTATATTTGGTATTTTAGTCCTAATTATTATTTTAATCATTTTTTTACTCTTTGTATTATATGGTTAATGGAAAGCCTCATTGAAAGTAAATTATAGGAAATGGTTGCAGAGTTGATTACTCAAGTTCCTGAATCTACTATGCCTCTTTTGGGGTAAATTGAAGTTATGCAGGTTCATAGGTAAATTATATTTACATTTGTTTCTTGAATATTATAATCTACTAAACTAACTTTATAGTCATTTTCTTTGTCTCGTGTTCTTGACCTGAGCCCTTTGTCTACTGGATAAACCAGACCCTCGTAGTGCCCCTTAAATTAACCAGACCCTCATAGTCCCCTCATAGTGCCCCTGGAATTAACAGTTCAGGGGAAATTTGTCATCATAGTGACCCACAATTTTGTCCTTTATTCACTTTTCTCTTTAAGATTGACAATGTGTAAATATTTTTTCAGGTTTGGTATTTCACAGTGAGTGAGCATCCGGATAGGGGTGCAACGCTACTACCTACACATATCATGGTAAAATTTATGATATTTTTTATTTGTTCATCTAATTTTATAGAAATTGAATGATTACATACATTATTACATACCAATTAGATACCAGTTCTTCATTACATACCAGTTCTTCATTACACACCAGGTACTCTTTACTTTAACTAAAGCAGTTATATCATTCATATATATTATCTATTAAAAAATTTTAGATGATAGAAGGAGTACGGGATAATTATTTAGTTTGTTTGGTTTGGTTGTTAGATAATTATTGGTTGTTGGCTTGTTGTTGGATAGTATGTTAGAAGGATTATAGGATAATGAGAAGGAATATGGATAAATATTGGTCTGATTATTGGATAATATTTTGAAAATATTTTAGACTATCGATTTCAAAATATGATGATAAGTTGCTAATGTCTAGAAATAAGCTTAAAAGCATGTCATTAGAGGTGAGAAACCCGAAACATCCCACAAATGGACCCATGAGAGGGTGAAAACACGAAACAACCCCTAAACGGCCCCGTGGGAGGCACCAACACCTTCCAATTGAACAATGTAACTCGTAGGAATTGACTGCACGATCATGGGACTACCGGTTTGAGAATACGACGATAACTGAAAAATATGAGGACTTCGGCTTAAAAACATGGCATTAGAGGGTGAAAACAAAAAATAGCCCCTGAACGGCCCAGTGGGAGGCACCAAAACCTCCCACAGGACCAATGTAACTCGTAGGAACTGATCGGGTAGCCACGGGACTCCCTGTTTGAGAATACGATAGTAATTTGAATATTTCTAGATTTGGGCTTCAAAACATGGCGTTAGTGCATGAAAACCCGAAACATCCCCTGAACGTCCCCCTAGGTGGCAACCAACACCTTCGACGGGACCAATGTAACTCATAGGAACTCCCGGTTTGAGAATACGACGATAATTTGTATATTTCTAGACTTAGAATTAAAAACATGGCGTTAGTGGTGCAAAGCCGAAACAGCCCCCGAATGGCCCCATTAGTGGCACCAACACCTCGTACGGGATCAATGTAAGGTACTGACCGCACGATCATGGGACCCCTAGTTTGAGAATACGATGATAATTTGCATCATTCTAGACTTAGGCAAAATAAGGCGTTAGTGGGGGAAAACCCGAAACAGCCCCCGAACGATCCCATGGGAGGCACCAACACCTCCCACTGGACCAATGTAACTCGTAGGAACTGATCGCGTGATCACAGGACTCCCGATTTGAGAATATGACGATAATTTCAAATTATGAGGAATTAGGCTTTAAAACATGGCATTAGAGGATGAAAACCCAAAACAACCCCCGAACAGCCCCGTGGGAGGCACCAACACCTCCCACGGGACCAATGTAACTCGTAAGAGCAAACCGCGCATCCATGGGACTCTCGGTTTGAGAATACAATGATTATTTGAATATTTCTAGACTTGGGCTTAAAAACATGGCGTTAGTGGGTGAAAACCCGAAATAGCCCCCGAAAGGCCCCATGAGTGGCAACAACACATCCCACGAGACCAATGTAACTCGTAGGAACTGACCACGCAGGCATGGAACTCCCAGTTTGAGAATACGATGATAATTTGCATATTTCTAGACCTAGGATTAAAAACATGGCGTTAATGGGTGAAAAGCCAAAACGGCCCTCGAACGGCCCAGTGAGTGGGACCAACGCCTCGTACAGGACCAATGTAACTCGTAGGAACTCACCGCGTGATCACGAGACCCCCGGTTTGAGAATACAAAGATAATTTGCATAATTCTAGACTTAGACAAAACATGGCTTTAGTGGGGGAAAACCCAAAACTCCCCCTGAACAGCCCCGTAGGAGGCACCAACACCTCCCATGGGACTAATTTAATTTGTAGGAACTGACTCCACGATCACGGGACTCCTGGATTGAGAATACCACGATAATTGAAAAAAAATCAGAACTTAGGCTTAAAAATAACGCGTTGGAGGGTGAACACCCAAAATAGCCCCCGAACGACGGAGTCACAAACACCTCCCACGGGACCAATATAACTCGTAGGGACCGACCGCATAGCCACGGGAATCCCAGTCTGAGAATATGACGGTAATTTGAATATTTCTAGACTTGGGCTTAAAAACATGGGGTTAGTGGGTGAAAATTAAAAACAACCCTCGAACGGCCCTGAGGGTGGCACCAACACCTCCCACGGGACCAATGTAACTCATAGGAACTGACCACGCAACCAAGGGACTCCCGATTTGAGAATACGATAATAATTTGTATAATTCTAGACTTAGGAAAAACATGGCGTTAATGGGGGGAAAGCTGAAACAGCCCCCGAATTTCCCTGTGAGTGGCACAAACACCTCGCATGGGACTAATGTAACTCGTAGAAACTTAACGCATGATCACCAGACCCCTGGTTTGAGAATACAATGATAATTTCCATAATTCTATACTTAGGTAAAACATGGCGTTAGTGGGGGGAAAACCCGAAACTCCCTCCGAACGTCCCCATAGGAGGCACCAACACCTCCTATGGGACTAATTTAACTCGAAGGAACTGACTCCACGATCACGGGACTCCCGGCTTGAGAATACCATGATAATTGAAAAATATTCGTACCGCTTAAAAATAAGGCGTTGGAGGGTGAAGACCCAAAATAGCCCCCGAACAGCCCCGTGGGAGTCACCAACACCTCCCACGGGACCAATGTAACTCGTAGGGACCGACCGCGTAGCCACGGGAATCCCAGTCTGAGAATACGACGGTAATTTGAATATTTCTAGACTTGGGCTTAAAAACATGGGGTTAGTGGGTGAAAATTAAAAACAGCCCTTGAACAGCCCCGCGTGTGGCACCAACACCTCCCACGGGACTAATGTAACTCGTAGAAACTGACCACGCAACCAAGGGACTCCCGGTTTGAGAATACGATGATAATTTGTATAATTTTAGACTTAGGAAAAACATGGCGTTAGTGGGGAAAAAGCTGAAATAGCCCCCGAATTGCCTTGTGAGTGGCACTAACACCTCGCACGGGACCAATGTAACTCGTAGAAACTTACCGCATGATCACGGGACCCCTGATTTGAGAATACGACGATAATTTGCATAATTTTAGACTTAGGAAAAACATGGCATTAGTGAAGGAAAACTCGAAACAACCCCCGAATGGCCTAGTGGGTGGCACCAACACCTCCCACAAGACCAATGTAACTCATAAGAACTGAATGAGCAATCACGGGACTCCCGGTTTGAGAATTCGATGATAATTGAAAAATACGAGGACTTAGGCTTAAAAACACGGCGTTAGAGGGCGAAAACCCAAAAAAGCCCCCAAACGGCCCCGTGGGAGCACCAACACCTCCCACGGACCAATGTAACTCGTAGGAATTGACTGCGCAGCCATAGGACTCCCAGTTTGAGTATACGACATTAATTTGAATATTTCTAGACTTGGGGTTAAAAATATGGCGTTAGTGGGTGAATAGCCGAAACAACCCCCGAACGACCCCGTGGGTGGCACCAAAACCTCCCACGAGATCAGATTAACTCGTAGGAACTGACCACACATCCATAGGGATCCTGATTTGAGTATATGGCGATAATTTGCCTATTTCTAGACATTGGTTTAAAAACATGGCGTTAGTGGAGGAAAAGCTGAAACAACCCTCGAATGGCCCCATGAGTGGCACCAACACCTCGCACGGGACCAATGCAACTCGTAGGGACAGATCGCGCGATCATGGGACCCTCGGTTTGAGAATATGATGATATTTTGCATAATTCTAGACTTAGGAAAAACATGGAGTTAGTAGGGAAAAAACATAAACAACCCCCGAACGACCCCTTGGGAGGCACTGAAACCTCCCACGGGACCAATGTAACTCGTAGGAACTGATCGCGTGATCACGAGACTCCCGGTTTGAGAATTCAACGATAATTGAAAAATATGAGGACTCAGCTTAAAAACATGGCGTTAGTGTGTGAAAACCCAAAACAGCCCCCGAACGGCCCCATGGGAGGCACCAACACCTCCCACGGGACCAATGTAACTCGTAGGAACTGACCATGCAGCCACAGGACTCCCGGTTTGAGAATACAATGATAATTTACATATTTCTAGACTTAGGCTTAAAAACATTGCGTTAGTAGGTGAAAAGCCGAAATAGCCCCCGAACGGCCCCGTGAGTGGCACCAACACATCGCACGGGACCAATGTAACTCATAGGAACTAACCGCGCGATTACGGGACCCCCGATTTAAGGAGTACGACGATAGTTTTCATAATTCTAGACTTAGGAAAAACATGGCGTTAGTGGGGGAAAACTCGAAACAGACCCCTAACGGGCCCGTGGGAGGCACCCATACCTCCCACGGGACCAATGTAACTCCTAGGAACTGACCGCGCAATCACAGGACTCCCGATTTCAGAATATAATGTGATGATGCTGTAAATAGCGCCACCAGGTTAGGTGTATATGATCTCTAATCAATGTATAATAATGGCTGCACAAGTATGTCAAATATAAGAGAAAAAGGTGAGGAGAAGAGGATCAACTCCAGAGTATAAGTGGTTCAGCCAATTAGGCCTTCGTCCACTGTGCAAGTGTTTAATTAATATCACTGTATGAGGGCACTAACGGCCATGGAAACAATCTCTCAAGATTTCTCTCCCTATTGTATATTTAGACAGAGTTTCAGTTAGTGTTGCTAATTTCGGACCCTTTATAGGGTAGACAATGACCTCTATAAATAGTGCCTGGGGGTGTAATGTACCCCCCGAGAATGCAATGTACATGTGCATAAGGATCAAACCAGTATGAGAATAACACCTGGCTGATCTCATATAGATAATGATGACCTCAATATTCCCTCACGTGAGGGGAATGATTCGGTTATAACTGATTATGTACACGTGTTCCCAATAGTACGTATGCTGATAAGGACTCGACCATTTGTGTATGGTCCCAACCTCTGCCTGGAAGAGGACAAGGTGGTGACCTTGGCTCAGTGGGAGAGCCGAGGTAAGGCATGCTGAACTGGGACGTCGGCCTGGGCTAGTGGCAAAGCAGGAACGTCGACTGATCCCTAGCCGAGATTGGTTGTGATGATGGGATGGAAACCTCAGTCTCTTTCAAGGAGAGGTTGCAAACCTTGGATGACCAGGTGGATAACCGCCCTTGGATTATGGTGACCTTCCCTTCCGAGGTAGTTAGTAACGTCGACCATGGCCGACCTTGCTTAGGACGAGACTGTTGGTTGTTGATATAAGGCCCCTCCAACATCGGTCATCTCCATGGCTGAGGTTGATGTCTCTGAGCCGAGGGGGGCACTTAGGGCATATCAATCAACCCCTGGCCCTTAGTTACCTGTGTGATCAGGTTCCTAAGGGGTATATTTGCCCGAGGTTAGACTGGCAACGGTAATCATTGGAGGTGTTAGTTCCTTTTTGACAAGTTTCAGCTGCTGAAGTGGCTAGCGTGCCTGGCAAGGGTAATCATTGCAGTCTTTTGGGCTCCCAAGGCAATGATAGGCCTTGGGATGCGTGTGGGTTATTTGAGGGTGCAACCCTCACTTCCTTTCTCTTTCTTCCTCACTCTTTCATTTTCTCGCCTACGATTTTTCTGCTTCTCTCTCTCTACAAGAGCTCTGGTTAGAAGTGTACTGGGTGGACTTTCCTTGTAATCCCTTCCTTTTTTCTCATTTCCTTCCTTTAGGTACATTTACCATCTCTTCTTATTCATTTTTCCTGCCTTGTTCCTATTTTTTGCATTTTTCGGTGAGGTTCAAGAGGTTTTCGGTTAGTTTATTAGTTTTCCGACGAGTTCATGTATTTTTTGTTGAACTATTCTTGATCGTTTTTCATTCAAAACCCTAGTTTGATCCTTGGCAAGCCAGGTCAAGTTGTTTGTTTTTGAAGAGTCGCAAGTGTAGGGTCTGCCTCATATGCTCAGACCCTTATACTAACTCTTAAAGTAATTCCCCTCTCTTAGGGAGAAGACCTTAGATAAAATTAGGCATATAGAAAGAGCCCAAGATGAGGCTCGTAGGGAAGAGGCATTCCCCCTCAGACCTATCTTTCCACCCTCTCTGAAGGTCATATACCCTGAGCCAGCTGAATCAGTTAAATTAGCAGAGGTACCAGTTAAAACTTCCCCCATCTCTGTGTCTGAGTCGTCTACCTCCGACCCAATGTATGTGGACTCTTTTTAATAGGCCATGGACTTTTCCACTCAACAGGATCAGGTCCCTGACCAAACCGAGGTTTCTAGTCGGGCCTCATCTCACAAGAGTTCAAGCACATAGCATTATTCCTCCGACATTGAGGTTTTAGGTCCTAGCATTGTTGTTCCACCAATTCTTCAAGCCATTCCCCTATCGG
This sequence comes from Sambucus nigra, assembly GCA_949130495.1. Taxonomy (NCBI): domain Eukaryota; kingdom Viridiplantae; phylum Streptophyta; class Magnoliopsida; order Dipsacales; family Adoxaceae; genus Sambucus; species Sambucus nigra. The sequence continues at coordinate 258,541,806 of OX422224.1, forward strand.
TTGTCACAGGGGCTGAGTTCTCTCAGAGGTTCCCAAGTGGTGCCCCATCGTGTGCTCAGGCCGACGTCAAACTGGATTATGATGATGATGCTGAGAGCGATGTTGACACCTCTAAGGCGACATAGATAGAGAGCTCTGTCACCGAGCTCTACCTTATTTCCTTTAGGCATTTATATTCCAGTAGCCCCTCTATAAAACTCCGGAGACCTTGGAGGGAAGAGAGGGCTTTTGGCGATCGAGATGGTGAGATCTGTTTGTATGAGCAGATGTTCAAGTTAGGGTTTCGTATGCCCATTCATCCCATGATTAGGGCTATACTTTCCTACATCAACTTAGCTCCTTCTCAGTTATCCCCCAATGCCTAGAGGGTGATCATTGGAGCTATAGGTCTATAGAAGGCAGTCTACCATTCAGACCTTCCTGTCCAGGTCTTCACAGGGTGCTACATACCATCCTCTGCAAGGAACCATCCGAGCTATTACCATTTCTTAGCTCGGAAGTCAACGAAGAAAATGTTGTAGGTTACCCAAACCAGCAACCATAATTGGAAGCCACGATATTTCTTTGCCTTAGGAGCATGGGAATTTGGCCCCTGTGTCCCCTCTTCGAACTTAGAGCCGAGGATACCCCTGAGATGGGGCAAGGTGTCAATGGCTGCCAGGGCTGACCCTAGGTTAGCCAGAATAATCTAAAAAAAGTAAAATATCTCCAAGATCAGGGGGAGTACGGTCTGTTGGTCAGGTTCAAACACCTGATGACCCCCTACTATCTCTCAGAGAGTGGGCTTGGGGATAGTTCTCTGAAAGATCTCCGTACGTGCTTTTTTATAATTTCATCAAGTTAAACCTCTGAGTTTTTTATGTCTCTCATTTTCTAACTCAGACCTTTCCATTTTCAGAGCACCCCGAAGGGATTTCAGGTGAAGAAGGCAGGCCTGAATGCACCCCCTCCTCCTCCAGCAAAGAAAAGTATCGGCACATCCAAGGCCGATGCTACAAGAAAGAGGAAAACTACAACCACCTCCCCTGAGGATCATAGGAAAAGTAAGGCCCAAAAGGCCATCCCCATATCCTCTGAAGATGCATTGGCTACCCATCTAGAGCAGCTAAAAATTAATCATAGCATTATAGGCCACAGTTTGCAAGCGTTGGATGCCATCGGCTCTGCTATGACCGATGCTGACAAACGCTTTTGTAACTCCATGGACACTCCTCTGCTGGTTGATTTTGGCCTTCACATGTCCATTCAGGTATAACTTTGGATTTAAGTTTAACTTAGAAGTGTAACCTCTATTTTGAATTTGAACTTATACATTTGATTTCTTGATCTGTAGGGCCTCGTTGCTATGCACCATCTTGCCAACTGGACTCTGAAGAAGTTGCCCCTCATCGAGAAAGGCCAAGAGGCCGAGAAGGTTCAAAGATCCTTGAATGCAGAGGTAGATCGTCTAAATTCTGCCTTTGAGGGATCTAATAAGAAGGTTAAGGAGTTAGAGAAAGAGATCTACAAGCTTAAAAAGGACCACACCATTGCTCTGAAGGCCGAGGGCGATGTTCTCTAACAGAAAGTTGATGCTGCAGTTAAGGCAACCCTTGAGGATGCTTTTGAGGGGATCCTGACTGATTACAAATCCTTTGAGGAATTCATCAGCTTTAGCTTTTAATACCTTGAAAGAGGTATAAGGCCACTGGTAAATGGGCAGCTGCAAAGGAGAAGGAGTCAGGGAACTTGAAAGCCTCTGACTTCATTGGTCTCGGATTTGACAATCCTCAATTTGCCCAGGCCCTTTAAGAGGTTCAAGAGGAAGATGTTGCCCCTGCAGAGACTGTTACTTTGGATTTTTCTTGAGATCGAAGGCACCAACCTCCAAGATAATAGGGCCGAGGTGACCAACATCGATAGGGGAATGAGGCCGAGGATACCAATATCGTAGCTACAAACCCCTAGGCCTTTTTTGTGAAGCTTTATGTAATTCTATGATTGTAAACTCAGTTACCTTATATCCTGTAACTCTTAGTTTATATTAACTTCTGATACATGCTTCACTTCCTTATTTGTTGAGTGTTCTTTGAATGATTTTCTTTATTACGCAATGCGTATTTAGGTCTGAGGTCATCAAATTAGTGATGTCTAGGGTCTGAGGTCATCAACTAAGATGTTATCCCCATATGTAATTTTTCACCAAATTAATGATGTTAAGGGTTTGAGGTCATCCAAGTATGATGTCTGACCTCAGACCTTATCACCAAATCATGATGTTATAAGGTCTGAGGTCATCAACTAAGATGTTATCCCCATAAATAATTTGTCACCAAATTAATGATGTTAAGGGTCTGAGGTCATCCAAGTATGATGTCTGACCTCAGACCTTGTCACCAAATCATGATGTTATAAGGTCTGAGGTCATCAACTAAGACGTTATCCCCATAAATATTTTGTCACCAAATTAATGATGTTAAGGGCCTGAGGTCATCCAAGTATGATGTCTGACCTCAGACCTTGTCACCAAATCATGATGTTATAAGGTCTGAGGTCATCAACAAAGATGTTATCCCCATAAATAATTTGTCACCAAATTAATGATGTTAAGGGTTTGAAGTCATCAAAGTATGATGTCTGACTTCAAACCTTGTCACCAAATCATGATGTTATAAGGTCTGAGGTCATCAACTAAGATGTTATCCCCATAAATAATTTGTCACTAAATTGATGATGTTAAGGGTCTGAGATCATCCAAGTATGATGTCTGACCTCATACCTTGTCACCAAATCATGATGTTATAAGGTCTGAGGTCATCAACTAAGATGTTATCCCCATAAATTTCATCACTTGAGCATAATGAACCAAGATTTGACACAGGAATTTTGATCTTCTAATTAATAATCTCTTCATAAGATGATACATTTACATGAAAGCTCTTGCAACATCATATGTAATACTTTTTCAGATGATCAACATTCTAGGAATTGGAAAAAGGTTGCCCTTCGAGGTTTTCTAGCCTGTAGGTTCCTGGTACAACCTCCTCAATTATTTTGTAAGGACCATTCCAATTTGGGTGAAGCTCATTTGCCTTCTGTAACATCTTCTTCAGCACGAGGTCCCCTACAGCTATGGGCCTTGATTTTACCCTTTGATTATAGAACTTTGTTGTTCTCTGTTGTTAAGTTGCTTGCCTGATTTCTGCGTCGTCCCTTTTCTCTTCAATCAAGTCTAGGTCGAGTCTTCTCTCCTCCCCATTCTTCTCGGGATCATAGGTCTGAAACCTATGAGTAGGGAGTCCTACCTCTGTGGGTATGATGACCTCTGAGCTATGTGATAACATAAATAGGGTCTCCCCCGTTGGTGTCCTTGTCATTATTCTATAGGCCCATAGCATAGCATAAACCTCTTGCGTCCATCTACCTTTATCTTCTTCTAACCTCTTCTTGATCCCATCAAGGATCATTCTATTTGTGACTTCGGTTTGACCGTTTGCTTGAGGTCGGCCAAGGGAAGAGAATTTTTTTTGTATCCAAACTCTTTCGTAGTATTTTTCCTGGGAAGAATTCTTGAACTGGGCTTCGTTGTCCGAAATGAGGGTGTTTGGGAGGCCTTGTCTGCATATGATGTTTTTCCAAATAAATTGGAAGGCCTTCTGCTCTGTATTCATGATCATTGGCGCTGCTTCTACCCACTTCGAGAAGTAATCAATGGCGACTATCAGAAATTGGTAATTATTTGCATCCCTTAGCATTGACCCTACTAGGTCAATTCCCCATACTGCGAATGGACAAGGGGAACGGATTGAAATCATAGGTTGATGAGGTTGATTTGGGATAGTGGAGAATCTCTGACATTTATCGCACCTCTTCACGTAGGCTGCAGCATCATTAGCCAAGGTCGACCACCAATATCCTTGTGTAATAATCCTCTTCGCCAAAGGTCTCCCTCCTATGTGATTGAAGCAAGAACCCTCGTGTACCTCCTGTAGGACGTGGGGAACTTCTGTGGGATGATCACATCTGAGGAGTGGTAATATGAATCCCTTTCGATACAGGACATCTCCTACTATTGAGAACTTTGCCGCTCTTTACCTCAATTTCCTCCTCTCTAACTTTGACTCCGGTAGGACCTCCTCTCTGATATATCTGATAAGGGGATCCATCCATTAGTTCCCTAGGTTCAAATTGAAGCAAGGTTTAGTGACCTCTTCTTCTTCAATGGTTGCTCTGGGCAAGATCTCAACAAGGACTGTCCTTTTGATATCTGTCCTAGTTGCCCAAGCTAGCCTTGCTAATGCGTCAGCATGACTATTATTTTGCCGAGGTATTCTCTTCATATTTACCTATTTTAATCTTTCGAGTATCATTCTCACCCTCTTCAGGTATTTGTCCATCTTTTCATCCTTATCCTCGTAAACCCCCAATACTTGATTAATAACTAACCTTGAGTCACTGTGAAGGAGGAGTCATCTTATACCAACGGTCCTTGCCAAAGAGAGGCCTGCTATCATAGCCTCATATTTTGACTCATTATATGACGCCTTGAAGTTAAACCTTAGGGTATATTCGATGTTAGTACCATCCGGGGCTGAGAGTATCAGGCCCGCACCGCTTCCATTTTTACAAAAAGACCCATCGACGAAGAGGTTCCAGATGTCTTTATCTGATGATAATCCCTCTTCTAACATGATTCCCTGCCTGAAGAGGTACCGATCTTCCTCATTCTCGGCTATTCCATCTCTGACTATCTTGGACATAACCTGTTCCGGGTGTCGAAAGACGTTGCTATTTGACCCTTCTATAGTCTCTAGATTATTCTCAACCTCGACCTCTTCCCATGTGAACTCTGTGACAAAATCTGCCAGTTCCTGCCCTTTGATGGCCATCTTAGGCTGATAAGTGAGGTCATATTCCCCCAACTCAATGGCCCATGTCATCAACCTACTCGATTTCTCAGGGTTATGGAGGACCTGTCTTAGTGGCGAGTCGGTGAGGATGACCATGGAATGGGCTTGGAAGTAAGGCTTCATCTTCCTAGAAGCATGTATCAGGGCATAGGCCAACTTTTCCATCCGAGGATAATTCTTCTCAGACACCTGAAGGGCCTTACTGTTGAAGTACACAGGCCTTTGGACCCCAACGTCTATGGTTCGAGATAAGAGTAAGGGGGATCTGAGGTAGGACTTGAGCTGGTTGAAAGCCTCATCACACTCTTTGTCCCACTTGAAGGCCTTTCTAAGCACCTTAAATAATGGAAGACACTTATTCGTTGCTCTTGAAACAAATCTGTTGAGTGCAACTACTCTTCCAGTAAGCCTTTGAATGTCCTTGATACTCTTTGGTGTCTTCATGTCGAGCAAAGCCTTGATTTTCTTGGGGTTCGCCTCCATTACCCTCTGATTGACAATGAATACAAGAAATTTCCTGGCTCCTACCCGGAAGACACACTTCACAGGGTTGAGTTTGATTATGTACAAGTCCATGGTATCGAAAGTCTTTTCCAGGTGTGCTACGTGGGTGCAGGCCTTTAAGCTCTTCGTTAACATATCATCGATGTACACCTCCATAGTCTTGTCTATTCGGTCTACAGACATGTTATTCACAAGACGTTGGTATGTTGCCAACATATTTTTCAATTCGGAGGGCATAACCTTGTAGAAACACGTCCCTTTGTCCGTGATGAAGGTTGTCTTCTCCGAGTCTTCGGCATCCATAAAGATCTGGTTGTAGCCTGAGTACGCATCCATGAAGCTCATGAGCTCATGTCCTGCAGTTACATCTACCATCTGGTTAATTCAAGGTAAGGGATATCTGTCTTTTGGGCAAGACTTGTTCTGGTCGGTGAAGTCTATGAACATTTTCCATTTTTCGTTGGCTTTAGGCACAATGACTGCATTCGATAGCCACTCCGGATATATGACTTCCCTGATAAACTCGGCTTCTTCCAACTTTATTACTTCTTCCCGGTTGACATCGTACTTCTACCAAGAGTATATTCTTCATCTTTATTTGATTGGCCTAGCGTCCTCAGTCACATTCAGCTTGTTGCACATAACCTCAGGGCTGATGCCAGGAATGTCCGCATGACTCCAAGAGAAGACACTCTGCCTCTTCCTCAGGAAGTTTATCAGTTCTTCCTTGATTTCTGCCTTTAAGGTTTTGCCGACCTGGATGATTTTTTTCGGCTCGTCCTCATTGAGGACGATGGATTCTACCTCTTCCGCGGCCTCTCCTTTCTTTAACTTCATTTCATCTCCAGGGTCAAGTGTATCAATGTTATATGTGGTAGTTGCTCTCTTATGAGCCTCTCTCTCTTCAGCCGAGTTGAATTAGCATTCTCGTGCTATGGTCTGGTCACCCTGCACTTCCCCTACCCCATAGGAGGCCGAGAATTTTAGCATCTGGTGGACCGTTGATGGAACGGCCTCAAACTCCTTAAGGGGTACTCTTCCTATGATGAAGTTACAGGCTGAGAAGATGTTTTTGTACATAACGAAAAAATTAATCTTACGAGTTAACCTCTTAGGCCACTCATCGCCCATTCGCACGTCCATCTCATACATGCCCAATGGATGGACCTTTTCACCGCCGAACCCCATTAACGGATGATGATAGGGTACCAGCCTAGCTCTGCTAAGGCCCGGGCTTTTGAAGCAGGGCCTGAACATCACATTTGCAAAACTTCCTCCATCTACAAGAATTCTCTGCACCTCACACCAATGAATTCTTGTTGTGATCACCAAAGAGTTATCGTATGGAGCTAGGATGCCTTTGAAGTCGAGTTGGGAGAACCCAACTATAAGAGTGCCCATGACCACCTTCTTCCTCTTCTGCGTTGTCTCGGAAGACTTTATATTTACCACTTCAAGTTTGGCCACTGATTTGGCCTCTGCCACATGAGCCTTCCTCTCAGCCACTTCAGAACCACCCCTTGCAAGCCCTCCGCATATAGTGTTAATAGCAAAGGAGATCATACCAACCCTCTTCACTGGGGTCTTGTCGTCTTTTGGTGGGAGGTCTGGATTGTCCTCATCATCGTCATCCATGCCATCGTCTCTTCTTGTTGTGGTATCGTCGTGGAACCTGTCGTGTCTCTTCTTTTTGGGGTCATCTCTCCCCATTCGGGGAACCTTGTTATCAACGTACTTTCTCAACTTTCCAGATTTCAACATCTTTTCGGTCTCATCCTTTAAGGCGAAGCACTTGTTTGTGATATGACTATGGTCTTGGTGGAACTCACACCATAGGTTCTTGTTCATCTTATGTGGATGATCCTTCAACTTCTCTGGCCATCTTAGGGATCGATCATTCTTGAACTCATTGAGGATGTGTTCGCAGCTTACAGTAAGAGGGGTATAACGTGAAACTTGTCATCAACTGACCTCTTCTTTCCATCTTTCTTTCTTTGTAATTTACCACTCATACCACCATTCTCATCTTCATACTTAGCGGCCATTACCTCTTCAGCGTTGATGACCTTCCCCGTAGTTGCCAACAGCTCCGCCATAGACTTTGGAGGGTCTTATGCAAGTTTCCACAATAATTTCCCCTTCTTAAGACCTCCTATGAGGGCGGTCATGGAAATATTCTCTTTGTAATCTTCCACCTCAAGTTTTTCTTTGTTCAATCTATCTATGTAGTCTCTTAGTCTCTCATGCTTGCCTTGCTTGACATACAACATATGGATTGTCTTCTTTTGAGGTCTTACCCTGAAGTAGAAATTGTGAATGAATCGTTCAGCCAAGCCCTTAAAGTTCTCAATCGAATTCTTTGTAAGACAAGTAAACCATATCTGTGCAGCTCCCGTCAAAGTCCTGGAAAAGGCCCGACACTTTATTTCATCCGATATTGAATAAATATTTGCTGCTAACTGGTACATCTCAATGTGATGTACAGGATTGGTACTACCATCATACTTGGGAGTCACTGTAGGTGGCTTGAACTTGGATGGGGTAGGGAAGCTCACTATCTTATCCACAAATGGAGAGCCTTCTGAGAAACCTCTCTATAGTGGATCCCGCTTTTGTTGAGGTCTCCTATCTTGTCCTCAAGGTGTTGGATGGAGTCGTTCCATGGTCTTGCAACGTCCACTTAGCCGAGGTTGTCCCCAGCCACCTCTAAAGGATGGACTGAAGGTTCCCCAGCCGCAACACAATGTCTGTTGTTGACCTCTTCTTGGTCTCTTACTTGTCCCGGTTGAGGCCGACGTTGTCTCTCTTCCCTTTGTGAGCCAGCTGCACTTCTCGACCTTGACAACCTTTGTCTTAGGTCATTTATTGGGTTGAGCCTTTCAAAGGCTGACTCTCTGTTCAGCCGATCAAAAGCTGATCCTCGTTGTTAGGCTTCTCCATCTCTTCTGCCGCCACAACCCTGGCTTCGTTGGATTGGACGAACTGTATTATTTGAAACCTCATAGGGCTCCCAATAATCTTCTGGGACATCTTTCGCCTCTAAATCATCATACCCGTCCTTGGGGCAAGGGTTTCCTTGCCTCCAAGGTGCAAGCGCCTAATATCAGCAATGTCCCTCCTTCGCTGTGGTGTAGGTTGGTCTTTTCGTGGTGCTTGGGGTGGTCCCCTGGCGTCAAGATGAGGCTGAACAGCCACCGGAGTGATCATTTTCGGTGAGACTCCAGCTGTGCAAATTTCTCTTGCATTGCTTGTTGCATTGCAGCCAAAGACATCAAGGCTCCAACCACCTCCGCCATTTCGGATTGGGGCACTGACTGGATAGAGCTAGGTCCTCCCGCACCAGGCGACGGGAGAGGTGGTGTTAATTCCGATGCCATGTGTTAGCACAAAAGGTCTGGTGTAGTAAATGAGCTTAATACCTTACAGTACCTTTTTCAATGATCAAACAACTCCACGCAAGGGGTGAGGCTTGGTTCACAACCAGAGTCTCCGGTGAGGTTAAGCGAATAAAGAGGAAGAGACAGCTTCTCGTTCCCACAGACGGCGCCAAAATGATGATGCTGTAAATAGAACCACCAGGTAAGGTGTGTATGAGCTCTAATCAATGTATAACAATGGCTGCACAAGTATATCGAATATAAGAGAAAGAGGTGAGGAGAAGAGGATCAACTCCAGAGTATAAGTGGTTCAGCCAATTAGGCCTACGTCCACTGTGCAAGTGTGTCATTAATATCACTATATGAGGGAACTAACGGCCATGGATAAAATCTCTCAAGATTTATCTCTCTACTGTATATTTAAACAGAGTTTCAGCTAGGGTTGCTAATTTCGGACCCTTTACAGGGTAGAGAATGACCTCTGTAAATAGTGTCTCGGGGGTGTAATGTACCCCCCAAGCATGCAATGAACATGTGCATAAGGATCGAACCAGTATGAGAATGACACATGACTGATCTCATGCAAATAATGATGACCTCAATATTCCCTCACATGAGGGGAATGATTCGATTATAACTGATTGTGTACACGTGTTCCCAACAATACGTATACTGATAAGGATTCGGCCATCTGTGAATGGTTCCAACCTCGGCCTGGAAGAGGACGAGGTGGTGACCTTGGCTCAGTGGGAGAGACGAGGTAAGGCATGTTGAGCTATGACATCGGCCTGGCCGAGGTAGTGGAGGCAAGGCAGGAATGCCGGTTGATCCCCAAACGGCCCCGTAGGAGGCACCAACACCTCCCAGGGACCAATGTAACTCGTAGGAATTGACTGCGCAGCCATAGGACTCCCAGTTTGAGTATATGACGTTAATTTGAATATTTCTAGACTTGGAGTTAAAAATATGGCGTTAATGGGTGAATAGCCGAAACAAGCCCCGAACGACCCCGTGGGTGGCACCAAAACCTCCAACGATATCAGCTTAACTCGTAGGAACTGACCACACATCCATAAGGCTCCCGATTTGAGAATATGGCGATAATTTTCCTATTTCTAGACATTGTTTTAAAAACATGGCGTTAGTGGGGGAAAAGTCGAAACAGCCCTCGAATGGCCCCATGAGTGGCACCAACACCTCGCACGGGACCAATGCAACTCATAGGGACAGATCGCACGATCATGGGACCCTCGGTTTGAGAATACGATGATATTTTGCATAATTCTAGACTTAGGAAAAACATGGCGTTAGTGGGGAAAAAACCAAAACAACCCCCGAACGACCCCTTGGGAGGCACCGAAACCTCCCACGGGACCAATGTAACTCGTAGGAACTAATCGCGTGATCACGAGACTCCCGATTTGAGAATTCAACGATAATTGAAAAATATGAGGACTTAGGCTTAAAAACATGGCGTTAGTGTGTGAAAACCCAAAACAGCCCCCGAACGTCCCCATGGGAGGCACCAACACCTCCCACGGGACCAATGTAACTCGTAGGAACTGACCATGTAGCCACAGGACTCCCGGTTTGAGAATACAATGATAATTTACATATTTCTAGACTTAGTCTTAAAAACATGGTGTTAGTAGGTGAAAAGCCGAAATAGCCCCCGAACGGCCCCGTGAGTGGCACCAACACATCGCACGGGACCAATGTAACTCGTAGGAACTAACCGCGTGATTACGGGACCCCAGATTTGAGGAGTATGACGATTGTTTTCATAATTCTAGACTTATGCAAAACATGGCGTTAGTGGGGGAAAACTCAAAACAGACCCCTAACGGGCCCGTGGGAGGCACCTATACCTCCCACGGGACCAATGTAACTCCTTGGAACTGACCGCGCGATCACAGGACTCTCGATTTCAGAATATGATGTGATGATACTGTAAATAGTGCCACCAGGTGAGGTGTATATGATCTATAATCAATGTATAATAATGGCTGCACAAGTATATCAAATATAAGAGAAAAAGGTGAGGAGAAGAGGATCAACTCCAGAGTATAAGTGGTTCAGCCAATTAGACCTTCGTCCACTGTGCAAGTGTTTGATTAATATCACTGTATGAGGGCACTAATGTCCATGGAAACAATCTCTCAAGATTTCTCTCTCTATTGTATATTTAGACAGAGTTTCAGCTAGGGTTGCTAATTTCGGACCCTTTATAGGGTAGACGATGACCTCTATAAATAGTGCCTGGGGGGTGTAATGTACCCCCCAAGCATGCAATGTACATGTGCATAAGGATCAAACCAGTACGATAATGACACCTGGCTGATCTCATGCAGATAATGATGACCTCAATATTCCCTCACGTGAGGGGAATGATTCGGTTATAACTGATTATGTACACTTGTTCCCAACAGTACGTATGCTGATAAGGACTCGACCATCTGTGTATGGTCCCAACCTCAACCTGGAAGAGGATAAGGTGGTGACCTTGGATCAGTGGGAGAGCCGAGGTAAGGCATGTTGAGCTATGATGTCGGCCTGGCCGAGGTAGTGGAGGCAAGGCAGGAATGTCGACTGATCCCTAGTCGAGATTGGTTGTGATGATGGGATGGTAACCTTGGCCTCTTCCAAGCCGGGGTTGCAAACCTTGGATGACCAGGTGGATAACTGCCCTTGGATTATGGTGACCTCCCCTTCTGAGGTAGTTAGTAACGTCGGCCATGGCCGACCTTGCTTACGATGAGACTGCTGGTTGTTGATCTAAGGCTCCTCCAACATCGGTCATCTCCATGGTCGAGGTTGATGTCTCTAAGTCGAGGGGTGCACTTAGGGATATCATGATGATAATTGAAAAATATGAGGACTTAGGCTTAAAAACATGGCGTTAGAGGGTGAAAACCGAAAACAGTCCCCGAACGGCCCCATGGAAGGCACCAACACATCCCATGAGACCAATGTAACTCGTAGGATTTGATCGAGCAGCCACGGGAGTCCCGGTTTGAGATTATAATGGTAATTTGAAAAATTTTAGACTTGGGCTTAAAAACGTGGCGTTAGTGGGTGAAAACTCAAAATAGCCTCCAAACGGCCCCGTGGGTGGCACCAACACCTCCCACGTGACTAATGTAACTCGAAGGTACTGACCACAAAACCAAGGGACTCCCGGTTTGAGAATACGATGATAATTTGCATATTTCTAGAGATAGGCTTAAAAGCATGGCGTTCGTGGGTGAAAATCCAAAACAACCCTCGAACGACCCCGTGAGTGGCACCAACACCTCGCACGAGACCAATGTAACTCGTAGAAACTGACCGCGCGACCATTGGTCCCTCGGTTTGAGAATATAATGATAATTTGTATAATTCTAAACATAGCCAAAACATGGCGTTAGTGAAGGAAAACTTAAAACAGCCCCCGAACATCCCCGTGGGCGGCATCAACAACTCCCACGGGACCAATGTAACTCTAAGAACTGACAGCGCGATCACGTCTCTCCTGGTTTGAGAATTCGACGATAATTGAAAAATATGAGGATTTAGGCTTAAAATTGGGAGGCACCAACACCTCCCACGGGACCAACCTAACTCATAGGAACAGACCACATAGCCATGGGACTCCCAGTTTGAGAATACGACGATAATTTGCATATTTCTAGACTTAGGCTTAATAACATTGCGTTAGTGGGTGAAAAGCCAAAACGGCCCCTGAATGGCCCCGTGATTGGCACCAGCACCTCGCACCTGACCAATGTAACTCGTAGGGACTGACCGTGCGATAACGAGACCCCCAATTTGAGAATAGGATGATAATTGAAAAATATCTGGACTTAGGCTTAAAACCATGGCGTTGGATGGTGAGAACCCAATACAGCCCACGAACGGCCCCGTGGGAGGAACCATCACCTCCCACGGGACCAATGTAACTCGTAGGAACTGACCGCGCAGCCACGGGACTCTCGGTTTGAGAATACGATGGTAATTTGAATATTTATGGACTTGAGCTTAAAAATATGGCGTTAGTGGGTGAAACCCCAAAACCGCCCCCAAACGATCCCGTGGGTGGCACCAACACCTCCCACGGGACCAATATAACTCGTAAGAACTGTACACGCAACGACGGGACTCTCGGTTTGAGAATACAATGATAATTTGCATATTTGTAGACTTAGGCTTAAAAACACGGCGTTAGTGGGTGAAAAACCGAAACATCCCTCGAACGGTCTCGTGAGTGGCACCAACACCTCTCACGGGACAATGTAACTCGTAGGAACTGACCGCGCGATCAGGGGACCCCCAGTTTGAGAATACGACGATAATTTGCAAAATTCTAGACATAGGCAAAACATGGCGTTAGTGGTGAAAAACCCGAAACAACCCCCAAACGACCCCGTGGGGGGCACCATCACCTCCCACGGGACCAATGTAAGTCGTAGGAATTGGCCACGCGATCACGGGACTCTCGATATGAGAATTGTACGATAATTGAAAAATATGAGAACTTAGGCATAAAAACGTGGCGTTAGAGGGTGAACACCCAAAACAGCCCCCGAAAGGCCCCGTGGGAGGCACCAACACCTCTCGCGGGACCAATACAACTCGTAAGAACTGACCACGCAGCCACAGGACTCCCAGTTTGATAATACAACGATAGTTTGAATATTTCTATACTTAGGCATAAAAATATTGTGTAAGTGGGTGAAAAGACGAAACATCCCCCTAACGACCCCATGAGTGGTACTAACACCTCGTATGGGTCCAATATAAATCGTAAGAACTGATCGCTCGATCATGGGACCCCCGATTTGAGAATACGATGATAATTTTCATAGTTCTAGACTCAGGTAAAACATAGCGTTAGTGGGGGAAAATCGGGAACAACCCCCTAACGGCCCCATGGGAGGCACCACACCTCCCACGGGTCAAATGTAACTTGTAGGATTTGGCCGCGCGATCACGGGTCTCCCGGTTTAAGAATATGACAATAATTGAAAAATATCAGGTCTAAAGCGTAAAAACATGGCGTTAGAGGGTGAAAACCCAAAATAGGCCCCGAACGGCCCCGTGGGAGGCACCAACACCTCCCACGAGACCAATGTAACTCGTAGGAACTGACAGCATACCACGGGACTCCCTGTTTGAGAATACGATATGAATATTTATAGACTTGGGGTTTAAAACAAGGCATTAGTGGGCGAAAACCCGAAAGAGCCCCCGAACGGCCCCGTGGGTGGCACCAACACCTCCCACGGGACCAATGTAACTCATACGAACTGACCATGCAGCCACGAGACATTTTGTTTGAGAATATGATGATAATTTGTGTATTTCCAGACTTAGGCTTAAAAACATGGCGTTAGTGGATGAAAAGCTGAAACAGCCCCCGAACGGCCCCGTGAGTGGAACCAACACCTCGCATGGGACCAGTGTAACTAGTAAAAACTGACCGCGTGCGTTCACGATACCCCCGATTTGAGAATACGATGCTAATTTTCATAGTTCTCGACTTAGGCAAAACATCGAGTTAGTGGGGAAAAACTGGAAACAACCCCCGAACGGCCCTGTGGGAGGTACCACACCACCCACGGGACAAATGTAACTCGTAGGAATTGACCGCATGATCACGAGACTACCAATTTTAGAATGCGATGATAATTGAAAAATATGAGGACTTTGGCTTATAAACATGGCGTTAGGGGGTGAACACTCAAAACTGCTCCCGAACGGCCCCGTGGGAAGCACCAACACCTCCCACGAGACCAACGTAACACACAGGAACTGACCGCGCAACCACGGGACTCCCAATTTGAGAATACAATAGAAATTTGAATATTTCTAGACATGGGGTTAAAAACATGGCGTTAGTGAATGAAAACCCAAAACAGCCCCCGAACGGCCCCGTGGATGGCACCAACACCTCCCACGGGACCAACCTAAGTCATAGGAACTGACCACACAGCCATGGGACTCCCGGTTTGAGAATATATGATAATTTTCATATTTCTAGACTTAGGCTTAAAAACATGGCGTTAGTGGGTGAAAACCCAAAACAGCCCTTTGAATGGCCCCGTGAGTGGCACCAACACCTCGCACCGGACCAATGTAACTTGTAGGAACTAACAGCGCGATAATGGGACCCCCAGTTTGAGAATACGACGATAATTTGCACAAGTCTAGACTTAGGCAAAACATGGCGTCAGTGGGGACTAACCCAAAACAACCCCCAAATGGCTCCGTGGGAGGCACCAACACCTCCCACGGGACGAATGTAACTCGTAGGAACTCACCGCGCGATCACGGGACTCCCAATTTGAGAATATGATAATAATTGAAAAATATCATGACTTAGGCTTAAAAACATGGCGTTAGATGGTGAAAACCCAATACATCCCACGAACGGCCCCGTGGGAGGCACCATCACCTCCCACGGTACCAATGTAACTCGTAGTAACTAACCGCGCAGACACGGGACTCTTGGTTTGAGAATACTGATAGTACAAGTATAGCACCCTGCCGTGGCAGTACTTCTACAATCGCACAGGCTACACAGGCCGCGGCAGGTATCTCACTCAAGGCGCGGCCAGAACAACTGAAGGGTGCAGCCCTCTTCATAAGAGGCCGCGGCAGCCCAGCTTAAGGTCCGCGGTCCCCCTTCAATAGCAGCGCTGCTGCACTGGGCCGCACACCCTCATCCACATCTACTGCAGACTTGGTGTACGCCACATGCTTAGGGCACGTGATTCAACACACTACCTTATAAATAGAGGTTCACGCCTGAAAGAGAAGGATCGGTTCCAAACACACCCGAGGCACTACAACACAGATTCCCTCTACATCACCCTAACATAAGCTTTGGAGGCCTAGAATCTACATCACAACCACCTCACGGGATCACCGGAGTCTCTAATACTATCATGTACTCTCCTTTATTCTCATACTTGTACGCCTCTATAGGCATGATAATATTGTACAATGCAATGCACATAATGAGAAAGAGGCAACACAGTGGACGTAGGCCCATTTTAGGGGATGAACCACTCTATATCTTGTCTATTATCTGTTTGCTTGCTTTATCTATTTATTCTACACTTCATACTTGATTTGTTGGCACGAGATCTACCTATGTACGATTTCTCGCATCATCAATCTGGCGCCGTCTGTGGGAACGAGACGTTTCAATCTTGTTTCTTTGCATATATGAGTCCTTCAAACACCTTATTCGATCCCGAGGGGTCCTTTGGATCATCTCCTCACGGGTCGGTTACTGGTTATTGGACTCCACATCATATTCACACCCATAGGTGGGTATTTCTTATATCCATATATACTCCATCTTATGGCTTTAGATCCATCTTGCATACCCCTGTGATATCATTCTATCTAGCTAGTATCGAAAAGCATGATGGGCTTTTGCCTAAAAAAGATGAATGATTAGGGAGGGATTGTATCTACTCCTTCTTTGTTGTTCTTGGCCGATGATCTAGGGTTATCATTGAAACTGTGCCGTGTGTGCACCTAGAGGTTATTTACTCATGGAGAAACCCTAGTAGGTGTGCTCCCCATAAATTTCGGGACAAAAACTCAATTCCCAAGCTTCAGGTTTAGGATTGCTCCTTGCTGCCTAGGAGGGGATGCAGCCAGACAGTAAATATGTCTTAGGGTCGTGGCCTCCACTAGGTTAGTTACAAAAGCTTCAAACGTTGAGGAGCCTAATCAGTCGGGCTCTAGCTCTACCATGGTGTATCATATGAGGCCGCGGTAGTGAATCTTGCTACACGCCTTATGGCCGCGGCCACGGTGCCCCGTAGCAGTGGTTGCGGCCTCCATTTCCTACTTGGTTACTTCAGTATCTCTGAGATTGCTCACTTCTATTAGTTTGTTCTCAGATTATATATATACATTGAAAGACTAACAAAAGCAGAGATGGAGGGAGAATCCAGCCGGAGTGCAGAAGTCAAGGATGAGATTGTGCAACTATACAATCTCCTTAATCACCTCTATGACAGCCACGCCTCGCTTCAGACCAAGGTCAATTTTCTCACTCAGAGGTTTCTAATGCTGGAGTCCGCGGCATCTAAAAACATAGGCACGGAAGTGGAGGAAACAACAAAGCCAACCTTGCCTGCCGCGACAGTAAACGAGACCGCGGAGTCAACCGTCAGAGGTCAAAAAAGGCAGAAAAATTTGGGTGCCTATACTCAGTTGAGCCTCCCAATTGAAGAGATCTTGGAAGTCATCAAAGGGGATAAGATTTTGAGGTGGCCAGAAAAATTGAGAGCCCCACCCCACAAGAGGAACAAAGCTACCTGGTGCAGATTCCATCAGGACCATGGCCACGACACAGAGCAATGCTATGCTCTGAAGGATGAAATTGAAAGGCTAATCGGGCAAGGGATGCTGCAGCGATTCCTAAAGAATGCATAAAGGATTCAGCCAGACCTAGCAGAGGCTGCCTACCGCATCTCATCCTTAGTCTTTCTAATTTCAACTATTTCTGTTTATGTTTTATGAAGCTCACTGTAGCCTTAAATACTCGAGACTTTATGTTTTGTTAACAAAGTCATTAGCTGCAGCATACGTATATAAGTATATGAACTAGCAAGTTTAGCTATATCTGATATTTCTCTTGGTTTCATAACCTGCTACCTCACAAAAAGACTTGTTGTCTCAAACAGATTTCAGAGGAAATAAAACAAAATTATCTCGATGGATTATTCTACTTCGGGATGCACTTATGGATGGGATACGACCTTCATTGTCTCCGAAGTTTCCCTCGAAATGTGCAACTACATCTTATCATATGATGATCGTATTCGCAGAGGCATCTGAGGATTCAAGGAGCTTTTATCAGCCACCAGGGCCTACAACGCCAATTCTCTGCTCTCGGAGTGCGACATTAGCCACGGGGGCTTATAACGCCCATTCTTAGCTTTTGGGACTCGTCATCGAGCCATGAGGCTTAAAATATCTAGCCAAGAATGGATTTATATATATTATTAGCTGTGGGTGGCTTAATAACATAACCCAGCCTGGAGAGGCTTGATAGTGTCTCTCATATTAGCTGTGGGTGGCTTAACAACATAACCCCGCCTGGAGAGGCTTGATAGTATCTCGCATGTTAGCTGTGGGTGGCTTAACAACATAACCCAGCCTGGAGAGGCTTGATAGTATCTCACATATTAGCTGTGGGTGGCTTAATAACATAACCCAGCCTGGAGAGGCTCGATAGTGTCTCGCATATTAGCTGTGGGTGACTTAACAACATAACCCAGCCTGGAGAGGCTTGATAGTGTCTCGCATATTAGCTGTGGGTGGCTTAATAACATAACCCAGCTTGGAGAGGCTTGATAGTGTCTCGCATATCAGCCTGGGAGGCTCCGTAGTGTCCCAAGATCGACTAAAGGAAAGCCATGAAAGACAATCAAAGCGGCTATAGGAGGCTCTGTTACTATGATCATGAAGCATGTCAAACCTATAGAAGGATGGCCTCGATTTTCCAAGGGAAAGGTTCTACAGCCTCATTATCTTGTCAGCAGTTAAGTAGATGCCGCGGCATCCTCATCCACCGCTGCCCTAGCACTAGATGGCAACATTTTACTCTCGTTCAAAATTACCATGGCATCGAGCTATTCATTATTTCTACATGGCAAACGAGTAGATAACCAAAGGGTCCGCGACTTCCACAAAAAATTGAAGAAATTAAGCCGCATCCCCAGAACCATACTTCATTGGCACCGCGACTTGGGGGATCACAGCCCTACAGAGGTGCAGGGGTAAAACAAAAAAAGGGCCAAAGTGACAAGGACACCGCGGATCATTAATAAGAGCAAGATTGCATCGAATTATACTATGCTGCCGCAGACCTAGCAACAAGTCCTACAAGTTCATTCAATACAGAAAGAAAGTTGCAAATATGAGGCAGTAATGCGCAACCATTCATTATAGCAGGCAATGTAAAACATGCAATATTGAAAGGGAAGGAATATTAAGTAGGCAATCGGTGAAAAAAATATGGCCGCAGCCTTTGTATTAATAGTCATAGATTACAAAATGGGGGCCGCAGCCACAACCAAAATCTAAGATTACAAAAAGATGTAACAAAAATTGAGAATTTAAGAGGCCGCGTCATCATCATCATCAGCCTCTTCTCCGCCCGCGGCAGTCTCTGTCTCCCCGTCCTCAATCGCTGCCTCTGCCTCTGCTTGGGCTTTCAGCCTTGCTCTCTCTTCAGCCGCGGCCTTTATCTCAGCAATGCACTCCTGATGTTCTGCATCACTTAATTTCCAAGTGAGGACCATCTCCTTAGCATCAGGGAAGTTCTTAATGATTCTCTTCAGCAACTCCTGGTAGCCGCGGAGGTATGCCCTGTTGTTAATGAGGAAGAAATCCTTGGAGACTTTTAATGACTCCACAGTATGATCTATGGCTAGCTGGAGGGCTTCGCCATGATCAACTTCCATCTTTTGTATGGACACGGCGTGGGCTTCATCCTTCTTAGCAGACTTGGCTCATAGCTCTTGATATTTCTGTTGGAGGAGGGCGAGCTTGGTATTTACAATCTCTGCAACACGAGCGGCTTCGGATGTTTGGGCCTGTGATGATTTCAGAGATTCCGCGGCTTGATTGAAATTCTCCTCCGCTTCTTCTCTGGCCTTGTTGGCCTTCTCCAGGTCCATATGGGCTGCCTGGAGGGCCGCGGAAGAGGACGGTTTCCCTGCCTCAAAAGAAGAGGTCCGTGCAGACTACAGGTCCGCGGCATGAGCACTCTTCTCGGCCTCTTTCAGCCTGTACAAAGCCTCGTACTTCCTTTTCTGGACCACAATGACATCGGTGACCTGTATGAAATAAAAGACGTTAGCAAAAGTACAGAAAAATATGAGATACAAAGATTAAAGGACTAGTACGTACCCTCAGAAGGCTGTGGAGGCCACAGTCCTCTAGATCTTTGTGATCCTCCCCAACCAACCTGTCGAGGTCCGTGGCATCCAAGGATCGCTTCATTCTCCGCGCAGCCTTTGCAGCAGTGTCCCAGGAGGAATTTGGGTCAGGCTGCCTTAATTGAGGCCTTGGCCTACCGTCTGGCCCAGACTCTCCGCGGATTTGGGGAGGTGGCAAATTTGCATTAACCGCCACTATATTTGGTGGGGGAGGAGAGGACGATTGAAGGGGGACTTCCGCTGACATCAGGCCAGCCGCGGCCAAATTTTCCCCTATGTCGTCATCAAAGTGTTCATGATGCCCAGGTTTTCATCATGTACCACCTGATCCGCGGCAGGATCAGTGGTCTTATCTCCAGTGGGGGCCGCGGCAGGTACCTTGGCTCTGGACCTCTTCCTTTTTCTACTTCGCACGGTGTTATTCAGGACGACCGCATCCTCATCCATCTCTGCCAGCTGCGCAGCCAACAGCTCCCTATCAACTTCTTCACCTGAAAAAGAATCGCATGAGTTCAAGTTCAAGAAAATAAAATGACCGCGGAATAAAAATAATGGCACAGTCAATTACCTTCTGCGCCCATCTGTTGAGCAATTGATTTGTTTGGGAAGAATCCCCCCTCAAATATAGTTGCTGATGTTATAAGTATGCTGAAATTCTTATGCTCAGTAGGAACTTCCGCGGCCTCAACAACTCTTTTTTCCTGCCGCGGGTTCAAGTGCAGATTGTCAAGGGCTGCAAAAAGAAAAGACAATTCAAGTTAGTGGAAGTTACGTGAAATTAAAGGACGCGACTATAATCTTATACCTAGTTTTGAGGGTGAACCCCACTGCCACGGCATTTTATATGATCTCTCTCTTTCATTCTCCTCGGGGTGCATCTCCCAGCCTTCACCGGAGATGTAAAAGTATTTCCCCTTCCAGTTTTTCACACTGGTCGGTCTCCCAGTGTAAAGGGTCTCATCCCTGCTGCGGCTAGAAAAATAGTAGTAGCCCGTGAACTTTACTGAGTTCTCCTTTGAGCGGTAGAAATGAAAGAACTCCGTGGGAGTAATGTCGTTTTTGAACAACTTCTCCCAAAGGACAACTGCAGCAAGAACAGCTCTCTAACCGTTGGGATCTAACTGGGCTGGGGCCAGTTTCATTGTCTGGAAAATGCGACGGATGGGAACAGGAACTGGTAACCGCAGCCCATAGATGAAGGTGTGCAAAGGGAAGCAAATTCCATCACCGGACAGAACCGTGCATGGTCTTTGGTTCGCGGCAGGGGTTGAGCACGTCAAATTTTCTGGAAATTCGAAAGCCTCAGCAACCTGCTCAACCCAATCTTGGGTCATCGAGCCGCGGATATTAAGGGCAGCCTATGGTTTTGTAGCCCTCCCTGATGTACCTCCAGGCTTATTTTTAGCAGCCATGGCAATATCTCCTTCTCCCATGGGATGGGTACTTGAGTTGGCTTCCTCTTCCATCAGCGGAGATTGGAAGGCCTTCCCAGATGAGGAGTCCATGGAATCTGAGTCGAGTCTGATGCAGTTTGGGCAATCTTTTAATTTGCAAGGGCCTTTTGACCTTAGAGGATGCACGGAAGAAATCTCAGGAGGAGAGGGCCCAAAATGCTTCGCCCAAAAGCCTCTCAGGAACTCATCTGGGTCAAAGCTCATATGGTTGCAGTAGTACCTGAAAGGCAGAGTTCACAGTTAGGCGCCGTAGCCAGTATGACTTGTAAGACTTCAAGAAGCCGCATAAGGGTATTTTTAAGTATTAAAAGTTTGAAATTACTTCCCTAACACAGTTATTAATGGGTGAACTCTATTGCTTATGGGACCATACGGTCCCAACTAGCCGCGGTCACATCCATATTTATGAAACATGCGCTGCCACGGAAATAAGATAGAATTGCTTTAAGGAATTCCCAACCATGGCCATTCTAATTCTTCAGACAATTCGATATGCTCTAGTAGCAACTACAGTTATTTTACATGGATGTCTTGCGTTCATGAAAGTTTTAAGGCTGTTCCGAGATGACCAAGGGGGATTAGGGTGATTTGATGCGGCCATTTAGCACAGTTTGACGTAGAATTGCAAGTTCAGACGATTATTATAATCCTATCATGCCGCGGCCTCTATCCTAAACAGTTGATTATCCAAATTTTAACCATTCTGAGATCAAATTCACAGAATGTAGAGGGTTCGACTATGAACATGAAGAATAGTGATATGTATTCCATATGCAGCATATATGGGAAAAAGCAAAGCAAACAAATAAAACCCTAGACGTCTAGCAAATGAACCAGGAAAGGCATAAAAAGGAAGAAAATTGTAAATAGTGGTTGAAAAAACACCTGGGAATGAAGAGAATCGCGAAGATCAGCTACAGACCACCTTGAACTGCCACACACCGCCTCGGAGGGTCGCCGGAATATGCAAGAAGAAATGTGCAGAGTGTCGCTCTCGATTTGCTCTCAAAAGTTTTAGAAACGTAATGAAGTCCACGGCCAGAAACAATTTATATAAGGGAGCGCGGAAGACGAACCGTCGCTTTGGAAGCACCGCGGCAACAAGGCTACTTACCCGCATTCCCAATATATCTCCCTTGGCACTACGGCTTGGGGGCTTATTGATAGTACAAGTATAGCACCCTGCCGTGGCAGTACTTCTACAATCGCACAGGCCACACAGGCCACGGCAAGTATCTCACTCAAAGCGCGGCCAGAACAACTGAAGGGTGCAGCCCTCTTCATAAGAGGTCGCGGCAGCCCATCTTAAGGTACGCGGTCCCCCTTCAATAGCAGCGTTGCTGCACTGGGCCGCACACCCTCATCCACATCTACTGCAGACTTGGTGTACGCCACGTGCTTAGGGCACGTGATTCAACACACTACTTTATAAATAGAGGTTCACGCCTGAAAGAGAAGGATCGGTTCTAAAAACACCTGAGGCACTACAACACAGATTCCCTCTACATCACCCTAACATAAGCTTTGGAGGCCTAGAATCTACATCACAGCCACCTCACGGGCTCACCGGAGTCTCTAATACCATCATGTACTCTCCTTTATTCTCATACTTGTACGCCTCTATAGGCATGATAATATTGTACAATGCAATGCACATAATGAGAAGGAGGCAACACAGTGGACGTAGGCCCATTTTAGGGGCTGAACCACTCTATATCTTATCTATTCTCTGTTTTCTTGCTTTATCTATTTATTCTACACTTCATACTTGATTTGTTGGCACGAGATCTACCTATGTACGATTTCTCGCATCATCAAATACCATTGTAATTTGAATATTTTTAGACTTGAGCTTAAAAACATGGCGTTAGTGGGTGAGACTCGAAATCGCCCCAAATCGGTCCCGTGGGTGGCACCAACACCTCCCACGGGACCAATGTAACTCGTAAGAACTGACCACGCAATGATGGGAATCCCGGCTTGAGAATACAATGATAATTTGCATATTTCTAGACTTAGGCTTAAAAACATGGCGTTAGTGGTTGAAAAGCCGAAACGGCCCCCGAACGGCCCCGTGAGTGGCACCAACACCTCACACGGGACAAATGTAACTCGTAGGAACTAACCGCGCGATCAGGGGACCCCCAGTTTGTGAATACAACAATAATTTGCATAATTCTAAACTTAGGTAAAACATGGCGTTAGTGGGTGAAAACCCGAAACAAGCCCCAAACAGCCCCGTGGGGGGTCACCAACACCTCCCACGGGTCCAATGTAAGTCGTAGGAACTGGCCGCGCGATCACGGGACTCTCGATATGGGAATTGGATGATAATGGAAAAATATGAGAACTTACGCATAAAAACATGGCGTTAGAGGGTGAACACCCAAAGCAGCCCCCGAACGGCCCCGTGGGAGGCACTAACACCTCCCATGGGACTAATGCAACTCGCAGGAATGGACTGCGTAGCCACGGTACTCCCAGTTTGATAATACGACAGTAATTTGAATATTTCAAGACTTGGGCTTTAAAACACGACGTTAGTGGGTGAAAAATCAAAACAGCCCCTGAACGTCCTCCTGGGTGATACCAACACCTCCCGCGGGACCAATGTAACTCGTAAGAACTGACCATGCAGCCACGGGACTCCCAGTTTGATAATACAATGGTAATTTGAATATTTCTACACATAGGCATAAAAATATGGCGTTACTGGGTGAAAAGATGAAACATCCCCCTAACGACCCCATGAGTGGTTCTAACACCTCGTATGGGACCAATATAGATCGTAAGAACTGATCACTCGATCACGTGACCCCCGGTTTGGGAATACGATGATAATTTTCATAGTTCTAGACTTAGGCAAAATATAGCGTTAGTGGGGGAAAATCGGAAACAACCCCCGAACGGCCCCATGGGAGGCACCACACATCCCACAGGATGAATGTAACTCGTAGGAACTGACCGCGCGATCACGGATCTCTCGATTTAAGAATATGACAATAATTGAAAAATATCAGGACTAAGGCGTAAAAACATGGCGTTAGAGGGTGAAAACCCAAAACAGGCCCCGAACGGCCCCGTGGGAGGCACCAACACCACCCACGGGACCAATGTAACTCGCAGGAATTGACCGCATACCACGGGACTCCCTGTGTGATAATACGACAGTAATTTGAATATTTATAGAATTAGAGTTTTAAACATGGCGTTAGTGGATGAAAACCCGAAAGAGCCCCCGAACGGCTCCGTGGGTGGCACCAACACCTCCCACGGGACCAATATAACTCGTACGAACTAACCATGCAGCCACGGTACATCTGGTTTGAGAATACAATGATAATTTGTGTATTTAAAGACTTAGGCTTAAAAACATGGCGTTAGTGGGTGAAAAGCTTAAACAGCCCCCAAACGGCCCCATGAGTGGCACCAATACCTCGCATGGGATAAGTGTAACTCGTAAAAACTGACCGTGTACGATCACGGGACCCCCGGTTTGAGAATACGATGATAATTGGCTTAATTCTAGAGTTAGGCAAAACATGGCGTTAGTGGGTGAAAAGCCAAAACAGCCCCCGAACGCCCCCGTGAGTGGCAACAACACCTCGCACGGGACCAATATAACTCATAGGAACTGACCGCGCGATCACGGGACCCTCGATTTGAGAATTTGATGAAAATTTTCATAATTTTAGACTAAGACAAAGCATTGCGTTAGTGGGGGAAACTAGAAACAACTCCCGAACAACCCCGTGCTAGGCACCAACACCTCCCACGGGACAAATGTAACTCGTAGGAACTAACCGCGTGATCACGGGACTCCCGGTTTGAGAATACGATGATAATTGAAAAATATCAGGACTTAGGCTTAAAAACATGGCGTTAGAGGGTGAAAGGCAAAAACAGGCACCGAACGGCCATGTGGGTGGCACCAACACCTCCGACGGGACCAACCTAACTCATAGGAACTGACCACACAGCCATGGGACTCCCAGTTTTAGAATAAGATGACAATTTGCATATTTCTAGACTTAGGCTTAAAAACATGGCGTTGGTGGGTGAAAAGCCGAAACAACTCGTGAACGGCCCTGGGAGTGGCACCAACACCTCGCACCGGACCAATGTAACTGGTAGGAACTAGTCGCGCGATAATGGGACTCCCGGTTCGATAATATGACAATAATTGAAAAATATCAAGACTTAGGCTTAAAACATTGCGTTAGATGGTGAAAACCCAATATAGCCCCCGAACGGCCCCGTGAGTGGCACCAACACCTCACACGGGACCAATGTAACTCGTAGGAACTAACTGCACGATCAAGGGACCCCCAGTTTGTGAATACAACAATAATTTGCATAATTCTAAACTTAGGCAAAACGTGGCATTAGTGGGTGAAAACCCGAAACAAGCCCCAAACAGCCCCGTGGGGGGTCACCAACACCTCCCACGGGTCCAATGTAAGTCGTAGGAACTGGCCGCGCGATCACGGGACTCTCGATATGGGAATTGGACGATAATGGAAAAATATGAGAACTTAGGCATAAAATCATGGCGTTAGAGGGTGAACACCCAAAATAGCCCCCGAACGGCCCCGTGGGAGGCACCAACACCTCCCACGGCACTAATGTAACTCGCAGGAACTGATCGCGTAGCCACGGTACTCCCAGTTTGAGAATACGACAATAATTTGAATATTTCAAGACTTGGGCTTAAAAACATGGCGTCAGTGGGTGAAAACCCAAAACAGACCCCGAATGACCCCCTGGGTGGCACCAACACCTCCCACGGGACCAATGTAACTCATAGGAACTGATCACGCAGCCACGGGACTCTCACTTTGAGAATACGATGGTGATTTGAATATTTCTATACTTAGGCCTAAAAATATGGCGTTAGAGGGTGAAAAGTCGAAATATCCCCCTAAAGGTCCCATGAGTGGCACTAACACCTCGTATGGGACCAATATAAATCGTAGGAACTGATCGCTCGATCACGGGACCCCCGGTTTCGGAATACGATGATAAGACTTAGGCAAAACATCGCGTTAGTGGGGGAAAACTGGAAACAACCCCCGAACGGCCCCGTGGAAGGCACCACACCTCCCACGGAACAAAAGTAACTCGTAGGAACTTACTGCATTATCACGAGACTCCCAATTTTAGAAAATGATTATAATTGAAAAATATGAGGACTTTGGCATATAAACATGGCGTTAGGGGGTGAACACTCAAAACAGCCCCCGAACGGCCCCGTGGGAAGCACCAACACCTCCCACGGGACCAATGTAACACATAGGAACTGACCGCGCAGCCACGGGACTCCCATTTTGGGAATACGATAGTAATTTGAATATTTCTAAACATGGGATTAAAAATATGGCGTTAGTGGGTGAAAACCCAAAACATCCCCGAACTTCCCCGTGGGTGGCACCAACACCTCCCACGGGACCAACCTAACTCATAGGAACTAACCACACAGCCATGGGACTCCCGGTTTGAGAATATGATGATAATTTGCATATTTCTAAACTTAGGCTTAAAAACATGCCGTTAGTGGGTGAAATGCCAAAACATCCCGTGAATGGCCTAGTGACCGCACGATAACGGGACCCCTAATTTGTGAATACGATGATAATTTGCACAAGTATAGACTAAGGCAAAACATGGCGTTAGTGGGGATAAACACGAAACAACCCCCAGATGGCTCCATGGGAGGCACCAACACCTCCCACGGGACCAATGTAACTCGTAGGAACTGACCGCGCAATCACGGGACTCTCGGTTTGAGAATATGATAATAATTGAAAAATATCAGGACTTAGGCTTAAAAACATGGCGTTAGATGGTGAAAACCCAATACAGCCCACAAACGGCCCCGTGGGAGGCACCATCACCTCTCAAGGGACCAATGTAACTCGTAGGAACTGACCGTGCAGCCACGAGACTCTCGGTTTGAGAATACGATTGTAATTTAATATTTCTAGACTTTAGCTTAAAAATACGGCGTTAGTGGGTGAACACCCAAAACCGCCCCCAAACGGTCCCGTGGTTGGCACCAACACCTCCCACGGGACCAATGTAACTCGTAAGAACTAACCACGCAACGACGGGACTCCCGATTTGAGAATACAATGATAATTTGCATATTTCTAGACTTACTCTTAAAAACATGGAGTTAGTGGGTGAAAAGCCAAAATAGCCCCCGAACGGCCCCGTGAGTGGGACCAACACCTCCCATGGGACCAACCTAACTCATAGGAACTGACCACACAGCCATGGGACTCTCGGTTTGAGAATAGATGATAATTTGCATATTTCTAGAGTTAGGCTTAAAAACATGGCGTTAGTGGGTGAAAACCCAAAATAGTCCTTTGAATGGCCCCGTGAGTGGCACCAACACCTCGCAATGAACAAATGTAACTTGTAGGAACTAACAGCGCGGTAACGGGACCCCCAGTTTGAGAATACGGCGATAATTTGCACAAGTCTAGACTTAGGCGAAACATGGCGTCAGTGGGGACAAACCTGAAATAACCCCCAAATGGCTCCGTGGGAGGCACCAACACCTCCCACGGGACAAATGTAACTCGTAGGAACAGACCGCGCGATCACGGGACTCCCAGTTTGAGAATATGATAATAACTGAAAAATATCAGGACTTAGGCTTAAAAACATGGCGTTAGATGGTGAAAACCCAATACAGCCCACGAACGGCCCCGTGGGAGGCACCATCACCTCCCACGGTACCAATGTAACTCGTAGGAACTAACCGCGCAACCAGGGGACTCTCGGTTTGAGAATACCATTGTAATTTGAATATTATTAGACTTGAGCTTAAAAACATGTCGTTAGTGGGTGAGACTCGAAATCGCCCCAAAATGGTCTCGTGGGTGGCACCAACACCTCCCACGGGACCAATGTAACTCGTAAGAACTGACCACGTAACGACGGGAATACCTGTTTGAGAATACAATGATAATTTGCATATTTCTAGACCTAGGCTTAAAAACATGGAGTTAGTGGTTAAAAGCCGAAACGGCCCCCGAACGGCCCCGTGAGTGGCACCAACACCTCACACGGGACCAATGTAACTCGTAGGAACTAACCGCACGATCAAGGGACCCCCAGTTTGTGAATACAACAATAATTTGCATAATTCTAAACTTAGGCAAAACGTGGCATTAGTGGGTGAAAACCCGAAACAAGCCCCAAACAGCCCCGTGGGGGGTCACCAACACCTCCCACGGGTCCAATGTAAGTCGTAGGAACTGGCCGCGCGATCACGGGACTCTCGATATGGGAATTGGACGATAATGGAAAAATATGAGAACTTAGGCATAGAAACATGGCGTTAGAGGGTGAACACCCGAAACAGCCCTCGAACGGCCCCGTGGGACGCACTAACACCTCCAATGGGACTAATGTAACTCGCAGGAACTGACCGCGTAGCCATGGTACTCCCAGTTTGAGAATACGACAATAATTTGAATATTTCAAGACTTGGGCTTAAAAACACGGCGTTAGTGGGTGAAAACTCAAAACAACAACTAAACGTCCTCCTGGGTGGAACCAACACCTCCCGCGGGACCAATGTAACTCGTAAGAACTGACCATGCATCCACGGGACTCCCAGTTTGATAATACAATGGTAATTTGAATATTTCTATAATTAGGCATAAAAATATGGTGTTACTGGGTGAAAAGACGAAACATCCACCTAACGACCCCATGAGTGGTTCTAACACCTCGTATGGGACCAATATAGATCGTAAGAACTGATCACTCGATCACGTGACCCCCGGTTCGAGAATACGATGATAATTTTCATAGTTTTAGACTTAGGCAAAATATAGCGTTAGTGGAGGAAAATCGGAAACAACCCCCGAACGGCCCCATGGGAGGCACCACACATCCCACAGGATGAATGTAACTCGTAGGAACTAACCGCGCGATCACGGATCTCTCGGTTTAAGAATATGACAATAATTGAAAAATATCAGGACTAAGGCATAAAACCATGGCGTTAGAGGGTGAAAACCCAAAACAAGCCCCAACGGCCCCGTGGGAGGCACCAACACCTCCCACGGGACCAATGTAACTCGTAGGAATTGACTGCGTACCACGGGACTCCCTGTGTGAGAATACGACAGTAATTTGAATATTTATAGACTTGGGGTTTTAAACATGGCGTTAGTGGATGAAAACCCGAAAGAGCCCCCGAACGGCCCCGTGGGTGGCACCAACACCTCCCACGGGACCAATATAACTCGTACGAACTGGCCATGCAGCCACGGTACATCTGGTTTGAGAATACGATGATAATTTGTGTATTTAAAGACTTAGGCTTAAAAACATGGCATTAGTGGGTGAAAAGCTTAAATAGCCCCCGAACGGCCCCGTGAGTGGAACCAACACCTCGCATGGGACCAGTGTAACTCGTTGAAACTGACCGTGTGTGATCACGGGACCCTCGATTTGAGAATACGATGATAATTGGCTTAATTCTAGAGTTAGGCAAAACATGGCATTAGTGGGTGAAAAGCCGAAACAGCCCCCGAACGCCCTCGTGAGTGGCACCAACACCTCGCACGGGACCAATATAACTCATAGGAACTGACCTCGCGATCACGGGACCCTCGATTTGATAATTCGACGATAATTTTCAAAATTTTAGACTAAGACGTTTGTGGGGGGAAACCGGAAACAACCACCGAACAACCCTCGTAGGAACTAACCGCGTGATAACAGGTCTCCCGGCTTGAGAATACGACGATAATTGAAAAATATCAGGACTTAGGCTTAAAAACATGGCGTTAGAGGGTGAAAGGCAAAAACAGGCCCCGGACGGCCATGTGGGTGGCACCAACACCTCCCACGGGACCAACCTAAGTCATAGGAACTGACCACACAGCCACAGGACTCCCAGTTTTAGAATAAGATGATAATTTTAATATTTCTAGACTTAGGCTTAAAAACATGGCGTTGGTGGGTGAAAAGCCGAAACAACTCGTGAACGGCACTGGGAGTGGCACCAACACCTCGCACCGGACCAATGTAACTGGTAGGAACTGGTCGCGCGATAACGGGTCTCCCGGTTCGACAATATGACAATAATTGAAAAATATCAAGACTTAGGCTTAAAACGTTGCGTTAGATGGTGAAAACCCAATATAGCCCCCGAACGGCCCATGGGAGGCACGAACACCTCCCACGGGACCAAGGTAACTCGTAGGAACTAACTGTGCAGCCACGGGACTCTCGGTTTGAGATTATGATGGTAATTTGAATATTTCTAGACCATAACTTAAAAACATGGCGTTAGTAGGTGAAAACCCGAAACCGCCCTCAAACGGTTTTGTGGGTGGCACAAATACCTCCCACGGGACCAATGTAACTCGTAGGAACTTACCACACAACAACGGGTCTCTCGGTTTGAGAATACGATGATAATTTGCATATTTATAAACTTAGGCTTAAAAACATGGCGTTAGTGGGTGAAAAGCCAAAACAGCCCCAGAACAGCCCCGTGAGTGGCACCAACACCTCACAGGAGACAAATGTAACTCGTAGGAACTGATCGCGCGATGAGGGGACCCCCAATTTGAGAATACGATGATAATTTGGATAATTCTAGACTAAGGTAAAACATGGCGTTAGTGGTCGAAAACCAGAAACAGCCCCCGAATAACCTCGTGGGGGGGTACCAACACCACCCAAGGGACCAATGTAAGTCGTAGGAACTGACCGTGCGATCATGGGACTCTCGATATGAGAATTGGACGATAATTGAAAAATATGAGAACTTAGGCATAAAAACATGGCGTTAGAGGGTGAACACCCAAAATAGCCCCCGAACGGCCCCGTGGGAGGCACCAACACCTCCCACGGCACTAATGTAACTCACAGGAACTGATCGCGTAGCCACGGGACTCCCAGTTTGAGAATGCGACAATAATTTTAATATTTCTAGACTTGGGCTTAAAAACATGGCGTTAGTGGATGAAAACCCAAAACAGACCCGAATGACCCCTTGGATGGCACCAACACCTCCCACGGGACCAATGTAACTCGTAAGAACTGACCACGCAGCCACAGTACTCTCACTTTGAGAATACGATGGTGATTGGATATTTCTATTCTTAGGCCTAAAAATATGGCGTTAGTGGGTAAAAAGCCGAGACATCCTCCTAAAGGCCCCATGAGTGACAATAACACCTCGTATGGGACCAATATAAATCGTAGGAGCTGATCGCTCGATCACGGGAGCCCCGATTTGAGAATACGATGATAATTTTTATAGTTCTCGACTTAGGCAAAACATCGCGTTAGTGGGGGAAAACTGGAAATAACCCCCGAACGGCCCCGTGGAAGGCACCACACCTCCCACGGAACAAATGTAACTCGTAGGAACTGACTGCATTATCACGAGACTCCCAATTTTAGGAAATGATTATAATTGAAAAATATGAGGACTTTGGCTTCTAAAGTTGGCGTTAGGGGGTGAAAACTCAAAACAGCCCCCGAACGACCCCGTGGGAAGCACCAACACCTCCCACGGGACCAATGTAACACATAGGAACTGACCGCGCAGCCACGGGACTCTCATTTTTAGAATAAGATAGTAATTTGAATATTTCTAGAGATGGGATTAAAAACATGGCCTTAGTGGGTGAAAACCCAAAACATCCCCCGAATGGCCCCGTGGGTGGCACCAACACCTCCCACGGGACCAACCTAACTCATAGGAACTGACCACACAGCCATAGGACTCCCGGTTTGAGAATACGATGATAATTTGCATATTCCTAAACTTAGGCTAAAAAACATGGCGTTAGTGGGTGAAATGCCAAAACAGCCCGTGAATGGCCTAGTGAGTGGCACCAACACCTCGCACCGGACCAATGTAACTCGTCGGAATTGACCGCGCGATAACGGGACCCCTAATTTAAGAATACGATGATAATTTGTACAAGTCTAGAATGAAGCAAAACATGGCGTTAGTGGGGACAAACACGAAACAACCCCCAAATGGCTCCATGGGAGGCACCAACACCTCCCACGGGACCAATGTAACTCGTAGGAACTGACCGCGCAATCACGAGACTCCTGATTTGAGAATATGATAATAATTGAAAAATATCAGGACTTAGGCTTAAAAACATGACGTTATATGGTGAAAACCCAATACAGCCCACGAACGGCCCCGTGGGAGGCACCATCACCTCTCAAGGGACCAATGTAACTCGTAGGAACTGACCGCGCAGCCACGGGACTCTCAGTTTGAGAATACGATGGTAATTTGAATATTTCTAGACTTGAGCTTAAAAATATGGCGTTAGTGGGTGAAAACCCGAAATCACCCCCAAACGGTCCCGTGGGTGGCACCAACACCTCCCACGGGACCAACGTAACACGTAAGAACTGACCACACAATTACGGGACTCTCGGTCTGACAATACATTAATAATTTGCATATTTCTAGACTTGGGCTTTAAAACATGGCGTTAGTGGGTAAAAAGCCAAAACAGCCCCCGAACGGCCCCGTGAGTGGTACCAACACCTCCCACGGGAGCAATGTAAGCCGTAGGAACTCGTCGCGCGATCACGAGACTCTCGATATGAGAATTGTACGATAATGGAAAAATATGAGAACTTAGGCATAAAAACATGGCGTCAAAGGGTGAACACCCAAAACAGTCCCCGAACGGCCCTGTGGGAGGCACCAACACTCCCACGGGACTAATGTAACTCTTAGGAACTGACCGCGTAGCCACGGTACTCCCAGTTTGAGAATACGATAGTAATTTGAATATTTCTAGACTTGGGCTTTAAAACATGGCGTTAGTGGGTGAAAACACAAAACAACCCCGAACGTCCCCCTGGGTGGCACCAAGACCTCCCGCGGGACCAATGTAAATCGTAAGAACTAACCACGCAGCTACGAGAGTCCCAGTTTGATAATACAATGGTAATTTGATTATTTCTATACTTAGGCATAAAAATATGGCGTTAGTGGGTGAAAAGACGAAACATCCCCCCAACGACACCATGAGTGGTACTAACACCTCGTATGTGACCGATATAAATAGTAGGAACTGATCGCTCTATCACGGGACCCCCGATTTGAGAATACGATGATAATTTTCATAGTTCTAGACTTAGGCAAAACATAGCGTTAGTGGGGGAAAATCAGAAACAACCCTCGAACGGCCCCATGGGAGGCACCACACCTCCCACGGTACAAATGTAAGTCGTAAGAACTGACCGCGCGATCACGGGTCTCCCGGTTTAAGAATATGACAATAATTTAAAAATATCAGGACTAAGGCATAAAAACATTGCGTTAGAGGGTGAAAACCCAAAACTGGCCCTGAACGGCCCCGTGGGTGGCACCAACACCTCCCACGGGACCAATGTAACTCTTAGGAACTGACCGCGTACCACGGCACCCCCTGTTTGAGAATACGACAGTAATTTGAATATTTATAGACTTCGTGTTTAAAACAAGTCTTTAGTGGGTGAAAACCCGAAAGAGCCCCCGAACGGCCCCGTGGGTGGCACCAACACCTCCCACGGGACCAATGTAACTCGTAATTACTGACCATGCACCCACAGGACATTTTGTTTGAGAATACGATGATAATTTGCATATTTCCAGACTTAGTCTTAAAAACATGGCGTTAGTGGGTGAAAAGCTGAAACAACCCCCGAATGGCCCCGTGAGTGGAACCAACACCTCTCATGGGACAAGTGTAACTCATAGAAATTGATCGCGTGCGATCACGGGACCCCCGGTTTGAGAATACGATTATAATTTTCATAGTTCTCGACTTAGGCAAAACATCGCGTTAGTGGGAGAAAACTGGAAACAACCCCCGAACGGCCCCGTGGAAGGCACCACACCACCCACGGGACAAATGTAACTCGTAGGAATTGACCGCATGATCACGAGACTCCCAATTTTACAATACGATGATAATTGAAAAATATG
Organism: Sambucus nigra; assembly: GCA_949130495.1. NCBI lineage: Eukaryota > Viridiplantae > Streptophyta > Magnoliopsida > Dipsacales > Adoxaceae > Sambucus > Sambucus nigra. Next base: position 258,575,970 of record OX422224.1, read on the forward strand.
AGGACTTTGGCTTATAAACATGGCGTTAGGGGGTGATCACTCAAAACAGCTCCCGAACGACCCCGTGGGAAGCACCAACACCTCACACGGGACCAACGTAACACATAGGAACTGACCACACAGCTATGGGACTCCCAGTTTAAGAATACGACGATAATTTTCATATTTCTAGACTTAGGCTTAAAAACATGGCGTTAGTGGGTGAAAAGCCAAAACAACCCTTTGAATGGCCCCGTGAGTCGCACCAACACCTCCCACCGGACCAATGTAACTTGTAGGAACAGACCACGTGATAACGGGACCCCCAGTTTGAGAATACGACGATAATTTGCACAAGTCTAGACATAGGCAAAACATGGCGTTAGTGGGGACAAACCCGAAACAGTCCCCGAATGGCTTCGTGGGTGGCACCAACACCTCCAACAGGACTAATGTAACTCGTAGGAATTGGCCTGCGCGATAACAGGAGTCCCAGTTTGAGAATATGATAATAATTGAAAAATATCAGGACTTATGCTTAAAAACATGGCGTTAGATGGTGAAAACCCAATACTGCCCACGAACGGCCCCGTGGGAGGCACCATCACCTCCCACGGGACTAATGTAACTCGTAGGAACTGACCGCGCAGCCACGAGACTCTCATTTTGAGAATACGATTATAATTTGAATATTTTTAAACTTGAGCTTAAAAACATGGCGTTAGTGGATGAAAACCCGAAACCGCGCCCAAACGGTCCCGTGGGTGGCACCAACACCTACCACAGGACAAATGTAACTCAGAAGAACTAACCACGCAACGACGGGACTCTCGGTTTGAGAATATGATGATAATTTGCATATTTCTTGACTTAGGCTTAAAAACATGGCATTAGTGGGTGAAAAGTCGAAACAGCCCCCGAACGGCCCCGTGAGTGGCACCAACACCTCACACGGGACCAATATAACTCGTAGGTACTGAGCGCGCGATCAGGGGACCCCCAGTTTGAGAATACGACGATAATTAGCATAATTCTAAACTTAAGAAAAACATGGCGTTAGTGGTGGAAAACCCGAAACAACCCCCAAACGGCACCGTGGGGGGCAGGAACACCTCCCACGGGACCAATGTAAGTCGTAGGAACTTGTCGCGCGATCACGGGACTCTCGATATGAGGAATGGACAATAATGGAAAAATATGAGAACTTAGGCATAAAAACATGGCGTTAGAGGGTGAACACCAAAAATAACCCCCGAACGGCCTCATGGGAGGCACCAACACCTCCCACAGGACTAATGTAACTCGTAGGAACTGACCACGTAGCCACGATACTCCCAGTTTGAGAATACGACAGAAATTTGAATATTTCTAGACTTGGGCTTTAAAACATGGCGTTAGTGAGTGAAAACCCAAAACAGCCCCCGAACGTCCTCCTGGGTGGCACCAATACCTCCCGCGGGACCAATGTAACTCGTAAGAACTGACAATGCATCCATGGGACTCCCAGTTTGATAATACAATGGTAATTTGAATATTTCTACACTTAGACATAAAAATATGGCATTAGTGGGTGAAAAGATGAAACATCCCCCTAATGACCACATGAGTGCTACAAACAACTCGTATGTGACCAATATAGATCGTAGGAACTGATCACTCGATCACGTGACCCCCGGTTTGAGAATACGATGATAATTTTCATAGTTCTAGACTTAGGCAAAATAAAGCGTTAGTGGGTGAAAATCGGAAACAACCCCCGAACGGCCCTATGGGAGGAACCACACATCTCACGGGACAAATGTAACTCGTAAGAACTGACCGCGTGATCACGGGTCTCCCGATTTAAGAATATGACAATAATTGAAAAATATTAGGACTAAGGAGTAAAAACATGGCGTTAGAGGGTGAAAACCCAAAACAGGCCCCGAACGGCCCCGTGGGAGGCACCAACACCTCCCACGGGACCAATGTAACTCGTAGGAACTGACCGCGTACCATGGGACTCCCAGTTTGAGAATTCGACAGTAATTTGAATATTTATAGACTTGGGGTTTAAAACATGGCATTAGTGGGTGAAAACCCGAAAGAGCCCCCGAACGGCCCCGTGGGAGGCACCAACACCTCCCACGGGACCAATGTAACTCGTAGGAACTGACCGCGTACCATGGGACTCCCAGTTTGAGAATTCGACAGTAATTTGAATATTTATAGACTTGGGGTTTAAAACATGGCGTTAGTGGGTGAAAACCCGAAAGAGCCCCCGAACGGCCCCATGGGTGGCACCAACACCTCCCATGGGACCAATATAACTTGTACGAACTGACCATGCAGCCACGGGACATCTGGTTTGAGAATACGATGATAATTTGCGTATTTCAAGACTTAGGCTTAAAAGCATGGCGTTAGTGGGTGAAAAGCTGAAACAGCCCCTGAACGGCCCCGTGAGTGGCACCAACACCTCGCATGGGACAAGTGTAACTCATAGAAACGGACCGCGTGCAATCACGGGACCCCCGATTTGAGAATACGATGATAATTGGCTTAATTATAGACCAAGGCAAAAGGTGGCGTTACTGGGTGAAAAGCCGAAACAGCCCCCGAATGCCCCCGTGAGTGGCACCAACACCTCGCACGGGACCAATATAACTCATAGGAACTTACCCCGCGATCACGAGACCCTCGATTTGAGAATTCGACGATAATTTTCATAATTTTAGACTAAGACAAAACATTGTGTAAGTAGGGGAAAATCGAAAACAACCCCCGAACAATCTCGTGCTAGGCACCAACACCTCCCACGGGACAAATGTAACTCGTAGGAACCAACCGCGTGATCACGGGTCTCTCAGTTTGAGAATATGATGATAATTGAAAAATATCAGGACTTAGGCTTAAAAACATGGTGTTAGAGGGTGAAAGCCGAAATCAGCCCTCGAACGGCCATGTGGGTGGCACCAACACCTCCCACGGGACCAACCTAACTTATAGGAACGGACCACACAGCCACATGACTCCCAGTTCAAGAATAAGATGATAATTTGCATATTTCTAGACTTAGGCTTAAAAACATGGCGTTGGTGGGTGAAAAGCCAAAACAACTCGTGAACGGCCCTGGAAGTGGCACCAACACCTCGCACCAGACCAATGTAACTCGTAGGAACTGACCGCGTGATAACGGGACTCTCGGTTTGAGAATATGACAATAATTGAAAAATATCAATACTTAGGATTAAAAACATTGCGTTAGACGGTGAAAACCAAATACAGCCCCCGAACGGCCCCATGGGAGGCACGAACACCTCCCACGAGACCAATGTAACTCGTAGGAACTAACTGTGCAGCCACGGGACTCTCGGTTTGAGATTAAGACGGTAATTTGAATATTTCTAGACTCGAGCTTAAAAATATGGCGTGAGTGGGTGAAAACCCGAAACCTCCCTCAAACAGTTTTGTGGGTGGCACCAACACCTCCCACGGGACCAATGTAACTCGTAGGAACTTACCACACAACAACGGGTCTCCCGGTTTGAGAATACGATGATAATTTGCATATTTATAAACTTAGGCTTAAAAACATAGCATTAGTGGGTGAAAAGCCAAAAGAGCCCAGAACGGCCCCGTGAGTGGCACCAACACCTCGCACCGAAAGGCCCGTTGAGTGGCACCAACACTGCATAATTCCAGACTTAGGCAAACATGGCGTTAGTGGATGAAAAGACGAAACAGCCCCCGAAAGGCCCCCTGAGTGGCACCGCCACCTCACACGGGATGAATGTAACTCCTAGGAACTGACCGCGTGATCACGGGACTCCTGATTTGAGAATATGATGATAATTTGCATAATTCAAGACTTAGGCAAAATATGGCGTTAGTGGGGTAAAACTCGAAACTGCTCCCGAACGGCCCCGTGGGAGGCACCAACACCTCCCACCAGACCAATGTAACTCGTAGGAACTGATCGTGCTGCCATGGGACTCTCGGTTTGAGAATACGATGGTAATTTGAAAATATGAGAACTTAGGCATAAAAATATGGCGTTAGAGGGTGAACACCCAAAACAGTCCCCAAACGGTCCCGTGGTGGCACCAACACCTCCCACGGGACCAATGTAACTCGTACGAACTGACCACGCAAGGATGGGACTCCCGTATTGAGAATATGATGATAATTTGCATATTTCTAGACTTAGGCTTAAAAACATGGCGTTAGTGGATGAAAAGCCGAAACAGCACCCGAACGACCCCGTGAGTGGAACCAACACCTCGCACGGGACCAATGTAACTAGTAGGAACTGACGGCGTACGATCACGGGACCCCCGGTTTGAGAATATGATGATAATTTGCATAATTCTAGACTTAGGCAAACATGGCGTTAGTGGATGAAAAGACGAAACAGCCCCCGAACGGCCCCCTGAGTGGCACTGCCACCTCACACGGGATGAATGTAACTCTTAGGAACTGACCGCGTGATCATGGGACTCCTGATTTGAGAATATGATGATAATTTTCATAATTCAAGACATAGGCAAAATATGGCGTTAGTGGGGTAAAACACGAAACTGCTCCCGAACGGCCCCGTGGGAGGCACCAACACCTCCCAGGAGACCAATGTAAGTCGTAGGAACTGACCGCGCGATCACGGGACACTCGATATGATAATTCGATGATAATTGAAAATATGAGAACTTCGGCATAAAAATATGGCATTAGAGGGTGAACACCCAAAACAGCCCCCAAATGGCACCGTGGGAGGGACCAACACCTCCCACGGGACCAATATAACTAGCAAGAATTGATCGCGTAGGCACGATACTCCCAGTTTGAGAATATGACAGTAATTTGAATATTTCTAGACTTGGGCTTAAAAACATGGCGTTAGTGGGTGAAAACCCAAAACTTCCCCCGAACGGTCCTTTGGGTGGCACCAACACCTCCCACGGGACCAACCTAACTCATAGAAACTGACCACATAGCCACGGGACTCCCGATTTGAGAATACGATGATAATCTACATATTTCTAGACTTATGCTTAAAAACATGGCGTTAGTGGGTGGAAAGCCGAAACAGCCCGTGAAAGGCCCTGTGAGTGGCGCCAACACCTCGCACCGCATCAATGAAACTCGTAGGAACTGACCGCGCGATAAAGAGACCCCTAATTTGAGAATACGATGACAATTTGCATAAGTCTAGACTTAGGCAAAACATGGCGTTAGTGGGGACAAACCCGAAATAACCCCCAAATGGCTCCGTGGGAGGGACCAACACCTCCCAAGGGACCAATGTAAATCGTAGGAGCTGACGTCGCTATCACGAGACTCCTGGTTTGAGAATATGATGATAATTGAAAAATACCAGGACTTAGGCTTAAAAACATGGCGTTAGATGGTGAAAACCCAATACAGCCCCCGAATAACCCCGTGGGAGGCACCAGCACCTCCCACGGGACCAATGTAACTCGTAGGAACTGATCGCGCAGCCACAGGCCTCTCGGTTTGAAAATACAATGATAATTTGCAAATTTCTAGAAATAAGCTTAAAAACATGGCGTTAGTGGGTGAAAACTCGAAACCGCCCCCAAACGGTCACGTGGTGGCCCCAACACCTCCCACGGGACCAATGTAACTCGTTGGAGCTGACCACGCAAGGACGGGACTCCCGTATTGAGAATACGATGATAATTTGCATATTTCTAGACTTAGGCTTAAAAACATGGCGTTAGTGGATGAAAAGCCAAAACAGCACTCGAGCGACCCCGTGAGTGGAACCAACACCTCGCACGGGACCAATGTAACTAGTAGGAACTGACGGCGTACGATCACGGGACCCCCGATTTGAGAATACGAAGATAATTTGCATAATTCTAAACTTAAGCAAAACACGGCGTTGGTGGGGGAAAACCCGAGACAGCCCTCGAACGACCCCGTGTGAGGCACCAACACCTCCCATGAGACCAATGCAACTCGTAGGAACTGACCACATGATCACGGGACTCCCAATTTGATAATACGAAGACAATTGAAAAATATCAGGACTTAGGCTTAAATGTAACTCGTTGGAACTAACTGCAGAGCCATGGGACTCCTAGTTGGAGAATACAATGGTAATTTGAATATTTCTAGACGTGGGCTTGAAAACATGGCGTTAGTGGGTGAAAACAAAAAATAACCCCCGAACGGCCCTGTGGGTGGCACTAACACCTCGCACAGGACCAATGTAACTCGTAGGAACTAACCGCGCAATCAAGGGACCCCCAGTTTGAGAATGTGATGATAATTTGGATAATTTTAGACTAAGTTAAAACATGGCGTCAGTGGTGGAAAACCCGAAACAGCCCCTGAACGGCCCCGTTGGGGCCACCAACACCTCCCACGGGACCAATGTAAGTCGTAGGAACTGACCGCGTGATCACGGGACTCTTGATATGAGAATTGGACGATAATTAAAAAATATGAGAACTTAGGCATAAAAACATGGCGTTACAGGGTGAACACCCAAAACAGCCCCCGAATGACCCTATGGGAGGCACCAACACCTCCCACAGGACTAATGTAACTCGCAGGAACTTACCGCATAGCCACGGTACTCCCAGTTTGAGAATACGATAGTAATTTCTATATTTCTACACTTGGGCGTAAAAACATGGTGTTAGTGGGTGAAAAGCTGAAACAGCCCCCGAACGGCCCTGTGAGTGGCACAAACACCTCGCACGGGACCAATGTAACTCATATGAACTAACTGTGTGCGATCATGGGACCCTCACTTTTAGAATACGATGATAATTACCATAATTCTAGACTTAGGAAAAACATGACGTTAATGGGGGAAAACTCGAGACAGCCGCCGAACGGCCCCGTGGGAGACACCAACACCTCCCACGGGACCAATGTAACTTGTAGAATGTGATCGTACGATCACGGGACTCCCTGTTTGATAATACAATGATAATTGAAAAATATCAGGACTTAGGCTTAAAAACATGGCGTTAGAGGGTGAAAACAAAAAATAGCCCACAAACGGCCCTGTGGGAGACACCAACACCTCCCACGGGACCAATGTAACTCATAGGAACTGACCGCGCAGCCACGGGACTCCCAGTTTGAGAATACAATGGTAAATTGAATATTTCTAGACATGGGCGTAAAAACATGGCATTACTGGGTGAAAACCCAAAATATCCCCCGAACGGCCCTGTGGGGGGGACCAACACCTCCCACGGGACCAATGTAACTCATAGGAACTGACCACGCAACCACGGGCCTCCCGTTTTGAGAATATGGTGATAATTTTCATATTTCCAGACATAGGCTTAAAAACACGGCGTTAGTGGGTGAAAAGTCGAAACAGCACCCGAACGGCCCCGTGAGTGGCACCAACACCTCGCACGGGACCAATGTAACTCGTAAGAACTGACTGCGTGCGATCACGGGACCCCCGATTTGAGAATACCATGATAATTTGCGTAATTCTAAACTTAGGCAAAACATGGCATTAGTGGGTGAAAAGCTGAAACAGCCCCCGAATGGTCCCGTGAGTGGCACCAACACCTCACACGGGACCAATATAACTCATAGGAACTGACCACATGATCACGGGACGCTCAGTTTAAGAATTTGACAGTAATTTTCATAATTCTAGACTTAGACAAAACATTGTGTTAGTCGGGGAAAATCGGAAACAACCCCCGAACGGCCCCGTGCTAGGCACCAACACCTCCCACCGAACAAATGTTACTCGTAGGAACTAACCGCGCGATCACGGGTATCTCGGTTTGAGAATACGGTGATAATAGAAAAATATCAGGACTTAGACTTAAAAACATGGGTTTGGAGGGTGAAAACCGAAAATAGCCCCCGAACGTCCCCGTGGGAGGAATTAACGCCTCACATGAGACCAATGTAACTCGTAGCAACTGACCACATGAACATGGGACCCCCAGTTTGAGAATACGACGATAATTTGCATAATTCTAGACTTAGGCAAAACATGGCGTTATTGGGCGAAAATTCGAAACAACCCCCGAATGGCCCCGTGGGAGGTACCAACACCTCCGACTGAACCAATGTGACTCGTAGGAACTGACTGCATGATCAAGAGATTCCAAATTTTAGAATACGACGATAATTGAGAAATATGAGGGCTTTGGCTTAAAAACATGGCGTTAGGGGGTGAACACCAAAAACAGCCCCCGAACGGCCCCGTGGGAAGCACCAACACGTCCCACGAACTAATGTAACACATTGGAATTGACTGCGTATCCACGAGACTCCCAATTTGAGAAGAGGATAGTAATTTGAATATTTCTAAACATGGGCTTAAAAAGATGGTGTTAGTGGGTGAAAACCCGAAACAGCACCTGAACGGCCCTGTGGGTGGCACCAACACCTCCCACGGGACCAACCTAACTTATAGGAACTGACCACACAGCTACGGGGCTCCCGGACTGATAATACAACTATAATTTGCATATTTCTAGACTTAGGCTTAAAAACAAGGCGTTAGCAGGTGAAAAGCCAAAACAGCCCGTGAATGGCCCCGTAAGTGGCACTAACACCTCGCACCGGACCAATGTAACTCGTAGGAACTGACCGCGTGATAACTAGACTCCCGGTTTGAGAATACGACAATAATTTGCACAAGTCTAGACTTAGGCAAAACATGGCGTTAGTGGGGACAAACTCGAAATAACCCCCGAATGGCTCCATGGGAGGCACTAACACCTCCCACGAGACCAATGTAACTCGCTGGAACTGACCGTGCGATCACGGGACTCCCGATTTGAGAATGTGAAAATAATAGAAAAAAATCAGGACTTAGGCTTAAAAACATGGCGTCAGAGGGTGAAAACCCAATACAGCCCCCGAACGGCCCCGTGGGAGGAACCAACACCTCCCACGGGACCAATGTAACTCGTAGGAACTGACCGCGCAGCCACGGGACTCTCGGTTAGAGAATACGATGGTAATTTGAATATTTCTATACTTGAGCTTAAAAACATGGCGTTAGTGGGTGAAAACCAAAAACCGCTCCCAAACGGTCCCATGGGTGGCACCAACACCACCAACGGAACCAATGTAACTTGTAGGAACTGACCACGCAACGACGGGACTCCCGATTTGAGAATATGATGAAAATTTAAATATTTCTAGACTTTGGCTTAAAAAATGGCGTTAGTGGGTGAAAACCCAAAATAGCCCCCGAATGGCCCTGTGGGTGGCACTAACACCACCCACAGGACCAATGTAAGTCATAGGAACTGACCACGTAGCCACGGGCGTCCCGTTTTGAGAATATGATGAATATTTTCATTTTTCCCAGAAATAGGCTTAAAAACATGGCGTTAGTGGGTGAAAAGCTGAAACAGCACCCGAACGGCCCCGTGAGTGGCATAAACACATCGCACGGGACTAATGTAACTCGTAGAAACTGACGCGTGCGATCACGGGACCCCCAGTTAGAGAATACAATGATAATTTGCATAATTCTAGACTTGGGCAAAATATGGCGTTATTGGGTGAAAAGTCGAAACATCCCCCGAACAGCCACGTGAGTGGCACCAACACCTCGTACGGGACTAATATAACTCATAGGAACTGACCGTGACATCACGGGACCCTCGGTTTAAGAACTCGATAATAATTTTCATAATTCTAGACTACGACAACATTGCATTAGTGGGGGAAAACTGGAAACAACCCCCTAACGGCCCCGTGCTAGGCACCAACACCTCCCACGGGACAAATGTAACTCGTACGAACTAACCGCTCGATCAAGGGTCTTTGGGTTTGAGAATACGACGACAATTGAAAAATATCAGGACTTAGGCTTAAAAACATTGCGTTAGAGGGTGAAAACTGAAAACCACCCCCGAACGGCCCCGTGGGAGGCGCCAACACCTTGCACGGGACCTATGTAACTCTTAGCGAATGAACACAGGAATATGGGACCCCCAGTTTGAGAATACGACGATAATTTGTCGAATTCTAGACTTAGGCAAAACATGGCGTTAGTGGGGAAAAACCCGAAATAGCCCCGTGGGAGGCACCAACACCTTCGACTGGACTAATGTAACTCGTAGGAACTGACCGCATGATCACGAGACTCCCAATTTTAGAATACGACAATAATTGAATAATATGAGGACTTTGGATTAAAAACACGGCATTAGGCGGTGAACACCCAAAACAGCCCACGAACGGCCCCGTGGGAGGCACCAACATCTCCCACGGGACTAATGTAACACATAGGAATTGACCACGTAGCCACGGGACTCCCAGTTTGAGAATACAATAGTAATTTGAATATTTCGAGACATGGTCTTAAAAAGATTGCGTTAGTGGGTGAAAACCCAAAACAGCCCCCGAACGGCCCTGTGGGTGGCACCAACATCTGCCACGGGACCATCCTAACTCATAGGAACTGACCACATAGCCATGGGACTCCCGGTTTGAGAATACGATGATAATATGCATATTTCTAGACTTAGACTTAAAAACATGGCGTTAGTGGGTGGAAAGCCGAAACAGCTCGTGAAAGGCCCCATGAGTGGCACCAACACCTCTCACCGCATCAATGTAAATCGTAGGAACAGACCGTGCGATATTGGGACCCACAGTTTGAGAATACGACGATAATTTGCATAACTCTAGACTTAGGCAAAACATGGCGTTAGTGGGAACAAACCCGAAATAACCCCCAAATGGCTCCGTGGGAGGCACCAACACCTCCCACGGGACCAATGTAAATCGTAGGAACTGAAGGCGCCATCACGAGAATCCTGGTTTGCGAATATTATGATAATTGAAAAATATCAGGAGTTAGGCATAAAAACATGGCGTTAGATGGTGAAAACCCAATACAGCCCCCGAACAGCCCCGTGGGAGGCACCAACACATCACACCAGACCAATGTAACTCGTAAGAACTGATCGTGCTGCCACGGGACTCTCGGTTTGAGAATATGATGGTAATTTGAAAATTTCAAGAAATAAGCTTAAAAACATGGTGTTAGTGGGTGAAAACCCGAAACCGCCCCCAAACGGTCCCGTGGTGGCACCAACACCTCCCACGGGACCAATGTAACTCGTACGAACTGACCACGCAAGGATGGGACTCCCGTATTAAGAATATGATGATAATTTGCATATTTCTAGACTTAGGCTTAAAAACATGGCGTAAGTGGATGAAAAGTCGAAACAGCACCCGAACGACCCAGTGAGTGGAACTAACACCTCGCACGGGACCAATGTAACTCGTAGGAACTGACGGCGTACGATCACGGGACCCCCGGTTTGAGAATACGATGATAGTTTGCATAATTCTAGACTTAGGCAAACATGGCGTTAGTGGATGAAAAGACGAAACAGCCCCCGAACGGCCCCCTGAGTGGCACTGCCACCTCACACAGGATGAATGTAACTCTTAGGAACTGACCGCGTGATCACGGGACTCCTGATTTGAGAATATGATAATAATTTGCATAATTCAAGACTTAGGCAAAATATGGCGTTAGTGGGGTAAAACTCGAAACTGCTCCCGAACGGCCCCGTGGGAGGCACCAACACCTCCCAGGAGACCAATGTAAGTCGTAGGAACTGACTGCGCGATCACGGGACACTCGATATGATAATTGGATGATAATTGAAAACATGAGAACTTAGGCATAAAAATATGGCGTTAGAGGGTGAACACCCAAAACAGCCCCCAAATGGCACCGTGGGAGGGACCAACACCTCCCACGGGACCAATATAACTAACAAGAATTGATCGCGTAGGCACGATACTCCCAGTTTGAGAATACGACAGTAATTTGAATATTTCTAGACTTGGGCTTAAAAACATGGCGTTAGTGGGTGGAAACCCAAAACTTCCCCCGAACGGTCCTTTGGGTGGCACCAACACCTCCCACGGGACCAACCTAACTCATAGAAACTGACCACATAGCCACGGGACTCCCGATTTGAGAATACGATGATAATCTACATATTTCTAGACTTATGCTTAAAAACATGGCGTTAGTGGGTGGAAAGCCGAAACAGCCCGTGAAAGACCCTGTGAGTGGCGCCAACACCTCGCACCGCATCAATGAAACTCGTAGGAACTGACTGCGCGATAAAGAGACCCCTAATTTGAGAATACGATGATAATTTGCATAAGTCTAGACTTAGGCAAAACATGGCGTTAGTGGGGACAAACCCGAAATAACCCCCAAATGGCTCCGTGGGAGGCACCAAGACCTCCCAAGGGACCAATGTAAATCGTAGGAGCTGACATCGCTATCACGAGACTCCTGGTTTGAGAATATGACGATAATTGAAAAATACCAGGACTTAGGCTTAAAAACATGGCGTTAGATGGTGAAAACCCAATACAGCCCCCGAATAACCCCGTGGGAGGCACCAGCACCTCCCACGGGACCAATGTAACTCGTAGGAACTGATCGCGCAGCCAAAGGCCTCTCGATTTGAAAATACAATGATAATTTGCAAATTTCTAGAAATAAGCTTAAAAACATGGCGTTAGTGGGTGAAAACTCGAAACCGCCCCCAAACGGTCACGTGGTGGCCCCAACACCTCCCACGGGACCAATGTAACTCGTTGGAGCTGACCACGCAAGGATGGGACTCCCGTATTGAGAATACGATGATAATTTGCATATTTCTAGACTTAGGCTTAAAAACATGGCGTTAGTGGATGAAAAGCCAAAACAGCACTCGAGCGACCCCGTGAGTGGAACCAACACCTCGCACGGGACCAATGTAACTAGTAGGAACTGACGGCGTACGATCATGGGACCCCCGATTTGAGAATACGAAGATAATTTGCATAATTCTAAACTTAAGCAAAACATGGCGTTGGTGGGGGGAAACCCGAGACAGCCCTCGAACGACCCCGTGTGAGGCACCAACACCTCCCATGAGACCAATGCAACTCGTAGGAACTGACCACATGATCACGGGACTCCCAATTTGATAATACGAAGACAATTGAAAAATATCAGGACTTAGGCTTAAACGTAACTCGTTGGAACTAACTGCAGAGCCATGGGACTCCTAGTTGGAGAATACAATGGTAATTTGAATATTTCTAGACGTGGGCTTGAAAACATGGCGTTAGTGGGTGAAAACAAAAAATAACCCCCGAACGGCCCTGTGGGTGGCACTAACACCTCGCACGGGACCAATGTAACTCGTAGGAACTAACCGCGCAATCAAGGGACCCCCAGTTTGAGAATACGATGATAATTTGGATAATTTTAGACTAAGTTAAAACATGGCGTCAGTGGTGGAAAACCCGAAACAGCCCCCGAACACCAACACCTCCCACGGGACCAATGTAAGTCGTAGGAACTGACCGCGTGATCACGGGACTCTTGATATGAGAATTGGACGATAATTAAAAAATATGAGAACTTAGGCATAAAAACATGGCGTTACAGGGTGAACACCCAAAACAGCCCCCGAATGACCCTGTGGGAGGTACCAACACCTCCCACAGGACTAATGTAACTCGCAGGAACTTACCGCATAGCCACGGTACTCCCAGTTTGAGAATACGATAGTAATTTCTATATTTCTACACTTGGGCGTAAAAACATGGTGTTAGTGGGTGAAAAGCTGAAACAGCCCCCGAACGGCCCTGTGAGTGGCACTAACACCTCGCACGGGACCAATGTAACTCATATGAACTAACTGTGTGCGATCATGGGACCCTCACTTTTAGAATACGATGATAATTACCATAATTCAAGACTTAGGAAAAACATGACGTTAATGGGGGAAAACTCGAGACAGCCGTCGAACGGCCCCGTGGGAGACACCAACACCTCCCACGGGACTAATGTAACTTGTAGAATGTGATCGTACGATCACGGGACTCCCTGTTTGATAATACAATGATAATTGAAAAATATCAGGACTTAGGCTTAAAAACATGGCGTTAGAGGGTGAAAACAAAAAATAGCCCACAAACGGCCCTGTGGGAGACACCAACACCTCCCACGGGACCAATGTAACTCATAGGAACTGACCGCGCAGCCACGGGACTCCCAGTTTGAGAATACAATGGTAATTTGAATATTTCTAGACATGGGCATAAAAACATGGCATTACTGGGTGAAAACCCAAAATATCCCCCGAACGGCCCTGTGGGGGGGACCAACACCTCCCACGGGACCAATGTAACTCATAGGAACTGACCACGCAACCACGGGCCTCCCGTTTTGAGAATATGGTGATAATTTTCATATTTCCAGACATAGGCTTAAAAACACGGCGTTAGTGGGTGAAAAGTCGAAACAGCACTCGAACGGCCCCGTGAGTGGCACCAACACCTCGCACGGGACCAATGTAACTCGTAAGAACTGACTGCGTGCGATCACGGGACCCCCGATTTGAGAATACGATGATAATTTGCATAATTCTAAACTTAGGCAAAACATGGCATTAGTGGGTGAAAAGCTGAAATAGCCCCCGAACGGTCCCGTGAGTGGCACCAACACCTCACACGGGACCAATATAACTCATAGGAACTGACCACATGATCACGGGACGCTCAGTTTAAGAATTCGACCGTAATTTTCATAATTCTAGACTTAGACAAAACATTGTGTTAGTCGGGGAAAATCGGAAACAACCCCCGAACGGCCCCGTGCTAGGCACCAACACCTCCCACCGAACAAATGTAACTCGTAGGAACTAACCGCGCGATCACGGGTATCTCGGTTTGAGAATACGGTGATAATCGAAAAATATCAGGACTTAGACTTAAAAACATGGGTTTGGAGGGTGAAAACCGAAAATAGCCCCCGAACGTCCCCGTGGGAGAAATTAACGCCTCACACGAGACCAATGTAACTCGTAGCAACTGACCACATGAACATGGGACCCCCAGTTTGAGAATACGATGATAATTTGCATAATTCTAGACTTAGGCAAAACATGGCGTTATTGGGCGAAAATTCGAAACAACCCCCGAATGGCCCCGTGGGAGGTACCAACACCTCCGACTGAACCAATGTGACTCGTAGGAACTGACTGCATGATCAAGAGACTCCAAATTTTAGAATACGACGATAATTGAGAAATATGAGGGCTTTGGCTTAAAAACATGGCGTTAGGGGGTGAACACCAAAAACAGCCCCCGAACGGCCCCGTGGGAAGCACCAACACGTCCCACGAACTAATGTAACACATAGGAATTGACTGCGTATCCACGAGACTCCCAATTTGAGAAGAGGATAGTAATTTGAATATTTCTAAACATGGGCTTAAAAAGATGGTGTTAGTGGGTGAAAACCCGAAACAACACCTGAACGGCCCTGTGGGTGGCACCAACACCTCCCACGGGACCAACCAAACTCATAGGAACTGACCACACAGCTACGGGGCTCCCGGACTGATAATACAACTATAATTTGCATATTTCTAGACTTAGGCTTAAAAACAAGGCGTTAGCAGGTGAAAAGCCAAAACAGCCCGTGAATGGCCCCGTAAGTGGCACTAACACCTCTCACCGGACCAATGTAACTCGTAGGAACTGACCGCGTGATAACTGGACTCCCGGTTTGAGAATACGACAATAATTTGCACAAGTATAGAGTTAGGCAAAACATGGCGTTAGTGGGGACAAACTCGAAATAACCCCCGAATGGCTCCATGGGAGGCACTAACACCTCCCACGAGACCAATGTAACTCGCTGGAACTGACCGTGCGATCACGGGACTCCCGATTTGAGAATGTGACAACAATAGAAAAAAATCAGGACTTAGGCTTAAAAACATGGCGTTAGAGGGTGAAAACCCAATACAGCCCCCGAACGGCCCCGTGGGAGGAACCAAACCTCCCACGGGACCAATATAACTCGTAGGAACTGACCGCGCAGCCACGGGACTCTCGGTTAGAGAATACGATGGTAATTTGAATATTTCTATACTTGAGCTTAAAAACATGGCGTTAGTGGGTGAAAACCAAAAACCGCTCCCAAACGGTCCCGTGGGTGGCACCAACACCACCAACGGAACCAATGTAACTCGTAGGAACTGACCACGCAACGACGGGACTCCCGATTTGAGAATATGATGAAAATTTAAATATTTCTAGACTTTGGCTTAAAAAATGGCGTTAGTGGGTGAAAACCCAAAATAGCCCCCGAACGGCCCTGTGGGTGGCACTAACACCACCCACAGGACCAATGTAACTCATAGGAACTGACCACGCAGCCACGGGCGTCCCGTTTTGAGAATATGATGAATATTTTCATTTTTCCCAGAAATAGGCTTAAAAACATGGCGTTAGTGGGTGAAAAGCTGAAACAGCACCCGAACGGCCCCGTGAGTGGCATAAACACCTCGCACGGGACCAATGTAACTCGTAGAAACTGACGCGTGCGATCACGGGACCCCCAGTTAAAGAATACAATGATAATTTGCATAATTCTAGACTTAGGCAAAATATGGCGTTATTGGGTGAAAAGTCGAAACATCCCCCGAACAGCCACGTGAGTGGCACCAACACCTCGCACGGGACTAATATAACTCCTAGGAACTGACCGTGAGATCACGGGACTCTCGGTTTAAGAAGTCGATAATAATTTTCATAATTCTAGACTATGACAACATTGCGTTAGTGGGGGAAAACTGGAAACAACCCCCGAACGGCCCCGTGCTAGGCACCAACACCTCCCACGGGACAAATGTAACTCGTACAATTGAAAAATATCAGGACTTAGGCTTAAAAACATTGCGTTAGAGGGTGAAAACTGAAAACAACCCCCGAACGGCCCCGTGGGAGGCGCCAACACCTTGCACGGGACCTATGTAACTCTTAGCGAATGAACACAGGAATATGGGACCCCCAGTTTGAGAATACGACGATAATTTGTCGAATTCTAGACTTAGGCAAAACATGGCGTTAGTGGGGAAAAACCCGAAATAGCCCCCGAATGGCCCCGTGGGAGGCACCAACACCTTCGACTGGACTAATGTAACTCGTACGAACTGACCGCATGATCACGAGACTCCCAATTTTAGAATACGACAATAATTGAATAATATGAGGACTTTGGCTTAAAAACACGGCATTAGGGGGTGAACACCCAAAACAGCCCACGAACGGCCCCGTGGGAGGCACCAACATCTCCCACGGGACTAATGTAACACATAGGAATTGACCACGTAGCCACGGGACTCCCAGTTTGAGAATACAATAGTAATTTGAATATTTCGAGACATGGTCTTAAAAAGATTGCGTTAGTGGGTGAAAACCCAAAACAGCCCCCGAACGGCCCTGTGGGTGGCACCAACATCTGCCACGGGACCATCCTAACTCATAGGAACTGACCACATAGCCATGGGACTCCCGGTTTGAGAATACGATGATAATATGCATATTTCTAGACTTAGACTTAAAAACATGGCGTTAGTGGGTGGAAAGCCGAAACAGCTCGTGAAAGGCCCCATGAGTGGCACCAACACCTCTCACCGCATCAATGTAAATCGTAGGAACAGACCGTGCGATATTGGGACCCACAGTTTGAGAATACGACGATAATTTGCATAACTCTAGACTTAGGCAAAACATGGCGTTAGTGGGAACAAACCCGAAATAACCCCCAAATGGCTCCGTGGGAGGCACCAACACCTCCCACGGGACCAATGTAAATCGTAGGAACTGAAGGCGCCATCACGAGAATCCTGGTTTGCGAATATTATGATAATTGAAAAATATCAGGAGTTAGGCATAAAAACATGGCGTTAGATGGTGAAAACCCAATACAGCCCCCGAACAGCCCCGTGGGAGGCACCAACACATCACACCAGACCAATGTAACTCGTAAGAACTGATCGTGCTGCCACGGGACTCTCGGTTTGAGAATATGATGGTAATTTGAAAATTTCAAGAAATAAGCTTAAAAACATGGTGTTAGTGGGTGAAAACCCGAAACCGCCCCCAAACGGTCCCGTGGTGGCACCAACACCTCCCACGGGACCAATGTAACTCGTACGAACTGACCACGCAAGGATGGGACTCCCGTATTAAGAATATGATGATAATTTGCATATTTCTAGACTTAGGCTTAAAAACATGGCGTAAGTGGATGAAAAGTCGAAACAGCACCCGAACGACCCAGTGAGTGGAACTAACACCTCGCACGGGACCAATGTAACTCGTAGGAACTGACGGCGTACGATCACGGGACCCCCGGTTTGAGAATACGATGATAGTTTGCATAATTCTAGACTTAGGCAAACATGGCGTTAGTGGATGAAAAGACGAAACAGCCCCCGAACGGCCCCCTGAGTGGCACTGCCACCTCACACAGGATGAATGTAACTCTTAGGAACTGACCGCGTGATCACGGGACTCCTAATTTGAGAATATGATAATAATTTGCATAATTCAAGACTTAGGCAAAATATGGCGTTAGTGGGGTAAAACTCGAAACTGCTCCCGAACGGCCCCGTGGGAGGCACCAACACCTCCCAGGAGACCAATGTAAGTCGTAGGAACTGACCGCGCGATCACGGGACACTCGATATGATAATTGGATGATAATTGAAAATATGAGAACTTAGGCATAAAAATATGGCGTTAGAGGGTAAACACCCAAAACAGCCCCCAAATGGCACCGTGGGAGGGACCAACTCCTCCCACGGGATGAATATAACTAGCAGGAATTGACCGCGTAGGCACGATACTCCGAGTTTGAGAATACGACAGTAATTTGAATATTTCTAGACTTGGGCATAAAAACATGGCGTTAGTGGGTGAAAACCCAAAACTGCCCCCGAACGGCCCTTTGGGTGGCACCAACACCTCCCATGGGACCAACCTAACTCATAGAAACTGACCACACAGCCACGGGAATCCCGATTTGAGAATACGATGATAATCTGCATATTTCTAGACTTAGGCTTAAAAACAAGACGTTAGTGGGTGGAAAGCCGAAACAGCCCGTGAAAGGCCCTGTGAGTGGCACCAACACCTCGCACCGCATCAATGAAACTCGTAGGAACTGACCATGTGATAATGGGACCCCCAGTTTGAGAATACGATGATAATTTGCATTAGTCTAGACTTATGCAAAACATGGCATTAGTGGGGACAAACCCGAAATAACCCCCAAATGGCTCCGTGGGAGGCACCAACACCTCCCACAGGACCAATGTAAATCGTAGGAGCTGACGGCGCTATCACGAGACTCCTGGTTTTAGAATATGACGATAATTGAAAAATACCAGGACTTAGGCTTAAAAACATGGCGTTAGATGGTGAAAACCCAATACAGCCCCCGAACAGCGCCGTGGGAGGCACCAGCACCTCCCACGGGACCAATGTAACTCGTAGGAACTGACCGCGCAGCCATGGGAATCTCGATTTGTGAATATGATGGTAATTTGAAAATTTCTAGAAATAAGCTTAAAAACATGGCGTTAGTCGGTGAAAACTCGAAACCGCCCCCAAACGGTCCCGTGGTGGCACCAACACCTCCCACGGGACCAATGTAACTCGTAGGAGCTGACCACGCAAGGACGGGACTCCCGTATTGAGAATACGATGATATTTTGTGTATTTCTAGACTTAGGCTTAAAAACATGGCGTTAGTGGATGAAAAGCCGAAACAGCACCCGAACGACCCCGTGAGTGGAACCAACACCTCGCACGGGACCAATGTAACTAGTAGGAACTGACGGCGTACGATCACGGGACCCCCGATTTAAGAATACGAAGATAATTTGCATAATTCTAGACTTAGGCAAACATGGCGTTAGTGGGTGAGAAGATGAGACAGCCCCCGAACGGCCCCCTGAGTGGCACCACCACCTCACACGGGACGAATGTAACTCTTAGGAACTAACCGCGTGATCACGGGACTCTCGGTTTGAGAATATGATGATAACTTGCATAATTCAAGACTTCGGCAAAATATGGCATTAGTGGGGTAAAACCCAAAACAGCCCCCGAACGACCCCGTGGGAGGCACCAACACCTCCCACGGGACCAATGTAAGTCGTAGGAACTGACCGCACGATCACAGGACTCTCGATATGAGAATTAGACGATAGTTGAAAAATATGGGAACTTAGGCATAAAAATATGGCGTTAGAGGGTGAACACCCAAAACAGCCCCCGAATGGCCGTGTGGGAGGGACCAACACCTCCCATGGGACCAATATAACTCGCAGGAATTGACCGCGTAGCCACGATACTCCCAGTTTCAGAATACGACAGTAACTTTAATATTTCTAGACTTGGGCTTAAAAACATGGCATTAGGGGGGGAACCCAAAACAGCCCCCGAACGGCCCCCTGGGTGGCACCAACACCTCCCACGGGACCAATGTAACTCGTAGGAATTGACCACGTAGCCACGGGCCTCTCGGTTTGAAAATACAATGATAATTTGCATATTTCGAAATATAGGCTTAAAAACATGGCCTTAGAGGCTGAAAAGCCGAAACAGCCCCCGAACGGCCCTGTGAGTGGCACCAGCACCTCGCACGGGACCAATGTAACTCGTAGGAACTGATCGCGTGCGTTCATGGTACCCCCAGTTTGAGAATACGATGATAATTTGAATAATTCAAGACTTAGGCAAAACATGGCGTTAGTGGGTGAAAAATCGAAACAGCCCCCGGACCGCCCCGTGAGTGGCACCAACACCTCGCACGGGATCAATATGACTCATAGGAACTAACCGCGCGATCACGTGACCCCCGGTTTGAGAATACGGCGATAATTTTCATAAAATTAGACTTAGGCAAAACATTGCGTTAGTGGGGAAAAACTGGAAACAACCCCCGAATGGCCCCATGGGAGGCACCAACACCTCCCACTGGACAAATGTAACTCGTAGGAACTAACCCCGCAATCACGGGACTACCGATTTGAGAATATGATGATAATTGAAAAATATCAGTACTTAGCCTTAAAAATATGGCTTTAGAGGGTGAAAACTGAAAATAGCCCCCGAACGGCCCCGTGGGAGGCACTAACACCTCCCACAGGACATATGTGACTCGTAGGAACTGACCACGCACCCACGGGACTCCCAATTTGAGAATATGATGGTAATTTCAATATTTCAGAACATGGGCCTAAAAACATGGCGTTAGTGGGTGAAAACTAGAAACAGCCTCCGAACGGCCACATGGGTGGCATCAACACCTCCCACGGGACCAACCTAACTCATAGGAACTGACCACACAGCCACGGGACACCCGGTTTTAGAATACGATGATAATTTGCATATTTTAAGACCTAGGCTTAAAAACATGGCGTTAGTGGGTGAAAAGTTGAAACAGCCCGAGAACGGCTCCGTGAGTGGCATTAACACCTCGCACCGGACCAATGTAACTCGTAGGAACTGACTACGCGATCACGGGACCCCCGATTTGATAATACGATGGTAATTTGCATAAGTGTAGACTTAGAGAAAACATGGCGTTAGTGGAGGAAACCCGAAACAGCCCCCGAATAGCCGCGTGGGAGGCACCAACACCTCCCACGAGACCAATATAACTCATAGGAACTGACCGCCCTACCATGGGACTCCCGATTTATGAATACGATGATAATTTTCATATATCTAGACTTAGGCTTAAAAACATGGCGTTAGTGGGTGAAAAGACGAAATAGCCCCCGAACGGCCCCGTGAGTGGCACCAACATCTCACACGGGACCAATGTAACTCTTAGGAACTGATCGCGTGATCACGGGACCCTCGGTTTAAGAATATGATGATAATTTGCATAATTCAAGACTTAGGCAAAACATGGCGTTAGTGTGGTAAAACCCAAAACAGCCCCCGAACGGCCCTGTGGGAGGCACCAACACCTCCCCCGAGACCAATGTAAGTCGTAGGAACTGACCGCGAAATCACGGGACTCCCGATATGTGAATTCGATGATAATTTAAAAGTATGAGAACTTAGGCATAAAAATATGGCGTTAGAGGGTGAACACCCAATACATCCCCCGAACGGCCCCGTGGGAGGCACCAACACCTCCCACGGGACCAATGTAACTCGCAGGAACTGACCGCGTAGCCACGATACTCCCAGTTTGAGAATACGACAGTAATTTGAATATTTCTAGACTTGTGCTTAAAAACATGGCGTTAGTGGGCGAAAACCCAAAACAGCCCCCGAACGGCCCCCTAGGTGGCACCAACACCTCTCACGGGAACAATATAACTCATAGAAACTGACCACGTAGCCACGGGCCTCCCGGTTTGAGAATACGACAATAATTTGCATATTTCCAGATATAGGCTTAAAAACATTGCGTTAGAGGGTGAAAAGCCGAAACAGCCCCCGAATGGCCCCGTGAGCGGCACCAACACCTCACACGGGACCAATGTAACTCGTAGGAACTGACCGCGTGATCACGGGACCACCAGTTTGAGAATACAATGATAATTATATAATTCAAGACTTAGGCAAAACATGGCGTTAGTGGGTGAAAAGCTGAAACAGCCCCCGAACGGCCCCGTGAGTGGCGCCAACACCTCGCACGGGACCCATATAACTCATAAGAACTAATCGCGCGATCACGTGACCCCCGGTTTGTGAATACAACGATAATTTTCATAAATCTAGACTTAGGCAAAACATTGCGTTAGTGGGGGAAAATCGGAAACAACCCCCGAACGGCCCCGTGAGAGGAACCAACACCTCCCATTGGATAAATGTAACTCGTAGGAACTAACCACGCGATCACGGGTCTATCGATTTTGGAATACAATGATAATTGAAAAATATCAGGACTTAGCCTTAAAAACATGGCGTTAGAGAGTGAAAACTGAAAATAGTACCCGAACGGCCCCGTGGGAGGCACCAACACCTCCCACAAGACAAATTTCACTCGTAGGAACAGAACGCGCTGCCACGGGACTCCCAGTTAGAGAATATGACAGTAATTTGATTATTTCGAAATAGGGGCTTAAAAACGTGGCGTTAGTTGGTCAAAACCAGAAATAACCCCCGAACGGCCCCGTGGGTGGCACCAACACCTCCCACGGGACCAACCTAATTCATAGGAACTGACCACACAGCCACGGGACTCCCGATTTGAGAATACGATGATAATTTTCATATTTCTAGACTTAGGCTTAAAAACATGGCGTTAGTGGGTGAAAAGATGAAACAGCCTGAGAACGGCGCCGTGAGTGGCACCAACACCTCGCAGCGGACCAATATAACTCGTAGGAACTGACTACGCGATCACGGGACCCCCGATTTGATAATACGATGATAATTTTCATAAGTCTAAACTGAATGAAAACATGGCGTTAGCGGGGGCAAACCCGAAACAGCGCCGCGTGGGAGGCACCAACACCTCCCACGAGACCAATGTAACTCGTAGGAACTGACCACGCAACCACGGGACTCCATATTTGAGAATACGACGATAATTTCCATATATCTAGACTTAAGCTTAAAAACATGGCGTTAGTGGGTGTAAAGCCGAAACAGCCACCGTACGACCTCGTGAGTGGCACCAACATCTCGCACAGGACCAATATAACTCGTAGGAACTGACCGTTCGAGCATGGGACCCCTGGTTTGAGAATACGACGATAATTTTCATAATTCTAGACTTAGAGAAAACCTGACATTAGTGGGGGAAACCTCGAAACAACCCCCGAGCGGCCCCATGGGAGGCACCAACACCTCCCACGGGACCAATGTATGTCGTCGGAACTGATCGGGCGATCACGGGACTCCCGATATGAGAAGTGGACGATAATTGAAAAAAATGAGAACTTAGTCATAAAAACATGGCGTTAGAGGGTGAAAACCCAAAACAGCTCCCGAACGGCCTCGTGGGACGCACCAACACCTCCCACGGGACCAATTTAACTCGCATGAACTGACCGCGTTGCCACGATACTCCTAGTTTGAGAATACAACAGTAATTTGAATATTTCTAGACTTGGGCTTAAAAACATGGCGTTAGTGGGTAAAAACTCAAAATAGCCCCCGAATGGCCACCTGGGCGGCACCAACACCTCCCACGGGACCAATGTAATTCGTAGGAACTGACAACATAGCCATGGGCCTCCCGGATTGAGAATACGATGATAATTTGCATATTTCCAAACATAGCCTTGAAAACATGGCGTTAGTGGTGAAAAGCCGAAATAGCCCCCGAACGAGCCAGTGAGTGGCACCAACACCTTGAACAGGACTAATGTAACTCATAGGAACTGATCGCGTGCAATCATGGGACCACCAGTTTGAGAATACGATGATAATTTGCACAATTCTAGACTTAGGTTAAACATGGCGTTAGTGGGTGAAAATCCGAAACAGCCCCCGAACAGCCCCGTGAGTGGCATCAACACCTCGCACGGGACTAATATAACACATAGAAACTGACCGCGTGATCACAGGACCCCCAGTTTTAGAATACGACGATAATTTTCATAATTCTAGACTTAGGCAAAACAGTGCATTGGTGGGGAAAATTGAAAACAACCCCCGAACGGCCCCGTGAGAACCAAATGCGTGATCACGGGTCTTCCGGTTTGAGAATACGATGTTAATTGAAAAATATCAGGACTTAGCCTTAAGAACATGGCGTTAGAGGGTGAAAACCAAAAGCAGCCCCCGAACGGCCTAGCAGGAGGCACCAACACCTCCCCCGAGACCAATGTAACTCGTAGGAACTCACCGCACAGCCACGGGACTCCCAGTTTGAGAATACGACGATAATTTTAATATTTCTGAACATGGCCTTAAAAACATGGCGTTAGTGGGTGAAAACCTGAAACAGCCCCCGAACGGCCCCGTGGGTGGCACCAACACCTCCCACGGGGCCAACCTAACTCATATGAGCTAACCACACAGCCACGGGACTCCCTATTTGTGAATATGATGATAATTTTCTTATTTCTAGAGTTAGGCTTAAAAACATGGCGTTAGTGGGTGAAAATCCAAAACATCCCGAGAACGGCCTCGTGAGTGGCACCAACACCTCGTACTGAACCAATGTAACTCATAGGAACTGACTGTGCGATCACGGGACCCCCGATTTGAGAATACGATGATAATTTGCATAAGTCTAGACTTCGACAAAAACAAGGCATTAGTGGAGGCAAACCCCAAACAGCCCCCGAATGGCCCCGAGAGGGACCAACACCGCACACGGAACCAATGTAACTCGTAGGAATTAACCTCGCGATCACGGTACTCTCGCTTTGAGAATGGGATGATAATTGAAAAATATCAGGACTTAGGCTTAAAAGCATGGCCTTAGAGGGTGAAAACCCAATACAGCCCCGAACGGCCTCGTGGGAGGCACCAACACCTCCCACGGGATCAATGTAACTCGTAGGAACTGATTGCACAGACACGGGACCCTCATTTGAGAATACGACTATAATTTGAATATTTCTAGACTTGAGCTTAAAAATATGGTGTTAGTGGGTGAAAACCCAAAATAGCCCCAAACGGTCCCGTGCGTGGCACCAACATCTCCCACAGGTCCAATGTAACTCGTAGGAACTGACCGCGTGATCACGAGACCCCCGGTTTGGGACTATAACGATAATTTGTATAATTCTAGACTTAGGCAGAACATGGCGTTAGTGGGGAAAAATCTGAAACATCCTCCGAACGGCCCCGTGGGGGGCACCAACACCTACCGCGGGATCAATGTAACTCGTAGGAACTGGCCGCGCGATCACGGCACTCCCAATTTGAGAATACAACGATAATTGAAAAATATGAGGACTTATGCATAAAAACATGGCGTTAGAAGGTGAACACCCAAAACAGCCCCCGAACGGCCCCGTTGGAGGCCCCAACACCTCCCACGGGACCAATGTAACTCGTAGGAACTTACTGTGCAGCCACGGGACTCCTGGTTTGAGAATACAATGGTAATTTGAATATTTATATACTTGGGGTTAAAAACTTGGCGTTAGTGGGTCAAAACCCGAAAGAGCCCCCGAACGGCCCCGTGGATGGCACCAACACCTCCCACGGGATAAATGTAACTCTTAGAAACTAACCACGCAGTCACGGGACCCCCTATTTGAGAATACGACGATAATTTACATATTTCAAGACTTAGGCTTAAAAACATGGCGTTAGTGTGTGAAAAGCTGAAACAGCCCTGGAACGGCCCCGTGAGTGGCACCAACACTTCGCATGGGACCAATTTAACTCGTATGAACTGACCGCGTGCGATCACGGGACATTCGGTTTGAGAATATGATGATAATTTGTATAATTCTAGACTTAGGCAAAACATGGCGTTAGTGGGGGGAAACCCGAAACAGCCCCCGAATGGCCCTGTGGGAGGCACCTGCACCTCCCATGGGACCAATGTAATTCATAGGAACTGACCGCATGATCACGGGACTCCCGATTTGAGAATACGACGATAATTGAAAAATATCAGGACTTAGGCTTAAAAACATGGCGTTAGAGGGTGAAAACCCAAAATAGCCCCCGAACGGCCCCGTGGGAGGCACCAACACCTCCCACGGGACAATTGTAACTCGTAGGAACTGACTACGCATCCACGGGATTCCCAGTTTGAGAATACGAGGCTAATTTGAATATTTCTATACATGGGTTTAAAAACATGGCGTTAGTGGGTGAAAATCCCAAATAACCCCCGAACGACCCCGTGGGTGGCACCAACACCTCCCACGGGACCAACCTAACTCATCGGAACTGACCACAAACCCACAGGACTCCCGGGTTGAGAAAACGACTACAATTTGCATATTTCTAGACTTAGGCTCAAAAATATGGTGTTAGTCGGTGAAAAGCCGAAACAGCCCGTGAACAACCCCGTGAGTGGCACCAACACCTCGCAGCGGACCAATGTAACTCGTAGGAACTGATCGCGCGATCACGGGACCCCTGATTTGATAATACGACGATAATTTGCATTAGTATAGACTTAGGTAAAACATGGCATTAGTGGGGGCAAACCCGAAATAGCCATTGAATTCCCCCGTGGGAGGCACCAACACCTCCTACAGGACCACTGTAACTCATAGGAACTGACCGCGCGATCACCGGACTCCCTGTTTTAGAATACGATGATAATTGAAAAATATCAGGACTTATGCTTAAAAACATGGCGTTAGAGGGAGAAAACCCAATACAGCCCCCGAATGGCCCCGAATGGCCCCGTGTGAGGCACCAACACCTCCCACGGGACCAACGTAACTCGTAGGAACTAACCGCGCATCAATGGGACTCTCGGTTTGAGAATACGATGGTAATTGTAATATTTCTAGACTTGAGCTTAAAAACATGACTTCAGTGGGTGAAAACCCAAAACAATCCCCAAACGGTCTCGTGGGTGGCACCAACACCTCCCACGAGACCAATGTAACTCGTAGGAACTGAACACACACAACCACGGGACTCTCGGTTTGAGAATACGATGATAATTTTCATATTTCTAAACATAGGCTTAAAAACATGGCGGTAGAGGGTGAAAAGCCGAAACAACCCCCGAACGGCCCCGTGAGTGGCACCAACACCTCGCACGGGACCAATGTAACTCGTAGGTGTGGTGACAATTATCATTCAACACAAAGAGATAAGAGAAGCACAATCACCAAGCGGAATGAGGAATACAAAATGCCAATCACACAACAAGAGACGTACGTGGTTCAGAAAAAATGCCTACGTCCGCGGTGGTGCAGTCAGTATTATTTCTATATACTCCAGAGAGGGATTACAGAGAATACAGTGCGTGTCCTTTGCCCCGGACCTAGGGTTTGTTATATACATGTCCATTTTCAGGGAGTGGGGGTGTTGGACTCCCCCACGTTTTACATCTTCTCCTAAAACCCCTCTTAACGAGAACATTGGAGAAGACTAAATCATAACCAATTAAGATATGGAGGGTCTGGACTTTGGGCTGTTACAATTGCCCTACTCGTCTAGGCCCATCATTCTAATTTTGGGTACCCATAGTAGGAACTGACCAAACGATCACGGGACACCCAGTTTGAGAATACGATGATAATTTGCATAATTCTAGACTTAGGCAAAACATGGCGTTAGTGGGGCAGAACCCGAAATAGCCCCTGAACGGCCATGTGGGAGGCACCAACACCTCCCACGGGACCAATGTAACTCGTAGGAACTGACCGTGCGATCACGGGAGTCCCGATTTGAGAATACGACGATAATTGAAAAATATGAGGAGTTAGGCTTAAAAATATGGTATTAGAAGGTGAACACCGAAAACAACACCCGAACGGCCCCGTGGAAAGCACCAACACCTCCTACGGGACCAATGTAACTCATCGTAACTGACCGCGTAGCCACGGACTCTCAGTTTGAGAATACGACGGTAATTTGAATATTTCTAGACATGGCCTTAAAAACATGGCATTAGTGGGTGAAAACCCAAAATATCCCTCGAACGGCCCCGTGGGTGGCACCAACACCACCCACGGGACCAACCTAACTCATAGGAACTGACCACACAGCAACGGGACTCCTGGTTTGAGAATACGGCGATAATTTTCATATGTCTAGACTTAGGCTTAAAAATATGGCATTAGTGGGTGATAAGCCGAAACATCCCGTGAACGGTCACGTGAGTGGCAGTAACACCTCTCACCGGACTAATGTAACTCTTAGGAACTGACCACGCGATCATGAGACCCCCAGTTTGAGAATACAATTATAATTTGGATAAATCTAGACTTGATCTTAAAAATATGGCATTGGTGGGTGAAAACCCGAAATAACCCCTAAACAGCCCCGTGGGTGGCACCAACACCTCCTAAGGGACCAATGTAACTCGAAGGAAGTGACCACGCAGCCACGAGACTCCCGGTTTGAGAATACAATGATAATTTCCATATTTACAAACTTAGGCTTAAAAACATTGCGTTAGTGGGTGAAAAGTCGAAACAACCCCCAAACAGCCCCCTGAGTGGCACCAACACCACGTACAGGACCAACCGTTTGGGTTATATAGGCTCCAAATTTACATGGCATAATAAGAGGGCTGTAGAGAATAGCATTTGGTGTAGGATAGATAGAATATTAATAAATCAAGGTTGTTTGGATTTGAATGTGAATTGGAATGTGAATCACCTCAATAGGACTATGTCAGATCATTCTCCTCTCTTTCTTACATGTCAGCATCAAAATTTTAATGTTTCTAACAACTTCAAGTTTTTAAATTTCTGGACAAAAAAGAAGGAATTTGTGGAGTTGTTGGAAAAGACATGGGAGGAAGTAGACTGTCCCAATCCAATAGTAGGTCTCTCCCTCAAACTTAAACAAGTGAGAAGAAAATTGAGTACATGGAGCAAAGTCATATATGGGGATATATTTCAAGAAGCTAGAAATGCGGAGGACGCTCTCCTAGCTGCTGAGACTACTTATGAGCAGGATCATACTAAAGAGAAAAGGGAGGTTCTTCAATAAGATATTGCCATCTATAATAAGAACCTGAAAATATAAGAAGAATTTTGGAGCCAAAAAGAAAATGAGAAATGGTGTGCTAAATGTGACAAAAACACTGCTTATTTTCATAGAATGGTGAAAGGAAAATAGAAGACAATGAATATTCAGAAGATAAAGAATATGGAAGGTGTTTGGGTGGATTCTATAGATGATATTAAAGTTGCAGCTCTAGATTTTTATTCTAATCAATTTCAATCTTATGAAGGGGTGGAATCTAGTAGTCAGTCCTTAATTTTGGATGCTATTACAACTCTGATCAGTGCACAAATGAGCTCAGCTCTAACCAAGCGGCCAACGATGGAAGAAGTGGAGACATCAGTAAAGGGATTGAATCCTAAGAGTAGCCCTAGTGTGGATGGCTTCAATGGCCAATTCTTTCACTACTTTTGGAAGGTTATTAAGGAAGATATTCTGAAAGCACTGATGTACATTTTTACAGGTAACACTCTCCCAAAGATGTGTACCACCACTAGAATAGCTCTAATTCCTAAGATAGAGCATCCTTAGTCATTTAATGATTTCAGGCATATAAGTATGCAGAATTTTATAAATAAGATTTTTTCCAGAATCTTAAATGATAGAATCTCTTCTATCCTGCCATCTATCATATCCCCAATACAATCAACTTTTATCAAATGCAGGTCTATAACTGAAAAAGTGTTGCTTGCTCAAGAATGTATGTCCATAATTAATTCAAAATTTTTTGGAGGAAATGTTATTATGAAGGTTAATATGACAAAGGCATATGATAGATGTAATACCCCGTATTTTTATAACTTTTAAATTATGGGATTAATTAAATTTAATTGAGATAAATTAATTTAATTTTAATCTAAGGCCATGTTTTTGAATTATGGGGGAGATTTGAGATTTTATATATGTTTTTATTTGACTTTATGTTTATCTCATTTCAAACTCGATATGTCACGAAGGTATTTGCTTTATCTCATGTGTGCAGGTACAAAGTTAGAAATTAGTGGATTGCACACCCTGATGAGAACAACTTTGAGGTTTGAAATTTTTTGAAGATTGAAAAAGTTTGAAGACATGTCATTTACCTTTTCAGTGTTGGGTTCATGAGAGGGTAGATTTGAATAGGTCATATTTTGATTGATAATTCGAATATTTTTATTTTGTACCGGCATAGACATAGGGGGATATTTGTAAGGAAATTTTTATCCGTTATCAATTTATATGTCGTATACCCGTACACCTTGGAAGAAGATCATATTCACATCAAGACGGATCTGAATAGTCAAGGTTCTTCAACTAAGAGTCTTCGCAAGGTTAACTTTGGTAAGGTTACGTTTTAGAGTACCTTAACAATGCACTTAGAGTATTGGAATTATTTTTCATAAAATATTTTCTAAGTGTTGGAGTGGAGCTTTAAAAGTTTTTATTAAATTTTTTTTGAATTCATATTATCTAAAGATTTTGTTCTCGGACACCTTTCCTTAGAAAAATCATAACTAATTCATAAAAAAATAGAAAAATATGAAACTAATGGCCACGTGTTTGTATCAAAATTATCTACCATCATGGCCTAAAATGATAGGTCGTTCAAATAAGATAGGATCATGTTCGAATGAGATAGCATCTCGTTCAAACGACATCATATGTCGTTCAAACGAAAATAGTTTTTTTCTGACACGTCACCGCCTTGATTTTTAGTATTTAAAGGGTGTCGGACTACTGGATTTCATGTGGAGAAACACTGATTTTAAATAGAATATGATTTTGAGTGTTTTACTTTATTCTCCAACCTTTTGAGAGTTCAATCTCTTATTTTTCAATTCACGAAACATCCCAATATTTATTGAATTATTTTGGAACCCTAGAACAGATCTTTGTTATTGTTCAACTCTTTGTAGAGAGGATAAATCAACACCGGACTGAGGTCATTAGGGAAGTGCTGCAGTATTCATGGGTTGAAGATAGGACTGCAGTTCTTGTGGAGCTTCTGGGGTTGTTCCATTGGTGACGACATCGACCGAAACATGCGGGTATTCGTATGTCACTTGTATTTTCATTATAATCCGATTGTAAACGGTTATTTTAAAATTATAGTGGAAATAAAAAGCTTTTGATCTTCAGGAATTTTTCCTGAAATTTGGTTTCCTTTGCATGCTTATTACATTATCATTTCATATCAATTAGATGCATGTGTTAAAACTGAATTAAAACTTGGGTTTCATTAAAACTGGTTTGGTTAGCAGACAATTAAAATTAATTTATTTCAGAAGTCGCATTTATTCCGCTATAGCACTCTCTAAAAGAGTTCAATAAGTGTTAATGACTAAAACAATCAAGAAGTTAGTGTGTATGACTTAATAATTTACTTTTATTTTTTTAAATCAACATTTGTTTAATGGAGAAAAAGACGAGTTTGGAAATAAAGGGGTAAAATGGCTATTTTACGTAAAGTAGAAGAATAAAAATCTTCAAAAAGGTGTTACAAAAATGGTCCCAAATGAAATTAATTTTTGGAGTAAAATCAATTCAAGTATGTAAAGGACAGGCAATGGTGATTTTCAAAGTATAACACGAGGTGGGTTAAAACCCCTGAGTTTTGGCTTCGGTCGGTAAAAGGGGAATAATATGAAAATTTGAAAATGTTAAAACACATTAATATGGACTTGGATGAGACTGGTAAAGAATTAAGCAGGGCTTAGAGTCCTAGGGTGAAAGACCTAAAATACTAGCCAGAGCATATGGTAGCGTAGCCGGCGGTGTGGATCCTATTAAAGTACGCGGTTATTTGGAGGATTCCGATAAAAGATAATGATAAAAGTGGATTATGTAAAAAAATTGGGTTGTGTGGTAAATACAAGAAAAGACAGCCTAACTTGAAATGAAATTAATAAATGTTTTGGTTAAAAGATAATGTGCACAATTAATAAAAGAAATTGGCTAACGTCCATGTAAAATTAAAATAATGGTAAAGTGAAGTGATCAAATAGGTAATTAGGCAACCTAAGGACGTTTTAACCCGTAATTAACACAAGTGTGTTCTTTTGAAGGCTTTTAAATGGAAAAAAAAGTAATTTCTAACATGGAGAATGCGTGTGCTGAAATGTCATTTTCAAGGAAAATACTAAGGTTAATTCAGTGTGAGTAAATGGGTGATTTCGACAAAAGAATTATTCTCTTTAAAGAAATGGTATTTTGTTTAAGTATTTAACACAGTGTGTTAAATCGGGAAATCTAGTAAGTTAAACAAAAAGGTTCTCTTCATAGAATTAATGTGATTTAACCGGGACAAGTAATATATTTTTAATAAAAACAGTTTCATGCAATTGTGTGTATATATATATATATATA
Organism: Sambucus nigra; assembly: GCA_949130495.1. Classification (NCBI taxonomy): domain Eukaryota; kingdom Viridiplantae; phylum Streptophyta; class Magnoliopsida; order Dipsacales; family Adoxaceae; genus Sambucus; species Sambucus nigra. Next base: position 258,608,730 of record OX422224.1, read on the forward strand.
TATATATATATATATATATATATATATATGAGATAATTCATGTGGAAGTAGGCATAACGTGTTCTCCCTTTCGATTCTATATTTTATTGTTGTATTTCCCACTGGGCATTCCACTCATTATCTTTCCATTATTACGGCATGTTGTGCGTGATTTCGTACTTTGAGAGCATTATGGAGGTAAGTATTCTTTTAATTTTACGTTAGTAGTTCTGAAGGCTTAGATTCCGAGGATGCTTCTCATGGGTCCCACGTGTATCTTGATATAGATTTGAATCACATGCTAAACAAGTGAAATGTTAATGAAATAAAATTGGACTAGTAACATTATTTAAGTTGTCTTATTTCACTTCACACCTAACATTCTGGTCAGATCGGGTTGACCACCGGTAAACCACAAATTCTGGTTGGGTGTTTTAAATGGTATAAGAGCCCTAGGTTTAAGGTTCCTTGCAAGAGTGATGTGGTGATATCGATAATGGATCTTCTGACATTGGTGTTGGTCACGCTAGACAGGTGATGGCTTTGGCTCATGTTCTCGACGATGTACTTAAGGAGATTAGCACAGCGGGAAATTTATTACCATGTATCAAGTGGCCAAGGTTGTTGATATTAATATTTCTCAATGCTTCTGATGTAAACATGTTAGTAGATTGGAAGTGTCTGCAGAGGCCATTATTGGCAACACCGTGTTATCTAGTTTGAGGTGCTTTGTGGAATCCCTGGATGATATGAGAGGCATATTAAGATGTTGCTAAAGGTAAATAACACCCATAGAATTAAAGATGTTAGTTTTTTAAATCCAACTGTAGGACTAGGTTATTAAAGTGGCATGTCGAAGTGGTGTTAATTTTGTGATAAGGATGCATTAGATTGCTTGGTTAAGAAGAGATGGGTGATTAAGAGTGGTGATGTGATTAGGTGAACTTAATCCTTTGTGTATCGTCATATCGTGGTTATTTGACAATTCAGTAGGCATGTAGACCCGTGTTGGTCATTATTTGAGGATGTTTACTTGGTCCTTAGTTGACAGAATACTAGCATTGTAGATGAGTGCCTTAGTAATTTTCGATTGATGGGTGTGTATCGTAAGCTATGATAAGAGTTACGATCCATTGGCGCTATGTGTGTCATACGTATAATCATAGTGATTTAGGCGACATAGGAGTAAACCCTACGTAGCTTTATATGATGTGATTTTAGAGAATATGATGAGACATTTGAGGAATAGTTTTCATGTGACATCGGTAGTTTGAACATAGAGGCTTATAGGTTGTACACGTCATCCTATATCTTTCAAGAATCCATAGTGACGTCATTTTGTGGTTTAATACATAGTATATTATAGTATTTTTTTCAAATGAAGTCCTTATAATGCCCTAATAAATTATTTCATATAGCGCCCTTGGGAATAGGAGTCGACTTATTGTGACTCCTTGAGTATAATTCACCATGTATAGAGACTTGTAGGCTGCTCGTCAGAATGAGGTATAGGAGTTCGTTCGAAGGAACGCGCAAAAAATATCTTATTTTATTTGATCTGATCCGAATCGTTAATATTTAACCTTTTGAAGGCAACTTCCTTATAAATAGAGATACAGGGAAATCGGTGGAGCGTACCTATTATGAGAGGATCATAGGTGACAAAATATTTTCATGTTTTTGGTGACTTTTACATTGAGGTATAATGGGTGTCCTTAGATACCCAACTAAATTCGATGGTATGGTGTGCAAATGTTGTAATTATGGTTGTATTTAGGGTCGTGTGATTATATCAGGTTATTCATAAAGTTCAAAGGAGTCATATGTATAGTCCTTGGTGATGTAATCTATTTTGTTATAAATAGGTTTTGCAACCTTCTAGGAGAAATTTGAGACTAGTGTCATTATTGGGCATGATACTCGTTTGTCATAAAATGACTAGTGTCGAAAGTTTTGTACTTCATTTTTATGAGAAGTAGGAAATGGATTGGAGACTTAGATTTATGATGTCAATATAAGGACTTGAGGATATCACCCCATATGGGATATCAAAGTATGATTAGAGTATCGACATATGTCAAAATTTTATGTTAGAATATCCATAGTAGGGAAAATATTAGCTCATGGCACATTCTGCCAGACTTATACGGATTAGGAGGTGTAGACATGTGTAGTAGTCATTATTCTTATAGCGCTAATAACGACTGCCCCGTTGATTTAATTGGATAGAATTTAGAAATAGGCGCAGTGACGACCCTGTAACAATGGTGGCTATTATGAGGTGAGTGTTTTGCCTAGTTGGGCATTACCTAAGAAGATGTTAGGATATTATCACCGCATGATACGGTAGACAGTAATCGAGGTGTGTCATGTTTCTCACTAAGTCAAACAGGATGGAGAGTTAAACATTGTCAGTATTTTAAGGATATATGGAGGAAGCCATATTCCTAAGGAGGGAATTCTTATGTTTGACTTCTCAAAGGACAATAGTTCATGTTTTGTGTTCTTCTCGCATTGATGAACGGTTTGTGATTATATCCTTCAAGATTGTTGTCTTGGGCCTGGGTATATGGATAGGTTAAATAAGGACGTCTAGGAAGATTCGTAGACTTCCAAACATATGACGTAGGTTGGGAATTTGTGAACCATTGTTCATTGCATACAAATGGGATTTTCTCGAAATAGTTGTTCATTCATTCCGATTTGTTGTTTTCCCCTAATTCTGGTAGCATGGGATTATATCGTGTTGCTGTTATGGCAAGGTTTAGCTCAATGGGAGTGATGTTGGACCTAGCATCATCAATTCATCCCTGTAGCTGCGTGAGCACTAATTAAAGTATCCTTTGCTTTTGCATCAGTTTTATGTACGTCCTGCTACCCGTTCTTCCACATGGTTTGCTCATATTATCTGCTTTCCTTAGGATTAGCAATCTTATGGATCGGTTGGCATGACGATGAAACAACCTAATTGTACTATAAATGACCAAAGGGTACTTGCTAATGTTTATTAGGTTATATAAAAAACTCTATTAACTCTTTGATATAAAATCTATTAAAGTTTATAAATTAAAATATACTCACGCACACTAGTAAGTAAAAGTGGCGATGCTAGAAATAAAAATAATGCTCGTTAAGAATGAGATGAGATAAAGTGGAAAGGACACCATATTTGTTCTCGAGGAAACCACCCAAATTAAAAACTCCATGTCCTTTAGTCCCAAGACAACTCACACACCCAAGTCCACTATTAACAATATTTAAGTACAGATTACAGCAATACCAGTGTAAATGAAATAAATTGGCCAATACAATCCAGTACACCAAGGTACAAACTAAACAACCCCATAACAAACTGAATCTAACTAAACAACCCAAGTAGTGGTAACTTGGAACACACACAACTACACACTCAACACCAGAGTCCCCGTGAAGTTGTACACCACATAAATGAATAGTAATAAGATGAGATTGAATTAATCAATATAAAAAGAATGATTAACTACTAAGTCACAAGACACATGCAAGGTCTTCCTTAATAATTGATTTTTAAGTAAAGTTAATCCTAAAAATAATCCAATTGATGTAAATGACCACAAACATATTAGGAAATAAAATTCCAGAAATTGCATCACAGAAACTGAAATAAAATAACCTAACACCAAATAAAATATGAATAAATAAAATAAGATTTATGTTACAAATATCAAGTCCAAGTAAAATGATCAATAGATAAATCATGTAGCACTTAGCTCATATAAGTTAAGACTGATAAAGAAAATAAAAGAATAATAAAGAAATGATTTTAAAGCTCAGACACTTATTAAATCCAAATAAGATAAAAATAGCACATAAAGAAAAGTGTTCAATTTAGAGGATGTTCACAAGGTGTGAATAAAAACAAATTAATCTTAATCTAAAAAAATAATTTTAAATCATATTTAAAATAACAGATATTTTAAATAGGAAAAATTATGTGACAGAAAAAAAAAACTCAGTCAAGTTTTTAAGAAAAATATGTTAAGTCCAGTTTTAACAAGTAAACACATACACACTCAGTTAGGTAAAAAATCTCAATAACAAACACCCAATAATAATACTTAGATCTAAAAGTGCAAAATAATTTCAGTCTAAAGATTTTTAGTCCAATAGTAAATAAATCAAATAGATCTAAAGCATACCTTAACCGAGTTCTTCTATTGGAAGCGAATTTTTGCATAAATTTTGACTAAAATCACACGTGATAGCGTGATATTGGTCGGTTTCCTTATCCCACTGGCGTGAACCCCACAAACTAACCAATAGAAACCGTCCACCTAATTCGGTATCTCCAAATTCGATAAAAAAATTTATTCCAATAGCATTTTTCTACCTTAACCAGTATTAAATATGAAAGATATAAACTAGATTAAGATTGCCCAACACACCTAAACAGATTTTATAAAAAAAAAATGAGTCTTCTTAACATAAGCAAGGTTAAAAAAATCCGATCTAAACATGCAACCCAATAAAATTAATTTTTCAGCTTTTTAAAAAAATTTGTTCGTTCTACTAAAGCAAGTCCAATCAGTTTAGGAACACAAGTATAAATAGCCAACTGATTTTGATACAAAAAACAGTAGATCAAATTTTTAGTTAACTCAAACAAAAGGATTTTATCAACACACCACTTGGATCTGATAAAATAAGATTAACAAAGTATGGTTAAGAATATGTTTTCTTTAACAGTTAAACCGAGAGGAAGCACTGGTATGTTTAACACAAAAGAAATTTAACATGATTTAATAGAACTAAAGTGTAGATACCTTTTGTTAACAAAATATAAGCCTTTTCGTTAGAAAACAACCAACCACAAACAATTTTTATGCCAAACCACACCTACATCTGATTATAAGAGTAAAACACAACACGTTTTGTCAGAACAAAAAAAATACTCTCGATCGATTTTAAGCATGCAACCCATATTTTGTTTTAAACAACAAGACAAGATCTTGTTTAACAGGTCTAACACAAAAAAAAAATATATTTATAAAAGAATATATATGCGTACAATATAAACTGTATGTATGTAAAATCATTCTTAAGAACGCCTTAATATTAATCATGAACACATTAATATGATTAAATTTTAGCATACAATTATTCTTAATAAAAGGATCTTAAATCATGTTTTCACAAAATACATCTAAACCATATAAAATAAGACTTACCTTGATCCAATGCATTAATCTATCTTGTTGTAGAAATCACTTTTAATCATCTTGATTAATTTCTCCATCAATCTCCCTTTTGCAAAAATTGCACTCAAATGGAATATCGAAATTTCCCTCCCACCTCAGAACGAGTGTATTATGAGATAACCCCAGATGGTATAGGTCTCCTCTATTTATAAAGGGGAAAGGGTCAAAATCCTAGTCAAGTTGGGACTCTATTTCAAGTCTCCCACTAATGACACTAACCATCATGTGACTAAGGGATAAGATTGACCCAATCCTTTATTATTTGTATTTATCACATGCCTAATTAATTATCTGATATTTATCAAGACCACATAAATGAGAAATTCATAATTTTTGAATTTAATAAAATTGAAATTAAAAAATAATTTCGGACTTAATTTTTAATTTCCAACAATGTATATATATTACAATATGTATATATAACAGTATATATGAATATCTATATAATAAGAGAGAGAGAGGTGTTTGAATAGTGCCAACAAATTAACAGTTGCGATCGAATTTTTTGGGACGATCTAAGGGTTTCAGATTGTGCTATGTCACCATTTACCAACTGTGACATGGCAAATGAGAGAAAACACCTTTGAATCCCAAACCCTCCCTCGTTCATTCACTTTCGTCTCTCTCATTAATTCTTTCTTCCCCTTTCAATACAAACCCTCCTAACCCTAACCATACCCGTCGCTGCCCTCCATGGCCGCCCTCCACCGCTGACCTCCACCGCCAGGTAGTCACTTTCATCTCTCTCATTTTTTTGTACATTTTAATGTTTGAACCCAAGTTATTGCCCTCCTCCTTCCAGGACGCCATCTTAAGGTAATCTTCTTCTTACTCTCTTGCGCACACACAACCACACACCATCATCTACCTCTTCCTCTCCCTCTAGCCCTCTTATACATGCAGACATGCACAAAAACTACAGATCTGAAGATCTTGACCTTCGATTCGTCACACAATGTAATGATATTAAGGGTTTGGTTTATTTCTTATATATATCTGACAATATGGTATGATTTCTAGGGCTTTTTGACAAATTTTTTGTTTAAGTATTTTCCAAATCTAATTTGTTTTTTTTTTTTTTTGTAGGTCTACATTTTTTATGGTTTTATTGAAACTCCATGATTTTATTTTTGGTATACATTTATTTGCAGATCAAATTATTTTTGGATTTATATAAACTCTTATGGTTTTATTTCTTCTAATCAGGTATACGCTCTCCATTTGAGTGATTGAAACTCTACGGCTTTATTTTTTATTCAAATAAGCTTTTTGCAAATCTAATTTCTCTTTATGTTTTGGTATTTATTATTTTTATTGAAACTCTTGTGTGTTTTGCATGATCTACAAAATGATGACCATGGCCTATTTTTGTTTGTTTTAGAATGATATTGTGTTGAAGTGCCCCATCATTTTAAAGTGATACTGTGTTGAACTGCCCCACAGATTGAATATGCTATTGATTATTATTTTATTTCAGTTTTGATTGGTGTGAATTTCATTTGACAAAATTATTGTCTGTAATTTTGGCACATATGAGGATTTAATTTGGTTCTGATGTTTGCCGAGAGGTTGTGATTTTTTTAACCGATTAACATTTGGTTCGTGCCCATGAATTAAAGCACTAGGAAAATAACTGCTCAATGTTGCAAACTTCTCAGCAACCTCATATCAGTGGCATATCTGATTGGAAGGGTACCTATGCTAGACAACCATAGTGAAATGTCTAAAGGTACTTATTTCGTGATGTGTGTTTATTTTGTAGGTTCAATATGTTATGATGTGTGTTTATTTTGTCTTGAAAGTTACATCTGCAAGTTTATTATTATTGGACTGCAAGTTTATTACTAAGAGACAACATGGAGGTGAGGTGAGGTGTGTTTATATATAGGTGTTCAAATGTTCATTAGACGAGGGCTGTAAACAAGGCAAACTTAGTCATTATGGAAACGTTGAGATGAGTCCTTTTGTTGGTGTCTTGAATTATGGACAGTTATTTAATTGAAATTAGGGAAGTGTAATGGAACAATGAGACTAACTATTAAATAAAACATTGAACAATGATTATTTGAAGTCGCAAAAGCGTTTAGACTAGAGGCTGGGGGGAGTATGCCTATTCCGCCCGCAAGAGAATTCAATCCGCTTACAAATTGATGTCGAGAGAATGTGCATGTCATCTCCCTTCATTGATCAATTTGTGGATGCAGTGAAACAAACCACTCTTTATAATAGGTGTTGGGTAATACTTCAAATTTCTTTTGGATAACATGCTTTTTAACATACTTCATATTGCTTATGTACTAATCAGTAATTGTAATCTACTAAGACAAGGAAATAGATCAGTTGAAAATGAATATTCATGAATGAAGGAGGGTGTAACAAGTGTTCCAGCGGTACTATTTCAGATTTCCCAAAAACATTTATGTCATTTTTAGGTACTGTTTGGGATTTCGTAAAAACATTTCTAACCGTTTACTTAATTTCGATCGTTTTAAGGTATTGTTCGGACATTACGAATTAAAGTTACTCGAATATTTATTTTTGGGTTGTTAAGGTCCTGTTCGAACATTGCGAATTCAATCAATGATTTGTTCTGTTAAATTATTTGTTTATTTGTAAATTATTGTACCAAATTATTTATTTATTTGTTTGTAAATTATGGTTCCAAAATAATTTAAAAAGTTCTAATTGGATTTCTTCAGGTATATGAAGATCAATCAGGTAAGTTAATAAGCAAGTAGAAGAATATCATTTATATAGGATTCAAAGCCAATCCTCATTTGATTAAGGCAGTAGAAGACACTAGTGGCTTTAAACACGAAAAAACTCCTATAAAATACTTGGGAGTCCCTTTATTTAAAGGTGTTCCGAACAAATAAGGTGTTGCGAGGGTTTCGATTTTGAGTTATAGGGCATATTATTTGGACATATCGTTTATTGGATTAATAGATTGAAAGAAGATGGGAGAGAGAAAGGTGTTGAACAAGTACTACCCGCCGAACTTCGATCGACTTAGATAATGCGAAGATACCTCGGAGGAAACAACCCAAAAATCAACAAATTAAAGTGAGGGCATATTATGATTTCAGGATCTTTTGTACATGAATGTATTTTTTCTCACATGTACCTCTAAACAATTCATTTACTTTTCTCGATCTGAACTTGGGGTTCCCCGTGTATTTTTTCTTATATTTTCTTTTATTGTGTAGGTTTCTTATAATAAGACCTCTATAAGAAGTAGAAGCTTACATGGATGTGATGTTGTATGAGTAAGACATATTCTGTAGCAGCTTGGGACTGATGACCAAGCTTAAATCGAAGGTATGCCTTCGTATACTAATTTTTCTTATATTTTCTTTTAGGTATTTTTGTAGATCTAATTTTTGTGTGTGTTTTGATGTTTATGTTTTTCTTGTCTGATTGAGGTATACATTATCTCCCTCTAATTGGAACTTTGTGTTTTTATTTTTGGTCCAAACTAACTTTTTAAAGATCTATTTTTGTTTGGTTTTGATGTTTATTTTTTTCCGATTCAAGCCTAATTAGGTATGGGGCCATTCTCTCACACCGCCGCCCTAGAGGTAATCTCCATCTCTCTTACACACACATAAAATCACACCATCAGATGTGGTTATTTCATGGGTGCGATGTTTGTCTGATGTTTGTCTGTGTTTGCTCCATAAACTAATGTATGGATTGTGTTCATGTGATTGCAAGCTTCCATGTGATTGAGTTCATGTGATTGTAAGATTCACTGTTATGAGTATTAGTTAGAATGTTAGTTTTTATTCATATCGTTATTGGAGTTTAAATTTTTCAACGTCTTTTGATATGATGGTTCATGGACTTTATTATTGTGTGGTATTTCAGGCGTAGGGATTCCACTCTGCTTTTTTAATGCTTGGGTTGACTATGGTAATGGCCAAATCTATCTCCGAGGCTTTAATATTTTCTTTCATATATGATGTTTAATTATGAAGTATGTTTGCATTCTTGAATGATTAGTTTCAAGGCTCTAGATTTAAGTGTACTCCAACTTTCACATTTAAGTTCTCACTAGCTCATTCAGTTTTCACTATATAGTGAAACTATGTATTGCATAAATTTTTAATATAGCAAATACATGAGTTACTAAAAAAATTGCGCTTTCTCTATATTATGTATCACGACGATTGAAGATTTTTATTAACTCAGGGTAGGAATCAATCACCGTGGTCTTTTTAGTAACTTCGTTTTTAATTAAACTCATCGTGGTCTTTTTAGTTTCTAATGGATGGTCATATTTAAATAAGAACTCACCTCAATTTCCAAGTGTACCAGATGTAGACCTAAATTCATTGGATAAATATATATTGTGATCTATATTCAAGTCTACCATATGTAGTATTTGTGTTGTATGTTGTGTTCATATTGGTTATTTTGAGGTTTTGTATCGTGTTGAGTTTCTCTTTTTTTATTCTAGGCTCAAATGAAATTAATGCGAGTCCATGGATGTTTGATTGTGTAAAAGTGTGAGTACACAAGTTAGTTCTGCACTATCTGATACTTGGATGAATTAATCCCATGTTCATAGGTAGAAAGGATCATTTTTATCCTATATGATGGATGAATTTATCCTATCAGATATTGTCATATCTGATATTGTCATTTTTATCCTATGTTCTAATGGATGAACTTAAAACTATCTGATATGATATGAGTTTTTAATGGTCAAGATCTCATTTATAAAAGTAATAACTGGAAGATTTATAACCACTTCTTCACTCGCAGGTGGAACCCTTGGGGCTACAGGACCATCCTCCAAAATCAGTGGCACAACATCATCAAGTCTATCTACCATCTCTTGGAGTAGATTAGCCGCAGCATCTCCTAATGTGTCATTTTCTTGAGAAAATTCAAATGGAAACATATTCTTGATATATATAACTCTATTAAGCATAGACACCAGAATCCTGAATGGGTCGATACAAGCATTTGAGCAGATATCTCAGTCTCAAGCTACAATTATTGTTAAAAGGTTATGGTTCAAGTTTAGATATTAATTTATTCACTTATTCAGTCTGGTGTTTGAAAGTAAGATAGAGATACCCCACTAGGTTTGATTTTTAAACCTTTCAATGAGTTTGGGCAACTATTGGTTGAATTTATTTTTTATTTCGATGGTTTTATAAATTAGTATATTTTTTGGTGTTAGGCCATCTTGGGAGAAGGGTTATGTGGTTGAAACTTTGCGTTGTCATCTTGGGAGCAGGATTATGTGGTTGAAATTTTGCTTTTATGAACTTGGCATGTATCCTATAATCATCTTTGCTCCATTTATTATCATCATCCATTGTTAAGTTGAGTTTAATACTTATTTGTTTTTATTTGAAGGAGATGAACGACTTCGTTTGGGAGCTCGGGTTTAAGAGTCAAGTTCTGAATTCGTTCGACTTGGGAAACCCTAAGAGAATAGCTACTTTAAACCAACTTTATGTTGAGGCAGAGGCTCAGACTACTGCTACCGAGGCTATAGTGGCATCCCAGGAGGTGGGTGAGGTAGCTGAGGCTAAGGGCGAGAATAAAAATAATTAGGAGGGGGATACCTGTTTCAAATAATTTCTAAGAGTGTGCTATCTGTTTCAAGAGTGTGCTACCTGTTTCAAGATTGTGAAAATGATTAGGAGGGGGATACCTATTTCCAAGAGTGTGTTATTTGTTTCCAAGAGTGTGCTAGATGAATTTGATACCTATTTTGACATGCTGTATTACTATATAGTTTGACACTAAATCAGCTATAGTACTATGTACTCTGAGATGTTGTAGTACTATCTAATACAATATTACAACTGTAATACTATTATTTTCTTTAAATGCAAATAAAATAAGATTTATCTATTTCTATGCATGTAATATATCTCTTGGAAAAAGTACATACCCAATTTCGGCCTTTCTATGTATAATGTAAGGTTGTTTTATACTAAGAGAGGCTTATAACTGGATATAAAAACTATCGCTGAATTCTTCAGGCATCTCATCATTGTTGACTATAAGATTCCCCTAAATGAGTGACAATATGTGTGGCATGGATGCCTTGATCTCTGCAGAACAAATTGTTTTCAATATCAAAATTACATCATATTGAAAATTATGTTGGTTAAAAGTCCGTTTACTTCCGTAAATTTCGTCTATGAAGGGCAGACCTTTACATCGTTTCACACTTTTCAATTATTTTTAATCATACCTCAATTTCTCATCCTTGAACCTAATATTGAGTTTTTTATATTTGACCTGTAAAATAATTCGGGAGGCGTCTACATATTATCGGTGTAGTATGTATTCTCTGATTATGTTGTATTTCAGATTTGATTATACTGTGTTGGGTTCGTTATATTTTTTATATCTAAACTATTTGTGTGCCGCGATAGTTTTTATATCTAAACTATTTTAAAGTTGCAGGTATTAGTCCAATGTCTTCAAAACTCCTTTAAGCTCTACGGAATGTTCGGCTAAGCTGATCTTCGACCCCGTCGCCATGCGCTGAAGACGTCCGTAAAACTGACAAGAGTGATCTCTCTAATTTTAGACCTTATTAATGTAATAAAATTCAAAGTGGGTGATAGATTTAAGTCAAGAAGTTTTGCAGCAGTTTAATATTACAGGGGTTCAAATGTCATCTTTAACTAGGAGGCACGTTGAATGGGAGAGGCCATCACTAGGGAGAATGAGGCTTAGTATCTCAGCTTATCAAAATAATCAGTTTCATATAGAATTAGGGGCTATTTAAGGGATGCTCAAGGGATATTTATATGGGCTTCGTCAAATTACCACGCTACTGGATCATTAGTGAAAACTCGAGTAAAATTAATTGAAGGATTTAATTACTGCACTATCAAGAATTTTAAAAACATTGATTGGGATAAGGTTGATATTCTTTCTTGCTCTTTTAACATTCCATGGACGTTTAGTTCAAGGATCAAACATATCCAAGATAATATCAAGAAAAATCATATTCTCCTCAGTTGCTTCGCAAAAGAAAGGAATAAGGTTGATGTTCTTTTATTTTCTTATGGAGCTAATTCCAAAACTTCTTCATCTTTTATAAGCATAGAAGATCTCCCTAGATTCATTTAAGTGGATATTTTGCTAGATTCCTCTAAAATTCCTATCATTAGGAATGACTGATGTCGTTTTTTCTCTTCAATGTATTGCCTACTAGAGAGGGCTTTCTCTCTAATTATCAATAAATCCTTTTTATCTTCAGTGTGTGTTCCCTTACAATGTTAACATAAACTCAAATTAAAATAAGAAGTTTGAAATTGTTACATAATCTTCACTAAACTCAAATTAAAATAAGAAGTTTGAAATTGTTACATAATCTTCACTAAAGTTAATATAACTTTTCTTCCCTTGATTATTTATTTTTTTCACATTTTTTGTTGTCGTTGGATTTGGGATCAAGCTACCACTGGCATTTGCCCTCTCTATCCATGTATATGGGATTTCACTTAATGTCAGTACAGAATACATAGAAAGTGTGCATTATGTGAATTGTACTACGAGTTGATACAATACGTCTAATACACATTACTAACCTTCAGTCTGTGCATCTTTATCCTATATATTGTTAAAGGAGAACATTGTACGGTCGTGTTTGTACTGTTTTCTAATTATTTCATTGTTATTTTATTTTATTTTATGTTTTTTTGGTGTAGTGGTTAATCTAACAAATGGGCAAGTGCTTTAATGATATGAGAAAGAGAAAAAAAATTATATACATATGTTTTGAGTGTGTATTATCATGTGAGTTCATGATTTGTCTTAATGTGAGCATTAATTCAAGATTTCTCAATAAGCTATCCTTTTCATTAATGTTATATGTCGCGAACTAAGTACGATGTATGATTATGTCAATTACGTACACTTTCAAAAATTATCGACGTGCCTTCTGACACGAGCATACCCTAGATTGTGCATGTGGCGATGACACGATTGCACGACGATAAATTTGCACCCGTGGTATTCTCTTTTATAAAACTTTACAATGCCATGCATCACGAAATCACTTGTATCACGAAAGTCACTTGCTCTCCGTCTAGATTGTGCATGTGGCGATGACACGATTGTAAAAGCGACTTGCTGCGAATTTCTTATTTGTCCCAATGACATTATACGTGGTGTTAATAAAAATGTTCATCACAATAACAGTTCTCTATATATCCATGTCTGCATCTCGTCACTAAGGGGCAAAATGAATATATAGAATAAAATCATTAAGAATATTATAAGATCATAAGTCAGCCCTATTTGTGGACGTATTATAAAACATTTTTTCTTAAATTATTTGTGGCAAAATCTCATACATCATGGACAATGGAACATGATTCCACAATTGAAAACATCCCACAAATATTATACTCCTTTCGCCAAATGAAGCGTGAGGAAAGAAGCTTATTAACAAAAGTAAAAAATAAAAACATCTGAATGAATAACAAAAAAACCCTAATTGGCCACTTAAGTCACCCATAAAAACCAAATTTGCAACAAAATAAGACCTTTAGGTGCCCTCATGTATATTAAGACCATCAAAATGATGATACATAGATGATGTAAGAAATAACCAAAATGATGATGAAAAATATCAATACGGGTTTTGTAAATCCCTGAGTAACTCAATTCACTCTATGTTGAGTAAATCCCTGAGTTAAAACCCATGTAAAAAGAAAGAAACTTTAAAAATTAGTTATGAAGGAAACACAAAAATCAATCCACATATAAAGAAAGTGCCTTTAAATTAGTCATAAAAAAAACAGACCAAAACAATCCCAAGAAAAGAAGACATAAACGATAGTAAATTACCATCTGGAGATTTTTTCAAACACCAAGAAGGATTACAAAACAAAAAATCCATAATTAAAAAGGATTATTTTTCATCGATGACTCCTCTGTTTTGGAGAATATAGTACACCTCCATAATGAAAACAAAGCAAAAAAAATCGAGAATTAATTCATAAAGTTTGTAATACATAGTTTTCAATTTGCAGTGATGTTTTCTCTTTCAAGATCAAACCCAAGCATGATGTCTTCTCTTTCAAGATCCATGTAATACATGGTTTTCAATTTGATGTGATGACACCATATTTATCACCCACTCTCTGGCTTCAACTTCTGGTGTATAAACAATACTAACGATATGTGATTGGGATTCTCCATATATCCCCTCTGGCTTAAACTTCTGCTTTTCATATTCAAGTATGAGTTAATAAATATGTATGAATTATGATCTTCTATAAAAAACAAAACTCAAATACACGGGTGCACAAATGAGTTCTCAAATACCGAACAACATGGACCTGTACAGCAACACGAATCAAACAAAATGGATGCATATTTAAATGGAAGCAACACGCATCTTTTCTTTGCTTCTTCAGGACATGAAAGATTAGCACCTTTAACAAATTCAAAATTATCCAATAAATGATCTTACATGAAACCAATTGAGGGAGTTATGTGATATGTTCAATACTATTGTATACCTGCAACTTCAACAAAATTGAAAAGCAGAAAATGAAAAAGGAGTAAATATTTAACAACCTGCTGCTATAAAGCTCCATAAAAATGCAAATTTAAAACAAACCATATGCACTACTATATTATGCATTACATAATAAAATCAACCCACAATCTCAAGATTATTCTATCAAACATCTAGTCTGCACTCATAAGGTCCATGGTTGAAGTAATCATGACCCTTCTCATGAATAACCTAATCGATATTTAACTAACCATGTTGTTCTCTTTAACCAAACTATGAAACTATCAAATAAGAATAATGAGTTTTTGGTGATAGGTAAGGTAAAATTGTATCAAATAAATAAAATTAAATTTGTTTACCTCAAAACTTCATGATCTCTTCAACTTCAATCTCAATAATCTGCATCTGTCTGATAAAAGCCCAAAACGTATGTTAAATAAACTCCATTTTTGTGTTTCTGCCACTCACGGTGAAAGAACAATAACACCCATTTTGAATTCGATCTCACCCTATCTCCGCTCTGTTACCCCATCAACAAAATAAAAACTTTCAACGAAGCTGGAAAAATGTCAACTTATGACCGCAACTTCGCCAACACTCACAAAGATGAAGTAAGAAATAAACCCAAAATCAAGTACTGACACTATATGAAATAAAGGGAAGATATATTATATGAGAGAGAGTAAGTTTTTATTTCGACTTGAGAGAGAGTGAGAGAGTGGATTACCTCACCTGACGACCAAAGAGAAAAAAACAAAAACATATCGATTTTTAAGAACCAAACTAATTAGGAACCTAAAAATTCTGAAGAAGACAGATTGATTTTTCTTAGTTTTTCGAAACGTTTAACATCCATAAAAAAATTAAAAAATAAAAACCTATTTTTAATTTCTGAAGAATCCTCCAAACAGTATCATAGGAATACCTATGCAAAACCCATCTGCTAGATGCAATATCTTCAACTTGTTCAACTTGTTCATGTGGTTCTAAAAAAAGGTGAGGTTATATATATATATATATATATATATATATAATCCTTAATGAATATAAAACAACAGACGCAATCTCCAAATACTACCGGCAACAGACGCAACCGCCAAACTCAAAACAGGGGAGGAAATGAGAAAGAAAGTAACAAAATTTTAACATCCATAAAAAAATAAAAAATATTTTTTTTTCTGAAGAAACCTCCAAATACTACCGGCAACTGGAACAAAAAAAAACATTAAATCGGTTAGAAGTAAAAAACTAAAATAAAATAAATGAGAGAAAGATCCAAGCTGAGATCTGTCTTTTTTTTTTAATGGGTCTCTAGATATCAACCATAAAAAACTGAAAAAAACACATCAAAAGACAGGTCTGGAAAAACCGGATTTGAAAAAACCAAAGAAGTTCTGAGTTCCACAAAAGATGACTTTGAAAATACCCAAAAAATCAAAGAAGCACGGTAGATTTGGACGGATTTTAAAAAAACCCAAAAATTAAAAATCAATTGTTGGATGGGTTGTTTTTGGTTCACTCTTCCCGACTGTGCTTGTACACGTTCAGATTTGGTTTTGTTTTCCTCTTGGTGTGTGGTCCATGGTTTTGTCTATCCCATAGTTTTAAATAACGGTATCGAGTAACGTAACGGTTGCGGTATCGGTGTAACGGTATCGGGAGTATCGGACGTAATGTAACGGGAATCGGTTACCGCAAGCGTGAATTTTTTTTTACCATTCACAAATACCATAAACTAAAATGATACTTTTATTTTGACTCTATAATGTTGAATTTAATTAATATGTGGGTTCATTACATAGTATTAAAGAACATTAAAGCATTTTATTACTTAATTAAATACTAAAAACACATCATAAAAGCATTTTATTACTTAATCAAATACTAAAAATACATCACTCAATAACAACTTATAACATGCTTAAATTTAACAACTAACTTAAAGTCATTGCACAATTGTGAATCATTACCACCATACCACTAAACAAATATGATAATAAACTAAATTACATATATTACAAATGATTCCATGCTTTCACCACCAAAAAGAATGTCGTGGCGGGTCTCTAAGAATCTCCATATCATCATCATCATCATTATTAGCCCGTTCATGTGATTCATATCCAAAGTAATTAGAATGTGAAGTACTTGAATTAGATGAACCCATTCCAAAATTGCTACTTTCATTTGATGCCCCTTGTTGTGGAAAATAACCTTGAGGCACTGGCAGAACCATGTACCCATGTGGATAGTTCTCGGTAGATAAAATGGTATTATATGAAGGTTCAGGTGGATGAGGAGGATAATAATATGACCCGGTGGGTGGATAATAGTGTTGTGGTGGTGGAGGATAATATGAGAATTCAGGGGGATGGGGATACGTGGGTTGTGCTTGTGGGTTTCTTCTTTGTGCTTGTGGATTTCTTCTTTGTGCTTGTGGGTTTCTTCTTTCGTTTCCACGAACTCCAAGATCAAGTTCAACAAAACGGTCTTCTTTCGTGTCCCCCCCCCCCCCCGATGGTTGAAGATTTTGTCTATCCTCCAAATTGTCATCATCCCCCCGAATTCCATAACTTCCAGCTTCTCCTTGATACGGTGAGTAACTATCACCTGTTTCAGTAAATGATATATTTTTTTAGAAGTGTAATATAAGAATAATATAATATTATAAATAAAATTTAGACTGCAATATTTATTTACCTTCATATTGCACATCTCTACCAGCAAAACCACCTCCATAACTACCACCAGCACCACCTCCACAACTACCACTAGCACCACCTCCATAACTACCACTAGAAGTATCTCCATGAGTACCACTACTTGGTTGACTCAAGCCAACACCACCACTACCACCGCTACTAGTTCCACTACCAGAAGGAACTAAAGTAGCATGATCATTTTGGTCATTTTCATCAACATCCAACCATTAAGAATTGTCTTGACCGTCTAAAAGAGCTTCTTCCGTCTCTTCCAACCACGAAGACAGTGGGTCATCTTCGTCAAAAATGTAATCCAAGTTGATAGGATTAAAAGATTCCTCAATGTCTTGTTGGCTTCTTCTGGTCGCATTTCTGATCTTTAACCTCATATTATAGTATACAAAAACAAGTTTATTTAACTTTTGGGATTTTAAACGATTTCTTGTCTTTGTATGTATGAGGCTAAATGTACTCCAATTTCGTTCACAGTTGGAAGATGAACATGTTTGACACAATACTCTCACAGCAATTCGTTGAAGTTCTGGAGTCGATGTGCCATAATGAATCCACCATTCACCTACACATGATGAATACAATGATTTATTTATATTGTATACTGAGGTATAAAGTGAAATTGATAGTAAATAAATTCAGACATATTATTACCTGGATTTGTTCGTGACACTGCTGTTTGAGCTAATTCAGTTCCAAAAGAATCATATTTGTCGCGAAATAACAAAATCTGTAACATTTCATGAAATATGAAATACATTAGTGAAAAACCTTAACAAAATATAAATATATTCTCGACTTACTTGATTAATTGCCTTTATCTGATTGTCAATATCAGGTTCCAACCTCTGAATCACTTTTCTAAGCCCTACCATTGCGTCGGAAAGGCTTGTAAAATTATCACCGTATTGAAACTGAGGATTCAAGTAATACCCTAATATATTGACATAAGAATAATATATCAAATTTTTGAACAAATAAAACACAACTAATTTTTAACAAATAAAACACAACTAATTTTATACTCACCAGCTGCATGCAAGTCTTGATGTAATTGGAACTGCCATCGTTTGTCAATGATTTTATGAAAATCTATGTAATAGCGGCAATCTCTTTGAATTGCTTTTCTTGCCCTATCCATAGCTTCATAAATAAAACCCATGGTAGGTTTTAAATCTCCATCCACCAATCGAAGAACCTTCACTAAAGGCTCCTGCACCTTCAAAATATCCGTTGCTTTAGACCAAAAGTCCCTGTCAAATATTACCTTCTTCGCCTCCTTGCCTTTTGGCAACTTTGACCACTTGCATCGTTTCCACTCATCAGATCGAAACATGTCCTCTAAACCCTTTTTGTGCCTCACAATACTCTCCAATGTGACAAAATTCGTAGCAAAACGAGTGATGGCTGGACGCAGTAACTCTCGACCATTAGTGCATCGCTTCATGTAATCAACAACCCAATTATAATTGTAAATGAAGCTGGTGATAATTTTTGCTTCATCCAACACTTTCGCCACGCTCTTCTTTTTACCAATGTCTTCAAGGATAAGGTCAATACAATGAGCTGAACATGCTGTCCAATACAAATTTGGTCTCCTTTGCATAAGTAACTTACCACCCGCTTTCATAGCCGCTTCATTATCAGTTACTACCTGGACAACATATTCCTCTCCGATTTCATCAACTACGTTATCCATGAGGCGAAAGTAGTAGTCTGCTGTCCTACTCACCACGTCTGTTGCATCAATGGATTTGTAAAAAACTGTTCCATGATTGCTATAAACTAAAAAATTAATTAAATGTTTCCTAGTCGGTCATGTCCAACCATCACACATAATAGTGACACCCCTCTCCTTCCAAATTGGTTTTTGAGATTCAATCCATTTTTGTAAGCTCGCAAACTCCATTGGTAAAAAAACTTCATTGACCTCATACGGAGTTGGAGGCTTCACTCCGTATCCAACTTCTCTAGCAACGTCAAGCATCCTGTCAAACCAGGGGCTTACAACAATATTTGCAGAATGTTTTCCAAA
The DNA here is from genome assembly GCA_949130495.1 of Sambucus nigra. Taxonomy (NCBI): domain Eukaryota; kingdom Viridiplantae; phylum Streptophyta; class Magnoliopsida; order Dipsacales; family Adoxaceae; genus Sambucus; species Sambucus nigra. The sequence goes on from OX422224.1 coordinate 258,628,206, forward strand.
CAAAACAAACTGACTAACTGCTCGTCCTAACTTCTTTCGCAAACCCTTCATAAATTTTGTTGATATTTTAGGTTGCTTAGGACCTTTGCTTCGATGGAGGTCCACATCCACTTCAGCTAATCTATATTCAGGTGAATCTATATCCGCCCATTCCTTACGTCGCATTCCAGACATACTAGAAGATCGTTGAGGAGCTTTAGGTAAACCCGCTCTACTAGAACTTCCAGCCTCAAACCCACCCTTTGATTTAGACCTCTGTGTCTGTTCCCATAACCGATATTCATTTCTACTCATATTTCTTGCCACGGTCATCTCGGGATCTGAATCATCACTTGAAACAACAATCCCCTCAAAGCCATCACCTCCATACTCATTTCGAATATAATCAACGACTCCTTCCTTTTGGATTGCTTTATTTTTTTTTTTTTTTGCTTTTGCCCCTTGAAGATGTTTCATCATTTGTTCCCTAATTTCCGTGGTAACGTTAGGACACCCTCTTACTTGTCCTTTTAAATGAGCTAAATGTTGTTTTAGTCTAGTTATACCACCATTTATCTCTCTTCCGCACAATTTGCAATTTAATTTATGCCTATTATTTAATACCGGAGTAGCAAACTTCCACCCAATATCTCCACTTCGGGCGATTTTCGGCTCATCTTCCTCAACCCTTTGACGAGGCATTATCTTTTTTTTAAACTACCATACGAAGCAAATAAAAAAAAAGTTCATTATTTTCATGCAATTATACAAAGAAAAAAATAATAAATTCACTTAATGTTAAATTGAATAATAATGAATTTTTAAAACATAATAATACTAAACCAAATTTAGAGTTTAGAGTTTATAAATAGTGAACCATATAATCCATATAGTTGTGATTCATTATATGGCATAATAATTACATATATAAAATCTATATATTACATGAAAATAATAATTAAAGGCTATTTTAGGCATATAGATTTTTTTTATAGGTAAGATTTCACTTGCTAACCTAACAATTGACAGTATAAGATTAAGCTTTCTAGTTAATTTTTTTTTTAATGACAATCACTTTCATGCTAATTAAAATTTATTCAATATATTTCGACACACCAATCAAGAGCTTCATTTCTTCTAAACAATACCATCATTGTTTTATTATAAATGAAAAATATGACTTAAAGCCCCATAATAGTATCCATCGTGGTTATGGGAAAAATAACTTTTTCTTCCTAAAAATAGCTCAAAATTTTTATTAGTCTTATTATATTATATTATATTTTCTTTGTGATTGCAGTACAAGTTTTGAAATCTCTCTTCATATTTAATACAATCCATATTTTAATACATGTGTGATATTACGCTTCACTTTACATCACAAAACATTCATTCCTCCATCTCCAAATGCAAGACTACAACTAAAAAATGATTTTTCAATCGTATAATCATTTAAATTCACCATAATGGCCCATAACCTACAAATTGCATTTTTATGAAATTATATAAAGAAAATAAATAATAAGTTCACTTAATGTTAAATTAAATAATAATGAATTTTTAAAACATAATAATTACTAAACTTTAACGAAAAAAATCTAAATAGTTTGGTAGAATTTATTATTTTTGGTACTTTTTCTTAATTTTTTTAAATAATATTTTTGGGACATAATATCATATTAAATAATAACACATGTTAAATTAAATAACTAGGAGTGACAATTCGAGTTAATCGTGTCATTTTCGAGTTGCGTTAATTTTTATTTTAGTATAAGTTTTCGAAATAGCATCGTATCATGTCAAAAATTATCACCCCTAATGATAGCTAGTTGACTTAAATGAATTTTTTGAATAAATTTTTCTAATTTTTTGAGTGATTTTTTTGTAAACATTTTTTTGATACATTATATTTTAAAACAAATTTTTTTTTTGTACACACTTTTATTTTTTAAATTTTTTTTTGTTAACTCATCTCATCCGTTAAAACAAGGTGAGAGATGAGGTCCACACTTTTATTAAACCAAGACCAACACTTTCTCTCTCTCTCTCTCTCTCTCTCTCTTATACTATACTATACGGCTCTCAAGCTCTCAAAATCAAATCACAGCAGCACACAAATAACACCAAACCAAACCAACCATTTTCTTCACTCACCTTGATTGATCCGATCGAGACCGACTGAGAGAGATTCCGGCGCGGTGTAAGATGCGGACGGACCTACTCCTGCTATTTGATTTCTTTCACTGAAATGGTTTGGAAGGAGGGGAAGAAAAATGGGTTCTGTATCTGTTCTGTGTGAGTAACCGTGTGTAGTAGATGGGTTTTGTGGTTGTGATCTGAGTCTTCTTCTTGACACAAATAAATAGCAGAAGATGATGGGAATCTTCTTTCAAAACAAAGCCTACCTACAGGCTACTAAGTTGTTTTACCAGGTACCGTTTGTCCCTTTGTTTTTGTCTTGTTTTTCATCTTTTTCATGAGATGAGTCACACAACTTGTCTTGTTGCTGAACATCAGAACATGTCTCTCAGAGACAGTCTCTGTTTTTTCATCTTTTTTTTTTATTTTCCATACAAAAAAGGTTAACAAATTGTAACGGGCTGTAACGGTGTTACCGTTACGTATCGGATACGTAACGTGATTCGGCTGTGAATTTGGTTCGAACCGATAAAGCGGGGTGTATCCGAAACGTCAACTCCAGATACCGTTACGTAACGGCCGATACGTTACGTAACGACCGTTTTTTAAAACTATGGTCTAGCCACTCTTGCCTGTGTGCTCTTCACCCAAGACAACGCTCATGTTAAATATGTTGTCATCATCCTACCAGTGTTGATATCATCCTCTACCAGCCTAGATATGTACTGAACCGGTGTTGCCATCATCCTACCAGTGTTGCTATCATCCTCCCGGCTTTACCCGATGCGAACGTGAGTGGCAGTGGACTAAACTCGAGTGAGAGGGATGAGAACGTTAGTGGCAGTGGACTGAATCCGAGTGAGAGGGAGAGGATAGGGGAGAGCAGCGTGAGTGGCGATGGACTGAACCCGGGTGAGAGGGTTGAGAATAGGGGAGATCAGCTAACTGGATGGGAGGATGAAGGATGTGAAATGAGAAAAGGTACTCTCTCGAGCCTTGTGCTCCGTAAATATAAACGTCAATATCTGAGTACAAAATGTGTGTAGAGACAGGTTTACTAATTTTTCACGCAATCCTTTTCAACCATTAGATTTCCCTTGTGCATCATCTTGAACCCTTAGATACAATAAATCTCAACCCTTAGTTGATAAACATCAAATGTATCAACTTTCGATCTGAGCCATTAGTTGGGAAGGACAAAAAGTCCCTCCTCCTTTATTTTATATATATACTAGGGTATGCCCGTGCCTGAAGGCACGATGACAATCTTCCAAAGTATCAATGCAGTCAAGTAGTAAAAGTTTTGTATTATAGTATCAATTGTGGTCAACTTTTCTGAACGCACAAAGAAAACTTAGAATATTGGATTGACTAATTTTTTTGTAAAATATTTTGTTTTATAATAAAAAAAATGTAAAATTATTTAGAAATTTTGTGCAAATTTTTTGTTTTTCATAAGACAGTCCACCTATCTTTTGAACCAAAAAATAACATAAAGTACTGAATGTGTAAACAATTTAGGTTATAAATTTCTTTTACAACACGAATGTATAACAATTTACAAAATTTGGGCAAAAGTTCCCTTTATTTATAAAGACTATCTATCATTTTTGAGGAAAAAAAGTACTCTAACAACATCATAGGCATCAAATACTAATTTCAGTCATAAAATTGTTTTTACAACACAAATGAGTTAACGATTTAAAAAATTTGGAGAGAATTTCCTTTATTTATGATATCCACCCTATTTAAGATGAACAAAACTCCAACAATGTAGAAGAAAAAACAGAAGAAAAGAGTAAATGTTTAACTTCTAAGTACAGAAAATAAATGAAAAAAATATAAATTAGATCTCTGAAATAAGTGCAAAAACAAATTAAAAAACTTGAGATGGAATTAAAAAAAATACATATTAGAATTGATGGCTTTACTTTAGACCATAATTGAGTCTCTAAGTTCATACCCACATACATCATTAAAAGAAAGTGGGTTTGGTATGTATTTACACTTCTGTGTGTATCATAAAAGTGCAAATTAAGGAAATTATGAGACATAGCAAATATATGCATAAGTTCATCTCGCATACCAATAAATCACAAACATAATCATCCATCTGGATCTGCTTATAATGTAACAACCTGCAAAAAGAATCAAATCCCACACCATCGATCAACTAATACAAAATTTACTTTTGCAAATAATATTAAACAATCATATACAAAATTCACTATTACTGTTAAGTGGTTTTACAGTGGATGACGTTAGGATTGATATTTTATACCTGTAATCAAATTTAATCGGTCGATGAAAGCCAGTGGATACTTTGATCAGTGGATGAAAGCCAACGATTAGTTCATCTTTAACCACTAAAATAAGGTTTTTCTAAAAATATTTAAAAAATTGCAGTAAACTAATGATAAAGAAAATCATTTTAGCGCATATTCTGTCAACAATATTTTTTGTCGATATAATCTTTTATAATGATCCATGTGTCCTATATATACGTTCTATGTTTAAAGGTAGTTTTGAGCACTACAAATACACACCCACGCCCTGACTTATCCCTCATGTTCTCTCTCTCACACACACAATACACAAATCCTCTGCTTCTCCATTATTCTGTCACTTCTATACATTATTCTCTGATACATATTTAGGATTTCTCCATCACCATGTCCATAGTAGTTTGGCAAGGGTTCCAATCATTTTGGAGTTTCAGCCAATAAAAACAATCACTGACAGGTAATATTAACATGTACATGATATTGGGAGTCTCTATATGATATTGGGGGTCTCTACATAAAAAGAAGAGAAAAAATACCTTTAAAATGGCTGGATTTCACACACAAAAAATAGAGACGCAAACGCAACTGTAGACAAAAACAGAGATAAAAAAAATTTCACACACAAAGATTGAATATATAGATCTATATATAATATTATACACACCTTAAAAAATGGCTGGATTTGGAAACAAATAATATGAATCAGAAACCTGATATTACAACAAAAAAGAGATACAAACAAAGTTAGGATGAACAACATAAAGTCAGAAAAACCAAACATATTAAAGTAAAAAATTAAAAAGCCACAACAAAAAGACCCAAATCTCATGGTCCGAAAAAAGCACATAACTCTAATATAAAAAAACCAAATTTCTTGACACAAAAATTAAAACACAAATACCTTTGCAGAAAGCTCTAAAGCCCACCACAACCATCAAAATCGCAAATGAATCGGTTGAAAAGGAAATCATTATAACCTTAAAACCATGCAATCTGGAGCGTGGAGATTGAACTTGGAGCATGGAGACAGCGTGGAGATTGAACTTGGTGTAACTCATGAATGTTAACCCATGGAGAATATAAAATGTAAATGAAATGGGTTTGCTTGAAATCGCACCTCTATCCAGCGATCTGGAGCGTGGAGATTGAACTTGGAGCATGGAGACACAGCTCCCAAAAGACTGAGCATGAAGAGAGAGAGAGAGAGAGAGGAGTGGGTTTGAATTAGTTGCAAATGGGTGATAGACAAAACGCTTTAATCGGAGAGTGTGAACCGGAAAGGGTTACTAAAATACCCTCAATTAAATTAAAGTGAAAGTTTGGTAAGTAGAAAACCGGGGGAACAAAAGGGCAGGTTTGTAAAACAAAGAAAAGGTAACATGACATAGCACTCTTTTCCGATTTTACCCTTATTTTTAAATTTTGAAAAGAAGGGGGAAACAAATTATAGTGTGTCAAAAGAGGAAAAATTCAAAATTTTCAAGGGTAAAATAGGAAGTACGAAAATAATTCATCTTGTGACATCATAAGCTAAGCTTATGACATATTTAAGTTTCCTACTTTATTATATATATATATATATATAATGCTCCTGTGCGGACTAGTCTGTATTTTAAGAATGCGGACAGAACATGTGTCACTGTGTCCGGTCCGCATTCTTAAAATGCGGGCTAATCCGCACAAGAGCAGGATTGTATATATATACATATATACAGTCATGCTCTTGTGCGGACAAGTCCGCATTTTAAAAATGCGGAGCAGACATGTGTCACCTGACGGTGAGCCCAGAAAAGAGAGAGAGTGTACCAATAATTTAGACGATAATTTCTAAACGCACCGTTAGGTGACACGCCGCACTGGAACATTATATATATATATATATATATATATATAAATAATAAAGGAGCATGATTTTTGAAAATTTTGCCAAAATATCTTCACTTTTTTTATTCATGACATTTTTCTCTTTCATGCGCATACATGAAATGTCATGCTAAAAGTTATTTTTTTTTTCTTTTTTTTTGTGTTATATATATACTATTATAAATACTATTATAAATACATGTATTTTTTTAAATACGTGTAAATTTATATTTTTTTATTAAATATTTTTCCCATTTTTTAAAATTATTTTTTATTAATTTTTTAAATATTTTTTTCTTTTTTTAATTTATATTTTTTATTTATTTTTTATTTTTTCTCAAATTTTTTTTATTTTTTCTCAATTTTTTTTTAACTATTTTTTTTTCTCAATTTTTTTTTTATCACAGGAAAAATTTATCGCCGTGCCCTCGGGCACGGGCATCCACTAGTATATATATATGAAGCCATATGAAGATGGCAAAAAGACATGTATGATATTTTTGACATTTCACGCCCATGCATGAAATGTCATGCTAAAACGTGTTTTTTTTTTTTTTTTAGATATGGATTTTTTATTTTTTAATAAATAGATATGAATTTTTTTTAACTATTTTTTTTTTCTTCTTTTTATTTTTTTATGGGTGGGTTTTTTTTTATCACGGGACAAATTTATCGCCGTGCGCTCGGCACGGATATTCGCTAGTGTATATATATATATATATAGGGTATAGATAAATGATCCCTCAAACAACGATCCACGAGATCACCCAAATAAACAGAAATGGAGAGAAAATCAAATCTCAGCTCCAAGCAAAAGAAAACGCAGATCCGTGTAGATCAACTACCTCAACTCATCAACACATTAGACCTCAAAATAGATGTAGAAAGAAACTTTCAAAAACCAGACCTCAAAGATACTCAAATCTTAAATATGTATACGATCATTATTTAAAGAGCATGGAGGAAAAACAAGCTACACAGCAATCTCTCAAAAGGTAGAGCCCACATACAAAATTAGAGAGAGAAACAAAGATAAATTTTCAAGAGCATAGACATGTGTTCCTCAAATAAAATCCCCAACTTTTCTAACAGACCAAGCACCTCTATTTATAGGCACGAAGTTGAGCCCTGGTAAAACCGAAAATACCAGCATGAAAAAGGGCTTAATTGTATAAAGACAATGGAATCTATGGGTTGAAGAGGAAAACAACAATGAGGGGTACATGCGTAATGAGGTAAGAGAAACCCAGGGGAAAAATGATAAAATACAGAGGACACAACACCCAAAAAAATTAGAACTTCACATCACACGAAACGGGTAATGTGTACTGACTAAGCCAGCTGTAATGCAAACATCACAAAGCTTAACCACTAAGAGCATCCACAATGGTGTAATGTATGGACAAAGAAATAGGTAAAAATACAAACTGTGTGACTTGCACTGGTGGAAGAAAGATAACAAATTTGGTAGACGAAATGGTAAGGGATTTGCAAAGTTACTGAACGCATACAAATTCAGTAAGACTTCCTACGAACTTCTGTTATTCGTAGAAAATTCCTACGAACTTCTGAAGTCCGTAGGAAATATAAATACTCATTTTTATTATATATTTGAGTTCCTACGAACAAATATTGTGCGCAAAAAATGGCATTTCATTTCCTACGAACAAGAGTTGTTCGTAGGAACCACATTTACAAATTCTCTTATCACTCACCACTGTGAGTCGGACGACTGATAAAATGCTAAATCAACTTTTTAGTTTGCAAACTTACCATTCGTTCATCACCACCAGTACGGTTGCTCTAAGGAAAAGCCAACGACTCTCAAAATAAAACAAATGCTGCCTTTTTAATATTGTTTTAGAAGATGTTAATTAAAAAATAAAATTTGTTTAATCAAATGGTAAATTTAACAAAATTAAAATCCAAAAAAAATATAAATATCATAAAAATTAATTTAAAATTCCTAAAAGAAAATAAAACTCATAATTGTTGTTAGGATTACATGCGTACTGAAATTTATAATTGTTGTTATCAAAAATATTTTACATATAAAATAAATATAATCAATTATGTTGTTAGGATTACAAAAAGTAGATTATAACAAAAAAAATGCAGGAGCATATAAAATTCTTTGTCTCAAAATTGAGCCAACACAAGAAGAATGAGATTTTTAGACAATTAGTGCCTCTAGTCGTAAAGAGCTGGATTATAATTTGAGGATATCATAAAGTGTTATAACTCGAGGCAACATAATAGGTAGTGCTATTTTTCCACAGTTAGTGGATCGGTATAATACTTGGGTGAGTGTTCCAAAGTTGGACTCCTAGAGTGGTCCCAAGTTCATAGAAGGATCTTGTGCAGGGTATTTGTTAGACACGATTGGTGACTTAGTTGGTATATCGTTCCTCAAAGTGAGTGACTAGCGATGCGAGGTTAATGTCATGTTTATGTGAATTTACGTGGTGAAGATGACCCGAGAATTCAAGGAGACTCGGGATATGTAATCTTAAGAATTGAAATAATTTAAGAAGATGGATTCGGTGTTAGTTGTATGTCATATTTCTCCTGGGTGAATGGCGATCACTAGAGAGTGTTTCCCCAATAGAGGTGTCCATATGCATCTGGTGTTAGCAAAGAAGCTTTAGGACTTTATTAAATGTGCGAATCGAATAAGTGGAGACTCGAGGACTATTATGTTACTTTGATGGCTAGCCTAATGGTGAATGTTAGAATATGTTGCATGTCGAGTTCTTTTATGACAACCCCTTGTGAAAGGATGTATGATGACTTCATAGTGACAAAGGATTTTGAAAACCTAGCTTTGATAGATTCCTATAACTTAAAATAAGAGTTGATAACCTTCAAGAACTTGAGGAATTGATGGATTGAGAATTTTGACGATGAAATTCCCTAATGAGGAAAGATTGTAATAGTCGCCCTGTGATTTTGAACGTACCCGTGTGATTTGGTGACCTGATGTGACACATTCAGGGTTTAGACATTGTAAGATAAACTATGGGTCAAATTTGGGCCATATTGCAGCCTTAGTGCAATTGATTGGATTAAAGTGGCCTATATTTAATTTGGAGAAAGGTTAGGTTCGTTCGAACGAGACCCTTGGTCGTTCGATGGAGGTTCCTTTGCCATTGGAACAATGCTTCAAATGACCTTCCAATGACCCACCCCTGTTTAGAAAACATATCAACATTAGAAACTCGTTCGAAGTATGTTTGAACAAGATGTAGTTCTTATTTGAACGAGCTCTAGTTTGGTTCGAATGATACAGTAGTTCTCATTCAAAAGAGATCAACTCTCATTCGAAAGAGACTGAAGAAAATCACTTTTTGCAGGATCAATAAATGTTGTCGAATTCATGAGCATTAGATTGAAACACGCGTCAAGCTCCCACACAAGCAAATCAACTCTGGGCATGTGTTCTTGGGAATTTTATGGATTTAACCCCTAAGCGTTTTGGGGTACTTACGTAATGTTTGGCTCATTTTAACCCATTTTCAATCATATTTTCTCTCTCTAACTCTTAAGAGGTCCTCCACCACCAACCACCTTCTACCAACCTAGAACCACTACCCCTCAACCCTAAACAACCATACTTTAACCCTTTTCCCCCATATTTAAGACTATAAAATCCATCTACACCATTTGTTAGGCAAGATATAAATTTATGGAGATATTATTAGGGGTTTTTTAGAATAAAAGCAGAAGAAATTATGGAGCTTGATGGGGTTTTCATGGATCTTTACAGGAGAAAGCTTAGTGGAGCTAGGTAACATCATTAAGACCACCTTCGGAGGTGGGAGGTTGCCATTTTCTTCTTCATTCATCCATCCATTTTTGGAGTTAAATAAAGTGAAAAACTTTACTCCTTATCTTAAAAACTCTATTTTTTCATAATATCGGTCTTGTAGTTAGAGTTTATAAGAGCACAATGCATATATGATTTAAGAGGGTTATTTCTTATAGTTTACGTAAAACGGATTACAAATGATTTTAAGAGTTTTGACTAAGAACTTAGTATTTAAATATTTTATGGAACAAACAGAATATATCTTGTTGAAGATATATTATGAACAAACATCTCAATGTTTTCTTGTAAATTTAGGGTTTTCATGAAGATATGAATTATTCATGTCTTGAAGAAACAAAAAAACTTTTAATCTTGAAGAACATGTTTTGCAAATAATATGAAAGTTCTATAATGAACCATGTGTTAAACTCTTTTAATCGGATTTTTGGACTTAAAATCCCTCTTCCTATGGATACGAACCTGTAGTTTTTTGGTAAGGAGCATATATAGAAGATTAATGAAGGTTTTAAGGGGTTTCAACATGAATAAAAGATAATGAAAATTTCAGTCTTTAAAGTGTGTGAATATGTATAAAAAATGTGATAAGTGGGTATTTCAAGACCATATGTAAAAATAAATAAATAAATAATTTTTTTTTCCAAAGTAGTTTTCAAACTGGCAAATAGAATCCTTAGTAAGGAAAGTAATGAAGTAAAGAGACTTTCAACTTGAAAATCGTGTTAACTCGAGAGAGTTCAATGAGTGTTAATGAATAAAATATTCAAGAAGTTAATGTATATAACTTAATAGTTTTTTTTAATCAACACTTGTTAAATGGAGAAAAAGTCGAGTATGGAATTTGGGGGTAAAATGGTAGTTTCACTTAATGTGGAACATTTTATGAAATAAAAATATTTTAAAAAGTGTTACACAAATGTTCCTAAATGAAAGTGATCTTTGGAGTAATATCAATGAAAGTGTGTAAAAGACATGAAATGGTGATTTTCAAAGTTTAATACGAGGTGGGGTGAAACCCTCGAGTTTTGTCTTCATCCTGCGTAATAATGTGGACATTTGAAAATGTTAAAAAATTGATAGGATGAGACCGAAAAAGAGTTAAGAAGGGCTCGGAGTCTTATCGTGAAAGATCAAAACATTGTGGAGAGAATATGGTAGCGTAGTCGGCGGTGTGGAGCCCATTAAAGTACGCAGTTATTTGGATGATTCCAAGAAAAGATAATAAGAAAAGTAAAATATGTCACAAAAGTGACTTGTGTGGTGAATATAATAAAATACATCATAACTTGAAATGAAAATGATAAATGTTCTGGTTGAATGATAATGTGGACAAGTAATATGAGAAATTGGCTAACGTCCATGTAAAGTGAAACGGATGGTAAAGTGAAGTGATTAAATGGGTAATTAAGAAACCTAAGCGTGCGTGTATTAAAAGTTCAATTGAAAGGAAAATAGTATGCACTAGAAGAAAAACGGTCACTTATGTCAGTTAAAACCCGACATAAATGGTCATTTATGTCAGTTTTTAAAATTTTCAAAATTGTCATAACAAGTGGTGACATAAATGTTCCTAAAACTGAGAAAAAAGAAATCATTTATGTCATTTTTTAAAAACACACATAAAATCTACAATAGATACTTTTATTTATCACAACTTTGAAAAAATATGTGATTATTTTTCACAACTAACATAAATGTTTAAATGTAAAAAAAATGTGGAGCATACACATCAATATATTTGATTAGTACATAATCAACGCCTGCACCACAACTCTTTTCTACTTCAAATATAAAATATTAATGTTCAAAAATTCATAATACTACTAACTTGTTTCATCAAAATAACCATAACCAAAAACTAGGGATGATTCTAGTGCAAAATATATATTTACATCATAATATCCGAAAACTAAATAACATCCACAAGCCCAAAAGTACCAAAGCTAACTATTCTTTAGGATAGCAAAAGTGGTTTATGCAATGAAAAATTAAATTGCTCTTGATAACTATCTCCTAAGTTGAATAGTTAACTGCACAACAAATACAAAATATAAGCAAAACACAACCAAGTATAGTAAAAAAAAAATCATCATAACACAACGGACTATAAAGTTAGAAATTTTTAGCAAGGTATACCATTTACAGTTCCCATTATGTACCTAATATATATAGTCCATAATGAATTCGATGAACTCGATTTGAACTTCATTTCCCTCAGTAACGCAATTAGTTTTAATGTCAATAGTCAACCTACATTCTCCTCCCTATAATATGAACAATAAATAAATTAGTAATATCACAATTTACAGGCTAGAGAACATAGAACACTCGGTAGTAAAGTTTCACAAGTAACCTACATTAATTACTGATCAAAATTTCACCAAACCAAATTTCTTATCTCAACCTAACAAAGTAAATATAATAACACTATAAGTTTTTTAGAATTTCGGTAGAGCCTCCTATGTTTTTTGGTGAAACCAACCTATTTAATTTATCAAGAAGATACACAATAACTTCAAAAAAAATGAAAGTTTTAAATTCCAATCATCAGACTCATGTCCAAGTATAAAATTCTAAAATACAACAGTTTCAAATTATCGGCATGAACGATAAGGCAAAGTCCATCATGTATCCATCCAAAAATAAGATGAACCACTAACACCCAAGTAAATTCGAAAAGCGAGATTATATTTTCATAATAAGGTCAAGATGACATTTTCAGCCTAGGTCCCAAAATCTAATGTAGCATAGCCACAACATTCAAACCATTATGCCAAGATTCAAACCATTATGCCATAATTGCAAGGTATATTCACTTTAAGTCAAGGCTCTAAAAAACACGGGGCGTGATTGAGTCTTGGAGGCCAAGCCTTAAGCCTTGGAAGCCTAGGCGGGCCATAGGCGTGAAAAGGCGTTTAGGGCTTTTTTAATATATAACAGTGTTCTAAAAAATCCACCTAGGCTTAAGGCTTGAGAGAAACGCCTCGCCTTACGCTTTTCACACCTTATTCTTGGTAAAACCCTTAAGGCGCACTTTTTTCTAAAAACAACAATGCTTTAGTGAAACGATGTCGCCTTTTAAAGAATTTCTTTACAAACCGGACCATTATCTCATCCAAAATAATCAAATAGTATTTTAATTTGCATATATTCAGACATATTTTTATGATATGTGCAATTTTTATATTTTAATAGCATTGTTATGGTTAAAAAATATTAAAATATATTAAGAAGACCTAAACGCCTTTTCAAGCCTTTTTACGCCTAGGCCCGCCTAGGCTTCTAAGGCTTAAGGCTTGGCCTCCACGCCTCAATCACGCCCCGCATTTTTTAGAACCTTGATATATAATAATTTTTTTTAACTATAACAAGGATATATAAATACTAAAATGGTACATACCTTAAAAATATGTCCGAATATTTGCAATTGGGACCCACTTTCCTTATGCATGCTCCATAAGTCATCGTCTAATTATCACCCGATTACATGCAATCAAAATTCAGAGTAGTCAATAAAGTAAATAATATTAATTAATATAATTAACCTTATGAATAAGAAAAAAAACATTGCGTTTTGATTGCATCAAAGTAACTATGTAGAAAGATAACATTATACTCCAAGATTCACATATCCTGTAACCATGCAACAAGTTGAATGCATCAACGAAGTAATAGATAGAACTGGAAGTGACACATAAGTCATAATCTGCATAAATTAATCAAGAAGTATATGGGTAAATTTATATAAGTAATCAAGCATCTGATAGGTTAATTTATAAAATTTCAAACAACAATAAATTACCTAGAAATCAGAGAGTTATTTTTTAGTCAGTTTCGTTATCAAGGTAGAGATGACCACATCGTTGTTAAGATCCTGCAGCTTTAGAACATAAGTAAGTGACATGTTCTTACCAACATCTCCCTATGAGAAAATGAAATTGATGGACAAATCCCACTATTCTATTGTCCCTTCATCGTGCAGTGTCACAGACTCACTAGCGAGAGCGAGATTCTTAGCTGCGGGTGATTTCAAAACAAAGGCACCAAACAAATATGCATAAAAACTTCCAAAACATGGCAATTGATAACTCATTTTTAGATTACATGAATCTATTTTTACAATCTATATTTTGTTAAACATGTTCTATAACATAAACCAGATGAACATGTTAATAAGTATAAACTCTTCACTAATTACAAGAACTAGAAAACTAAAACAAGAAAGAAAAATACAATAACAATCAACAAATACTTAAATTTAAAATGCCAATAGTGATTTTCTGAAAAGCATTCAATAACTCATTTCTACATTATAAATCATTTCTCAACATTCACATTTTGTTAAGCATAATCCATAAAATAACATAACAATGAGTTAAAGAATCACGAATTCCTTACTAATTACAAAAATTAAAACTAAATCAGACAGAAAAAACAAAACAGCAATCAACAAATACTTAAAATGCCAATAGCATTTTTTTCTGAACAGAGTTCAATAACCAATTCCTAGAGTATGAATCTAAACAAAAAATTCATATTCTAATAAGCATTATCCATAACCTAGACCTAAACTAGAACATTTAAGTTAAATAAGCACTAACTATTTAGTCATTACGAGAATAAGAGCTAAAATAACTATGAAAATAGGAACAACATTAGCAAATACATGAATTTAAAATGGCAATAACAATTTTCTGAAAAGCCATCAATTTCCAGATTCTGAATCTATTTTGAAATTCATATTCTATTCAGCACAATTCATAACATAGACCAGAACAATAAGTTTAATAATGTGAAATTCCTTAATAATTACGAGCACATGGATTGGATGTAATTTTTCATATTGCATTCAATTTTTTTGTCAACAAAGAAGGGATATCAAGTATAATATATGCAGCCCATTGGTGCTTAAATATTCTAGAATTAACGCAAATTCGAGATGATTTCGAGAAGAAATATGGAAAGGATTTTGTTGGTGCAGCTACTGATCTACGGTCCAACTGTGGTGTGGATCACATGGTAATTCTGTTTTTATAACTCCAACTATGGGTTCCATATGAGACTAATCATATACGTATCTGTACTTCATAAATAGATTTAGTTTGAAAAGAACACTTCATTTTATGAGCAAAAACCCTCTAAATTATCATGCTAGATGCATATACCTCCCTGACCTATTGAATTTGCAAAAAAAATAAAAGGGGTTATTTTCTTTCATTTTTTCTTTTGAAAAATACATTCCATCATGATACAACTCATTAATAATGATTTTGATGGTTCATGGTGTAAATGATTATTTAATTCTCAATATCAGATGGAACTATATTTTCTTTTTATTGCAGCTCATTGACATGCTCTTTGTTAGAACACCCTGTGGTGAAGTAGAATTAAAAGTCACTAAAGAATCAGAGATGAAGCTTCTCAAGCATCCTAAAGATCTTATAATGGGTTTCATATGATTTTTGAGTAGGAATTGTATTATTCTTGTGATTGAATATGAATGGAATGGAATATTCATAGTGTTGAGTGATACCACACCGTTAATTCCACAAAATACCTAATCATTCCAGTCCTTTGGTCTTGAAGTGAGTATTTTACCTCAATCGTATAAAATGTAATAATATTGATAGCTATGTTCTAACTGTTGGTTGATATAACAAAGTCGCGCATTTACTATTATAATCATGGATTGTGATGCACCAAGTCGGACGTTATCACAATATACTTATGTTAAGCTAGTCACTAGTTGCTTGACGTGACCATAGTCTGGTGGTGCGTAGTCCCATGGACATATGATTCTATAAACATACATGAGGGAGAGGTTAGTCACCAGTTAGGTGGCACATTCAGTTGAATGGTATGTGATCTTACGAATAAATAATATGGAGACTTTTATATACCCATTGTATACTAAATAAGAAATATGGATACATGTTTTAGGTCATGCTTTATATGAATATATTGATTTGTTTTGTTAATTAGAATAATCAATAAGCCTGGGCCTACGTTCAATTCCATGTTTCCTTTTCAAGTAAAGATCTTTCTTGACGTCCATTGTTGTGCCCGTGGCAAGGAGTTTTTATTGAGGATCATTGAGTTTACTTTTCGAGATGATATTGAATTATGTATTGTTTTGTCATGTAGTTGATATCATTGTGTGTAAACACTTTTTAGAGACTTGTCTTTTGCCTGGTTTTCAACACAAGTGTTAATTATATAATAACCCTCATCTTTATGTCTAATTGAGCTTGTACCTCATTTAGGGAGATTTCCCAAAGACTATCTTGACAACAAGAGGCTATTCTTAGTTCAGGATTTTTTTATATACATGGTACGTATCTTGATTTTCTGCATAATTCAACATATCTTCAGTTTACTTGACACTGCAATGATATTATTTTCTAGAATTGTTAACCCTCATATGTAGTTATCTTATTTTCTATTTTTTAAGAAGAGTTATCTTTAATTCTTTTGAAGAATTGTTTTAGTCATCTTCTTCACTCATTATTTATACACAACATAATATTGTATCTTATAACATAAATTACACTTGTACGAGTCACAACATAATATTACATTAATAATCACCCATATGAGGCAAAGCCCTATGCTCTTATCTTCATTTGTACAACCATGTACATAAAATTGAGTGATTGAAAGTATAAATAGAGATTTGTGCCAAAGAAGGAAATAAATAATATAGATAAAATTAAACAATTTGAAAGTTATTCAAAATTAGCACCCTATATCCCAAAATATTCCCCTAAACAGAGAAAAGATAATCAAAATATTACCCAAAGTTATAGACTCTCTTTTTGCCCTACTGATCTTACTAGTGTTGGCAACAACAGGATAAAATTTTCATGATTTGTATGAATTTTCTCAAGAGTTCCAATCACTCAAAGTTAATTATGATGGGATTCGGAATTTTTAGGATCAATGTAAGAATTGTACTATTCGTTATTTGATTGTAAAACCGTTGATAATTTAAATGAAAAGCATAAAATCACTTTCACTGATTTAAAAAGTTAAAAAAAAAGGCTTCTTCTATCAGCTTGTTTTGAGACCTATTTCTGCCTCACTAGCATGGAAATGAATCCAATATTTTTTGTTAGCATTGAGATGGTCATATTAGTCATCCATTCTCTTGATGGGTCTGATAATGCTTGTGGCATAATTACTATAAAATAACATAATTATGTCGATTTGTATTCAATAGATTTTTTCATTTGATTTTCAGTGATTCCAACAAAAAGAGAAGTGAAATTGATTCAATATAAACCAAAGAGCTAAGTGTGGTCCCGCGGGCGAGTGTAATTAATTGAATACAAATTGTTAGCTTTATTTGATAGATGTAAGATGAAATTGGTTTGCTTCAAAAGAAAAATGGCCCAAGCTAAAATGGGTGTTTGAAATTGTCCTATATTGATCTATATTAATGTGGTTGCTAGAGGATTGGATATTCCAGATGTGAAAGTGGTAATAAATTATAGTTTTCCACTCACGGCGGAGGATTATCTCCACGGATTTGGCAGGACTGGACAATCTGGTAAGAAGTGTGTTGCCTACACATTTTTTATGAAAGAAAATAAGGAACTTTGGGGGTGAGCTAATAATGTTCTCAGAAATCTAGGCAAGTTGTACATGCTGCCCTTATAAATTTCAGTACGGATGTAAAGAAAAATGAGTCCAAGTTATATGGGGATCATTTTAGAGAGCTTGGTGTGAATGCCCCAAAAGCTATAAATATAAGATTTTATTCGGGTGACGAAGATTGAGACTAGAGTTTCACACAAGGTAAAAGAACATAACAAAAATGGACTGAGGTGATCACATAATATCATAGGTTGTAATATGAGCAAATGACATAGAACCAAGCCTCAAAGATATCAATAGTGTTGCTAAATTATTAAGTTCATTAGTAGTAGACTTATTTTTTATCGTAAAAAGAGAAGATGTAGTACTATTTGTTCTATGCTCAATTTTGTGGGAGCCTATATTGTGACTCGTGGCGTAAAACTATATTAAACTTCATAATTCCTTAATTTATTATATTTGAGTTTTGGTTCTAAAAAAATCCAATGACCACTCATGTCTACAAGTTTTAAGCTTAGTATTGATTCATTTGGCACATATGTTGATCACATGTTGTATGATGTATAGTTATCATCACCCACAACAAGAACTCTAAAAATTACTAGAATTGAATACTATAAATATTCATTCTTAATTTATGACATTGGATTTAGTGATCACATCCAATAAGTCAACAAATCAAAGGTTAACAATTGGAAATCTACCCAATTAAAAAGCATCCACATACCGCCTTAGTGTCTTTGTATTTATTCGCTTCCTTGTAGGAAGCATATGAAAACTTCACATAAGGTCCCAACTCGGGGACAATAAAATGGTTGTATCAAAACTTGAACAACTCATCATTAATTATATTCATTACATAAGTATTAATATGATTATGTGGGTACCCCGATTTAATCACCATAAGGCCTGGACGAGTAGCCCATCCTCAGCGGCCCAAAACCCAGGCCCATCACTTCTGGTATTCATCCATTTACTCCACGATGCCATGAAGAGGAGTTGTGGGGGTACACGATCCCATGAAAGGGAGATGGCTAATAAAGAGGAACCTATCACCCCCACTACTCCAAGACATACATGTATAAATTAAACCCTAAGTCTGGGGCAAAGGACAAGTTGTATTCTCTGTACTTACTCTTCAGAATATAGAGAAATAACACTGACTGAACCACCATGGACGTAGGCACTTCTTTGCTGAACCACGTATCTTCGTTGTTGTGTGATTGGTCTTTTATTTATTTTTTTGGTTGTCACCTCTTTCATATTTATTTGTGCTGCATAATAATTGCCTCTACAATTGGCGCCGTCTGTGGGAAGCGTTTATCTTTCCTTGAGAAGAGACCACACCGAGAAAAAAATCTAAGATGTCTGATCACAGCAGCAACGCTCCTCAAGCAGGAGACATTCAGGAGCCACCCGCTCCTCGCAGGATTAGGTCTGAAGTCCGACGTTCCGATCAAGGGGCTCGCTTAGAAAGGCCAGCCTCAGAAGAAAGTCAAGGACCAGCGAGGTCCACTCAGATATCCAGATTGATCGATGCATACGAAGCAAGGCTCCACGATCAGAGGGAGTTTTCTCGCAGGTATGAGGCTGAGAATGCTCGCCTGAAAAGAAGACTGGAAAAACTGGAAAAAGAACTGCGTCCTGATACCAGGAGACGCCCCTATCGCACTCCTAGCCCTCAGGCGAGCAAATCTCGCAGCCGAGGAAGGAGCCCTAGGCGGCAACATCAAGGGTTCGAAGGTGGCGACTCAGACGACGACCTCCGCGAGCAACTAAGAAAAGCTCGCCGCTATCAGAGCCCTGCTCGCAGCGACGATAACATACGGAACCTAGTCCGCAGAGAAATGGACCAACATCCAGCTCACCGCGGCACCAGGTCAACCAGAGAACTCGCCAGGAGAGCCCTCAAGACCCAGATGAAATCGCCCTTCACAAGGGAAATTGAAGAAGAAGAAGCTCCCAAAAAGTTTGCTATTCCGAGGTTCAAGATTTATGACGGGAAGACTGATCCCATTGATCATGTCAGGCAGTACCGACAGGCTATGACCCTCTGGAATCACCGAGATGCGTTGATGTGCCGTATTTTCCCCTCGAGCCTTCATGACGTGGCCCAGAAATGGTTCGAGAAACTCCCTCACCGAAACATCAGAAATTTCAAATCCCTGGCCGAGCTCTTTACGGCCAGGTTCATCACCAGCAGCTCCCATCCCAAAAGGATGGATGCTCTATTGACGATGAAGAAAACTCCTCAGGAGACACTTCGAGACTACGCGAAAAGGTACTGGGAGTTATTCAACGAAGTCGAAGACTGCGCAGAAGAGGTGGCAGTGGCTTCATTCAAAATTGGGCTACCTAGCTCTTCCCTCCTCTACCAGTCCTTGACAAAGAAGGAAGCAACCACCATTGATGACCTGATGGCCCAGATTGAGAAATACGCAAAGGTGGAAGATGTCACCCGCCTTAACGTAGGTGAAAACGGTCGAGCCAAGCTCTCCACGAAGGGACGTGATAAAGTTGATAACCAGAAAAAAGGAGGAAAGAATGGGAGCAAGAATGACCCCAAAAACGGAGGAAGCCCTGACGTTGCAAAGTCGTTCCAGGCGGTCAACACCGTCTTCAAAGAACCAATCTACAAGATTCTCGCTAAGATCAAAGATGAGCCATTCGTCAAATGGCCCCGAAAAATGGGAGGAGACCCATCGAAAAGAAACAATGCGCTGAGGTGCACCTTCCATAAAGAGGGGGGACATAAGACCGAGCACTGCAAGGGTCTTAAGTCCCACCTCGAGGAGCTGGCCCAATCCGGACATCTGAATGACTTTGTGGAAAGGAAGGTAGAGAGGGTGACTATCCACAAGGAGGCAAAACCCGACAACGTGTTAGAAGACGACACCCGACACGAATTCGCAGTAATCCATGGAGTATCCGATGTTAAGCAAATCCAGGGCAACTCAGCTCGGATGGAGGTAAAGAAGCTGACAGCAGTAATGCAAGCTTTTCAAATTGATCCAGCGAAATCACGGGCAGGAAAACGCCGCCGAGCAGAGGACATCAACTACAACAAGCATATTGTCTTCACGGATGAAGATCTTGTGGGAGTGAGGACCCCACATCACAATGCCTTAGTCATTACACTCAGGATAGCCAACTTTGATATCGACAGACTGCTCGTCGATCAAGGAAGCTCATCCGAAGTAATGTACATCGACCTGTTCAGGAAATTGAAGTTGGACATCGCCGACCTCAAGGGAACCACTGTCCCTCTGGTCGGCTTCGCTAGAAAAATGACCATGCCTTTGGGCAAGATAGTACTACCAGTGCTCGCTGGGAATGTTTCAAAAATGATCGAATTCTTGGTGGTCGACATCGATTCACCTTATCAAGCCATCCTCGACAGGGGATGGCTCCATGCAATGAAGGCAGTCTCCTCGACCTACCACCAGAAACTCAAATATATCACCGAGCGGGGAGTGATGGAGATACATGGCGACCAGGCGATGGCGAGAAAATGCTTCATAGCGGCTATCCGACCGAAGCCAGAGAAAAAAGACGTTCGAACTAGCGAGAAAGTGGAGGAAGATGCAATCCCTTCCAAATAGCAATTAAAATATGGAAGGCCCGGAGTGGGAGAGACCAGGCTCCTCCCCTCCGAACGGGTTGTAGAAGACCTGGTAGAAGTCATTGCTAGGGAAGGCGACAACAGCAGAGTCTTCCTGATCGGGTCTTCACTCACTAACAAAGAGCAAAAGGATTTGTTAACCTTACTCAGAAGCAACATAGATGTTTTCGCCTGGGAACCCTGCGAGCTGCTAGGCATCGATCCCAATATGGTCTGCCATCAGTTGCACGTCAATCCCACATTCAAACCGATAGCACAAAAGGCACGACGAACTGCTCTCGAGAAAGCCAAAGCAATAGAACAGGAAGTCGAAAAACTGCTGGATGCAGGATCCATACGGGAAGTGCAGTTCCCCAAATGGTTATCCAACCCAGTGGTAGTTCCAAAAAGCAACAGTAAGTGGAGAGTTTGCATAGACTTCACTGACCTCAACAAAGCCTGCCCCAAGGATAGTTTCCCTCTTCCAAAAATAGACCAACTAGTAGACGCCACTGCAGCTCACGAGCGAATGAGTTTCCTGGACGCATACTCGGGTTATCACCAGATTCCCTTATATGCCCCAGATCAGGACAAAACGGCGTTTATCACGAAGGTTGGTTTATACTGTTACAAGGTCATGCCTTTCGGGCTAAAAAATGCAGGGGCAACCTATCAGCGGCTGGCTACTAAAATGTTCAAAAATCAGATGGGAAACACGATGGAGGTCTACATCGACGACATGCTCGTCAAAAGCAAGGAGAAAGAAAACCACCTTTCTGACCTGGCAAGTACCTTCGAAATCCTCAGGAAATACCGAATGAAACTCAACGCGAGCAAGTGTTCCTTCGGTGTCCAGTCAGGAAAGTTCCTTGGGTATTTGGTCAGCAAGCGTGGCATAGAAGCAAATTCGAACCAGATTGAGGCAATTAAACGGGTGCAACCTCCTCGCACAATCCGCGATGTACAGAAGCTCACTGGAATGCTCGCTGCTCTGAATCGTTTCATTTCTAAATCCTTCGAGAGATGCAAGCCCTTCTTTCAACTCTTAAAAGGCAGCAAAACGGTAGAATGGACCCCAGATTGCTCGCAAGCATTAGGCGAGCTCAAATCCTACCTAATCTCCCCACCACTGCTCGTCATGCCACAGCAAATGGACCCTTTGTACCTCTACCTCTCTGTATCCAACCATACTATCAGCTCAGCGCTAATGTGTGAAGTCACAGGGATCCAACATCCAGTCTATTACGCGAGCAAAACCTTACTAGACGTCGAGCAGAGATACCTGCCATTGGAAAAGCTCGCATTCGCCCTAGTAATGTCATCAAGGAAACTAAAGCATTACTTCGAAGCTCACACAATCATCGTCCTTACATCACACCCCCTCAAGGCTGTCCTAAGGAAGGCGGATTTGTCCGGCAGGCTGTCTAAGTGGTCAGTCGAGCTCGGCCGGTTTGACATTCAATTTCAACCAAGGACAGCTATCAAGGGTCAAGTCCTCGCTGACTTCATAGCTGAATTCACGGGCGAAGAACCTCTCGACCAGCCTAAACCAACAGAACAAAACAGCCAGGCTACAGGGGGAAGCTGGAAGCTATTCGTTGATGGAGCCTCCAACTCAAAGGGGGCAGGAGTAGGAATTGTTCTCATCACTCCAGAAAATGCAGTCCTCGAGCAAGGAATTAGGCTGGGATTTGCAGCCTCCAACAACGAAGCAGAATACGAAGCCTTAATTGCAGGTCTCCAAAGGGCGCAAACTCTAGGAGCAAAACATTTACAGGTATTCGGAGACTCGCAACTAGTTTCCAATCAGATAAGTGGAGACTACAACGCGAAGGACGAGAGGATGGCAGCCTACCTCTCGTTGGTAAGAAACTTGATGACAAACTTTGAAGAAATCAACATCCAGCAGTTCCCCAGGAGGCAGAACAGCCACGCTGACGCTTTGGCAGCCCTGAGCTCGGCAGTCGATTCCAGCCTTAAAAGGATAATCCCTATCGATTTCCTTAGCTACCCGAGCATTCACCGCGAGCTAACAAAAGCGAAACAAATACTCCAATTGGAACCAACCCCTAGCTGGATGGATCCCTTAAAAGGCTATTTGAAGAACGGAACGCTCCCAGATGATAAAAGGACCGCCCACCAGATAAGAGTCAAAGCTGCTCGCTTTCACTTATCCACGGGAGGCGACTTGTATAAAAGATCTTTCTCCGGCCCCTATCTTAGATGCATCCACCCAGGCGAGGTCGAGACAGTGCTTCACGAGCTCCACAAAGGAATCTGCGGAAGTCACGTCGGAGGAAGATCTCTAGCCTTCCGAGCAATGAAGGAAGGTTACTGGTGGCCGTATATGCAAAGGGACTCCGCAGTATATGTCCGCAGATGCCTAAAATGCCAGCTTCACGCCCCCATGGTCCACCAGCCTGCCAGCAAATTAAAATCCCTGACCAGCCCCTGGCCTTTTGCCCAGTGGGGAATGGACATCGTGGGACCTCTACCCACCGCTGCCGGCAATCGCAAATACCTGTTGGTCGCCACCGATTACTTTACCAAGTGGATCGAGGCAGAACCTCTGGAGAACATCCGAGATGCTGACATGATGAAATTCATATGGAAAAATATAATCACTCGATTCAGGATCCCCAGAACCATCATCACTGACAATGGGACACAGTTCGAAAGTGGCCCCTTTCAGGACTTCTGCGACCAACACGTAATCAGGCACCACTTCAGCTCGGTAGCTTATCCTCAGAGCAACGGACAAGCTGAGGCTTCCAACAAAACAGTGATCGCTGGATTAAAAAAGCGGTTAGAACGAGCAAAAGGCGCGTGGACTACCGAGCTACCACATGTCCTATGGGCATACAGAACGACCCCCAGACGAGCCACAGGTCAGACGCCATTCTCACTAGCATATGGTATGTAAGTGGTCATCCCATTAGAAGCAGGATTGCCTACAATGAGATCCGACCTTGTCGAGCAGAATCAGAACGATCAGGCTTTGCTCGCTGAACTCGACTTGGCCGACGAGCGCAGGGAACTTGCCCTAGTCAAACTAGCGAGTTATCAGCAACAGCTCGCGAAGCACTACAGCAAAAAGGTCAATCCGAGGAAGTTCGAAATTGGAGACTATGTCCTAAGAAAGGTCCTTGGCAACACAGTGAAGCCATCAGATGGTAAACTGGGCCCAAACTGGGAAGGACCTTATGAAATAATTAGAGACGACCTGCAAGGTGCCTATCATTTGAAAACGATGGAGGGCAAAGAGATACCACGAGCATGGAACGCAGCTAATCTCAAGAAATTCTACTTTTAGGAGTTCTATTGTTAGATCTTTTATTGTACTCATTTTGGGAAAAGACAGTTTATTTCTCTACTCACCAATAAAAATCTCTCAGTTGATTACTCTCTAAAAGTATAACAATTATATCTTATTGCACATCTTTTACAAATCACAGGTATAACAGTTGACATAGCAGGGGAACACCCCTCCTCAGGTCATCGTCACGAAGCACGACAGACCTCTTAGCATTGCCCATGGCAATATATGAAGCCCTACAGATTATTCTTAGGCATCGAACCTACTCTGGTTAAACAAAATCCTGACCGGATGAAGACATCCAAAAACAGGTGTGTCCTCGCCAATTGCCCCTCTTAGACCTAAGGGAGTGTGACGACACGACCTAAAAGGTAAAGGGAGAGCACAATGGTATTCTTAATACTGGACTGGGCGGACATTCACATGGCTGCAAAAATATAACAGAGATTGGATAAACACGTTTAGTCGGCAAAAACGCCCAAAACTCAAACTTTCCATTAATCTTTTATATTTACAAACAATAATGGTACATGTTTAGTCGGCAAAGACTCGCCCAAAGCATTTACAATTATTAAAAAACAAAAAATCAAGAAGGGGGAAGCCTCCGAGCAAGGTAATCAGCAACCTTAGCTCTCCTCCCGTCATCAGGGGCAGGATCGAATTCCTCAACAACTTCATTCGTGTCCAACTCCAGTAGCCGCCGAGGAATAGCATCGATAGGAATCCATCGGTCATCTCGCCTAAATGGATTGGGCATCAGAGTAGAGGGAGACATCTCATGCCGATACCACAATATCGAATTTCTCGGCACCTGCAGCTCTTTGAGAGCACTCAACCACCCCCTGATGAAGGAAAGCTCCTCGAACTCTGATAATCTTGTGGGAGCATCTAGCCAGCCCTGATCATAGCCATCAGTCCACACTTGGCGAGGGCCCTTCTTAAATAAATGCCGCAGTCGGGTGACGTCCCTCTGAAGCCCAGCAGCAGTTACGTAAGCTCGCTGAACATCGCCGCGCAGCTCCTCCATCTCCCTCTCACGCTTCTCTTCAGCTTCCCTACTCCTACCCCGCGTACTCCTGCCAGCTCGCTGGAGGGGTGGCCGAGCAGCTCGCGACGAGGAAGAACCTTGCAGGACTGCCGAAGCGGTGCTTGGCGAATGCTCCTTAAGCTTCAAGACCTCCCGCCTCAGGTCGTCATTCTCCCGCTGAAGAAACTCCACGACCTGATTGATCTCGGTAGCCTCCAGTAACTTTACTCTCAGCTCGCTGACTTCTTCTTGCACTGAAGCTCCGATCTCTCCCATTTCCTGGAGCCTGTCCTTCAATTTAGCCACCAGCTCGGACTGATCCTTATACTTCTGGTTCCTTGATTTAGCAAACCTACAGAGCTTAGCAAAAGCCTGGCGAACTGCAGGGCTTGCATTAGGACCCAGAGTCCTACCCAATTGGGAGGTAACAGGAATATAATCATCCACATCAACCAACTACAAAGAAAGGAAGAGAACAAAAAGAAATCAGCATAAACAAAAATGAAGCCTTTTTATTGATAATGAGCGAGGTTACATCAGAACAAAAAAAAGGGGGAAAAAATTACAAAGAAATCCCTATCACTTAGCAACCTCGGTGTACGGACCCTTGTCCTTTTCAGCATCAGCAGGGGCGTTACCCTCTGCAGAGGTGTGCACTGCCCCCTCGACCAAGGAAGCATCAGAAAGAGTCGCCTGAGAAGCAGGATTGACCCCTTCAGCAGTTGGGGCTGGCTCCTCATCCACAACTGGCTTGGGCCCTGGATCATATTCGTCAAAGAGTGGAGATGCAACATCCACCCCTGCAGCCACAAGGGCCTTGTTCCACCCCTTCTTGAAGTTCAGACGGCTAATATAGCCTATCTGAACCTCGGCGTCTTCATACGCAGCAGCCCAGCCAGAATTGTATGAATCTTCTTTAACAGTGGCTGCCTGGGCCTTCTCCGCTTCCAGCTGCTCGGCAAGAACCCTGTTCTTCTCCACAAAGTCCAGCTTGCTAGAGCAGACCTGTTCATACGAATTCCTCAGCTCGCCGAGCTCTCTGACAGCATTATCTCTCTCGCGAGCAGAATTAGCAAGGGCCAAGGCAGAAGAAGCTCGAGCCGCATCAGCAGCCTTCAGGTCGGCCTCCAGCTGAGAACCCCTGGCCACCAGAGTAGAATTCTGCTGCTCCAGCTCACTGTTTCTTCTCAACAGCTCGTCGCGAGAGCGATAGAGCACAGCGAAGTCAGTCACAAACTGCAGAAAACAAGGGAAAGATCAGAAAGAAGAAACCATCAAAACAGACGAAAAGAAGTTGAGAAGTAGAAAAGAAACCTTACCAAGGCAAGCCTCTGGCTAGCTTGCAAGGCCAGTTGATCAGACCCTGACGCCCTCTCACGATCTGCAGGGAGGACTGCCCTCTCAAGCAGCGCAGGGGCAAGTTGAGGAGAGGTGGCCACCGAAGCCCCCTCAGGCAAAGCAGATACTGGGACCAAGGCTTGAACGGTCTTAGTCCTCAGTTCCATCTTCCTCCTCTCCTCCTCTTTCTCTTTCTCCCTCCTCTTTCTCTCTTCCACCTTCTTCCTCTCCTCCTCCTTTTTCTTATCCCTCTCCCTCGCCTGCTCCTCCTCTCTCTTCTTCTTCTCTTGCTCTTGAGAGGAAGGCTGAGGACCAGTAGCTATGGCCCCAAAAATAGTCTTCGACTTCTTGGACCTCTGTGCAAGAAGCACATCATCATCATCATCATCATCCCGGATTAGATTCTTCCTGGGAGGCATTTCTTCACTTGGACTGCTGGTAGTACTCGATGAACTGCTACTATCAGCACTGCCTCCACCCAAGTTACTCACAACACCTGCAGGCTCGCTCTCCGAGCTGCTCTCCTCCTCGTCTAATTGGATGGGCTCAGCTGAAATCTCTTCGGAAGAGTCAAAGTCCGGAACACTTTCCACAGGTCGGGTTATGAAGCTCGAGCCTTTGTTCTTGTATTCAAGCAGAAAAGCTGCAGACCTAGGATGCTCGCCGTCACCCAAAGGTTCCCTGATGTTCCAGGCTTTCACCAGTTCCGAGATAC
Organism: Sambucus nigra; assembly: GCA_949130495.1. Taxonomy (NCBI): domain Eukaryota; kingdom Viridiplantae; phylum Streptophyta; class Magnoliopsida; order Dipsacales; family Adoxaceae; genus Sambucus; species Sambucus nigra. Next base: position 258,655,891 of record OX422224.1, read on the forward strand.
GAACCTCGCTGCGAGCTGGCTCCAAGTTCTTTATCTTCGCTGAAAAGGAGAAAGCAAGGAGGAGTTAGAAAAATCACAAAGTTAGCAAAGGTTGAAACAACAATACAACATCTACCTATATATTCTTCCCCATAAAAGGGAATAGTAAACCTCTCGGACCTCGACCCTTCAAATTGAGGGGAGTATTGCCAGTTCCTAACAAGAAAACCTTCTTGCCAGTAGTCCTTATGGGAATCAGGTAAATTCACTACCAATACCCTATCAGGGCTCCTGGCCTTAAGGTACAAGACCCCTGAACTCGTTCGAGAAAAAGAATAACAAAAATAGACCTCGGCAAGCCCTAACCTCGTGCCGTACAACTGATTTATCCTGTGCACACCATTCACTATTTTCCATACGTTGGGTGAACATTGTGCAGGCACAATACCAAAATAACTAAAAAAGTGCAGAAACAAACCATTAGGGGGAAAGGTGAGACCCCCCTAGGAAAGCAACAGGACGTGAATCCAATGTGCATCCTCTATGTCCCTAACGTTCCTAGGCGGCGAGACACAACACTCAATCTCTACCCACTCAGGAATACCATAGAATTTTCTAAACTCAGTTACCGACCTATTTCCAATCTTCGCCATTGGAAAAATACAAGAAAAACTATAAACTCAAGAAAAAGGGCACGAAAGACTTATAGGACAGAAGATCAGATCAAAAGGCGAAGAAGCGACGAGAGTGAAGACCGAAAACAGAAGGTACAAAACTCAAAAGTTCTCAAAAGATAGAAGATTGCTGGAAGAACTGGAACGACGAAGAAAAAATGTGTCTTATTCCAACAAGCCTTCAAAACTAATCATAACGCACAGATAGCGAAGCGGGTGCCGCCAAAGCAACTTCACAGTTTTCAAAGAAATCAACCATCATTGCTAATCATTTAAATTCATCGGACCCATAAAGAACGGCCCGACAAATTCAGGGGCAATTGTGGGTACCCCGATTTTATCACCATAAGGCCTGGACGAGTAGCCCATCCTCAGCGGCCCAAAACCCAGGCCCATCACTTCTGGTATTCATCCATTTACTCCACGATGCCATGAAGAGGAGTTATGGGGGTACACGATCCCATGAAAGGGAGATGGCTAATAAAGAGGAACCTATTACCCCCACTACTCCAAGACATACATGTATAAATTAAACCCTAAGTCCGGGGCAAAGGACAAGTTGTATTCTCTGTACTTACTCTTCAGAATATAGAGAAATAACACTGACTGAACCACCGTGGACGTAGGCACTTCTTTGCTGAACCACGTATCTTCGTTGTTGTGTGATTGGTCTTTTATTTGTTTTTTTGGTTGTCACCTCTTTCATATTTATTTGTGCTGCATAATAATTGCCTCTACAGATTATAACCCACATTTTTAATTCGACGGGAGTGATTGATTTGTAAAAACTTACTAGTTGGTATCAAACCACTTGGTCATCTCCATAGCAGGCACATAGGTGTGACCTCTGGCCATGGAGAAGTGTGAAGAACCTATTCGGTTATGATTTTATCGGTTCGGTTCATTGCTGAAAGTGTGGCGAACCAGTTCGATGCTTGTTTCATTGATTCACTTCGCCGCCTTTTGAATTTTTCTTCCCTTTTCACCTTGATTTCTTCTCAACTTTGAACTTATAACTTCACAATCGGTGCTCGGGTTTGGATACCATTTTATCCTACATGCTTGTGGACTTGAGGTCTTCAACTTTCCTTCACGTTCCATGTCTGAATTATTGGTGCAAAATTGATGTTTTCCCCTTGACTCTCCTTGACTTGTATCTTTCATGACTTTGAGTTTTCCCTTTTCTTCAATCATGTAAAATATATGCAAAATGTATGAGAAATAGGCGAAAATCGATGCACTACATAGAAAACGTCAGTAGCAATAATATGAGATAAATCAACTCGATGTACACTGCACAAGATTATAAAAGCTTCTAAATTAAGGGGATAAATACGAAGAATTTATGCCTAATCACTATGCATAATAATTTCCAAAAAGCATAGTAAATCAGAATCGAAATTAGTTTGAAACCCAAGGATTTTCATGAAACTAGTTTGATAAATTAGTTTGGAAATTGGTTTTTAACCCATAATCAAACAAGACCAACAAATAAAAACGTGATAACTTGGGATTGACAACAAATGTAGCAGTGAACAACATTATGCATACATAAATTTTTAAGTTCTTGATAGGCATTTGATGATAAAAATATTGTTCATTTATACATCTATATATATATATACTTCAATTGACTCTAAGATACCAACATGTTTTGTAACTATGCGAACAATGTGTTATATATTATACCAAAGAACTAAATATGAATAAGTGATCATACCAAGACTGGTGAAATCAACCATTACCTCATTTCAAAAAGCATCCATGAACAAAAATCCAGCACATGAGATAGATGAAAAAACGAGAGTGATGACTTAAGAAAAAGGCTTCTAATGATTTCCAAGTTCACCCTGGTCACATGTTTATGGATAGTATGGAGAAATGTTTTATTTATTGTAGAATAATCCAGCATAATTAAGTTATACAATTAACTCTAAGCAGCAAGCAATAATGGTGCCAAACCATCAAACAAAGAATTATATACTCATTAAACACATAATCCATGACAATTATGTGTAGACCATCAACATGATTGTGATCTCCCATTTCTCACAACAGAGTGAGACGACCTATACACTAAGTGTGAGAATTTATACTTGAAAATATAAAGTAAGAAGTGTGTGGTCATTGATTCACAAAAAAAAGGATGAACTGACCGTAAAGCTCGCAAGTTGGGTAACACAGTGGGTCGGCTAATGTCAATACGTGCAATTGATGTCGTTGTCAAGTTGTACAATCCCATTGATCAAAAGAGATTTTTCGACAATGAATGTTCCAATTAGCTACTCATGGGCCGTAACCACGACGCTCAAGGCATGACCCCCATTTTCTACAACAGAAACTCGTGCTGATCAAATCAGGAGATTATCTATTTTTAAATGATGAATCAATCAACGCAATTACATTGCAATAGATAATTGTTTGATCGGTTTGGGTCCTAAATGACAATTGTGTAATGCAGAAAATCGACGATACTAACATTTTTTTGGTAATGTTAATAACTCTATAGATATAATATTAACAGTAGCGATATACATACCATATAATAATTTTCAAAATTCCACCTCCTTAGTAAAAGCGTGCCACGTCAAACGCAAGATCTTTCAGAGGTATGTAGGGAACATCACCACCAAATCCAAGGAACCTACAATTTCAATTGATTGATACTGAGGTCGGGATAAATAAAATTGACTTGAAATAAAAGAACCAAACATCTTGAAAGACCTTACAGTCCATTCCAATTTTCACACACATTTTCGATTTCTTATCAGAATTTAAGGTGAATTGATCATAATAAAATCCATTGTAAGTATTAATTCGTCTTGATTGAATAAAAGTATATAAGTTCCATATCAAGAATTATGAAGTGTGAAGGTTTAGATTTTCATGTCAATAAATTACAATATATAAACTGAAAAAATAGAGAATACCATGGGATTAGGAGCATTTTCTTGTTGACCTAACTTGACGTTGATCGTGTAGTGTCGTATCAGGTTTCTTTCAAGTATTAGCCAATACCAACCCGACTTGTTTAACTAGTTAAGTCAAATAATTTGACACTAACCCGACATCTTTAGTAATCATGCCATGTTTGGGTTGACACGCATAACAACATTAGAATTTGATTTCTTTCTCAACCAAGCATTCAACAAACAATTAAAATGTCAACTATGTCTACAAGAAGTTATACAATAAGATATCAAGATATAAAAAAATCAATGTGTTCTTTGGATGATTTCATTTATTTAGGTTTAGTATCAATTTCAAGTTATTCATGTTTGACATGAACATGATCAGTAAATTATTCGCAGGGTCGGGCCATGTTAATTTCAAGTTTGTGCCATGAAATAACCAGCCCTAACACGCTAATCTTGTGACGTTCTCGAGTAATGTAAAAATTTGTCACCCCCAAAGTTCTTGATCCTTCCTATAAACTACCTATAGAGATTTAAGTCCTCGCGTTAGGATTAGTTCAAAACTAAAAGCATATATTTGAACTCCATAGTAATCGCGGATGAGTAATTCTATACTCAAATAATTTAGCACACAATTATACCATCTACAAGGATCTAGATAAAATGGGTTTTAATCCATTTTCTCAGCCAAACGCAATTCAACCCACCAACCCAAATAGGTTTGCACAATTTTCAAACCTACTTTAGCTAAAAAAATCCCCAACTTGTGCTGACTAAAATTTGAAATCAAAATTGTCGTGCCAACCCATTGTTCTTTATGATTGTTTCTCGTTTGGCCATCATTTAGCGTATCCAACAGAAACACACGATCATTTTACAAACATGTGTAATATTCTTTCTATGTATGAAATTTTAGATGCAGATAAATAAAATTATACAAATCAAGCCATATTCATTACTAATATCAAAACAACGGAAGAAAACTCCAAGTGTAAATGCACGCTCAAGTGGACATAAGAAAATCGCACATGTAGAAAACCCTAGTAACTATAAAACTTCATCAAATGAAGAGAGAACTTATTAGAGAAAACTCATAGATATAAACCCTAGCAAAGTTGTAGAATGAACCATATGTAGATTGATTTCTTACATAAAAATCGAACATGAAAACCATATTTCAGCATGAAAATAGATCTGGAAATTAGTTTGGAACCCAAAATCGTAAATTAATGAAACTTAGAATCGAAATGATAAAATAGATTTGGGTTTGTGGCTTACAAATTATCTGCTTAAATGTTTTTGTTTCTAACTGAACATGTTGATATCTAACATAATGAACATGATGAAATCGAACATTGTCAACATGAGGTTCCATTGCTACAGATAATTTGTTATAGTTGGAAAACGATAGATTTGATATTTACAGTCGTAAACCCATGCTCCAAACACAGACAAATCTCATGTTGATTTAAGTTAAGAACGCCCTCAACTTCTCTCTCGGCTTCTTTGTCCAAATGAGTTAGATGTCAATGGAAATAGAAACTTAAGAAAGATGTTCTATAATATAATGTTTATACCCACAACAATTCAGTTAAAAATGACTCAAAGACAATCATTCAGGAATCCTAACAGACTTGAGATGAATAAATCCAGAAAAAAGTTTGAATCTATCGAACATTTTACTCAAAAAATAAGAATCTGAGATAGAAGTGACAATGATTGAATTAAATAACATTGTTAAAATAAATAAATATCTGCAACAAATCTTATGAAAAAACAATGATGACATAGTTTAATCAGGGCCATTTCTGTGCAGATGAGTGTACGAGAGAGATTACGACAACTCTACAATCAACATTTTTGATAATTTTTGTGCTCAAATCAGACAATTGTGTTCCTTATCAATGTGTTTTCTTAAATTTGAATATCTGACATGTCCCAATTCAGATTAACAAAAATGAATCTCATCTATCAACAAAATGAGGCCACAGAAAATGTTAGTCGCCTAAAGAGAAACACAATCTAATATCATAATAAAGACGGTATGTGAAATGTCTACTGCTCCTCTTGTGAATACAACAAGCACGTTCAAACATCTCTTATTCAGAAGAACCTCCTACAAAATATATCCTTTTTTTTTTTGGGCTGAAGTTAAAAAATAAATATATGATTGTGTGTAAACACATATATGTATGTGTATACATTTGAAATAAGCATCAACATAGCAACATGATACATATACCCATTGTAGTGCAACCTGTCAATGCTGCCCCTCATATGTTGGGTTACGTGAAAATTAACCCCTTATTGCTAATCGAAATGGCATGAAATGACTAGATTTTAGATTTAATGGTGAAGTTTGGACGACAAACATAACACGAGTTTGTTAATGGGTTTTCTGAGGTATAGAAAGAAAATAATGGATATGAGAGAGAAAGCGAAAAGAGAGACAAAAACGATCATGGTGATTTTGCCTTGAAGAGCAAAGTGGCGATCCGCGGGATAAAGAGTAGGAGCCGTGAAAGGGGAAACTGGAGGAGAGGCCATTGAAGAAGTTGAGGTGCATTTTTGTGTCTCAAATAGTTGTACGCTTGATTATATTAGGTGGCGGTGACAGTGGACCATGTATTATGAAAACGGCATGATGAAAATGAGAATGACCAGATTATGGTGTTAAGCATGGTCCACCACCGTAGGTGTGTAGTTGGTCCCGCTTCATGTTTTTCAAATGGGTGGGGCTACAAGTCATTTATTTATTTTCTACAATAAACAAATTAGTAATTATGAAAGATACCATACAATCTTGTTTTAATAGGGAATGGTGTTAGAAAGAAAAATTAGTTGTCTTTACTACCCAATTTTTTATATCTTATTTACACAATTTTTTAAAGAAACATTTATAGCATTTATCTCACTTTTATATATATATATACTAGGGTATGCCCGTGCCTGACGGCACGCTGATAATTTTGAAAATTATAAAGTCGTATATAATGTAAATAATAAATGTTTTATTTATTAAAAGTGTAAATTTTTAAAATTATAGAATCATGTAAATTTAAATCATATAGCTTTTTTTCAACACAAATGTATAAACAATTTAAAAAATTTGGACAGAATTCACTTTGTTTATTGGACTATCCACCCTGCTTAAGTAATAGTCCATTTTGGACCTCATATAAACATAATAATCAATTTAACTCAACTTGACGAAATACAACCAATGTATCAATAAATAAATAAAACAGTAATCAATTTACTCATTTATATAATTAAGACTTGTAATCATAGAATTTATTACAAAACATAAAAATTTGTACATGATTTAGAAAATTTGGGAAAAATTTCCCCTATTTATAGGACTACCCACTTGATTAAGAAACCAAAATGACACATTTATACAATTAGTCTATCCCGGACATTATATAAATCCAATCATTGGTTTATGCTTATAATAGACTTCTGGTATGATTGCATAAAAAAATCATTATTGACAACTTTATGAATAAAATTATTGACATTGTTGTTTATAATAATGATGCAGTATCAAAAAATTTATGTCGCTCGGAGCAGCAAGCAGCAAGCCAAAACAGTGTCGCTCAGAGCAGCTCTTTAGCTAGGCTCACTGGTCTGTCCTTGAGAAATGCCATGTCACTATTTTCCAGTCAACAGATGTTGATCTCCCTCCTCCCAGTCACTCTCCGCTGATGCAGATGATGTAGAATCTGCAGAGTCTGGCCCACAGTCAACAAATTATTTTTACAACGTGTAAACATTTTAGATTTAAGCAATGTTGAATCTTCTATAATAAAATTAAAAGGTTGTATTACAACACATAAGTGTAAATGAAATTAGATATGTAACAAAAATCATATTACATAAACATGCGTAAATATACGTCTGACATAAATATCTTGAAAATCGATTCTTACCATAGAGATGTATACCGGGGAACCAATAATAGACACTCCATTCAGTTCAAAGGGCATAACCAACAATATGCAATTGAAGAAAAAAGAGAAAACTACATTCTAACATGTACATGTTACTGCCTAAACTGAGAATTAAGTGAATTTTACAAACAAATGTCAATCTAATTACTCTAAGAATCTCAACGAATTTCAAAACAAATAGTATATAGAAATGTCATAATAGATAATGGGATGGTCGGGTAGTAAATTTTATAAAATACATAGTCGCCACTTTAAGATTAGTTAATCCGTATTATAACAATTAACACGTACCTTAATTTTAAAAAAGTACGTACTGAGGAATATTATCAGTTATACACTAGAATAGTTTGAGTTGGAAATGCACATTCGATGCTATAAAACACTCCTCACTGTGCAAATGCACATTCAATGCTATAGTTAGAACAGAGATCATTTCCTCAATCTGCAAATGCTCATTCAATGCTATAAAGCAAAATTAGGAACTAATGGACTGTCTTATCGGGTTGTGTCCCAATCAACATAATGTGAAAAATATAACAAAGACCTGAATAAAACCAATAAGGAAAGGTGGATAAATACATAATGGAACATGAGCTCAAGGGACTGATGGAGACGATGAAATGGCCTTTTGGTGAGAATGAAGTTAATATATAGAAAATTAAAACATACAGTAATGTCGGCAATCACTTCAGGTTGTCTTAATTGCTTAAGAAGATAGTTAGTTCAAATCTGCAAGAAAAATGAAATGCTTAATTAAGATCGCATATAAAAGATTCACACAACAAATGTAGATAATACTAAGAATGAACCCAATACATTTTACTAACGTCAAGTCCCCAAAATCTAATATCCACAGCCAAATCACAAACCTCAATCCTATAAATGTATTTAATGTACTGTGAGGTAGGTAGAACACTATAAGGTAATCACAAACCTATCTCTGCACACCCTCAGCAGCCTATGTGCCGTGGCAGCGCGTGGTCTCGCCATGCTCTGCTTGGGACTCGCCTTCGCCAAACGCCGCTTCCAACCCACGTTGAAAGACACCACCTTTTTGGACTCGTGCCTCTTCCAACCCGCACCACCTTTTTGGACACATACTTCTGGGCAAACGCCTCCGAAATGGACACCTGGGAAGCAGGCAGATGGCCCATCTTTAACAGCAGAATCAAATTCTAAAGCAAGGAAAACGTTTTTAACTACTAAACAAATAGTATGGATATCAATTGTTACGGTGTTGTTTTTAGTCATTTTGTCATTACTACTTTTTCTATGTATGCCGAGAAGCTACAGAGGACGGCACAGGAGCATGCCCAAATTCCAAGCGTTTTCCTAGAGACAATGAATCCTGAATTTTACCAGTCGATCAGATGGAAAAATGTTCCAAAAGCAGCAGCCGCGAAGCCAAAGGAAGAAATTAAAAAAGTTCCAAAGCAACAGAATAACCAGAAGCTAAATGTCCCAAGGACGATTACAATACCAATGCGTGAAGGTCATGGAATTGACTTAAGTAGATATGACATTCCCGTTCAAGTTGGTGTGTGCATAGTACATCGGAGAGCCATGAAGTGTGGACGACATCATATCATTTTATCATGCACCTGAGAAAAGCAACAACAATAACCCCTATTAATAAATGTGTATGACGACAAAGTAATCGTAAAATAGGGAAACGCAGCACAATGCACCATCGGAGTTCTTCCCATATGTTTCCTACCTCAACTATCACTTAACAAGTATGACTAATGAACCTAAAAAACTGTCCAAAATATTGAAAAAACTGTAATAATATAGCATTTATATTGACTGAGATTAGCAGTGCTCATGCATACCAACAAATGGAGTGCAAGCTTCTAGAACATAGGTTGGATGCTTAACCGAGGCGGGCTTAAGAATATGATTGTAGCTGCCTTTCTCCATGAAAATCTATGACCAAATTCAGTTAATATATATTTCAGTTTATGTTAGCATAATTATGCATATCTCAGGTTAATGTTTATGGGTCATGGACTCATGTATAAATTGTTCGTGTCATGTATAATCGGGTTTGGGGGAAGCCAAAGCCATATAGAGGAAAATGTGTATACAAAGCCATATAGTATCACAACTGTGTAAAACATACAACATTCCAAGCTTTGTTTCATACTATGTGGCTTTGTATACACATTTCATAACTACAATGCAAAATAGGCCATAGTTGTTCATTTCATTTTGAAATGATCATCGACAGCAAAGTCAGGCTCGTGAGGCTTGTACAGAACCACCAAACCTTTAGCACTCCTTGTTCTATGAAGCCTATGAACCCTATGAATCTTATTTACACTAAAACTACAGGAAATTTCTAACATTTCTCTGCAAAATATTGGTGTCGTCTCGTGAAGCTTCTAACGTTTTATATTAGTTTTTGTCAATGGCCATGACTTGGTCCTTAGCTTTTCTTGCTCAGATGCCCCTAAACCGGTGCATACCATAATTGTCGACAGAATGCACGTATATAAAAGATAGTAAATATTGTTATTATTCCAAACAACAATTTGTCATATGGAAGCTTCAAGTTCATCTAGGGTTACTGCAACTCCATTTTGGGCATCGTCATCTGCACGAAGCTAAGCACAAACATCATCCAAAGCTGAGTTCAACTGTAGAATCTTCTCAGTTAGAATTATGTGCGTCCTCTCCAAAGCTTTCTCCTTGTCGTATATAAATTCCAACAACTTTCTCATCGAATCTTTTCTATCAGCTCCTTCTAGTGCCTTGCTTATCTACGATGAAGTGACACTGTGTTATCAATATGGTGAAGTGACACATTGTGTTAAGCCACTCCAAGGACCCATAGGCTGACACAACCAAAACATAGTAAGCATCTCTCATGTTGGCTCGCTACAAAATAACGAAATTCAACAATTAATTCAGCAATTCAGCAAGTGATGTACAATACATATCAGATGGAATAGCTGACAAAAAACTGTTAAAACAAAATAACTAAGTAAAAAAGAAGACCTACCGTTATAGGATGAAATAGCTGACAAAAAACTCCTAACATGTAAATCAAAATAAGCGAAAAAATAATTAACCAAGAGATCCTAAGGTTACAACTGGTTAAATGGGTCATTTGGTTTAAAAAACTAAACATATAACAATAGCTCCAGGTACTACTGAACAAAACCAATATCTAAAGGCTTATGGATAAAATGATATCTAAAAAAATAACTTACAGGTACCACTGGATACAATCAGTCCTAAGGCTACTTATCATATGTGGTGAAATCAAATTTGGTGGAGGTTACGAATTCCGTGGATCCTCCCCCAAAGAACAAACATGCCATGGGAACCAAAACCTACATGAGAGCAAAAAACATTGGCCATCAGTTGTTGTATGTTGTGCAAGGCATGATATATAGGAGAATGTTGGATGAAAACATAAAATCAAGTCCCGTAAGCACTTCGAGAATAAGAAACAGTATTACAAATGATGCAACTAAAATACCAGTTTTGAAGGTTTGAAATAAAAAAAGCTAAAACTTAAGTGTTTGTTCTCATTCACGTATGTGTCTTTAAATTCAAGGTTCTATGAATAGGTTTTCATGGGGACTTTTAAATTCAAGTCTGCATCTTTGAATTCAAGTCTGCATCGTTGAACACTAAACAACCGCGCTGACTGCTATTACTCAGCTGACAGCCGTCTGAGCTTGAGTTGGAGTAGGATTTTCACCAACGGTACATTACCTCCATTACGAAGAAACCCAAGGAAGTTTCATAGTATAGAGTATGTACATTCTATATTTGTGGTTGCAAAAGGCTATTCTCGCTGCATTGTATAGGGTATATAAAATCTCTCTTCAGTCCAATAGATTTAACAAAAGGCAGCGCACAAAAATGAAAAACAGTTAAGATAAATGAACATATAAAAAATTATAAGCATACTAAGTGAAAATAGAGCCCTGATGATGAGTTATAGTGCCTTGATGTCATAAATTTGTTGTGCAAATTTGTTGAAGTTAATTTTGTATCCTCTTTAACACATGAAAGTCCCTATCCCGCTTGTTCTCAAAGGCATAAAAATAAGTCAATCATTAGGGTAAAAATATAAAAAAGGTTTAGGTATAAATAGTGTCATCGCATCTTATCTTTGTTACAGGACATTATCGCACTTTTGGCACAATGCACCTAAAACACATCTCGTTATAATTAACCTTTAGTAAAAGTTCATGTCTACGATACTTCCCAAAACTTCAATGTTTCATTGCGGAGGAGCCTAACCTACAAAAATAAGGTAAAAACAAAGTTAAAACATAATAGAACCCTGCTATTTCTATATGAACCCTTTAAACCAACTAAATCATTTATCATTTATAATTGATTTCTATACATGAAGAAACAAAAAAGTAAAAAGAAACTAATAGTCTTTAGACTTCATTAAAAAATATTAGCCAAACTCCAACCTACATAACTGTAAAACTGATAAATAGACGGATTAAGTACATATGATAGGGGAGAATCAAAAGAGACACGCGAGAGAGATTGTTCCAACATCAATACGAATTAAAGAAATGAAAGTCTGACATCTAAAATAGGGATGAATTTGGACATGAATATACCCAAATTATGTACAAAACAAATCCCAAAAATAAACTAATAAAGCTTAATTAAAAATTAAGACCAAATAGTAGAAAATCAAATAAATTTTGACATAAACTCATTAAGTAATATCAAGGTTCTAAAAAACGTGGGGCGTGATTGAGGCGTGGAGGCCAAGCCTTAAGCCTTAGAAGCCTAGGCGGGCCTAAGCGTAAAAAGGCGTTAAAAGGCGTTTAGGCCTTCTTAATATATTTTAATATTTTTTAACCATAACAAGGCTATTAAAATACAAAAATTGCACATATCATAAAAATATGTCTGAATATATGCAAATTAAAATACTGTTTGATTATTTTGGATGAGATAATGGTCCGGTTTGTAAAAGAATTCTTTAAAAGGCGACATCGTTTCACTGAAGCATTGTTGTTTTTAGAAAAAAGTGTGCCTTAAGGTTTTACCAAGAATAAGGCGTGAAAAGCGTAAGGCGAGGCGTTTCTCCCAAGCCTTAAGCCTAGGCGTGCCTAGGCGGAGCCTAGGTGGGTTTTTTAGAACAGTGAGTAATATACTCACTCGTAATATACATATATCAATAACACATTAAAGTAAAAGGGCAATAAGTGCACACACTTTTATTTCGAAACATTAAACAAAATAGTGAACAATATTTAACTCTAACTTCAAACCAAACATACCCTCAAGTGTATTATTAACCAATGAAACCAACATTATATTATATGTTTGTTTTTAACATGTCTTAATAGATATTGAAACAACAATCAACACTATAACTACAATATAGCTATAACTATCACAAAACCATACTTTTTCACCATAACAATCTCACAACACGTCTCTTAGTGATTCTATCAAACACGTGAATGCCATGAAAATGAGACAGAGATCTTACAAATGGAAAAACTAAGGACTACTATTTCAAATATAAATCATTTAGTGGAGCAATAATACTCTCTTGAAGAGATTGTTTTCTCCCTGGGCACCTAACCTAAAATCTAACAACTATAAATAGACAAACAATGAAAGTGAAAAAGAGCATACCTCTCTTGAAGCCTTCCTACTTGAGTACGCATCCTAAAAATAGTTGCAATTATGATTGATCCTTCCTACTATAGTATGCATGCCAAAGAAATGGATTCGCCTTGAAAATTATTAAAATTCTATTTCTAAATGGTTCGGAAATGTCGAACAGTGAATAACGAAACATAGCAATAACCGAATCACAAGTTTTTTTGCTACTAAATCAAAAGTTTGAGCATCGAAAAAACTGTCACACTCACAATAGGGCACCAGATTTAGAATATTGAAAAAAAGTTGGGGGATATTATTGAGTCTGTTGGAAAAAAATCTGTTTTCATATACCAACTCTCACACTTGTGTGTTTCTCCCCATCAACAACTTTCATAGCGGTTAACTTCCGAAAGTGCACAAATGTGTGTTTCTCCCTACATCTTCATAAACAAAAAAATGATTGACTACAAAAACAATAAAAGAAAACCCAAAATGTAAATAAAGAACAATATCTATATGGCTCAGTTCATGAACAAATAGTTGTGCACTTGCATCATCAAACCCACATACTATTTATAAGTAAACAAACATTTGTGCAGTTTCATCATCAGACACATTTCATCATCAAACTGACAACACACATTTCATGAACAAATAGTTTATAAAAGACACATTTCATGAACAATAGCTATATATCTTCAAAATATGGCATAAATAAATAATCTCACTTACCCAATTAGTACCAAAAAGACATTGTCGGGTTTTGTTCTTAAAGAGTATCACCCTCCCCTAAAACGAAATAAAAAACAGATTAAACATCATTGTTAGAAAATCAAATCTAATAAAAGCATATTTGTATAAAATAAAGGCTCAAAATCAAAAGAAGTTATATGTCCAAAATGGTATTTTTGACAATTCTTACCTTGAGACTGATTTGTGCAGAACTTGGTATCGATTTTGAACCCAAACAATAATTTGTCACTGCAAAACATAAAACGTAAAATCAAACCTAATAGGTGTTAGATATGAGAGTCACACCGAAACAATAGGAGATGTGGAGAGAGAGAGAGAGAGAGAGAGAGAGAGAGACCTAGGTTATGAGGACGAATGGTTCGGGAGTGAGATAAGAGAGTTCAGAGATCGTGAGCATTTTGGTGAGTCTATGTGAGAATGTGGTGACAAAGGGGTGACTTTTGGTTTGTTTACCAAATTAGCCCTTATGTTTGAATTAAAGTGCAAGAGGGGGAATTAAGTAATGAGAAGAAAAAGAGGGGGAAACCAAATATTTCAAGGGTAAAAGAGGTAGTGAAGAAAAAAATCATATAGATGACATCATTTTTCCAACTTATGACATACATAAGTTTTCTACTTTATTATATATATATATATATATATATATATATATATATATATATATGTATATATATAATAAAGGAGGAGAGCTTTATGTCCTTCCCAATTGATGGCTGAGATTGAAAGTTGATGAATTTGGTGTTTATCAACTGACGGTTGAGATTATATCTTGAAGTGTGTATCGTAGAGTTGAAGTGTATTGTAGTTACATGGTAATTAACCCTAGCCTAGGAACACGCTTTCTTCTTTTCTTGAGCCAAGAGCCCATGTGATTGCTGAATGAAGTGCACACACTCTCTGTTAAACCACTCTACCTTATCACTCTCAAGCCCTATCCTACCCCACCACCTCGACCATACCCATTTCTCACTCTCTCTACTCACCAAATCACTATCTTTCTCTTTCGCGAGTAGAAATTCACTTGTTATGGTGTTATGGTGGCAGAACTGTATGAGACAGTTTTTGTGGCCCAAAGCAGTACATCGGATTCCATCATTAGCCAACAGATCCGGCTAGCAAATCCGGCCATCACCAAGTTAAATCCGACGAAAGTCCGTCCATACCCGATTTCAACAATAGGACAAACTTCACTTCAAATACCCGGTTTAAACTCGGATACCCACGAAAGTCCAGCCATATTTGGTTTCAACACCCAAAAACTTCACTTCAAATACCAAAATGACACACAGGCACAAGATCTCCGGCTCCTGCTTTGTTTATGTCCGGTGATGAGTTTAATTTTTTTCAGATCTCCGGCTCCTTCTTTGTTTATGTCCAGTGATGAGTTTTTTCCAGTGAAGACCCCCCAAGGTAAATGGGGCACCATCAATGATTGGAGGTAGATTTTTGCAGTTTTTAAATTTAGAGTTAGATTTTTGCGATTTATTAGGTTAGTCCGATTTAACTTTCATTTTCGAATAGTTTGTAATTTTTCCATTTTAAAGATTATAGTTTTTCCATTCGATCAACTGTCGTATTGTTGCTTATATTTATATTTTTAAATTTCTACACATTTCGAGAGATGGATTTCTAATTCTTGGACAATATTGGATTCGGAAGGTTCATTTCATTTTGACAATTAGTTTAGGACAAGCATCAAGTTAGACTCTCATTATTTTTTTTTCCCATCATTAAATGTAATGTTTGAGTTTTTTAAAATAATGTTTGAGTTTTTTACATCTTGAGTTTCTTGAAATCTTTGCGTTGGTCTTTCACAGTTATGGAAATTGATGTTCATCTTTGTTGTGATGGGTGTTATAATAAATGCATTAATTCCGGACTTGGTATTCTAAAAAATGGGTGTTCTGAAAATATGTGTTGTGTTTTAGAATTTTCATATTTTTTTAATGTTGATATTTAGATATGTTCAAACATTAAAAGTTTTTAATGCTGATATTAAAGGGTGTATATTAAAAGAAGTCTATATAAAATTGACACGCCTTTTTAGGGTACCTTTGAGTGTGGCTTTAGGTTTCTACGTCAAGTCACAAGGCTCGAGGTATGTGGGAACATACAAAATACTTTTGATGTATTAATTTCTTAGGTAATGAAGTACAACCACTTATTAAAGCTACATAAAATTGACACGCATGTTCTGCAAATTCTCCTAAATGTTGCACAACCAAAAGGAAAATGTGTACTAAAAATTCACCTAAAATGTTGTGCAATGTGATGACCACGCATTTTCTGCAAATATAATTTTGTGTTGATGGAAACCTAGAGTTTCGTAATTTTTTTTATGTTATTGCTCATAGTGCCTATATAATTTAGCCTTTGATTGCATTTGGATAAATTATTTAACCTTTGAGTGCATTTGGATACATTTTTTTATAAATATTAAAAATAGTCTTGAAAAAAAATTATATTAAAAAATCAACACGGCTAATTCAAATATGATACAGCGCAAAAGTAGATGACATGAGACGAAGTCTTATATGTTTTTCCCTAATGCGAACAAAATTCAAATCAATATCAGGTGACAAAAAATTCTCTTTTTTTACCAAACATGGCCATGATTTAGGTAAACAACAATATGACACGTTCTCTAATGGATAATGACAAAAGAACTTTTCAAATGTGTATGTGAACCGTTATGGGGTAGTTCAAAAATTCAAAATGAACATGACATCTTCATGTAAGTAAATCGTAATATAAATGCGTCTTTATAACAATTAAAATAATGTGTAGATATTCCTTTTGTTTATAAAATTATTAACTATTTTATAACAATAAAAATAATAAATTTGAGAAAAATAAATAATCAAAATATTTTCACCGTGCCATCGGCACGGGTACACACGTTTAAATTGGTGATAACCGTTTAAATTGTTGATAATCATTTATGTTTAATTTTTTTTTACTTTAAGTATACAGGTTTCAGTTGGAGCACTAAAAAAAATGGATAATTGTAACATGACTGCGACATATGAGTTGTTTATCATGATCATTGGATCAATTTGATAATTTCCATGTCATGTCATCATGTCATGTCTAAGTTTGTAAGTATCTATTTAACAGTTAAAAAAATAAACTTGAGAAATATCAAGTCAATAATTAAAAATAAATTTTATGATTTTATTATTTTAAAAAAGTTAACTTCCAATTGGTCTACACTATCATATCAATATATTTAAACAATTAATTCTCTTACACCACGAACACAAGTTAATTTGGAAACGAATGTGGCACATTCATGTAAGTAATCCTGACATAAATACGTCTTTTGAAATATCAATTTCAAATCGATGTGTTGACTTTTTCTTTCGTGATTAAAATTTTTAACTACTATAATAATTAAAATTAATAAATTTGAGAAAAAATAAATTATTAAAATATTTTCATCGTGCCATCGACACGAGTACACCCTATATATATATATATATATATATATATATATATATATATATATATATATATATATATATATATATATATATATATATATAATAAAGGAGGAGGGATTTTTTGTCCTCCCCAACAAATAGCTCAGATAAAAAATTTGATGAGTTTGGTGTTTATCAACTCGTGGTTGAGATTGATTGTAAATTGCTTGAATCTAATGGTTAAATAGGATTCCACGTATGAACTGACTAAGGTACATACTTGGGTCACCCGCCTCAAGCCTCACCCACATTCCAATCAGAGCACAAGGCTTGAGATATTTCTCTTTCATACTTTGAGTTTAGCTTTTGTTGAAAGCTACATGCAGTTGAAAACCCACCCACTTTTCAAAATATCATAGCTTTCGAAGAAAGTGGTCCTCTCTCTAAACCATCTTCTCGAATCTCACCACCTCTGTTTGGAACAACTGGCACGCCTATCTACCTCAAAGAAAGTGGTTCTCTCTATAAATATCATACCTTGCAATAGGTTGAAAAGTAGAGCACACCTAGCTACCTCTCTCTCAACTGGGTTTCACATTGGGCTCACACATCTCTACCTATCTCTCTCCCACTGAATAGTAGAGCACATGTTCATTTCAACTGGGCTTCATTATCTCTCAACAATAAATACCGAGTAATCCAATTTTTTTATGACAGCTCGAATAATTAAATACCGGGTAGCTACTCCTTTATTAAATTAATATAAAATGCCAAGTTGGTTCAGTTCATAGCATTACTGTCGAAAAACATTTTAACAATTTCTAGCCACCTAATATTTAAAAGTGAGATGCCAATTTTAATTAAATCCGATTAACATGCAATAAGTAGATTATGAAATGCTAACATAACCACCACATCATAGTCATAATAGAATAACCATGAAATAAACTAAATCTGGAGGGATACACCTCACAAAAATCCGAATTCTGAAATAAACAAATACAAAGCATGAATCATTAATTAATTACAACCAAAAATCTAAAATAAGACTGGATGAGTAAGATGTCTCTAAATAAATGGGGCGACATGCCTAACAAATGAGAAAATCTGATAATATAGAGTCAAGGTCGAAAATGGATGCGTCTACTGTCAAGGTACTGTAACTTCCACAACAGCTACAGTACGTCACCTGAATGGAACTCCTATGCTTGGCGTCCTTGTGGCTAGGCACCTAAAAGGTTTTTACAAAAAAAAAAGGATTTGAAAGCAAACGGGTCAGAGCCCGATTGTGAAAATAGTTTAAAATATAGCAAGTGTTTTAATGACATTAAACAATGAATGGAAAATACATGTTAGGACGTGCTCTCACATGAAATACTCACCTCTCGACTATCTGTGCACTCCTAACGTATCCGTAATCATATCTAGTTATGCCCGTATCTAACTAGTCCAATATAAAATCTAACGTTAATATACGATTCACGATTTAATTCCCGATATCTTATTTTAAACAGAGTGTTTTACTCTTCTGCACAATTTCCCATTTTAGTACTACTAATCACTAGAGATTTTCCATTTAATCTTTTACAAAACGTTGATATTATAGATACTCACATTTATACATGACAATTCATTTCAATTAACAGTATATTATTCTCATCATAAATATACAATACTAGCACCCCGAGACTAAGCTGCGATGCACACATACCCTGTTATCCAATCTCGGTACATCACGTACATAAGGACCACGCATTTCGAATCTCTCAAGAATCGTTCTCAAATAACAACAATCACATAAAATGGAGGAGAACATAGTTCACATCACATGGGTCACGCACATACCTACGCTCCCATGATCAGCAGACTTATTAACTTCTCAATAAGTCCTTCTTTGTCCTATTTCCTCGAGGTACCAATCTAAATCCCCCCGTAGACACACACAGATTAGATGGCCCTAATCGAACGCAGACCTCCCATGATAGCAAGTATGGTAGGTATGTTATACACATAAAACCACATATACTAAGCATTCGCACATATTAGATATGTGGAAGTATTAATATAGGTATACTTCTCGTTCTTATATTGTCATTTAGTGTTATACGTTTACAAGTCCCCGATTCATGTACATTAACGTTGTCAACTCTTCTCACGTCGTAATTAGGTACTTGTTTCCTAATCCACAAATGTCATCCGATTTACTCCAAGATTCTAAGTTTTACTCCTCACGTACTCCAATTTCTCAATTATACTCACTAGTCAATAAGGGGAGGTTATTACTCCATTAAATAAGTTTACGGGAACATTTGAAATGAAATCGGGCCTAAAAGGCCATTCTGTCAACTCGTTAGAAGTCTCGTTCGAATGAAAGGATTCGAACGAACTACCAACTCATTAGAAGGGATACTGTCATCACGTTAGAACCTCGTCCGAACGAGGTCGTTCGAACGACCTGGCAGGTCTTCTAACGAGATGGCAGAATACGCCCAGAAATCTCAAAACCCATTTTTTCTTTATTCTTCTCTTCTCTAAATCAATTCTATGACCATCCAAACTAAGTTTTAATTTGTTTAAACTACACTTAATCTTCCTAGGTCACTCTTTAACATATATATGGGGTCAATACCTCCTAAATTAACATGTAATGATCAAAATTCCCAAACCCTATAAACATGAACACAAAATTTAATGTCCACAACTACTTCTTATAAATATCTTTTTACATCATCAATAGATATATTTCTGGATAGGAAATTCATCCATAACTATTCTACATGCGATCCTCATATAAGATTTCGTTTGCTATCTCCAATTTTATGGGTTTTCATCAAACTTTCAATACAAGACATATATTCAATTCTAAGCATGGAGGAAACATTCACTTGAATTTATGTAATTAAACCATTTACCTTATATGTTCTGATTCAATGTTGAAGGATGAAGGTTGATTCTCCTCTTTCTCTCTACAGATTTCTCCCAAAGATGGTGATGGTGGCTAGGGGTTTCTTTTGGATCCTTTTAGGACTCTCCCTTTAACTCCCGTAGCCCACTACTTGATAAATGTTGATAATGGACTTAATTGGTTCATTACTAATATAAAATTAACTCCTAAAATTCGTGGGTTTTAATTCCCCTACTTTTAAAATTACCAAACTACCCTTCTGGGTTACCGGTATGGCCCAAAAAGGCCCCAGGACCCAAACTGAACCCCCAGCTAGTGTTTTCTGACTATTTCGACCTTTACGGACACGTTGGCCCGCTCAAAATGACCATTCGGTTGATAAAAATATAATTCACTTTTTAATTCAAATAATTACATTCCTGACGCGATTGACACGTGCGTCCCAATTAAATTTCCAAATTATCGTATTTCTGTCTCGTGACAATTTAAATATTTTCAATACTCATGACATTTTTAATTTTAACATCATAATAAAATACCAACTCACATCTCGCTAGTATTTATATCCGAATTAATTCCCCATTAATTCTCATTTAATTCAATTAATCCCTTAAATAAAAATTAATAAAATTACGGGGTATTACATACTTCCCCCCTAATAACAGAATTTCGTCCCGAATTTCGGAACTAAAGAGTACCTGGTAAAAAAAACTCTGGATAACGCTCGCGCATCTCATCCTCGCTCTCCCACATAGAATCTTCGACATTATGATGCCGCCACTGAACACGTACTAATGGTACTATTTTCGACCTCAGTTTTAACTCGCTTCGGTCTAGAATAACAATTGGTCCCTCCTCGTAGGAACTATCGGCTTGAAGATCGATGTCCTCTAAAGAAATGTGAGAATGGGCCAAATCGTCCCTAAGATATTTCCTTACTGAGAAAATATGGAACACATCATGAATCCCATGCAAGTGCTCCGATAACCCAAGTCTATACGCAACTGGCCCAATACGCTCGATGATAGGAAATGGCCCCACATATCTTGGTGCCAGTTTACCCTTCTTCCCAAAACGTATAAACCCCTTCATAGGAGAAACCTTGAGTACCATCTGGTCCCCCACTTTGAATTCTCTGAAGAACCTCTTGGCATCAGCATAGCTCTTCTGTCGGTCCTGAGCTACCCGAATGCGACTCCGTATTATCTCAATCCTTGTCGAAGTATCCTGAATCACTTCTGGCCCAAGGAGTTTGTTGTCCCCCACCTCTAACCAACATGCTGGGGAACGACACGGTCTATCATACAACGCCTCAAATGGAGCCATGCCAATGGTGAACTGATAGGAGTTATTATAAGCAAACTCCATCGGTGGAAGGTACTGCTCCTAACCACCCCCAAAGTCTAAGATGCACATACGCAACATGTCCTCCAACATATGATTTGTTCGCTCTGTTTGCCCATCAGTCTGGACATGATAAGCCGCACTCAACCGCAACTCTGTACCCATGGCCTCTTAGAAACTCTCCCAAAATCGTGAAACAAATATCTTGTCTCGGTCAGACATGATATTTAG
The DNA here is from genome assembly GCA_949130495.1 of Sambucus nigra. Lineage (NCBI taxonomy): Eukaryota > Viridiplantae > Streptophyta > Magnoliopsida > Dipsacales > Adoxaceae > Sambucus > Sambucus nigra. Next base: position 258,677,671 of record OX422224.1, read on the forward strand.
AGGCACCCCATGAAGTCTCACTATCTCTGTAATGAAAATCTTGACATACTGTCCCGTAGTGTAGTCTGTCCTCATGGGCAGAAAATGAGAAACTTTGGTCAACCTATCCACAATTACCCATATGGAGTCGTGACCCCTCTATGACGTAGGTAACCCCGTGATAAAGTCCATGGATATGGCCTCCCATATCCACGTCGGAAACTCTAATGGTTGTAGAAGTCCTGCCGGTTTCTGATGGTCCACCTTTATTATCTGACAAGTGGAACACTTATAAATGAACACGGCGATATCTCTCTTCATCCCGCTCCACCAATACTGTCATATCATGTCTTGGTACATCTTATCCCCACCAGGGTATACCGCGAATCGTGAGCCGTGCGACTCTGCCATTACCTCGTGTCATAAGTCTTCCCCTTACGGAACAACCAATCTCCCATTGAAGCGTAATCCCCCGTCTGAACTAACGGTATAGGATTCGAATCCCTCTGCTAGCAATCGAACTATCTGCTCCTGACAAAACGAGTCATTTGCCTGGGCCTTTATCACTCTCGTAACAATCTGAGGTGTAATAGTCATCACAGACATGAACGGTCTGGCCACTGCATCCTGGTGTCCCAACTCCTTCCACTTAGCTTTCTACACCTCGGGCACCTCATCTACTGGCCTACGGCTCAACGCGTCTGCTACCACGTTAACCTTCCCTGGGTGATACTGGATATCAAACTCATAATCCTTGACAAACTTAAGCCACCGATGTTGATGCATATCCGGCTCCTTCTGCGTGAAGAGGTATTATAGAGACTTATGGTCTGTGATTAACCGAAATTTCTCCCCCAGGAGATAGTGTCTCCAAATCCGAAGAGCGAATACGATTGCCGCTAACTCCAAGTCGTGTGTGGGGTAATTCCTCTCGTGAAGCTTAAGCTTACGGGAAGCATAAGCTATGGCCTGACCTTCCTATTGTAGCACACCTCTAAGTACTTGTAAGGACGCATCGGTGTAAACTAAATACTCAACTCCTGGTCTGGGTAATGCTAACACGGGTGCTGAGGTTAATTTGTCCTCCAACTCATTGAATGCCAACTGACAGTCATCGCTCTAGATGAATGGCACACCCCTGCGAGTCAGATGTGTCAAAGGACCCGCTATCTTTGAGAAACCCCGAATAAACCTCCTGTAATATCCTGCTAGGCCTAAAAAACTACCGATCTTAGTCAGTGTTGTGGGCTGTCCCCACTCCCTCACCGCGGATACCTTCCCCGGATCAACAGATATTCCCCGGTCTGATATGATATGCCCAAAAAACTGAACCTCCTTCAGCCAAAACCCACACTTCTCATACTTTGCATATAGTTCATTCTGACGTAGCGTCTGCAAAACCTGCCTCAAAAGCTCGGCGTGCTCCTCTTCTGTCTGGGAGTAAACCAGGATGCCATCAATAAAGACGATGACGAACTGGTCGAGGAACACTCTGAACACCCTATTCATCAAGTCCATAAACATGGCTGGAGAGTTGGTCAATCCTAAAGCCATAACTCGAAACTCGTAGGAACCATATCTCGTAAAGAAAGCAGTCTTTGAGACGTCATGTTCCCTGATACGTAACTGATGGTATCCCGATCGCAAATCAATCTTTGAGAAGAAGGAAGCTCCTCTCAGCTGGTCGAATAAGTCATCGATTCGGGGCAACGGATACTTATTCCGTATCATGACTTTATTCAACTCCCGATAATCTACACACAACCTCAACGATCCATCCCTCTTCTTTACGAATAACAGAGAGGAACCCCACGGCGAAGTACTCCTTCGAATAAACCCCTGACCCAATAAATGCTCTATCTGATACTGTAGCTCTTTTATCTCTGTTAGATCCATACGGTAAGGTGCGTGGGCAATTGGCCGAGTGCTCGGCGTCAAATCGATCATAAAATCTATCTCTCTACTCGGAGGTAGTCTAGGTATATTCTGAAATAGATCAGCAAACTCCCTAACAACTGGAATCGAATCGAGTGGCATCACCACTTCTTTAGAGGTGTCCTCCTCTATATAGTACAAATGGGTGGACGATCCTCCCTCAGGGCGAGGCATCGCCACTAAAATCATCTCCTGCCCGGGAATGGAAAAAATAATACTCCTACTGAAACAATCAATTATGGCTCCATATGCAACTAGCCAATCCATACCGACAATCGCATCGTACTCAGTCATCTCTAATACTAACATATCAGCGGGTAAAGTAAATATCCCGATCTCGATACCCATACCTCTATAAATAAGAGAAATCACAGAACCCCTACTCAACGGTGAATCTACACAAGTAATCTTGTTCTCTGCAATGTCTAACAACCCAATAGTGAGTGAAAATCTCGTGGCAATGAAATAGTGTATGGCCCCCGTATCAAATAAAATATGCCCCATAGTCCCCTGAATAGAGAACATACCCTCAATTGCAGGTGGATTCTGTGGGACTGCGGCATGCTGGAGCTGATACACTCTCCCATACTAAAGATGTCCCTAATGGACTGGGACCGCTGAAATTGGTGGTAATGCTGCCATCTGTGGCGGTGCTGGGAGGGCGGCGGGAAACATAGGCCTCTGTGGCTCGTGTCGAGCACCCTGTTGCTGCTGCTGTGGGGCCCTTCCCCTATCAAGACAATCCTGGCATTTGTGGCCAATCTTGCCACGAACGAAGCACTTCCTCGGGAAGTTTACCCCTCGCTATCCCTGCTGCCCATGACCCTGATGGCCATTACCATTCCTACCCTGACCATGCTGGCCCTGCTGAAACTGCTGCTGCTGACCACTCTAGCCCTGCTGGCCCTGATGGCCATGACGAAAACCTCCCTATCCATTTCTGAAACCCGCAGATCTGAACCTCTTAAAATCCCCCTGCTGGGAACCCTGATCTCCCTGCCTATGCTGAACCTGAGTAGATTGTGCCCCGCTGGCACCATTTCCCCCGGTCCTGCCCTGGTGGCTGGACTCTCCTGATCTCTTACTCTCAGACATGTGAAAGCGGTGATCCTGGCAGTGAAGCAGTTTTACGTTAACCACAACAGGGTAAGGGGCCAACGAGAGGTTTCCTAACAAGTGCTGACAGATGCTCCAAGTCAATCCATCCATGAACTTCTGAATCTTCTTCTCTTTAGTCAGAATCTCACCGGGAATAATGTTCAAGAGATTTGTGAACTCAGCCTCATACTCGGCTACGGTCTTTCCCTCCTATTTGAGGTTCATCAGCTCCCTCCTCATTTCGGTGTGAACAGCTGATGGAAAATATTTGCGGTCGAATCGCACCTAGAACTCCTGAATAGAAAGGGCGTCCCTCTCCTCCGCGGTGGTAATGGACTCCCACCACTGCAATGCTGATCCTACTAACTTAAAAGTATCCAGTATCTGCTTCTGAACATCCGTGCACTCGTACATCCTTAAGTGCCTTTGAATGTCCTTCCTCCACTGACTCGACACAATAACGTCGGAGCTACCTGCAAACTCCGGAGGCTGTGCTTTCTGGAAAGCATCACGAACGAGTTCCCAAGCAGACAGGAATACATGAACCTGAACTGGCGCGACTACTGGCGCCTGAGGTGGTGCCTACTGCACAACTGTGAGGGCGGCATTTACCGCTTGGGCTACTATAGCTACAACCTCTGCGGCATTCATGGTACCCTGAATTGGTGCAGGCTGTGGCTCGAGCTGAGTATCCCTAGGAACTCGCTGCGCACGTCGTGGAGGCATCTAAAATGAGAGTAAAGTCTTATAAGTTCGCAGTTATTGTCTCAAAATATCTGAAGAGCGAAACATACACAAAAGAATACAACAGTCCTAAAATATAGGGCTCCACATCAAAGAAAGCTCAGCGAAAACATAACAAGTCGTACAGAGCCTAAAGACACTAGAACCTGATGCTCTGATACCACCCGTGACACCCTGACTAATTAAATACTGCGTAGCTACTCCTTTATTAAATTGATATAAAATGCCATGTTGGTTCAGTTCATAGCATCACTGTCGAAAAACGTTTTAACAATTTCTAGCCACCTAATATTTAAAAGTGAGATGTCAATTTTAATTAAATCCGATTAACATGCAATAAGTAGATTACGAAATGCTAACATAACCACTACATAATAGTCACAATAGAATAACCATGAAATAAACTAAATCTAGAGGGATACACCTCACAACAATCCGAATTCTGAAATAAACAAATACAAAGCCTGAATCACTAATTAATTACAACCCAAAATCTAAAATAAGACTGAATGAGTAAGATGTCTCTAAAGAAATGGGGCGACATGCCCAACAAATGAGAAAATCTGATAATATAGAGTCAAGGTCGAAAATGGAGGCGTCTACCGTCAAGGTCCTGTAACTTCCGCAACAGCTACAGTACATCACCTGAATGGAACTCCTATGCTTGGTGTCCTTGTGGTTGGGCACCTCAAAGGTTTTTACAAAAAAAAATGGATTTGAAAGCAAACGGTTCAGAGCCCGATTGTGAAAATATTTTAAAATATAGTAAGTGTTTTAATGACATTAAACAATGAATGCAAAATACATGTTAGGACGTGCTCTCACATGAAATACTCACCTCTCGACTATATGTGCACTCCTAACGTATCCGTAATCAAATCTAGTTATGCCCGTATCTAACTAGTCCAATATAAAATCTAACGTTACTATACGATTCATGATTTAATTCCCGACATCTTATTTTAAACATAGTGTTTTACTCTTCTACATAGTTTCCCATTTTAGTACTACTAATCACTAGAGATTTTCCATTTTATCTTTTACAAAACGTTGATATTATAGATACTCACATTTATACATGACAGTTCATTTCAATTAACAGTATATTATTCTCATCATAAATATACAATACTAGCACCCCGAGACTAAGATGCGGTGAACACATACCCTGCTATCCAATCCTGGTACATCACGTACATAAGGACCACACATTCCGAATCTCTCAGGAATCGTTCTCAAATAACAACAATCACACAAAATGGAGGCGAACATAGTTCAAATCATATGGGTCATGCACATACCTACGCTCCCATGATCAGCAGACTTATTAACTTCTCAAGAAGTCCTTCTTTTTCCTATATCCCCGAGGTACCAATCTAAATCTCCCCGTCGGCACACAAAGATTAGATGGACCTAATCGAACGCAGACCTCCCATGATAGCAAGTATGGTAGGTATGTTATACACGTAAAACCACATATACTAAGCATTCGCACATATTAGATATCTCGAATTATTAATATAGGTATACTTCTCGTTCTTATACTGTCGTTTAGTGTTATACGTTTACAAGTCCCCGATTCATGTACATTAACGTTGTCAACTCTTCTCACGTCGTAATTAGGTACTTGTTTCCTAATCCACAAATGTCATCCGATTTACTCTAAGATTCTAAGTTTTACTCCTCACATACTCCAATCTCTCAATTATACTCACTGGTCAATAAGGGGAGGTCATCACTCCATTAAATAAGTTTACGGGAACATTTGAAATGAAATCAGGCCTAAAAGGCCATTCTGTCAACACGTTAGAAGTCTCGTTCGAACGAGTTCATTCGAACGAAAGGCTTCGAACGAACTACCAACTCGTTAGAAGGGATACTGCCATCACGTTAGAACCTCGTTCGAACGACCTGTGCAGGTCTTCTAACGAGATGGCAGAATACGCCCAGAAATCCCAAAACCCATTTTTTCTTTATTCTTCTCTTCTCTAAATCCATTCTATGACCATCCAAACTAAGTTTTAATTTGTTTAAACTACACTAAATCCTCCTAGGTCACTCTTTAACATATATATGGGGTCAATACCTCCTAAATTAACATGTAATGATCAAAATTCCCAAATCTTATCCCAAACCCTATAAACATGAACACAAAATTTAATGTCCACAACTACTTCTTATAAATCCATTTTTACATCATCAATAGATATATTTCTGGATATGAAATTCATCCATAACTATTCTACCTGCGATCCTCATATAAGATTTCGTTTGCTATCTCCAATTTTATGGGTTTTCATCAAACTTTCAATACAAGACATATATTCAATTCTAAGCATGGTGGAAACATTCACTTGAATTTATGTAATTAAACCACTTACCTTAGATGTTCTGATTCGATGTTGAAGGATGAAGGTTGATTCTCCTCTTTCTCTCTACAGATTTCTCCCAAAGATGGTGATGGTGGTTAGGGGTTTCTTTTGGATCCTCTTAGGACTCTCCCTTTAACTCTCGTATCCCACTACTTGATAAATGTTGATAATGGACTTAATGGGTTCATTACTAATATAAAATTAACTCCTAAAATTCGTGGGTTTTAATTCCCCTATTTTTAAAATTACCAAACTACCCTTGTGGGTTACCGGTATGGCCCAAAAATGCCCCGGGACCCAAACTAAACCCCCGGCTAGTGTTTTCTGACTATTTCAACCCTTACGGACACGTTGGCGCACTCAAAATGACCATTCGATTGATAAAAATATAATTCAGTTTTTAATTCAAATAATTACATTCCTGACGCGACTAACACGCGCGTCCCAATTAAATTTCCAAATTATCGTATTTTTGTCTCGTGACAATTTAAATATTTTCGATACTCATGAGATTTTTAATTTTAGCATCATAATCAAATACAAACTCATATCTCACTAGTATTTATATCCGGATTAATTCCCCATTAATTCCCATTTAATTCAATTAATCCCTTAAATAAAAATTAATAAAATTACGGGGTATTACATTTTTCTTTCTCACTCTTTTTAAAAGTGGATTTTGAACTTTTAATTTTTCATGTTTTAACATTCACTGTGAATCCATTTTTACTACTTTATTTCTTGGTTAAAGAATGGTACTGGATGGAATAAACTTGTTATGTATTTTGTTTTCTACATCTCACTTGGTATGTATTTTGTTTTAACATACCTGTTGTTGTAGCAACAGTAAATAAAATGCAGAATTAAGGAATGAAAGTACCCAATTTTGGACCAAATAAATCCGAGACAGTAAGAACTAGAAACCCCGAAAGCAGGTTCAGTCTAGAAAACGGTTGAGTCGCGGACAATGTCGCTCTCTTTAAGGTGTTTCGCGGCTCTGCCCAATGTGTACTCACAGTCAGAAATGCCTCTCCACCCCCGGATAAAACAACCTCTAATATATAAAATACGGATTGATAAAGCACAAGAATCAATTCGGTCCATGCACATAAATGTGGAGAGAAAAATATGGAAAGTAGTGGGCAACTAGGTTGAAAATTTCAACTCAGCTATAATAACGTTTTAATTTTTGAAATTAAAAAACGGTTAAAAAATAATTTTGAAAGCCCAAAAAATAGTTCTGTATTTGTCCAAAAAATTATTTCTTAATGAGCCTAAGCCCAAGACCCAAGACCCGGGCATGGGCACGGGCCAGGCCGGACGGACGGCGGCGGCGGCGCGCGCGCGTGTGTGACTTGGCCCAATAAGTCTTCTACCCATACACACAAAACATCTAATGCCCAAAGGGCTTGCCCATTTGTTCCAAATAAATAGTAAATATACCCAACTCATTTCAAATCACCCACTGATGTGGGACAAACCAACAGGAAGCGTTGGGCACATGTTGTCTTTTAAAGGCCAAAGTTTTAAGTCATTACCATTTTTCAAGGTTTTGCAAACCTGACAGCTTTGAAAGCTGTTCCAACAATCCCCCACTTACAAAATTTGAAAATATTTTTATCGAGCAATAATCTATAGAATTGTGCATAAGCAAAGGTGTCTTTCGAGTTAAACTTTTACGTAGTAAAGATGATTCAGAATATACTAGAGTAACCGTAGTTTTGAACTCTATCTCTGACAACATCTCGCACACAACACTACTTGGATATCATTCTAATAGGTAGCATGTTACAGCCATGTACTTTTATCCCAGTATAGTGAACGCTTTAGGAAATTTCCCAAAATATCCATAGGAAGCGGCCACACTTCCACATTCACATAGGCGAGTCTATCAAGAATACTCATGTAGCTAAGTACCCCACTCACCATAGAGCTATAGATCTCATTAAGAGTTATAATAACTCCTCCTTAACTCGCTTCAGGATTTCATGCTCCATAGGTATGGACTAGGAGTAAAGCCCCGTTCTTTATTAATTATTAATAACATGATTCAACCCATATCATTTGTGACTTGTTATTATCCTTTGAACATATTTCTTGGGATCTCTAGTCTATATGCTGGGTTACCATCAGAAATGACTCATTTATCCAAGGGCTTTAGTCCCATCCCTATCGTGGTGTTCCACACCTTCTCCCTAGCTAGTCCTTTCGTTAAATGATCAGCTAAGTTCTGTTCAGACCGTATATGATCCACCCTCACAGTACCCATAGAGATAAATTCTCTAACAGTACTATGCTTACGACGTATTTATCATTTCTTACCGTTATAATAACGGTTCTCTACTTTTTCAATAGCCGCAATACTATCACAATGAATCAATATGGCTGGTATTGGTCTTTCCCATAATGGGATATCTGATATGAGGTTTCTTAATCAACCTGCCTCTTCACTAGCAGTAGCTAGCGCTATCATCTCAGACTCCATAGTGGATTGAGCCAAAATTGTTTGTTTCTTAGATTTCCAAGAAACTGCACCACCAGCGATGCTAAATATATATCCACTAGTAGCCTTAGAATCATCAGATAGGGTGTTCCAATTAGCATCACTAAATCTTTCAAGGACAACAGGATTCTTATTATAGTGTAATATGAGGTTCATCGTCCTTTTAAGGTACCGCATAACCCTCTAAATATAATGACAATGCTCCATAGTAGGTCTACTGGTAAATCTACATAGTACTCCCACGGCATAAGCTATGCCAGGTCTAGTGAAATCTGTAGCATAATGTAAGCTACAAATAATGCTTGCATAAGCATTTTGGTTTACACTATCGCCAGTGTTCTTAAATAACTTTACACTAGGATAAAATGGATTTCTAGAAGGTTTACAGTCAAAGTAATTGTATTTCTTTAGAACTTTCTCAATGTAATGATATTGATCCAAAGAAAATCCTTTTTCTGACCTGGTAATATTAATTCCTAATATTACACTAGCTTCACCCAAATCCTTCATGTCAAAATTGGCACATAATAATGATTTAACATTTTCTACGGCATGAATATTAGAACCAAATATTAGCAAGTCATCAATATAAAGACATATGATAGTGAAAATGTTCTCAACAAATTTATAATAAATGCATTTGTCACTTTCATTTATTTTAAACCCACTAGAGATGACTAGGCTATCAAATTTATCATGCCATTGTTTTTGTCCCTGTTTGAGTCCATAAAGAGATTTATCTAATTTTCATACTTTATTTTCTTGACCGTGTACAATAAAACCTTCAGGTTGATCCATATAAATCTCTTCTTCTAATTCTCCATTTAAAAATGTTGTTTTAACATCCATTTGGTGTACAATTAAATCATTGAAGGAAGCTATAGCAAATAGTACATTTATAGACGTTATTCTAGTCACGGGTGAAAATGTATCAAAAAAGTATACGTTTTCTCTTTGTTTAAAACCTTTAGCAACACGACGTGCCTTATATTTTTCAACAGTGCCATCAGGTTTTAATTTCTTTTTAAGGATCCATTTACACCCAATTGTTTTACATCTAGGAGGAAGGTCCACTAAATGCCAAGTTTTATTTATTTCCAAAGAATTTATTTCATCATTAATAGCCTCTTGCCATAAATCAGCATCTACAGAGGATAAAGCTTCTTGAATAGTGTTAGGATCCTCCTCTAAAGTGTAAGCATAAAAGTCGATACCAAAATCTTTTTCTACACGAGCCCTTTTACTTTTTTGAATTTCTAAACTGAATTCATTATTTTCTTTATTTTTATGTAAAGAAATATTACTGGATGACTCGCCCCCACTATTTCTCAATTTAAAAGGAAATTTATCTTCATAAAAATCGGCGTCATATGATTCAATAATTACTTGATTTTTCAAGTCATAAAATTTGTATGCTTTGCTATTAATAGCATAGCCGATAAAAACGCACTCATATGCTCTACTAGCCAATTTAGACCTCTTAGGGTCGGGTATACGAACATATGCTAAGCACCCCCATGTTCTAAAGTATGACATGTTGGGCTTAATATTTTTTCGAATTTCATAAGGAGATATTTTCTTTTTAGTCTTAGGAATTCTATTAAGTACGTGACACACAGCCAAAATAATTTCACCCCACCATTGCGAGGTAGCCCCTGAATTTAATAAAATAGCCACAACTAATTCAGTTAATGTCCTATTTTTTCTTTCGGCTTTACCGTTCATTTTGGGTGAATAAGGAACAGTTTTTTCATGAATGCCGTGGGTTTTATAAAATTCAATAAATGGTCCAGAATCATATTCGGTGCCTCTATCACTACGTAACCTTTTTATTTTTTGATTAAATTGATTTTCAATTTCATTTAGGAAAATTTTAAACATGTCAAACGCTTCACTTTTATTTTTCATTAAACACACAAATGAATAATCAGAACAATCATCAATAAAAGTTATAAAATAAAGTTTGTCATTTCTAGTTGTGACACCATCCAATTCACAAATATCCGAATGAATTAAATCAAGTGGTTCAGATTCTCTAAAAATAAATTTATGTGTTGTCTTAGTATTTTTGCTTGACTACACCATTCACATTTTTCAAAATCATTTAATGATAATTCTGGAATTAATCATAACGTTCTCATATTTTTAACAAGTCATTTATTAACATGATGTCACACCCCGCCAAATTCTGGCGTCGGCCGCCACCAAAACTAAGCCGGGCGTGAGTAAATAAAATACCATTCTTAGCATGAGATAGATATGAGACATAGATAAACCAGTCCATAAGATACATAATTGAATCAATCTCAAATGATCATAAACAACTAAGCGATAAAAGATCCATTACATTGCTAACTCCAAAAAAATCCATACTCCAATAATGATTAAATAAAATATGAATAATCCCAACAGAAATCCTCTAAACCACTTTGGAACCGAATGGCCCAATAAAACTCAAATGAATTCTCATAATTAAATACGACTGAAAACGAAAGTCTAACTAAACTATGCCATAAAATGAATATCTCTAGTTGCACCTCCAAATGGTAACTCCGATAAACTTATGCAGCTTCTCCAATTCTAATCCTGAAAAAGATTAGTCAACGCATGGGTCAGAGACAAAGCCCTGAGCAAGAATACACACTACTCCCCTCAAATAGGACCCTTGAATCCAGACAGTAACATTATACGCAATAAATATCACAGTAGAATATTTTAAATTAAACGGGATAATTAAACGCGAAAATTATAAATCACTAACTACCCACAGAAACCTCATTTATAAAGGCACACCAATATAATTTTAAATTCCCAAGTCCCACGATGTTAATTTAATTAAATTAACCAACTTTTATTATAGTTCTCACTTTTTATTAAAGTGTCACACTTCCCCTTGTCAATCGTCATCTGACCCGTTTAAACTGTCGGCCCCGACACATGACACCCCACCCTTTTAATCGATGTGAGATCCTCAAAATACCCCTTAGTCCCATAACTAAGGGTTACCAAGTTATTATTACGTCCTAACCTATGTGTAGGAGGATTTTCTAACATAAATCATAATCTAGTCTCATACCTAGACTAGCGTAACGGCGATAAAGTGATAAAAATCAGCACACCCCCGACATGATAAAACCGTGATAATATACCCTCCCTAGTCCCATACCTAGAAGGCGTAAATCATTAAACGGCCTACCCACTAGTCCCATACCTAGAAGATATCCTAAAATATATGGAGAGCAAAATTTCCCAACAACCCGTCGTCATAAAGGCAATATAATCATACCAAAAAGTCACACAAATATGCATACTAAATCAATGTTCCAAACTATGCATGATAGTCCAATTCAATTGAACCTTTCATTAAATTATCACAACGTCAACCGTACCCAAATAATCTCATTTAATTATTTTAAATTAAATATACCAAGTTTTCATCATATATATATCAAAAACTAAATTTTATTATCTCTACATGTATTACATGAGTTATACGCCCCCAACTTTATTTATTTTAAAACTAGGGTTTTTCTACATGCAACCTACACAAATAAAACCCAAAATCACTCATGAATCCTATGTACCCAAAGGGTTATGAATATTATTCAGATTAAAAGATTTTATAAAAATATCCCCATAGTTAGTGTCCACTTTTTCTAATTAAGTTACTAATTATTTTTAAGAAAAAATGTAATTTAGTGTTTAGGCGACACTTAAAACGCATAATACTAAAGGAAAAGAATAGAGTATTCATGCCTGTAAAGATCGTGTGGAAAATCTGATTAGAAATCTGGATTCCTCTCAAAAAATTAGCAAACGAGTGTTCTTGAACGATCTTGGTTAAACGCCAATTAAGCCTTCAAAAACTTGTGCCAAAAATTGTGACAAAAACATGATTTTATTGAAGGTTGATGATTATGAGTGAGAGGAAAAATATTTGGAAGTGTTCTCTGGTAAAAAACTAGAGAAAAAGTGATTATGAGATGTCCCCCTACGGATTAACAAGGTTATATATTGATTAGGAGTCCTAATCCTACACAAACTCTAAATACAGCTTACAGCGCACGTTTTCTGGGAGGGTCGATCGATCTACCCCCAGGGGTCGATCGATCTATCACCCCGAAAAACTAACAGTTTGCCTAAAAAATGCCTATAAGGCAAAATATTATAAAATCAATATAAAATCCGTTTTAACTCCGATTTTAATTCCGCTTGAAGTTTTATTCTTCTAAAATCATAACCAACATATCTAGCTAATAAAAATTATTAAATTCAAAAATTTATTTTTCTCGAAAATTCCAATTAATTAATTAAAATAATAAATAAAAACACGGGGTGTTACACATGACAAAGCCTAGCATGCCAAATATTAAATGAACAAGCAATAAAAGCAGAAGGAGAAATTTTATTCATTGCATCAACATTAGTCTTAAACATTCCATCAGTGGCATAACCCTTGCCTACAATAATTCCATTTTTGGTCAAAGTAAATAAATCAACACCAATAGTTTGAGTAAAGACAACTTTGTTGAGAATATAACTCGAAACCAAATTTTTTCGTATCTCGGGAGTGTGAAGAACATCTTTGAGGATAACAGTCTTTCCTGAAGTGAACTTTAATTCCACATTTCCAGTACCAGCAACCTCAGTGGGGTGAGAATCACCGAACAACACCTTCTTATCTGCAGTCTCAGAATAAGTCTAAAAACATAGTACGGTCATAACAGATATGGCGGAAAGCGCCAATATCCAACCACCATCCTTCGGCACCGCTAACCATTTTGATTTCTGAAATCATAGCGCATAGGTCCTCTTCGGTCAAATTCGTTTGTGCTTGTGCCACATGCGAGCCATATGGCCAGGCTTGCCACACTTGAAACAGAGAAACTGTCCCGAGTTGCTAGACTGTCCATTTTTAGGATTCTTATTCTTATTCTGAGTCTGAGTCTGATTTTTAAAATTCTGGTTGTGGCTCTTTTTCTGATTTTTCATATTTTTTCCGTTTGCCTTTAAAACAACTGGAGTGTGGTTCTTTTTCTGATTTTTGTTGTTAGACACAACAAGAATTTCATCTTTGTAGTCCTGTTTTTGGGATTCCTCCTCAATTCTCAATTTAGTAATGAGTGACTCTAGTGAAAATTCTTTAGACTTATGCCTCAAAATATTTTTAAACTCTTTGAACAGTGGAGGTAATTTATCAATAATTACAGCAACCTAAAATTGCTCATCTAAAGCCATGCCCTCAGAAATAATTTCATGGGCAATTATTTGCAATTCATGGGTTTGAGCAACAACAAATTTATCATCCGTCATTTGAAATTTCAAATAGCGACTGACGGAATATTTTTTAGCACCCGTCTCCTCCGTGTCATATTTTTTAAGCAGTGCATCCCAAACATCTTTTGCAGTTTTATAATTGGCGTAGTCATAAAGTTCATTATTTAGAGCATTCAAAATGTAATTCTTGCACATAAAATCATTTCCCTCCCAAGTTCTAATTGTTTTGCTTTCCTCAACACTAGGTGGATTATTTACTACGAATTTGTCAAATTGAACACATGATGCGACTTTTTTTGTAGTTAAATAAAATAACAATTTTTTGCTCCAACGTTTAAAATGTGTGCTTTCATATTTGAAAGGCTTGTTAAGGTTGATAGAGTTAATTTTATCCATGGCAGAATTTCGAAACACCTTAAAATTGTTGTAGCAGCAGTAAATTAAATGAATAATTCAGGAACAAAATTACCCAATTTTGGAGCAAATAAATCCAAGACAAAAAGAACCAGAAACCCCGGAAGCAGGTACAGTCTAGAACACGACTGAGTCGCGGAAAATGTCGCTCTCTTTAAGGTGTTTCGCAGCTCTTCCCAATGTGTGCTGACAGTAAAAAATGCCTCGCCACCCCCAGGATAAAACAACCTCCAATAAATAAAATACAGATTGATAAAGCATAAGAATCAATCCGGTCCATGCACATTTGTTCGTAATAATTTCTCGAGTCTAATAATAAATCTGGGGTGGATTTATTATTCTAGTTGAGGGAAAAAAAGTTTAGAAGCAGTTTTGTGTTTTTAGAGAAGTTTCAGAACAGGTATATCTAAACCGGAGGTGGAATACCTCTTTTAGGGGGCAACAAAAAAAGACGTTGGACAAAAATATGGAGAGAAAAATCTGGAAAGTAGTGGGCAACTGGGTTGAAAATTTCAACTCAGTTATAATAACGTTTTAATTTTTGGAATTAAATAATGGTTAAAAAATCATTTTTAAAGCCCAAAAAACAGTTATGTATTTGTCCAAATAATTATTTCTTAATGAGCCCAAGCCCAAGATCCGGGCACGGGCAGGGCCGGCCGGACGGTGGCGGCGGCGCGCGCGCATGTGACTTGGACCAATAAGTCCCCCACCCATACACACAAAATATCTAATACCCAAAGGGCTTGCCCATTTATTCCAAATAAATTGTAAATATACCCAACTCATTTCAACTCACCCACCGATGTGGGACAAACCAACAGGAAGCATTGGGCACATGTTTTTTTTTTTTTTTGGGTAACAAGGGAACTTCCCAAGAACGGGCCACTTTGTGAACCCCCCCTTAGTATCAAACCCCCGGGTCAGATTTTACACTCGCTCCAAAGTGTCCCAACCAGTTTATGTCAAGAATTTGGTACTGGCGGTGAGTATCATTCCCACACCAGCGGTTACTTTATTTCACCTTACTGAGGAAGACCCCCCATTACCAGCACCTAATCGCCCAAGAGAGCTGGCCCCAAGACTCGAACTGATGACCTCAAGGACTTTGCCAAGAATCTCAACCAGCTGAGCTATCACTTGGGGTTGCATTGGGCACATGTTGTCTTTTAAAGGCCAAAGTTTTAAGTCATTACCATTTTCAAGGTTTTGCAAACCTGACAACTTTGAAAGTTGTTCCAACACCTGTTATGTTTTTTGAATCTTTTATGTTATAACATACCTAGTATGTTTTCTACCTGGGTAATATCTCACTTGGAGCTAGTTGTCAATGTCGGGATTGCTCCGGCGAAGGAAGAACAACAACTTACATAAGCCGATTCGAATTCGGTTGATGACGAATCGAGTTTATTATGAATCCGGTTGATGACGAATCGAGTTTATAAATCCTTAGAACTCGAATTTTTATGGTATATAGAGCCTTAGACCTCGAGTTTAGTTTACTGCTACACCGGTAAAGAGATTTTCTTTCTTTTCTACCTTTCTTTGTTATCCTTCTTCAGTTTTACTCAGATCTAATAGGTAAATTGTTTGTTTGTTTTTTTCATTTTGGATATCCAGAGCAAATTTTGGTCGTGTCAGGAGGTATCGCTCTTTTTTTTGCCTTCAAGGTACAACCTATGGCCCAGAACCTATAATGTTAGTTCTCGATAGTTTATCCTTGGTGCTAGCCCAAGAACTGACGTTGGGGCTGCCAGCCGATTGGCAAACCATTTCGGCCTGCAGTATCTTTTTATAATTTTAGTTTTAAGCTAACAATAATAGGGGAATGAAATGGCATTGTAATTTTACTTGGCATTGAAAAGCTAACTCTAATATTTACTTGACATTGTAATTTTATTATCTCTTAGCAAAACTGAAATCTGTAAATTTATGTAAATTGGAGAGGGAGAGAAGAGGTGGCATAGGGAACTCCATGGGACCTATCATTTTTGGTTGCATATGTACACCATTCTGAATCTCGTCTTTTTTTTTTTTTGGAAATTACGGTGTTTGTTGTAAATGAAATTGTGATGAGAAAACTCGATTTGTTATGACCTATAGCAGGATGGTGGTGAAGGATTTTACAAAAGATTTTATAAAAAGTCATCAAAATTTTTTCAAGAAACATTAGATAAAATGTTATAAAAAATGTTTCATAAAAAAATGATTTATTAAATATAAAATAAAATTAATAAGGACCTATTAAATTTTTTTATAAAAAAGTGATAAAATCTTTTTTTGTAAAAAAATCCGTTTTTAAGTTTAAATAATGATTTATTTATAAAATTAAGTTTAAATAATCATTTAATTCATAAAAACACTTTTTATTTAGAAAAATATACTTTATAATTAAAAAACTTATTTATAAAAAGTCACTTTATGTCTTATAAAAAAGTCAACTCTTACATATGAAAAAATGTTGGATCTATAAAAAGTTTTATTTTAAAAAATTTCTAATACTTTAAAAAAATATATAAAAAATTTGTATAGTAAAATAGTTATAAAGAATCGCAATTAGACTCAAATGCAATGTTTATAAAGTTATAAGGGCAATACGGGGTTTGTAACGTAGTTGAACATTTTGGGCACCAAATTATTAAGTGACAAAAGTGAGGTTAAGTTTAAATGACCTCCAATTATAAATAGTCTTATGTAATTAACACAACCACAAATAGAAAATATAAAAAATAGTCACCAGAAAAAAAAATTAAGAACATGAACTATAAAATTTTAAAAATGTTCAAAAGTCTATTACTTACTCAAATATATAACTAAAAAATGAATAAAATAGAACTTGCGTGTGATGGTAATGATAGATCGCTAAGAAAAATGCACCGGGATAAAATTATGAGCATGCCATCGACACGGGTACACCTTATTTTTATGAAAAAATTTCGTATTTCGAAAAAAGGTTATTATATAATACTTTTTATTTGTAAAAAAAACCGCAACCATTAACTTTTAAAAAAAAATTATAAAACAAATTTTATTATAAAATATCTATTAAAAAATCGTATTTAGACTCAACTCCAGTGTTTCTAAAGTTATAAGGGCACTTTAGGTAGTAGGCAAAATAAATTAATGGGAAAAAATTTATCGCCGTGCCATCGTCACGGGTATAAAATATCATGGGAACAAATTTATCGTCTTGCCATCAGTACGGGTACACCCTAGTATATATATATAACACCCCGCTTAAAATAATAACGGGTGGCTAGCCCTATACTACATTAAATCAGGATTTTCAGATGACTCAGTCTCAACACCAACTGTCGGTATAAATATAATATACGACTAACTACCCGATATCATATAAGCGAGATGTTAAAATAAAATAAAATATGCAATAGACAACAAACCAACACTATAGAACAAGTAATAAAGGAAAAAAATGAATAAATACACAGATGAATGAAATGCTAGAATAAAATGAAATGAGTAACTACAACCGAATATACCACAAGGAAATAAACCCGAATAAGCTGTCAGGTCACAGATAATACAATAACTGAAATGGAATAAATATAAACATTTATAAATATCCCTTGGGTGTAAACCCGATATAAACATGAATCCTACCTAGATTTTTAAAGAAGTAGGAAGCGACTACAATCTAAGTCCCGTAACAGTCCGCACCTATGACGGCTCCCAAGACTCTGGATGGAGGGCATCCGGCATCCATGCGGTAGGACACCTGTAATAGTATATATATATATATATACATGCAGGAGAGAATAATAAACGGGTCAGAGCCCGAGTTGTGAAAATATTTAGCAAGTGTGTTAACCGTGCATAATAAATATCAATGCACTTATTTCATAATTAAAGTGGAATCACACTCTGGTGAAACCCCAACTCACCTCTCATCTAACGGCGCGAACCTATTCGCGTCCTGAAATTTTAGTTAAGTTACCCCACCTATAAGGACAACCTAACTTACCATAGGCACGGCCTATACCCCCAAGACCTGCCTTCCTATCTTTATAACCCAAGAATCCAACTCTTTCTAAACACACTTAATTACTTTTACATACATGTATGCCATACTAGCCTTAATGGATTTCGATTTATAATTTAATTAATTGTAATTCTTAATAAGTAACCCATATACATTTGGGTTGAAACATAGGATTTAATTTCTAAATAACATGCATACAAATTATTATTGACAAAACTTCTCTCCAATCTCAACATTGCACTACGTTTCGTGCGTGGGGCGTCTCGCAAAGCGAAATCCAAACAAGGAACCGCCCCTTTACACTACGCCTCGACAATGTCGATCCTAGAGATCCACTATGCCATACATACAATATTATACTACTACAACTACTAATTTTAGATTGCCATATAAGAACAATCTCAAAATCTCCAATAACATCCTTGGGATGATGTAACTGAAATATTCCCTAAATGTGATACATCAACCCCCAATAATCTAGTACACCATAATCATCCAAGATGTACTCCATGAAAATTCCACATCATTTCACCTATAGGATACATAAATATATATATATATATAGGCATTTATTCTAACCATATATATATATATATATATATATATATATACAATCATCCGTTCCCATGACCAAGTGTACATATTGATTTGGCATAAATTCTTCCTAATTTATCCCTTAATTTAGTTACTTTTAGCACCTCGAATAACGTAATTGAGTTGACTTTATCTCACTACACCAAAATGACAAAATTGTCACATTTTAGCTGGCCACCCTTGTCAAGGTCATTGACCGTGACAAAAAACACGTGTTTTGTGTCACGGTCATTGACCTTGACACGACCGTGACAAAGAATTATCACGGTCATTGACCGTGATAAGACCATGACAAATTTACTTGTCACGGACTTGTCATGGTCATTGACCATGATAATTCTTTAAATATTTATCACGGTCAAGGACCTTGACACGACCGTGACAACTTCTTCAGCAAAAACCCTTTCCCCTTCTTCCCCCCCGGTCGTTCCCTCCTTTTTACAACTCTCTCTCTCTCTCTCTCTCTCTCTCTACAATGCTCTCTCTCTCTTTCTCTCTCTCTCTCTCTCTCTCTCTCACTCGCTCGCTCTCTCTCTAGTTTCAAGTTAATCTCTCTCTCTCTCTCTCTCTCTCTCTCTTCTATTTATATATATGTTTGTGTGTATATATATGTGTGTGTGTGAGTGTGTATGTGGTGGGTGAGTATGTGGAAAATAGGGGGTTGTTATTAGAGGCAAAACATTGATGATTATGTATATAAAATTAGCCTTGTATGGGTATTAGCTAATTTAGATTAATATTGATGATTATGTATATAAAGATTAACTCATTTTCATTCGAATTAGACAATTCACATGTTAATATGTTGTTTCTTAACCTATACTTTTGTCTTAGGTTAGATATCGTTCATGAACTTTAGAATATTAGTGTTATCGACTTAATTCCACATTGAAGATATTTGTACTTGTATATTTGTGTCTAATTTTAATTTCAAAGGGAAGATTACGATATTTTGACTATGGTTAAAGATAAAAAAATAATTCGTTGTGATTTTATTTCTAAGTGATTCTAGAATTTTTATTCTAGGAGTTAAAGAAATCAATGCATTCTTTCCGGTGAAAGATATTTATTTTTTAATAATGCAGGTTATTTTGAACTTTCCTTCACCATTAAAACATTAAATTGGTAGCATTTTTCTCCTACCAATTTTTTTCATCGTGGATGTCGCCAAATTCTTAGTAGATTAGTATTTAACTAACAAAAGCGAAAGAACCATTATTGTTCACTAAATGTTGGCAAAAGTCTTACTGAAAATGTAAACATTTGTATTATATATAAATTGGCTCTCTCATGTATCAAAACGTTTGAGTCTATCAAGTTAAATAGACTTGGTTCGTTATGAGTGAGACACAACCTAGTTTAGGTCAGATGAACCTTAAGGACTAAAGATTGAAGATCATGCACTATCTCTCATTGGAGCCTTCCATGATTGAATATGAGGAATATATCCTTTCAAGAAGTTTGATATAATATTGGCTAATTGCACAAACTAAGATGTTTTTTAAATTGAGAGAATTTTTTCATAAAATGTGTTTTAAAAACCTTTTGAAGTATTGAAGAATTTTTTTGAGTTGTGTATTTACCTTTTGAAGTATTGGGATCTAGGAACAAGTTTTAAAAATAATTTTGGAATTTTATATTTTGAGGCATTCGAACGGACATAATATATAACATTTATTCCATGCTTTACATCTATTCCGGCATATATAATATATATAATAATAAACAAAACCTCTTAAAAATAATATATAACATCATCCCATTGTAACATATATAACATACAATAATGGTAATAATAAGTTTTTCAAATATAAGTAAAACCTCTCTACACAATCAACAATTCTAACATCATATCCACCAACCTAAATCAAAGTTACTTCAATCAAAACATTAATGGTAATAATAATTTTTTCAAATATTTCACTCGTCTCAATAGAAAAAATACATAAAAACCCATCTACTCCTAACATAAAATGATATCACCGAAGTAAACCTGCGATATTGAAGCATATGACCTCCAACAAAATGACTTCAATGATTTTTTTTGTCCAAACAATGTTTTCACTTGCAATAAGATTTATTAAGTGTCAATTACCTTAAACAAAGAAGAATTTTTTTTAATTAGTTCCAATAGATGACATAAAATCTCGATACATGTATCCACGTTAGATGTTTTCAACTAATTTAGACATATTTATGTGTGTATGTGTATATGTGTGTGTATATATGTGTGTGGTGGTGTGTGGTGGGGGAGGGGGGCAGGGGGTGTGGTGGGGGGAGGGTGGTGGGGGGGTGGGGAAGGTGTACATGAACGTGTGCATGTGTGTGGTGGGGGTGGGGTGGGGGGGAGGGGGTGGGGTAGGGTTGTGTGTCTATGTGTACTAATAACATTTGTTTTATCTATACTAATAATATTTTTTTACAGCAAATGTCTCCTTCAGGTATTAAGGCGAAGATGATGATGCTGTTTATGATGATGTTGTCTGGGCTCGGTGGTAGCGGAGGCGACGAGGGCTCCTCGGCCACTAGGGTTCCAAATATGGTAAATTTGGGATTACCATCGAGAACAAATCGGAGCTATTAGCGAGATCCCTCGAGATGCTAAAGACGGTCATCGGCCCGGGATTTATGAGTTGGAAGGAGGTGCCATATGAGCTCAAGTTAGATGTTTAGGCGGCACTACAGGTAATATATTTATATTTATATGAATATTTCAATTTCAATTTCAATTTCAATTCCGATTCCGATTTCAATTTAATTTTATATTTATATTTATATTTATTCGCAACTAACATTGTATTTGTTGAACATGAACAATTCAACTTGGATCCAAAGCTACGCGACTCCGTCTTGGAGCAGTTGAGGGAGAAACACAAGACGTGGAAGAAAAATATGCAGACATGGTACTTTGGGAAAATACGAGAGTCCATTATCCAATGGCGTGGATCCGTCCTGCCCAAGGATCCGATCTCATTGGCACAATGGAAAAAGTTCATTGACAATGAGATCGATGATTGACAATTGGCATCTCGCCAATCGGGAGGGAAAATCGGGCAAAAAAGACGGATGTGCACTACTCCGGCCGGATGTCTTACGCCGAGGTGGAGAATAGGATGAAGGTAAGATTTAATTTTGCTATAACTAGAGAAATATATTATTCTTCATTATTTGACTTTGCGGGGCCGATACTAATTTTACTTTTTTTTATTTCAGGGGGTAGGGAGTGGCCCAGGGGGTAAGCCACATAGGCTCGATACTTATGTGGCTCTTCGAACGAAGAAGGGGAAGGACAAGGAGGTGTCCCCGAGCGTCGCGACCATGATTGTAAGTAATCCGACAGTTTAATTTTTGTTAATTACGTTATAATTTTTTAGTTTACTTATTTTACTAATCATGTGCTTTTTGTCGTTTCAGGAAAAACTTAAGGAAGTGAATGCGTCGCAGTCTGATGCCGACAAGGCGTCTTTGTCCATAAACGCACTCATCCAAGTGCTTGGCTCTGATTGAAAGGGGTGGACAAGGGGGGTGAGCTCACGGGTGGATAAATTTATGATCATTGGATTGGAGACGAGCGACACCGGGTTGGCTCTAACGGTGGATTCACATAACACAAAGCTGTCCCGTTTGGAGGCGACGGTCCAAGATATGTACCCATTCATGAAGCGTACGTTGGGTAGAGACCATAAGGGAAAATGGAAGGAGAAGGCGGTGGAGGAGGAGGAGAAGGAGGAGGTGCGGGAGAACGAGACGCAGGATGGCGAGGATGTGGACCTCGTTGCTTCATCACCGACACGTGCGTACTTCAATGATTCAGTTCCTTATTTGGCCCCCTTCCCCAGGCCGATGTCGATAATTGGTTGGCCGAGCGTGTTCATATTGGACGTATTTGATGGCCAGCGGATAGGGCGGGGGTTCAGGGACCCGAATATCATCCAGGGTGGAATAGTTCATGGATGTGCGCTTCAAGAGATCGAGTCCAAAGTGCTCGTCATGCATGTGGTACCCGGGAAGGAGAACTCCCTATTATGGTTACGCGAACAATGTGACACGATGTATATTAGTGGGTGTGTCAATTCGTACATCGTGTGGCCTACTCACCTCCTCACATTTACCCCAGACATGTAGTGACATTATTTTTAAGTTGGTACATTTTAATTATATTTGGATTATATCGTCATGTATATTGTTTCTATTTTGAATATATATTTGCATTATCTTTAGTTTGTTTGGATATATGATGTTTGAACAGGTACAATGTTGCTATAACAGGTACAAATATACTGTTGGGCAGTGGGAGTGGCCATACTTCCCATCAGATTTTTTTAAATTCTACCCAGAATTGTCACGGCCATTGACCGTGACAAGTCCTTGACAAATATTATCACGGACTCGTCACGGTTAATGACCGTGACAATGTTTTTAAAAAGGGTCAAGGCTTTATCACGGTTATGAATCGTGACTAAACTTGTCATGGGCCATGACCGTGACACGACCATGACAATTTTAATGAACTTATCAAGGTCAATGACCGTGACACGTTCGTGACAAAAAAGTTGTCTCGCCCCGAATTATCACGATCATTGACCTTGACAAGTCCAACTTGTCAAGATCAATGATCGTGACAATTAGGAAGATTTGGTGTAGTGTCTCATAATCTTGATACTGACTTATCCTAACGAGTACACCGAGTTTCTGGTATTTCGTATTGCTTTTACAGGTATTTGATGTCAAGAAACGAAAGAAGGAGACCGGAAGAATAAAGAAAGATAAGAAGGAAAGTCAAAAGGGCAGAAGCATAATTTTTACCCGAAATTAGGATGAGGTAACTAAAGCGAAGTTGAAGATATCTCATTCATGAGCACATAGAAAGAAACGGAACCTCAATCGGAGTCCCGAAACAAAAGATATGAGAAGTCAAAGTTGAGAGAAAAAGTCAAATAGGTAGACCGGTCCGCCCTTACCCCGGACCGGTCCGCTGTGCAAACCTCTAGAAGACCCCGGATCGAAAGAAAAACGAAGAAGGGTGAAAAATAAAAGAACCGATCCACCCCAAAAATAAAAGAATCGATCCGCTTGGGAGGCAGACCGGTCCGCCCATCGAGATTCTTAAATCTTATCTTCTCCTGAAAAGAGTCCTAGTGCAGCTGAACCTCCTAAATTCTTGTAGGGTATAAAAATCCTTTTTTATTATTATTATTTCATGGAGAATTAGAATAATTTTTCCTTACTTTTTCAGAAACCCTAGTTTAAATACAGTTTGTTCTTTTAATTCGAAGATTGAAGCTTTGATCAGATTTAGTAATTGCCAGTAATTCTAGCTAATACTTTGAGTACTTTGGTAAGATTAGTAAGTAATTTCATCTGTTTAAATCTGTTTTACATCATTCTACCAATTTTATATAGTTTAATCATTTTTTTCCAAATCAAACACTTTTTCATCACTTTCAGCATGTTAGGCTAGATTTTCTAAGGCCGTAATACATGAACCCAGCCTGATGTGTTAGTTGCATGTGTATAACATTGATCCTCTGAATTTAGTGATTGATTACGACCATATTGCATAGGTACACAAAAATTGTAGATCTTTATATCTCGTTTGCCTCTGGGTAACCGGGATGATTAAGAATGCAATTCGAGTGTCACTATCGCGATACCGATTTACTTGTCCTCAAATTAAGTTTAACGCGGGCTTGAACCTCGTATACATAATGCTTGTGAGTACTAAATTATGGGTCAAATTAATCAGTTAAAATTACGATTAGTATTATAACTGCAATACACTAGGGTTGGGGGATTGTATTCCCGTCCTGTTTTTATCATACATAGTTTAAAGTTTTAAATCAATTTTCATTAGCAGTTTAGGTAATTTAGTATAATTTCATCTTTTCATAATTTCACAATTGCAATTAGTTGTAGTCATCCCAAAACCAAATCATTTTCTCTTTTTCTTTTTATAGTCAAAGTTAGGATTCCTTAGTCTTTTCCCATCATCACAACTTCGTTGTCTTAGTTCCCTGAGGATCGATACCCGACTTACCAGGTTTATTACTAATGCGACAGGATTGCACTTGAGCCTAAAGTGAACGCATTTTTGAGACACATTCTTAGTTGTGTCAAGTTTTTGGTGCCGTTGCCGGGGAGCTAGGTAGACTTAGGATTAGATCGAGTCAATCCAAAACTTTAGCCAAAACTTTTCAAAAAGATCCAAAAACATTAAAAAAAAATCAAAAAGCACAAAAAGATTCATCACCATCTCTCATAAGCTTTTAATGAAAAATTCTGAACTCACTCCCACACCCCACAATACTCCAACCAGCATTCACGAAAATCCAATAGTTGAGTACAACCCCGATAGCCCTCAGACTTCAAACGCCCCATAGTTTTGGATCCCACCTCCCACACCGTCACACTCAATCTCCAATAACACTCCATTTTACTTCTTAGGACACACCTCCGAGCACACTTCGAGCACACCAAGTGAGAGCACGGAGTCGTTTCAGTGAGAGAGAGATGTCACAACACAGTAATGCACCTGCGGGTGAGGAAGGGTCCCCGTACCACCCGCCGAGGGAATTTTTATATCCCGAGCGCACTGTCACTCTGGGATGCATTATACTCCCGTATAATGCCGGGAAATTTCGCTTTAAAAGCAGGATGATCCAGATGTTACCACATTACCATGGTATGGATTTTGACAATCCATATCTCCATATTAGGGAATTTGAGGATATGTGTGATACCCTAAATGATCAAACTTGCAAACAAGAGGTGATCTGCCTCAAACTCTTCCCCTTCTCGCTCAAAGATAAAGCTAAGACCTGGCTATGGTATTTACCTCCAAGTTCGATCCCATCTTGGAACGAGTTGCAATATAGATTTCTCAAGAAATTCTTCCCACTACATCGAACAATCTCCATAAGGCTCAAATTCAAGCGTTCAGACAACCTGAAAATGAGCCATTTCATCGATGTTACGAGTGTTTCAATGAGTTAGTTACTTCATGCCCCCATCATGGATTTGATGCAGCGCAAATCGTCTCTTTTCTCTATAATGGGCGGAATCTTAACTCCAAGCAACTTGTTGAAACCATGGGAAGTGGTCCCTTTGTCGACGACTTAGACGCCCACGATGCTGAGCCTCAACTGAGGTATGTCGTTGAGATAACCCAATCCTGGGATACATCTGACCCTAATGCTCAAAATCAAAATCATCAAATGACCACCACTCCGATAGCATCTGGCCTATTTCATGTAGAAAATAATTCTATAGCGGACAATCGGATAGACATACTTGAGAAAGGAGTGCGAGACCTACATGTGATATGTGGAAGAGGACCAACTGGATCCATACCAAACCCCATTGAAAAGGTGTGTGCAATTTGTGAGGCGGGTCATTATACTGAGGAATGCCCGGCTATACCCGCCTACAAAGTGATGCTTCAAGAGAAAGTTAGTGGTATAAGAGGATTTAAGGGTAATTTCGGTGCACCGCACGTAAATTCTTACAACCCTTCTTGGAAAAACCACCCTGATTTTAACTATGGGCAACAACATGCTGCAATGAACCCTACTTCACATGTTGCCCCTCCACCACCACAACACTTTCAATAAGCCGCGCACATGCAAGGACATGTGCAAGAACCACCACCTCAAGGATCTTATATCCCGCCACCGGGGAGAACTCTCGAGGATACCATGAATCAATTTATCACTAACCACACTGCAGCCAATGCTAAATATGATCGTCTGATTGGAGACATAAATGCAAGTCTATCAAAGATATAATCCTCGCTGAGTGTCCAAGAGAAGGGCAACTTTCCTGCCCAGGGCCAAAGACCTCCCTAAGGTCAAACTAGTGTTAGCTCCACTTCTATTGAATATCAGGAGCAATGTCAAGCTCTTACCACTCTTCGTAGTGGGAGAGTCGTTGATTTATCACCTCCCCTGCATGACACAATGAAAGATAAGGAGATTTCGCCCGGCACGAAAGAGGCCAAAGATGTCCCCTTAAATGAGAGTGACAAAGAAGACGCTAGTGAGCCCGACGTAGTAGTGAAACCACCCTCCGCGGCACCGTTTCCTCAAAGGTTTATTCCTTCCCATAATGGAAACCCACGTGAAGACTTGCTAGAAGTGCTAAAATAAGTTAAGATGAATTTACCTTTCCTCGATGCCATTAAACAAATTCTAGCTTATGGAAAAGTCATTAAAGACTTGTTGATGATAAAGAGAAAGATGAAGGTAAAGAAGAATGTCTTTCTAGCCCAGAACGTGATCTCCATTCTACTAAATGATCTCCCGCCTAAATTCAAAGATCCCGGTGCACCCACAATTTTCTGCATCATTGAAGAATACAAAATCGAGAAGGCCTTACTTGACTTAGGAGCAAGTGTTAATATTCTCCCTTACTCCATCTATAGGCAACTTAACTTGGGCGATCTCAAGCCCACAAAGGTCACTCTCCAATTAGCGGATCGAACATTGAAGATCCCAAGAGGCATAGTCGAGGATGTGATCGTCCAAGTGGATGCTTTCTACTTCCCGATAGATATTTTCATTTGGGACACGGATCCCTCCTTCAACTGGAGAAATTATGTTCCCATCATCCTTGGGTTCCCTTTCATAGCTACTGCTAACGCAATCATTAATACTCGGAATGGACGAATGCAACTTACATTTGGGAACATGACCTTGGAAACCAACATCTTCCACATAGCCCAGCGTACGGGGGAAGAAGATGATCTTCACGCGGTGAGCTTCATAGAAGAGATAGTAGAGGAGTACCTTGAGGAGAATTATTGCGGCGATTCCTCAGGGTCTTGTCTAGTGTCGAGCCACGAGAGTGAGGGTACGTACACCAACTTCGAGAGGGAGGTTAGGGAGTTGAGAGAGTTACTCTATGAGAGAGCGTCGGACGAGGACGCGAGAGACGTTAATTGGGTTTCAAGATTCGAGAAGTTACCACCACGCATGGTTCCCTCCAGCAAAAAATTTCAAACCCTCGAGTTGAAGAAACTCCCCTCCCATATTAAATATGCATACCTAGGAGAGGATGAGACATTTCATGTTATTATCTCCTCTAGCCTAGATGAAGAGCAGGAGGGTAAACTATTGAAAATTTTGAGGAAGCACCAAGGTGCTTTTGGTTAGTTCATTGAAGATTTGAAGGGGATAAGTCCTTTGATTTGCACTCACAAAATCCATCTCGAAGAGGATGTCAAGCCCTCAAGAGAAATGCAAAGAAGGCTAAATCCCAACATGAAAGAAGTGGTGAGAATCGAGATTATAAAGTTATTGGATGCCTGGATTATCTACCCAATCTCGGATAGCAAGTGGGTGAGCCCCATTCAAGTCGTTTCGAAGAAGTCAAGCATGACAGTGATTGAGAATGCTAAGGGAGAGCTAGTTCCCCAACGTACCACCACCGGGTGGCGCATTTGCATTGATTACGGAAAACTCAATGCGGGAACTAGGAAAGACCATTTCCTCTTACCATTTATTAATCAAATGCTTGAGAGAGTAGCGGGCCACCCTTACTATTTCTTCCTTGATGGTTATTTCGGATATAACCAGATTGAGCTAGATGTATTTGACCAAGAGAAAACAACCTTCACTTGCCCTTTTGGAATGTTTGACTATAAAAGTATGCCATTCGGCTTATGTAATGCGCCCGCGACCTTCCAAAGGTGCATGTTGAGCTTATTTAGCGACATAGTCGAGAGAGGACTTGAAGTGTTCATGGACGATTTCAGCGTTTTTGGCACCTCTTTCGATCGTTGTCTAGAAAAACTAGAAAAAGTACTTGCCCGTTGCGTGGAAAAGAACTTAGTGCTAAATTACGAGAAATGCCATTTCATGGTCACCGAGGGAATAGTTCTTGGCCACATAGTATCATCCAAGGGGATAGAAGTTGATAGGGCAAAAATCGATGTCATAGCTGATCTTCCCCCACTAAAATCGCTTAAGGACGTGCGCTCTTTCTTGGGCCACACAGTCTTTTATCAAAGGTTCATTAAGGACTTTAGTGCCATCGCTATACCCTTAATCAACCTACTCATGAAGGACACCCCATTCGAGTGGAGGAAGCATGCGAAAGCTCTTTTGAAAAATTGAAAACCATACTTGTGTCCGCTCCCAACATGCAAGTTCAGATTGGTCTTTACCATTCAAACTTATGTGTGATGCTAGCGATTATGCGATAGGGGATGTTTTGGGACAAAGAAAAGATAAGCAGGCTCATGTCATCTACTACGCTAGCCGGACTCTTACCGGACCACAACTCAATTACTCTACCACGGAGAAAGAGTTTCTAGCGGTAGTCTTTGCCCTTGATAAATTTCGGTTGTATCTCATCGATTCTCCCATTACTTGCTTCACCGACCACGCGACATTGAAATACTTACTTACAAAGAAAGATGCAAATCCGCGCCTCATAAGGTGGATCCTACTCCTACAAGAGTTTAACCTTTCCATTAAAGATAAGAAAGGAGTAGAAAACTTCGTTGCCGACCACTTATCATGGCTTTCGTCCAACGTACCTAGTGATCCCATACCCATAGATGAATACTTTCCAGATGAGCAACTCTTTGCCACCTCTCCTTTACCCTGGTTTGCGGATATAGTGAACTACCTTGTCACGGGAGCCGTCCCTCCCGACTGGACACCGCAAGATAAGAAGAGGTTTATTACTTGGTCGTGCATGTTCTTCTATGACGATCCGTTCCTTTTTAAATATTACGCCGACCAAATCATCCGACGATGTGTACCGGATGACGAGATACCAAAAGTCATCTAGTTTTGTCATTCGGAAGCTTGTGGAGGCCACTTTTTGACGAAAAAGACGGCCGCTAAAATTCTGCAATGCGACCCCTATTGGCCCATAATATTTCGGGATGTAAACGATGCTTGCAAATCTTGCAATAGGTGCCAACGGATGGGAGCCATTACTCGATAAGACATGATGCCTCTTACCCCCATACTCATCATTGAGATCTTCGACTGTTGGGGTATTGACTTCATGGGTCCCTTCCCCTCGTCCTTTGGTTTCCTATACATCCTTATCGCAATAGATTACGTTTCTAAATGGGTGGAAGATATAGCTACCAAGATGAATGACAACAAAGTGGTGATTAAGTTCCTTCAGGAACATATACTTTCCCGCTTCGGTGCTCCAAAAGCGATAATCAGTGATAATGGCAAGCACTTTTGCAATAGGCCATTCATGAAGCTCATGAGAAAGTATGGTGTCGTTCACAAGGTTGTAACGACTTATCACCCCCAAACGAATGGGCAGGTCGAACTAGCAAATCGAGAGATAAAGAACATTCTTGAAAAGACCGTTAATCCTACCCGAAAAGATTGGTCACTTAGATTGAACGATTCGCTATAGGCCTATCGTACCGCATATAAGAATCAACTCTGCATGTACCCTTTGCTCTTTATGTATGGCAAACCTTTCCATCTTCCCGTTGAATTAGAGCACCAGGCGTATTGGGTGATTAAGCAATTGAATTATGCCATGGACAAAGCCGGTGAAGCCCGCAAGCTTCAATTGAATTAGTTAGAAGAACTACG
Organism: Sambucus nigra; assembly: GCA_949130495.1. NCBI lineage: Eukaryota > Viridiplantae > Streptophyta > Magnoliopsida > Dipsacales > Adoxaceae > Sambucus > Sambucus nigra. The sequence goes on from OX422224.1 coordinate 258,708,160, forward strand.
CAATGATGCGTATGAGAATGTAAAGATTTCCAAAGAAAGGATGAAATTCTCACACGATATCATCATTCGACGCAAAGAGTTTTTGCCCGGGCAAAAAGTTCTTCTCTATAGCTCTTGGATTCATCTCTTTCCGGGAAAGTTGCGGTCACGATGGTCTGGCCCGTTCGTTGTGAAGAATATTTTCCCTCACGGAGCTGTTGAATTAGAAGATTTAAAAGGGGGAAATACATTCAAAGTGAATGGACAACGCCTAAAGCCATATCTAGAGGTGTGTGTGGAAGAAGTCGACACCATCTGGTTGTCGGACCCCGTTTACGGGGTAGAGTGAGCTGTTACAGCGAGGTCGTCACACCCTCGACGCGTATGGGGTGAGAGTCATGTGTGTAGTGAGAGTCGTGTGTGTAGTGCGCGTCGCTAGGTTTAGGGTACATTCGGGAAAGAGCATTCACATTTTTGAGAAATTGAGTCAAATCGCGTCGACCATTGGTATCGAGAGGTTTTTATCCAAAATTGATCGGGAGTATGTTGTGAAAGTGAAATTTTTTGGAGAAGAGCGTCCGAAACCAAGTTACGGGGAAAATCCATCCCAAAAACCCTGGGCCGGACCGGTTCCTTTATTTTAAGGGGGATCGATTTGCCCCGGACCAGTTCCTTTAATTGTATGGTAGACCGGTCCGCTACTCGGATTTGCCTGAATTTAAAAGGATGGGATCGGTCCGCCCCTACCCCGGACCGGTTCTCCTTCTGCAGATCTGTTTTTAACCCTTCCTAAGATTCACCCCCCTTCTCCCCAATCCTCTTCATTCCCTCCAATTCGTCTTCCCAACTCCCAACCCTACCCTTTACCTTCCAAATTCATCCTATTTTCCCTCCAAACCTTTTCCCTCCCATTCCAACCCCTACACTCACCCCTCACCTATAAATACACACCCACACCCTCCCTTTATCTTCACACCTTCAACCAAACTCTTCTCTCTTCTCTCTCCCTAAATTTCCAGAAAATCCTCTCCCTATTCTAATGGCCCAACGCGCTGCACCCACCAAGTATGACTCCATCGACATCCACCCCTCCGGCCATGGAGAATTCCGCTCCTGCCAAGAGGAGCGATGGTGCCATCAATTTTTCGGTTTGGATCGCAAACTCCATATGGAGCGCGCTATCCAATGGACCGGGCTGCCCAACTCCGTCACCCCCCTATTCATGGCTCGGGGTTGGCGTCGATTCCTCAACGAATCCTATGAAGCGGTTTGGGCAACCGAAGTCCGATCCTTTTATGGCACCCTAGTTCGAACGGGCCAATTCGAGGCCCAAGCTTACATGGATGGGAATGTCATCCCATTTTGTTTGTCTCTTCTCACGGCTAAGTTGGCCGAGTACGATGTCCCGGACGTTCAAGAATTCACCTATCCACGAAACGCCCCCCGGTCGCCAAAGAAGTTACCATGGCCCGCATTGCACCGGATGTGGCTTGGATGGGGAAAACCGTCACCGTTGGACGCCTAAACGAGAAGGCACACCTCACTTTTCAGATTGTGTGCGCCAACATATTGCAAACGTCCAATGTTTCCGTCATATGTCCCCGGCAAACCACTTTAACCTAGCACCTCTTTGACCCCCACACTTCCATCCACTTGGCCCGCACTTTATACACCGATATCATCAATGTGTCCTTGGATGAGAAGGGTGTTACGCCATTGCCCTATGCCCGTTTGATCACTTCTATACTCAAGGATGCTGGCATAGTGGCACCGCTAAATCATACTCGCATTCTCGATCCTTTTGGATAAGGGACCCACACTAAGAGTGCCAAACAGCTAACTGTCTTACGGGCACGGCGAGGAGGTGATAGCGAAGAAAAGGCTACTTCGAGCGAGAGTGACGAGGAAGAAGAGGCAGCCGGTGCGAATGTCAAAATGAGGGATGTTGGTCCGGATGAAGAGTCGGCGGATGAGGAGGACGACCCGAATTTTGAGTGGGCGGGGAGCGACCTCACCAATCGAATGGTGGCACTCGAGATGAACTTCGACAACTTTTTAACCGATTACCGTCGCGACACGAGCTTAATACTCCATTTCCAAACGGACATTTATCGATGCCAAGGGGATCCTAATGAGACACTTCCTTCCTATTACTATGATCCCTATACCCCTGACGCGCCCGTTTCTTCCCATCCCCTGCCCCAGTGAAGCATGATGTGGTGCTGCAGTTTTTATGCATTTGTTGTTTTTCCCTGTTCACATGTTTGAATGTTTTTCCTTGTAATTGTACCACAGTCTTGTTGCTATAAAATCTGCATTTTTCTCCTTTTATTTGTTTTCTTTTTCGCACTTATTATTTTGCCTTATTTAGATTTTATTCCTTTTTGCTTGAGGACAATGCAAAAGTCTAAGTTAGGGTGGTCACAAGTGCGTATTTCTAAAACTTCACAAATTTTCAAAAATGCCCAGAAATTTCCAACAAAATCATAAAATTTTGAAAAACCCAAAAATATTTTTGTTCCAAATAAATAAAAATTCAAATTCAAAATTTTCAAAAATATCATTAAAAGTCGGTTTAAAGTCTCAAGTTGTAAAAATTCAACATACAGAAAGCCGAAATTGACTAAAGATGAAAATTGAGCGAAAATTGACGACTTAATGAATAAGTGTGGAGATTAACAAACCAGGTGAGATTCGAGCCTATCACTTTTTGCGAGTTTTTAAATCAATCCGAGTTAATTGTTAACTCAAAGTTCTTTTCAGCGCCTAAATAGTCGTCGAGGATCTAAACTCTTTCATTTTGATTGGTTATGAAAAACGTGTGTGATATTGCTTTGAAAAACGTGCCAAACATGATCTCTAAACTTAAATTCATCTCGAAACGCATATGGTAACGCAATTGGCATTTTGGACAATGAAGTAGGCCATCGTTTGTCACCCAAAAATATTATCCATAAAAAGTCGTGAAAAATCTCCCCTTTTACAACCCAAATTGAGCCGAATAATTTTTCTCTTTCGTTTGACAACCCGAAAAACCCATAGCCCGGAATTGCGAAAAATGGAAAAATTCAGAATTTCGTCCAAAAAGTGCATATAAAGGGGCAAGAAATAAATAGATATGTTCAACAAAAATAGCTAGAAAATAAGTGAAAAACAGAAAAAAGAAATAGAGAAAAAGAAGAAAAAAAATGAGCAATAGCCCGAAAAAAAGCACAAATGGACATAATAAATGAGTTTTCCAATTCCAACCTTCCCTACCTCTTTCATTTTACCAAATATACAGTAAAACCCAAAAAGTCCTAACCGAGTCCAAATTGCGAAATTGATTACCGCGTGAAGAGATAATGCACCAAAAGATAATATAAGAGATTAAATGTACGAAAAAGAGGCAATGTTCCCGTTTTTAAAATCGTAATCCATTGATGACATCCTATCACTATGAAATTTCCGTCTTTCTACTTGTATGAGTGAGCTTGCGTCCATTATATTTACTCTTTATATCACACATACCGAGAGTAGGGGTGTGCACGGGTCGGTTCGGTTCGGTTTTGGACAGCAATTCAGACCGAACCGATCGGTTCGGTTTTGGAAAAAATCAGACCGAAACCGAACCGACGATGAAAAAAACCGCTGGTTTCGGTTCACATCGGTTTCGGTTCGGTTCGGTTCGATTTCGGTTCGGTTTTAACCGATTTTCAGTTTTGGTCGGTTTTTTGTAGGTCGGTTTTCGGTTTTGGTCGGTTTTGGAGGTTGGTTAATGGTGTTTGGATATAAAAATAAAAGATATTTAAGGGTTTTTTAATATATAATATTGATGTCGGTTCGGTTCGGTTCAAATCGGTTTTTTCTTTGTCTAAACCGACAACCGAACCGATATTGTCGTTTTTTTAAATCCTTAAACCGCAAACCGAACCGGGCTAAAAAAACCGCCGGTTTCGGTTCGGTTCGGGCTGGTTCGGTTCGGTTTTCGGTTCGGTCGGTTTTTTTGCACACCCCTAACCGAGAGAATAGCCACAATCCGAGTGATTCGTTTGAGAGAGGATTCCGTGAGAATATGAAATCAAAACGAATTTTTGGGTAAGTAACGTAATGATCAATCAGTGGAAATTGGCGGTTATATTTATGGCTTCGTGCACACGCACTATGATTTGAGACTTATAAATATGACTTGATGATGACTATTTTCTAGAAAAGTTTGAATTGTACAATTTTTGCATATTTTGAATCTTCTTTGAGTCGAATTTTGTGGGTATATTCACTGCAAACCCTCACGAGATACAACTCGTCCTACTAGGGTGACCTAGGGGTTTTAAAGGCTTATTGCATACGCTAAATGCAACCGCTTGCCAGTGAAAAAGGTATTCTATCTTAATAAAAAAAATTTAAGAGTTACGCCGTGCTAGGATTCTTTTACATTGCTCGGGACGCGCAAATTTCTAAGTTAGGGGGGTTTGATTTGGCATAAATTCTCCCTAATTTATCCCTTAATTTAGTTACTTTTAGCAGCTCGAACAACGTAATCGAGTTGACTTTTTCTCATAATCTTGCTACTGACTTATCCTAATGAGTACACCGAGTTTCTGGTATTTTGTATTGCTTTTACACGTATTTGATGTCAAGAAGCGAAAGAAGGAGACCGGAAGAATAAAGAAAGACAAGAAGGAAAGTAAAAAGGGCAAAAGCATAATTTTTACCCGAAATTCGGATGAGGTACCTAAAGAGAAGTTGAAGATATCTCGTTCATGAGGACATAGGAAGAAACGGCACCTCAATCGGAGTCCCGAAACAAAAGATATGAGAAGTCAAAGTTGAGAGAAAAAGTCAAACAGGCATACCGGTCTGTCGGTACCCCGGACCGGTCCGCTGTGCAAACCTCTAGAAGACCCCGGATCGAAAGCAAACTGTGGAAGGGTGAAAAATAAAAAAATCGGTCCGCCCCAGAAATAAAAGAATCGATCCGCTTGGGAGGCAGACCGGTCCGCCTAAGGCCCAGAACGATCCGGCCATCGAGATTCTCAAATCTTATCTTCTCCAGAAAAGAGTCCTAGTGCGGCTGAACCTCCTAAATTCTTGTAAGGTATAAAAATCCATTTTTATTATTATTATTTCATGGAGAATTAGAATAAGTTTTCCTTACTTTTTCAAAAACCCTAGTTTAGATACATTTTGTTCTTTTAATTCGAAGATTGAAGCTTTGATCAGATTTCAGTAATTACCAGTAATTCTAGCTAATACTTTGAGTGCTTTGGTAATATTAGTAAAAAAAATAATATTTTTAATTCTGTTTTACATCATTATACCATTTTTTTTATAGTTTAATCATGTTTTTCTGCAAATCAAACACTATTTTCATCACTTTCAGCATGTTACGCTAGATTTTCTAAGGCCGAGATACATGAACCCATCTTGATGTGTTAGTTGCATGTGTATAAAATTGATCCTCTGAATTTAGTGATTGATTACGATCGTATTGCGTAGGTACACAACAATTGTAGATCTTTATATCTCGTTTGCCTCTAGGTAACTGGGATGATTTAGAATGCAATTCGAGTGTCACTATCGCGATACCGATTTACTCGTCCTCAGATTAAGTATGACGCGGGCTTGAACCTCGTATACGTAATGCTTGGGAGTTCTAAATTCTGGGTTAAATTAATCAATTAAAATTACTATTAGTATTATAACAGCAATACACTAGGGTTGGGGATTGTATTCCCGTCCTCTTTTTATCATACATAGTTTAAAGTTTTAAATCAATTTTCATTAGCGGTTTAGGTAATTTAGTATAATTTCATCTTTTCACGATTTCACAATTGCAATTAGTTGTAGTCATCCCAAAACCAAATCATTTTCCCTTTTTCTTTTTAGAGTCAAAGTTAGGATTCCTTAGTCTTTTCCCGTCGTCACAACTTCGTTGTCTTAGTTCCCTGAGGATCGATACCCGACTTATTGGGTTTATTACTAACGCGACAGGCTTGCACTTGAGCCTAGAGAAAACGCATTTCTGAAACACATTCTTAGTCGCGTCACATATCACATCTGATGTATAATGGCCATGCACATAATATACCCGACTATATATATCGCCAATAAACTGCACCATGCTATCATCTTCCAGGGCATTACTCACATACCATCATGGGGACCACAGTCACAATTAATATCACCGACATCGAGGCCAAACACACACACACACGACGTCCCGGGAAGCGGTCATAGCTCCTAACCGATCAATGAGACGAGACATACCCACCACGTCCCACCCCAAAAGAAATGCATATCACATAATAACACCATGGACGACTATGACCTAGGGAATATCCACACCCTGCTCCTTGAGCCAAGATGCTCACCCTCTGCGCGGAAACTTCCCAATGATAGCATGAGCGGGGTATGCTTAACCACATAAGTATATATATCGTTCACATGCACAATATATACACATCCATATGATCCCATCATATGATCAAACATTAAACCATCACATACGGTTTAAATATTCACAACATAAATATATCCATATATTCATATCCATACAAATATATATACACATATCCACATATATATATACGCAAACTATATCTCGTTCATATGTATAAGATATATAAACTCGGCTATAGGTATACATAATCCTCAATATACAAGCCATCACCACAAACTCATTTAATTTACCTCGATATGTGAATACAATCCCTCACTTGAAGCATATTCATCCATTTTTCCTATGACGAATAGTCTCCCAAAATACATGTATATATCCAACATTAGGGTTATCACCCAAAGTTTAGTGCATAAAACCAACACTATACATCCCATCTATATCCGAGAGCACATTGATGAATCTAGTAATAATTTCGACTATTGGTATACACATAACTAATAGTATATAAGCCTCAAGCTCAATCTTACATTCATCACATGGTCCCATTACATAGGGAAAATACCCGTTGTAAATCACACACCGATACACAACAATTACCCTAACTAGATTTACACACTCCACTCTAGTTGGTAATATGATCCCATCGCTCTCGATTTCGACTACGGTTCAATCACTCTTATGAATCCCCTAGTCTAACGCCTCTCTGATTTATTCCTTAAATTTTATCATTACTAAGGATATGTGACCACTCTCTTTAATTGGGACCCAAAATTGTATCTTAATAATATCCTATCTTTATAAGGATTTGATATCAATGTCGGCCTAGAATTTCACGACATACCCTCGCAACTCTCTCTAAGAATTCTTAACCTCACATCATATCTACACTTACTTTGATCTATAATTAGGATTCCCAACCACAATGAGGTTTCCCCACAATCTCTATACACAACTCCAATGCATACATGGATATATCTTTCCCCAAATTATTCCAAGAAGTCCCCATAATCATAATATGTGAGAAACCCCTTATATGATACCAAAGCATATCTCTTAAATCATAAGAGAAGGACCCAAATCAATAAACCCAACCTGAAAGTGTTAGAAATCATTCTAGAGAAAAATCCCCAAAATGCCCTGTTTTAGAATCGATTCGGCCCTATTCCCAATCGATTCGGCTCAGCGAATCGATTTGGCCTCCAAGGCGAATCGATTCTGGTCCAAAGACCTAGGCTTTTGTCTCAGGACGAATCGATTTGCCTTGGGTCTGAATCAATTCAGTCAATGCAGACCTGCCAATGTGCCTAAGCAGAATCGATTCGCTTAAGGGGCAAATCGATTCGGGTATGCAGAATTTGAAGGGTTCATCTTCTTCATTGAACCCACGAAATTAAAACCCTAAAATTTCTATTCTAACCCCCAAATCTTTATCACAACATGATTCTAAGCCATTAAATCAACCCAAAGTTGATCCCAACCATTTCTACACCATTACACCTATATTTAAACATTGATTTCAAGATTAAACCCAAAAATCTAGGTTTTGATATTTATACCCAAAAACCATTTTTTACTCACAAATTATGAAATCAAATACACAAATGACTTATTTAGTAAGATTAAATACTTGCCTCAGATTTGTAGAGGTTGAATTGTCCCCGAGATCGCATTTTGGCCGGAATCTCCAAGCTTTTCTTCCTCTCTCTCTTCCTTTCTTCTTCTTTCTTTCTTCTTTCTCCCTCTAAGGCTTTTTCTCTCTTTATCTCAAATGAGAATGGCTTAATCCGTAAGCCTCTTAAACCTTAAAACATATGTCCCAATTTTAATTGTTAATACACACTTTAAATGACTCGTTTACTCCAATTCGAGTCAAATTGACTTAAAAACATTCCGGAGCCGAAATAAAACCCAATGATAGTCATTTTGACTATCTCGACCCTTTCGGGATCGATGGTACACTCGAAATCATCATCCAGAATACTTTTAAATGTCCTCTGTTTTTGGACATCAATTCCCAAATTTTAAAATTCTTCAATTCAATTAAATTTTATTTTCCCAAAAATTTAATTTCTCAGTCTCCAAAGTCAGGGGTTGTTACATACACCCCCCCTTACAAAAATTTCGCCCGCGAAATTTAAGATATGCCTAGGACCTCAATCTCATCTAGTCCTTACATCAACCCTCAGGATCACTATACCGATCCTTCCTAGTTCTCATGTCGAACCATATAAATTTTAAAGTAAACTACTACCCAGGGTGCCCATACACCCCGTACCCGAGCTCAACTCGTAGAATTATAATCAGGCTCCATTAGCCTCAAATCATAATATAACTCTCAGCAATATAATCTAAAGCACCTATTAACCATATAAGAGTTTGAAAATTCCCAATGGTTGAAGTCTCCTCAATTCATGACGCTAGCCACCTTCGTGCGGGGGAGGTATCTCAAGCGAAATCCAAACAAGGAATCCTCCTAATACACTACTGTGTAGCTAGGTTGGAGATTGATATTAGTTGAACCAGGGTTAAGGTTTTATTAAAAGATTTTCATATTTTAGATATTGCCCGAAAGCCTATACAATATAAATAAAGTCTGCGTCTTTCGACACGCCAAACAAATACCTTATGTTTAGGACATAAGGCAAAACTAGCATAACTATGAGCTAAATTATCCGATCAACATAAATCTACCAACTTGAACCTCTCAATTATAAAAGTTCCTCTACATCAACACTACAATTACATGCCCTAACCTATCCATAAGACAATAACCTTATAGTCACTACTCAACAAACCTCGACATTCCACACTTTCGGAACTTAATAATACAACGTTCTACTATCTCTTTACAAGATGGTCTATTATCTCAAAAGATGCCATACAAAGGCCGTACTTTCTCACTCCTTCCTCCAAGGAAATTCTATACACCCTAACGGCGTAGAGGCCAACCGCTCATTTTACCTAACGCATGACGTTCCCAATATCGCACAAAGTGTGACTTAAACCCAAAGAAAGGTATTCTACCTTATACTTCCACAATCCAATTGCTTTACTTTATCCTTGGATCTCAACTCAGGGTCTTCTATTTCTTCCAGGACAATCATTATTCCTAAACCTATTTCTCCACAAGAGAAACATCTTCCTCAAAATCCTTCCTAACTATTTTGAAGGACAAAGCACAATTGCGACTACTGAAAACTCCCCCAGTCCTACTCAACGAATCTGAGTCTCCAATTTATTTCTCCCTCAACCCAGAAGGCAATACTCTTGATATTGGGACAACTCCACCTACCTCACATCGGTAAAAGTCACAAACACCAAGTTTCTTAACAAAGGTTGATGGGTTTCTCAATCTAAACCTCCCAAGAACTACACTACATACCTCTCCTCAGACATACCTTACTAAGTCCAAGATTTTCCATTCGAGTAAATTTCCCTTTCTTACTCAACCATCGATACATCACCCTGAACCACCGCTAGAAATCTCCTCTATATTTCCGCTGGGATCGGGAAAAACAAATACCCCCGATCAAAGTGTACCCAAAATATGGCATGGGTATAGTGTCTCTAATCTTGTCCCTTCCTAGACGACATAATCTACGCAACGTCTGAAACGAGAGCAACTGTTATCAGAACGTCGATCAAGTGAATACACTTCACAGAAGAAGATAAACACAATGGACACAACAGTCCTAATAGTAGGGCTTTATATCAAGAACGTTAACGGAAGAACGCAGAAAACCCGCACAGATCCTAAAGACTCTAGAACTTGATGCTCTGATACCATCTGTAACACCCTGCTTAAAATAATAACGGGTGGCCATCCATATACTACATTAAATCAGGAGTTTCAGATGGCTCAGTCTCAACACCAATTGTCAGTACAAATATAATATACGACTAACTACCCGATATCATATAAGCGAGATGTTAAAATTAAATAAAATATGCAACAGACAACAAACCAACACTATAGAACAAGTAATAAAGGAAAAAAAAATCATAAATACACAGATGAATGAAATGCTAGAATAAAATGAAATGAGTAACTACAATCGAATATACCACAAAGAAATAAACCCAAATAAGCTGTCAGGTCACAGACAATACAATAACTGAATTGGAATAAATATAAACATTTATAAATATCCCTCGGGTGTAAATTCGGTATACAACATGAATCCTGCCTAGATTTTTAAAGAAGTAAGAAGTGACTACAATCTAAGTACCACAACAGCCCACACCTATCACGGCTCCCAAGACTCTGGATGGAGGGCATCCGACATCCATGCGGTAGGACACCTGTAATAGTATATATATATACATGCATGAGAGAAAAGTAAATGGGTCAGAACCCGAGCTGTGAAAATATTTAGCAAGTGTGTTAATCGTGCATAATAAATATTAATGCACTTATTTCATAATTAAAGTGGAATCGCACTCTCGTGAAACCCCAACTCACCTCTCATCTAACGGCACACACCTATTCGCGTCCTGAAATTTTAGTTAAGTTACCCCACCTATAAGGAAAAACTAACTTACCATAGGCACGACCTATACCCCCAGACCTACCTTCCTATCTTTATAACCCAAGAATCCAACTCTTTCTAAACACACTTAATTATTTTTACATACATGTATGCCATATTAGGCTTAATGGATTACGATTTATAATTTATTCAATTGTAATTCTTAATAAGTAACCCATATACATTTGGGTTGAAACATAGGATTTAATTTCGAAATAACATGCATACAAATTATTATTGACAAAACTTCTCTCCAATCTCAACATTGCACTACGTTTCGTGCGAGGGAGTCTCGCAAAATGAAATCCAAACAAGGAACCGCCCCGTTACACTACTCCTTGACAATGTTGATCCTATAGATCCATTATGCCATACATACAATATTATACTACTACAACTACTGAATTTAGATTTCCATATAAGAACAATCTCAAAATATCCACTAACATCCTTGGGATGATGTAACCGAAATATTCCTTAAATGCGATACATCAACCCCCAATAATCTAGTACACCATAATCATCCAAGATGTACTCCATGAAAATTCCATATCCTTTCACCTATAGGATATATAAATATATATATATAGGCATCTATTCTAACTATATATATATATATATATATATATATATATATATATATATATATATATATATATATATATATATACAATCATCCATTCCAATGACAAAGTGAACATATCACATCTAATGTACAATGGCCATGCAAATAATATGCACGGCTATATATATCACCGATAAACTCCACCATGCTATCATCTTCCAGATAATTACTCACATACCATCATGGGGACCACGGTCGGACTCAATATCACCGACATCAGGGCCAAACACACACACACGACGTTCCGAGAAGCAGTCATATCTCGTAACTGCTCAATGAGACGAGACATACCCACCACGTCCCACCCCAAAAGAAATGCATATCACATAATAACACCATGGAAGACTATGACCTTGGGAATATCCACACCCTGCTCCTTGAGCCAGGATGCTCAACCTCTGTGCGAAAACTTCCCAATGATAGCATGAGCGGGGTATGCTTAACCACATAAGTATATATATCGTTCACATGCACAATATATACACATCCATATGATCCCATCATATGGTCAAACATTAAAGCATCACATACGGTTTAAATATTCGCAACGTAAATATATCCATATATTCATATCCATACAGGTATATATCCACATATATATATACACAAACTATATCTCATTCATATGTATAAGATATATAAACTCGGCTATAGGTATACATAATCCTCAATATACAAGCCGTCACCACAAACTCATTTAATTTACCTCGATATGTGGATACAATCCCTCACTTAAAGCATATTCATCCATTTTTCCTATGATGAATAGTCTCCCAAAAATACATGTATATATCCAACGTTAGGGTTATCACCCAAAGTTGAGTGCATAAAACCAACATTATACATCACATCTATATCCGAGAGCACATTGATGAATCTAGTAATAATTTCGACTATTGGTATACACATAATTAATAGTCTATAAGCCTCAAGCTCAATTTTACATTCATCACATGATCCCATTACTTAGGGAAAATACCCATTGTAAATCACACACCGATACACAACAACTACCCCAACTAGATTTAAACACTTTACTCTAGCTGGTAATACGATCCCATCGCTCTCTATTTCGACTATGGTTCAATCACTCTTATGAATCCCCTAGTCTAACACCTCTCTGATTTATTCCTTAAATTTTATCATTACTAAGGATACGCGACCACTCTCTTTCACTGGTCCCCAAAATTGTATCTTAATAATATCCCATCTTTATAAGGATTCGATATAAATGTCGGCCTAGAATTTCACAACATACCCTAGCAACTCTCTCTAAGAGTTCTTAACCTCACATCATATCTACACTTACTTTTATCTATAATTAGGATTCCCAACCCCAATGAGATTTCCCCACAATCTCTATACACAACTCCAATGCATACATGGATATATTTTTCCCCAAATTGTTCCAAGAAGTCCCCAAAATCATAATTTGTGAGAAACCCCTTATATGTCTCCAAAACATATCTTGTACATCATAAGAGAAGGCCCCAAATTAATAAACCCAACCAGAAAGGGTTAGAAATCATTCTAGGGAAAATTCTTCAAAATACCCTGTTTCTGAATCGATTCGGCCCTATTCCGAATCGATTCGGACCAGCGAATCGATTCGGCCTCCAAGGCGAATCAATTCAGGTCCAAAGACCTGGGTTTCTATCTCAGGCCGAATCGATTCGCCTTAGGTTCGAATCGATTCGGTCAATGCAGACCTGCCAATTTGCCTAAGCCGAATCGATTCGCTTAAGGGGCGAATCGATTCGGGTATGCAGAATTTGAAGGGTTCACCTTCTTCATTGAACACACGAAATTAAAATCCTAAAATTTCTATTCTAACCCCCAAATCTTTATCACAACATGATTCTAAGCCATTAAATCAACCCAAAGTTGATCCCAACCATTTCTACACCATTAAACCCATATTTAAACATTGATTTCAAGATTAAACCCAAAAATCTAGGTTTTGATATTTATACCCAAAAACCATTTGTTTTACCCACAAATTATGAAATCAAATACAAAAATGACTTATTTAGCAAGATTAAACACTTGCCTAAGATTTGTAGAGGTTGGATCGTCCTCGAGATCGCATTTTGGCAGAAATCTCCAAGCTTTTCTTCCTCTCTCTCTTCCTTTCTTCTTCTTTCTTTCTTCTTTCTCCCTCTAGGGATTTTTCTCTCTTTCTCTCAAATGAGAATGGCTTAATCCGTAAGCCTCTTAAACCTTAAAATATAAGTCCCAATTTTAAATGTTAATACACACTTTAAATGACTCGTTTACTCCAATTCGAGTTAAACTGACTTAAAAACATTCCGGAGCCGAAATAAAACCCAATGACAGTCATTTTGACTATCTCGACCCTTTCGGGATCGATGGTACACTCGAAATCATCATCCAGAATACTTTGAAATGTCCTCTACTTTTGGACTTTAATTCCCAAATTTTAAAATTCTCCAGTTCAATTAAATTTTATTTTCCCAAAAATGTAATTTATCAGTCTCCAAAGTCAGGGGTTGTTACAATACACACACACACACACACACACACACACACACACACACACACACATATGTCGAACATTTACCCGTACTAGCTTGGTGCTCAAAACATGTACCATAAGTCACTTGTTATCAGTTTCTTATATATATATATATATATGCGCGCACGCACACACACACACACACTCACACACACACAGGGAATCAGACTCTAATACGTACCAAGTCTACATATAAAGTTTACATACTGATTTTTTCATATTAAAAAATATTTTTGAGTTGAATTTTTTTAAATTGTATTTAAACATTTCAGTGATCCCATATAAAAACAATGACTCAAAATAATTGTTTTTGCTATTTTTAAAAAATCGTCAAACTTTCATAACTTTTAAAGAACTTTAAAAATTGTGAAAGTTTGACCAATTTTTTAAAAATAGCAAAAATAGGTCTCTTGAATTGTTTAAATATCACCTAAAAAATTCAACTCAAAAATATATTTTTAACATTTTACTAAAATATGTTTGCGCCAACAAGTATGTGAAATTGGTATGTATGAGAGTCTCTCTCTCTCTCTCTATATATATATATATATATATATATATATATATATATATATAAGTTTTTGAATTATGTATACATTTAGTGGTGAGGATTAATGCCACATCCTTACACATTTTTACAAATCTATGGTTGAGATCACATTTATTTCTTTTTTACAAACCTACCCATCAATTATTTGGTTTTCCCCTCTCCTTTTACTTATCAAATTTATACTTTAATTCAAAAATTGGTGTATTTTGGTAGAACTCCCCCTTTCTTCCAAAGACACCTTTTCAATGTACTCTTTTTCTTTTATCGTTCGAGAAATCAATTTTCACATTATCTTTATCTCTCTTCCAACATCAAACCACGACCTCTCTCTCTCTCTTTGCATTACAAAAGATAGTACTTGTTTCAAATGAACAAATCAGGTATACTCTATTTGGTGTTTATTTAGGGTTCGATTTTCCAAATTTGGGTTTTTAGGGTTTAAATCATGTATTTTTATTGTGGCTTATAGATTTCTCGCCTTGATTCACCATATCGCGGTTCAAATAAGGTATACCCCTCTTTTCTTTTTAAAATCAACGAGTTTTCCGATTTTAGGGGTGTTTTATGGTTCATAGCTGGTATAGTATATGTTTACTGAAATGCGGTGGAGATATTTATGGGGTTTTACCCTCTTGAAATTAACAAAAGAAGTATACTTTATTTGAGGTTTATTCAGGGTTCGATTTTCCCAATTTGGTTTTTTTATGGTTCAAATCATGTATTTTTATTATTGACTATAGAAATCTGACCCTTGATTCACCATATCACGGTTTAAATCTGGCATACCCCTATTTTCCTTTTAAATCGATGAGTTATCCAATTTTTTTTGGTTTTTATGGTTCATGTCATGTCAATGTCTGTATGGAAGAAATTCATGTGTTGGATTCTACATTTTTTAAATCAGATAAGTGTTGTATACGAGTAATGACTGCTTTTATTTTACAATCATACAAAACCACCGACAGTGATAAATTTGTCCCTCACTCTCAACTTTCAAAACAACCACCATTTATTGACGGTTTGTTCTTTTATATGTTTGTTGTAAACATCATTACCTCTGCGATAGTTTCGATTTTGTTATGTCATAGCTCACAAATGAAAGCAACTTTTTCTCTAAGCGTATATTCAAACTTCCTTACATATCTAATATATGCAAAGTTTTTTGAATATTTATAACATTATTTGTTTGGGTTTTCCTCCTCTCTTTTCTTTGCTTTTGTTCCACTCTTTGCTGGTTCGATGATTATTGAGACTCGATTATTTACTTACTTTATTTGTTCAAATTTCACTGTAGAAAAATGCTTATGTGTCATATTAGAAAAGTAATTATTTATAAAGTTATTAAGCATTCGTAGGATTGTTATAATGTATTGGTTTAGATAATCATTTCTGATATTTACAATTGCTGTGATTTATAAATTGAGAGTGCGATTGGTATTTTAATGCATAATATCTATAATTAATTGTCCGACACACAACGGTACAAATTTTATCTTTATTACCCTAAGCAAGCAACTAGGTGATAATGCAGATAAAATTATGCATGCAAACACAATCCAAGCAAATTGAGGAAAAATCCGTTGCAGGGAAAAAAATTATCAGCACTACACGATTTTTACAAGAGACAACTTACAAAAAAATCTACAGAAAATGGCTCAGTCTATAGTCGTTCACAGGTTGTGGTTCACCCTTAGTATCGACCTATCAGCCTTGATCTTCTTTTCAATAGTGATCCCCTCAAGAACCACAATACGTCAGCAATAAAGAAAATGTCCCCACATGTATAACTCAGATATAAAAATCTAGGGTTTTGAACTGATTCACATATACAAACGGGAGTAGTGATGGTGTATCAAAATAGGTTTTTGACGTAAAGAAAGTGAGTACTATTTCAACGGTTTTACAAAAAATGAATTTGCAAAACTCTCAACAATTGTTTGCATAAAATAAGATTTTATAAGGCGTCACAAAATTTGAGGCGGCTAAGCTCATTCGATCGAAACCAAGGCCTCATTTGAAAAAAAATAGACTCTCGTTTGAATGACACTAAGGTTGTTTAGAGGATAACGGAATCTCATTTGAATGAGCTTCAAACGTGACAAAACAGTAAGCCCTCGTTATATGTTTGATTGAAAAATCTTTGAATGATCACATCTAACGGCGTTGCAATGTCGTTTGAACAAGATTCTCATCTCGTTGCAATGATTTGCAAATTTTTTTAAAAATTTCAATTGCCGAAAAATGTTTAGAAAACAGCCTCGATGTTAACAAAAATAACTCCCAAATATAAACGTAAACAAATTTAAATCCTAAATTATTTTATACCTTTGTTTTGTGAGGATATTCTTGAATTTGGAGATGATGAAAATTAGTTCTTTATGACGGATAGAAACTATTAGTAGCGGGATAAGCCAAAAACAAAATGTAGCCAAAGCTATGAGCAAGTGATTGAAATAATGCTCTTATAAAACTCCCCCTTTTTGGCTATTTTGGTACAAACATAAATTCGATATCCAAATGACAAAATAATCCCCTAAGAGGAATACAATATCCTAATACCATTCCAAACCCTAAAATGGATATGTATAAAGATAGAGTTGTCTTCAAATCAAAGTCTTCAAATCTCCACTTCTTCGTTGTCTTCTCTCGAGCACTTTATCTTCATGGAACGTAATCCAAATATGATCTTCCAAATACCTTCACACATGAAACAAAATAATACCTCATGGCGCATCGAGTTTGAAATATTTCATATAAGATGCATAAAGATATGAAATTTTTTCCCCTTAAAGTCAAATTCTCACGTAATTTGTTCTCCCCCTTTTATTTTGTCCAAAATAGACAATGAGTAAAAACTAATCATAAACCATGTAGGGAACATCACCAAGCATAGACAGATATCATCATAATAAGATAAAAAAGAATAATCATGCAATGGTAATCCCAAAAAACATCACAAACTATTTTTGATTTTTCAAGTAAAAATAATTTTACAAAAAAAAAACACCATGAAGAAGCATAAAAATAACTAAATCGTGGAAACAGAACGTAGACAAACATAACATATGTTCATGAAGGAATGAAATACCACTAATGCAAGATCTCAAGGTCTACGTTAGGTGTAAAATTGGTGAACTCAAGTGAAATCGACTCACCCAATTCAATTAATTAAGACCATGAGTTATTTTCACACCAATAACACCTAAAACAATGTAATGCTTTTACGAGAATTTTTCAGGACGCGAAAACCATTGATCTTCGACTAAACTCCCTAAAAACTCATATATTAATTTTTTTTTGTCAAACCTTTTGTTTTGAAGAAATCAATTCTCATATGTACCGAAGCATCAATGTTCTTTGAAATTGGTCTGACACTTATTTTTTCTTTTTGTGTGCCTTTTAATCTTTTGGGATCTTTTCTTTTTGCAAATGGTGGATATTCACACAAAAACAACATTTCTTTTGTATCCCGATTTAATTTCTTTAAATATAACACATTTACCGGAGATATGATTTTCAATTTTTCAATTCAGGAAATGATTCTCACAAGTACTACTTTCATTATCTCGTTTTATCGCATTTGGTTCATTTTAAAAGTAGGATTGAGATGAAAACACTATAACCGACACGTGAAAAGTAAGTGTAATACTCAAATAATTTCGTGCATATGTACATTAAAGGTGATAAGGAGTCAAACATGTAGCAATTTCCAATCATATCACGTCTTAATGACTCCACACATTATTAAGAACAAAAATAAAACGTTTTCAGATCTCAAAACACAATAAAATGGCCATGTGGCTATGGAATGAATGGGTGACTTGGACATCTTTAATGTTCAATGGTGTAAACAAAATACAAAACTCTTTTGAATTTTTCACAAATTTATCAAAAAATTAATATTTTTGACTTCTTCCCTTTTAAAAAGAAACCAAAAATCTTTTTTTTTTTTTCAAAAACTTCTCTAGAAAAATAAAAATATATTTGGATTTTTTGAAAAATATATCAAAATGGAAAAAGATAAATACAATGGGAGTACAATCTAGTAATATGAATTAATATGAAAAATCATGAAAAACATCCTATGCTAGATGATATATCCAACCTCAGTCAATGGTGCAAATACCTAAAGATTTCTTAAGATCCTCGAATCGAAATGCATGTAAAGGTTTCATGAAAATATCGACTAAACGAAGATTGGTGCTCACAAACTTGAAGGACATGACCTTCTCCTCAACTAGGTTCCAAATGAAGCGAGAGTGTATTTTAATGTGCTTTTTGCGCGAATTCTAGAATGGATTATGTGAAATGTGAATGGCACTCGTATTATCACAGGAAATAGTTATTGTGCCCTGTGAAATGTTTTAATCCTCCAACATTTGCTTCATCAAAAAGAGTTGTGTGCAATAACTCATGGTGGCTATATACTCAACCTCTGCAGTGGATAAAGATATGGAGTTTTTCTTCTTTATCATCCACGATACATGAGTACTCCAAAGTAGAAATACCCACCCAAAGTGTTCCTACACCCATAAACATCCCCGACCCAATCGGCATCCGAATAGGTGGACAATCAATCATCGGTATCAAAGGAATACCAAATATCGTATGATAGAGTCCCACTCACGTATTTGATAATACGTTTAAGAGAGTGCAAATGTAACTCTTTTGGGGATGCCTGATATCGTGCACAAACTCTAACACTAAAGGCAATATCGGGTCGATTATCGGTAAGGTAAAGAATACTACCTATTATGCTATAATATAAAGCCTGCTCAACATTGTTACCTAAAGTGTCTTTGTTAAGCTTTGTCGATGAACTCATAGGGGTGTGAGTGTACCTTGCAGAGTCTAGACTGAATTTCTTCAGAAGGTCTCTTGAATATTTGGATTAAAATATGAATGTCCCATCCTCAATCTGCCAAACCTAGAGACCTCGAAAGAAAGTAATATCACATACCATGCTCATCTCAAACTCACTCTTCATCTCTTCTTCAAAAGTGTGAGCATGACTACATGTGGACTCAAAGACTATCTCGTCCACATAGACTTGGGCAAACAAAATAGCACCACACTCTCTCCCCATAAACAACGACTTATATACTCCCCTTCTCTTGAATCCGCGAGATAAGAGATAGAAAGTAAGTCTCTTGTACTAAGCACGGGGTGCTTGCTTCAAACCATACAAGGATTTTCTAAGATAATGGGCGTTTCATGAGTGCTTAGGGTCTTCAAACCCTTTCAATTTTTCCACGTAAACCTCCTCCTATAGAATGCCATTTAGAAAGGCACTCTTGACATCCATTTCATATAACTTGAAGTGCACATGACATGTTATGGAGAGTAGTAAACGGACGGACTCAAGCCTAGTAACACGAGCGAATGTCTCCTCAAGGTCTACACCCTCGATTTATGTGTATCCTTGAGGGACAAACCTAGACTTATTGTGAACTATGGTACCATTTTTATACATCTTGTTCTCGAAAA
The DNA here is from genome assembly GCA_949130495.1 of Sambucus nigra. Taxonomy (NCBI): domain Eukaryota; kingdom Viridiplantae; phylum Streptophyta; class Magnoliopsida; order Dipsacales; family Adoxaceae; genus Sambucus; species Sambucus nigra. The sequence goes on from OX422224.1 coordinate 258,728,248, forward strand.
ACCACATGGTACCTACCATATTAGTATGGGGGACCAACTCCCAAACAATGTTCTTTCTAAATTGAAGTAACTCTTCTTGCATGGACGATATCCAATGCTCATCCTTAAGTTCTTTTTCTACATTCTTGGTCTCGACTATGGATGTGTAGCACATATAGCTAACAACATTTTCGAGTTGAGCACGAGTCTTGACACCTCGGGTAAGATCACTAAGTGTAGAAGAATAGTCATGACACTTTCGAACCCAAGATGGTGTCTCCCCAAAACAGGAACCGGGTCCACCATCATAGCATGAGAAAGGATGGGATCATCACTAGGGGTTATATAATCTTCACACTGTGGGCTAGGAGCAACAAACACTGATGGCTCGTCATCTAGGCACTACACCAAAATATGCCTTTGGTAACAGTATTTTACCGTTACTAAAAATATTAGTGAAATAACTTTTCCGTTAAAAAAAAGGCATGGGGCACAAAATTAGTAACATAATTTTACCATTACTGTTATCGTTACTAATAGTAACAGTAAAATTTTGTTACTAACTCTAAATTTACTAACATTGTTTTATCGTTACTAATTTGATTTCCTAATGGACTTTTGTGTTACTATTTTAACATTATTACACCTGTAACAACCCTCACTTTTGGGAGCCTATTTTATATTTATCTACCACATGGTGTATTTATATATATGTGTGTGATTGGTTGTGGAGTAAATATTAATTTCATGAGATATGTTAATATTTACTAAAATGTTGCATATTTACCTTATGTGTGGGTGAATATTACCATGTGGTGTTGTATTTTTTCATAAGAATTGAAATGACATTATGGTTTAAAATGAGACCGGCACTTAAAATGTGTTATAAAATTTCCAAATGATAATTTGGAAGGTGTAGTTAGTTCCGGGAGGTGCGAGATAGTCAAATTGTGTGCCATATTGTATTTTGATGTTTTGGGCACTTTAGACTGGTTTTGGCATATCGCGTATTAGAAATCAATTTATTACGGTATTGACATTTAAAGATTAGAGACTTTCACTTAAGGCCACAATTTAGTCTTCTTAAGTCTTCCATTTTCCCTAAGTATATTTCTAGCCCTAAAGTGAGAGTGAGAGAGGAAGATAACTTGTGGAGAAGAGAGGGATTGAAGATTAGTGGTTTGATCTTGCATTCTTCTTCAACAAAATCTGAGATTGAGGCCCCAAGGCAAGTTTTCTACTTTCTATTATATGGTTTAAGGTGGATAATTAGTGTTGGTAAATATGTGATAGTTTTGGTTTAATGTAGTTATGGTTTTGTTGGGATTTATGAGTTTTGATGTCTTTAGAAGAGATTTGATTATGGATTGATGTAGAATAATGTAGTTGGAAGCATTTATGATCAATTAGTATCAGTAAATGAGGTTGGTTTGTTTGGTTGAAGTTGGCTTTGGGCTTAGCTTGAAAATACGAAAGATTGGTCTAGGTCTGCAATGACCGGTCGACCGCTGTCCTCAGATCGGTCGATCGGGCCTTCGGGAGAGGGCACAGTGTTTTTTTCAAAGGCATAAATGTTGAGGCGTGGTCGATCGCGGTCCCCTTACCGGTCGACCGGCCTTGCCAAAGTGAGCTTTCTACTGTTCTTCTTAGGCAAAAACTTGAGACGCGGTCGATCGCGGTCTTGGGACCGGTCGACCGGTCCCCTGTTTTCTTCCCAAAATTTTACTTTCATTTTTAAATCTTTTCTTTTCATAGGGACTTAGGAACGTTCTTGAATGAAGTAAAAGTTGGCTTTTAGAGTCCTAGTTGAGTCTGGTTGTCACCCTAGAGTGGAATGGATTTCACTTGGGGTTAAGTCCAAGGGGGGGGGGTGTTCTAAAGTGATGTTTAGGCATCACTCTTCTGGTTACTTCTTAATAGGAGGATAGGGGTTGTATGCCCATGTTTGGAGACTTTAGGGGCTTAAATTGAGGTATATAAGACCTTAAGATTTGGGAAAAATTGTGATCCCTTGGAGAATTATTCGAGGCATAACCTATGTTAAATATCAATGAAATATTTTATGATTATGGTTTCAGATAAAACGAAACACATATATGTTAACGGAAATGAAAATTTTGATTTTTAATAGTAAATGCCAATTTACTTAAACACACCTCTCTAAATGCTATCATAAGGGAAGCTCGCGCATGAGGTGATGTCCCCTGACTAGTGAATGCAGGGAGACTATAGTCCTCGGCCATATGCGGGTTTATTATATGTTTTTCTGCGCTAGTGAGGTAATTCCGGGTGTTGTTATGACTCACTCGCAGGCATATGGACACTTCCCGACGTGCGTTAGGTGCCCAAGCTTCCTTGTTTGATAGGCCCCTGGAAGATGATAGTTATTTAGGGGCGTGCCCAGTGGGGAAACTCGGAGGGGCGGTCTTAGAATCGTTATATGTATAAGAATATAACTTTTCTAAATTCAAGTGGGACATGAGATATGTTTATTACCACCGAATGTAAGATGGTAATGATATTCCTTCTAAGGAATAAGAATTGAAAAGAAATGAGAATAATAATGATATTATATTCTTGTTAAGGAATGGAAATTGGATTAAAGTGGCTATGAAAGATGGAAGCTTTTAACTTAATCATGCATAATTTAATTCTCTTACATAATTTAATTGTAGACATGTCATTTTAACTTTCCCATTTATAATTCATGTTTAGGGTGTTAGATATTTCATCTTCGTCATTCATGATTAACTGTTCATAGTTATCATGCTTCTTATTCATCTAGGAACTATATAAAAACTGGGCCCTGACCCGTTCATTTCTTCCATGTTGTGCATGTTATTGTATCCGCCCAGGTGCTCGTCCGCAAGGACGCCGGTGTTGATATTTCCACCCTTATGTTTTCGAGGAGCTGTAAGATTTGCGGATATTACGGGATGTTTTGTTAGACGCCCTCATTTTTGTAAATCTAGATATGATCGGGTCTATCATTCGGGCGTGTGGCCCAACTTTGTACTTGTTTAATGGATGTAATATGTATCATATTGAACTGTTGTGATTCATTTTGTGTAGCTGTGGACCGACATCTTATTCGGTCCTCTTCTTGCACATTTAGTATGGGAGGTTGATATATATGCATGTTATCTTGGAAATTCCACTATCTTTTAGAATGGGTTGCTTAGATTATTTTCTTAACTTAATCATTTAATAAAATTAAATGTTTTGGCAACCCGTTTTCTGAATTATTGGGTGGTTTCCCCGTATAATCGTGTTATATTTGTGATGCTGAGAATGATTCCCATCCATGATTTTCGTATTTATTGGAGTATCGGGTTGGCCACCCCTTATTTCGAAATGCGGGGTGTCACAGATGGTATCAGAGCATTTGGTTCTAGAGTGCTAGGATCTATGTGGACTTGTCACGTTCTACCGTAGCGTGGTTTGATATAGAGCCTAATGATAGGACTGCTTTGTTGCTTACATTTGTGATCTCCTGAAAAATAGATTGTTTTGAATAGTATTCTAACTCTATTGTTCCTTCATCTTAGATGCCGCCTAAGAGAGGTCGCCCTGCGAGACGCAATAGAGTTGTAGAATAGGATGTTGGTCCTCTACTGCCACCGTCCCAAGGAACTTTTAATGCTACGGATGTAGCAAATATTGTGGCCAAAGCGATCAATGCTTCCATGACCACAGTAGCTCAACAAATGCCCCAACCTCAACAACGGGCGCAGGATGCCCAAGCTCCTATGGGACCTTCTCCGTGGGAAAGAGTTAGGGAGTCCTTTTTAAAGGGCCATCCCCCGGAGTTTGGTGGAAGTTATGATGTTGTTCGAGCAAATCAATGGAAGAAAGATATGCAACCCCATTTACGAATGGTGGATTGTAGTGAGGAAAAGAAGCAAGTCCTTGATACTTTCAAACTTGTTGGGGCCGCGTTACATTGGTGGGAGTCGATGACTACACCAGAACAGAGGGACACTATGTCGATCACTGATTTCTGGGTCTTGTATGACCAAAAGTATTTTCCTCCCACGATTCAAAGGGAGATGAGAAGGAGACTTCAGGATCTGGGATAAAGAGAGAGATCTGTTGCCGAATATGAAGAGGAGTTCACTCGGTTGGCAAGTTTGTACCGGATGAAGTGACTGCGGAAGAAAGGAAAGTTTTCAAATCATGGGAGGTCTAAACTGGAGAATCCGACAACATTTGCTGGTTAATCCAACTTTACAAACTTTTGGTGAGGTAATGAATGAGGCATTGCTCCATTGCCAAGAGCATCGGTTATATGTGCAGGGTAGCAAGAAAGCTACAGGGATAGGGCAAGTAGGGAAGCCAGGAGTTAGTGGGAATGGAGGAGGAGATTTTCCTTCATCCAAATCTTCGGGTAATAAGCAATGAGAAAGGGATCCCCAGCAGGGGGACTTGTCAAAGAGACAACTCTTTGGTGGGTTTAATTCTGGTGGTAATGCTATTAGGCAAGGACAGGGTGCCTCACATCAACAAGCAGGTCGGGGTGGTCATGGAGGTAAAGGCCATCCGGCCCAAGGTTTCAGGTAGTTTAGAAATAACAGAGGTCGAGGCCAGGAGAATATGGTGGGGAAGTGCTTCCAATGTGGGGAAGCGGGTCATTATAAGAAGGATTGTTCTCAGTTGATTAGGGGACAACCTCCTAGAGCTCCTCAGCAACCTTATGTTCAGTTTCCGCCGCAGGCACTAAATCTAGTTGTCCCTCCACAACAGGGTCGATTATAGTATAGGAGAGTTTATCATATTCAGGATGAGGTACTTCCTCCTCCGTCAGCGCCGCCAGCGATTGAGGGTAAGTTCCTTATTTAGGGACATATGGGTCGCATTTTTTTTATACGGGTGCGACACATTCATTCATTTCTAGAAGTTTTTCTCAGTCCACGGAGCTGATAAGATCTACATAGAGCACTTTCACTAGTGTGGAGTCCTCTATGGGTGATGGTTCACTTATTTTCCTTGTTTGTAAACATATAGGAATTTCCTTTGGTAATATGTGCTTTGAGGCCGATTTACTCGTCCTAGACATGGTCGGGTATGATGTGATTTTGGGCATGGATTGGCTTGTTAAGTATCATGCTATAGTAAATTATTACGGGAAGAGTATAGTCTTCATCGTTCCAGGACAAGAAATGTTCTTGGTGGTTATGCCTCGTTTGGAGGGAGATACTAGTACCTATTTGTATTGCATTGCGAAAGAGACTTCTCGGGATGTAGTTGTTCCCTTAGATTCTATTCCGGTTGTTCGAGATTTTGAGGATGTATTCCACGAAATAACGAGTTTACCTCCGAGTAGGGAGATTGAGTTTGTGATTGATTTAGCACCGAGAACTCGACCGATCGCGAGAGCTCCTTATCGTATGGCTCCTGTTGAAATGAGGGAGTTGAGAGATCAAATTCAGTAGTTGTTGGAGCAGGTATTTATTAGGCGTAGTACATCGCCATGGGGTGCTCCTATGTTGTTTGTGAAAAAAATAGATGGTTCTCTCCGGTTGTGTGTTGACTATAGAGAATTGAATAAAGTCACCATCCGGAATAAATACCATTTTCCTCGTGTTGATGATTTTTTTGATCAACTTAGGGGAGTGACATACTTCTCTAAGATAGACTTGAGAACGGGGTATCACCAGTTGAGGATACGAGAACAAGATGTATCCAAGACTGCTTTTCTGACGAGGTACGGGTCTTTTGAATATTTGGTCCTGCCTTTTGGACTGATCAATGCCCCGGCCGTATTTATGGATCTCATGAATAGGGTATTTTGGGACTTCCTGGACCAATATGTTATTGTGTTTATCGATGACATCCTTGTGTATTCTCAAACTGAAGCTGACCATACTATTCATTTGAGGTTGGTCCTGCAAAGATTGAGGGATCACTAATTGTATGCTAAGTTTGAGAAATGTGGCTTTTGGTTACGGGCAGTGCAATTTCTGGGTCATATTGTGACTTCACAGGGTATATCGGTGGATCCGAATAAGGTGGTTGCGTGAGGGTGTGCGGTCAGCCCATGACACCTATCGAAATTCGTAGTTTTCTGGGTTTGGCGGGTTATTACCGTCGATTTATTAAGGGTTTCTCGAAGATCGCTAGTCCTTTGATAAATTTGACCCGAAAAGGGGTGAGATTTGTTTGGGATGAGTCTTGCGAAGATGAATTCTATGAGATCAAGGATAGATTGATTTCGGCTCCCATCCTCGCTTTACCAAAGTCGGGATTGGAATATTTAGTCTTCACCGATGCATCTCTACAAGGTTTGTGAGGTGTGCTTCAGCAAGAGCGACGGGCTATCGCTTATGCTTCCCGAAAGCTCAAGCCTCATGAAAGAAACTATCCGGTGCATGACTTAGAATTGGCCGCAATTGTCTTTGCCTTAAAGATTTGGAGGCATTATCTTCTCGGAGAGAAGTTCAGTCTTTTCACGGACCATAAGTCGCTGCAATATTTATTTTCTCAGAAAGATTTGAATATGCGTCAGCGCCGATGGTTGGAGTTCGTGAAAGATTATCAATTTGATATTCATTATCATCCGGGCAAGGCAAATGTGGTAGCGGATGCCTTAAGTATAAAACCCGAGGGAGAATTAGCTGACGTATGAAAGGCTAAATGGAAAGAGCTCAGTCATGAGGATGCGGTTTCTAGGGCATTCATGTCCGTGATGACCGTTACTCCTACAATTGTGGCAAGGGTCGTAGAAGCCCAAGGAAGGTATAAGGGTTGTCAAGACCATATACGCCGATTGTTGTCTGAGGGAGCAGAATCCTACTCGATAAGTTCGGAGGGTGGATTGCGCCTCCATGGAAGGCTTATTGTTCCGGAGGAGGGGGATTTGAGACGGGCGGTAATGGTAGAGTCCCATGGTTCTAAATTTTTAGTGCATCCGGGCAACGATAAAATGTATCAAGACATGTGCCGTCAATATTGGTGGCCAGGCATAAAGCGAGATATTTTTGAGTTTGTATCCCAATGCACTATTTGTCAGTTGGTTAAGATTGATCATTAGCGACCGACAGGTTTGTTGCAACCGTTGGAGATTCTGGTATGGAAATGGGAAAGCATATCAATGGATTTTATTACTAGCCTACGAACGTCACAAAAAGGTCACGATTCTATATGGGTTATCGTTGATCGCTTGATGAAGTCGGTGCACTTTCTTTCGATACGTACCGATTACAACACCGCTCGTTACACCCGGTTGTTCATTGATGAGGTTGTGAGACTGCATAGGGTGCCTTTGAATATTGTTTCTGACAGAGACAAGATCTTCGTTTCCCACTTTTGACAAAGTTTCCAAGAGGCCATGGGAACCGAATTGAGGTTAAGAACTTCCTATCATCCTCAAACAGATGGCCAGACCGAACGGGTTAATCAAATGTTGGAGGATATGCTCCGTATGTGTATGCTTGATTTTAAAGGTAGTTGGGAACAATATATCCCATTTGTCGAGTTTGCATATAATAATTCGTACCAATTCACTATTGGGATGGCGCCCTATGAGGCCTTATATGGTAGGCCCTGTAGATCTCCCATTTGTTGGTTGGAGGTGGGAGATAATAAGTTTCTCGAACCTGAAATGATCCGAGATACTTCATCTAAGATCGAGCTTATCCAAAATCTCATTCGGATAGCCCAAGATAGACAGTAGAGCTATGACGATGCGGGTAGAAGGCATGTGGAGTTAGAGGTCGGAGACCAAGTGTTGGTACGTGTGTCACCTATGAAAGGTATCAAGCGTTTTGGAAAGAAAGGGAAGCTTGCGTCGCGTTTTGTTGGACCTTTTCCCGTGATTGCTAAAGTGGGTCCAGTGGCGTACCAACTTTCCCTACCAGAACCTTTACAACAAATTCACGATGTCTTCCATGTATCCTCTTTTGAAGAAATACAAGAGGTGTGAAGGTGCCCTTTGGCATATTCCTTTTGAGGATATTGAGTTGCAATCCGATGTTTCCTATGAAGAACAACCTGTTGCTATTCTAGAGAATGGGGAGCGTAGGTTGAGGTCTCGTGTGGTGCCCTTGGTTAGAGTACAATGGATTCATCACAGCGTTGAGGAATCAACTTGGTAACGTGAGGATGATATGCGTGAAAAGTATTCGCATCTCTTTATCCAAGGTACGTTTGAATTTCGGGGGCAAAATTCCCTCATAAGGGGGGGAGTATGTAACAACCCTCACTTTTGGGAGCCTATTTTATATTTATCTACCACATGGTGTATTTATATATATATGTGATTGGTTGTGGAGTAAATATTAATTTCATGAGATAAGTTAACATTTACTAAAATGTTGCATATTTACCTTATGTTTGGGTTAATATTACCATGTGGTGTTGTATTTTGTCATAAGAATTAAAATGACATTATGGTTTAAAATGAGACCGGAACTTAAAATGTGTTATGAAATTTCCAAATGACAATTTGGAGGGTGTAGTTAGTTCTGGGAGGTGAGAGATAGTCAAATTGTGTGCCAATTGTATTTTGATGTTTTGGGCACTTTTGACTGGTTTTGGCATATCGCATATTAGAAATCATTTTATTGCGGTATTGACATTTAAAAATTAGAGACTTTCACTTAAGGCCACTATTTGGTCTTCTTATGTCTTCCATTTTCCCTAAGTGTATTTCTAACCCTAAAGTGAGAGTGAGAGAGGAAGATAACTTTTGGAGAAGAGAGGGATTGAAGATTAGTGGTTTGATCTTTCATTCTTCTTCAACAAAATCTGAGATTGAGGACCCAAGGGAAGTTTTCTACTTGCTATTATATGGTTTAAGGTGGATAATTAGTGTTGGTAGATATGTGATAGTTTTGGTTTAATGTAGTTATGGTTTTGTTGGGATTTATGAGTTTTGATGTCTTTGGAAGAGCTTTGATTATGGATTGACGTAGAATAATGTAGTTGGAAGCATTTATGATCAATTAGTATCAGTAAATGAGGTTGGTTTAGTTTGGTTGAAGTTGGCTTTGGGCTTAGCTTGAAAATAGGAAAGATTGGTCTAGGTCTGCAATGACTGGTCGATCGCGGTCCTCAGACCGGTCGACCGGGCCTTCGGGAGGGGGCACACTGCTTTCTTTAAAAGGCATAAATGTTGAGGCATGGTTGACCGCGGTCCCCTTACCGGTCGACCGGCCCTGCTGATGTAAGCTTTCTGCTTTTCTTCTTAGGCAAAAACTTAAGACGCGGTCGACCGCGGTCTTGGGACCGGTCGACCGGTCCCCTGTTTTCTTCCCAAAATTTTACTTTTGATTTTAAATCATTTCTTTTCATAGGGACTTTGGAATCTTCTTGAATGAAGTAAACTTTGGCTTTTAGAGTCCTAGTTGAGTTAGGTTGTCACCCTAGAGTGGAATGAATTTCACTTGGGGTTAAGTCCAAGGGGGGGGGTGTTCTAAAGTGATGTTTAGGCATCACTCTTCTGGTTACTTCTTAATAGGAGGATAGGGGTTGTAGGCCCATGTTTGGAGACTTTAGGGGCTTAAATTGAGGTATATAAGACCTTAAGATTCGGGAACAATTGTGATCCCTTTGAGAATTATTCGAGGCATACCCTATGTTAAAAATCAATGAAATATTTTATGATTATGGTTTCAGATAAAACGAAACACATATATGTTAATGGAAATGAAAAATATGATTTTTAATAGTAAAAGCTAATTTACTTAAACACACCTCTCTAAATGCTATCATAAGGGAATATCACGCATGAGGTGATGTCCCCTGACTAGTGAATACAGGGAGACTATAGTCCTCGTCCATATGTGGGTTTATTATATGTTTTTCTGTGCTAGTGAGGTAATTCTGGGTGTGGTTATGACTCACTCGCAGGCATATGGCCACTTCTCGAAGTGCGTTAGGTGCCCAGGCTGCCTTGTTTGATAGGCCCCTGGAAGATGATAGTTATTTAGGGGGGCTCCCAGTGGGGAAACTCGGAGGGGCGGTCTTAGAATCGTTATATGTATAAGAATATAACTTTTCTAAATTCAAGTGGGACTTGAGATATGTTTATTACCACCGAATGTATGATGATAATGATATTCTTGCTAAGGAATAAGAATTGAAAAGAAATGAGAATAATAATGATATTATATTCTTGTTAAGGAATGGAAATTGGATTAAAGTGGCTATGAAAGATGGAAGCTTTTAACTTAATCATGCATAATTTAATTCTCTTACATAATTTAATTGTACACATGTCATTTTAACTGTCCCATTTATAATTCATGTTTAGGGTGTTAGATATTTCATCTTCATCATTCATGATTAAATGTTCATAGCTATCATGCTTCTTATTCATCTGGGAACTATATAAAAATCGGGCTCTGACCCGTTCATTTCTTCCATGTTGTGCATGTTATTGTATCCGCCCAGGTGCTCCTCCGCAAGGACGCCCGTGTTGATATTTCCACCCTTATGTTTTCGAGAATCTGTAAGATTTGCGGATATTACAGGATGTTTTGTTAGATGCCCTCATTTTTGTAATTCTAGATATGATCGGGTCTGTCATTCAGGCGTGTGGCCCAACTTTGTACTTGTTTAATGGATGCAATATGTATCATATTGAGCTGTTGTGATTTATTTTGTGTAGTTGTGGACCGACAGCTTATTCGGTCCTCTTCTTGCACATTTAGTATGGGAGGTTGATATATATGTATGTTATCTTGGAAATTCCACTATCTTTTAGAATGGGTTGCTTAAATTATTTTCTTAACTTAATCTTTTAATCAAATTAAATGTTTTGGCAACCCGTTTTCTGAATTATTGGGTGGTTTCCCCGTATACTCGTGTTATATTTGTGATGCTGAGAATGATTCTCATCCATGATTTCCGTATTTATTGGAGTATCGGGCTGGCCACCCCTTATTTCGGAATGTGGGTTGTCACAACACCCTTTTTATAACACTTATGTTTTAATTTGTAACGGTAAAAGTCCATTGGTAATATTAATACATATTTAAAATATATATATATATATATATATATATATATATATATATATACATATATATATATATTTCAATATCCAATATCCGAAATTTAAACAAATTTAATTATTCTTACAACACCACTAAAATCCAAAGAACATATACATAAAGAGTCCACATAAACAGGAGCATTATATTCAACATATTTATTTTATACAAGCATCCACTCTTTATTACAAAAGAAGCTTAAACCAAACAAATGAAACATCATAATACAATCACCCCAAAAGTTACATTATTTTTATAAATGCATCCAATATAACATCCTAATACAATCATCCCAAAATGAGATGTTTTTATATAACCAATCAAATGAAAAATAGAAAATAAGTCTCTTGTTAGTGACTATCAACTTTCATTATGTTAGCATCGCTATCAACGCCGAAACCTACAACGCTAAAAACTTGATGAGTATCTAAAAATGACATTCTGTAAAAAAAAAATTATCATATTAGTTATAATATCATCATTTATTAATACAAAAATAATTTAGTACAAAAAATTACCCACAAGCAAAATTAATTACACAAACACTGTAAAATAATTGCACAACACTCGGTAAAAAAAGGTGAAATAACACCCAAAAATTGGATTTGGTTCCTAGGATTCTCATAATGACAAGTGATATATTAAGACAAAAGACTATAAGTATTATATATACAACATAGCTCAAAACTACCCATATTTATCCAACCCTATGCATAGACATCCAAATAATTGGAAAATAGCTTTGTTAAGTTGAATTAAATTATGTGTGCAAACATATAAAGAGACTCCTTTAGGATTATGGGTGGAATTAGAAAACATTTAATTAGGGAACCTATCATAAGTCCCTAGCTTCGTAGGGGTATTTATATGCGTCCCCTAGTTCTACTTGGTTGCAATACTAACATATATTGTGGTCCAATATAACAAAAATATTTTTTAGTATAACATAAATATTTCTACTAAGACCTGAAAAAAAAATCTAATATAACAGTGACCTAACATAAGGACCTCACACAATGTTGCGTTAGTTTTTAAGGAATGCAATGAATTAGTTTAAACCATCATATAATATAATAGCATAGGAGCAGCAGACAATGTTATATAATGGCAACCGCAAAATTTAATTCTTCAAGCATTTAAATGCAGTTGTTACTCACAACTACATCGTGTTATCTATGAGAAACCAAACACAAGAAAATAGAGTGAATATAAAAAGAATTATTACAGTACGATCTTGGAGAATTTTGGCACCTTCCGCAACGGCTTGGCCGGCATGGTGGATGACTCGCTGCCAGAATCTACATTATTATTTTATGTGGCAGATTTGCAGTAAAAATATGAGAAAGAAGGTTTCGACAATCTATAGAAATTCGCACATAATCGAGTATTGAGTACTAAACACTCATTATCCTCTGTTAAGAATAGGAGTTATCAAAGTTTTAATAACTATGAATATATTGGAAGGGAAAGGAAGTTGTTCATACAGTGAAATATAATTTACATGTGAACTCACCCCAATGGTTTTAGGAAAATTTCTAGGATCTTGGGGTCCTCAAAAGGGAATGTTCCTACTAATATAACATACAACATCACGCCATAGGACCACACATCTGCAATTTAAAACAATTTACTATCACATAATTAAGTAAAATGTGATAGAAACTCAGATAATCAAAAGGCTCAGTTGCTTGTTTGGTTTAAGTGTATGCATTTTCAGAAATTCCAAATTTGCGCAAATTTAATTATGAAGTTTGAACTTTAAAAAGAATGAGTTATCAGACTTTAAATAAAAAAAATTAAATTTTGAATCCCATGAAGTACCAAATTGGAACCCAATAAACACACCAATAGTGCGTTTGAATGGCTCTACATTTTTACATATGGAATGTTTTTTTTTGTTTCATCAAAAGAAAGCCCATATTATTTTTTTTCCTCTGTAATTTATGTCATAATACTTGCCAAAATAACATTCAGTGAAGATGAGTCGAAAACGTTACGTGAGCATTTATAATAGTGCCTCTATTACTAACGTCCATTACCGAAAAATCAGGGCCCAGCCTAATAGCAAGGTCACTGTCTTACAACATCATGTGTCCCACACCTTCAGATTTTGGAGAGGTATTCACGTTATCAAGTGGGACTTCCTCTCTCAGAACAGACCATGTTACAAAAGCTGAAATAGAATATAGGTTACAAATAGATAGAATCATGAAGAAGACGCTTACAGAATTGAAGATAATTTTTTTATTATTATTGGATTTATGGAGGATAACATAAATTCCTATTCTGCCTATTTACCTAGCAATACAGACTTTTTATGCACAAATAAAACCTCTGAAGGAAAAGAGTTTAAAATACTAGGCTGTTATAATAGACATTAGTTGATGTTCAAAGTCAAGGATAGTAACACCTAATTGATGTAATGATTTGAATAAATCTTAGGGAGTCTACACTTTATTTTGGAAGGGAAAGAGGGGGCATGTGGATGTATGGATATTAAATTACCAAAATCCTTGTGTTTTTGTTCTTGTTTCTCTTTATTTTATTCCCATCATGCTGAAAATTACATATGTGTACACAATTATGTGGTATTTCCATTTCCTATGTTGAGACTAAAAAATTCACGGGTTAGGATTTCCAGTTAACTGCTCAAGCATTTGCAAATCAACATTTAATACGTAATTTATATTCCTTATATGGATTTGGTCAAACTACAAACCAACATCAAGAGTGTTTTAAGGGCTACCTAGGCTAATAAGATCTTACTAATATTCTTTTGAAAGTAAAAACATAACAATAGGTGCATATGCAAGAATGACGCTACTCGAGCGTTTCCAAACTGGACGACACTAAAGGAAATTTCAATAAAATTATCACTTATAAAAAAAATCAATGAATATGTTCCTCAACGGTAGGGGGAATCACATGCAAACAACACAGCCAAAATTATACTAAGAATGTAGGGGAACCTGACAAGAGATCAAATTATACCTTATAATTAAGTAACCAAAAAAAAATTATACCTTATAACAAAAGGAAGCGCAAGAACCTGGAAAAAAAAACTTAAAAAGGTAGTATAAAGATAATTTTTGTAAGGTGAAGATCAAATTATACTGACTAACAAGGGAGAACATAGGAGAACGATATATGATTAAAGGCTCCCTGGTTGCTCAATTAGAAGAAAAATAAAATGCGGGTCTTATAATTTCATTTTCTACTAGATCTTGAGGACGTGGAGAGCTACCAAGTGGTACTTCAAGAACATACTATTGTTTTGGAGGGTTACATGGAGACAATGAATCTTTTGTGCATATTCATATCAAAGAAGTCTATATAAACAAAAAAGTGATACAAATGAAAGAGAAAAAAATTAAGCCTACTTGGCCAAAAAAGGCAGGAAGTAACAAACTCATCACTTCATCACAATGTAAGTTGTTTTATGGTGATCTAGCATCATTTAGACTTCTGAAGTCACAAATTTTCCATTTTAGATAAGTGTTTTCTCTGAAGTTGAGTTAGGATATTCGAAATTGACTTGTACAATACGAAATCCAACATGGCTATTTTTTCATTTTAGATAACTTTGTATTTTTGCAATTTTCTTCGTCATAATAGCGGATAAATGCATTCAATAATATGAAGACCTTATCAAATACCAAATTCCAAGTGCTCTCTCCTAATTATGAATTTTCTATATAGAGCCTAGTTGTACTTTTGAATACATTTTTTCCCAATACTTCTCACTATGCTATTGATTCTACTCTCAATATTGTATATAAATCGATAACAAACTATGTAGTTAAAGGATAGTGATCATACCCAGTTGGAAATGTTTGGTTCAATTGAATCCGCCAACAACTCTATCTTGCATGTTTCTTCCTTCCACAGTGCTTCTTCCCTTGAGATAGTGAATGGGTAATCCAAACTCCCCCAAATCCACATCATGTGTAGTGAATTATAATTCACCACTCTCCCTTGTGGATCCAGCACCATCAGCAAAGTCTCCTTAGTAAAATTCCACACTTCTTAATGTACTTAATAAACTCTTGGTTAATTGTTTCCGTTTTTCTTCTCTCCAAGGCACCGATCGATCAACAACTGGAAGCTAAACAACCTTATATTGACTCTCGGGTCGATCCAGATGTTATCTAGTCTCTATAAATTTGATCTAGAATTGAGAGCTCTTCTTGGGAGAGGTCAAGATAAGAAATTAGCAACAATAAAAAATTTCTCCTTACTATGTCAATGCTAACATGTTGGCCGGTAGGACATGAAACATGTTATCTGCATTGTGGTTGTCCCTAATGAAAAAGAATGTAAATTGAGGTTTTAAAAATTACGAAGCTAAACTCTTCTCTTAGTAGAACTATCAAATAGTGGTAGCAGATCATCTCTATTGTAAATTAAAGCCTTAAGAATCCTCTGTTGTCAATGTGGGGTGTCTCAAAGAGTCGGACAAGTGTTTCATATGCTTTAATATGTCTTTTATCGTCTGATTATTACAAATATACATTTTTACTATATCTTACATACTAATATCGTAGGCCAAAAAAGATGTTATGCATAAAATGTAATAATATATCTTACATACCAATATTGCATGCAAAAAAAACAAAGTTCAAATAATTTTTCGTATAAATGGGGATGAAGCTTGCCTACATCTACCTCTCTCAGACATGCTTAAAGGGGACAGTGTGCACTAAGTACAACCTTTTTACTTCAGAGAAACACAAAAACGATTGATTTTTTTTAAAAGTAGTGGATGTCCAATATTATATCTCAAATGGATGGAGCGATCGACACGGTGTGAGCAAACCCTTGTTATCGAATATTATAACTACTTTCAACGAAATTTTATTAGAGTGCTATCTCTGCATATGTATACATATACATGTATGCATTCTCAATACCATAGATCTTTCTCTACGTGTATCTCGCTAGCTATATTATGTCTCCGATGCCTAACTAGATATTAAATTGATATCAAGATAAAGTATTATATAAGTAAATGGGGTGGAAAACCAGCGGATTGGGTTGGCTAGGTTAGGCTGCATGATCTTTGGGTTCTAACTTAGGCAACCCCATAGTTTTCATTATCTAGTCCTAGCTAACCCGATCCCGTCCAAATAAAAACCTTAATTGGTGATGATATTACTCATAAAATTAAGTGAATTGGGCCAAGTAGAGTGCTACTTCATACATTATATAATGGACATGTATTTATAAATCTGACTGAGATGTTCTATATCACGCCTCCCAGACATGTCATAGTTTATAATAGCTCTTATTTTAAAGTCTAGTTGGATCTCATGCCACCATCTCAGTTAAAAAAATTATTGTTAAAGAGGGAAACCCACGTTATATGGAATACTCTTATTTCTATGATGTTTTTCTAATTTTCTTTAAATACATGAATATGAATATATGGGATGCGTGTGGTAGCTCATAGGGTATAAAATTTTCCTTTTCCAAAGATGCGAGACAGTTGAAAGTGAAACTAGAATTAGAATAATGTCAATCTAACTTGTTTTCATTCTCGGTTGGAGAAAAATATGAGAACCTTCTTTGTACCTCCCTAGAAATCAACCACATGAACAAAAAAAATTGAATGATTTGTTGAAATTATAAGGGGAACCTAATAATGTAATATGATTCAAATAACAAAAAATCAACATGTTGTTCCCCCTTATCCTTTTCACATTTGTCCTTATCAAAGAAAACTCATGTGGACTCAATAACAAACTCAGCTCCATCCTCACCCCCATGAGATCTCCTCTGTCCGTAATCCCCACCATTAAAGAGGAATGATATGGAACTATAATAAGAGGGACTTTAATAGCTAATATCGACAAACTTTAATGAATACATTCTTATCAATATAAGAAACTCAAAAGTAGGAAATGTCTGGGCTAGGCATTTTCACAAACACGTAGTATGAAAAAGTTTACTAAAGCCATGATTCACATATAGAATAACCCTAAAGTAAGGCACATATCAAGATAGTACACTTTGGAACATATGGTTCTAACCCCATTAGAATCAATCAATTAGGTGTCATATAAAAAGAAAATACATAGATCTTGAAAAAAAGCAGAGATTGAATATGTACATGAACAAAAAAAACATAAATAAATACTATGATACAACTTTTGTTGTAATATGAAGCTTTGTTTTTTTCGTCGTTTCTTCATAAAGAGAGAGATTGACTGTTGTCGAATGAAAGATAAAATTAGAAGATGAACGAAAGATAAAATTAGAAGAAGAAAGAGGTTACCTATTGTTTGCAAGGGAGATTCTGTGAGGATTGAGAAGAAGAATGGCAGAAGGGTGTGAAATTAGGTATTTTATTTGGGAGGGAAAATAGAGGAGGAAATGAGTAAGGAAAAACATATACGGGGTTCTCTTTTTTCGAAAGTGTTAAAATAATTTATTCACCATTTAGCCTTTTTTATTTGTAACCTCAAATTAGTAACACTTAAATTAAATTAGTAATGGAAATTTATTGTTAGAATTAGTTACAGTAAATTTCTACTAGTAATAAAAAAATTGGTGTATTAATAAAAGCTTATTTTGGTGTAGTGTCTAATCGTGACGTTTACTGACTCCCTAGCCTTAGAGCTACCCAGATTATAAACCCGGTAAGCCCTACTCATCGATGAATATCCTAAAATGTATCCTTGTCACTCCGGGAGTCGAACTTTCCTAAGGGCTCTCTATCTCGTAAGATGTAGCACGTACTCTCAAATACACGAAAATATGATAGGTTGGGCTTCTTCCCTATCCATAACTCATAAGGCCCGTGAAGCGTGTGCGGATGAAGATATGCCCTATTCACCGTGTGGCATAGGGTACTCACAAGTCTAGGCATATTTCTCCCAAGAAGTATGGATCTAGCCATATCTTGTATTGTCCGGTTCTTCCTCTCAATAATCCCATTATGTTAAGGAGTACGAACGGCCAAAAACTCATGCTTTATGCCCACTTCATCGCATTAGCTATCCACTTCCATTTTTGTAAATTTAGTGTCATTGTCACTATGCATCCGATTAATAGTGACACCATGTTGGTTTTGTAGGACACGATACTTGGTTGTAAGGAAATTAACCACATCGGAATTTTCTCGAAGCAATACTACAATCGAGTATCTAGAAATGACGTTGACCATCACAAGAATGTATCTATTACCTCCTAAGCTCTTCGTGTGAGTAGTACCCATAAATCCATGTGAATCAACTCCAAAACACTGGTGGTGGTAATGATATTCAACTTTTCATGGGGACTTTGAATTTTGTTTACCTTGGTGGAAAGGTCCACAAACCGAGGAAATTGGTTTCCCAAGTCATGGTAAGCTACAAACTAGGTCTTTTTTTACTAACCTCTCAAGATCTCTAAAGTTCTCGTGACCTAGTCATTGATGCCAAAGGTCTATAGTTGAGACCCTGACACTTTTCACACAAAAGTGGATTTGGTTACAATCCCATAATAATTATCTTTTATCCTCATACCTTGTAGTAAAAGTTTGTCAGATTGATCATAGGCATTGCATTTGGATCGGTCAAACTTTACCGTAATGTTTGTGTCGCACGGTTGTCTTATGCTGGTCAAGTTCACTTTCAACACCTTCACGTACAATATATCATCTAGATTAGGAAATTTGAGTATCTCAAAATTTTCACGTCCTAAAATTCTAGATCTACTCCCATCTCTAAAGGTGATTTCACCTTCCTTGCAATCCTCAAGGTTGGTAAAAAAATAAGACATCACCTATCATGTGCCTAGAACATCCACTATTAAAATACCATTGGGAAGTATATTGAGCCTTGAGAGCAATGTGAACAACAAGGGATTTCTCATCTCACTTAGGTACCCAAGTAGTGGTACCTTTGGTTTGCCCCTATCATTATTGACTCTAGTCAGAATATTGGAAGTATTCTGAAATGTCAAAGACATCCGTTGAAATTTTTCTAGTAAACTATGAGAAGTCAGAACTAGAAATTCAACATTATCCCTAAGACTAGAAAAGTTTCTAAAGTGGTATACGGGACCATATGTACGACTAGTCCTACCTATTTTATAGAAAAACTCTAGAAGGTAACCTCTCCTTTTGTAATAGCTGAAAACATAGATAGGCTTGCATTTACCTCTATTTTCTTTTCTAGGGTGAACTCTTTTAAGTGGATTAGGCCTCCGAGGTGGATTCAGTCGAGGGACATAAGGATCCATCAGAAACTCGAGAACCGATTCAGGTGCGAAGTGGGAAGTGGGTGTACCATTGTAGCCTATTCCTTACCTCATGATGTTTCCTAAAGAGGGGCCGAGGAGCATCTTACCAACCTTCTTTATTGTTTCTTATTAGTTACTTTGATCTCCTTAGAACGTTCGAGATCTTTCTTGAGTTAGGATACAAGGGCTTCAAGTTTTTCACGATTCTCCACAGATGCTTGGAGATCTCTCGTAAGACTAGCCAGCTAATTGGTCAAGTCCCCGTTATTTTTCTCAACTAAAAAACTCTATCTACCAATGCTTTTCTCACTAAGTATTCACTATATCTTTCCTCATACAACTCTTTCTCTAACACAAAAACTCTCATCCCTAAACCTTTATCTTTATTTCTTCATTTCAATGTACTTATCGTAAAGTTTGACACAGGGCACTGAAGGTCACTCTCGCTCTCACTCAAAGAGTTCTCTCCCTCACTCTCCTCAGAATAACTACACTCGCTGTCTAAGTGTTCATGTTTAGTCACTTCCTCATCGTCGTAAGGTGAACTCGATGTTCTAATATGACTAGCCATGGATCAGTGAAGTTACATCCATACGGTGATTCTTTTCCTGAATTCACCTAATCGACCTCGCTATCACTAAGCGTGACTTTAAGGCATCTTTGACTTTTTTCTTGATGTTTCAACCTAGTCGGACACTCATGATATTTGTGTCTATTTCCCTCACACTTGTAACATCTTTCCTCATCTTTCTTTGGGAAATCTTTCTTTTCTTTTTTCAAAATGTTTCTTGCCCATTGTAAATTTTTTATCTTTCTCAAAAATCTTTTTACCTTTGGAAGTATTTTTCTTCTTATGTTTGAGAAATTTCTTAAAATTTATAGCAAAAATAGTCAAATCATCTACATCATAATCAAACTCAAAATCGGATGATGCTTCCTCTCTCTTTTTAGACACTTCATCTCTCTTCCTAAATTGGTCTTTAAATGCTACCCCCATATCCTTAGGCCTAACTATTTTCAGGAACATATCTATCTTGTATGTTTGAAGATCTCCTACAAGTTCTTTTAACATAAGAGTATCTAATATCTCTAGCGAATTACGAACTGTAATCTTAGGAAAAGAGCGGGTAGGAAGCGATCTCAAGATTTTCCTAACTACACGCGTGTCAGGTATCCACTCACCCAACTTGAAACTGGAATAAACTATGTCGAAGAGTCGTGCATAAAAACTCATCAAAAGATTTAGATTCAAGTATTTTTATCATTTTAACTCATCAAAAGATTCAGCTTCTGCAGCTTAGAAGCTTTCATAGCATTGGCACCCTCGTAAGTGAGTTGGAGGGTATCCCATACTTCTTTAGATGTGGTGAATGTCATAATGCGGCGAAACTCATTAGGGGTAACGGCTCCTGAGATGGCACTCAAACCGCGGGAATTAAAGTTTCTACACTTAAAATCATCCTCTGTCCATTGTGCGACAGGTTTAGGGTCGACGACATTATCAAGTTTGATAGTGGGAGGTGTCCACCCTCTTTAACAAACTATCCAGACATGTTCCTCTATGGGGTTTAATTTAGACCTCATCTTAGCCTTACAGAATCCATAATTAGTACCATCAAAGATGTGAACTCGATTATAGAAATTCTCCATTAAAATCAAAGTTTTCAAAGATCAACAATTTTTAAACAATTGATATCAAGAAAAAAATATTTTACGGAAAAGATCACACAGTAAATTTATGCAACACGCTCTGATACCAATTTGAAAGTGCACTTGCGATCTTAATGGATAATCTCTTTAATTAAGTGCCCGACACACAACGGTACAAATTTGATCTTTATTACCCTAAATAAGCAACTAGGTGATAAAGTAGATAAAATTATGCATGCAAACACCATGATGGAAAATTGAAGAAAAAAACTCTTTTGTGTTAAACCTTTTATCAGCACAATAGAGCTTTTACAAGACACAACTTACAAAAAACTCTACAAAAAATGGCTCAATCCAGAGTCGTCCATAGGTGATGGTCCACGCTCAGTATCCACCAATCATCCTTGGTCTTCCTTTCAGGAGTCATTCCCTCGAGAACCACAACAGGTCAGAAGTGAAGAGAATCTTCTCAAAAGTATAACTCGGATATAGAAATCTAGGGTTTTAAACTGATTCACATATATAAATAGGAGAGATGATGGTGAATCAAAATAGGTTTCTGACCTAAAGAAAGTGATTACTTTTACAACACTTTTGTAGAAATCGAATTCTCAAAATTCTAAATTATTTTCTGCATGAAGCAGGTATTTCTCGTTTGAATAAAAACAAAGCCTCGTTTAAATGAAAATATACTCTCATTTGAACGACACTAAGGTTGTTTGAACTACAACATAATCTCATTTGAATGAGCTTCAAATATGACAAAACAGTAAGCCCTCGTAATATGTTCGATTGAAAAAAATTTATAATCAAATCAAACGAGGTTTCAATGTCATTTGAATGAGATTCTCATCTAGTTATAATGATTTGCGCTTTTTTTGAAAAAATTTAACTCGCAAAAAATGTTTAGAAGACAGCCTTGATTTTAATAAAAATAACTCCCAGATTTTAACATAAACACATTTAAATCCTAAATTAGTTTATACCTTTGCTTTGTGAAGATCTTCTTAAATTTGGAGATGATGAAAATCGATTCTTCATGACGGCTCGAAAAAATCGGTAGCAGGAATCCCAAAAACTAAATGTAGCTGAAGCCATGAGTAAGCGATTGAAATCATGTGATTACATAAATTGTACTCTTATGATTAATTTTTGGCATATGAATTTAAAAAGGGAAAAGAGACATGGGCGTGTGTAAATTTTTATTGCTTCATATGCTACATGATGAAGTATCACTTTCTCTTGAAATGTTCATTTCTGTTAGAACCTTTTTAGCTGTCGAGACTTCTATAAACTATTTAATTATTTGATATTGAAAATTAAGTTTTTACATTTTCATTTTTGCCACCATAACTTATTGTATTTAGTATCTGAAGTGGAAAACTTTTTAAAGCATTTTAGTTTATGGATTAAATTAATTAATTTAGTGAGAAAAGGCATATATTTTTTACTGATTTAGGAATTTTCTTTTATAGTGCATGGCCGATAATTTCCAATAACTGTCACATCCAACATTCCAGTGTGTGGCCGAAGAATTGTCAATCCAACTGCTATAGCCACTAAATAGTAGGTACCTACGTTGTTCTTATACATGTTATGTTTTTCATTTGTGATATAATTACCATATCTTATGCAAAAAATCTTTTTACTTTTAATAATACATCAACAGTTCTTTTACAAAAATGTATAGGGATGCCTCTTTAAACCATCTTTCCACCATTTACACATATTTTCTCTTTTACATTTTTTATTATATCTACATTGGAAACCACCTAAGTGAATACTCTATCTAGAGATTTACTCCACGATGTGAACAAGTAAGAGTTGGTGTTTTATTAAAAAAAAGTTGGGATGGAGGATTATTTTTCTTATCGCTAACAAACTATTTATTATTTTCAGCATATATCCTATTTGTGAAAATGTCAAAGTGGAACACCATTAATACGGACCAGGGAGCATTTATTTACAAATATATCTTATCACGTTATTACTTGAGCTTCATTTCTTCACATAGTAACTTCAGTTGGGTTAGGACATATATTTATTGTCTATTGTAATTTAACAGGTGTTGAAAAATTTGTTATTTTGATTTTCATTTACTCCTACAAATCTACTTCATTCATACACCTTTTTACAGTATATGATTTGTATGCTTGGTTCTATTTTTTAATTTTTTGTTGATATGCATTGTATGGTTTCACTAGTTGGTATTTTGGCCCGATATTAGTGGTGGTGAGTCGAGTATATGAAGAATTGCCAAAGTGTTCATTCGAACTTCTTGGTATCTTTTTAGACTTATACCTTTCCAGTCATATTTATTCCTCAGTTTCTTTTATTCCAATTTATTTAAGTAGTTCTGTTACATTTTGTTCCCTATCAATCACTGGTTTCAATAAGTTCCTTGGACTACCGATGTTTTTTTATCGAGTTTTTATCAAAAAGCACCTCCATGTAACCTTAAAGTTCACGGTTCAAGTTCATGGTAAAATGTCCTATTTTTCTCTCCCTCTTTTTCTTTTATTAATTTTATTTGTAATATCAAATTTATTTACATCGGAACCAAAAATGGGTGCATATGCGCCGGACATGAGCTAAGATCCCTCTTCAATATAGTCTTTGATTTGTGTTTCTAGAGGTAAACTCCATTCACTCACACGATAAAAGTTTTGGTTTTTTTTTTAATTTAGTAGATTACCAATTTTGTGCACATCACTTGTTCAAGAATGGGATTTAAGGATTATAAAAAAATCATGAATATGTCACCAGGATGCATACAACATGACATAGTTTATTTTCTTAGGACATTTTTACTAAATCATTTTCTTGATATCATTAGGTTTAAGTCTTTTCTTTTTACATGCATTAGATTAAGAGTATCTTACACAAACATTTTCAAATATTTAGTTTCTATAGATATATCCTATTAAAGCACCTTACACTCTTGACTCACTTGAGTCTACATTGTATAAGTTCTCATCTAGTTTGGAAATTGTGACAAAATTTGAGTCCCATTCCCTAGATACCAAAGAGCCTCAGAATCTTCTTCTTTATACCACACATGATTCAATTGAAGGTATAAAGCTTATTCGCACACACTAGGGTTGCATACATTGTTCATATAGTGTATTATTCAATTGTGTGTAAGTTGTGTGTGGTTAATCCCATTTAAATTGGCTTTAATAATTTTTTGGGAATTTTTAAATGATATTTTGGAAATTAAAAATTGGTTTCTAAAACCTTTGGGGTCATTCTGTAATTTCTGTTATTACCTTTTTATTCCTGAATGTTTGTTTAGGTAGGATCCGAATGCGCTTGAGAATTTAGGGTGCCTGCGTAATTATTTTTAAACACGCGTGTGAGAACTGATCTCAGCCCTACACCTGTCCATGTTACATCGGTTTGACTTGTGTTTGTTGCAAGACTCAAAACTCGTCTGTTATCTCAGCCATTGGATCATTGTTATCAACGCTCTGCATGCGTTTGAACTTAATCCCTGTGAACCTCTCTAGACCAATCATAGGACGTTTAATCCACCTATATTCTTTATCTATTGGATCAAAGTCAATTGCCTTAGACTAAATCTCAGCCTTAGATTTGGATAGGCATTCTCGAACCTTTACCTCTCAGTATAAAAGGATGCCAAGCCTCAGCATTTGGAAACTTTTTGCAGTTCGTCCAAGTAGAGAGAGAAGAGAGAAACCCTAACTCATTTCAAACCCTAAACTCATTTCTCCTAAACAGTTTATACCAAACATTATTCCTGTGTGTTTGAGAGTGTTATTGGTGGGGGTTTGAAGGTTGTTTAAAAAGTTTTATCCCTTGTGTTCGAGATCTTGTTTCCAACTTAGACATTTCATGTTAGATCTCTATTTCTCTTTCATAGAAACAGTAGATCTGATTATTGCATGTCATATTACACTTAGATCTGTATATTTTACTTTCTCATCTTGAGAAATCGTATTTGTTGATTATTGTTTCGGTAAATGTTTTTCAAAACGTTAGAATCAACAAATCTATTTTCTGTTTATAGTTCTTATGAAACAAGACTGTTAACCTAGTTGGAATTTTAATTCGCGGTTTTTAATTTCTAAAATATTTTCAAAACCCTCTGAAATTGATTAAGACCTTGAACCATCTTTCGAGCAAGGTAGCCTTGGATTTTGGGATTATTTGAAAGGTCAAATAATGTTTTTTTTGTTTCTAAAGAAGTGAGAAACTGAAAAATAACATCATTTAGATCTGATATGTAATTTGCTAGGACTTGTTTGTATAAATAAGTGTGAGTGTGTGCATGCATGTGTTAGATCACCATCACAAACACTTGTCACACTACAACACAGAAGTGTTGGCTATAAGATCTTGAATTAACAAGAGTCGACGTAAAGATTGGAACAAAGTGGAGAAGTTAGCAAACTAGGAAAGCCACATCAACTTCAGAACTGTAGAAAAGTTAGAATCAAACCAGTGGGTACATTTCTAAACTTGTATAGGTATGATTAGTTTGCATGTGTGTTAAATAGTTTGTAACTTGTATATTTTGTTTTAGTGGATTTTTGGTTTGTGACTTAGAAGTCATCGAGAATGTTTCCTCAGTTAGGTGAGGTTTTACCACATTAAAAAACGCCTTATCCTTAATCTTTCTACATCTCCTGATCTCATTCTTGTGCTTGTGCTGAGTTTAATTGATTTAAACTGTTTTTGAAAACTGGTTATAAAATCTTGAACAAATCTCATGAATTTTTTATTAAACACATCTTGTTATTAATCTATTTTGATTTAAAGAAAAGAGTTTCTTCAAAAAACAGTTCGGAGTTACTTCAATAGTTTAATCTTGAAAGTAAGGATGGTTGCTTTCACACAAGTAACCTTGGGAGATGATGTATGGGATATTGTTGATAATGGATATACTTATCCAACAAAACCAGCCACTGAAGGAAGTAATGAGAGGATTAAGAAAGTATTAAGTGAATTCACTCAAGAAGAGAAGCAAGTTTCTCGAAACAATAACAAGGGAACGAATGCCATTTTTATGTCTATAAATGAACATGAGTTCAAAAGGATCTCATCTTGTGACACTTTTAAGGAAGCTTGGGATACATTGGTTACTGCACATGAAGGTGACACTAGAGTAAAAGTTGCTAAAACACAAATGCTTATCCAGTAGTATAACTCTTTAATCATGTATGACTCTGAGTCATTTGATGACTTTTACATAAATTTGACTGATATTGTGACCAAACTGCATGCTAATGGGATAACTTATGATAGACATGAAATTGTCTCTAAAATTCTAAGATCATTACCACAGAAATTTGATAACAAAAGATATGCTATTGAGGAAATGAGTGATCAAAATCCCACTCCTGAATTACTCAGTAGTAAATTGAGAACTATGGAAATGGAATTAGAATTTAAGAAACAATTGACCCAGTCTCATAGGAAACAGACTCGTTCCAATTTGAGTTTTTCTTCTGAGCTGATGAAACCTGAGCTTACTATTCCCAATAATGACTCTGATGAGGAATGTGATATAGATAGTTTGGATAATCAAATTGCCTTGATGTCAAAACAGTTTAAGAAAATTATCAGATTTAGAAATAAAATGGCAAACAGACAAGGAAAGACAAATTATCCAACTCAGTCTAACCACAAACCTCATGATAAAGGTCAAGACAAACATTAAAAGGACATTCATACGAGACCTAACAAAGACTTCAAGAACATTGAATGTTTTAGATGTGGTAAATTGGGTCATATATAGCACTAGCAAAATTATGGGCTGGGTTTAATTTGAGCGGGTCAAATATGGGTTGGACTAAATGTGGGTTGGGCCAAATATGGGTTGGGTTAAATGTGGGCTGGGACAAATATGGGCGGACCAAATATGGGTTGGGCCAACCCATTATTTTTCTACTAAATTAAGTATTACAATTCAAGGTATATATAAAAAAAACTCATATTTTACTCATAACTTTTTTAAATGAGTATTATATTTGATTTGTATCTTTTAAAATTGGGCTCCATATTTGATTTCTTGATTTGAAATATGGGCCCCATATTTAACTCACAACTTTTAAATATGGGCCCCATATTTAGATACTTGGGATAATATGGACTGTTTTATTATTTGGGCCACATTTTGCCACTACTAGTCATATAGCACAAGACTGTAGTGTTAAACTGAACACGACCAATAAACATACTAGGGCTAATATTTGTAAGACATGGGATGATTCAAGTGACTCTGATAATGAGGAACTTGAGTCATCTAATGTTTTTTATCCTTGCATGTCCTTCTTTTTCAAGATAATCTATAATGATGATATGCCTGTGCCTTTGTATGCGAATGATGATAATAGCTCTACTTCGGTTGTTATTAATCATGTTGCTACTAGTTTAGATGCTTTAATTTCTGAGAACATTGCTAGTTCTACAGTTGGGTGTGTGAGTCAAAGGGAAAGCGATAATGACGATGTCAATGTGTGTTTGAGTTCAAGAATTAAATCCTTAGGGGTCACTTCACACACTACACTTAGTGATTCGGACACTGAAGACCTCCCTAATATTCACACAATTTATTCCAAAACTCTCAAGAAAAGCTCTAGACTAGAAAAGATAGTGAAAGAACTTACTAAGAAACTAGAGGACCTTAGTCTGATAGTCAAACTTAACGCTGAAGAGTATACTACCCAATGTATAACTCACGAGAATGAAGTCAAAAGTTTTTATCAAAAATTGAAAATTTTGATTGAAACGAATGAAACTCTAGAGAAAAAATATAATGGGGCATTATTAGAATTGTAACAATATTAAGAAAAGACAACAACTGTTTTA
This sequence comes from Sambucus nigra, assembly GCA_949130495.1. NCBI lineage: Eukaryota > Viridiplantae > Streptophyta > Magnoliopsida > Dipsacales > Adoxaceae > Sambucus > Sambucus nigra. The sequence continues at coordinate 258,755,928 of OX422224.1, forward strand.
AAAAAATTTGCAAAATTTGAAAATAATTCCAACTGTTTTGATGATTTTGTTGCTGACTCAAAAACCAATTCTGATGATCGAACCAGAATAGGATTTTGCCCAAAGTTAGAGACACAAACTAAAAGCTTTGAATCAATCAAGTTTGTGTCAGGTGGAAAAGAACTATAGAAACTTGCCCAGATTTTCATTCCCTAAAAAATGAGTTTGATGAAAAACAACACAAATTTGATATTGGGGAATCAAGTTACTCTAAGTGTCATAGTCAACCTAAGGCTAAATACATCTGCCCTCACATTAGGAAGAGTGTTTCTTCATTCCAAACTGTACTCCCTAGGAATAAGGGTCAATATCAAAATTCCATGAAACCTATGTTTAGAGACTTTACTAAGGAGATACCCTCTTCAACCAATCTATATTGCTCTTACTGTGACATATACGGTCATTCTTTTGAAGGTTGCTACTCTAGACATTTAGTAAAACCTGTCTGTAATACTCCACTATACCAGAACTTTAACTACTCTAGAAGAAGCGGTAATAATTATGTCCTATCTAGACAAACAGATAAAAACTCTAACTATAGAAACAGAAAGACCAAACCTAAAAGATTATTTCGAAGAAGGACAACAGGGCACTTTTTTAAACCAAATGCTCATATTTTCCATAAAATTCAAACTCATGCACAAAATATTTTGCAACAAAAATCTAATGCTCGTAAATTTTATCAAATGAGAGCAAATATGCGCAAAATAAAAACAAGAGCTACTTGGGTTACAAAAGATGAGATATTACCCTAGATCAAGTGTAACACTGTGATTACTGCTTTAAAAGATGTACACACCTCTTTTGGTTTGTATTTAGACTCTGGGTGTTCAAAACATATGACTGGGGATGATACAAAACTTTTAAACAAAACCAGCTCTGCAGGGGGGGAAATTCTTGATGATGGTGTATCATCTCAAATAATTGGTAATGGAACACTCCAAGAAGAAGGAATGCCTGTTCTTGAAAATATTCTTCTAGTAAAAGGTCTTAAGGCTAATCTACTTAGTCTATCACAATTGTGTGACTCAAGTCATACTGTCACCTTTTCAAAGAATAATTGCAAATTTTTAAATGAAAAATATGAGTGCATAATTACAGGATTCAGAACCCCTGACAATTGTTATACTGTCATGAACAGTATTGAAATCTGTAACGTTGCTAGAATGGATGACAATGAAATATGGCATAATAGGATGGGTCACATAAATTACGATAACCTGAGTAGATTATCTTCACAAGAAATAGTTAAAGAAATTCCAAAGATCAAACCTATATCTAATATTGTATGTGGACCTTGTCAGGAAGGAAAAAACGTTAAGGCACCTCATAAGAAAGCCAAAGATATCCTTACCTCTAAACCCTTCGAGCTCATACATATGGACCTAATGGGTCCCTCTCGAACTATTAGTCTCCGTGGACACAATTACATTCTTGTTATGGTTGATGACTTCACCAAATTTACTCGGGTGGCCTTATTAAAACAAAAGTCTGACACTTTCCAAACCTTTTTGAAAATTCTACTTCGGATTGAAAATGAGAAAGACACTCATGTAAAAAGAATACGTAGTGATCGAGGTGGAAAATTCATAGATACTAGTATTATAGAGTATTGTGACTATAATGGTTACAAACGTGAATTTAGTGCTCCTAAGACTCCTCAACAAAATGGAATTGCTGAGAGAAAAAATCGTACTCTTCAAGAGGTGGCACGTGTTATGATTCATGCCAACTGTTTAATTAAGTATTTTGGGGTAGAATCTATTTGTACTGCTTGTCACATTATCAATAGGGTCTATCTTAGGAAGAATTCCAAACAAACTCCTTACGAACTATGGTATGGGAAAAATCCCAATCTTAAATACCTTAGAACCTTTGGTAGTACGTGTTATGTCTGCAAAGAAAGAGAACACTTATCCAAATTCGAGACTCATGGAGATAAAGCTATCTTTACAGGATATTCTCGTGGTAGTAGAGCGTACCGTGCCTATAATCTTCGAATAAAGACCTTAACGGAATCCATAAACGTTATTGTAAGTGATACTACTATTGAGAGTAAGACTGGAGAACCAACAATTGTGGAAGAGTCGAAAAATGTTTTAGAAAATGACTCTCTAGAAATAGATGATTCTTTACCAATTGAGACACCTGAAGTACCTAACTGGGTTTCTAAAGATCATCCCATCGATAACGTTGTTGGTAAACCTAGTGAGCCTATGCGTACAAGATCTCAATTAAGAAACTATGCTCATTATGCATTTTTTGTTTCCCTTATGAAACCAAAGAATGTAAATTCGGCATTGAATGACCCTCGTTGGATTTATGCCATGCAGGAAGAACTTCTTCAATTTGTCATTCATGATGTTTGGTATCTTGTACCTAGGCATGATCACAAAAAGGTTATTGGCATGTATTGGATATTTAAAAATAAATCTGATGAAAGTGGAATAATCATTAGAAACAAAGCCAGATTAGTGGCTCAAGGATACTCTCAAATTGAAGGAATAGATTTTAACGAGACTTTTACCCTTGTTACTCACTTAAAATTTGTTCGTCTTCTTTTTGCAATAGCTTGTTACTTGCATTTTACACTTTACGAAGTGGATGTCAAATCTTCCTTTCTTAATGGAATCTTCACTGAAGAGACCTATATTGAACAACCCAAAGGGTTCATCGACCCTCAATATCCCAATGATGTTTTTCGTCTTAAAAAGGCGTTGCATGGTCTTAAACAAGCGCCAAGAGCCTGGCATGAGCGTCTTTCCAACTTTCTCTTAGACAAAGGTTTTAATAGTGGTGGAAATGATTAAACCCTTTTCGTCAAACATTTTGACAAAGATATCATTATAGCTCAAGCCTATGTCGACGATATCATTTTTTGATCCACTTCCCCTTCAGAAGTTAAATCTTTTTCTGAAATTATGAATAGATAATTTCAAATGTCTCTTATGGGGGAGTTGAAATTTTTCTTGGGTCTTCAAGCCAAACATAATTTCGAAGGTTTATTTGTCTCGCAATCTAAATATGTTTAGAGATTGTTAAAAAATTCGGCCTTGAAAGTGCCAAAGAAGCTAAAACATCCATGAGTACTACGGTCAAACTATCTAAAGATGAGAGTGATAAATCCATAGATCCTACTCTGTATCGTAGTATGATAGGAACCTTTCTATACCTTACTGCCTCGCGTCCTGATATTATGTACGCTATTTGCGTGTGTGCCCGTTATCAAAACAATCCTAAAGAGAGCCACTTAGTATGCGTAAAAAGAATCATTAAATAAATAAAAGACACTATAAATTGAGGACTTTGGTACACCAATGATACTCCTAGTAATATAATAGGATACACTGATACCGATTGGGCAGGGTGTACTGATGATAATAAGAGCACATCAGGAGCGTATTACTATATCGGTAATAATTTGGTAGGATGGAGTAGTAAGAAACAAAACTGCACTTCTTTATCTAAAGTTGAATCTGAATACATAGCCGCTGGTAGTTGATGTGCTCAATTACTTTGGTTTAATAAAATGCTAAATTATTATGTTATTCAAGAAGATCGACTACATCTCTATTGTGATAATCAAAGCGCGATCAATATCTCTAAAAATCCGGTTCAACACTCACGAACTAAACATATAAAAATTAGAGATCATTTTATATGCGAATTAGTTGAGACTAAGGAATTAGAAATCAATTATCTTCCTACTGATTTGCAACTCGCAGATATATTTACCAAACCTTTGGATTACAATAGATTTCTTGCTTTGCGAAAATCGATAGGAATGGTGGGTGCTGAATAAACTCCTATGACTTAAGTATTATTCCCTTTGTCCATTTAAGACAAAATGGGGGAGTACTTTGAGCCTTATGAGTTCATTTTTTTGTACATATTTCTAATAAGCTTGATCTTAGTGTTATTTACAGGAATCTATACAATTGATTTCAACAGATGTTATTAAGGTATTGGTTTGTAATTAGTTCAATTATGTAATTTTCTATTTCTAGTAAAGGGGTGGATAGAATTTTTTGTATAGGAATAGGTTTTTCCTTATTTCCTTATAGCCCTACGAGTCCTAGATGACTCAAAGGATATTTTGTCTCATATTTCCAAAGGGGGAGATTGAAGCACCTTATACCCTTGACTCACTTGAGTTTACATTGTATAAGTGCTCATCTAGCTTGGAAATTGTGACAAAATTTGAGTCCCATTCCCTAGATACCGAAGAGCCTCATAATCTTCTTCTTTATGCCACACTTGATTCAATTGAAGTTATAAAGCTCATTCACACACATTAGGGTTGCATACATTATTCATATAGTGTATTATTTGATTGTGTGTAAGTTGTGTGTGGTTAATCCCATTTAAATTGGCTTTAATAATTTTTAAGGAATTTTTAATAACTTTTAAATGATTTTTTGGAAATTAAAATTTTATTTTTAAAACATTTGGGGTCATTCTGTAATTTCTGTTATTACCTTTTTATTCCCGAATGTTTGTTAGGGTAGGATCCGAATGCGCTTAAGAATTCAGGATGCGTGTGTAATTATTTTTAAACACGCATGTGAGAACTGATCTCATCCCTACACCTGTCCATGTTATACTAGTCTGATTTGTGTTTGTTACAAGACTTAAAACTTGTGTCTTATCTCTGCCATTGGATCATTGTTATCAACACTCTGCATGCGTTTGAACTCAATCCCTGTGAACCTCTCCAGACCAATCAAAGGATGTTTAATCCATTGTTGTTTTTTATCCATTGGATTAAAGCCAATTGCCTTAGACCAAATCTCAGCCTTAGATTTGGATAGCCATTCTCGAACCTTCGCCTCTCAGTATAAAAGTATGCCAAGCCTCATCATTTGGAAACTTTTGGCAGTTCGTCCAAGTAGAGAGAGAAGAGAAAAGAGAGAAGAGAGAGAGAGAGAAGAGATAGAATAGAGAAACCAGAGAGAAACCCTAACCCATTTCAAACCCTAAACTCATTTCTCCTAAGTAGTTTATACCAAATAGTATTCATGTGCGTTTCAGAGTGTTGTTGGTGGGGGTTCGAAGGTTGTTGAAAGAATTTTATCCTCTGTGTTTGAGATCTTATTTCCAACTTAGAAATTTCATGTTAGATCTCTATTTCTCTTTCATAGAAATAGTAGATCTAATTACTGCATGTCATATTACACTTAGATCTGCATATTTTAGTTTCTCATCTTGAGAAATCGTATTTGTTTATTATTCTGTCTGTAAATGTTTTTCAAAACATTAGAATCAACAAATTTATTCTTTGTTTCTAGTTCTTATGAAACAAGATTGTTGACCTAGTTGGAATCGTAATTGGCGGTTTTCAATTTCAAAAATATTTTCAAAACCCTCTGAAATTGATTAAGACCTTGAACCGTCTTTCGATCAAGGTAGCCTTGGATTTTGGTATTATTTGAAAGGTCAAATAATGTTTTATTTTGTTTCTAAAGAAAAGATAAACTGAAAACATCATCATTTAGATCTGATCTATAATTTTCTAGGACTTTTTTGTATAAATAAGTGTGAGTGTGTGCATGCATGTGTTAGATCACCATCACAAACACTTGTCACACTACAACACAAAAGTGTTGGCTATAAGATCTTAAATTAACAAAAGTCGACATAAACACTGGAACAAAGTGGAGAAGTTAGCAAACTGGGAATTCCACATCAACTTCAGAACTGCAGAAAAGTTAGAATCAAACTAGTGGGTAATTTTCTAAACTTGTATCGGTGTGATTAGTTTTCATGTGTGTTAAATAGTTTGTAACTTGTATATTTTGATTTAGTGGATTTTTGGTTTATGACTTAGAAGTCACCGTGGACGTTTCCTCAGTTGGGTGAGATTTTACCACGTTAAAAAATGCCTTGTCCTTAATCTTTCTACATATCCTCACCTCATTCTTGTGATTGTGCTCAGTTTAATTGATTTAAACTGTTTTTTGAAATTGGTTATAAAATCTTGAACAAATCTCGTTCTTGTTTTATTAAACACATGTTTTGATTAATCTATTTTGATTTAAAGAAAAGAGTTTCTTCAAAAAATAGTTCGGAGTTACTTCAATAGTTTAACCTTGTATTAAATGGCCTAAGTAACAACTTTTTCACCTATTATTACCATTATGTAGAAGGCAATCTTTATTGTTTGTGGTGTGCAATTTTCGGACATGTTGCACCTAACAAGTATTACTTAGGGTATGGTGGGAAAATTCAATGTTCTAGTGGAAAATTTCATAGATATTGATGATACACTACTTTTACCTTTTAATGGTATGCTACTTTTAGTAGTTTATTCTTCTTATATCTCTATTTTGGCACAAGAACCCCTTTTTGTTACAACTGTCAACTTAAGTACTATATTAATAGGTTTATTTTAACATTGTGAAATCATTGCTACTACTTAATGTTTGATTGGAGTTTGTAGGATCGGATTGTTGAACTGGACTATTTTGATAATAATTTAATGTTTGATTTACTTGGGTGTCTGCTATTTTTCATTTATGATTATTTGATTGAATTTCAGTGTACTAAATTTTGAATTTTGATTAGTTTGTTTATTAGAAAATGTCAATGGATTTTTAACCTTCCAAGATGGTGACATTCTTAAAGAGGTGCCACAATAGTTATCAGAGATGTGGCAACTATTGTCAAAGTGTGATTTTGAGAAAAGACATATTCTGTTTCTATGTCATTTTTCCTTGAGTTTACAAAATGTTCTTTCTTTGGGGATGCCAATAATTAATAATAAAATCTAACTTGATGCTTTTATGGATGATGGTGGGTAGGCTTCCAACTTTGGATGGAATTTTAAGAAAGTATCTCCTTTTAATTATCATTGATATTGGAGCGATTGTTCTATAATCACATAGTCTTAATAAATAAGTGTTGGTACCACTTTCTTTAAATTGAATTTTGGTTATTGCTTAATCATTTTACTAATGATTTCTGCATATTTCCTTTTGAAAGCTAGTATGAGAACTTTTGGGAAGATATTGTTGCTACTGAATATGCAACCACTAAGCCTGCTTATGCCCCACCCCATTATTGTAAAAGACCACCTTAAACAGAACAAGAAGTTCCACCATATAGTCCCCCACCGTCTTATGTTGATAGGGTAAGCTATAATGGGCCAACAAGTGGGCCCCATTTGGGTGGTTCTAGGCCTAATAATGGGTGTCAAATGTAAAGTAGTGGTGATTGAGGTGAAGTTGGTGGTAACGGATGGGGAAACAAAGGTGGTGGATGGGATCGTGAGAGAGATCGGGATGTGAAACTTTTTTTCTTTTCATGTAATATATATATATATATATATATATATATATATATATATATATGCAAAATTTAGGGGTAATTGGATGCGCTACTATGAACTTTTAATTTTTTGCTGCTAACACTATTGGGAGAAATTCCATTACTTTTTAGCTGTAAATCGGAATGAGGCAATTCTAGTCCCATTGGCTTGGATTGTCCATGCCTAGCTAACTAAGTTTTGGGATAATTTTGGTGTTGTTCTAGGGGTCAAAATCAACTTTAAAGTCAGCAATTTTTTTTCCATTGTTGGATTTAGTCTGGGTAAGGGTTTTCATCATTTTTTGCCCATTCGGATTGCCTTCTTAGACATTTCTAAAAAAATGTCACCTTTAGTTTTAGTTTATGGTATATACCGAGCACACCACCTTTTGTTTTAGTTTCTTTACGTTCAACTCATTTGTAAAAAAAAATCAATAAGGCTCTGGACTTGCAAACCAAAAGAAAATTATAATGTTTATATGTTAACATTATAATATTTTAGAATTATAATTCAGTTACATTGCTCATATTTAATTATTTTAAAGATATTTTGTACCTAACTTTATCCAATCCTTATGAAAGTGGTGAAAAAATTACATACGAGAACGATATGGGTTAATTTGTATAGTTTGTACTATGAGATTACAATTTTATCATTTGAGAAAATATTTGTGCTCAGATAACTGGATCTAGAAATTGCAGCAGTGGACGAAGGGTCATCATGTGATATCTTGGTTTAGATCAATTCGATTAAAGCACAATTTAGGATGCAAAAGGTAATATGTTTGATACAAGCACTGTTTACTCAAACTTTGGGCATTTTAGGCTTTAGTGTTTACAAATATTTTCTGCAATTTAGGCATTATGTTTATTTTCATTGTTCAAGTAGTTATTAGTGTTCATAACAAATTTAGGGCTTATGCGTGATTATATTTTTTTATAGGAATCGTTTTGTTTTTTTACGATCAGACTCTTAAAAACCATGTAAAGTTATATTCTATGTTCAACTTCAAGTTTAATTCTCTTTAATGTTGCTGGTTGAAGGCACGTATGTTTTATGTTTTATGCTCATAATTTTAGTTATGATAGTGTCGTTGATATTTTAAAGACTACTAGATATAACTATGATACCTTAACCTAGCATCCTGTACTTAATCTGCTACTTGGGATTTTGTATTACTTTAAGATAAATAAAGTTCAAACAAAGTTAAGGGTATAGAAAACATGTAATTTAAGAGTGGAGAAATATGATATCCCACTTTATTATAGCGTGTGGTGCGAATGTTCAAGTGGTGCACATTTATCTTATATGTTTTATTCGTAAATAATTTGTATGTGTACATCTTTAAATGGATTAATTAAAGGTGATATTTATTAATTCTCTTGTTTTAGTTAGATTGTTTGTTATGTGTCATTATAGTTGAGTCAAACTCACTTTGCTTCAATTGGTAACTAATGTCTTCTTACAGAGGACTATGCCTAACATTGAAAAGTGCGACTGTGTGATAATTGATTCAAATTAAATTCATAAGTTTCCAAGTAAACCTTATTTAATTAGAGTCCATAAACATGCATCTAAGGTGCATGTGTCAACCCATAAATAAATAAAGCATGTGACATAAAAATATGCTGAGACACAGATTTCAGGAAAAAACCCCTTCGGGTAAAACCTTTATTTCACTATGAATATATAAATCGCAACTTACAATTACATGGAGAAATCTGCAATGGATCAACGCGCAACTAACCCACAAAGACACGCAGTCTTGAACTCAGCAAGAGAATACACGCATCACCCTCCAAGGACTTGCAGCCCAAACAACAAAGGAAGAACCGCAGCTCTCCTCAATGACATGCAGCCATAACACTTTGTAGAGACTCCCTCAGTAATGACACGCAACCCTCGGTTTCAAAGATATCCCCACAAAGGTTGAAAAATAGAAAAGCTTGTGTTCCAGGGTTCCAAAAGATCCACAAAAGTAATTGGTATTTTTGTGCGTGAAGATGTTTGGCACATCAAAAACCGAAGTCTTGTTGTGTTTGAACTCTTAGAAACGTTTTCTCAAAGACTTGAAAAATACACCACCGACATAGGTATATTTATAGGAAATATAAGATGGTGGATAAAAAACTCATGGAACTATTCGAATTTATCCCAGGCGGACCGGTCCGGTAAGGAGGCGGATCGGTCCGACCTCGGATCGGTTCGTTTTTCAAAAGGGCCTCTTCGGTTTGCCTGCGATCCGGGGTATTCTGGTGCAAAGCGAATCGATCCGATAGGGAGGTGGACCGGTCCGTAGGTAGATCAGTTCGTTTTTAAAAGGGGCGGACCGGTCCGGTTTTCCAAAAAAATAAAAAAAACTTTGAAAAGCCTCATTTTGCTTGAAAAACTTACTTCTTATTTCTTGTAAAAACATTTCATGAAAATTTCCCAATACTAAGTATGAAGCATAAGGAACTTAAAAACAAAACTTTACCAAGTTCATTCTCACAGAGGTTATGATGTTGAAGACGCTTTGATATTCGGATCCGTTGATGTAGATGCGATCTTGAGATTCTTCAATGGTGTAACGGCGTACGACATACATATTAACAATGGACAAAAATTTCCTTACAATCATGCTAGTATTTATGTAATGATTTATTGAATTTAAAGTGACCTAATTATAATATTGTACTTGCAAGCTGGTTTTGCTAGAACAAGAGACACAGCTGCAGGTTATGTTCTTAAGCGAGTTTTGCGATTACTAGTTATGGTCTTCATCAATATGTTATGCATAATTATTAGGTGTTATCTTGTTTTAGTTGCTAGGTTTGCCTTGGTATATTGGTGATGATAATGTAGGTTCTTCTGGGATGCTTTCGAGGTTATATATGTAGAATTTGTGGGCTTTGATCGTAATCATTTTGGTTGCAGATATCAATATTTTTTCGAAATTGTTACATTAACTTGAATTTAAATCTCAAGAATTTGCACGTTGAATGATTGTATCCTTTTCAATATGTCTCTCATGTGTTTTAGAAAACACTAGGTCGGACTGGGAAACCAAAGAACCATCGACCTGAATCAGAGTTTTAAATAGCAATGATCATGACCTATCTTTGTTTTATTATTAGTCTTTTGTTATAACCAATTTGTTAATAGGACTATTATTAGTGTTGTTTTTTGGAGTTTTTTTTTATTTCTTTAACATGGTGAATGATCCTATAAACAATGAGAACTTTGCCCAAATTTTTTCAAATTTTTTACACATTTATGTTGTAAAAAAATTTATGACTTAAATTAGTATTTGATGGCTATGATGTTATTTATACGAGGTCCAAGAAAGACTATCATTATTTTTATTCTTGGAGTAATTTTTTGTTCCTTGAACATGATGGATAGTCTTATAAACAAATGAGACTTTGCCCAAAAATTTTAAAATGTTTACACATTTGTGTTGTAAAAAAAAACTTAGGACTTAAATTTTTTAGACATTTTCAAATTTTGTAAAATCTTCTTCATGCCTCCCGAAATGGACAATATGCTAGTATATATATATATATATATATATATATATATATATATATATATATATATATATATATATATATATATATATATATATATAGGCCCGATCATATGCGGACCACTACTCACCGTGTAGACTTGCAAACCAATTTTTTTAAATTAGTAAAAAAAATAATTTTGAACTCGATTGATTTTTCTGCTATTTAAAAAATTGATTTATCCCAAATTTATCCCAAATTGATTTTTCTGCTATTTAAAAAATTGGTCAAAAAATTATCAATTTTGAAGCCCTTAAAATCGACAATTTTTTGACCGATTTTTTCAAACAATAAAAAGAAATTTGAGCTGAAATTTTTTAGGAGCAGCATAAAATGTTTAAAACTCATCAAAAAAACATAGCTCATAATTATTTTATTATTATTTTTAAAAAATAGTCTACAAATCCGCAAGGTGAATAGTGGTCCACAAAGGATCCTCTCTCTCTCTCTCTATATATATATATATATATATATATATATATATATATATATATATATATATATATATATATGGCAATCCTCCACTATCTTCGAGTTGACTTCTCTCCATCACCATTCCATTTGAAACATCAATATGTTAGAAATAATGATACTTTTAGAATTTTAAACTATGATTTTTTATATTTTTTTTATAATTATCACTTATTATGTCGTCACTATAAGAATTGAAATTTATTTAAATAATACAGTCATAACTTTATGAGGATCAATATCCTGATTTAATGAGGGTTAATCTCCCACTTTACTACCAAGTAAAGTTTAATTCAAAATATGCAAGGTTTATCTCTATGCCTTTAAAATGTCTTACTTGTCGTATTTGGGGTAATGTTAATAAACTTATGATTTCTCATTGGACGTCGCTTAAATTCATGTAAGACCATTGCTCAACAAATAATTCATTTAATTTGATGAGTAATGGCGTATATATTATTAACAATAACATGATAAAATTATAACAATTGATTCAACTCTTTAGTCGATGGGTTTAAGTCCGCTATAAAGGTTATCTCTCTATCATTACACCGAAATGCGCTTTTAGTAACAGTATTTTACTGTTACAGAAAAATTACAAGCGGTAATTTTCCATTATAAATAAAGACATGGGGAAAATTAGTAACAAATATTTACCTTCTATAATAATGGATTTTCTAACGGATATTTACCGTTACTGATAATGGATTACCATCGAACTTTTAACGTAAATAATCCTTATTTACTAACGGACTCATTTGTTACTATTTTTTGCCTTACTAAGATATTTGTACTATTACTAGCTATTTTGTAAGAGATTATTGTTCTACTATAACACAAGTTTTATAAAAATTGTTTAATTTTCTAAAAGTAAATGTCAGTTAGTAATATTAATACATATTTAAAAATATATATTTATTTTTCGAGATCCGAGATCCTTCTTTAATTGGTAAAAAACATGTTCCAAAATTTATACAAATTCAACTATGTTTATCACACAATATTTAAAACCCAAGAACATGCACATAAAAATAAACCACACAAACAAAGGTACTATATTTAAAACTATCTTTTTAATGACACTGTAGATTTCATTATATAATAAGATGCGACTCATTGGCAAATTCAAAAAATTGTTAACATTCATGTTCAAATATCATTATATCGTGCACTTCCTCATGCTTTATAACGAGAAAGAAGTATCACCTTGCATAAATCTTGATGACGATAGGGATTTGGTATGTTGGTATGTCAGTTCTTGACAAATTATTAGTAATTGGTATTGGTTCATCATGATAGGCCTCTCTAACTCTTCATAGTGGCTCGATTGGGCATATTTTACATTTGCTTCCAAGTCGGCGAGACTCGTGCATGGTTTGTCATATATGTGATAGTCATATATCTTAGTTATTTCAGTCGTAGGTCTTCCTGTAAGTATAGGTTAATAAGGAACATAAAAATATAATATATATAAATAATAATAATAATGGTAGTACTAATAATACTGGAAAATCTACTACAGTGTAATTTATTATACTTATTGATCTCTATTGTAAACTTTGGGGTGAATCTTAACTTTTAAAAAAAGGTACCTTAATATAGCCATGTGTTCCCACAACTCTATCAAATCCTATTTTCAGTTGATTATTTGAGGCTTATGGGGATCTCTCCTATATAAATAGCACGATGTTAGCCTGAAGGGGTCCCTTTTCTAAGTGTGCTTTAGGTGAAAATAATTTTTCCAAAAACTTATTTTTCTAGTTTTAATATGCACCAATTTTGTGATTCAATTTCAATTTTCCCAATTTTATCTTCTTAATCCTAAATATGCCTCTAGGTGAGATCAACCAAGATAAATAAATCAAGTCTATAAAACACACAATGCCGATGTATGAGGAAACCACTAAAGGAAAGAACCTCAAATGGCCCAAACCAGACAATCACTATGATATTGTTTTATAAAGAACATACAATACACTTACTCAGCAACTCAATCCCCACAAGTCTTGATGCTTTTCTATGCTTTAATCGATCCTTCATAATGAAATGTAGGAGTCCAGCTATGCTAGCTCCACAACATATGAGTCCACGTGCACCTCGATATCCACCGATACACCTTTGACAACCACCGAAAATTAGAAAGCCAAAGTCCACTGTTTCTTCACCGTAATTAGCACGTATGGAGTTCACCGCACAAAAACAGTTCTTCAATGATGTAAGAATAAACCAATGGTGCAAACACAAGATTTTCGAACACAGCGGTTATGAAAGCTCTGATCTTATAAACAAAAAAGATGTTTTATCATTAAAAACCTTTGTAAACAAGTGCTGAAAAATGAAACTATTCTGTTCTGTAATTTTTGTTCTGCATCCCATGAAATTTTGAGAAAAATTGCCTTAAATAAAAAAACATTAAATCGGTGCATCATTAGAACGATATTGGCATGTCGTTAGAATGACTCTACACATTTCATTCGAATGAGACACACGTGTCGTTAGAACGACCAACTGATGTCGTTTGGACGATAATAAATGTTCTTTGATCTTCCAAAACACAAGGGAAAGATCTACATGACTCTAAAACTTATCTATCTCGGAATAAACAAAGTTATCTTCAGAAAACAGAAGTTAAAATGTTTTAAAATCATTTTTGAATAAAATAACATCCTTAAAATATTTTTCGAGTCCCATAAACATTATGCATTCATACCTGAGAGTATCTCAGAATGCAATATGATATGAAGACATGAAACGTGCACCAATAAACACGGCATGATCTGCGTTTGAAGCTTATCCCCTATGTCTTCAACACAATGCCATAGGCTTAATAGGGATCGTGACTTAAAATATAATCCTATGACTTAAACTTTTCTCTTGTCCATAATTAATTCAATTACATACAAATTGACACGCTTGGAAATTTGTCCTTACATAGCCATTACCATACCATAGGCTTCAAAGTCAGCATGCACCGATGATATGAATAATAATTTTTAAAATTCTATTAATAAAAATATATTAGAAAATTAAGAACAAATTATAGAGAAGACAATTAAAATGTATGTTGTTAAACAATATAGACTCATGCAAGCATTCTAGAATGGTACATGAATAGCTAGTTCCCTATTAAGTAAAAGAAAAAAGGAACGTAATGCCTTTTCATATATAGTTTTTCGTGATGCTTTACCATTAATTTATGTAACGATAAATTTTCAATCGAGTCAATTTGTATGTAACTTGCATAGTATCGGACTAAACATTTGAGTTGTAGGTTAGACTTTGTGGTGTTGATCCCATCATCCTATGACATGTTGGACAAAGACGTATCAGCTAAGCTTCAAAGATTAGATACATCATGTCCTATTTATTGTGCCAAGTTTATCTTCGTGTTTATCGAGGATTTTGAAAGTATAAATGCATATTTAATGTGAGTCATTGGATATTTTTAAGGGTGTTGGTTTTTGGACTTAAAATTATTTGGAACTATTTTTTAAATATTTTTTAAATAAAATAATTTTTGGTTTTAATCTCGTTAGAACAAGACAGGAACTATTTAAAACAAAATTATGTTTTTGTTTGAACAACCTCTGACATCATTAGAACAAAATTAAGATCTCACTAGGACGACAATCTAACAAGCACCAAAAGAGACGTCTCTGCTAAGGATTGTACATCTCGTCACAAGCTCATTGAAAGGACGTTTGAATGAGAAACCTGTTTCGTTCTAATGAAATATGGTTTCATTAGAATGAAAAGAAAATCTTATTCGAACTACCTATTATTTTTGTTTAAATGAGTTTGGCACCTTCAAATTAATGATTTCAGTATTTAAGGCATATTGTACTCGAATTACTTTAGAATGGTTGGCAAAAAGATATTTTCTTACCTATTTACCAAAGTTCCAAAACACTTGTTTCACCCTATACAATGAAAGATCCAAGATTCCTATTTCTCATGCTTTGAGATCTTGAGTTTGGGCACTAAAGTTTGTTTCTTTTCATCTTAAGAGTACTTATTTTCATGATGTGGACTCTGTACGTACTATTAGCAGTGTACACGGTTGTTAAGCCTCATAAGTGGATACCGAGATATCCATGGACTCGTGCTGTTTGGAAGGTTGTGTGGGTGGACTCCTGCATTGCACTGTAGAGGAACTGTGGAAGATAAAATAGCATTAATCCTTGGGGAAATCGAGTAGTTGTATAATTATACTAACAACTTTTGTAATTCTGTATCATATTGAGCTATTTGGCTGGGCCATTCGAATTTTTCCCCTTTGTGATTTTCCTCTTACATTAGGGTCTTATTGATGATTTATTTATTGTATATTCTTATCACTTAGATGCCTACCTTAGCGTAAAAAGACAAAATTATGTAAATTAATTTTTCGCAACAAAGCTTAAAATTAGTGCATAAGTTTTTATAGGGTTAAATTTTTTTAAAGTGTCAATCTCTAAAATTTTGGACTTTTGATTAGTCAGACCATCTTTTGTTAAGCACACAATGTTAAGGGGAATTCTCAAATTGGTATCAGATCTAGAATACATAGTTATTGTGTTTTGATCTCGTGTCTTTAGACATGAATTTTGGAGGATTTAATGGTATTAAAACCCCGATCTTTGATGGTTCAAATTACGAATAATGGAAAATGGGTATTAATTCAACACTTAAGGATATAAATGAGAAGGTTTACTTAGGTATTGTTAAAAGTTAGTCTCCACTAGTCACTAGAGAAGGTGAAGCAATTCATTAAAAACCTGTAGAATCATGGAGTGAGGCTGAGCGTAGGTTAGTAAATTTTGATTCTCGAGGTTTTAATGCTCTATTTTGTTCTCTAACCCCAGAGGAGTTTCGTCATATTATAAATTGTCAGACATCTAAAGAGTATTAGGACATACTCCAACTTACCCATGATAGAACTAGTGATGTTATGGCTTTCGAAGTCCAAAACCTCACCACTAAATTTGAAACGATTAAAATATTGAAAAGTGATACCTTTAATGATTTTTATGCTAGAGTATCCGACATAGTGAACTCCTCCTTTAATTCGTGAGAGAAGATACCCGACAACTCAGTAATCAAGAAAATATTAAGGTCGTTGCCTGTAAGATTTCATCCTAAAGTGACCATGTTGAATTCTTTGAGTACTTTAAAATCTATGAAACTTAAAGAGCTTGTAAGTGACTTACAAACTTATGAGCTTGACATGTTTACCTATAAGAAAGTGACGAATAAAGATAAAGGTATTGCTTTGAAAGCCCAGAAGGAACAAACATATGTTTCGAATGATGAGTCGGACTTTAATTATGAAGATTTTCCTATGTCGGAAAACAAATTCAAAAAATTTCTCAAATTACATAAGCAATCAAAAGATGCAAAAGGGTTTGAGAAAAACATGCACAACAAGGTCAATCACTTTTCCAAGAATTGTAGTGATAATTTTAAGAGGGATGAGTCAGGGGGATGTTATTATTGTGAGGGTTATGGCCACAGGGTATCTGAGTGCCCCACTAAAATAAGGAAAGGGTCGATAACATTTAATGCCACCATTAGTGATAGTGATCTATAAAAGGGAAAAAATTCCCCCATTGAGACAAATTCACCGTGTTCATGGGTAATCATGTGAGCTTTGATGAGAAATATTTCAGTGGATATATTTCCTTGAATGACACTTCCGAGGCCATAATTTGTGGATCCCGAGTGAGTGATGGTCGAGTTAGTGGAGATGCGAGTGAGGATGAAGAAGAGGATGAAGAGAGTGAACTACAAGTTGCCTTTCGTGAGTTATATATGTAAATGTTGAAAGTAAATAAGGTTAACTTCAAGTTAGAAGTTAAGTTGAAAGAACGTGCCATAATGGATAATAATATTGTTTTGATTAAGGATCACAGGGCAAGTGATAGGACTCTTAGAGAGAAGCTAGAGTATATTGAGGGTGAGGGAGATAGTCTTCAAGGTTTGATGGAGGCTATGAAGAAAGATCTATTAAAGCTTGAGGAGTCTAGACGTTCACTCAAGTCAAGGATAGTTGATCTTGAGGGTATATTGAGAGATTCGAGTGTGTCAAATTTGATTTGGAGTCTAGGTCTGAAAAGTTGGATAAAATTTCAGGCACTGTCCAAATCAAAGATGACAAGTGTGGAATTGGCTTCGATGATCATCATGCTTCCGCTACTAAAACCAAGGCCATACTTTTAAGAGAGTCTACTAGGTTCATTATGAAAGGTCAATGTGACACCCCGCCTAATTAAATATAGGGGGATCAGTACTTTATTAAATTAAATCTGAATATCCAGTTGGTTCAGAATATGTATCACTGTCAAAAACTTATTATTAACACTAAACACCTAATATTTAAAAGGTTAATATCAAAATTATATCTTTTAATTAACATAAAATCAAATTAACCAACATTAAACATACACCATTCAAACTAATCTCATAGGAAATAAAATGTCTAAAATAATAAATGTGACTAGAGTAAACACTTCCATCCCAAATACCCAATAAAATAAACCAACAACTAAAAGGAATTAATAAATAAATCCACAATCTTTGACATTTTGAATAAGTAAAAGGGGAGACATGCCCTAACTGAAGTAAATAACTTAAGATGAAGAAACGAAAGTCGTGGAGGCGTCTACTACCAAGTCATAAAACTTCCACAGCAGCTACCTCTCGTCAAATGAATGGAACTACTATACTTGGTGTCCCTATGGCTGGGCACCTAAAATAATTTGACAAAAGAAAATATATTTGCAATAAATGGGTCAGATCCCAAGTTGAAAACAATTTAAAAATCAGCAAGTGCTTAAATGAAAACAATAACACATATTGTGTACATGTTAGATTTTCGTACTCTCACTTGAGATACTCATCTCTTATCTAATGTGCATACCTAACGCTTATATTTAATCCATTCTAGTCATGCTACCTAGCCTAACTAGCCCAAAGATGACTATTATCACACTAATAATCTCATGCATTTACCAATATCACCCATATCCCATATTACCATATATTTAAGGATAGTTATTCATATGCACAACCGTTATTATCATTGGTATTCTTTTTCTCATGAAGAATATTTTTAAATATCGATAATTCCATATCTAGTAAACATGCACAGTTGAATAAGTAACATGTATACATATATTTATCTTTCTCTATATATATACAATTTCAACACCCCTTGGTTAGGGCCCCCTTAGTGCAATGCATACTCTGTTATCATGTCCTGGTGCATCACTCATTGCATGTAGGACTTTAGGTTCAATCTCTCACGAACCATCAAAATAAACACACATATTGGAGGCGAACATAGTTCCAAGCCCATGGGTTATGCACATACCTATGCACCCATATGACCGTCAATACTATCGTTCTCACTCACAGCTCGTACCTAGGTTCTATGTTCTAGTGATATGAATCAAAATCGCCATGAATGCTTCTCAAGATATGATCATCCACAATGCGCAACCTACACCCGATAGCAAGAAGCATAGGTATGTTATACACACAATAATTCAATCGATAGGTATATACATAACCTATAAGAATCATTAGGTATTCATGCAACCAAATCTCTAATACTCACGTTACTTTATCCGTACGATTAATCTCTTTATCGTATATATATATTCCACATGGCCCTCTTATTCCAAGCTATATCCTTAGTAGTTACACAATCATCTCATCTCTAGACTACGTAATGAAGTCACTCAAGAATAGCGTAGGTCATTCTCTCACTCTAATCAACCTTGTAAGGTTTTAACTTGTCCGGGCAAAAATTGAGCTTCTGAAATCTCGTTAGAAGCTGGGGAAAATCTCGTTTGAACAAAACTTCTAACGAACTAAGGCCTGAATTTTCGTTAGAAGCTCGTCCGAACGAGGTCATTTGAACAAAACTTCGAACGAATCTACTCAAAATTCTCGTTGGATAGGTCGTTGCAATTCTCGTTCGAACGAGATTTTTGACCTTCGTCCCTGACCTCTAGAAACTGCATTTTTTCAACTATTTCAACACCCAAATCACATAAAACTTTACCTAACTCAAAACTAACAATTTTAAATCATAACCACTAGTAATTGAATGCTTTCTAACACCTTTTTGACATCAAATCCTTACAATTTCATCATAGGTTCAGATTAATTTCCTAAATTCTCAAAAAGCCTTAAATTCATATCATCACCATTAGTCACAATTAAACCCAAATTTGATTTTGTAATTTCAACATATAAAACCCATGATTCTTATCCACACAAGATGTTTATTCAACTACATGCAAAACGTATACCACAACCATCGATCAATACCCAATTTCAGTCCCAAATTTCATAATATCATGAATAAATCATTAACTACTCTAACATGGACATTATATGCTCTAAATGAAGAAGGATAAACACTTTTCTTTTCACGAAGGTCTGATTCGTCTCTTGAAATTGGTATAGATGTGTTCTCCTCTTCCCGATCAACACGTTGATGATGTTTTTGGTGAAAGGTGACTGGGTTTGGCCTTAGAACTCCTAGGAATCTCTTCTCCTTATTCCTCTTGGACTCTATCTTGGGTTTACCAGTTATTTACCCTAAGTCTCCCACGTACATGTAGATATGTTTCTCCAATTTTCGTCCATTAATTAATCCTAATTTTTCAAAAGACAAAAATACTCCTCCGGATGTCAGGTTCGCCTAAAGTTGCCCCGGACTCCAAACTAAACTTCCGATTATGCTTTTCGGACTATCGCGACCCTTTTGCACACATTGGCTTACTCAAAATAGCCATCCGAATGACTATATATAAAACTACATTTGAATTCCTCATTTAAGTCCCGACATGACTCATACACGCATGCCAACTAAGTGTATTGTAACTGCCGTATTTTTCACGCCCGATAATTATAATATATTGATAATCATATATTACTTTACTCGTTAAGTAATATTCAACATAATTCTCATCAATAAATACTAACTCTCATTACACTAGTAATTATTTACTTAAATTCGAATTAATTATAAATAAATTTCCCATTTAAATTAATTAATCCCATAATTAAAATAAAATCTTTAAAAAATACGGGGTATTACATTCAACCCTTAGGTAACAGCCCTTACCATGTTTATACTTGAGCTCATTGCGGTACGAAAGGTCACTGTAGGCATTTTTGTTATGATTTTAAGAACGGTCCTAAGAATCTAAGAATAGAGTCATCGTGGTTCCCAAAACCCTTAATGATCATATAATCCCCGCTTGGATTAGGAAATCGGATTTAGAGTCTTTACATATTTGACTTGTTGATTGTTTTTTACTTGCACATGATATTTCCCACGCTAAATCTAATGGTTGATTGTGTTATATTGTTTCTCATACTCTAGATTGTGCTTCATGATATATGTTTTCTAGTGTTATGATATGTGTATCTTTTGTATTTTGATTTTTTATTTACTGATTCATATTGAAAATTACAAAAATAAATTATTTTTCTTTTGACTTACAGTTTGTTTTCAAAAATTGAAAAATTCGTCTTTTATTTTGATTTTTTTTGGAAAAACTCAAAAAAGATTTTTGATTTTTGTGTATTTTAGTTTTACAAATTTGGTGTGGCATATTGTTATTTTTTAATATAATTCATTATGTACTTTACATGTGGCAATGACATTTGGTTATTATTGTTGATACTTAAATTGTTCTTAATCATGCTTGCATGGAGTTGTTTCGAGCTTGATTTTCTTTATGGATTCGACTTTGTATATGCCTTTTCACACACATGCTCAAGCTTTTTTACCGTTAACTTCGCATGTATATTTGAGCTTTGTGAAATTTTATCCCATCAATCTTCTCATCTACATACTTTGTGATTATGGGGGATTTGTTTATGTAAGAAATGTTGGCCCGTGAGATTATTTAGTTAGTATTGAAACATATGAGCGTGCATGGGAAAGGGCTACGAAAGGAGAAAATATCCTTTACGGGAAAGCCACCATTTCCAAGGTCCTAATGAAAAAAAACTAAAGGCAATAGAAAGAGAAAAATTGCAAAAGGCAAACACATTTAGTTTGTTTGATCTTTCAAAAGTAATAGCTTTACAAAATTGAGAAAAGAAAAGAAAATAAATTATGATATATGTTTATTTTTTGAGGATGTTTAGTTGAAGATTAACGGGCATGCACAATGAATCATAGTTATGCTTATTTTTTCATGACTCTATTGATTTGTAGAATCATTAATATTCTAGACTTGTGTGCATTGTGCTTGGTTGTTCGTAAATTTCACTTTATATTATAACTTGAGGCTAAATCTTAGTTTTATAAATTATGCATCAATTAGAACTTCTTGAACATATTTGATGTTTGGGTCATAATTCATTTGTATATAGTTCACATGCATTCATTCCATCCCACACGTTTTGATACATCGATAATATGCTAGTGTACAAATATGATGTGTTTTGTGTCGAGTTTTGTAGTTGTTTATACCTATATACATGTGCCAGATTTTTATTGGTATATTTTGCATATATCATAAATGGTATCGAGTTTTGAGTCTTTGAAGTTTGCATTTAGTCCATGTTTTCCATATGTCATATCACTGGATTTTAATTTGCATGCTATATAATCATATTGTTATCTCTCATTGTGTGGTTTGAAATTTCCCTTCTCAAATTGGTAATTTTAAAATTGGTATCATACATCACTGATTATTCATATTAATATCTTTTTACATTGATAGTGACATTATTTGTTTTTGAGTTGTCATGTTATGTCTTAGATTTTTTAACATCGTTGCATAATTTATTCCCTTTTCCTTTTATTTAAAATTGGTATCTTATGATCACATATTTAGGAAGAGAAACGGTATCTTTCCTTGCATGATTAGGATATCTTTACCTTAAGGAGAGACAACTTAATTAGGTTTAGATTATTATAGACATTGCTAGATATTTATTTGCAGATTTTATACTTGTGATATTCTATTTTCATTTGAAGGTATGTTTAACTTTACAGGATTACATGTTAGCAACATGCATCAAAGTTTTCAAACAAAGAAAATCTACTCATGTTTATGTATCTATCGAGCGTTTGTACTCTTTTTACTTTTGAGGGTTGGGGAATGAGTCTTTTTAGAGAGCTTGACGGCCCAAAGGGTTTTATTGTTTTGACCTAGAATAGCCAAAGGGGAGATTTGTAAGGACAAATTTCCAATCGAGTCAATTTTTATGTAATTGGCATAATTCTAGAAAAAAAAATTAAGTCAAAGGATAGATTTTGTATCGTTAATCCCATGAGTCTATGACGTGTTTGATGAAGACATAACAACCAAGCTTCAATGAGTGGATACATTGTGCCATGTTTATCGTGCCATGTTTATCTTCACATTTACCGAGGATGTCTCAAGTAGGAATGCATATTGAATATGAGTCCTTAGATATTTTTAAGGGTGTTGGGTTTTGTACTTACAATTATTTGGAACTATTTTTTAATTTCTTTTAAGAAAATATATTTTTATTTTTATCTTGTTAGAACGAAATTGTGTTTTCGTTCGAACGACATGTGATCTCATTAGAACAAAATGAAGATCTCATTAGAATGTCCAACTAATGATCATCAAACAAGATTTCTCTGCGAAGGATTGCACATCTCGTTAGAACTTCATTGGAAGGACGTTTTCACGAGAATGATGTTTCGTTCAAACGAAATGTGGTTTCGTTAGATTGAAGTTAATCTTATTCGAATGACATATGTTTTCTTTCGAACGAGTTTGCCTCCTTGAAATTTGTGTTTTTAGTATTTAAGGCGTGTTGGACTCCGATTTTTTAAGAACTTTTGGCAAAAAATATTTTCCTACCTATTTACCAAAGTTCCAAAATCCCTCTTTCACCCTATACATTTAAAGACCCAAGATTCGTATTTCTTATGCTTTGAGATGTTGAGTTTGGGAACCAAAGTTTGTTTCTCTTCATCTTGAGATAACTTGTTTTCATGCAGTGGACTCCGTGCTTGCTGTTAATGGTGTAAACGGTTGTTGAGCCTCATCGGTGGATACTGAGATGTGCTTGGACTTGTGCATTATGGCAGCTGCATGAGTGGACTCATGTGTTGTAATATGGAGGAGCGGTCGAAGATAAAATAGCGTCAAGGTTTGTGGAGATCGAGTCATTGTGTAAGTCTAGTGTCAACTTTTGTATTCCGCATCATAGTGAACCGTTTGGTTGGGTTGTCCAAGGTTTTTCCCTTTGTGGTTTTTCTCATACATAGGCGTCTTGTGGGTGGTTTATTTACTTTATCTCCTTATCACTTAGATGCATGCTTCACGGTCAAACAATAAAATTGGGTAAATCGGATTTCCACAACAAAACCTAAAATTGGTGCATAAGTTTTGATTGGGTTAAATTTGTTTAAAGTTTCAAACTTTAAAATTTGAAAAATATAAAAATTGGACTTTTGTTTATTAGGACCATCTTTGGCTAAGAACACACTTTTAAGGGGCGTTCTCAGTTTCCAAATCGGCGCTTACACCTCTCTTGGCCATGAGGTCGGTTTTTGAAATTTTGAACATGGATGGAAAATATGAAAATTGAAAAGTGTCATTAAAAAATTCAATTTTTTTAAATTACATATTACATGTAAATATGACAATTAACAGCTTGTAACCCTATCTCCACAAACGAACAAAAATCAATAACTAATGTTACATAATTGTCTGATGTGCTTGTATGTACTTGCCATGGATCAAAGTAAGGGATAAATATGAACCAATACAATTGAGTTTACTTGGTTGTGGTATCCAACTATCCAAAAAAATTGTTAAGAATACCTTTATATTAGCAAAATCAACTTGAGCCGAGTTTGAGCCTGTAACAACAAATATTGATTATTCTGCGAGACGAGTTGATGAGTCCGATTCTTCTTCTATAATTTTTATATCATCTAAATCATATTTCATTATTTTTCATCCCATATTAAAACCGAAAAATGTATTGAGTTAACATCTTACTCATTTTTGGCATGACAATACCAACATAATATCAAATTAACAATCACACCTTAATGAATATGTTTTCATTCCACAAGACAATGTGGACATATCAAAAATAAGTATGTTTAGATATAGAACAATCTCACTACTTAATAACCTAAACACGTATGGGATAACTTCATCATCAGACAACACCTCAAAACATTCATATATTACACACAGAAGTTGGATTCATAGTTTAAAACCAAAAAGATAGACAATTACATTTAACATCACGAGAATTATATTACTACTTTCTAACACGGTATCAAATCAGTACGTATCATTAATCAAAGCTTCACAAAATTAATGATTTTTTGTTAATCCAGAACATGAAATGAGCACATCATGAACACATCATGATCAGCCTAGCAATTTATATGCCTTACACTGACCTCATATTTGGATAGTGCCCAGTATTAACATCTGTATATTGCATATAAAAAAATAATATCAAGCCCAAAGCTAAATACAACATAATTGGTAAAGTTTGTTTTTGTAAAAACTAGGGGATTATGTCTTATTACAACATAATCAATTAGCAGAGTAACAAAAACCCATATTCTTAATACTTGATAAGTTCATATACAACAAAAAAACTAATCACACCCTTTTCAAACCAAGTTATCTAAACAATGCACCCCTTCCTTCATGACCACGGAGGTGCACCAATACACTCATTGCAGAAGCCTCAATAAGTTGCATAGCCAGTCCCAACTGATTGCCATAGTTACATCTTGCCGACCCAAATATATCTCCTCGCAGGCACACTGAGTGTACCCTCACAGGAATATCTTTACCATCCCCTATGTTACCCTTGACCATTGCAATATGCTTATAGGGGATGTTTTCCACAATAAAAAAGTATTTAGAGTTTAACCCGAGATCAATTATGAATGCAGAAAAGTACCTTTACTTTTCTGCATTCATAATTGTTCTAGGGCTAAACTCTAAACACTGCTTTTGTTGTAGGCAAATATCCCCTAAAATTCTCATTGCCATTTATAATTGACCTAAAGGCTATAACAGTAGGCAGTAAATATGAATGCAACAGAAGCACATTCCACTAATTTATCAGTCTTCCACCTATACCTGATTAGATAAGAAATAGATTTGATCTTCAAACTCTCCAGGTAGGCCAGATGCTGAAGCTTTGGTAATCTAGCCATGGGCCTGTCATCATCCACAGTATTACATAAAGCAGCTCCATGGTCAAACCCAGCTAGCATAACAAGATAAGTAAAAGATTCTTTGTGACCAAGCCTTTTTTAAAACCCAATCCTCCCTGTAATTGAACCTAAATATGTGGTCTAGGTGATTAAAATCTTCTGGCTTTGAATCCTAAAATGATAGAACCAATAATATTTTCGCCCTATCAAGACCTGACACACCTTTAGTTGTGCGATGCTTTAGTTATGCCATGATTTGCATCAACTGACACCGTAATTGCAATACAAAGTTTCTCTTCATTAGTCTTATTGGATACCATCAGAGGAAGGCAAGTCCTCCCCATGCATGCTCACACAAATGCTTTAGTTATGCCATTCTTATATCTCATTCGCTTTCTGTATCCGCATCTTCAAAACCCACTACCATCTTTCCTTGGTGAATATCTTCAATGGCTATGACAAATTGGGTGTGAGACGGTCCGAATCAAATTCATCATTGTCAATAGCGAATCCAATAGTTTTAGGATCAATATCTGATGCGAAAGTCCCCAATGCTATTGAATCAGGCTATATCTCAATCATAAATGAGAGGCCACTAATGAGGGCAATATTCTTCACAAGATTATCACCATCGGACATGATAAGCAAGATATGTGCCCGATTACAGAAGATGGATTTATGGAGTGAAATCCAAAAAAATATTGATTTTAACTTCTAAAAGGGAAAATTATATAACATTTAAAACATTTAATTTTTATTCGAACACTTGGTATTAGTTCCTCCAGTACCATCCTGGAGGTTTATGGAGACTATTGAAACTCCATCTTCCAGAAGACACAATAGATCAAGCAAGCACAAATTAAAAGTTTGATATGAATGAGTCATCTTATAAAATAACTTATGTAACTGACACTGCAAAAAAGATGCACTCTACAAAAATTAAGATGGAAAACCTAATTCTGTTTCATTTTTTATAAAATAGAGACACAAAAATGTTGACATGTAATCTACTTTAAAACTATCAAATCTACCAAAAACCCCTCAGGAAAATAGCCTGTTAACATATTGACAAACTAAGACATCAAATATGAATTAAAGAGAAACGCATGAATATAAGTTTTCAAAATCACATGTGGCATCAATCTAGAAGTGATGAAACCACCCAACAAGAATGAAAATTGAAATTAGTACATTTACGTTATGAGTAACCATGAACACTTAGATAGAAAAAAAGGCAGTGCAACACGAAGGTCGTTTGGAATTATGCATATATATAGGGATTAATGTTTACGACTGTGAATCCCAAAAGGAGGAACCTCGCTTACTAAATAATATAAATCTTTTATCAAAAGATAAAAAATGAATGTAGCTAATGATTTTGTAAAAACAATAAAACATATAGGTAGGAAAAATATAATTAAACAAAAATACTCCATAGAAAATTGATTGTTTTCTCTTTGTCCGTTTAAGAACTCTAAGGCCTCGTTTGGGAGTTTGGGAGAGAAAAGAAAGGAAAAGAAAATTTTATTAGGAGAGAAAAGAAAATAAGAGAAAGTTAATAGGAGAGAAAAGAAAAGAAGAGAAGAGAAAGGAGTTTGAGAGAGAAAAGAAAATAATTTTCTTTCTTGCGAAGGAAAGGAAACACACTTTCTCTTCATCTCCTTTATTTTCTCTCCAAAAATAGAACTCGCAAACGAGGCCTAAGTTGAAATTACAAACAAATCTATGTAAGTTACAATTAAATAAAGAATTAGGTATAAACGCAGGTTCAATAGAAATTAATTCTATTTGATTTTGAGAGTGTCCATGCGTTACTTATTTTTAGCCGATCTATTTTCCCCTTAACATCTCTTCTTCTCCCATGCTTCCGATTGAGATCTCTTGAAATTAAGAGACAAATGCAAAAAACTAAGAGACACAACACTTTATCTCCCCCCTCCTTATCTGTCTCTCCATCCCTCCAACACACATAGGGACGCCTCTCACTCACTCTCTCTCTAACGGCAATATGCGTCACCATTGTAATCATCAACTTAGGCTTCTTCGTCCAAACCATACCACCAGATATGAATTTGGGGGAGTCAATAAAAAATTTTCTGAGTAAATATAATAAGCGTTAAATTTGGGTCGAGCAGGCCCAAAGCTCGCTTGCTCGGCCCGTTAAATTTGGGCCGAGCTTTTATCGAGTTTGAGCCGAGATATTGAGTCCGAATTCAATTTGAGCCGAGCGCGAGTGAAGCACTTTCAAGCCCGAACTAGGCTGGGTCCGAAATAATATATATATATATATATATATATATATATATATATATATATATATATATATATATATATATATATATATATATATATATATATACAAAATTATTTTATTTTCTATGATATGTAAATAATATTTTAAAACAAAATATTATTTATAATTTTATCCTTATGCAAATAAACTATTGGAAATAAACTATTGGACTTAATATTAAAGAAACAAACATAAGGTCGATAATTTATTAATTTACTTTACTTAATCTTACGGGACTTGTCAATATTAGTGCTAAATTTTGTTTTTTTTTTAGTGCTGAAATCTGGTATTTTAGTGCTGAAATGTGGGTTTTTAATGCTAAAATGTCAATATTAGTGATGAAATGTATTTTTTTAGTGTTGAAATCGGTTTTTTAGTGATGAAATGTGTTTTACTAATGCTGAAATGTCAATATATTAGTGCCGAATTCTTTTTTTTAGTGCTGAAATCTGTTTTTATTGCTAAAATATGTTTTTTTTAAATATGAATATTTATTATTAAAATAAATAAATATGTATTGAAATATTCAATTCGGGTCCACTCAAATTGGGCTGAAACCCGATTTACTTTGTGAGCCGAGCTTGAGCCAAGCACTCTCAAGCTCGTTCGGGCGGAGCTTGAACTTGAGCCAAGTAAATTAAAATCGGGCCGAGCTTGGTCAATCATAGGCTCGGCTCATAGAGCCCGATTGACGGGCCTTATGTGTGTATATATATGAATTTTGAAGTCTCATGCCTTTACAGAGGCCCATACTTTTTTTCGACTTCGGTACTCTTGGATGTGTTTGTCTTCTTAAATATATAGCTTTTATGCATTAGCTAAAGGGAACAAAAATAAGTGGAGATGAAAATAGTTTTTATTTTCAAAACCTATATTGTCTTGTGTTCATGGTGTCTATACTACTGTGTTTTGAAGCAAGTGGAACTGCAGTACATATCGAAAGTCTTCCTTGGGATGAATGTACGGATCACTTCTATATTTTATATATATATATACTAGGGTATGCCCGTGCCTGAAGGCACGATGATATTCGGGAAAGCTAACATAATCACAACAAAATAATAGTCGACCCCCCGATTTTATCTCAATACAAATATGTTAAATTTTAAAAAACAATTGACAATTTTTTTTTCATTTATAGGACTATCCACCTATTTAAGGTATAAAAAAACACTTCAATAACCAAATAAATAGTCACTCATGGACTTTTTATAAACTACTCTACTAATTTAACAACATTCCATATAAACCCCATGTGGTGCAAAACCTAATAATTTAGGTAAAATTGGACAAAATTTCTTTTATTTATTGGACTATCCACCTGTTTAAGGTATAAAAAAACGCTTCGACAACAAAATAAATAGTGACTCCTACGTCCTGTGTAAGGAAATAAATAGTGACTCAGATGTCTTGTGTAAATAGTGACTCATACGTCATAACAGACATCATATAAACAATTCAACGGGACTTGATCCATCACGAATTATACTTCGCGCCGCAACCAAATTACTGCACAGATTTAGCCATTTTTTCCACTGGCTTAAGAGTAGACACTCCTTCGTAATTTCGAGTTGTCGGCATTTTACTGGAAGAAACAAATAGAAAAGACAATATGTTAGTGTGATAGTATGAAAACCTCATCAAGAGAGAGTTCAATAACTCATAAATTGTATCTATATAACAAAGATGGGAAGTAGAAATCAATGTCGTTTAAGCAATTTTCAGTACCTTTGATGCATTTTTACGTGCATCTTCATAAATACAAAAGTCGAGTTTAATTACAAACAGTTGTATATTTTGTTGAAAGCTTATGGGATTTATTTTCAAAGGATAATGCTTCATATCAAGAACATTTTCATACAAAAAGTGATGTATCTACATGTCGAGTGTCGACCAATCATGATTTAGCAACACAAAAGCAACAATATAGACCACATGGAGTGAAATACCTTGGCCAGTGTGAGATATCTACTTACTAGGGCTTGGTTTGGGCGTTGTTTGGACACACTTGGTCTCACACTCAAGCCCATCCTAGATATCTATTTCGTTGTGCCCCATTTGCTACC
Source organism: Sambucus nigra (assembly GCA_949130495.1). NCBI lineage: Eukaryota > Viridiplantae > Streptophyta > Magnoliopsida > Dipsacales > Adoxaceae > Sambucus > Sambucus nigra. The sequence continues at coordinate 258,785,839 of OX422224.1, forward strand.
GGGTAAAAGAAGTGGATAAAAAGAGAATACACAAATTGCAAAATCATTACTTGAGAAAATAAAATTAAACACAATAGTAAGAATTAGAGGATGAATAATGAAGAGAATTTGAGAGTTTACCTGAGAGATCTAAGTTGATTTTACCTCATATATTTGAGATTCCAAAACAAAAGGAGTTCAAAAATAAATTAAAAAAAATACTAAAATCCAAAGCAAAAGTTTGAATTAAATAGTTTTAAACTAAAAGAACTTAAATGTCATGTGGTTGTTATGTTTTGAACAGTTGGCTTCGCTTTGGATCATGTGGAGGCCGTAGTGTAGCATAAAACAGTAGCATAAGGATGCCACATTTTGCTGTTGCTTGGCACTGGCTGGCCAGCAGTGCTGTCCGAGAGAGAACTGTCTGGCAGTGGTTGTCCGGGGGGGGGGGGGGGGGGATGATCTAGGTGTCTTATTTGGCAATAGCTAGATGTGTTCGGATCAACAGCTAGATGTGTACAGATCATCTTATTTAATGTGGTCGGATTAACAGCTATATGTGTTATTTGGCAAGGGTTGGCAAAGCAGAGGGATAGCGTGATACCGTGAATAATGGAGACCCCAATGCTTCATAAAGTTGACCGAACGGCAGTAGCATGGAAGTAGGAAACATCAAATCGGCAGCGTAGGAAGCATATATGGGGGAAGGGTTGGAGGCAGCGACATGGGACCTGAATTCATTAGCACTCTGCTCAAAGTTAGCACTCTGTTCCAAGTCTCCACCAGCTACCAATCACAAAATGATATGTTCAAGTCTTTATGTCATTTTATTTTTTGGCCCGTTGGTATCCCAATGTCATTGAATGAAAAGAGCATACATTCCATCAAGATATGTAGCTTTAGTATAAACCGTGTTAGAGTGCAAGAAATACCTCTTCAACGTTGAATTCATGTAGGAGGATCATCGTTTTGGGACTCCACTGGTGTGAACAGATTCTTAAAATAGTGAATCGTGCATTGAGAAATTTCATCCATATGAACGTCTCTATGATCATCTTTAATTTTCCGTATACTTTTCCTCTTTATTTTCTGGGTGGCCTGTGAATGAAAAATGTCGTGAGCCTGACCATAAATAAGACTTATCAACCCCGACGAAGAATGGTAATTGTTGGAATGAATTCAAAGTTCATTCAAAATTTGAATCCAAAGTTGAATGAGAACGGTCATAGTTAATACAATAGCAAATTAACAATCAAAGAAATATAGCGACAACCAAATACATTAGAAAATTAACAATCTTATCAATCCAAAGAAACTACAGAAAAAAATTCCAATATTAATCATTCACCACAAATTGCAGCACCAAACTTTAATATTAATCATTCACAAAAAACTATAGCACCAAAAATTGCAGCCTGTGTAGATTAGGCCTTAGCGATCTATGCAAGATTTAATCACTGCACATTTTGATTCTGTAAACCTAACTATTTAAATTATCCTACACTTTGTAATCACTGTATGTTTTGATTCTGTAAACCTAACTCTTTACGCAAACTGAGTTGGTCCTTAAAATTCATGGAAGTTATACAAAACTGATCTTACACAGGTCTTGGGCCAACTTTATGGTCTAAATTACAATCTCAAGTGAAACTTGTAACTTCGTAAATAAAAAGCAAGCAAATAGTATTCCCATTGAATCTTCGCTTGCCACTGAATCTTCGATTTCCAAAATTCTGATTTTCAAGCAGTACATATATGAATTTCCATTTACTTTAATCTCCATACTCTAATGCAAGTAGTAGGTCCATCAACTTTTGACTTTAAACTCATTTTAATGACTTTAGTACCATATTTAACATTGCCAATGTTCAAAATAGACACTCGCATTGAACTACAATGTTCAAAATAGGCCTCAAATTGAATTTTTTGCACATTCAAAGCCTGCACTACAATGGTTATCTTCAACGGATAAAATAAATGTATAAAAAGATAGTTTCTTGAAAAATAATAAGTTATAAGTGCATTACTTTAACATTTCAATAAACTAAGACTTTAACAACGCACCCACTCTCAATTTATGCCTATATAGGGTGTGTTAATATCATGCCACGTAACGTTATGCTACGTATTGAATGAACCAAAGCACATAAAAAGTATATATGTCACCTATAACACAACCAATGTCGGATTACGTCAACAACAGAACACCCCTATTTTAAGAGAAAAATGAAATTAGCATACACATTGTCTAAATGCTCAACTTGTAAGTAAAAACCCATAAATTAACATACACACTGTGAAATTTACTACGAACCTGCAGGCATAACACTTTTGGGACCCACTCCAGGTGCAAGACCAGCAAAATTATCGAAGAAAGGACCTGCACAGATCCAAGCAGTACAGATGGGGGAGCACAATTAGTGGAAACAAAAGACAAAAATAGCATTCAATTTAGATGTAAATTCAAAATATTGGGGCATTGGTTCTGAATAGCTAACAAAATAAAATCTAAAGTGATATGTTTTAATTGTACTTTACTTTGAATCTCCTTAAATCCTTTTGCAAATGTTGGTCATATGTCTAATAACAAATAAAAAGTGTATAACTGTATGACATTAGTCATATGTCTAATAATATATGCCCTGCTAACAAATTGTATTATTCATATGACTAACACAGGACATATGAATGTATTACTCTTCATCACCTATTTTGATTATGTCTTGTAAAATAGATGGTTAAAGGAACTTGCATTACCTGCCAAAAGCAATGTCAAAAAAACAACAAACCTCCAGTTCACCCGCACAGCCACTTAAAACAGCTCTACTCCACCCTCTACACCATCTCACCGTCCAATCTCTCTTTCTACCTAGATTCACTCCACCTCATGTGGAACCACATGATTGACCCCCGCGTTTGGTGCACGGACTCCATCGTTGCCTCCATCGGTAATAAAACCATCATCTCTAGATCTCAGAAGTTATTGAACACTATGGACAGTAAATATTTTTTAAATTTATCTGTAGTCAGAAAGATTATAACACATTAACATCAAAAATAAGTTTAATCGGGTGAGATAGTTCTCTTTCGAATATGGAAGAATGCTCATCGAAGCTCTAACTGCCTAGATCTTAAATGCGGAGATCTTCCCCTTTTTGAAGTTCCTCTATTGCAGATAAACCAAGCATAAAAGCTAAATCTGTTAGAGCTTTTAAGAGGAATTTCAAACAGGGGAAGATCTACAAAGCTACAGCAAAAACTACAGCAAAAGCGAAGAATTTGTTGTAGAATTTCAAACAGACCGATATGTTCGGTATGTCTAAATCGAAGAATTTCAAACAGGGGAAGATCTACAAAACTACACCAAAAAGCTACAACAAAAGCTACAGAAAAACGATACAGAAAAAGCTTAAAAGACATACCGACCTATGTCTTTGATGTAGCTTGGTAGCAGCCACAAACATGCTCCTATAGTAGCGGCCCCTGTTGGATGTGATCAGTCTTCTATAATCAACCATGGGTTGAGGATGTTGTTATTCATTAGTTGGACCGCAATCCTGTTGGTGGAGGTGACCCTCTTGGAAGTACATACCAAGGAGAATATTAAAATTTTTCTTAAAGAATCCGTAGCATGTCGGTGCCCTTTTTTTCAGAAAAAAACTGTTAGCATATTGTATTGATATAATTCTGCAAAAACTAAAAATGAAACTACAGTTCTACATATAAAAAAAATTGAGTTCGGATAAGTTCTTTTTCACAAAAATATTAACTAATGATATCATTCTTCAATGAATATATCAAATAGACCTAAGTAAAGAATGAAATTCCAAGGACAACAAATACCAATTGATTTGAGAGGACTAAGAGGGACAATGAGATATGATCAAAACTTTTTCCTGCATTGTAGTCCCGTAGCACATAAGGGGTGTTGGCAATCATCTCAGTTACGCAAGATATAACACATATACTTGATGAAAGTTTATTCTGCGAAAAGGAAAAATAATAAATAATTTTTAAAAAAAGCAAATATATACTATTGTTTAGGAAACATGATTAACACAAATGTATACTATTTGTGAGTCAGTTTTTCAATAGTTATTCTCTCTTACTATCCATATGTCTCCGAACATCACGCTTAACCTCGCATACCAAATCTGTCTCCGAACATAGTTATTCTCTCTTGCTATCCATATGGATTTTACTAATGTCAAGTGAGGATCAAAGAATTGTTGCGAACCGCTACTTAAGAATGAGTAAGATGTTTATGCTCTCTCTTCAAATACTTATCTCTTCTCCACACTCCTAGCTGAACCCCAAGCAGACTTTGAGTCTTTGGAGTTCATTTTACTCCTCTATATCATCATTAATGCCTCAATCCTATTAATCAGGTCAAGGATGTTATTATCTGATGATAGGTTCAAAGTCGAAAGAAAATTTGTCGGATCAAAGTATTCATCTTTGATCCTCTGCAGCATTTAAACAAAATGTAACTCAATTAAGAAAATAGACTGAAAATGTACTTAACAAAGCTTTCCACTTTTATCATAATGATATTAGTTGCGAGGGGATTTATCCACCTTGTAAAACTTTATCCATCCCAAAAGCAGTTTGCAGATGCGATGGCCCTGATAAGTGCAGTTTGCATAGCGCTCCTAAACGGCTTATCTACCAAAAGCAGCTGCAAATAAAAGTGTATTATAAGCAATGTAGTACTCGTATGATGTCTGAAAAGGGACTTATTCAGATTTCTTAGTGAAAACAGAATGCATAAAGTTTCTCAGATTTCAGATTTCTCAAATTCATATTCATATGTGTTTATTAAGATACATAATGTGTTTATTATCACTGGTTTGTTTTGATTACAAATCTTGGACAGTAATTGACTTATAATCCATTCTGATTACAAATTTTTTATTATAAGATACAAATTTAAGAAACAACAGTAATATCACAAAAAAGAACCAATAATATAACAATAATATAATTAAAAGAAATTAAAGCCAATAATTTAGTAACAAAGAACCAAATAGAGGAAATAAAAAGGAGGATGCAACTAATGGAGGATCTCAAGGGCATATTCTTCGTACCGGTCTGGCTCTATACCTGTGTAGCATATTATGCATTGCAGAGAGAATGTATAACGATTTTTCTTAGCCGATATGAGTTCACAACTCATTAATAATGTGTATCTTTAAGCACACTACAAAATTATACTATGTAAGATAAAAGTATATCTCAAGAACCCAAAAATTGACTTGCAAAGTTAATAGATGATCAAATAATAACGTATCAATCTTGAAGTAATGAACAGTCCAATATCATTGGTAAGCTTCTTTGGGATTATAAATACGTAATCAAACAGTCCTTAAAGTTAATTTCATTATCCAAATATTTACAATTACATATAATAATTCAATTTATATCAAGTCAAATTAGAGTAAAGCAAAGAAACAGGCAAATCAATAGAGTGTTTAATGATCCCAAAATAATGTTGTAAAAACTTAACAACATATATCGTTACTATCATATGAAAAGAAAAAAGGAAATTATATTGTGCAATAGAATCAATGATAAGCTTAAACAAAAATAATATACTACTCCTGATCTTGTCTTCAAGCCATGTACACAACAGATACAGTCACATGTTAACAGAACAGATCATTGCCAGTGTCAAGTGCCACCAGATACCACATGATTGGTGTACCCACAGAGACATTTGCATAATGCAAACTAAAAATTCCCAAACATGTTAGCACCATATCAGTAATTATATACTTAACATAAGTATAGGCAACAGTACACAAACTCTCCTTAAAAAACAAAGATTTAGGCTCACCAAAATTTGTAAATTATACATTTGTAGAAATGTTAAAGCTTTATTAAAAATAACGCTGAAGAACCATGCTAACTTGATGAGTTCAAACTCAAACACAAATTGAGAGGGAACATACAGTGAGATTGTCGATGAAGTACTTAATGAATTACCACCTACACTATTATATATACCACCAAAAGAAAGCTATAATACAGAAATATTTAATGAATTAAATTAAATTTCTAGGTCACCTCCGCTATAAAAAAAATCTCACTAAGTATGCAGCTTTTGAAAATAAAGTTAAAACATCCAAAATAACAAAAAATGAAAAAATGCATGGCCAAACTGGAAAAGAGAAAAAACAGCAAAACAAAGAGAAACGAACACAAACAAAATAAAAACACACACGTACAAAGTAAAAATTAATTAAATTTGCAGAAAAAAAAGAACGAAATAAACAATGTTTACTAAAATGAGAGATTCACCACCAGCTCCACCAAATTCATGAAAAAGATAAGTGTACAATCATAAAATGAAAAGAGAATTTAAACATTAAAAGAAGAATGAAACTCATATAATAAAGCCCCAATAGTTTTATTTTATTTACATTAATGGAGCCGAATCCATCACTGTAAACAAAAAAATCAAGCAAATCCAAATACAACATAGTATCAAGTAGATATATTATTACCATTACCTCCAATAGGTAAATAAAGACACATACATCAGCTCATCTCCTCACTAAGTTAGCACCATTCGATAAATGTTTTAATCTAACAATAATCTGAGATAAACAAAGAATAACCTGAAATTAAAAACCCATAAACGGTAGTTTGGCTTATTTATATTCTAGCTCACCATGGAAAGATTTTTATGAACCCTTTTATATATAAATACTAACTCTTCAATCCACTTTGCTAAAATATATATACTAACTCTTCAATCCATTTTGAATCCCACAATACATTCATTAAATCTCAATAATACAAAAAACAAAGTATATAATAGAATAAAAAATACCTTTTTCAAACATATACAAAGCTAGAAAAATATACATATCAAAACCCAAATCATAAATCTAACATCGTGGGGATAAATCATAAAGCTGAAGAAGATATATCTAACCTTTGTAATCGTAAATCTGAAATCATGGGAAACCAAATCTCAAATCATTAGTGTATATAGACCCATAAAAACCAAATAAAGAATAGAGGAACAATAAAATGAGGGGAATACGTTCGATTCACATCTACAAAAGTAAACAAAAAAAACTATAATGGAAAGAGAATAAATAACTCAAAACCACCAAAAATGGTGGAAACCCTAATTTATACCTATTGATGGCGGGGAGGAATGGCTGGAGGAGAGGTTGATTGGTTGCGGATCACAGGGGGGCCGTGATGAGGAGCGACGGAGGGGAGAGGGGACGGTAGCGGGGCAGAGGGTTTGTAGAGCACATGGGTCGAGGTTAGTGTGGGGGAGTGGATGAGTGAGTGAGATGAGGTAGGTTTTTTTTTGGCTTACTAATGAGATGACGGGAGAGTGAGAGGTTTGTGTGAGAAATGAAAGTGTGTCAAAAAACTTCTGAATGGATTATGACCTTCGTACCCCCAATTTTGAATTGAAATGAAAATTTAATAAGTGAAAAAGAGGGGGAAATCAAATATTTGAGGGGTAAAATAGGAAATGTACACAAAATTCATCTTGATGACATCATCGTTTAAGCTTGTGACATACATAAGTTTTATACTTTATTATATAGATATATATACGCACACACTCTGACAGCATAAAAGCATACCCCATGAAAAAAGCTTTTACCATATAATAAAATGTTCTCTCTGAACCATAGCACCAGATTTGATTTTGGAGGAGTCAGTGGCACCGAGAATCTCCCTACGTGAAACGTGAATCTGGTCGTCCTGTGTGGGAATCTCTGATGGTGGAATGTGGCAATAGGTAAATTCAAGTACTAAAAATAAACTTTAAATTGATGAAATATTTAAGTGACAATTGTGTACGAATAATTTTGACGAAATATGTAAATACAAATTTTGTTTAACAGAAGTTTGATAAAATTTCTAAATTATAGTTTTTATTTGCTTTTATCAAAATCCGATTATATTTTGACAGTTATGAAAAAAATGATATCTTTCAATTGTTTCTTTAATTTTTTTTTTAAATCAATATTTTGATTGGGAAATATTTGAAGTTGTATATGGCTTCCCCCACCCATGCCCCCATGTTTGATCAAATATATAAGTGGCAATTGTCTTTTTATATTGTTGGGCATATATCTATATGTGAGTGTTTTTTTATCGAATTGTTTATTCAATTTCTGAATTAAACTTTAGTTTAGATTATTTCACTGCAGAAGCCAGTCGCATCCACCGTTTGCATCCTCAAGCTGTTGCAAGTCTACTGCAACTTCGACGTCTAAAATCAAATAAGGTATAACTTACTTTTTCGCTTTTATTTTAAAAAGGATATTTTTCCATTGTTTTTTCCCGTTTCCTTTTTCTCAAAAAGATCTAGAATATGAATATGATAGCAATTCTTAAGTTGAAAAATAATAGTACTTTGTCAACATAATGAAAATATTTTGTTATAACTAAATGATTGTATACTCATAATTTTTTAAAACAAAGGTTCATTTGTCATGAAAATAATGTCTTTTAACAATAAAAATTATAAGTTAGTTGTAATTGTAGAATATTAGTCTTATCTTCAATTTATAGTTAATATGAATTTATATGAAACAGAGTTACTATGACGTGAAGTTAATGGGCGAAATCGATTATAGCCACAACCTACAACACCTACCTAACTTGTCCTCTATTTCGGCACTCCAGTAACTAAATCATCCAAATGAACTACACATTCCCTTACTTCTGGATTTCAAATTCACCCACTGCCCTCTCATTCAAAATAAACTCACATAATCTTTTAACATGCAATTGTTTTATTTTGCAGGAGCAAATAAATCAACATCGAACATAGTGAAGCCGAGAAAGAGGATAACAAGTTGAGATCTTTTAAATTTATTTTTAATGTGCCTCTGAAAAACAATATAACTTTTTTCGTAAAGCATTTACCCAATTAATTATGTTTGTAATTAGACTTTCCACACAATTGGCCTCTGAATCAAATGAAATACTATATCTGTCTTCACATTATTAGATTTTTGACAGCTCATATATTGAAATCCACTATTTGATGAATTGCCTTATTGAAGGTAAAACTCATTTGTAGTTTGGATAGGTCTTTCTTTATGATTATGTTCTTTATAATATTATTTGGTATCATTACATTATTATATCTTTAAAAATTTTGTAGTGATAAGTAAACAAAATATACCAAATATTCTTTGTCATTAGGTTAAGATGTCTGTCAATTTTATTTTCATTTTATAACAAATAACACAATGGAGAAAGATAAGTTGATTCCAATCTATATATATTATTAAAAGTATTTAAAATAACTTTTAACCACGTTTTTTTATAAAACGCACGCGCGATGCACGGTTTCCATCCTAGTCTACTCTAAAATGCTATACAAGCATTTATCTCCCTCAAACCCAAAGGCTACCCACGTAGGTTACAAGTTTTCTCTCTTCCATTATGATTTTATCTTTCTTTTTCCAACTGTTCACATTCATTAAGCCTCGCTCATTCATTAATCCTCTACCATTCCTCTTCTAATCGTTCATCAAAGGAACCCAAAAGCCTCAAACCAATTCAGAGCAGCATAGATTGCTTCGAATATAACCATTTTATTTATTTTATTTCCAGAGAAGCCAAACAAAGGAACCCCAAATTGTACAAACCGTGTCACACAGATTGTAACAATTTCTTTTCTTTTCTTTTTTAATTTTCTCTTTAGCTTAAAGATTTGCACACATATTAAGGGTTAACATGTACAATACCTTACTCTGATTTGGGGGGAAGACCGGTGATTGTGCAATTGTGAGAAGTTTATATATATATAAATGATAATTACAAGTCATAAAGAATTGGGGGCGAAGATTCCAAAATAAAGTGCTTAGAGTACATGTAATTTTGAGATGTAATTTTCTGAATTGTTTTCCTTATACCCGAGTAGTTTGTTTTTTAGCTGTATACCCTTATTGAAAAATTCCATTTATCTTGAGGGCTCGAATCGTGTATTATAACTATATATTTTCCATTGTTGAAAGTGTTTGTTTTATTTTTATTGCGGTATTTGTGTTAGAATTAGAACTTGAAAAAAATCATGTTTTATAGCTTGGGGTTTTCGCAATGGTGTTATGGAATTGATTTGAAATTTAAAAAAAATAGGAGTTTGGTGTCTCACTTTAATAATATATTTTCATAACCCAATTGTGTCACCTATTTGTGTTGAGATTAACCTATTTTTAAAAATTCCTAAGATGACATACATAGGTTGTAGTAATATTTGGGTTCTAGCAAAAGATTAATTATGAATATTTTTCCAATTGTTCATAGCATGAGGAAAATATATCCTACAACAAAGAGAACAATCCACGTTTATTATACAAAGTTTGCAATACGCATTTTTTTTTGTAAGAGGTTGTGTTTGGAAATATTACGCTTTTTCAATTTTTTTTGTGAAGATTTACTTTCATTGTTTTTTTTTCATTTCTTTTTCTCAAGATGAAACACATCAATGTTTTGCATTTTCAATTTAATAAAGATCTATTTTTTAAAAGTATTTGTATTGTTGTGGCAGTGAAATTCGTTGCTCATACCACGCTTTTTAACTGAGAAAAGCCAAGATTAGCATAAGATTGATCACATCCTCTTCATACTGTTGAATGAATAATTGACCATTTGAGTCCCGCGCATCGCGCGGGTTTTTAACTAGTATATCTATATTCTATATAATACTTCTAAAACGATAGACAAGAGAGGTTGATGAGTTGGAAGTTTCCATTAATTCTAATGTAGTTCATGTGATGTACTTTCATTAACCTTTCAAATTCTCCTATACCTCTAAGTCGTCCTCTAAACTTCTCATTTCTCTCTTCTCTTCCACCTTCTACATTTCCAAGGCTATTAAATTTTCAAGAATCCCAACCGTCACTATATCCCCTCATTATCCAATGCTCTAACTCTCTCTCTTAAAACATTTATATATGCTCCTCATCCAAATTACGTGCGTTTGGTGAAACAGCATCGAGGACGTTTTTAAACATGGTTGCATCGATGTCACAACATTCAGCCTCGATCGGTGCGCTAGTCACCATGACCCAAAAGAGGAGCTAGAGTTTTGTTAGGGTTTCATATGATTTTGGGTGTTAGGTTATAAGTTTTCTCTCTTCCATTATGACTTTATCTTTCCTCTTCCAACTATTCACCTTCATTAAGCCCCACTCATTCATTAAGCCTATACCTTTCCTCTTCTCCTTGTTCATCAAAGGAACCCAAAAGCCTCAAACCAATTCAGGGAAGCATAGATTGTTTCGACTATCACCATTTTTTTTAGAGAAGCCAAACAAGGGAACCCCAAATTGTACAAACGGTGTCTCACAGATTGCAACAATTTCTTTTCTTTTATTTTTTATTTTTCTCTTTAGCTTAAAGATTTGCACACATATTAAGGGTTAACATGTACAATAACTTACGCAAATTTGGGGGGAAGATAGGTGTTTGTGAAATGGTGAGAAGTTTATATTTATATCAATGACAATTACAAGTCATAAATATTTGGGGGCGAAGATTCCAAAATAAAGTGCCTGGAGTAAATGTAATTTTAAGATGTAATTTTCTGAATTGTTTTCCTTATACCTGAGTAGTTTGTTTTTTAGCTGTATTCACTTATTGAAAATGACATTTATCTTGAGGGCTTGAATCATGTTTTATAACTATATATTTTCCATTGTTGAAAGTGTTTGTATTATTTTTATTGAGGTATTTGTCGTAGAATTAGAACTTGAAAAAAAATCATGTTTTATAGCTTGGGGTTTACACAATGGTGTTATGGAATTGATTATAAATTCTAAAAAATAGGAAATTAGTGTCTAACTTTAATAATATATTTTTATAACCCAATTTCTCCGCTTGTTTGTGTTGAGATTAACCTATTTTTAAAAATTCCTAAGATGGCATAAATAGGTTGTAGTAATATTTGGGTTTTAGCAAAAGATTAATTATGAATATTTTTCCAAAATTTCATAGCATGAGGAAAAGATTTTCTACTAAAAAGAGAACGATCCACGTTTATTATATAAAGTTTGCTGAACGCAATTTTTTTTTGGTAAGGGGTTGTGTTTGGAAATATTACGCCTTTTCAGTTTTTTTGTGAAGATTTACTTTCATTATTTTTTTTTCATTTCTTTTTCTCAAGATTAAACACATCAATGTTTTGGATTTTCAATTTAATAGAGATCTATTTTTTAACAGTAATGGTATTGTTTTGGCAGTGAAATTCATTGCTCATACAACATTTTTTAAATGAGAAAATCTAAGATTAGCATAAGATTGCTCACATCCTCTTCATACTGCTGGATGACGAATTGAGCATTTGAGTCCCGCGCGTCACGTGGGTTTTCAACTAGTATATCTATATAATACTTCTAAAATGATAGATAAGAGAGGCTAACGAGTTAGATGTTTCCATTAATTCTAATGTAGTTCACGTGATGTACTTTCATTAACCTTTCAAATTCTCATGTACCTCTAAGTCTTCCTCTAAACTTTTCATTTCTCTCTTCTCTTCCACCTTCTATATTTCTAATGCTATTAAATTTTCAGGAATACCAACCGTAACTATATCCCGTCCTCATCCACTACTCTGCCTCTCTCTCTTTAAACGACTATCCATTTTCTTTATCCATAGCCATTGCTCTGTCTCTCTGTCTCTCTCTTTAACCAACTATATCTGCTCCTCTTCCAAATTACGTGCATTTGGTGAAACATCATCTAGGACATTTTTAATCATGGTTCCATTGATGTCACAACATTCGGCCTTGATGGGTGCGCCGACCGCTATGACCTAAAAGAGGCATTAGAGTTTTGTTTGGATTTCATCATATTTTGGGTGTTAGAGAGAGGGAGGATCTCATCGGGGCTGTTGCCGACTATGCCGTGTAATACCCCATATTATTAATGATTTTTAATTATGGTATTAATTAAGTTAAAAACGGAAAATTTATTTATAAATAATTCGGACTAAATGATTAGGCATAAATTCTTCATATTTATCCCCTTAATTTCGGTATTTTTATGATCCCGTGCGGTGTAAATAGATTGGATTTGTCTCATATTTATGCTACTAACCCTTTTTGGCAAGTATTTCGTATTTTGTGTATCTCTTATGTGTTTTACAGGTATTTCATGCAAGAAAGATGGAAAAGAGAACTCAAAATAGTGAAAGAAACCAAGAATCGGGGTGTTGAAGGGCATTTTCATAATTTTTTAGCCTTAGTACGGAAGTGGGGCCAACTGGAAAGTTGAAGAGCTTTCAATTACAAGAACACTGGAAAAAATGGCACCCAAATCCGAGCTACGTTGAAGGATTTATGATCATTTGAAGTTGAGAAAAAATCCAAGGAAGAAAAGAAGAAAATTGGAAAATATTCTAAGTGTTGAAAGAGGCCCAAAACAAGCGAATTGACCCGAACCGGTGTACCCAGAACCCGAAACGGTTCGCCCATTAGTCACGCCCCAGATCCATTACAAAATTAGTCACGCCCCATATCCGTTACGAAATTAGTCACGCTTTATAAGTGTGACAACTTGGCAGATACGGGATTTTTATTTTGTGCTTATCTTTTAGCCAAAAGAGTTTTATGTTTTGGGGACTCTTCTAAACGACCCTTAGCCTATATATTTAGTCATTAGGACTCTTTTTATGAAGATTTCATTGATGTAAAATCTCCATAACAAGTAGGAACATCTAGGAGAAAGATTCACATATTTTGCACCATTAATTCAAGAGCTTTTCGAGTTTTTCTTCAATCTTTGATTTCTTCTTGCATGTTCTTGTTCTTCAATCCTGGTAACTTTTATTTTCGTCATTTTTATTATTATTCACCATGTTAGGCTAGGTTTTTAAAGGTTGGGATGCATGAACCCAACCTGATGTTGTAGTTGCTTGTGTATAAAATTAGTCCTCTGAATTTAGTGATTGATTACGACCGTATTGCGTAGTTACACAATAATTGTAGATCTTTATATCTCGTTTGCCTCTGGGTACTCGTGATGATTTAGAGTGCAATTCGAGTGCAACTATCGCGATACTGATTTACTCATCCTCAGATTAAGTATGACGCGGGCTTGAACCTCGTATACGTAATGCTTGGGAGTACTAAATTCCGATAACAACGATTAGCGTATTTACACGGACGCTCGGTTTCCGACTCAATCAAAATGGCGCCGTTGCCGGGGATTGTTTTGTTATAGATTATAATTGATTTACTATTTCGCAAGATATTTTTTCTTTTTCTTTTTTTTTTGGGGTTGCACAATTGAGCGCCAAGAAACGTTGAATCCTTAGCCGCACACCTCTTTACGTGGATTGTCCGTTTACAAACCATTCGGTAGTCATGTCTTTTTATAGTGAGTTCGATAATTATATTGGTTCATATGGGAATCGTTTTCAAACTTTTTATTCTCAAGAATTCGAAGGGCCTCGACTTATTCCCATTGGTGAGGGTCTTCGAATTATTCAGAAAGAAAGGCTTGAAAACTTACGTTTGTATGGGAGTAGTTCTCTAGCTTTTTGTGTGCCAGAACCCGCGCCTCGACCTACTACCGTTGGTGAGGCTATTCGAAATCTTGAGAATGAAAAGCTTGAAAACAAATATCGAGAAGAAAATCATTTTTGGGAGCACGAGTTGAATGCACTATTTGAATCCAATGATGATTTTTCTTCCGATATTTTTAAAGACAAGGAATGTTTTCAACCAAATGAGGAATCCGAGGTGCTAGAGCCAAGGAAGCCTACTTTGGAAGAAACCTTCCATATTTACATGCAAACGGTAAACAGGATCCTTGGTGATGATTGGGAAATTGAAACACTTTGCAAGGAGACTAGTTCTTCTTTGGAAAACAAAGAGGAGGTTGAGACTTATGTGTCACCTCAAAATTTTGAAGAACATCTCATTGAAAGTGAGTCTTGCTCTCTTGAAATTCAATCTCCAAGTGATGATGAATCACTTGAGATTGAGTTTATGTCATCACCATTTTCGTTCACCGTTATTGAACCATTAGAAGTACCGCTAGATTCCTATCAGTCGGTTGAAAATTCTGAAACGTTTACACCTTTTACCAACAAAAACACTTTGCTAGAATTATTTTCTAATATGGACACTTCCTTTTTGTGTGCCCCTCTCCCCATACTGCTTGAAAAATATTTGGGAGGTGATTCTATTTTTCTTGGATCTCAATTGTACTTGTCCCACCTAGCATCCAAACCACCCATCATCCCGTTAAAATTTTTAATTGGTGATGGTTCATTTTTCCCATCTCACACATGCCTTCCGTTGTTCAAACGAAATTCTTATTTTTCAGGAGGCATGCTTTCTATTGAGGGTACACCATTAATCCCTCAAAGTCAAATTGTATTTTGGGTGGACCCTCAAATTTTTCGACTTCTAGTGTATAATTTATTAGAATTTGGAAATCGTAGGTTGTACAATAGTTAGCTTTTTTTTTAATTTTTTTTTTAGTATAGAGTTTTTGTTATTATTGTTGCTATGCTTGGTTCTAACATGTTTTGTAGATTCAATGGACTCGCATTCATCGGGGATCGCTCCAATTGGGTAATATCTTTTTTTTCCTCTCTTTATATTGTGTTCTTGATTCGCATTGAGGACAATGCAACATTTAAGTTAGGGGGTGTGGGATATTCTTCCCATTTATTGTTTAGTTTCATTGATTTGATCACGTGTTCGTTCCAAGTATGTTTTTTTTTAGGAAAAAAAAAAAAAAATCATAAAATTTTGAAAAATTCAAAAATATTTTTGTTCAAAATAAATAAAAATTGGAATTCAAAATTTTCAAAAATATCATTAAAAGTCGAATTGGAGTCTCAAATTGTAAACATCCAACAGACACAAAGCCAAAATTGACCAAAGATGGAAATTGAGCGAAAATTGACGACTTAACGAATAAATGTGGAGATTAACAAACCCGGTGAGATTCGAGCCTATCACGTTTTGCGAGTTTTTAAATCAATCCGAGTTAACTGTTAACTCAAAGTTCTTTTTAGCGCCTAATAAGTTGTCAAGGATCTCAATCCTTTCATTTGGATCGGTTTTGAAAAATGTGTGCAATATTGCCTTGAAAAACGTGCCAAATTAGTCTCTAAACTTAAATTCATCTCGAAACGCATATGGTAACGCAATTGGCATTTTGGACAATGAAGTAGGCCATCGTTTGTCACCCCAAAATTATTGGCCAGAAAAAGTAGCGAAAAATTACCCTTTGCAACCCAAATTGAGCCGAATAATTTTCCCTTTCGTTTGACAACCCGAAAAACCCCAAAATAGCAGGAATTGTGAAAAATAAAAAAATTCAGCAATTAAGTCCGAAAAGTGCAATAATAAGGGGCAAGAAGAAAAAATAGAAGAATGCTCAACAAAAATAGCAAGAAAAGAAAAGAAGTAAAAAAAAAGGGAAAAAAAATGAGCAGTTGCCCGGAAAAAAAGCACAAATGGACATCATAAATAACTTTTCCAATTCCGAATTTCCCGACCATTTCCATGTTACCCAATATACCTTAAACCCGAAAAAAGTCCTAACCGAGTCCAAATTACGAAATTGATTACCGCGTGGAGAGCTAAGACACCAAAAGATAATATAAGAGATTAAATGTGCGAAAAAGAGGCAATGTTCCCGTTTTTAAAACCGTAATCCATTGATGAGATCCTATCACTATGAAATTTCCGTCTTTCTATTGTATGCGTGAATTTGCGTCCATTACATTTACTCTTTATATCACGCATACCGAGAGAATAGCCACATTCCGAGTGATTCGTTTGAGAGAGCATTCTGTGAGAACTTGAAATCAAAACGAACTTTCGAATAAGTAACGTAATGATCAATCAGTGGAAATTGGCGGTTATATTTCCGGCTTCGCACACACATACACTACGGTTTGAGACTCGTAAATATGACTTGATGATGACAATTTTCTGGAAAAGTTTGAATTGCACAATTTTTGCATATTTTGAATTTTCTTTGAGTCGAATTTTGTGGGTATATTCTCTGCAAACCCTCACGAGACACCACTCGTCCTACTAGGGTAACCTAGAGGTTTAAAGGCTTGTTGCATGCGCTAAATGCAATCGCTTGCCCGCGAAAGAGGTGCTCTATCCCAATAAAGTTTTTGAAGGGTCCTTAACTCATACTCTCGTTCTTTTACATTGCTCGGGACGTGCAAAGTTCTAAGTTAGGGGGGTTTGATTAGGCATAAATTCTTCATATTTATCCCCTTAATTTCGGTATTTTTATGATCCCGTGCGGTGTAAATAGATTGAATTTGTCTCATATTTATGCTACTAACCCTTTTTGGCAAGTATTTCATATTTTGTGTATCTCTTATGTGTTTTACAGGTATTTCATGCAAGAAAGATGGAAAAGAGAACTCAAAATAGTGAAAGAAACCAAGAATCGGGGTGTTGAAGGGACTTTTCGTAATTTTTCAGCCTTAGTACGGAAGTGGGGCCAACTGGAAAGTTGAAGATATTTCAATTACAAGAACACTGGAAAAAACGTCACCTCAATCCGAGCTACGGTGAAAGAGTTATGATCCCTTGAAGTTGCGGAAAAATCATAGAAGAAAGGCTAGGAAGGCAAGTTCAAGGGAATTTTCGTAATTCTGAAGCCCGATCCCGGGGGTGGAGTCAACTGGAAAGTTGAAGAGTTCAGAACAATGAGAACACTGGAAGAAACGGCACCCAAATCCGAGCTACGTTGAAGGAGTTCTGATCATTTGAAGTTGAGAAAAAATCCAAGGAAGAAAAGAAGAAAATTGGAAAATATTCTAAGTGTTGAAAGAGGCCCAAAACCAGCGAATTGACCCGAACCGGTGTACCCAGAACCCAAACCGGTTCGCCCATTAGTCACGCCCCAGATCCGTTACAAAATTAGTCACGCCCCAGATCCGTTACGAAATTAGTCACGCTTTCTAAGTGTGACAACTTGACAGATACGGGATTTTTATTTTGTGCTTATCTTTTAGCCAAAAGAGTTTTATGTTTTGGGGACTCTTCTAAACGACCCTTAGCCTATATATTTAGTCATTAGGACTCTTTTTATGAAGATTTCATTGATGTAAAAGCTCCATAACAAGTAGGAACATCTAGGAGAAAGATTCACATATTTTGCACCATTAATTCAAGAGCTTTTCGAGTTTTTCTTCAATCTTTGATTTCTTCTTGCATGTTCTTGTTCTTCAATCCTGGTAACTTTTATTTTCAGCATTTTTATTATTATTCACCATGTTAGGCTAGGTTTTTAAAGGTTGGGATGTATGAACCCAACCTGATGTTGTAGTGGCTTGTGTATAAAATTAGTCCTCTGAATTTAGTGATTGATTACGATCGTATTGCGTAGTTACACAATAATTGTAGATCTTTATATCTCGTTTGCCTCTGGGTACTCGTGATGATTTAGAGTGCAATTCGAGTGCAACTATCGCGATACTGATTTACTCATCCTCAGATTAAGTATGACGTGGGCTTGAACCTCGTATACGTAATGCTTGGGAGTACTAAATTCCGGGTCAAATTAATCAGTTAAATTTACGATTAGTTTTATACCATCAATACTCTAGGGTTGGGGGATTGTGTCTCTACCTTAATTTTTTCAATTAGTTTTAGTTAACTTCTTTATTTTTCCGTTTTTCCTTTCTCACTCAATCATCATCTTTTACACTTTATTTTTTGAAGTAATAAATCAATTAAAATCTATCAAACATTCCCTATGGATTCGATACCCAGACTCGCCACTATACTCCACAAGAGTGTAGTTAAAGTTTAGGTTTTTGTATTGTGGTTGGAAGCCGATAACAACGATTAGCGTATTTACACGGACGCTCGGTTTCCGACTCAATCACTAAATTAAATAATTACTAGCGCGATGAGAGTTAGTATTTATTGATGATTACTAGAGCAATGAGTAAAGTAATATGTAATGATAAATTAATTGTCGCGAGTGAAGAATACGACAGTTATGGAAATTAAGTCGGGACGTGCGTGTCAGTCTTGTCGCAATGCAAGTTAATGAAATAAAAAGTAATTTATTTTTAAGTCACCCGTATGGTCGTTTCGAGTGAGGCAAAGTGTTCCTAAGGGTTGGGATAGTCGGAAAAGTCTACCTGGGGGTTTAGTTTGGGTCTCGGGGCACTTTTAGGCCAAACCGGCATCCCGGGTGGGTATTTTAGACATTTTTATTTTTAAGGAAAATAAACCCACGAAATTTAAAGGTCTTTATCAGCTTTGAAGCTTAGTCTCCTAGTGTTAGAATTTACCATTCTACAGAGGAGACTTAGTAGGAAGAGGAGAGGTGTTCTTAGGAGTTCCCAAGGGGAAAAACACCAGTTTTCACCATCGTCACCACCATCGCATAAATCGGATAAAAATGATTGTAACCATACCCTTCGCCATCAATGGTTCAGACCTTCAAACACCAGGAAAATATTATTGTGCAGAAATTTACGGTAGATATATGATCCATGTTAGATTAGGATAACATTTTTACGAAAATCTCATATTTTGGAAAAATTTAGATAGTGTAAATCATAATTCTTGGGTGAATATTTAAATGGAGTAGGATCATTTATGCATATAGAATCAAACACATGGAATTATAATCAAATTGGTTGAAGAACTATGAAAATTTCATGTTTAATTGAAGCTGAAGTCAAAACTAGGGTTCTTGAGACTAAAGATGGAAATTGGGTGAATTTATGCATGTTGATGCAGTTTAAACGAATTGGATACGTTAGGAATTGTTCATACATGTTAGTATAGGTTCTGAATTTCATGTATATGAATTTGGAGATGTTTAAATATGAATTTTTGGTTAAAAATCTCGAAACCAGCAACTATTAAGAAATCTGGGCAAATAACTGGTCGATCGATCAATCGACTCAAGAATGTCGATCGATCAACCCATTTCATCGGTCGATCGACTCCCCTGAAAAATGTGGCTTGTTTCTTTTTTAATATTTGATTAAATCCCAACTTTTAGAAATCTTTAGTGATGATTAATGGAACATATTGGCACTTAGGGAAGGTTAGTAGAATAAACCTAAGACCCATAAAATGTCATTTATGCATGGGATTGAATGGATATATTACGAGTGTTAATCGAATGAGTTACAGTTGAAAATTTTGTAAATTGGGGTTTAAAACGGATAAACGATAACTTAAGATTAATACCAGTAGTGGGGGTATATGTTAGTTACTGAAATAACCCAAGGAAAAGAAGGAAACTTAGTAACCTTTTGGGATAAGGTACTTGTAGTTATGCGACGTAAGTTATCGCATTAAATAAAAATTAAGTAGGATATTCGAGATATAAATATACTATGTATGATACTTGTAAAATGGGACGTGCGGGTGCCTATATGAGATTTATATATACTTAGGTTATGTTATTTACCTATATTATGGATTATTATGTGTACAACATCATATCGCGCTACTTGCTATCACGAAGATTTCCGCTCCAGGACAGTCCTATTCTTATGATCCCATCAGGAGAATATATACTTGTACTTTAGAACCTTAGAACCTTGGTACAGCCTATCTGTGAGTGATAGTGAAGACGATTGTATGGGTGAGTGGGTACGTGCATCTCCCTTATGACTTAGAACTAGGATTTTCCTCCATTATTTGTGAATTGTTTTTATACGATTCTTGAGCAATTATGAACCTATTGTCCTCCATATAGTATGTGATATACTAGGAGTTGATAGCACAGTATGCATGCACCATAGCTTAGTCTCGGGGTGACTTATAAGTATATATATATTATGACAGTGAAGTCTATATATGTACCTTTGATTATTCTACTGTGTTGCTTAGTAGATGAGAAAGAGTATGATATATAAAATATCTTATAATTGTGTTAACTTATAGAAGTAAAGAAATACTTGAATCGATTAATAAATATTAGAAATGAAAGAAAGTATTACTCGAGTAATACAAGTGGACACATTGACTTAGGCAATATGGTGAGAGACTTTATTCAAACTAGTTAGGTGGGACATTATAATTAGGATGGGTTAAGAGTATACATTAGGCGTAAACAATAGATGAGAGTTGAGGACTACAAGTGAGAGAACGTGACTAATATGTATACAATATCTGGTATTCATACAATTTAAATACTTGTTGTTTTAAAAATATTTTCAACTCCGGCTCTAACTCATTTTCTGTTAAATCTATTTTGTTTTTTGTAAAAATCTTTTTAGTGCCCAGCCACAGGGACACCAAGCATAGGAGTTCCATTCAGTTGACGCGATATAGCTGCTGTGGAAGTTACAGGACCTTGGTACTAGACGCCTTCACATTCGTACTTGATTCATTCAGAGACATCCATTTCAGTCAGGGCATGCTACCCGTTCTTACCTAGAGATAGTAGTTTATAGACAATCATTTACATTTCAGTAGTTGGATTTAGTTCATTTTAGATTATATTATTTGGTATTTTGACTGGAAGTGTTTACTACAGACTCAGTTTATTTCTTTATGTCGTTGTAAGTCCTATAAGATGTTATTGGATGGTGAATGTTTAATTAATCATTTAATTGCTTTTATGTTTTAATAAAAAGAAAAAAATTGACATCTGATTTTTTAAATACTAGGTGGTTAGTAATTTAAAAAAATATTTTCGACAGTGATGCTAAGATTGATCTAACTGGATATTCTTTTTAAATTTAATAAAGAACTGATCACCAGGTATTTAATTGGGCGAGGTGTCACATGCCAGTGATACCGATGACTAGGGCTACGCTTTGGTACTTTTTTTGGTGCTTCATCTTCTTCGAATTTTTCCTACGGACTAGAATAAAAAATATGAATTTTTCTTACGGACTAGAATAAAAAATACGAATTTGAACACGAGGACAAGCTATAAGTCATCAACAAATGTATTCTCTACTTGAAGGTCCCTGGGAGGTATAATGTTTGTTTTATTTTCAATTTTTCTTTCTCAGTTTTTTTCCATTACGTTAGTGTTAGTACTTCCGAGTACTCATGTGAGATATTTCCCAGGTGTATCTATTGTGTTTTTTAATTTTAGATGTTTTGAGTTACTATGACTAGAATGTTATGTTAAAAAAATTAATGGGAGATGAAATTGATAAAAATTGACCAAGGGTCTCCTCAACTAACTCCATTTGATTGACAAACGTGTTGATATAATGTAGATATTTTGAAGCATTTTTTGTTATTGGCTTATAATGTTATTTAAATTAGGTATGGGTTTTGAATGTTTATTTGAATATATCAATATTATGCGTGGTGCTATTTTTTTATTCGAGATATATGTTGGCTCTCAAATTTCATAATTGTAATAGAATTCTGATTACCATTACGGAGATTGAAAAGCCTTCATATATGTTATTTCTTATCATCTCTCTTTCTATATTTTCTTAACACTACTTCCACCTCTCTTCCTAATTTTTTGTCATTTCCTCATCATATTCATTTTGGTAAGCGAGGACCATGGTATATGTATTTTTAACTTATTTTTTCCACAAAAATAAAGTTAAGAACATCGGATCTCGATAGTATTATTGCATGTGAAGAGAATTTCAAATTACATTATCCGTTGCTATTTATGTATATGTATTTTAACCTACAATAGACTATTGTTGTTAATGGTTGTCGTGATATGGTTCGGGAACTAGTTGTACTTTATATGTGGGGTGTCCAAAGATTTACTTCTCTTTGTAGTTGTATTTAAATCCTAATAGGATACAGGTCTAATCGGGGGACTCATGTGTCAATATTTTAAACTTTTATTTTTAGGTTAATGTGATGTGGATAGAGGTATATTGGGTATTTTGGTTCGGATTCTAAAGAGATCATTCTCAGAGTTTTTTTATAAATAATTAATAATAATGAAAATTGTTGGTATATATATTATTCTTTTGATTTGATTGTTGCTTCTTATCAAATTAATGTGTTGCAATCACTTGATTTAAACGTCTATTGTATTTTGAAATCTGGAACTTGCCATAGAGAATAGGCTATACAGTCTCAAACTTGCGATAGTGAATAGGCTATCAAAAATCTACAAACAATCAAAAGTAATTATTTTAGTTAAAAAAATATTTATTAATTTATGGTCATAATTGTTTGTAGATACTTTTATTACAAATTTCAAATAAAATAAAATATCTTTTTGTATAATATTTTTCCCTTTTTGGGATTATTTCAAAACTTATTGTATATTGGTCAATTATGTTAACCTTTTAACCAAGTTGATTTTTTGTTTTCATTTAATATTCTTTCACCATGTGTTTTATATTTGCAATTTACTTATCGCCAACAAATATTCTTCTAATGCCAAAGTATGTATTTGTACTTGGTTTTGAATTTGATGAGTTTTAATTTTTTTTTTGTCGCATTTCAATAAATTTAATAATACGCACGTGCATCGCGTGGGTTACATACTAGTACTTAAATAATATGTCAAACAGATCTATAGATTTATGAACTAATGAAATGAATATTTTTAGCACTAATATTCTAGTGCACTATAGACTCATTGAATAAATAATTAGTACTTAACTTATTAGCTAAAGTTAAATGCTGAAGAGTTTATAATTCATACTTAAATACTATACGTCCAAGTTTGAAGGATTTAAAAAAAAGGTTCTGTAAGTATTTAAGATTGAAGGATTCAAAGTTGTATCATTTTAGTATGAATAAACTTTTAACTTATTGAAACAAAAAACAATAGGCCAAGAAAATGTTAGAGAAAATATTCACATTACCTACTATACAATTTCATACACAGGACCCCATATATTTGATAAAAATTGAGAAATATAGATCAATACGTATAAAAAATCCAAGCCAAAAGTGACGAATAAAAAAAAATTCTCAATTTTTCATTTTGTCAAACTTTTGGCCTATAAGAGAAACTTAAAAATTTTTGGTCTATGTTTATGTTGTTCTTATAGTAGATGACACTTCAACATTGTAGAACCGAGTTATAAACAACAACTTGGAAGAAATAATCATATATATGTGACAACCCGCCTACTAAAATAATAGGTGGCTGGTCCAATACTCTAATAATTAAAGGAATCATAGATGGTCCATCCTCAGCATCACTGTCGGTTAAAATAATAGTACGAGATAACCACCAATATATGTGACAACCCGCCTACTAAAATAATAGGTGGCTGGTCCAATACTCTAATAATTAAAGGAATCATAGATGGTCCATCCTCAGCATCACTGTCGGTTAAAATAATAGTACGAGATAACCACCAATCATTTTAGAAAACGGACTGCCAAATTTAAAAATTTAGTAAGTAAAAGAAAACATTCAGACAATCCCATTTACAAAAACGGTGGATATAAAAAATCAACGGATAAAGAAGGACAATATAATAAATAATAACCGAATAAGCTGTCGATGAACAAACCAATACAAATAGTTACACCGAGTACTACATTTCAATATTTACAATAAAATAAATGAGTGCAACACTTGGGCAACACGCCTGAATAAATAAACTGAGCATAACTAGAGTACAATGGAAAGAAGCGACTATGACAAATAACCAATAACATCCGCAATATGCTATAGCTCCATGACAACCGGAATGGAAATGTAAGCACGGGTGTCCATGCGATAGAGCACCTGTAACGGCAAGAAATATATGCAGAGACAAAGAAATATATACGGGTCAGGGCCTGGTTGGATATGATTCCCATGTGACTAAAATGCGTGACAGTTAAGTGCGTAATTCTCTCGCAATTAACAATAATATTCCTCACCTCTCAGTCTAAAAGCAACCTAGCGGAATATTCATGGGATGATCTAGTTAACCCAAGTACTAAAGGCTAACTTTTCCCCAGTCTCAACACTATGCCCTATTCGTGCGTGGGGTGTCTCGGAAAGAGAAATCCAAACAAGGAACCCCCCCCCCCCGATACACTACTACTTAGGTAAGGTTGATCGTTGAGATCCGTTAGACCCTCAGCACGAAGTCAATATATATATATATATATATATATATATATATATATATATGCGTGTGTGTGTGTGTATGCATATGATCTATAGCTACTCAAGAAAACTTAATTAATTCCATTACCATCTAAAAGCATAATTCCTAATTCTTCTTTTAGGAATAATTATAAATGGTACAACATTTTATCAAATGTTTACCAAGTCAATTACTTTTCAAAACGTTATTTACCGATTTTATTTCCTTTCTTCCATCCAGGAAGAATACATAAATTAAAGCAAGTTTTATTATCATAAAAAGTGCTTTATCCTTTTTCATAAAATCCCATTTCCCTTCTTCCATCCAGGAAGTGTAACCAAAAGTCATTTTTATTATCATAAAAATATTTTTGTATACCATATTCTTCCATTTCCCTTCTTCCATCCGGGAAATTTTATCCGAAGTCAAACCATATATCCCATTTCCCTTCTTCCATACGGGAAATGTAAATAAAGCCTTTATATTATCATAAAATGCTTTATTGAAATCTAAGACTGCCCCTCCGGGTTTCCCCACTGGACGCGCCCCTAAATGGTTATCATCTTCCAGGGCCTATCAAACAAGACAACCTGGGAACCTAACAATGTCGGGAAGCGGCCATATGTCTACGGGAAAGTCAAGACCACACCCAGAATCTCCTAACCAGCGCAGTATAATAAATGCCCATATGGCCTAGGGACTATATCCACCCTGCATTCATTAGCCAGGGGGCTTCACCACACGAGCACAACTTCCCTTATGATAGCGATTTAGGGAGTTGTGTAATCATAAATTCACATTTATGAAAAACATTACTTTTTCCTTTTGAAAATGTCATATTTTTACATTCTCAAAATCCTTTTGTACTTATTCATTTAGTACCATGTTTTATAATAATAAATTCTTATTCTTAGAGTCATATTTTATTAGTGCCCTAAGACCCAAAGGGCCATTGACATCAACTAGTCTCCAAAAGTTTATACAAATTCATAAACCATCAAAGTGAGTCTCCCTCAAGGAGTATCTCCTAAAAGTCCCCACATTAACATTTTATCTCCAATTTATTCTTAGGTTAACCTCCTATATGGTTCGGACATTAACCCACACAAACTAGCCCTAGGGTAACCCAATCATCCCGTTTTATCCTAGGATGTTAGTCTACCCAAGACAACCCTCTAGGACTCCCCATTACTTCCCAAAAGAATGTTCCTAGGCTCCTATCTTAAAATATAGAAGCTAGAGGAAACTAAGGAAAATAAAAGTGAAAAATAGGGTTCCGGTCGACCGGTCAGGGGACCGCGGTCGACCGCCCCATAAAGATTTTGCCTACCAAAGAAAGCTAGAAGCTCGTTTTGGCATGACCGGTCGACCGGTCCTGGGACCGCGGTCGACCGCGCCTATCAGGTCCTCGAAAATTCCTTTTTCTTCAAGGCCAAATCCGAAACCTACACCCTTTATTCTTACAATTTCTTTACTCTAATCACCCCACAACCTAACCCCTACAATTATTCACCAAAATAAACCCTTGTGATCACTTAAGAACAACAACAACAAGACCCAAGGTTAAAACATCAAAATCTTACAAAACCTAGCATTTTCTCCAAATTTTCCATTTACTTAACAATCACACAATTTATTCACATAAAGTCATATACTAGCAAGTAAGAAACTTGACTCGAGATTGTAGTCTCTGATCCTCCTCCGGTAGCAACGAATTCCGGCTCAAATCTCCCATTTTTCTCTCTTTCTCTCCATTTCTCCCAACTCTCTCTTCTCTCTCTCTCTCTCTCTCTCTCTCTCTCTCTCTCTTGGTTTCTAACTCAAATGAGAAAATAAGAGTGGTGGGGGACTTTTACGGTTAATAAAACACAATTCCCCACTTTTAATTGCTAATTCACCACTAAAATGACCCGTATCTGCATAATTGAGTCATAACACCCCAAAAGTGCCCAAAACTCCAAAAATACAATAGGGCACTTATTTCGACTATCTCGACTATTCTAAAAACAACCATACCCCCTATTTTGGCATTCGGGATCCGTAAACAAATTTTGTGTTCTAAATTTCATTTTTATTTTATTAATTTTGTTTTTCACCCAACTTTAAATATAGGTCATAACTGTCGTTTTACATATAACGACACAATATATCACAATATAATGCTATTTACCTTCTCATAACGGTAAATAGACAAAACATAGTAAATATTATCCCTTAATATCGCGGGAAATAATATTTACTCTGACATCTCCTATTTTATATAATTAGCCCATTAGGCAAAATAATATAAAATAGTCGCTCAAAAACCTGGGTTGTTACATACTCCCCCCCTTAGAGGGGAATTTTTCCCTCAAAATTCAGGCACAACGTATAACCATATAAAAGTATACTATACTAAACTACCGTTCCATCATTCTTAGTAAACCCCTCAGCAAATGTGGCATCCTCGTAGGAGACGAACTAAGGTCCTTATTATACGATCTCAGTCTACCTTCCTCGTGCTCTACCATAGCACCAAATCGTTCCTCATAAACTATCGATCCTACCGTTCCACTATGGAAGGAGATACCTACACCTCTCGGCACACTTTTCCTTTCTTCCCGAAATGTTTCGCCCTAGCTAGGGAATAACTATACTGACTTACAATCGCTCACTCCGACTTTACTTTCTTCTATTCGCATTGGCATAGCCCTTAAAAGTATGCGGCTCAATGATCCCAATCCTTAAATAAATATTCTCGGACCACTCTAAGCCCAAGGAATACATTTTCCACTTGTTCCATTCAACGAGTACGCGAACTACACAGCCGACTACACTAGGCCACACACAAGGCACTATAGTTATAGGAAACGATCCGAATTGTTGTACGGAAATTCGATCCATAAAAGATACTACTCTCACCCTTACCCATTCCATCACTAGTCTCTTCTCAATAGTAGGAGAATTGGTCCATCCTGGACATGAACGCTCTTACTACAGCGTTCCCTCAGTGAAGTTCGTTCCGCTTGGTACTCCATGCCTTCACTAATCTCTCCGACGGGTTCTTTACTCGACACATCTACTACCCCATTTGCATCCACTTAGCGAAAAGGAGTATCCAATTGATAATACTTTACAAAATCCAACTTGTTTCTCGTAAGAAGACCCAAATTCCTGCCTAAGGAAGTAGTGCCTCTATTCCTTTAAGACGAATATTACCACTACGAACTCTATATCAAGCGGGGAATAATACTTTTCACAGAGTTTAAGTCTGTGAGACGCATAGACGTGGGTCCATGTTCCCGTATTAATACTTCCCGTTCGTGGAGAAGACTCGTTCATTAAAATCCATTCTTGATCTTAACAACATGAGTGCAGGAGTAAAAGTCAACTCATCCTTCACTCCTTCAAAACTTAGGTTACCGACGTAACACTTTATCTAGAAAAGGCCCCACCATCTATGAACTATCGTTCTAAAACACTCAAGATCCCACACTTCTTCGATCTAGGGACCTAATTCCCACATAGAGTTAACCCACAAACCTATTGTGGTCAACTCCCTACCACCTTCCTAAAACAATACTACATGCCTTAAGGGCCTCACATCCTAATATTCCTAAGGTCAATCTATTGATCCTAATCGAGTCGTATAAGTATTTTATCCTAATTATATCCCTAGTGTCCAAGACCTATCCCAACTTCTGACATTCTCTCAGTTTCGTGCATGGGACGTCTCACCGAGGCAAAATCCAAACAAGGAACCCTCCCGTTACACTACTACCTCGCATCGTCGGTCGTCGAGAATTAACGGTCGAAGACACATGATTGGAATTGACGGAATCCTAACTCATAACCGTACTAATGCGCTTCTACTCCTAAGTCCTACTATTTCAATTGACTGAAAATTTTAACTAACCTGGCATTTACTTTCTGTAACATGCCACAAAATGCGTCATTCCAATACACATACATGCATCTCTCATAGATGGCCTTCACATTAAGGCATAACCATAAGTCTCTATCCGACTTCATATCTTAGTCTTCCCCACATCGATCAGAGGAAAACTATCACAGTGCTCATATATCGCACATCAACTTAGCCCTCTAATCACTCACTTACGTGATTCTTGGCTAAACTTTCCAACCCATCACTTAACTATAAAAATAAAGAAAATAAAGAAATGAAAGAAAAATACATATAGCATCTCTCCACTCCCAACATCGTTAAGGTTCATGCGCGGAGTGTCTCGCAAAGCGAAATCCAAACAAGGAACCCCTCCGACACAATCCCCTTAACTTGTTGGTCATGGAGAAAGGCAATATCACACACAAACAAAGCAAGCAATTAATCAAAAAAAAAAAAAAACAAAGCAAAACAAATAAAAATGAAAACTATCTACATACCGTAAACCATCTCTATAAAGTCTCAACCTGTATCCATGAGAGATATTATAGAACAACTAGTCCTTCTCTAGAACTAGAAATAGGATAGCCTCGCGATATATTCCCTTACTATCGCGCCAACCAAACCAAGAATATCTCTACTCGTATATTACATATAATACAAGTAGCACATACCACCCCTATCATCACTCGCCCCATAACGAGTGAAATAAAATATAGAACTTCCCTATCAGGGAATCCATATAGATATACTACCACAAGCTCAAAATACACACCCGGATCTAGGGTAAATATATACTATTCCATCTTATCATAAGGAAATGCTCCACCCTCGTCTACGATGGAAATTCTCGCTAACATACTTGCCAATCTCCTTGGCCAATATTAATGGTTACTAGACATATATTCTAGTCTCACCCAAACCAATTTACCTCCATATCTAGCTACTCTAGAGATTCCTCGCGTAGTTCCCTTAACTCCTTTAGCAAAGAGAACATACTGCCAGCCTTCCTGGTCTTAGTTCAATGAGTCTTCCCTGGGTGGAGGTCCACCGATGGGGTCCCATGAACACTACTTCTCCAAAAGTGTTAGCAACACCTACTTGTGAGCCCATCATTTCCATTGAAAGGCTCTCTCTCTCTCTCTCTCTTCCTTGCATCAACCTTATTTCGGTGCACAGTTCCCTTAACCGTAACACCCTTTATTCACTGCCAGCCCCTAACCAAACCCTGCGTGAATACTTAAGACCCTACTTTCTCATCATCCTTGACATCCTAGAGAAACTCGTTGTTCAAAATATCTAAAGGGGTTTCTCTATGGGCAAAACCTCCCATTCCACCAAAATGAGGCGACTACCATGTCCTCCACTTCAATCTCACTCCAAGAGGTAAAAGATTTTCCTGCAATCTCACACCTGGGCACTTCCATACCCCACTCTAGGCTAAAACTCTCGGGCCTTATACTTCCACCGGACGAGGTTACACTTCCTCTATCCAACCGAACTTCAGCGTGTGGTCCTCGTCAAGGACCTCTCATCTTCAAATCAGCGTCGCTTGGAATCCCAAGCTTAGCACCACTCTCTACTTGCAGTGGTACTTGAAAACTATTTCTATTGCACCTAGTAGTCGCGGTAGTAATATTTGAATAATGCTACAAGGGAGCAACCTTCAAACGGTCCTTATCCCCGACTACAGCCTACAGTTCTTAGAAATCTCGCCTCGTGACGCCTTCACAACGGCCTTTCTTGACGCCCTTCATTTGACGACTTGTGAATCTCACACGAACGTGCAAGGGATTTTCGGGGTTCTCATATCATAGCAGAAGAACAAAATCTCACAAGAGAAATCAACGATCTTAATCCTAAGGCTCTATATCAAATAAAAAAAACGCAAAAGACGTAGAACGTCCGCACAGATTCCTAAGGACTCTAGAACCTAATGCTCTGATACCATCTGTGATAACCCGCCTACTAAAATAATAGGTGGCCGACCCAATACTCTAATAATTACAGGAATCATAGATGGTCCATCCTCAGCATCACTGTCGGTTAAAATAATAGTACGAGATAACCACCAATCATTTTAGAAAACGGACTGTCAAATTTAAAAATTTAGTAAGTAAAAGAAAACATTCAGACAATCCCATTTACAAAAACGGTGGATATAAAAAATCAACGGATAAAGAAGGACAATATAATAAATAATAACCGAATAATCTGTCAATGAACAAACTAATACAAATAGTTACACCGAGTACTACATTTCAATATTTACAATAAAATAAATGAGTGCAACACTTGGGCAACACGCCTGAATAAATAAACTGAGCATAACTAGAGTACAATGGAAAGAAGCGACTATGACAAATAACCAATAACATCCGCAATATGCTATAGCTCCATGACAACCGGAATGGAAATGTAAGCACGGGTGTCCATGCGGTAGAGCACCTGTAACGGCAAGAAATATATGCAGAGACAAAGAAATATAGACGGGTCAGGGCCTGGTTTGATATGATTCCCATGTGACTAAAATGCATGACAGTTAAGTGCGTAATTCTCTCGCAATTAACAATAATATTCCTCACCTCTCAGTCTAAAAGCAACCTAGCGGAATATTCATGGGATGATCTAGTTAACCCAAGTACTAAAGGCTAACTTTTCCCCAGTCTCAACACTATGCCCTATTCGTGCGTGGGGTGTCTCGCAAAGAGAAATCCAAACAAGGAACCCCCCACCCCCCGATACACTACTACTTAGGTAAGGTTGATCGTTGAGATCCGTTAGACCCTCAGCACGAAGTCAATATGTATATATATATATATATATATATATATATATATATATATATCTGTGTGTGTGTGTGTGTGTGTGTGTGTATGCATATGATCTATAGCTACTCAAGAAAACTTAATTAATTCCATTACCATCTAAAAGCATAATTCCTAATTCTTCTTTTAGGAATAATTATAAATGGTACAACATTTTATCAAATGTTTACCAAGTCAATTACTTTTCAAAACATTCTTTAACAATTTTATTTCCTTTCTTCCATCCAGGAAGAATACATAAATAAAAGCAAGTTTTATTATCATA
The DNA here is from genome assembly GCA_949130495.1 of Sambucus nigra. Classification (NCBI taxonomy): domain Eukaryota; kingdom Viridiplantae; phylum Streptophyta; class Magnoliopsida; order Dipsacales; family Adoxaceae; genus Sambucus; species Sambucus nigra. The sequence goes on from OX422224.1 coordinate 258,817,794, forward strand.
AAAAGTGCTTTATCCTTTTTCATAAAATTCCACTTCCCTTCTTCCATCGAGGAAGTGTAACCAAAAGTCATTTTTATTATCATAAAAATACTTTTGTATACCATATGCTTCCATTTCCCTTCTTCCATTCGGGAAATTTTATCCGAAGTCAAACCATATATCCCATTTCCCTTCTTCCATACGGGAAATGTAAATAAAGCCTTTATATTATCATAAAATGCTTTATTGAAATCTAAGACCGCCCCTCCGGGTTTCCCCACTGGACGCGCCCCTAAATGGTTATCATCTTCCAGGGCCTATCAAACAAGACAACCTGGGAACCTAACAATGTCGGGAAGCGGCCATATGTCTGCGAGAAAGTCAAGACCACACCCAGAATCTCCTAACCAACGCAGTATAATAAACGCCCATATGGCCTAGGGACTATATCCACCCTGCATTCATTAGCCAGGGGGCTTCACCACACGCGCGCAACTTCCCTTATGATAGCGATTTAGGGAGGTGTGTAATCATAAATTAAAATTTACGAAAAACATTACTTTTTCCTTTTAAAAATGTCATATTTTTACATTATCAAAATCCTTTTGTAGTTATTCATTTAGTACCATGTTTTATAATAATAAATTCTTATTCTTAGAGTCATATTTTATTAGTACCCTAAGACCCAAAGTGCCATTGACATCAACTAGTCTCCAAAAGTTTATAGAAATTCATAAACCATCAAAGTGAGTCTCCCTCAAGGAGTATCTCCTAAAAGTCCCCACATTAACATTTTATCTACAATTTATTCTTAGGTTAACATCCTATATGGTTCGGACATTAACCCACACAAACTAGCCCTCGGGTAACCCAATCATCCCGTTTTATCCTAGGACGTTAGTCTACCCAAGACAACCCTTTAGGACTCCCCATTACTTCCCAAAGGAAGGTTCCTAGGCTCCTATCTTAAAATATATAAGCTAGAGGAAACTAAGGAAAATAAAAGTGAAAAACAGGGTATCGGTCGACCGATTAGGGGACCACGGTCGAGCGCCCCTTAAAGATTTTGCCTACCAAAGAAAGCAGTAAGCTCGTTTTGGCATGACTGGTCGACCGGTCCTGGGACCGCGGTCGACCGCGCCTATCAGGTCCTCAAAAATTCCTTTTTCTTCAAGTCCAAATCCGAAACCTACACCCTTTATTCTTACAATTTCTTTACCATAATCACCCACAACATAACCCCTACAATTATTCACCAAAATAAACCCTTGTGATCACTTAATCACAACAACAACAAGATCCAAGGTTAAAACATCAAAATCTTACAAAACCTAGCATTTTATCCAAATTTTCCATTTACTTAACAATCACACAATTTATTCACATAAAATCATATACTAGCAAGCAAGAAACTTGCCTCGAGATTGTAGTCTCTGATCCTCCTCCGGTAGCAACAGATTTTGGCTCAAATCTCCCATTTTTCTCTCTTTCTCTCCATTTCTCCCAACTCTCTCCTCTCTCTCTCTCTCTGTTTCTACCTCAAATGAGAAAATAAGAGGGGTGAGGGACTTATACGGTTCGTAAAACACAATTCCCCACTTTTAATTGCTAATACACCACTAAAATGACCCGTATCTGCATACTTGAGTCATAATACCCCAAAAGTGCCCAAAACTCCAAAAATACAATGGGGTACTTATTTCGACTATCTCCACTATTCTAAAAACAACCATACCCCCTATTTTGGTATTCGGGATCCGTAAACTAATTTTGTGTTCTAAATTTCGTTTTTTTTTTTTCACCCAACTTTAAATATAGGTCATAACCGTCGTTTTACATATAACGACGCAATATATCACAATATAATGCTATTTATCTTCTCATAATGGTAAATAGACAAAACATAGTAACTATTATCCCTTAATATCACGGGAAATAATATTTACTCCGACATCTTCTATTTTATATAATTAGCCCATTAGGCAAAATAATATAAAATAGTCGCTCAAAAACCTGGGTTGTTACAATATATTAAGTGTAAGAATCCAAAAAAACACAATTGCCGGTGAAAAACATAGTGAGATACCTGAAGATAAGAGGAGGGTGAAATGTATCATTCAACATCGGTGGGATTAATAAAAAAAATAAAACGAAATAAAACAATTAAAAACCAAATGAAAGCAAAATGTTCAAATTTCATATTTCATGACAAACAGTGCACTTCTTAAAGAAAGTTGGGGAATATATAAATGAGGTTTTTGACATAAATGTGACCAACGAGAGAAGATGGTCGTTTAATATTCCATATCAGAGTTATTTTCACGATCCATTAAGAATGACACGTAATTAAACTAGGATGGAGGCATAGAGAGACGTCGTACCAATCCTTCTTCGAAAATGAATCAAATTTATTCATACAAAACACCTACAAATACATTCACACATGTAAAAAAAACTCGGATTTTGAAATACTCTCCGTTTCTTCTTAACAACCTTCTTTCCCTTTGAAATCCTTTTGTTCTTACTATAACATGCAATGAAACTAGGGCTAATGGCCACTGTAAGCGAACAAATGTTGTAAGGAGGGTACCTAATATAGAGATAGAGAGTTATATGTGAAGATGTGAATATACGTAAATTCAAAACAAAGTTCTATGTGAATATATTTGTAAAGATATAGAGAGGGTAACTGATTTTCATTGTAAACAAAAAAAGGTTGTTAAATGAAACTAGGGCTTTTCATTTGGGATGGGAGGAATTGGGATGAAAATGTAAGTGTGTCTTCTCCTTCTGGTAACGATTAAAATAATTTATCCCATTTGAATTTATTTCATTTCTAAACTAAAATTACTAATAGTTCTAATAAATTTGTAATTGAAACTTACTATTAGAAATTACTAACTGTGAAATACCGTTAGTAATTAAAAAATTATCTCTTACTAAAAGTGCATTTTGGTGTAGTTTATAAATATTCTATGAAATGAAATATTACAACCATGACAACTCTTAGGTTTTGGATGGGCTTACACATGATCCTATGAACTGTAATACCCCGTAATTTTAAATGACTTTTAAAATGGGTTATATTTTAAATTTATGGATTAATTAGATTTTATTATTAATTAATTCATTCGGGTTTATCCGGACGGTGGATATTAAGATGGATGATTCTGAATATTACTTAAAGATATTTAGGTAATATATGAATGTGATGTCATTGATATGACTGTATGATATAAATTCGGTTATTTATATTTTTAGTCAGACGCGGTATGGGACGTATCGGGACTAGTTTATTAAATTAAAAAGGAAATTTATTTTCTATCGATCTAATAGTCATTTCGACTGCGTCATTGCGTCCGGAAGGTTCGAAATAGTCCGAAAAGTCTATTTTGATGCCAATTTTGAGTCTCGGGTCATTTGGGAATGAATAGACAACCCGAAAGGGCATTTTGGTCATTTTTCTAGGGGGGATGAATAGTGTTTCAGATTTGGAACTATTATAAGTATTGTTAGATTAAGTGAATGGGAGTTATTCATCTCCTCTTCACAAATAAGAGCAGCCATCTTCTTAGAGTGAGAGTAAGAGTGTTTGGGAAGGGAAAAGTCACTTGGGAAGGAGAAAAAAACACCAACCACCACCGGAGTTTGACCGGAGAAGGGACAACCAACTGAGATAAACTACACCAAAGGATCAGACCTACACTAAAGGCAAGTGTTTAATAATGGCAAATTCAGTTTGTATATTGTCCATGTTAGAATAATATGAAAAGAGAAGATTATTATTGTTTGGAAGAAATAATGGAGTATTAAATGGATTTCTGGAAAACTGAAATGATATAGGAATTTAACTCATGTGTTAGGATGATAATAATCCACGAATTAGTCATGAATCTGTTGAAGAAATGATGGAAACCATTGTTATGTTCTTGAAGAGGTTATGTTAATAAATTTCTAGGAATAAGGAGATAAACATGCTTTTTAATCGAATCCTTTGATGATTCTAGGATGTTTAGAGTATTGGAAATCGTTCATATTTGTTGATATATCATGAAGTAAAGTTTATAAGTCATTTGGGATGTTTATATGAAGGTTTAAAAGATCAAAAGTTGTTAAACCCATAGTTACAGAAAATGCAGAAAATGCAGGCCTGGAACTGAGGGATCGATCGATCGACCCCTGCCTTCGATCGATCGACCTCCCCAGTTTATGTAAAGTTTTTTCTTTTTAAATGATGGTTCTTATCCCAAACCTTTTTGTGGATCTTTGGTGATTATTATTTGGAGATTATGGGACGTAGAAAATATCAGTAAACCCTTGATAATAGTTGAATTAAATTTGATTTGGATTCGAGTGATTTAAATGTTGGAAATTATATTGAATGGAATTTCGGTTGCTAGATTCATTTGTTAAAGTCTAAATGGTGATGCATGAGGTTTTGAGATAGGACCAGTAGGGGGATTTTATATAACACCTGGGTATCCTTAAGTTTACAAGAGGGTTTAATCCTAAGTGTAAGAATATGTGTTTATAAGAGATTTGAAACTATCGGTTTTAACCGTAATTAAAAAGGAGAACTAAACTCGTAGTAGTTCGGGAGAAATAATGTTATGGACCAGTAGGATATTAGTGACTTCGTACTGAATATATGTTGAGGAAAATCTTATTTGAATCTTGTACATTGAGAGAGGGTAGCCTTAGGGTATGAGGTTATCCCAATCACGTATTTAAAATTGACAAACCTCCTCGCTCGACAAAGTTAAGTAGTAGTGTAATGGAGGGGTTCCTTGTTTGGAATTCTCTTTGCGAGACGCTCCGCGCATGAACCTTAACGACGTCGGGAGTGGAGTGATGTTAGGATACGAGAATTATTATATTAGAAGAGCGTAGTGGTATGGCTCCTAGATAGAAATGGGAGTTTGGAACACATTTGGTTGAAAGAGGTTATGAGGTTATCCCGATCGCATAGTTTAAGTTTTCGGACCTCCTCGATCGACACAGTTAAGTAGTAGTGTATTGGAGGGGTTCCTTGTTTGGATTTCGCTTTGCGAGACGTTCCGCGCATGAACCTTAACGACGTTGGTAGTGGAGAGATGTTATAGGATGCGAGGATAATTAAATTATGAAGTAAAGATATGATAGTTTAATACGTGGAATTTAAAAGAGATATAATGCTACGTATGGGGAATATCTTAGGGTAGTGATAATTACCTTATTGATATTATATTATAGGTATGATAATACCTATTTGATTAATTGATGATTATGTGTATGACATACCTATCTTACTTTCTATCGGTGGGAGGTTTACGCGTGAGGGCAGTCATATCCTGATGAATCCATGGGATCTTTGATTTGTCGCTCGAGAACATAGGTCTATGAAAGACTTATCGGGGAGTTGATAAGTCCGCTGACTGTGGGTACGTAGGTATGGGCGTGACCCATGGATACGAGAACTATGTTCGCCTCCAATTTGTTTGTTGTTGTGGTTCGTGGAATCTTACCGAACCTGTAGTCCCCTATTCAGCGACATGCGATGATGGGACATGATAGCAGAGTAATGCATTGCACCACAGCTGTGACTCGGGGTGCTGTATTATATATGAATATATATATAATGGATTAAATGAACGAATGGATATTTATTATGGTTAAATCTATCTACGGTGATAATTGTAGATAACGGTGAATAGAGGAAGATAATGGAACTAAGTTAATGAATGTTTATTCTTAAAGAATTGGAAAGCTTAACTCATGTTAATGAGAAACGATTTATATTAATGAGTAATGACTCATGTTAATGAGAAACAATTTATATTAATGAGCAACGATTCATATTAATGAGAAATGATTCAGTTTAATGAGTAATGATTCAAGTTAATGAGAAACTAAATCATAAAGGAGATATGTAAATGAATAATAATGTGACGTATGGTATGGGACATACGGGGATTATGATATGGGAATGGAATTATAATATGGAGACTAGAAAAGAGGAACCATTAACTAGGAGGTTAATAGGAAACGTTAAGTGTGCACTCTAGTTGAGAGGTGAGAATAGCAAGTGAGAGTTGGATCTAACATGTACATAATAAATGCTTTATTGCACTTGTTAAATACTTGCTGTTTTAAAAATACTCTACACATTCGGGCTCTGACCCGTTTCCTTGCATATTTTCTCTTCTATTACATCTCTATATCAGGTGTCTAGCAACAGGGACGCCAATCATAGTTGATTATGACGAGCTATGGAAGTATTGTTTAGATGCATATCATCTTTTGATTCACAGTATTCTTAGTTAGGGCATGTCGCCCAAAGGATTCAGTTATCTTTTCTATTGAGGTCAAATTCTATTGTATTCGGGACTTTTTAATACATTTAACATTGTTGGGATTATTGTAAAGGATTTATATTATTTGGGAATGGTTATTCCAGTTGCACTTAAATTCTTTTGAGTTATTTATTTAGTGATCTGTGTTGTAGAATAAAATGTGTTGTGTTATTCTTAAATTGAAAAAGGGATTTTGTTAAATTAAAATTTGGAAAGTTTTAGCACCAGCTTAATTGGGTATTGGGTGAGTTGTAAATGTTTTCGACACTGATGCTAAGAATGAGCCAACTGTATATTCTGTTTTAATTTGGTATGGGACTGGTCACCCGGTATTTAATTGTGCGGTGTGTTACAGGTGGTATCAGAGCATCAGGTTCTAGTGTCCTTTAGGATCTGTACGGCTTACTGTGTTTTCAGCTTAGCGTTCTTTGATGTAGATCCCTATGTTTAGGATTGTTGATCTCTTTGGTAAGATTCCGTATATATCAGTGAATCTTATTTTCGTTCGAGAGTGATCGAACAAAGAAGTATAGCAAATGAGGTCCATTGGATGGATAGTAGAGATCGTACTTAGGAGGTTATGAAGTATGTTCGAGTATGATGACCGTAGTCGAGGTCACCCCTATTATGAAAAAAATTGATGAAGAGTCATCAGTAGAAGTTCTTGAAATGCGTGAATTGTGTATGTTCCCTAATGAAGGCAATATATTGAAAGACTTGGGTATATAGTGGAGTGTGATTTAACTAGAACTGGAAATTTGGGGTAAAATTTTTCTTGACTCATCGAGCAAAGTTATAATATTGGGACTCAACAACCATCACCCGCAAATGAGGGTATGTTTTCCTATCTAAGGAAGTATGAAGCGTATTGATTTTTGTAGTGATTGATATTGTGAGGGAAAAAGGGTTGTTAAGCTTAGCCTATGGCATCGTTATTTACGTAGACTCACTGAAGGGTGTGGGACACCTATATATATTACATGTTATCACGTGGGTTTGATTTGTATCATGGGATTACTTACCTAGAGCATGTCCGAGTGTAATTTGACTATCGGCGTGCATTGACTTGTGGTATATGAGAGCATATGTCTGCATCTTGTCTTCTATAAGATAGTAGATGCGTAGACTCTATTTGAAATCGTTAAAACAAAATTTTTGTTTTCAAAATCGATAAACCTGATATTTTTTTAGAACCAAAATTTTTATATATTATTAACTAAGGACCTTAGGAGTTTCGATGACCGACTAATTTAGGAAGTAGTGTATCTCGGTGGTTCCTTATTTGGATTTCGCTTGCGAGACACCCCACGCACGAAACTAATAACCGTTGGGAGTCGAAATAAGTTAGGTCTTTAGTATATGAGTTTATAACCTTTGCGGCAAATATTATAATGAAAGTGGTACGACAGGGTGTATGGGCGCCCTGGAAGATTGGATAGTAGTAATTTTCAAATTGTAAAAAGGTAAGTAGTTGGAACTTCAGGATTTATTTGTTCAATGTGTGAGGCTCAGTTTTTCCCAAAGTTTGTCACGAGGACGGTATAGGGAAGATTAGGAAAAGTCTAAATTTGATTCAGTTGAGACTATATGGTGAGGCTTGGCGTATACCATCGATAGGGATTTTGTTAATGTACTGTATGGGCGGTACATCTTGGGTTTGTTGCGATGTGAGATTTATACTCGGAGTTGACCTTACCTGTATGACTTATATTCCTGAATTTTGGGACGAAATTCTGTTATAAGGGGGGAAGTATGTAGTACCCCGTAATTTTAAATGACTTTTAAAATGGGTTATATCTTAAATTTATGCATTAATTAGATTTTATTATTAATTAATTCATTCGGGTTTATCCGGACGGTGGATATTAAGATGGATGATTCTGAATATTACTTAAAGATATTTAGGTAATATATGAATGTGATGTCATTGATATGACTGTATGATATAAATTCGGTTATTTATATTTTTAGTCAGACGCGGTATGGGACGTGTCGGGACTAGTTTATTAAATTAAAAAGGAAATTTATTTTCTATCGATCTAATAGTCATTTCAACTACGTCATTGCGTCCAAAAGGTTCGAAATAGTCAGAAAAGTCTATTTGGATGTCAATTTTGAGTCTCGGGTCATTTGGGAATGAATAGACAACCCGAAAGGGCATTTTGGTCATTTTTCTAGGGGTGAATAGTGTTTCGGATTTGGAACTATTATAAGTATTGTTAGATTAAGTGAATGGGAGTTATTCATCTCATCTTCACAAATAAGAGCAACCATCTTCTTAGAGTGAGAGTAAGAGTGTTTGGGAAGGGAAAAGTCACTTGGGAAGGAGAAAAACAAGAACCAAGGTTCACCACCACCAACCACCACCGGAGTTTAACGGGAGAAGGGACAACCAACTGAGATAAACTACACCAAAGGATCAGACTTACACTAAAGGCAAGTGTTTAATAATGGCAAATTCAGTTTGTATATTGTCCATGTTAGAATAATATGAAAAGAAAAGATTATTATTGTTTGGAAGAAATAATGGAGTATTAAATGGATTTCTGGAAAACTGAAATGATATAGGAATTTAACTCATGTGTTAGGATGATAATAATCCACGAATTATTCATGAATCTGTTGAAGAAATGATGGAAACCATTGTTATGTTCTTGAAGAGGTTATGTTAATAAATTTCTGGGAATAAGGAGATAAACATGCTTTTTAATCCAATCCCTTGATGATTCTAGGATGTTTAGAGTATTGGAAATCGTTCATATATGTTGATATATCATGAAGTAAAGTTTATAAGTCATTTGGGATGTTTAGATGAAGGTTTAAAAGATCAAAAGTTGTTAAACCCGTAGTTGCAGAAAATGCAGAAAATGCAGGCCTGGAACTGAGGGATCGATCGATCGACCCCTGCCTTCGATCGATCGACCTCCCCAGTTTGTGTAAAGTTGTTTCTTTTTAAATGATGGTTCTTATCCCAAAACTTTTTGTGGATCTTTGGTGATTATTATTTGGAGATTATGGGTCCTAGAAAATATCAGTAAACCCTTGATAATAGTTGAATTAAATTTGATTTGGATTCGAGTGATTTAAATGTTGGAAATTATATTGAATGGAATTTCGGTTGCAAGATTCATTTCTTAAAATCTAAATGGTGATGCATGAGGTTTTGAGATAGGACCAGTAGGGGGATTTTATATAACACCTGGGTATCCTTAAGTTTATAAGAGGGTTTAATCCTAAGTGTAAGAATATGTGTTTATAAGAGATTTGAAACTATCGGTTTTAACCGTAATTAAAAAGGAGAACTAAACTCGTAGTAGTTTGGGAGAAATAATGTTATGGACTAGTAGGATATTAGTGACTTCTTACTGAATATATGTTGAGGAAAATCTTATTTGAATCTTGTACATTGAGAGAGGGTAGCCTTAGGGTATGAGGTTATCCCAATCACGTATTTAAGGTTGACAAACCTCCTCGCTCGACAAAGTTAAGTAGTAGTGTAATGGAGGGGTTCCTTGTTTGGATTTCGCTTTGCTAGACGCTCCGCGCATGAACCTTAACGACGTCGGGAGTGGAGTGATGTTAGGATACGAGAATAATTATATTATAAGAGCGTAGTGGTATGGCTCCTAGATAGAAATGGGAGTTTGGAACACATTTGGTTGAAAGAGGTTATGAGGTTATCCCGATCGTATAGTTTAAGTTTTCGGACCTCCTCGATCGACAAAGTTAAGTAGTAGTGTATTGGAGGGGTTCCTTGTTTGGATTTCTCTTTGCGAGACGCTCCGCGCATGAACCTTAACGACGTCGGTAGTGGAGAGATGTTATAGGATGCGAGGATAATTAAATTATGAAGTAAAGATATGCTAGTTTAATACGTGGAATTTAAAAGGGATATAATGCTACGTATGGGGAATATCTTAGGGTAGTGATAATTACCTTATTCATATTATATTATAGGTATGATAATACCTATTTGATTGATTGATGATTATGTGTATGACATACCTAGCTTACTTGCTATCGGTGGGAGGTTTACGCGTGAGGGCAGTCATATCCTGATGAATCCATGGGATCTTTGATTTGTCGCTCGAGAACATAGGTCTATGAAAGACTTATCGGGGAGTTGATAAGTCCGCTGACTGTGGGTACATAGGTATGTGCGTGACCCATGGATACGAGAACTATGTTCGCCTCCAATTTGTTTATTGTTGTGGTTCGTGCAATCTTACCGAACCTATAGTCCCCTATTCAGCGACATGCGATGATGGGACATGATAGCAGAGTAATGCATTGCACCACAGCTGTGACTCGGGGTGCTGTATTATATATGAATATATATATAATGGATTAAATGAACGAATGGATATTTATTATGGTTAAATCTATCTACGGTGATAATTGTAGATAACGGTGAATAGAGGAAGATAATGGAATTAAGTTAATGAATGTTTATTCTTAAAGAATTGGAAAGCTTAACTCATGTTAATGAGAAACGATTTATATTAATGAGTAATGACTCGTGTTAATGAGAAACGATTTATATTAATGAGCAACGATTCATATTAATGAGAAATGATTCAGTTTAATGAGTAATGATTCAGGTTAATGAGAAACTAAATCATAAAGGAGATATGTAAATGAATAATAATGTGGCGTATGGTATGGGACATACGGGGATTATGATATGGGAATGGAATTATAATATGGAGACTAGAAAAGAGGAACCATTAACTAGGAGGTTAATAGGAAACGTTAAGTGTGCACTCTAGTTGAGAGGTGAGAATAGCAAGTGAGAGTTGGATCTAACATGTACATAATAAATGCTTTATTGCACTTGTTAAATACTTGCTGTTTTAAGAATACTCTACACATTCGGGCTCTGACCCGTTTCCTTGCATATTTTCTCTTCTATTGCATCTCTATATCAGGTGTCCAGCAACAGGGACGCCAATCATAGTTGATTATGACGAGCTATGGAGCTATGGAAGTATTGTTTAGACGCATATCATCTTTTGATTCACAGTATTCTTAGTTAGGGCATGTCGCCCAAAGGATTCAGTTATCTTTTCTATTGAGGTCAAATTCCATTGTATTCGGGACTTTTTAATACATTTAACATTGTTGGGATTATTGTAAAGGATTTATATTATTTGGGAATGTTTATTCCAGTTGCACTTAAATTCTTTTGAGTTATTTATTTAGTGATCTGTGTTGTAGAATAAAATGTGTTGTGTTATTCTTAAATTGAAAAAGGGATTTTGTTAAATTAAAATTTGGAAAGTTTTAGCACCAACTTAATTGAGTATTGGGTGAGTTGTAAATGTTTTCGACAGTGATGCTAAGAATGAGCCAACTGTATATTCTATTTTAATTTGGTATGGGACTGGCCACCTGGTATTTAATTATGCGGGGTGTTACATGAACTTTGTCATGAGTGAGAGCCCTGCAAGTGTCACTCAATAAAACTTCCAAGTTCTCCCAAATTTTGTTAGGACTATCAAGGATAAGCGACTCAACTCGAATGGATTACAAAGAACTATATAGATAAAGGATATTTATCTCCTTATTTCTATACGCATTGGTTTATTTAGAGTTGTTTAACCCTAATAGATCACAATCTTCCATATATTAATAGTAATTCAAGAGAAATAGTATTATATGTCATATATTAAATGAGAGATCATACCTTGGGGATTGACGATTGAAAGGGAGGAGATGCTTCAGATAATGGATGATGGTTACTAATGAGTATTAATCCAATTTTATTTAATGCATCAAGGCTCGTGTTCTTTCTAAGTGGAGTTAATGTAAGATGATTAAACTTGTTAATTAATGAGGAACATTTGTGTGCTATCTAAAGGGAAATGTTCACTAGAGATTATAGTTAGCATATCAACCCAAACTCTTAGCATTATGGGGCCTTATCATTCAATGATAAATGGACAGATGTAGTTGACCATCATGAAAAAGTATTTAACCTATCCTACCTTGTCTACTAAAAGCATGAGACTAATGTTTTTATAGCATCACCCACTATGAATATGCTCCATGATCATTAGACCACAAATAGCCACTCCCCAACTTACCACGGGATATGAGGGCAATTTTTTAGCCTAAGAGGCTTCCATCTTGACCATCACATTTTACCTAACCAATTTAAAAGTTAGTGATTTATGGGAAGGTTTTTATGTACGACTAATATAAATCCATTGGGGCCATAAAATTAGCAACATGAGTGGATTATGTTGGAAATAGCAATAGAGAAGGCAACAAGCATAAAAACAAAGAAAAAACAGAGACAAAAAAAGCTATAGCTTGTTAATATGAAACGGATGAAATGCTCTGCATATTTTTACTACTTAAAAGCATTGATTACATACCTTATTTATAGACTAAAGCATAACTATAAAGAGCACTAAACTAGCGACTAAGTCCTACAAAATAGATACTGCTACAGAATAGGACTTAACAAACTATGGCTACCTAATTGTTAGCTAACGACTACTGAATTGGTCTTCTAGTCAAACGGGAACGTCGCTAACTGAATTAGTCACGTGTTGAATAAATTCTTATCACTCCCCTTTGATGCAAAACTTGAAACATTGAGTGAGGATTGAAACTTCACCAACTTTGGATATGAAAGTTCCTTTGTAAATCCATCCGCAACTTGGTCATTTGTTGGACAGTACTTTACCACGATCTTTCTTTCGGCAAGCACATCTGTAATGAAGTGATGACGGAGCTCAATGTGTTTCGTTCTTCCGTGGACAACTGGATTCTTCGTCATTAAAATTATAGATTTGTTGTCACAATAAATCTCCATTGGTCCAGTTTGAACGTGGTGCAAATCCTCCATAATTTTGCGCATCCAAATAGCTTGACATGATGCCAATGTTGCTGCTATGTAATCTGCTTCACACGATGATAATGCAAAAGTTGCTTGCTTCTTTGAGAGCTAAGATATAACTCCTGAACCCAGACTATAAACAAAAGCACTCGTGCTCTTCTGATCGTCAATAAAGCCTGCCCAATCATTGTTAGTAAAACCAACTAATTTGAAGTTCGAAGTTGGTTTATACCAAATTCCAAAGCTACTACTTGCTCGAATATAACGAAGAATTCTCTTAGCATCTCCAAGATGATGCATAGAAGGATTGAGCATGAACCTTGAGATTAAACTAATAGCAAACATTATGTCCGGGTGAGAATTAGTGAGACACGTCAATCCTCCTACCATGCTTCTAAAAAAACTTTCATTAGCTTTGGCAGTTCCATCTTACAATGACAACTTCTCATTTGTGTTCATGGGAGTAGATGAGGTTTTGCAATTGAACATGTTAAACTTCTTAAGAAGATCCAAGGAATATTTTTCTTGGTGAATGAAGATTCGTTCATTTGTTTTTTTACTTGAATAGCAAGAAAAAAATGCGGCAGTCCCAAATCTGACATTTCAAACTCACTTATCATACACTCCTTGAATTCTTGAACGAGAGTGTTAGAAGAAGTAGTATATATAATATCATCTACGTAAACACATTTAATGTTAATTTCTCCTATACACGACACCTTAACATGTAATGTTAGATTATTATCGCTCCTATGAAAGCCACTTTGATGAAGATATCGGTCAAGCCGACTATACCATGCTCTTGAAGCTTGCTTGAGTCCGTAAAGTGACTTTTTGAGGTCGTACACTTTCTCCTCTTAACCTTCGATAATAAACCTCAGTGGTTGTTCTACATACACCTCCTCTTCCAAAAAACCATTTAGAAACACATGCTTGACATCAAACTGAAACACTAGCCATTAATATTGAGCAGCTATCGCCAAAACTATTCGAACGGCTTCAAATCTTGAAACCAGAGAGAAGTTGTCAAAGATATCAGTACCTTGTTGTTGCACATTCCCCTTGGTAACGATCCTTTCTTTAAACTTTTGCACAGTTCCATCTGGATCGCGTTTCACCTTGTAGACCCACTTAACTCCAATCGCTTTCTTCTAGGTTGCAAATTTAATAATTCCCACATACCATTCTTTTCAATTTCATTAATTTCCTCTTCCATAGATTTCTAGCATTCTTTTTTCCCTTGTGCTTCTTCATAGTTGACAGGCTTTGCACTTAATAAATCAAAAGTGCATGATTCATATATCTTAGATAAAGATCGATACTTACGAGGATGATTATTAGATTCCGGAGTGGAATCTGAATTGTCGCTGCCCATAATTTTTGAATTGCTTGGAGTTGACCTTACGGATGAGCCTGATGATGTTGAATCACATGGAGAAGACTTCTCAGATGAACTTGATGATGGACAACGCTGAGGCGATACTTGATTCTCCATTTCTTATGTTGGCTCGACTACATCCCCAACAAATGGCACTTGTTGATTTTGTTCTCCTTCCTAATTCTAGAAACTATTTTCATCAAATATAACATCTCGATGAATAATAAGTTTTCCATTTTTTCATTTATACAATCGATAACCCTTAGTTTCATCACTATACCCCACAAAGATGCATTTCTCGCTCTTTTTATCAAGCTTCGAGTGATCACTAGAGTCAATCAAGGAATAAGCAATGCTACTAAAAATCTTTAAATGACTTACATTGGGTTTTCGATTCCACCAAGCTTCATAGGGAGTCATGTTTCGACAACCTTAGTTGGAGATATGTTAAGAAGAAATAATGATGTAGCTACTGCTTCAGCCCAGAAATCATTGGGTAGCCTTTTCTCATTTAGGATGCTTCTGGCCATCTCCACCACCATTCGGTTCTTCCTTTCAGCAACACCATTATGTTCCAGGGGGTTTCTCATTGTTACCTGCCTTTTAATCCCATTTTTCTTGCAAAAATAGGTGAACTCATTGGATAAGAACTGTCCCCCTCTATCAGTGCAAAGAACTTTTAGGACCTGTCCACTTTCCTTTTCTGCAAAGGCTTTGAACTCTTGAAACTTTTCATAAGCTTATGATTTGTAAGAAAGGAAGAACACCCATCTCATATGAGTATAATCATCTTTAAAGAGTAAAAACTATCTACTCTTATTAAAGAATAATGTTCTTGTTGGACCCCATATATCAGCATGGACAATTTCAAAGGGCTTCTTAGCTCTCCAAGATTTTCCAACCGGAAATGGTAACTCGTGTTGCATCACGCAAATGCAGCCTTCACATGCACCATCAATGCAATGTATTGAGGGCAAACCAACCACCATATGCTTCTGATTCAATATTTTCATCCCATTAAAATGCAAATGTTCGTACCGTAAATGCTAAAGTTTGGAATCATTTTTAACGGTAGTAACCAATGCACATTCATTTAAATATGAAAGATCAAGGGGAAACATCATGTTCTTAGTCATATGAATCTGAACAATAGGCTAATCAGATATGTTCTTTTTTTTTTAATTTCACACACATCATTCTTAAACAAAATAGAATATCCTTTTTTAACCATCAGACCCCCACTTAAAAGGTTATGAGCTAAATCTGGTGAATAGTAAACATCACTAATTGATTTTGTAATACCTGACTTAGTCATTGATCCAATACTCCCTTGACCAATAATATGGAGTGCCTTGTCATCACCAAGCCAAACCTTTGACTTTGTAGATTCATCAACGTCGCGGAACAAAGTCTTATCTCCTGTCATATGGTTACTACAACCACTATCTAGAAACCATATATCATTCATACTCCTTTTAGGTTCCATACATGTAAGAAACAAATTACCTTCCTCTTGTTCTTGTTTAGCAAAGTTGGCTTGCTGTTGAACCTTATTTGGGCAGTTTGGTGAAATATTACCATATTGCTTACACGAATAACATTGCTTACCTCGATGATCTTGTCTTTGCGTACATCTACCACCATTTTGATGACCCCAAACAGTTTGATCGCATCCTCTTCCTCGACCACGATAACCTCCTCGTCCTCTTCCTACATATCCAGAACCACCTTTACCAGATTTTTCTTTAGAAAGATCCACCATTGCCTGAAATTCCTGTTCCACGTTCTTATTTTCTACCCTATTCATCCTATCTTCATGAGCTAAAAGAGACCCCATTATGTCATTCATATAATAGTTACTCATATACTTATTGGATTATTCAATTGAAGTAATAACGTGATCCCACTTAGTGGGAAGATTTCATAAAATCTTTTCGATAACCTTTTGATCAGAAATACTCTCACAAAAGGTCTTCATTTGATTTACTATAATCGAAACTCTAGAAATAAATTTTGCACCGATTCCTTACTCTTCATAAAGAGTGTTTTGAACTCTCTACGCAACGTCTAAAGTTTCACCATAGTTACTTTGCTATCCCCATGGAACTCTTACTTCAGAATTACCCACTCATCGTTCGATTTGGTGGCATATGCAAGACAGGGAAAAATAGCTTCTGTCTCAGCTTGTTGCAAAACAAGCAGGGCTTTCGCATCCTTCTTGCGAAGTTTCCTTAATGTTGTCTCTACAAAACCAAACTCAACCAACTCCCAAAAGTCTTGTGAGCTGAAAAATGTCTTCATCTTAATACTGCAGAATCCATAATTTTCTCCGTTGAAAGTTGGCACCAAGGATTGAGATTGTGAAACATTGAGAGAATTCATTATTTCTCTTTGAAGTTTTTTAACAAACACCTGGGCTGCAATGAATCTCCAAAGCAATACAAAAGTTATGCCCAACTTGATCAAACATGGGCTCTGATACCAAAACTGTTGGAAGTAGTAGTAGAGTAGGCAACAAGCATAAAAAGAGAGCAAAAATAGAGACAAAAAAAGCTACAACTTGTTAATGTGAAACGGATGAAATGCTCTGCATATTTCTACGACTTAAAAACATTGATTAAATACCTTATTTATAGACTAAATCATAATTATAAAGACCACTAAACTAGCAACTAAGTCCTACAGAATTGGTACTGCTATAGAATAAGACTTAACAAACTACTCCTATCTAATTGTTAGCTAACGACTACTGAATTTGTCTTCAAGTCAAACGGGAATGTCGCAAACTAAATTAGTGACGTGTTGCATCAATTCTTATCAGATTATCCAATAATCATCATAATATCTTACTCATTCATTATTAATAAACAAACTTCCCTTTTCCCTTGTGGATGTTGCCTTGTGGATGTAGGTAAAAAAAGTCCTAATCAAGTACATCATCTCTTTTTCTGCACATTCTTATCACATAACTAACATACATTTAAGTCGTGAACATTAATACAACATTTTTTCCATAATTTATGAAAATTGACTCTTCAAGGCGACATGAACGAACATTGAGTGATGGAGATCATTAATGGCATTTTTAAAATAATGAGTTTTGTAAAAGAAATTCCCTTAGATTATCTCCCAGTTGTAACAAATAACCCTTACAATGTTTCTTATTCGGGAGGGCATAAAGGAAGTGGACCATAAGTTTAAATTCCCCCATAAGTCCATCCATGTCACTAACCACAATGGTAAGGAACTCAACATCATGCCTATTTGGATAATGTCTTTTTTCTCCACCTTATGAGCATAAGTTCTCATGAGGATGAATCCCATGGTTTATGCCGAAAGGGCATCCTCAGTCAACTACGACATAATATATCTCCTCATTCCACTGACTAATAAGGACTATGCCAACATGGCATCCCCATTTAGTCACGACATTCTAGATTGGCCTATGTCACTCGCCTTCTTACATTCAAGGATTAACGATTTTGGATAGACATGCGATCCCTGTGACCATGTTGATAACTACAAGACCTATATGGTCTTTGAGTAGATCTCAAATAAGATCAGATCAGATGCTTAGCATTCTCTACCATACTCGAGCATTCAATACGAACATGGTTAAATGAATTTTCTCCAAAATTAATGACCAGTTTTAGTGATCTTAAGGATTCTTTCATCCGACACTTCATTGAAGACGTGGTTCGTAAGAAAAACTTAATACCTCTATAATGTGATATATAATAAAGAGGAGTCATTTAAATATTTTTAAATTAGCTCAACCAAGAGCTGCCAAATATTTGTTTATAAGATAACAGTTGGCAATATTAGCATTCCTACGTGGACTTTTCAATAGTATTACTATTGAATCCATTAAAAAATACTCTTGATCAATATATTTCACTTATGAAGAACGTATAGAAACATATGCACATATAGGATATGGTTAGTACCTAAATCATTCCTTATGAGGAGGAGGGTCCCCATGATAAAGGTAGAACATTGAACAGAGCAAGAGAAAATATGAATTTGACCGCTGTAGTAATAAGGTGTAACCTAAGTATGATTTCTTTATCATATGGAATCCCTAATTTGACATGGTCATGGTGACTTTACCAGACCCTCATCGATTTAACTAGATGAGCATGCTGAAGTTTTGCCTATCCACACGAAGTTCCAAGCAATACTATAATTCCCACCACGATCAAGTTCATGATACAATTGATCAATTTCTACTGAAGAAAAATATAGAGTCATTAACCTATAGAGGGCACTCTAAGACAGTTTGGGGAGAAGATGTACTGGAGAGTTTTTTTCTATTAGATAATGAGATTGAAGAGGATTCGATCAAAATATCTACTAAAGGGGACAAACCAAAGTACTATAAAAGCCTTGGGAAGAAAACGCCATAGGAAAATTTTACCATAAGGATGAATATGAATGATTTACGGAGTATTATCCGATGAAGGAGATTTTAAATTTTTACAAAAAGGTGTATATAAGGAAGAAACAAGAGTGAATGGAGATTCAAGAAATAAAACTATTGGTAGACAAAGAGAGCATTGCATTCATAATAAAACACTTTCATGACCTGGTAATGTCCCAAGAAGACCCATTAATAATTGAACTAGCCAGATTAAGTTTTCTAGGTGTGGGAATTTCGGTTCACATAATGATATCAATTAATGTAAAACTATGATTACGTTAAAAAGATGAGATCCTTGGATCGAAGTTGAGAATGGTTAATGGGATATTGTTCCCATTCATATGGGAAGAGGTCTACCTTAAATAGGTCATTATGTAAGGTTAATGGGATCTTAGTCGCATTCATAGGGGAAGGTGTGTTGAATGAGTCATTATGTTGCCTTTCAGAATGGGAGAATCATAAGTCTCTGATGCTTTAAGTGGGGTTCTTAATTTACAGATCCCCCTCACCGTACTATCAAACTAGGACGAATGAAGATGATAAATATAAATGTTTTCCAATCTATCAAGTCCCTCACTCTTTGAAATTATAATTTTGAATCAAATGGACAGAATGAAGGAAAACCATTCCCATATATGGAGTTGGTATTTCACCTCAGTTAAGAAGAAAAATTTTCCTTTCAATGTCCATAGGTTAGATCCCAAAGATAATCCAAACGAATATTTTCCCACTAAGGATGTTTTCCATATACCTTTTTTTATAAGGACATCCGAAAGAAGTTATGTATGTGGGGTAGCCTCTAAGAGATAAGCTACGAGTAAACCTCGCGACTTTTATTTCCGACCATCATAAAAATTTCTCTTTAAGCAATTATAACATGACACATATAGATGTCTTGGTCACGAATCATTAGTTTAACGTTGATCCAACCTTTAGACTAGTTAAGTAGAAGAGAATTATTTCTTTGAAACGTAACCATCGGTCCACATTGAATTAACCAAGACATTGGATGCACTACTTATTTGGGAGGCTGGATAACCCTAAAAAATTCTAACGTCATTATTGATCTACTAAAAACTCCATCAAGTGAATATGGAAGTCACGTTCTCCATCCTTGGATTTTACCACGAATGAACTCCCATATAGATAACTTGCCTCCTTTTAAACGTGGAGTGTAGGCCCTCCAATTCAAATTAAAGTTGGTACATTGAATCTAGTCTTTATTTCTTTTTAACTCAAAACACTTTAAAATCTTTATATCCATGAATCAAGTATGGATTTAATGTTTTCTCTCAAATATGTGAAGATCGTGCAAAATTTATGTTTAAAAAGCTTTTATTTGATCACTTGCCTCGTAAATACTCCCTTTAATTGTAAGAAGTACTCACAAAAAGGATATATGGATATAGGAGAGAAAACCATTATCTATAAAATGATTTTCGGAACTGGTAGCTTCGTGCGCATGTAAAAAAAATATCTTTGTGTGCACACTTTTGGTAAGAGGATAAAGTCATGGAAAATGCGTGACAATCGTTCCTAAGAGGCAAAAAATGTGTGCTTCCATGTGCATGCTGAAGTTTTAAAGTCGTCTGCACAATTTTAAGAAGAAATTTTTTGTAGCCTAAACCATGTTATCGCGCAGGTCCAAACTCAGTCATGTTTATGCATGTAGGCCATACAGAATATACACCTCATACTGCATAAAAGGAATTTACTTTTTGAAAATTTTACTTAATTAAATCAGAGAAAAATTCAAAGTAAAATAAAAATGTGTATATGTGTGTATAAGCCTTGAGACGATTCAACCAAAAACAACCATGAAAGGATATGTTCTTGAATATTTAAGATAGAATGAAAAATCTTGGATGTATAGATCTCATGAATGATCTTCAATTTTAATATCCATAAATTCTTAAATAAAAGAATCTCTCTATTTATTGCCTATCTATTTAATCAAGCATTTTTGCTCGATTTGTGCAAGACTCAATGTTAAATCACGGGATGTATCCAACCAAACAATAATATCACCCTTTATAATAACTATTACATCTTAAATTTGTCCTTTTTTTTATCTATTTCATGGTAAAACCCCCCAAACCCAAAATTCTGGATTACGACGTCCAAACTCACCCCACATTATCCACATAATGAGAGTATATTGTCACAATACACATGGAATTGAGAACACAATAAGCAATCAATAAATTGAGTCTCCCAAAATATCATGGTTGTACTTGAGATGAATTAATATGAACCATAAAGATGGGTGTAGACACACCATTCTATTACCCCCTAACCTCTCCTTAGGTCCCTAGCATCTCCCCTCATCGCTACAAACCTAAGTCATACCCCGGGTACTGACCTAGAGGCCATTAGTCACTCCCGAGATCCCTCTGACCAGTATTCAAACTCTTCAGCTCGACCGAGACTAAATTAATCTTCAAAGGGCACGAAAACCCCCTTTTCAACGGTCCTCCCCGTGCGCGATTCTGACTTACCGTGCGGACGAACGATCCGTTTGCGTCTGATAATTCCCCGTCCAAAGGACCGACGAACGCTTCCAAGCCACATGTGACACAAAGTCAACTCCCGGACCTGGGAGCAGTCCAAAGACTTTCGAAGGTCTCTGAAGTACCTTTACAACGGTTCACCTCCTGCACAATTTGGATCAACGGTTTGCACTCTACGATCGATTTTCCAAAGAAACCTGAAAGAGACTGCAAAACGGCAGGTTCCAAACCCTATCTATCGGCAGTGTGCCTAAAAACACCTACCGATTAGCAGGAATAGGACTATGTCGGTCGGTAATGCATTGGGCCTATAAAAAGGAGGGACCGACCTCATTACAAAAGGAGGACAAGATCTGAAATCCATCACTCTCAGCGAACTCAAAAAACCTCTCTTGAAGTCAACATGATTTCCACATCCAAATCCCTTTCCAACATTCACCTTTCATCATCTTTTTCATCAAACTTGGTGAATTAACTACCCTCCATCATCACTCAAGTGCAAGGGCTGCTCTCCAACATCCAAGATCTAGCTCAAGATCTTCAAGAAGGTCCAACATTCTCAACTCTCTCTTCAAATTCTCCTAAATTAGCATTAACTTCTTTTATTACTTAGCAATTTTATTCTCTCATATCATATATCCTAATTTACTATTTATCTAGTATTATTTCACATCTCTTATTTTCATATAAATAAAACCCAAAAAAATAAAAAAAAGAGGGTTTGCTCATAAATTCCAAACGAAAATTCTCACACTTTTCTCACAACTAAAACAATCTTTTACACACACACACACACACACACACACATAAGAGAAATCCTCGGTTGGATTTATGGAATAAATCCCACCCCTCATTTTGCATACAAACTACGTGGACTTTGATGCCTCTATAGGCTACGTAGGCATCTCGGGGTAAAACCCGAGACTCGAGTCCTATTCCTACGTTTCTCTCATTTTCTATTTTTCTATATTATTTAAACTTAACTATTTTAGAATCTATATATTTACATATACATATACTTGTTCTTGGTGGCGTATTATTCCATAGGTGTTATTGTTCCATTATAACGATCAACGCAAGGATAATCGCATAAATCCTATTTTCTAATATTATTTTATAGGAATATTCCTACGGATGACTCGCTTTATCTATTCCATGATATAAGTCGATGATTCCTATCTCCACTACATATACACGTGCACACATATCACGGAGAAATAAAGATAATAGCAATAACCCATGAGAGACCGTAAGGGCGGAATGGGTGCCTAACACCTTCCCATTTCGTAACTTAGACTCCGGACCCTTTTCGAATCATTTTGGTTTCCTATGTATCAGTATGTATTTGGATGTTGTCCTTTGGGATGGATCCCTTTTTCTTTTGTCTATTTTGAGTAAAATAGACTGACGACTCCATCTCTCTACATTTTTCACCTCATCATCGACGCCGACCGAAGATCTCCCGAGAGGGATGCGCGGGACTAAGATCCTCTTGAAATGAATATACCCTCGTCTTCATATCTTTCGCCATGAAGATCGGGGATGGCAATAGTGGCGACTCCGCTGGGGAAATTTCATTTTGAGGGCTAGACTATATTTAAATGGGTGTTATATTTGTTTATATTTTCCCCTATTTTTCATGCCTCCCTTTACTATTCGTGTGTACCTCATGCTTATGCTTCTATTCACACACTTGTAGGAGATTATCCATGTACACTTTGCACCACGTGCACCTAGGATCACATATATCCACATGTTGCACGCATCACGCATCCATACTTGGTATACCACTGGTGCTTATACTTTGCCCCCTGTTTGGCATGATCAAGAAAGATAGTCTCATAATAAGATACTAATAAGATAATCATTCATGATTCACACGACATCACCAAAGAGAATTGGTATTGACCAAATTTTGTCCAGTAACTGGAGGGTCACTTCGTGATGGGCGCTGGTTCGGCAGGGTACAGTTAGCCTAAGTGATATGACTCTCACCTTCCATTGGCCAAGTACCTTCGACGTATATCAAACGGTCCCCCTCATCGTACTTCTTAACCGAAGTCATGATGGGAGGTATATCATAGGTAATTTGTTCACGTACGTCGAGTATATCAAATTCTCTCTAACACGTACCGTCCCCATGAGGTATATAGTGAGGCAATTCACGTACACTCAGGTATATCAAATGGCTTGTCCACACGTACCGATTGCCCTCAAAAGCAAGATGTATATCGTGGAAGCCACGCCAAAGGGTGGAACCCTTTCCGATTCACCTAACAAACTGAATACCCACATATAGGTGTCAAACCTAGGACACACATGTTAGATTGTCGATTTCAACCTGAAACTCTGTCAAAATTACGGGTCGGCCTGCCGCCCAAATTTTTGCACATTTTTAAAACGGGACCCTGCCCATGTGCCTAGTTACAAGTCCAACCATAACTTTGCATATGTTACAAACCTAACTTTTCCAAGCTCGGATCCCGTTCGACATTTCATTTTTTCATTTAGGAAAATTTAATACAAGTGAGAAGATAATAATAATAATAATAATAATCATGCTGAGACCCGTCTCCCAAAATATTTCTCCTTTCTTTGTCAAAAATAAAAAAAACATTTCTCCCTTCTTTATCAATAATCCAAAAAAATTTCTCCTTTCTTTATCAAAAATACAAAAACATTCCTCTTTTCTTTATCAGAAATCCAAAAACACTTCTCCCTTCTTTATCAAAAATCCAAAAGCATTTCTCCCTTCTTTATCAAAAAGCTAAAAATATTTTGTCTTTCAATCTAAAAAAAAGTTATAAAAATATTTTCCTTCTTTATTTTCAAAATAAATCCCATTTTACGCCTTCTGAGGTCGATCACGCGCCCTTGGCCTGGCTCGTTATTGGCTTCGGTCTTCCATCAAATCACCCCGGAGCTCCGTACATTACACAGCTACCTCTTTCGATTCCGGTATCCATCCACTTTCCATGGAGAACATAGATCAAGTACCATTTGTGCAGCCAGATCTGATGGCAGTTTTAGCTCAGCTCATGTCCAAGATTGACAACCTTCAGACTAAGGTTCGAGAGATGCAACGAAATAGGTTCCTATTCCTTAAGAGACCGAGTCCCTATTCCCTCACGCTATGGGTCCACTCGAGCCTATTTGGGTTCTCGAAGAGTTTCAGCACGCTCCACCTACCCCTCCTGCTAATGGGCTACTGCCTGGCCAACTTCCTATGTCGAACCTTCCCCAGTATGGGTCTAACCTTCCTATGATCATTGATCCAGAAGAGGAAGAGTTGAACAAGGTCAAAGAATATCTCAAGATGCTAACTATGAAGTTCGAACAAGTCAAAATCTCTGTGAATTACATGGACTACACACACATGTCTCCTTATCCAAAGGCAAGGTTACCCGAGAAGTTCAAGATGCAAAATATAGAGAAATTCAGAGGAAGTGGACACCTGATTGTTCATCTTCGTAGTTATCACCGTTCTATGACTCTCTTAGGGGATTCTGAAGAAGGTATGGCCCAATTATTTTGCAAAATTTGAAGGATATCTCCCTCCGATGGTTTTTGTCTTTGGAGGTGTCAAAAATTCGTAGCTGGGAGGATGTAGCTCGAGAATTCATGTCACAATACAAATACAATGAAGTGCTTCAGGTCACCCGTTGTGGTTTAGAGATGCTTTAATAGAAATCTGGGGAATCAGTCAGTAACTTCATAGCCCGATGGAGGAAAAAGTAGCCACTATGACCAATCGGCCATCTAAAGAAGAACAAGTCAACATAGTGAAGAACTTCTTTCCCCATGTTCGAGAAACAATGGGAGGATAATACTATCCCCCCTTTAGATCTCTCAGAGAAGAAAGAGTAGAAATCGAGTAAGGTCTTGATAAAATAGAAGTTGAACTAAAGAAAGTGTTCGGACAGTTCACCCCCAGAAAATATGACAAACTTACCAGTGCTGCAGTCTCAACCATCAATAACATCTCTCAACTAACCACTTCATGGGAACCAGAAAGCCTTCATTTCCCAGTCCAAAAGGAATACACCGAGCTCTATGCTCCCCTCTCTAAAGTTTATCAGGCCCTGTTAAGCCGCAATCTTATCAAACCCTTGGATCCCCGTCCAGTGCCAAATCCACTTCCAAGAAACTTCAAGACAGATGACCATTGTGCCTTTCACCAAACTACTGGCCATACCACCGACCAATGCTTTCACCTCCGAACCATAATCCAAGGTCTAATTGACCGTTGTACAATTGCCCCACCAGCCAAACACTACTCACAACCCACTCCCAAATCATGTTAATGCCATATTCTTAGAAGAGAGCCTAGAATTTGATCCCTCAACTCAAATCACAGCCATGTACTCTCCCAAACCTCTCCGAACTTGCCCATATTTCCTCCTATACCCTGTTAGCCTCGCTGATCAAGCACTGTCACTCCTTGCCAGAGCATGCATCACTATCCGTACCCGTTCTGATAATGGAAGTATGGAATTATTAGAAGTGTTAAACCAACTCCTAGAGTTCGAGATTAAATTACCCTTACAGATGATCATTGATTTCCAGAGGTTCAGTACGCTATTATTAGAAGCACGAAAATGGGCCCGAGATTTAGACAGATGGGTGGTACCAATTGATGAAGTCAGCCTAGATGATGTTGTCCAGATCATGGCAAAATTATTCAGGGAAACAACTGATATTTTCAGTATGAACGAGTTACTTGATACTCTAAATATACAAGGACGCCTAGTCCCTTCACCCTTACTTATCCCCACAAAATGGGAAGAATTGTATGAAGAAGACATTAAAGTTGTGGAATGAATTGACTTTACATGGAAAGACAGAATTATTGCCACCGGATGGGGGGAAGAATTTGAAGATTCAAATAAAGGGCAAGCTTCAGATAAAACTGGACCGATAGCTGACATGTGTGGGATGATCTCATTTGAGGAACTCCTCGGAGCAATAAACAAGATGGAAGAATAACTCGAGATTGATGAAGAAACATGGTTCATGTTCTTCCCTTCTTCAGTAAATCACATGACCAGATCAGGGAGGCATTACCAGATCCCAAGATCACTACCAGCCAATCACAAAGGGAAGGGCGTTGAAAACCTTCCTATGCCAGAAATGACCCTCGAGGAAAGCCAGATCCTCGATTAACTGAAGAAAAATCAAGCTAATGTCACTTTATGGGGGCTTTTTATGTCTTCTCAGCTGCATAGATATGCTTTGATCAAGTTTCTCACTAGACCCACAGTTCCTCCTTCTACCACACTAGAAGAGGCGGTAAATTTAGTCAGATCCTTGACCTTTACCAGAATGTTATCCTTTTCTGAAGAAGAAATCCCCAAAATTGGGCCAAACCACAATCATTCACTCAACATCTCCGTCAAGTTATGGGGAAGATTGTACCAATCTCTCTTATTGATAATGGTCCGCCTTGAATGACTTCCCATTAAGAACCTTCAAATGCTTAGGACTGAAGAAAAATGACCTCGCTCCAACCTCTGCTCCTGTATGTGCCTACGATAATACTCGTCGAGAAGTGATGGGATCCATAAAACTTGTAATAGGGACTAGCCCTATAAACCCTATTGTTGAATTCCAAGTTATTGACATCCCATCTTATTTGAACCTATTGCTCGGACGACCTTGGCTCCACAGTATCAAGGGTGTGTCTTCCTCACTCCATCAGAAATTGAAATTCTTTGCCGACGGACGATTCATCACCATTTTGGGCAATGACGACAATACCGAGGGTACAAGTACTAGCAATCCAATCCTTGAGATACAACATGGGTAAAATGATATGCTTCTATCAGGATTACGAGTTGAACCACTTCTACTCTCGGCAGGGGATGATTTCAAAGAAAGGGTTTGTTCGGAATAGGACCCTCATAGCAACGCCAATGTAATTCAGATGTTCAGAAACATGCATTTCATGCCCCGACTAGGGCTAGGACAAAGACACCAAGGGATACTTGAGCCCATTGTTTTGAAAAAAATCTTTCCCTTCTTGTGGTTTAGGGTATTAACCATCAGAACAAGAGCTCATAATGATTCGCCAGTCTCGACCAAAGAGAAGATTAGATTGTATCCAAACTATCCTGAGTGATTCCTTGAATGGATGATTCATCAAAGAGGGTGAAGACTTCCCCTTTTATGGCTTTCCATAATCTTGGTATGACTATACAAACAAGAAGATGAAGCCTGGAATGGAGATATTTTTCCATGACAGCTACCCATGGGCCGAAAATTCCCAACACCATGTACAACCACTCATAAAAGATATCACAGATTTCGAGGGAAGTGATTTCGAGGATTCATTTTGCTTGCAAACACTGGGGCTGACACTGTGCATGGTTTATTCAGGCACTACATCACTGGATCCATCCCACCTGATTAAAGCTGCTGATACACCTCTCCTCAACTAGCATGCTGCGCCTATTCTACATGTTGAAATCCCACATAACCCCAATGTTTACCCGATCTCTTCTTTTGTTGTCTATCCTTGCGCAAATATAATCGATACCTCCTTTGATGAGGTTCTCAATGCTTTTTTTCCTATCAATGAAATAAGCGAAAATTTTAAGTATCTTGTTGTGCCTTACATTAATTGTGTAGATTCTAATCAAACTTTTAATGATGATGATTTTGCAAATGAATAATTCTTAACTGATCTAATTAAGGTTAATAACAAACAACATAACCGTGTTCAAGTTAATGAAGAAGAGACTGTTATTGTGCGAGGTTAATAACAAACAACATAACTAATCTAAATTAGTAGTCAATTGCGCGAGATTTGGATAGGGGCTACCATTGACGAGCATGAGCGTGCACAACTCGAAGAATTACTGAAAGAATTCGTGGATGTCTTCACGTGGTCCTATGATGACATGCCCGACATTGATCCTGAAATAGATCAAGATGAGATCCCCACTCTCCCAGATTACAAGCCGGTTAAACAAAAGTTGAGAAATTTTGCACCGATTGGTCACTCAAGGTCTAAGAAGAAATGGTCAAACAGCTGAACGTGGGCTTCCTTCGTGTGATCGAATACCCCCCCTCTCTCTCTCTCTAAGCTATTTCTGCTCTCTCTCTCTCTAAGGTATATTTTTTTTCCTCTCTTTCTATTTCATTTCTATATGTGTGTGTATGTGTATGTGTGTATATATATGTGTGTATATGTATGTGTGTATGTGTGTATGTGTGTGGTGGTGTGTGGTGGGGGAGGGGGGAAGGGGGGTGGGGTGGTGTAGGTGTGGTGGGGGGAGGGGGTGGGGTATGTGTATATGTGTGTGTATATATGTGTGTGGTTGTGTGTGGTGGGGGAGGGGGGGAAGGGGGTAGTGGAGGTGGGGTGTGGTGGGCGAAGGGGGGAGGGGGTGGGGTTGTGAGGGTGGGGATGGAATTTTCTAACTAAAAATATGATAATATTTTGTTACAATTTGTTAAAACTATGTAAACCTTAGTATGAATGCAAGGTTAGTGATAGTTAGAATTGTGTAAATGTTAGAAAAGTTCTAGAATTCATATGTTAAATTTAATTATATAAATATTTAAATTTGATAATAGTTTTATTCATGAAATTAATTCAATTACGTAAAACCCTAGATAATTTTTTTGACAGAATTTGATAATATTATATAAAGTTTAGTAAATTCACAAAATGTTGCCAATTGTATGTTTTTAGAAATATCATTAGTTACTTTCGTGCCCAACTATGTAGAATCCATACACATGCATGTTGTTAGAAAGTCTTAAATTTAATTCTCACTTTAATTTGTAGAATCTTTGTACTTGGTTGGATTTATCCCTTTATGATAATGAAATTTATGCTCCAATTATAATTATCTCACGTCATAATTTTATTAATAAACAATAAATTAATAAAGTAATAAAAACATGAAAATACCCCAATTGATTTAGTAAGATTCGTTCTAGACTTCATTACAAATTATTCATGCCAAACCCGACTCTCTTATAAGATATGCATATTGTGATAAAATAATGAGGATAAGAGACTTTTGAAATATAAAAGAATCTCAAAGAATAAATATAAAGATAAAGGATTAAAGAGGTAGATAATTGCAATGAATATACAAATAAGATGATGATAAAAGATCGTTCAATGAATAAGATGATAAAACACGCATTTTGTGTCACAGTCATTGACCTTGACACGACCGTGACAAAGAGTTTTCACCGTCATTGACCATGACAAGGCCATGACAAATGTAGTTGTCACGGTCGTGGTGGGGGGAGGGGGTGGGGTGGGGTGAGTGTGTGTGTGCGTGGCGGGGGGAGGGGGGCAAGGGGTGTGGTGGGGGTGGTGGGGAGGGTGTGTGTTTGGGCAATTTTAACAATTGTATAGCTTTAATTAAGAAATTGTATAGCTTTAATTGTAATTTTAATTGTATAGTTTTAGATGAAAGTAAATTAATAATTAGTGCCAATTTCATATGAAAGTAGGATTGCCCCTCATTTTAAATTAGTAAATTAATAATTGTATACTTTAATTGTTAGTTTAATTGATGAAATGAATTAATTGAGTAGATGAATTAGATGGAGTATGGGTTACACATTTGTTGTTGAAATTGCGGTTGGATTATATTGTTTAGTAAATATTGGGTTGGTTAGTTTTAAAAGTGGCATGACCACTGGATTATTGTCCATATGGGGGTGGGATTTTTCAACTTTTTTTGAAAATTACTTTGTATATCGAACAATATATACAAAGTATGATAATTAAATGAAACATACATGAAATTAAATATGTGTATATGTGTGTGTATGTGTGTGTATATATGGGTGTGGTGGGGGGAGGGGGTGGGGTGGTTGGTTTTTTTAACAATTGTATAGCTTTAATTAAGAAATTGTATAGCTTTAATTTTAATTTTAATTGTATAATTTTAGATGAAAGTAAATTAATAATTAGTGCCAATTTCATATGAAAGTAGGATTCCCCCTCATTGTAAATTAGTAAATTAATAATTGTATACTTTAATTGTTAGTTTAATTGATGGAATGTTGGGTTGGTTAGTTTTAAAAGTGGCATGACGTGTGCATGTGTGTGGTGGGGGTGGGGTTGGGGTGTGTGTATGTGTACTATTAACATTTTTTTTATCTGTACTAATAACATTTTTTTACAGCAAATGTCTCCTTCAGATATTAAGGCGAAGATGATGATGTTGTTTATGATGATGTCGTCTGGGCCCGGTGGTAGCGGAGCCGACGAGGGCTCCCCCGCCCCTAGGCTCCCTAAATATGGAAAATTTAGGATTACCGTCGAGAACAAATCGGAGCTATTAGCGAGATCCCTCGAGCTGCTAAAGACGGTCATCGGCCCGGGGTTTATGAGTTGGAAGGAGGTGCCATATGAGCTCAAGTTAGCTGTTTGGGCGGCACTACAGGTAATATATTTATATTTATATTTCAATTTCAATTTCAATTTCAATTTCAATTTCAATTTCATTTTTAGTTTCAGTTTCAATTTATATTTAGATTTATATTTATTCGCAACTAACATTGAATTTGTTTGACAGGAACAATTCAACTTGGATCCAAAGCTACGCGATTCCGTCTTGGAGCAGTTGAGGGAGAAACACAAGATGTGGAAGAAAAATATGCGGACACGGTACTTTGGGAAAACACGAGAGTCCATTATACAATGGCGTGGATCTGTCCCTCCCAAGGAGACGATCTCATTGGCACAATGGCAAAAATTCATTGACAATGAGATCGAGGATCGACAATTGGCATCTCGCCAATCGGGGAGGGAGAACCGGGCAAAAAAGATGGACGTACACTACTCCGGCCGGACCTCTTACGCCGAGGTGGAGCATAGGATGAAGGTAAGATTTAATTTTTCTATAACTACGAAAATATATTATTCTTCATTATTTTACTTTGCGGGGTCGATACTAATTTTACTTTATTTTATTTTAGGGGGTAGGGAGTGGGCCAGGGGGCAAGCCACATAGGCTCGATACTTATGTGGCTCTTCGGACGAAGAAGGGGAAGGATAAGGAGGTGTCCCCGAGCGTCGCGGCGACGATTGTAAGTAATCCTACATTTTATCTTTTGTTAATTACGTTATAATTTTTTAGTTTACTTATTTTACTAATAATGTGCTTTTTGTCGTTTCAGGCAAAGCTTAAGGAAGTGCATGAGTCGCAGTCTGATGCTGACAAGGAGTCTTTGTCCACAGACGCACTCAACCAAGTGCTTGGCTCTGATCGCAAGGGGAGGACAAGGGGGGTGAGCTCGCGGGTGGCCAAATCTAGGATTATCGTATTGGAAACGAGCGACACCGGGTTAGCTCAAACGGTGGATTCACACGACGCAAAGCTATCCCATTTGGAGGTGACAATCGAAGATATGTACGCATTCTTAAAGCGTACGTTGGGCGGAGACCGAAAGGGGAAGGAGAAAGGGAAAGGGAAGGAGAAGGCGGTGAAGGAGGAGGAGGAGGAGGAGGTGCGGGAGAACGAGGCGTAGGAGGATGAGGATGTGGACCTCGCTGCTTCTTCACCTTCACGTGCGTATTTCGATGATCCACTTCCTTATTTGGCTCCCTTCCCTAGACCATTGTCGACACTTGGTTGGCCGAGCGTGTTCATATTGGATGTATTTGATGGCCAGTGGATAGGGCGGGGGTTGAGGGACCCGAATATCGTCGAGGGTGGAATAGTTCATGGACGTGCGCTTCAAGGGATCGAGTCCAAAGTGCTCGTCACGCATGTGATACCCGGGAAGGAGAACTCCCTATTGTGGTTGCACGAACAATGCGGCACGATGTATATTAGTGGGTGTGTCAATTTGTATATCGTGTGGCCAACTCACCTCCTCACATTTACCCAAGACATGTAGTAACATTATTTTTATGTTTGTCCATTTTAATTATATTTGGATTATATCGTCATGTATATTATTTCTATTTTGAATATTTGGATTATATCGTCATGAATATATATTTTCACTATCTTTAGTTTATTTGGATATATGATGTTTGAATAGGTACAACCAACGTTGTTATAACAGGTACAAATATACTGCTGGGCAGTGGCCATACTGCCCAGCAGAGTTTTTTTAAATTCTGCCCAGAATTGTCACGGTCATTGACCGTGAATTTTTTTTTAAATATTGTCACGGGTTTGTCACGATTATTAACCGTGACTAAACTTGTCATGGTCCATGACCTTGACACGATCGTGACAATTCTAACGGACTTGTCAAGGTTAATGATCGTGACATGTCCGTGACAAAAACTTTGTCTCGCCCCGAATTGTCACGGTCATTGACCTTGACAAGTCCAACTTGTCAAGGTCAATGACCGTGACAATAGTGAATATTTGGTGTAGTGTGACCATAACCGACACTATAACTAGGTCTTTTCTAGCCCAATACCTTGAAGATTCCCTCAAAGAAAGAGCCATATATTACGCTAGTCACAAATTGGCTAGGTACGAAGTCAACTACACTACTTTGGAAAAGGCATGTGTCACACTTGTTTGGGTCATCAAAACGCTGTGACACTACATGCTCTCCTTCCCTATTAAGCTTGTATCCCGAATGGACCCCATCAAATACCTTCTTGAGAAACCCACCTTATCGAGCC
The DNA here is from genome assembly GCA_949130495.1 of Sambucus nigra. Taxonomy (NCBI): domain Eukaryota; kingdom Viridiplantae; phylum Streptophyta; class Magnoliopsida; order Dipsacales; family Adoxaceae; genus Sambucus; species Sambucus nigra. Next base: position 258,850,883 of record OX422224.1, read on the forward strand.
GAATGGCCCAGTGGTTGATGCTCCTAGCTGAGTCTGATATCGTGTACGCCACGCTAAAAGCCATGAAAGGAAGAGCCATCTCTGACTACCTCACTGACTACGCCACAAAAGAAGCTGATGTCTAGATCTCAAAATTCCCAGATGAAAACATCCTCTACACCACTCAAGACGTCCTCCGATGGCAAATTTTATTTGACGACTCTACCAACAGAAAGGGATATGTCATTGGGATATTCTTATCGCCCTAGATGACTCCTACACTCCCATTGCCATCAAATTTGATTTCCCCTACACCAACAACATGACTGAATACGAGGTGTTTACGGTAGGTCTTAAAGTTTCTCTCAAGGAAGGAATTCAATGCCTAGATGTCTATAGGGATTCTGCCCTCATCATCTGTCAAGTGCTCAGAAAATGGAAAGTCAAGGATGAGAAAGTCCAACACTTCCATGCCCACTTAGAAGAACTAGCCTCTCAATTCCAAGACATCACCTTCCATTACCTACCTCGAGTAAAAAACAACCTAGCCGATGTCCTTGCTACCCTAGTCTCTATGGTCGAAATGGCCGAAGGAATAATAATGGCCCCCTTCCTAGTTCAAAAGCAAGATAAACCAACCCATCGCTACCACATTGAGCTCATCACCAAAGAAGATCCCGAGCTAGATAATTGCTAGTAATATGATATCTGTCACCTCCTCAAGCATGGTAGGTATCCCGAGGGTTCCAATAAGAAAGATCGGGCAACCCTTTCAAAGACTGGCCGCCCAATACATCATCTGTCATAAAGAACTATTCATGAGAAACTTCGATGGAACTTATCTACACTACATCGCAGGGGCTGGCATTGAAGAGGTAATACAGAAAATCCACAACAGGGAATGAGGTCCCCACATGAATGGTCACATGATTGCCAAAAAGATCATCCGAAAAGTCTACTACTGGACCACCATGATCCAGGATTGCACTGCCTATGTTCGGAGATGCCTCAAATGCCAACAGTTTTCCAACCTTCAACACCTCCCTCCGCATGAATTGTACAACATGACTTTTCCCTGGACGTTCTCTACCTGGGGCATCGACATTATAGGGAAGGTTAAACCCAAGGCCTCCAACGGGCATGAATTCATCCTAGTTTCCATTGATTACTTCACCAAATGGGTCAAAGCTGAGTCATACGCAGCCCTAAACGCCAAGAAAGTGGCCAAATTCATCAAGAAAAATATCATCTGTCAATATTGGGTCTTGCACGAGCTTGTGTCAGATAACGGGTTGCATTTTGAGGCAGAAGTCACAAAAGTGGTCAATGAGTATGGGATCCAGGGACACAAATCTTCTCCCTACCGATCTCAGACCAATGGTGCATTCAAAGCCGCCAACAAAAACCTCAAATCCATCATCAGTAAGATGACGGAAAGCTATCGAGATTGGGCAGACAGAATCCCATACGCCCTCTGGGGCTACTGAACCTCAATCTGAACCTTTACTGGGGCTACCCCTTACTCTCTAGTCTACGTCATGGAAGCAGTCCTACCCGTGCAGCTGGAAATACCCTCATTGCGTGTCATGCTTAAAAGAAAGGTCTGCGAAGAATATTTGTACCAAAGCCATCTTGACGAGTTGACCCTCCTAGATGAAAGGAGATTAAAAGATCTATACCACATACAAGGGTACCATCGTCGTGTATCACGATCATTCAATAAGATAGTCAAGGACCACGGTGTCCAAGAGGGGGATTTAGCCCTGAATAAAATAGTAGAGCCCATCTGGGACCATAGAGGGAAATTCAAGCCCAATCGGAGCGACCCATACATCGTCAAGCAAATCTTGTCCAGTGGTGCTGCCATGCTCACCGGCCTAGATGGAGAAGAGATGGCTTGTCCAGTCAATATGAACCGTCTCAAGAAGTTTTATCCCTAGTCCGAAATCTCGGCGTGCTATGAATCTTCTCATCTCCCTTATATTCTAAAAAAAAATCTTCATTTCCCTACACCTAGGACTAGGTGGTCCTGATCCTTTTCAAAACCCATTTTCAAACAAAAAAAAAAATTTCAAACCCCCCCCCCCCCCCAGAGGTACGTAGGCATCTCATACATCTTACATGAGCACGACCCTTTCTTTTTCCTAAAAAACTATTACTTTCTTATCTCCGAGAATGATAGTTCATTCTAGCATATATTTGAACAAAAAGATTATGCATGCCTTAGCGATCGATATAGATAATTCAAAATACAAAATTCATCAAAAGGCACAGCTGGATGACCAAAAACTTATTTATTTCACTAATAAGAGATTACAGTGCAATTATATAAGAAAAGGAATGGATGAATCCCTTCCCCCTATCTTCCTAAAAAGCCAAATAAAATTCTCAAAATTATTCCCCATTACAAAAACAAACTCTCCAAGAGACCTACCCATAGCTACCAGAGGATCCCGCTCCATCATCATCTACATCCTGGGGTCCCCAAGTTTCCCCTGCCTGAATAGAGTGTCGCAAACGCTCCATGAACTGATAAGCTCGAACCATCCTTGGAAAAACTACCACACCTCCCTCCACGGTATCAGATAAAATAACCCACTTTTGTTCGATCTCTACTTCCAACATCTTGCTAACTACTCTTCTTCATACTCACTTCATATAATCCCCAGGGATATGACAAACTCTCCCAACAAACTAAGACGGACGGGTCGACGGGCGCCGACTCTCCTATAAAGAGCTAAGCCACATGTGCAAATTCTCTGTCAGATCTTCTACCGAAAAGAAATCTAGTGTCTGAGGTGGCACGAACTGGTCCCAGCCAAATTGGTATAGAAGCTGCCAAGGGAAATAGAAAGAGGTCTGCCAGAGACCAACCAGCCGGATGTACGGGTATTCCCCTAGCTCCAAAATAAGAAGCAACTGTACCCACCAAGGCACTAACCATCACAGATTTAGAGCCCCATGCTTCACAAACCAGTTCCCCCAGTTCTCAATATTCAGGCCAACGCTGATGAAATGGCACGAAAAGAAGTTGGGTATAACTGACAAAGGGTATTCCGGAGGAGTCACCAGGCCGAATCTCTTAGATAACCACATGAACAGCATCATTGGGCTACCTCTCAGAAAGTCAGAATGACCTTCTCGCCAGGCATCCAGGCCATTCAAAGTCTCTTCCAGTATCACCGCCATAGGATTGCAACGGCAGGACATCCATGAAGTAATGGCTATAAGTTGTGGGTACACCAGCAGCTCCCTAGTCACCAGCAATAATTTTGAAACCAAGCCCATAACGACGGCTTCAGCATATCCAACATCACCAACCTCCTGCAAATGTACAAACTGCAGCACCCCCAGAAGATAAATCATTCCTCCAATAACTAAGGATCTACCCGCCAAGGGAGAGACACGAATAAGTCCAACCAATAACTCCCGGGGTAACAGAGAAAACTCAGGCATAGCAGCCGCCACACTAGGGTTTACCCCCAACATGGAAGAAAATTCCTCATAAGTCGAACAGACTGCTTCCAAGACGAAGAGGAATACATGGTCTTCGGGGTACCAGAATTGTACTGCCACCATCAGCATGTTCCATTCTATCGACCGATTATGCCATAAAGAGACTCGACGCATGTTGAAAGCATCGTAGTTGATGCCTCCAAAGTCTCGAGGTAGTTGGCAAACTCAACACTACCGGGGAGAGCCATCTCATATACTAAGAAAGTAAGAATGTGAAGGTATGATGAAAACCTTCCACCCTTACCCCTCTTTTATACTTGAAAACCCTCACAAAAGACATAACCCCTGCAGAAATTAGAGGAAATCTTGCCACACAAGGTACCAAAGGCTGAAGAGGGTACCAACCAAATCTTTGAATTGATGGGTCTGAATGGACCTGCCGATAGGCAGAGCAAGGTTTTTACCGATCGGTAACCCCCTGTTTTTAGAAATTTACCTTTTTCCTTTTTTGTCAAAATTTTAAAAACTCAGTAAAAATAAATTGATATTCTCAACAGAATTTCAAAATCCCCTTTCATCTTTATAACTTTCCTTAAAAATCCCAAAAATATTTCTTTTTACGGTCTTAGCAGCAAAGTAAAAACCATATGTGCATGCATTCATTCATTTACTAACAGAAGATAATAAAAAACTCCATTGCATTGCATAGATATATATATTTCCATGTTACATCATTTGGTAGGAAAATAAAGAAAACCAAAAATAATGGGACTCGGCTTGAACCCACATTCTCTCTCTGTCTCTCACTTACCCTTCCCCCTCTCTCTCCTAAGAGCTTCCATGCCTGCGACGCGCTCTCTTTCCCCTGCGACGAGATGACGCACCAATGCTACCAGAACCAGACTCCTCCCCGGATGAGGAAGACAATACCAATTAAGAAGAAACAGGAACCGCGTCCCGAGTATGGGCAGTCGTCGAAGATATCCAGTCCCTGATATCCCTCAACCAAGTGGTGGACACACGGACTTGCTGCAAGAAAAGGCAAAATCAGTATCAAGCAGAAAATATCAAAAGAAACCAAAAAGACGGAAAAGAGAAGAACATAAAGATATACCATAGGATGAAGGGCCTCCTATGTCAATCCCAACTCCTCCGAGTCCATCGCATGAGGACGATGTAACATAGGTACCATCCCTCCGTTAGCCCGCCGGATGTTGTATGAAGGGGTATATAACCTCATAAAGGGGACCTCCGAAGTCTCCACCATTGCAGATGTCGATGGAACACCACCACTGCCGACTCGAACCCGCAAGATGGAAGGATAATGCATCATATATGCTGGGCCCCATGAGCCAGCTTGTCATGAAGTCCATATAATCATACGGCGCAACCTTATCGATATACAACAGATAGGACTCACAAATCATCGCTGCAATCCTCGCATCCACCGACAGCAGCCGCTCCTACCTCATGGACATAGGGGACCTCGCACTTGGCACCATCACCTCCTCACCAGCACTCTGTCGAACCATCCTCTTCCCAAGTTAACAAGAGTGTCCAAACTCATGCGCCATCAAATGCCTGATCTTTACATTCACTCCAGTCAACTCGTGTCTGGAACAGCCGTCCCCCAAGGGTAAAATTTCACCTGAAAAATCCCTAGCAAGATATAAGGAAATATGAAATCGGAGCACACAATGGTCTTAGACTGAAGAAAGGAAAAGTCTTACTCTATCACTTGTTAGACAATTCAGGTCCTGATGCACCGCCTTCAAGTCCTCCGCATCAATCACCCTACCCAGCAAAACATCCCTCAACAGCGAAAAACGGATGGAGTCCCCAGATACTATCCTCCTCACATCACCGAGCGTCTCCCTCATCGCCTCCGGCCTCATTCGCAAAGAGCGATCCACCTCTATCTGCTCTCCATCGCAATCTAGCCCCAGTAGCTGTTGCACGTATATGGGAGTCAGAGTCATCTCCCCAAAACCAAATTGGAAGGTATGGGTAGTGTCCCACCACCTCTCCCCCAAAACACATAAAATCGCCATCGAACGAGGCATCTCATCTAGCACAGATGGCAGCCTCCCAAAGCCTGCTGATGACACCACCCAACGCACCACAGGTGGAAGGTGCTCCCAGACATCCTTAAGCCCCGTCGTCTCGCGGGCACGCATAGTCCACAAAGAAACATCAAACTGTTGAGGAAAAACCTTGACAGAATCCAAGAAAAAAAGGAAATCACCAAAAGGGAATGCCAAAGGTCATTTTATACTTACATAACCACCAGGGTTCACCACCCTCGAAGAGCGATGATGCGATGGTTCCGATAGCAAAGTCCGCTCGTCCGCAAGTGGCTCAAATGCATCAAAAGAGTTCTCATTCCCCAAAGCAAGAGGCTCCCTAGCCCTCCACTCTACATTCTCCTAGTCATCAACATCCAACCACTCCCTGTGTACCACAGTGCTCACAAAAGAGGCCATTTTTTAGATTACGAAATGCTAGAATGATTTGCAGAAGAAAATCGCAGAAAGAGAGAAGGCAAGAAGCTGTGAAAAATGAGGGGAACCCGCCCCTTTTTATAAGAAGCCAAGGGTTATGCCGACTGACACTGACCCTAAACCTACCGATCGACACTGACCCTTTATCTTCTCGAGGCAGTCCAAAAGTGTGTGCCACTGCCAAATGGCACCCTCCACACCATGCCAACTGGAACCCCCTTAAATTTTTGTACAAAAATTCCCAGAAAATACCAGAATACCCTGGAAAATCCTCAGAAAATTCCTAAAAATCTCGGGGAGGATTTATAACATTTTTCACTAAGAAAATTTCACACTCCCTCTAGAGGAACCCATTTTTCCCCAGTGGAACTCTCAAAATCCAAGTGAATCTCCTCCCGACAACGTCCCCGAGGGACCTCTAAAGTATCCCAAACTTCAGGTTTCAAATTTCCCTGAGCAATACGTCCAAACCCTGGACCACCTAATCAATGCTCCAGTGGAATTTATAGCATCATATTGGCTATTCATCCGCAAAATCTCCAAAAGATTCGAGGATTTCCCCAGAATCAGCTCCCCAGCTCAAATTAAAATAACGAGATAATTTCCTCGACAGAGTTCTTCGAGGTTATCTCAATTTAAGCACTCAGAATTGGCTTAGCCCCGCAGAATTGGTCATCTCAACCTAATCCCTCAGAATTGGCTTTGACCCGCAGAATTTGTCATATCCACCTGATCCCCCAGAATTGGCTTCAACCCGCAGAATTGGTCATCTCAACTTAAGCCCCTAAAATTGGTTTCGACCCACAAAATTGGTCATCTCAACTTAAGCCCTCTGAATTGGCTTCGACCCACAGAATTAGTCATCTCAACTTAAGCCCTCAGAATTGGCTTCAGCCCGCAGAATTGGTCATCTCAACTTAATCCCTCAGAATTGGCTTCGACCCGCAGAATCGATCACCCTCATCTTTAAGCCCTCAGGATTGGATTCGACTCGCAGAATTGGGAATCTCAACTCAATCCCTCAGAATTGGCTTTGACCCGCAGAATTGGTTATCTTAACTTACTCCCTCAAAATTGGCTTCGACCTAAAGAATCGGTCACCCTCATCTTAAAGCCCTCAGGATTGGCTTTGACCCACAGAATTGGGAATATCAACTCAAGCCTTCAGAATTGGCTTCGACCCGCAGAATTGGTCATATCAACTTAAGCCCTCAGAATTGGCTTCGACTCGCAAAATTGGTCATCTCAACTTAATCCCTCAGAATTAGCTTTGACCCGCAGAATTGGTCATTTTAACTTAAGACCTCAAAATTGGCTTTGACCTGCAGAATCGGTCACCCTCATCTTGAAGCCCTCAGAATTGGCTTCGACCCGCAGAATCGGTCATCCTCATCTTCGAGCCCTTAGGATTGGCTTCGACCCACAGAGTCAGTCACCCTTATCTTCAAGAACTCAGAATCGACCTCAACCCACAGAACCGGTCATCCTCATCTTTAGGTCCTCATAATCGGCCTCGACCCTCTGAATTGGTCATACTCTTTCAAAGGCATCAGGCGGTGTCTATTCGATGGCTATCATTTGTTCTAAACTCACCCATTGAGGGGCTTTGTAGACACCCCATTCTAGCACCTCCCCTCATCGCTACAAACCTAAGTCATACCCCGGGTACTGACCTAGAGGCCATCGGGCACTTCCGGGATCCCTTTAACCAAAATTCAAACTCTTCAGCTAAACTGAGACTGAATTAATCTTCAAAAGGCACTAAAACCCCTTTCAACCGATCCGTCCCATTCACGATTATGACTTACAGTGCGAACAAACGACTCGTTTTCCCCCAAAGCTTGATTAAAAGGCCACTAGATTCTCTCAGGATCCGTTTGACCAAAGTCAACTCTTTATATCGATCGGGACTAAATGAATCCTTGAAAGGCACTGAAACCTCTTTCCAACGGTCCGCCCCGTGTGTGATTCTGACCCACGGTATGGACGAACGATCCGTTTTACTTCGCAAGGTCACCGAACGCTTCCAGGCCTCGGTTTACCAAAGTTAACTTCCCAAACTTAGTCAAACTCTTTGGAATGTTGAAGTACATCTCCTAACCTTTCCAACGGTCTGCCCCGTGCACAATTCTGACTTACCATGAGGACGAATGATCCATTTACATCCGATAATTCCCCGTCCAAAGGACCGATGAACGCTTCTGAGACGCATTTGACCCGAAGTCAACTCTCGGACCCAAGAGCAGTCCTAAAGACTTTCGAACGTCTCTAAAGTACCTTCCTAATGATTCACCCCGTGCACGATTCGGATTAACGATTTGTGCTCTATGACTGATTTTCCAAATAAACCTGAAAGAGACTGCCAAACGGCAGGTTCCAAACCCTGCCTATCTACAGTGTGCCTAAAAACACCTGTCGATAGGCAAGACCAGGACTATACCGATTGGCAATGCCCTGGGCCTATAGAAAGGAGGGCCTGACCTTATTGCAAAAGGCGAACAAGATCTGAAATCCATCACTCTTAGTGGGCTCAGAAAACCTCTCTCGAAGTCAGCGTGATTTCCCCATCCAAATCCCTTTCCAACCTTCACCTTTCATCATATTTTTCATCAAACTTGGGGAATTAACTATCCACCATCATCACTCAAGTGAAAGGGTTGATCTCCAACATCCAAGATCTAGTTCAAGATCTTCAAGAAGGTCTAACTTTCTCAACTCTCTCTTTAAATTCTCCTAAATTAGAATTAACTTCTTTTATTACTTAACACTTTTATTCGCTCATCTCATATATCCAAATATACTTTTTATATAGTATTATTTCACATCTCTTATTTTCATATAAATAAAACCCAAAAAAATAAGAAAAAGCGGGTTTGGTCATAAATTTCAAACGGGAATTCCCACACTTTTCTCACAACTAAACACTTTTTTAAATACACACACACACGTATAAGAGAAGTCTGCGATTAGATATATTGCATAAATTTGACCCCTCATTTTTCATACGAACTACATGGACTTTGACGCCTCTATAGGCTACGTAGACATCTCGGGGTAAAACTCGAGACTCGAGTCCTATTCCTACTTTTTTCCTATTTTTCTATATTCTTTAAACTTAACTCTCTTAGATTCTCTCTCTCTCTCTATATATATATATATTTGTTCTTAGTGGCGTATTATTCCATATGCGTTATCGTCCCTTATAAGGATCAACGCTAGGATAATCGCGTATATCCGATTTTCTAATATTGCTTTTAGGAACATTCCTACGGATAACTCGCTTTATCTCTTCCATGATACAAGTCGATGATTCCTATATCCACTACATATACACATGCACACATATCACGAGGAAATAAAGGAAAATAACAATAACCCATGAGAGACCATAAGGGCGGAATGGGCGCCTAACACCCTCCCATTTCGTAACTTAGCCTCAGAACCCTTTTCGAATCATTTTAGTTTTGTATGTATCAATATGTCTTTGGATGTTGTCCTTCGGAATGGATCCCTTTTTATTTTGTCTATTTTGAGTAAAATAGACTGGCAACTCCATCTCTCTACATTTTTCACCTCATCATCGACGTCAGCCGAAGCGCTCCCGAGAGGGATGCGGGACCAAGATCCTCTCGAGATGAAGATACCCTCTTCTTCGTATCTCCCGCCGTGAGGATCGGGGATGGACACAATGGGAATAAGAATGCAAACATAATCAATATAATATTCCTAGAAAACATATAAATCTTAATTAACAATACAATCAATCATCAAGATATCTCCCCCTTTTCAAAATGTTCTCCCCTTTCATCAAAACTCACTACATCAAAAACAATAATTTGGAACACCCTAATATTAAAAATCTGGCAGAGTTTTAAAGTGTGCCAAATTTGGGCACGGTTTAATGACAATCTGACACACTTTCAATAGTGCCAAAATTTGACCTTGTTTTTAAGTGTGCTAGAAAAGAGTACACTAGATTAAAATTTAAAATTCACTAAAAAAATCACTTTCTCTCTTTTGGAGTCTCCCGCTCACTCATCCTCTCACTTTCGAGTCTCCTACTCGTCTATTTCTCTCTTGGAGTTCGTCACTTTGGAGTTCGTCACTTTTGATTTCATCACTTTTGGTACTTTGGGGTTCTTAACTTTGGAATCTCCCACATTTTGGTCCAACTCGACCCTTATATGGGCAATACAAGTTTTGGACTCTCCCACGTTTTGAAGTCTCATTTTTTCTTTTTTAGGGTTATATATATATACATATATATGCTTTGCTTGCTTCTCTCAATAGCAGGAAAACATTGAGTTTCCTGTAGAAGTAGAAAATGCAAAACCCTAGGTTTGAGTTAGTTTCTTCTTCCCCACTCCCTCTCCTACTGTCTTTGCTGAAACATTTTTTAGGTTTAATTATTACATATGTTTAAGGTTTTGTTTGTTTAAGTGCTATCTGCCCGTGTGATTACTCTGCTTTGGGCCTAAAAAGATTGGAATAATGGATGGTAAAAAGTTACGTTTAGGGCAAAATGGTGAAGGCTATGAAGATAGATTTAGTAATTTACCTGACCCATTAGTCACCCACATCCTCTCATTTCTTGAAACCAAGTATGCTGTTAGAACCTCTATTTTGTAAAAAAATGATGTTATTTGTGGACAACTGTTGCCACTCAGAAATTCGATGATCTTTCTTTTATAGCTGAGAATGGGAGGGTTCATAAATCCTATTTCGTTAAATTTTTGGAGAAAACACTTCTCCTTGGGAGTCCAACAATACAGAATTTCAAACTCACATATTTAGATACCTATGATGTGTCTTGTATACAATCGTGGATCTCTTTTATCATAAGGCGTAATGTTCAAAAGATTGAGATTTATCATTTTGGGAAGTACTCGTTTGTTCTGGCCCATTGCTTATACAACTGTGATTTCGTTAGGGAGTTGATATTATGGGTTCCATGTACTTCCAATGTTCCTACATCTATTTGTTTATTGAGCCTCAAATTACTAAAACTTTGGGGGGGGACGTTTTTTAATGCATATTATTTTTACTCGAGTGATGTCCAATTTACTTTCTCGGTCTTTGAAGAGCTGTGTTTATACTAAAACAATTTTCAGAAGGTGAAGGTTGTCAATATTAATGCTCCCAGGCTTAACATATTATCCTCATATATTTGTTATGAAAGGGTGGCTGATTTTACTCTCCAACTTCATATATAAAGTCCCGAAAAGTTCTACTATGGAGGTTATGGATTTGTAGAATATATTTTGAGTAGCCCGCCATTAGTTCTTTATGCAAGTTTGCAGCATTATGATACTAATTCTGATGAGAAGCTTAAGAATTGTTTACTTATATGTACACTTCTTAGGAAGTTCTCCAGCCTTAAATACTTGGAACAGTCTTGTGAAAACATTCAGGCTCTTGCCTCTATAGAAGATTTATAAGAAAGTCTCCCTGCATTTAATAATTTGATCCAATTGACAAAAACGTTGGGAAATCTTGTACTGGATGAGATGTTTATTTCCCACAGAGCTTACCGATTCTCAAAACTTTAATCATTAACTGGGGTAAAAGTTTAAATTTTAATTTATTTTTCTGCATTGCTTTAGAATGTTCTTCAGTCCAGGGAGAAAGATTCTTTTTTATCCTGGAGTAAAGAATTGCACTATCCAGTGCCAGATGTTTAAAATAATCCCCAATGTAATTGAGACTACCCAAAAATCTTTGGAGCTGAGTTTTGTCCTGAAGTTTATCAGGAATTGATAATTCTGAAAAAGGGTTGAAAATATCGTTCATGATATTTTGGAATTCAGAGGGGGCATTCTTAAGCCCAAAAGGTAATACATTCCATTGGAAATGACCAAAAGGAACAACGAAGGCAGTTTTATAACGATCTTTGGGTTCTATTTGGATTTGCCAATATCCAGATTTGAGATCAAATTTGGAAAATATAGTGGCGGAATGTAACCTATCCAATAAGTCTTTTTTATTGGGAATGGGATATCTTATCCATTTTAACACATTGTTAAGCGGCTTGTAATTAATGACAAGCCTAGGAACTCCTCGTTCTTTTTCAGCTGCTTTATTAACATAAAAAGCAGGACAACTCCAAGGGGAATAACTCTTGGAAATGAGCTTTTTATCTAATAAGCTTTGGATCTCTTTTTTACAAAGGTCAAGAAGCTCTAGCTTCATTTGACAAGGCCTAGCCTTAGTAGGAATATATTTTTCCTGAAAGTCAGTACATCTACCATCACGTAGAGTGGCTTGTAGACAGGCATTCATACCAACAATAGTTAAAGGTTTAAAAGCAATTTGAATTAAACCTACATGAATAAAATGATAATGTTTATCATTAATGTGATTAATAAGATCACTTAATTTAAACAATTCAAGTTTTTTATCTTGTTTGTCTAAACTAATGATTTCTTCCATAGTTTTAATGGCATACTTGCTTCTGAAGTTATACCAGTTTGTGTTATAAATAGTTTTGGGCTGTACCTTAGGTATAGTCCAACGGTTGAGATTCTTCTGAACCTCAAATTCCATTAATGAAGAGTTCTTCACGAACTCTTGTGGTTGTTGGGTGATGGTGTCCACCATATATGGATCCATAAAACAATAAATAAAGATGTTAATATCTGGAGGAATAGATACTGGAGTACTGTAAATTCAAAAGTGTTTGAGTGACAGTAGAAAAGGTTTGGCGTGAGCCCGATAAATAAATAGTGTATTAAAAAGTTTAAGTGGTTTTTAGGGTCATAAACAGGATTGATCAGGAATAGGAAGTAAACTATTAATCGCAAAAATCAATACTATTAATGAATATAATAAGCTGTATTCAATAGTCTTTCTATCCCATAATACATCCCAGCCCACGGGTCAACGATTCACATCGGGACACAGCCAGCCAAACACGGCAATAAGGCAACCCAAAAACGTAGCATATCCAACGTGGAAATTCTAGGGACAACATTAGGAACATATGTAGACTAATAACACTCCTTATTATTATCATTGAATATGGATTTCTGACAATGAATAGTTTATACTGTACACATCGTGTGAATAGTAAATGATTGTTCCGAAGAACGGAGGTTACTAATACGAATAGGAATCTACTGTTCAGGTGAACGGAGTCTCAGACTACCAAGTTCCCCTGTCCGGTAGGTTACTATTACGATAGCTTTCTGATCAACAGTATAACCGGAAAAATCAACGGAAAATTCATGATAACACTATTCATACCGGAAAACTCAACAGAAAAATCATAATTTCTACTGTTCCTTATCCAAAAATTCTTTGGAGCTGTTTTCCTATCGAATTAAGGATGAGATTAGTGTAGTTACCTTGCTTGACTAAAGGATTAAGGTCTTTAGTATAAGTAAGGTTCCTAGATTCTTTCTCTGCCTTAATAAAAGCAGTAGCCTCTAAGATAGGAGGAAGAGGGTTAGTACTATTGCTAGTACTGGGTTCAGTCTTCTGACTGGAACTGGTTGGTTGACTAGTCTTAGTCAATATAATCGTTTTAATTATCAGTTTGTAATATTATTAGCTTAACGATCCTCTCCCCTTGGTATCAGAGCCATGATTGGCTAAACGGTTTTAGTGTAGTTACCTTGCTTGACTAAAGGATTAAGGTCTTTAGTATAAGTAAGGTTCCTAGCTTCTTTCTCTGCCTCAACAGAAAAATCATAATTTCTACTGTTCACACCGGAAAACTCATGAGTCTTCCAGCTCACAGTACCATCTTTCAGATGATGAGATGTTTATTTCCCACAGAGCTTACCGATTCTCAAAACTTTAATCATTAACTGGGGGACTTCATGGTTCTACAGTGATGGAAAGATACTAGAAATGGTGCCTCTAGGTTTTCAAACTCACCTCAAGGTAGTTAAATTTTAACATTTCAATGGGATAGAAGACGGGATTGAGTTGGCAAAGATTTTGTTGAAGAATGCAACTATTTAAAAGAAATAATTATCATCGGTAGGTCATACATGAGATACTTTTCATGAAGTGTTTTCGATGTAGTTAAAGAAAAGTTGTTAGCATTTCCTAAGGGTTCAGACCATGCCTCAATATCTTTCAATTAATAGTGTTGACAGTCAGGAGCCGGTTTAAAGGATTTCTATGACCCAGATGTTGAAGATTTTTGTTAATTTTTTTTATTTGAAGAATACTATTTTTAGGGTTAAGAAGATGCTACATTATATGTCAAATTTCAAAAAACTATTGAAGAAGGCACCCGTCGGCTTATTTGAATGTTCAAATATGGTTTTGTGTATTTTTCTTTGCCACTCATTCCTTATTTATAATATATTTTTAGGTTGTTTGATTTCCAATATATATATATATATATATATATATATATATATATATATATATATATATATGCTTAAGTTTCTATTAGGGTGTCGTAGTGCTTTTATGAGTCAATTGATCGTAGGCTTTTATATATACATTTTTAGGGCTTTCCATTGTCAAATTTAATACTACCTGTTAGTTGTTGTATATGAGGTAATTCCCTTTCTTTTGACACTAAGGTAATTTCCTTTGTTTCGACACTAGGGTTTAGAGAATCAATATTTACTTAGTTTTTGGAAACTAAGCTTTTGTATCGATCTTGAGACAAATTTTCATTTCAATTTTTGAATTTCGATATTAGTCTGTTGTTTGTGATTTTTGTATTTGATTTCGATTGTGTTTCAGATCGACAAAGTTTGGAGTCAGATCTTGGAGCTCGACCCATATATGTTTTGTTTGATCAGCAGATTAAGTATACTCTCATATTTACCAAAAAATAGAGCTAAACCCATTTGTTTGTCACTTTGAATTTAGGATTTGTGTCCCTACGTCATCTGATAAGATCCAAACAATAGTTTGTTCCTCTTACGTCATCTGATAAGATCCAAACAATATAATGTGAAAAAGTATAAAATAGGAACCATAATGCATTTATATTACTCTTATATGTTATAATATCTTATGAAATTCATTAAGAAATTGAATCCTCTTGATGAACAAAGCAGCAGTTTGTTCTTGTCTTTCTCTCAATGTATCTTTGATCATATTGTTACGTTGTGTTTCTAATCAGAAAAAGAAAACATAAGTGAATCTACTCCATTACCATGTGTATATTCTAAGCCCATGTTATGTTTTTTTAATTGTATAGAATCTACTCAATTACTATGTTAAGAATTACCTATTAGTAGTAGTTGATAATTGATTATAATATAATTGTTATTAGTTATTAGATTTAGTTTATGAATTACCTTTTTGTTTCATACTTTTATCTTTAAGTCTCTAATTATAATTATTACTATAGTTACTTAGCCTATAAAGTCCTTTCGCCATCATTTGTAATCACTTCTCACCAATTACTTCGATTACATGATATATAGTTTACTTCATTCAGTTGACTAATGCCAATGATATTAAGTGTATACACTACAACTATGTGGTTTTTGATAAAATTGTGAAAAAAAATTCAACTATTTTTGTTCTTATACCATAAGTCCTTAGTGTCGATGCCTTGAAAATTTTGACTTTGTTGAGAACAATATACTTGTGTACATATTGTTGAATTAATTTTTCTTTTGTTAAATTAGGAAGGCGATATATCGAGATTTTAAATTTTCAAACGTGCTGTTGGACATGGACTTCAACCTGAAGCTTTCGGACTTTGGACTTGCGAGGGAAGGCCCAATTGGTGATCATGCGTATGTGTCTACAACGATACGTAAATAAAACACTTGGTGAACCTGGTCTTCCTTAGTCAATGGCAAGTTTAGTGAAATTTCTCATTTTTTTTCAAAGTATACAGACATACACTTGTAATAAGATATCACATCTTTTATATCTGTATATTGTTTTTTATATAGGGTTCCCTGTAATTTTTCTATAATCTGTTATATCCCCCTATTTCTGGTATTTATTATATATGTATACTATTGGACCAGTTGCTACAAGATTTGCTAAATTAGTAACACTTTTGGTAACACTTTTTGTAAATTCCATCATTGGCTTTGCAGATATTAATTGAGGTCAGAACTTGCTACATTAAGTGTATACATATCAGAGAATCTTGGCAACTTGGAAGAAACTACCAAACCAGTGCTGTTGAAGGATCCCACAGGAGGATGGGTAAACAAAATTGCATTCCTTTCCTTAGTAAATACGATGAGCTGCAATATTCCACTGAATAAACAATACAATATTGATGAAGCTATTATGTATGATTATATATAATATCCAAAAATAAAATAGCATTGTTTACCAAATGGAAAACTATTCAAATGAAAAACTCAAAGAGCCACAACACATGTCTACTTTATATTCATAGTTAGAAGTTTTTGTGTGCGCGTTTCGTTTCTTTCACACGTTTACCTTAGCTGTGGGATATTCTTTTTATTTTTCCATTTTACCTTAGGAAAATATTATGTCGAGATCACAACAAAAGAACAATATTGTACGGTTCAACTGATATGTCAGAGCATTATCATAACCATAGCTAAATTATTTTAATTATCATTAGAAATCACATTCACATATTTTTTCAACCATTACCTGCTTAATGAAAATCATGAAATTAGTTCACATGCATGACATGTTCTAAGGGTTTGTCTGGATTAATAGAATTAGAATTCATCAATAAATTCTAATTCCATGATGTTAGAATTTTGGTTTGGTATGTTGTGGAATTTAATTAGTATTTTATTGGAACTCTAAATTCATTTTTGTGTTGTAGTTAATTCAATTAGTAACTTTTTTTTTGTGCGTGTGTGTATGAAATTTTATGCAATATTGAACTATGTGTATGCATGTGAAATTGTGACTGTGTCGTCCGTGAAATTGTGTGTGCAGTGTTGTGAAAGCATATATTGACACTGAGTGTGTGTACTGTTTGTGTAGCTTTATGCGTGTGTGCAGTGTGTGAATCTGTCTTTATGTGTGTAGTGTGTGAAACTTCATGTGTGTGTGGAAGTGTGTGAAATTTTATGTGGTCTTGTGTGTATGTGTGAAATTGTGTATGTGTATGTGTAATGTGTGAAATTATGTTTTGTTTCTCCTCTTGTTCTAGGTGCTATAACAGCATTATAGCGACTATTATAGTTGCTATATTGCTCTTATAGAAGCTATATTTATTTTATTTGTTTTTAGTTGGTACTCTAAAGTTAGGGGTTGGTTTATGATGTGTGAAGTGGTGCCCTATTCCGATGGTGAAAGATGAGTGGCTTAAAAGGACTTTTGATTAAAGAGTGATAAAGCGGGCCACTTTGGAATAAAATACAGATAAATCTTCAGGACTTGATGGCTTCTTCCTATTTTGGTATAAGAAATGTTGGAATTAAACAAAACAGACCCTAAATATTAATACTGTAATTATAACTACAAAATAATTATATATAATTATATAATTATATATATATATAGCCGCTATAACAGCATTATAATAACTATAACAGTGGCTATAATGTTGTTATTGCAACTATAACAGTTAACTATATTGATAAAGATCCTCTATTATGATGATGTTATGGTATTTTCCTTTTATTAAGTTGATTTCACCTAGTTTGTGATGTTTGTTGGTACCTCCTTCAATTTATTAATAAGATATCCTTAATTGGCAAGGGAGTAGAAAATTTTAGTGCACTTATAAAATAAAAAGACCTATGAAATCAATAATCCAACTTATATGCTCTAATTATGTTCAAGTAGCTTTCAAATGTTGGTTTTTTAGTGTATCTATTTTATTTCAATTATCCAATTAAAAAATTTTATTTCATCAGAATTGTGTCCTTTTTTAACCATGTCACTTATGAAAATGGATAATGCTTACGAAGATAGTTACAGTCTTCTTGATTTATGAGAATATTTGATATTCTCATTAGTCCAATAGAAAATTTAAGAACGTTTTTTTCATTTTGTGCTGACAATTGAGACAATTAAAGTATAATGAAACACTTCCTAATCTTGTAGCCTGTCAATTAGGAACCTCTATTCTCTAGAGGCATCAGCGAAGAAGCCCACAATCCATGGACCAAAAATCCCTTGAAAATAGAGGTTGGCAATGTTAATAGCAAACATTTTGTACTAGATCTTAAGGTAAGGGATTGAGATTTTTGGATATTTCTCGTTGAGATTAAGATAAAACAAAACTTTTAATTTCATATATTACATTATGAGTATTTTTACTTAGGGGTCCCGCTAATGGTCAAAATTAGACCTTGGTACCTCTTTAGTGCATTTTTTTCATCGAATATAAAATATTCCCCAGTTAAGGTTTCGCATATAAATACCAACATCTAAAAAATAATTATTACAACAAGGTATCCAAGTCAAAATCACCTTTATATTATACATATATAATGACTTTTAACACATTTTATGTCAGCCAATCAGAAGACGGGCGATACAGAGTCGCACAAACTATCAGCCTTCTGATTTTTTAACATAAAACCATGTCAACTTTGATCTAGCACAATTTTAAACCGTGCCAGATTGTTATTTTTTTGTGTAGTGACTTCATCTCCCAAATATAAAGGGAATAACTCTCCCAAGATGTTTCTCCTCAAACGAGAAAGAGGATAACATCCCTATCTTAGACTTCTCTCCCCCTTTTGACACAATAAAATAGAAGAGAAATGGAAATGACATAGATAATGGGTATATCATAGTAGTGAATTGTAAGGACATAATTTTACAAATGTCCGAGGTAGAATCTAGGAATTGTCTGTTTTTCCTAGATCACAGTTTGTATGTCTGATACCGCTACATTCGGTAAGTCAACACGATCATCCACGTCGGCCTCGATCCCAATCCATGTATCCATCATCTTCACATGTGCATCATACTTCATGCGACGTGCTTCTCAATCATTCCCACTACTCCACTTCGCAATATTGGTAAGATAATTTATTGGAGTTGTTTATATTTCCATAAATATTTTTGAATTTTTTAGAAAATATTTTTTCGAAGTCTGATTTGTTTGTATCGAAATCAGAAATTTTTCTAAGTGTAGAAGCGGAGTGCCTTGGTCGACGAGCTCGTTCGAACGACATGCTTATCTCGTTCGAACGCCGCCTCCGCCTCAATTTTCGTATAAATATCTGGTCACTTTTTACATGTTTTCCAAGTCTTTTTCACACACGATTTCTGCGATTAACAACCCAGAAAATAGACATCACTTTTTAAGGTTTCATACCTTCTCTATTCACATAAACACTCCCATCTATGTATGTGAATCTTTAAACCTTCAAGAGGATCATTTTTTACTCAACTAGAGTAATTTGTTGAGAAGCCATCTCTTCTTCATTGTTGCCCACCTGGAGTTCTTGGGGGAGATTTCAGCCGACGACATCGAAACCGACACCTAAGGGTATTTCATATGTCACTCTTATTTTCATTGTAATTCGTGTAACCATTTCTTACAAATTCTAGTGAAAATAAAAAGGTTTTACCCCTTTAGGGGATTTTTCCTCATTTGTGTGTTTTGTTTGTGATTGACAATTCTTGCATGATCATATTAATTTCAATCACACCTAGAAGCATGTTTTAGGATTTAATTGAAAAACTGAGTTTAATTAAATAATTTCTTAATTTGAACAAAAGCGCACTGTTTAAATTGGTATCAGAGCCAATTACACAATTACACCATGACATTTTCGGCAAAATTTTTCTAAGATATCAATTTTATGAAAAATTGATTTTTGAAAAAGGGCATGATCAATATGGAGAAATTATATAATAAAATGCCATTTTTTTATGGGACAAACTATGCTTACTGGAAAGCCCGCATGAAATGTGCTTTAGAAGCCATTGATGAACGTGTTTGGATTTTGGTTCAAAGAGGGTGGACACCTCCCTCCATCACTATTGATAACGTGGCTAATTGAAAATCTGTCACTGCATGGACTGATGAATAATTTAAATGGTCATCTTTTAATTCTAATGGTTTAAGTGCTATTTTTGGATCCGTCACACCTGACGAGTTTCAACGGATAATGACGTCCACCACGTCAAAAGAGGCATGGGATGTTTTGCAACTTACCCATAAAGGAACTAATGCTGTGAAAGAGTCTAAACTGCAAAAATTAACATCTCAATTTGAAACTATCACCATGCTTGAGACCGAATGTTTTGATGAATTTTATGCTAGGTTATCTGATATTGTAAACACTAGCTTTAATCTTGGTGAACACATTCCTAATGCTAGAGTTGTTAAAAAGATTCCAAGATCACTGCCTAAGCGTTTTATCCCTAAAGTCACTGTGCCAAATTCTATGGGTAATTTAAACACGCTTAAATTAGAGAAACTTGTAGGAGACTTACAAACGTATGAAATTGATATGTTTTCTAAATATGTCAAGCCTAAAGATAAGCGAATTGCACTTAATGCCCAGGATAGAAAGAGTGAGGGGTCGACAAGAAAGATAGTTGAGTCATCTAGAAAAAGGGAGATAGAAACGTCTAATTCCGAGTGTGATTTTGATTTAGATGATTTGGCACTGTTTGCTAAAAAATTCAAGAAAATTCTCAAATTTAAGGAAAATGGAAATTTCAACGATATAAAGAATTTTGAGTAAAATAAGAAAAATGAAAAATATTTTAAAGACCCTCCTAAGAAAGATGGTGAGAGATGCTATGAGTGCAACGATAAGGGTCATAGAGCTTTTGAGTGTGCTACCAGGCTGAACAGACTTGTTAAAGAAAAGGGAAAAGTTGTCCTTAATGCTACCCTTAGTGACAATAGTGAGGTCGAGTCGGTGGACTCTGGAGACGATTCACAGCATGAATGTAACTTCACCATATTTATGGCTAGTCATGTTATTACTTCTAGTGCTCCTCACGACGATGAGGATGCTGATTCATAGGGACACCTCAACAATGAGAATAATGTGAGAGAGGGGGAGGATGATGCAAGTGAGAGCAAGAGTAATATTCAACGCGCCTATGCTGAGTTATATAATGAGTCATTTAAAACCAAAAAGCGTTACAAAGAGTTAGTTTTTACGATCACCGCTTTAGAGGAAGATTTAGAAGAAGCGAGCGAGAGAGAGTCCTCTACCTGCACTACCTTGAGAGAGAGAGAGTGTGCCTGTGTTGAGAAAGAAAGTTTGTTCAGTGAGAGAGAGACTATTTGGAGAGAGAGAGAGAGAGAGAGAGTTGTTTTGAGAAAGAGAAAGGGGACTTGACTAAACAAGTGGCTATTCTTATAGTGAGCTCCATTCCTCCCTGGAGACTCGGAAGAAACTTGAAGCCCTTGTATCCCAGCTTACTCATGATCTTGAGAGAGCATGGGAAGTCAAGGATCAAATCGAGGACATATCTAAAAAGATGGAAAAGATGCTCCTCGTCCCCGCTTTAGGTTTTGGTGATAGGCAGGGAATAGGTTTTTGATGGTGCCTCCACGTCCCAAATTGCACCTGGACCAGTTCCTGAGTTTACTAAGACTCCATATGGCCATCGTCAAAAACCACGAAGGAAAGTTCGACCAAGAAAAGAAAACCAAGGTCCGCCTAAGACTGTGTTCTTTTGTAGGTATTGCAAAATAAAAGTCCATCTCAGGGAGTTTTTCTATAGTTTAGGTCGAACACAACGTACTACTGATCCACCACATCATACTAATATTTTTCCAGTCTGAGAGAGCGTGTTGAGTTTTTATCTACCACATCAGAGAGTTTGATGGAGGAATTCCGACGGATGTCTTTGCCGTCAGTGAATGCTTCTCGCATCCCGACTAAAACCAAAAACAACAAGGGTAAACAAAAGTTTACCACTTCTTGGGTACCTAAGAAAGATAAAAAGACCCTTATTATTCATGTCTCTCTCAAAGCACATAATACCTCACAGTGGTATTTTGATAGTGGGTGCTCCAGATATATGACAGATGATGTCTCATTTTTTACCTACCTAGTGGATTATATGGAAGGTAGAGTCACCTTTGGAGACGGGAGAAAATCTAGCATCGTAGGACGAGGTACAGTAGAGTTACTAGGATTTCCTAAGCTAGAAAATGTTTTGTACGTCAAAGGTTTGAAGGAAAACCTTCTCAGTATCAGCCAGTTGTGCGATGCTGACTTTGCTGTAAAGTTTTACCGGGACGCGTGTAATGTCTATAATCAAGCTGGTAAACTTTTAGTGCAAGGGGTGAGGACAGAAGATAACTGCTGTGGGACTATACCCAAATCCTCACTTATCTGCAACAACACCACGATCACTCCTATGGATCTGTGGCACCAACGTCTAGATCAGGTGAACATTAGATATTTGACATGTTTAGCTAAAAAGGACTTAATACGTGGCTTACCATCTCTTGGAAAGACAACTTCCACGGTTTGTGGACCCTATCAGTTGGGAAAGAAAATTCGTAGCCCCTATAGGAAGTTACATTCCATTACCACCTCCCGTGTGCTTGATTTGATTCACATGGATCTTATGGGTCCTACTCGTACTAAGAGTCTGGGTAGTAAGATGTATATCCTCGTGATGGTAGATGATTTCTACAAATATTCGATTGTAGGTTTTCTGAGAGATAAATTCGATGCTGTAGAGTTTTTAACGACCAATTGTCGTGTCCTGTAAAATCTACACGGAGTCACTATTAATAGGATACATAGTGACAATAGCATGGAGTTTAAGAAAGAAATGTAGATCTTTACTCTGATAGCCTTGGGATCAAATATGAGTTTTCTGATATGAAGACTCCTCAGCAAAATGGGATTGTTGAGAAAAAGAACATGATGATTTAGGAAATGGCTAGATCTATGCTTCTAGATCGTAAAGTTTCCAGGAGATTTTGGGCAGAAGAAGTGTCTACTGCATGCCACACGGTGAATAGGGTTTACCTGTGTCCACACGTACTTAAGACGCCTTATGAATTGTGGACTAGTAAGAAACCCAACCTTGCATATTTTCGTGTCTTTGGGAGTAAATGCTACATACTACGGGATAGAGAGCAGTTAGGAAAGTTTGACTCTCGGAGCAACAAGGGAATATTGATAGGATATTCATTAAATAATAGAGCGTGCCGTTTTTAACCTGAAGAGGTCTAAGGTTATGGAGTCAATAAACGTCACCGTGCAAGATGACGAACCTTCGACGTTTATTGATCCTAGGTGAGGATGAGGACTTTTCTGGTATAGATTTACTTGTCCTTCACCCACACTCTGTGGACCCTACTCCTATGTTAGGCGACACACCTGCTTGGGTTCGCAAGAGCCATGACCCTGCCTCCATTGTACGCGATCCCACCTTAGGGGTCAAGACTCATTCTCATCTAGAGAACGTTGTTATTCATTTTGCTACACGTCCACAATCAAGCCCAAGAATCACAAAGAAGCACTCAAGGATGAACACTGGATATCTGCCATGCAGGATGAGTTGCTTCAGTTTAAAAAGAACAATGTCTGGGAACTTATTCCCCGACCTAGTGAGACTAATGTGATAGGTACCAGGTGGATTTTCAATAATAAAATGGATGAAAATGGTACCATAGTCAGAAATAAGGCTAGGTTGGTCACTCAAGGCTACACACAGATAGATGGTGTAGACTTTTGGGAGAAATTTTCTCCTATTGCAAGGCTCGAGTCCGTAACCTTACTACTCGCCATCGCATGTCATCTGCGCTTTAAGTTATACAATATGGATGTCAAGAGTGCCTTTCTAAATGGCATTCTACAGGAGGAGCTTTATGTGGAACAACCAAAAGGGTTTAAAGACCCCAAGCACCCGGAGCACGTCTACTATCTGAGGAATGCCTTGTATGGTTTGAAGAAAGCAACCCGTGATTGGTAAAAGAGTCTTACTTCCTATCTCTTGGCACGTGGCTTCAAAAGAGGGGGAGTTTATATAACGTTGTTCATCAGGAGAGATGACAGTGCTATTTTGGTTGCCCAGGTCTATGTGGACGACATAGTCTTTGAATCCACGTGCTCCCAGCATGCTCACCACTTTGGAGAGGAGATGAAAAGTGAGTTTGAGATGACAATGGTAGGTGATCTTACTTTCTTCCTTGGTTTGCAGGTTTGTCAGCTAGAGGATGGGATGTTAATCTCCCAATCTAAGTATAATAGAGACGTAGTGAAGAAATTTGGTTTAGACTTCTCTAATCATGCACATACACCTATGAATACTTCTATTAAGATTAGTAAGTACACTTCAGTCAAGGACAAAGAGCAAACCTTGTATCGGAGTATGATAGGTAGTCTTCTCTAATTGAATGCCAGTCGTCTCGACATAACATTTAGTGTTGGAGTCTGTGCGCGATATCAGGCATCCCCGAAAGAGTCACACTTACTCGCTCTAAAATGTATTATTAAATATATGAGTGTGACTCTCTCATATGGTATTTGGTATTCCTTTGATACCGATGACTGTTTGTCCACCTATTCGGATGCCGATTGGGCCGGGAATGTAGATGGTTATAGGAGCACTTCTGGTGGGTATTTCTATTTTGGTTCTGCTCTTTTCTCCTGGTTGAAAAATAAGCAAAACTCTATCTTTTTTTCCACTGTGGAGGTTGAGTACATCGTCGTCTGGAGTTGTTGCATGGAACTCTTGTGGATGAATCAAATGTTGGAGGATTATGGGATTTCACAGGACACCATGACTATCTCCTGTGATAACATGAGCGCGATACACATATCCCGTAATTAGGTCCAACATTCGCGCACAAAACACATCAAGAAATGCGAGCACTTTATACGAAAGTTAGTTGAGGCGAAAGTCGTATCCCTGAGTTTCATCCCCACCGACCGTCAGTTAGTCGATATTTCACAAAACCTTTAGATGCCCTTAGATTCGAGAGTCTTAGTAAGTCTTTAGGGATTTGCACAGTTGACTGAGGGGTTGGTCCATGTCTACGATAGGATGCATTGTCATGTTCATATCATATGATTCCTATTGCTAGTTTGTATCATTTGTATTATTATTTTTGCTTTTTTATATTTTTTGAAAAATTCAAAAAGATTTTCTTTTATTAAAATTTTTTGAAAAGCAAAAAAAGATTTTTGTATTTTATTTGCACCTTTTATTGATGAGCATTTAAGATAGCCGAGTCACAAATTTCATTCCATTTATTCATGTGACTGTTTGATAGTGATTTAATACGCTACATTATTGCATCCACGTGCTTTACATTGTTTGGAGTCTTTGAGATGTGATTAGTGATATCTTTCTACATGTTTTGATCCTTATCCTTTATTGCACACGTGCATGGATTTATTTGATTATTGTACTTGTATATCACATATTGGCTTGAGTGTTTCCATCTTAATTATGTCTATACATCGAACTATATGCGATAAAACTTGACAAGATTGAAATGCATGTAAAAAACTGTTTGATGAGATTGTGTGATATTTTAAAAATGATGAAGGGCTACAAAAGGTAATTATATATCCTTTGCGATTAAGCTACCGTTAAATCAGACCTAAAAAATTGAGGAATTTTATTATCTGAGGTCTAAAGAGGTGAAAAGAGCTCAAAAAAATTTAAAGCCAATAAAAAGCAATACATGCCAAATATGGGCCATATAGGTTTCACCATCAATTCTCCAAAGTTTGAGAATTTAGATCGCCTCTTTTCAAAATATAAATATGAGGGAGTTTGGTTTGAGAATTTAAACGGGTTTGCACTTCCTTGAAAGTCCTGAAAAGCATTAAATCATTTTGGACGTTATTGGTGTGGAAATCACTTTGAGCATTGATTTGCTGATTTGATTGAGTTAATGTCTCATATTTCCATCTTTTTACACCTAAGGAAGATGTTGAGTTCATTCGTTAAGAGTATCCGATATTCATCTTGCACATATATCATATTTGTATGCATTGATTTTCCTATCGAATTTGATCACACCCCTCCATTTTCGCTATCATCGACTTGGTTGTTTTTGTGTTCTTTCATGGTGTGATTCTTTGTTGTATACTTTTTATGAAAAATTTTGAAAAATTAAAAAATATGAAGTTTATTACCTTGTGACATTTTCCATATTTATGCTTCTCATATCTGTCCATTTGGGGACATCATAAAAGGGCGAGAAAGAATTATGGGGGAGAAGTTTGCATATCGTTATATTTCAAACTGTTGCGTGTCACGGGTATCTGCTTTATCTCATGTGTGTAGGTACAAAGTTATAATTATTGGATTGCACACCCGGATGAGAAAAGCTTTGGGAGTTTCCGAAGAGCTAAAGATTTAAAGAAATTGAAGTTTGATTGACGACATATCATTTAGTATTCTCAATTTGAGGGTGTAATGGGGATGTTATCTTGTATGTCATTTGTTTTATGGAGATTGCATAATTCGGATTTTTTATGTATTTACTGGCATAGACATAGGGGGAGATTTGTAAGGACATAGTTTTATAAATATCCAGAGTAGAATCTAGGAATTTTCTATTTTCCCTATATCACAGTTTGTATGTCTGATACTGCTACATTCGGTATGTCAACACGATCATCCACGATGGCCTTGATCTGAATCCATTCACCCATCATCTTTACACGTACATCATGCTTCATGCGACGTGCTTCTCAACCGTTCCCACTACTCCACTCCGCATTATTGGTAAAATGATTTATTGGAGTTGTTTATATTTACATAAATATTTTGGAATTTTTCATAAAATATTTTTTCGAAGTCTGATTCATTTTTATCAAAAGTATAAATTTTTCTAAGTGTAGAAGCGAAGTGCCTCAGTCGACGAGATCATTCAAACGACATAGCACTGTCATTCGAGAGAGATAGTCATGTCGTGCGATATCGTTCGAGCGACACCTGTCCTTCGTTCGAACGACATGCTTATCTCGTTCGAATGACGTCGTCGCCTCAATTTTTGTATAAATATCTTGTCACTTTCTACACGTTTTTCAAGTCTTTTTCACACACGATTTCTGCGATTAATATCCCAGAAAATAGACTTCACTTTTTAAGGTTTCATACCTTCTTTATTCACATAAACACTCCCATCTATGTATGTGAATCTTTAAACCTTCAAGAGGATCATTTTTTACTCAACTGGAGTAATTTGTGGATAAGCCGTCTCTTCTTCATTGCTGCCCACCTGGAGTTCTTGCGGGAGATTCCAGCAAATGACATTGAATCCAACACCTGAGGGTATTTCGTATGTCACTCTTATTTTCATTATAATCCATGTAACCGTTTCTTACAATTTATAGTGAAAATTAAAAGGGTTTTCCCCTTTGGGGGATTTTTCCTCATTTGTGTGTTTTATTTGTGATTGACTGTTCTTACATGATCATATTAATTTCAATCTCACCTAGATGCATGTTTTAGGATTTAATTGAAAAACTGAGTTCAATTAAAATATTTCTTAATTTGAACAAAAGCGCACTCTTCATGAATCAAAATAACAATGGGAAAACTACTTCTCAGATGAAGGTAATTATGGGATATAATTGAGAATATGATCATAAAATCTCATGACAAGGCTATAACATCTAGTCTATTAAGTGGGAATGTGAAATAAGATGTATACAAAAGAATCTCAAGAACAACTAGTATAGAAAGATATATCTAAGCATATGAACATGGGAACTGATATAATATCACAAAGTCTAACTAGAAGACACCATAAGAATAGAGAAACAAGATATATATAATCCAAACCAACAAGATATATAAAAACCATCGAGATGAAAAAAATATTCATAAAAATACAAAATCATTGTATCAACAACCAAATAACTCCAAAACATTATAAGACTAAAAAAAATCCAAAATATCTCTCATAAATACTTAAATGAAATAAGTACAACATGCATCTTCAAAATCTCAAAAACATGGAGATATATTGAAAATCTTTTATCATTCTTTGATAAATCATCTATCACATCATCATCAACATCATCATCATCATCCTTTGCATCATTATTGATGCCTATATTTGGATTATTGATCTTAGCTCTTAATTACCAAATTTATCACCACAAATAATAGAGAAAATAAAAATATAAAGAGAAACGCCAGAGATTTTTTGTCCTTCATCTCAGGAATGGAACCTACATCCATGAGGAAATAGTATTTAGGGTTTCATTCTGGCTTCCTGTTATAATCCAATGGTTTGGCATAAATCTAGTATGTTTATGTGCGTCCAACTCATCTAGGGGAAATACTGCATTTATAATAAGTGAGAACTCAAGAGGTGGAATGCTTTTATAGCTTCAAGCATTTACACCTTTACATAGTAAGATGTAGATGGACATCTTTAATGTGCATATGCATGGTGACTATGGAATATCCCACGTATTTGATGGTTCAACTTTTTTATTATGGTCGAAAAGTTAGATGACCAGAGAATATCTTAACTGACCAGGATTTACTCATAGTGGAAAGCTTAACGATGATGTTGACATATGTCATTGTGTTATTGGTGTTGGTGGCCTAATATTTTTAGGATACAACAAAAGCCCCAAATACTTCATGCTTGAAGGTTGAATGAAAGAATGGAGTATTCATTTCTAGACTTTCTCGACACTTCTTAAAGGTTGTGGTTGGCAGCCGACCTCTAGGATTTATAAATTTTCCTTTTGCTTTTATTGAAATGGTGGCCATTTCATAAATAACATGACAAATGTGAACCGTTGAAGGGTACGTTGGTCTTTTTGTCTTTTTGGAATTTAGGATGTCATTTATAGTATAAACGTTGGTACACTGAATCATCTCAAATCCCAGATACCAAAATTCATCATTGTACCTATAAAAGACTTATTTTCCTTTTATTTTTCCTTACCTTTTCAATTGAACTCTCTCTTTCCTCCATTGTTTCATCTCCACCTTTCCTCTTTAAAGCTTTCTTCAATGAGCTTGCACCTGCAAGAATCTCCTTTTTCCGATCATTTTCTTTTTAAACCTTATAAAATAGCTTATATTATTGATGAAAGTTCTCTGGAGGAGTTTGGAGAGTATTAAAAATCTTGGATTGGGTAACTGTTGAAATGGTGTCCAGACCTCACGACTTGTGTGCCTAGGATGAGGATCATTAGTTGATTACCATATTTATTTTTGGGTGTGGAGTTACTTTTCCTTCCAAACAATTATTTTGGGAATTCTGCCAATATTTCAATGTGGTCCCCGTAAAATTAGCCCCCAACAGTTGGAGAGTAGTGAATGGGGTTAATTGTCTTAACGAATTATATGGAACCCACACAGGAATAAAGGATTTAATGGATTGTTATAGTTGATGGATCACTGGGCATAATACCTATTTGAAGATTCGCTAAGTCAACAGGGAGTTAGTGGTAACTTTGACTAACTCCAATAATGATTATTGGGATTATGAATAGTTGTAAAGAATTGGAAACTCGACCCCCTTCTTGAGGGCCTAAGATACAATGGTCCCAGATGCCCTAGGAAGGGCGTGGTACAGATCGGGCCTTTATGACACGTATTTATTTTTCAGTATGCTTCTTATTTGTTGATATGTCGACTAATTATGTTTTCCTTTCTGCAGAGAAAAAAAGAAAGATTGCCCTTCATATTCAGACGTAAATTTTGATGAGCTGAAGCTCATTTGGTCCATCCAATCGAGAATCAGTGAAGCACACCCTAGGTCGGCTTCAGTTTTGATAGATTGCAAGAGTTACATGACATCTTTTGTAGCTCGACCTACATAGGATATCCATTTATCCCCCATCGACCTAGAAGATTCTATCTCGTCCCCATTTGTTGTTGCCTCTAGATTTCCTTTGCAAGAAGAAGGAGATACTGCATTTGGAGGAAAATTTTCCTCCTTTGGGTCCTTAGACTTGACTGCTATTCTAACTACTTTCTCCTCTCCAAGCAAAATGGTGAAGAGAATAATTCCCTATTTGATTGTTGGAGCCATGTATCCTCCTCTAATCGAGAAGAATAAAGCCATTAGTGATGGTTCCAAAAGACTAGTAGTGGTCACTACTAAAGAGATGAAAAGTAATGAACCTCATTTTAAAAGGTTGAGAAAAGGTCCTGATGATCAATAGGAATTCGTTTAGAAAACCCAGGCCGATAATGATTCTAGAGAATATGTGATAAGCACCCAAAAGTGTTTAAATAAAACCCCGAATAGATAATTTTTAATTGCTAATTCTCGGTAAAATCGGACTCATGAGCGTATGTGTTTATTTGTTAGGTCATATGTCAGTTGCGATGTTCAAACGCTCAAATCTCGGCAAAATGCTGCTAAAATGTGTTAAACCGAAACCTCGTGCCTTCTACCAAGTCCCGTAACCTTCACCTAAACCCATTCTCGAGCCTCGTGTGTTTAGTTTACACCCTTTATTTTATTTTTATTTTGTATTAATTTTTTAGTTTTTTATTTGAGTCGTTTTTAATATTTAGGATTTATTTTATATATTTTTTTAAAAATTTGTATAAATTTTTATTATTTATTTGTGTCGGCTATTTTTAATATTCTTTTATTCAGGTGTAATTTTTATTTTTATTTGATCTTTATTTTTATTTTAAATTTTAAATTTTTAGTCATTATATTTATTTTTGTCTTTAATTAGGAATTTTTTATTTTTTTAGTTTCATTTGGTTTTGTATTTTCTTTAGTTTTTTTTTACTGGGATTTTAATTTTTAGTTTTTATAATTATATATTTTTTTTTGTTTTGTTAATTTTTTTATAGTTAGATAGTTTTTGGTTGGGTATGAATTTAACACCCACACACCCTATCCCCATACACCTTACTCACACCATAACATATCACTAACATACACACACTAAACTCCTACACTCACTTATTTCCAAACAACTAACTCTCACCCTAACTCTTATCCCATACACTCACCCACATTCCTACTCTCCTACACCCTCACACACCTAATTACCCCCACTTCATCTTCAACCTCTCAACACCACTTTCTCTCTCATATATCCTATTCTTCATTATCACCCACCTTATCACTCCAATAAACCCATTAACCTCATCCACCATAACTACCATCACCTCCATATCCAAACAAAACCCAAACCTATTTCATCTAAATACGCATCACCAACAAAAACTCTCTTAACAACCCACTTTCCCACCAATCGGACATCCGACCGACCCCCTTCCTGTAATCGATCAACCCTATCCCCATCTCCCCCTCCATAACCACCTTCCTCTACCCTTATCCACCGTAGTGACCCATTTCAGAACACCCAGACCCGAGTTCCATCTACATGCTTCCTTTAGAACCCCCGACCAGAGTGAGCTCTATCCAAACCCAAAATTCCACCTTATATCTCCGGCCTTACCATCAACTCGTCGGAGTTCAACCTTCAACCTGCTGGCGTCCTCGACCCGTGTTTCAACTTGAATCCAATGTCTGAACCAAGGCAGACCTAGATATCCAACAAGGGTGATGTTTACCCATTTTTCTGCAACCCCGTGCTTTCATAGTTCTTATCCTTAGGGTGAGTTCCCTTCGTTCTGGCTGAAGATACTAAACTTAGTTCTACCGGGAGGCAGCCCACTAATTTTTAGTATAAGTCTTATCCTGTTTGGAGGTAGTATTTCACATAACCCCATTCTTTACCATATTATAGAATTCTACATGTTTTTCTCTTATCATTTATTCAGGTTTCTTCTTAGTTACATTTGTTTCACTTCATTAGCGGTTGATTCTGGTAATCTCTTTCCTCTCATCTGCTCTCAATTTTAAAAATTATTGTATTTAACATCGAGGACGATGTTCCTTTTTGTTTGGGGGTGGGGAATTTATCAAAATCGTACCTCTTTTGAAAAAAATCAAAACCTGATTTTTAAAATTTTTGTGTAGTTTCTTTCATCTCATTCATTGATGTGAATTTTCTATCATCCATCTTTTAAGTTTAGGAATCAAGCTAGAGGATATGTTGTTCGAAATAGCTTTTGAAATACATATTAAGGCATTTTGCACCATGAATTTCTTGACTCAACAAAATTTGCGCACTTATCACGTCACTACGGTTTAGAGTTGAAGAGTACTACAATTCTCAAGAAAACCTTAAGGATCATTAGTGGAGACGTTGGCTTGTGAGATTCGTGTCTTTCACCCTTTTAGAGAGTTTTATGCAATCTCTGAGTCCCAAGTTGATTCAATTTCCTTTGGGTCCGCCCTTAAATCATTGTATAATCTCCTTATTCTTCACAAAATTTTGGACTTGATCACTGAGAACGACATCACTTTCGACTTGTAAGAAACAGGTGTCCTGAAGTTTGTCCCGATCACCATACTTTCACCCATACACCAACCAAATTCCAATTTATCATACATACATACACCTTCCATGTTCCATATCATCACCATATATCATACCACCCATTTACATATAAATTCCATTTTTGACCCACCATGTTGAAAATGGGAAGAGTGTTCAAAGTAAAAGGAGAAGATCCGTCATAGAGAGTGTTTGCATTTTTAGCGATTATCGCACCCAAACTTCGATTCAAATGGAAAAAAATTTAATACAAATCTATGATGGGGTTATTTGTATTTTAGCAGATTTATCTTAAACATTGATGCATATTTGGAAAAAGAAGAAAAAAAAGTAAAAGGAGAAGATCCGTCATAGAGAGTGTTTGCATTTTTAGCGAATATCTCTCCTAAAGTTTGATTCAAATGGAGAAAAATTTGATACAAATCTATGTTGGGGTTATTTGTATTTTTAGAAGATTTATCTCAAACATTGATGCACATTTGGAAAAAGAAGAAAAAAAGTGAAAGTAAAATGAGAAATTCCATCATAGAGAGTGTTTGCATTTTTAGCGAATATCTCTCCCAAAGTTCGATTCAGATGGAGAAAAATTTGATACAAATCTATGTTGGGTTTATTTGTATTTTTAGCAAATTTATCTCAAACATTGATGCGTATTTGGAAAAAGAGAAAAATAGAAAGTTGCAATCAAGATCTTGTGAAATAAAGATAATTGTTTCTCAAGTGTGTTACACTCTTCTCAAACATCCAACATCCATCCATCATATCACCACCCTACCTCAAATCATTCCATCATTCTCACTTCATTTCCCCTCACCCATAAGCATCCATGTTCCCCCTAGGTGTTCGGGCAAGTGAAGGTCGATGTGGTGAATAACTCGACATTCTCATTATAGTGATTAGTATTCTTTCATGAGACCATTTTAGTTTCTAAAATATTCATTCTTTCTTATATATCTGTAAGAGAGAGATATACACTTATCTCGTGAGTTCGTTTAAGAGAGAGATATTCGTGAGATTTTGAAGTTCAAGCATTGACTCCGAAAAGGTGATCTAGGAATTACTCTTATGATACTCGACCTGTTTGGACTGATTCACACTACACACGTTAAGTTCTAGAAATGATGTGCCATGAGTATTCACTTGGCATTTTTTTCACACTTCCAGCTTGTATTCGTCAAATATTTATATCGTGATGGTTGTGTGATTATTCTACATCTAATAAAAGATTGACTTCCATTTGCAAATAAAAAAATTTGTTGGTATATTCCCTCCAAACCCTCACGAGACTAAACTAGTCCTATAGGGCAACCTATAGGTTTAAAGGCTTGTTCCACATGCTAAGTGCATTTGCAAGTGCCCGCGAAAGTGGTACACTTTTGGTTTCTTATCTTTCTTTCTCTCCATATTTTTCTTGATGACTAGCAATGTTCTGTTTGGGCGTGGTAAGATAAGCAACCAAAAGTGTTTAAATAAAACCCCGAATAGAAAGTTTTTAATTTTTAATTCTTGGTAAAATCGGACTTATGAGCTTATATGTCTATTTTGTAGGTCATATGCATATAGCTATGTTCAAACGCTCAAATTTCGACAAAAATGCGGCTAAAAAGTGTTAAACCTAACCATCGTGCCTTCTACCCTGTTCCGTAACATTCACCTAAACCCATTCCCAAGCCTCGTGTATTTAGTTTGCACCCTTTATTTTATTTTTTAATTTTTTATTAATTTTTTAGATTTTTATTTGAGTCGTTATTAATTTTTAGTATTTATTTTATATTTTGTTTAGAATTTCTTATATATTTTTAGGATTTATTTGTGTCCACTATTTTTAATTCTTTTTTTATTTAGGTGTAAGTTTTATTTTTATTTTTATTTGATCTTTATTTTTATTTTTATTTTAAATTTTTAGTTTTTATTTTTATTTTTATAGATTTATTTTTGTCTTTTATTACGATTTATTTTTGTTTCATTAGGTTTTGTATTTTCTTTAGTTTTGTTTTATTAGGATTTTAATTTTTAGATTTTATAATTTTTTTTGTAGTTTTGTTAAATTTTTTTTAGTTAGATAGATTTTGGTTGGATATCAATTTGATACACACACACCCTATCCCCATACACCTTACTCACACCATAACACATAACTAATACACACACACACACACACACACACACGGACACACACATTAAACTCTTACACTCACTTACACCCAAACAACTAATTATCACTCTCATTCTTATCACTCCAACAAACCTCATCCCCCATTACCACCATAACCTCCATATCCCAACAAAATCCATACCCATTTCACTTATAGATCCATCACAAAAAAAAACTCTCTTGACAGCCCACTCCCCCACCTATCGGACATCCTACCACCCCCTGCCCGGATCCGACCAACCTTATCCCCATCTACCCCTCCATAAATAGCTTCTTCTATCCTTATCCACCCCACCGACCCATTTCAGAACACCTAGACCTGAGTTCCATCTACCCTCTTTCTTTAGAACCCTCGACATGCATAAACTCGAGCCAAACCCAAAATCCCACCTTATATCTCCAGAGTTACCTTTAACCCGATGCAGTTCAACATTAAACCATCTGGCATCCTTGACCCGTGTTCCGACCTGAATCTAATATCCGAAACAAGGCAGACCCCGATACCAAAACACGATTTCGACCATGCCAAACCACGAAACCCACCAACCTCCTTATCTGAACCCAACTTCTACCCAATTCCAACCCACTTTCAAAACCAAACCCATCTCCACTCCAAGCCCTTAGACCCGATTCTTAATAAAACCCCTAAACAAAGCCAAATAATAAATAACCAAACAAAGACCCCACATGTTTTTAGACATGCTCCTTACCCATTTACCTAATTACCCTTTTAGCAAAACAGATTGTTACCATATACATGCACATGTGTGTATAATTTTTAAAATGCCCCTCTAACACCTCTGACCCCTCATGCACAATTACCATGCCCAATTTGCCCATTCTCTATGTACACCCTAAAAATTAAAGACTTCGTGCCATTGAAGAAAAATCCTCATTTTATTTTTTAACTTTATGTGATAAATTCTCCTCCACCCTTTATAAAATGTATTTGCATTTTTAGGAAATATCTCAATTGTGTGGTAGAATTTATCTCTTTGATGAATTCCACTCCACCCCTTTATAGTGTTTTTTTTTCATTTTTAGCAACTATCTCAATGTAGAGTGATGCGGTTGAATTCATCCCTTTTGGATGTAAGTTCTTCTCTATTCTTTTATGATGACTATTTTCATTTTTTTCAAATATCTCAACATAAAGTGATGATGTAGAATTTTTTTCCTTGGATGAATTCTAATGTACAATTTTATAATTTGAGCATTTGCATTTTTAGCAAATATCTTTTACTATTTAAGAGTCCATTATGAATTCATCCATTATATAGTGTAATTATCTTTTTTTTTATTTTAGAATAAAATATATATATATTAGTGAGGGATTGAAATTGAGAGAATTTTGGTTGTAATTGAAGACTTGATTCTAATTCAAGGCTTATATGGGCTTAATCTATTCCTCTTTAATTACTCTTGTTTCAATCCCCACATGCTCTAATTTGTTTAATTGATATTTTGGAAGATGATTACTGAGGGCTAATCTTCCATTCATGGGATGAATTTTGAAGCCCTCATCAGTCCAGTTAGTTAGTTTACTTATTAGCACAATTTTATTTATCTCATTTTTCTCTAATTAGAATTAGTACTTTAAAAATTAGTATAATTAGTTAATTAATAATCCCTTGAAAAATCCATACAAAAATAGAAAAAGAAAAAATATAAAAATCATAAAAAAATAACATGCAGACGAATTTACACATGTATTCATATATTTTGTGTTTCATCCGTAGATTATGATTTACTCACTTACATACCCTATGCATATTTTGAGTTTATTTGTATGTTCAATGAAATTTTGATGGAAAACGAACATCAACAACGACATACACATTAGAATAAATCAATTCATTTTCAGTGAACCTTGGTCTGGCTAGGGGTTTAATTGGTGCTGGAGTGTTGCCAACAGAAAAGTCGATGGTTGTTCTCTTCTATATAGCAAGGTTACTGGAAAGCGATAATCAAAACTTGTCTCTGGTAACTGCGTACATAAACATGACATCTCTCATTTTACCTTTCTTTAGAATTTTTGCTAATTGTGTTTGCTCTTCAATGTTTGTAGTTCTTGGTTGATTATGACCAACTTTTTATGAGGGTTGAATAGCTGAGGGAACCATCCACTAATGTTGAATAGGCCTTCCAAAAGATGAAGGACTTCTTGCACGCCACAAGGGAGCCTCATAAAAAAGATCAAGAAAACTGGTAGGGCTTGTTGAATAATGCCGAGCGAAGAAGGAAGGATGTCGAGAACATTGTGTCTAATGCCGCCAAGGCCACCACTAAGGTGGATAAAAAGTTCCAAAACTTGAAGGTTACCTTAAAAAAGGGGAAGGAAGATGCTTACACCCGAGGGTGGGATATGGAATTCATCACTTCTTTCTTGCAAATTGACTATTTGAAGAAGGTTTCCTTCAAAGATGGTTGGGAATTTCCCCTTAAGCAGGTCGCCATTATCGTTTACTTAGAGCTCTTCCAACAGCACACTCCTAATACCCCTCCCATTATAAATAAGGAGATGGAAGATAATAAGGATATTAGCGAGTCTTCCATGGTGCCCAAAACGTCGGTGGTGGCCATGTCAGATGAGGAGAAGGCACAAGATAAGGAAAAGGTGTTACTCTTAGGATTTTTTGATGTTGTCACTTTTTTTTCGTAATGTATGGTTTCTTTGTAACCTTGAACATTGATGCTTTTGGTGAAATAAACCCTCCCAGTTTATAATAAAGTCTTTTATTGGAATTGCACCATTTTGATGTTGTAGATTTTGTTATTTAATATTTTCTCTCATAATCTATCTTTCAGTTTAAATATAGGATAACTATGATAGTTGAAGAAGAAGTGACCTGTATAGGAGGAGTGTTTAGCTGTTTGGTGTTGGCCATAAGGATTTGGATGAAGACGAGTTACAGGAGTTGTTTGGATTTGATGCATCCAACTAATTAAAAGAAGCCTACATCCATCTTCATAGGTTGTTTGACTAAGCAGTGGCGACTAGGGGTGTTCGTGGTACAGTAAAAACTCGTATTGTACCGTTTTATACTACAAAAAAGTTGTAATGGGATACATTTTTTACTTACTGAAATCGAAACTATCAAAATAGACATTACCAAATTTTTTGTGGTTGGTTTTGGTTTTAACATTTAAATAATTGATTTACTAACTATACCATACCAAAATGAAAAACTAAAATAATCAAGATGATATTACCAAGCTTACCATGTTAAATAAAATAAGAATACCATGGCTAAAGCAAAACACAATGACACTCTTAAGCTCTAAACTTTATATTTCTTATTTTTACTATATTAAATGGGAGACTTTGATTTATTAGACTCGATATAATCCATACACATTACAATTATAATATGGTATATTTGTTCTTTTGCCTATTTAAACCTTAAAAAATTAAACCTAACAAATTATACCAATGTCTTTATTGTTCCTTATATTTTGCTTAATTAGCACATGGTGTTATACATTTGATGTTCACTATTTTGGTAATGCATACAACTATAATGCTTTTGATCGGTGACTAGTGTTTACTATTTTGGTATTGCTAATTTATAGATGTCAGAGATCGATGAAAACAATACTAATTATGCAACTGTGATTGTGCTGCAATATGCTTGCAAAAATGATTACTCAAATTGCTTATTTTAAAGCCTATTTTAAAAAGTCAAATTAATTATTCAAATTGCAAAAATGATTATTCATAGTGATTAGTCAAATATAAAGCCTATTTTAAAAAGCTATGAAAGAAACATATGTTCTTCAAATTTCTTAGGGTAAGGAAATTATCAATCCCTCTAGCACCCAAGTAAATAAATATTCATTAGGATGATGGGGGTCTTAGTTTGTATTTTTGTTGACACTATTCAATTATATTTTTTTTATCCAATTCTTTTTTTTTCTTCCTTTGGGATCAACCGATAACATAGGACACTTTAATGAGAATTCTTTCACAAACTCTATCACTTTGGAGATGAGAGCATCAATGATAGGGATGGTCCCCTAACGATCAATATGAGTATTAGGGCTGGAAAATGGGCGGGTGTGGGCAGATTTGGTCAGGTCGATAACAGGTTAGGGTCAGATATGAGTAGGTTAGCAGCGGGGTAATAGTTTTCGCGGGTCGAATTCGGGGTCGGATTAACTGCCGACCATTTTCTCATTCAAAATTTCTAATTCTTGTAACGACACAAATTTCCAATTGAGTCCATATGTAATTTTGGCTCAATTCCGGACAAAAACATTTATTCATAGGAAAGTATGTAATTGTAATACTCTCAGGCCTATGAAGTGTTTGTTAAAGACGTAGCGTCAAAGAATATAAAGCTTCATCAAAATGCCGATTTGCGTGCCCCGTTTCTACGTCATCAACTATAGTTCCATGCTCCCAAGGTATGAATGCAATTATGTTTATATAGGAGCTTGGAACAAAGTTTGTTGGGTGTTAGGTTTAATTAAAACTATGTTTACTTTCAGAAAAATTTAATTAGAACTTTAAAAATAAAGTATATAAATTTTCTGGGCCAAAAATCGAATTTTGTAAAAATTCTGGAAGTCGTTCGAAATGTCGTTCGAACGAGTTTTTCGTTCGAACCAGGTTTCGTTCGAACGAGTTTGCCAACGAGTCTAAACTGGTCCATCGTTCGAAATGTCGTTCGAACGAGATTGTTCGTTCTAACGAGATTTCAAACGAGATTCTAACGAGTCCAAATTTGAGCGTCGTTAGAAGTCTCGTTCGAACGAGAGTTCATTCGAACGAAATGTCGTTCGAACGAACTGCTAGGCGGGAACAGTTTTTAGGCAGTTTTTTGGAAGTTTTTAACCCATTTTCCCACTTGTTTCTTAACTGATTTTTTCAGACTTTATGAAGGACGGGAATCACATTTTCCAAACTAACATTTCCAAAATATTTCCATCTCTTAGAGAGAGTTTGAGAGCAAAAATGGTTTAGGAAAATGTTCATGTTTTGAGTGTTATTTTTTCAAAGAGAAAATCCTTCACACTCTAGTTTACACCCAATTGTGTTTAGTCCAAGTTCTTATTTACATATTAAATTGCTTGGAGTTTTGGCACCGGTTTATCTCTACCGAATTCAAGAAGAGAAGTTTTGGTTTGCTTCTACATCCATCAAAGAAGAAGACTTTTTGTTGCGATTCTACCCACTTGGAGAAAGGCTCCTTGCTCGGGTGACGGTGACCATAGAAAGCCCCATCGGTGGATTCCGAGACCGCGGTGGAGTTCCGAGGTTGTCCGCTAGGAAGAGGTGTCTACACGAAGAAGCGCCGAGGCTTGAGATGGATCGAGTCAGTCGTTGTAAGTCTATCTGTCTTGTAATTGTAATTCCATATCTAGTGGACTTGTGGCTAGGGTCGTCCGAGGTTTTTTCCCGTCTTGGGATTTTCCTCGTACATCGCGGCGTAGTGTGATATTGTTTATTTTATCTTGCATCATAATTTAGAACGCATGCTTAGGATAATTTCAAGATAAAATTTGGTTTAAATTATCACACTCATTCAAATTGGGACTAAACTAAATATTGGGTAAATTTGGTTTATTCAAGTCA
The DNA here is from genome assembly GCA_949130495.1 of Sambucus nigra. Taxonomy (NCBI): domain Eukaryota; kingdom Viridiplantae; phylum Streptophyta; class Magnoliopsida; order Dipsacales; family Adoxaceae; genus Sambucus; species Sambucus nigra. The sequence goes on from OX422224.1 coordinate 258,890,738, forward strand.
TTTGCTAAAATTGGTTTCGCCTAACTTTGGATTTTGATAAATATGACTTAGGCAAATTCTAGGACTTGGATTAATGAATCGGTTTAAGTGAATATATTAATTGGATTAATCTTACTTCAATTGCTTGCTATTTTAATTTTGTTTTGAAGAAATTAAAATTTGGCTTTATTTATTTTGTGAACCGTCATTCAACGCTTCCGCATCCTGTTTGTTGTTTTACACATAAAAAGGAAATTACGAGCTCTTGCGCTTACAAATTGGTACTAGAGCCAAAGCGATAAATTATTTCGTTAACGATCTTTTTAAATAATTTTTGGCTAAAATGGATTTTTCCCCATTTTCAAAATTTCCTATTTTCGATGGTTCAAACTACGCGTATTGGAAAGCGCGAATGAGATCGGCACTAAAATCTATCGACGAGAGAGTATGGATGTCTGTTGTTAACGGGTGGTCCCCACTAACTTTATTTAGTTGAAAATGAACGTGTTATCAAACCCGCCGATAGATGGACTGAAAATGAGTTTAAACTTGCTAATTTCAATTCCCGTGGTTTAAATGCTTTGCTTAGCGCTGTCACACCGGATGAATTCCGCCGTATTATGACGTGTGAAACCGCTAAAGAAGCTTGGGATATTTTACAATTAACTCATGAAGGAACTAGTGTCGTTAAAGCTTCAAAACTCCAAAACCTCACCACTAAATTTGAAACTATCAAAATGAATGAAAAAGAAACGATTGATGAATTTTATGCTAGACTGTCTGATATTGTTAATTCATCTTTTAACTTGGGAGAGAAAATACCTGACGACCGTGTTGTAAAGAAAATTTTAAGATCCCTACCCGATAGATTTATTCCAAAAGTGATCGTTTTAAATTCTTTACCCACTTTAGCCTCTATGAAATTAGAAGAGCTTGTAGGTGATTTACAAACCTATGAACTAGATATGTTTCCCTCTAAAATTGAAAAGAAAATTGAAAAGGGCGTTGCTTTAAAAGCCCGAAAAGGGGTCAAACAAGTAGTAGAGAGCGATAGTGATAGTGACTCGGAAGACATGGCTTTGTTTGCTCGTCAATTTAGAAAATTTCTTAAAATTAACAAAGATAAATTTAAAAATGATTTTAAGAAATTTGATACTTCTAAACACGATAAAAGCGAGAATATTTCTAAAGCCGAGAAGATCCCTAAACCTAGCAATGACAATTTAGTTAGGGACGAGTCTAATAAGTGTTTTGGTTGTGAAGGTTATGGCCATAGGGCTTATGAGTGACCCACTAAACTAAGGAAAGAGGGTAAGCGACCCATTTCATATTATGCGACCCTTAGTGATAGTGATAAGGAAGAGAAGCCCGATTCCCCCACTAAGAAAAATTTTGTTGCTTTTATGGCTAGTCATGTGAGTGATAGTGAGAACTCATCGATTGATGAAACGATAGCACATGCCACTGCCAAGGTCATTGTACATGATTCTCTTGTTTTTGATGATAGTGAGAGTGAAGAAGAAAGAGAGAGTGAAAATGAAGAAGAGGTTAATGTGAGTGAACTTCAAAATGCTTTTCAAGAACTTTACAAAGAATCTATTAAATTGCAAAGAGCTAATTTGAAGTTAGAAGCTAGTTTAAGAGAAAGTGTCAAGGTCATTGATGAAAATGTTTTAATAGAAGACCTTATGACACATGTGAGGACTCTTCAAGAGAAGCTTGAATATGTAGAAGGCGAAAGAGATAGCCTTAGGGGTTTAATGGAATCCTTGAAAAAGGAGCTTCTTGCTTTTGAAGAGCGAAATGTTTTACTAGAATCTAACATTGTAGAATTGGAAAATAAATTAAAAGATTCTAGTAATGTCAAATTTGATTTGGAGTGTCGTTCGGAAAAACTAGATAAAATGTTAGGAACGTTCCAAATTAAAAATGACACTTGTGGTTTAGGCTTCAATACTTGTAATGAATTTACTCATAATGCCCAAACCAATGTTTTAGGAGAATCTACTAGGAATACATTTAAAGATCACTCCTTAAGTAAATCTTTTCGACATATTCTCACTTGTACACATTGTGGTCGAAAAGGTCATCTTAGGAAATTTTGTTTTGATCTTAAACGAATTCCTAGAAAATCCCAACGTGATGCATCAAATGTTTTTAATATTCCTATACCCCAAGATAATCATTCTTCATTAATTTGGGTTAGGAAATCCGACTTGGTTGCCTTGCAAAATAGGGTTTTTGATTCTCAATTACTTTCACATGCTTCCTCCCTTGCTAAATCTAAAGGATGAATGTGTTAGTGTTTGCATACTTTAGCGTTTGTACTTCATGCTATATTCACATGCTAAATGTATGCTTGTTTAGTCATTTTCTAGTCATAGCCTTATTTCATATCCCATGCTAGAATTTATGACATGTTTATCTTTTTGTATTATATTTTTGTTTGAATAACTTGAACGATATAAAAAGATTTTTGTTTATCATTTGTATTTAATTTATTTCATTTAAGCTTCATGAAAAATACAAATGATTTTTGTTTATCCTTTTGAGTATATATACTTATTTTTGGTGAAAAATGTTAAAAACTCAAAAAGATCTTTTATGTGTGTATTTTAGTTTGACACACTTTAAGTGGCATATACTTGTGTTTGAATCCCTCCTTTAACGCTCCCATGTGGCTAGAACTTTTGGTTTAGATTTTCAATCCTTAAAATGTTCTTTACCATTCTTTATATGGAGTAGTTGGATTTTGTGTTGTTTAAATGGATTCTATTTTTATATGCCTCTTTTCACACATGCACGAGCTCTTTTGAAATCTTAATGTCACATGTTATATTTGAGCTTTTTGAGGTGTTCTCCTACCAATCTAGTCATCTACATATCTATGACCTAGGAGGACTAGCGCATGTCAAAATCCGTTGCATGTGAGATTTGTGTGAAAATGAAAACATGATAAATAAAAATGTGCACGGGGAAGGGCTCCGAAAGGATGAATTAAATCCTTTGCGATTGTAAGCCACCGTTTATTGGATCTAAAAGAAATACGTGATCCAAAGGCTTAAAAACAGAATATTTGGCATTAAAAAGAAAACAATTGCCAAGGCCTATGTTTGTTTGATATATTCATTCAAAAGCAAAAGAATATATATGCTTATTGAGGGAGAATTGGATGGTATATCAACGGTTTGCACAATGTCCGTTTATCCTAGTTGTCTTAAATGTCATGACTCTATTTGGTCTGTAGAATCATCATCATGCTAGGCTTGTATGCATTGTGTATGTTTGTTCATTGAGTTCACTCTTCATATTGTCACATGAGGTTATATTCAAATGTGATGAAGTTTGCAATCAAATGAGAACTCCGTGAATGTTTATTAAGTGTTTGGGTCTAAATTTAATTGTTCCTAGTTCACACCCCTACACTTCCGTTTCCATATGACACATTTTTGCCATACGAGTGTGCAAACTTATTGTATTTTGTGTTATATGTGTGTTTATATCTCTCTATATATATATATGCATGTACTCTATTGGTATAATTATAATATATATATATATATATATATATATATATATATATATATATATATATATATATATATATATATATGATATGTGTTTGTCTTTGCCTTGCTTTTATTGCCCATATGCTTTCATGTCTTATCTCTTTAAGCTTCAACATGCTGTTTATTAGTTCTTTATCCTTTGCCTATTCCTGAACAAAAAGGGGGAGAAATGATAGGGGGATTACTGGTACCTAATCCTATTATTATCGTATCTTAGTTTGGGGGAGATCTATCTTAGGGGTAGACGTCTTTCTAAGTGTGTCATTCGTTTGATAAAGGGGAGAATTAAGTTAGGGGGAGTAATTAATTAATTGCATTCAATACTTTGATATTCCCTATGCATTTGATGAGTTTGCTTAAGTGTGCAGGATTTCTTCTAAAGCGGCATTGTTTAATGGCAAAGCATTTGATCCTTGGGTTGAGTCAAGTTTGGGTGGGTTATGTTTTGAGTCTAGTGAGCTTGACAGCCCTTTAGGATTTTTGTTTGGTTTTTGTCCCGGAATAGCCAAAGGTGGAGATTTGTAAGGACACAAATTTCCAATTGAGTCCATATGTAGTTTTGGCTCAATTCCGGAAAAAAACATTTATTCATAGGAAAGTATGTAATTGTAATACTCTCAAGCCTATGAAGTGTTTGTTGAAGACGTAGCGGCAAAGAATATAAAGCTTCATGAAAATGCCGGTTTGCGTGCCTCGTTTCTACGTCATCAACTATAGTTCCATGCTCCCAAGGTATGAATGCAATTATGTTTATATAGGAGCTTGGAACAAAGTTTGTTGGGTGTTAGGTTTAATTAAAACTATGTTTACTTTCAGAAAAATTTAATTAGAACTTTAAAAATAAAGTATATAAATTTTCTGGGCCAAAAATCGAATTTTGTAAAAATTCTGGAAGTCGTTCGAAATGTCGTTCGAACGAGTTTTTCGTTCAAACCAGGTTTCGTTCGAACGAGTTTTCCAACGAGTCTAAACTGGTCCGTCGTTCGAAATGTCGTTCGAACGAGATTGTTCGTTCTAACGAGATTTCAAACGAGATTCTAACGAGTCCAAATTTGAGCGTCGTTAGAAGTCTCGTTCGAACGAGAGTTCATTCGAACGAAATGTCGTTCGAACGAACTGCTAGGCGGGAACAGTTTTTTGGCAGTTTTTAACCCATTTTCCCACTTGTTTCTTAACTGATTTTTTCAGACTTTATGAAGGACGGGAATCACATTTTCCAAACTAACATTTCCAAAATATTTTCATCTCTTAGAGAGAGTTTGAGAGCAAAAATGGTTTAGGAAAATGTTCATGTTTTGAGTGTTATTTTTTCAAAGAGAAAATCCTTCACACTCTAGTTTACACCCAATTGTGTTTTGTCCAAGTTCTTATTTACATATTAAATTGCTTGGAGTTTTGGCACCGGTTTATCTCTACCGAATTCAAGAAGAGAAGTTTTGGTTTGCTTCTACATCCATCAAAGAAGAAGACTTTTTGTTGCGATTCTACCCACTTGGAGAAAGGCTCCTTGCTCGGGTGACGGTGACCATAGAAAGCCCCATCGGTGGATTCCGAGACCGCGGTGGAGTTCCGAGGTTGTCCGCTAGGAAGAGGTGTCTACACGAAGAAGCGTCGAGGCTTGAGATGGATCGAGTCAGTCGTTGTAAGTCTATCTGTCTTGTAATTGTAATTCCATATCTAGTGGACTTGTGGCTAGGGTCGTCCGAGGTTTTTTCCCGTCTTGGGGTTTTCCTCGTACATCGCGGCGTAGTGTGATATTGTTTATTTTATCTTGCATCATAATTTAGAACGCATGCTTAGGATAATTTCAAGATAAAATTTGGTTTAAATTATCACACTCATTCAAATTGGGACTAAACTAAATATTGGGTAAATTTGGTTTATTCAAGCCATTTGCTAAAATTGGTTTCGCCTAATTTTGGATTTTGATAAATATGACTTAGGCAAATTCTAGGACTTGGATTAATGAATCGGTTTAAGTGACTATATTAATTGGATTAATCTTACTTCACTTGGGTTCTATTTTAATTTTGTTTTGAAGAAATTAAAATTTGGCTTTGTTTATTTTGTGAACCATCATTCAACGCTTCCGCATCGTGTTTGTTGTTTTACACATAAAAAGGAAATTACGAGCTCTTGCGCTTACAATTATAGATCCCTAGTTTATATGAGTAGGAAGGATAATGGGTAATTTCTCAAGTTGCCTAAACCCAGTAATAACCTGTGAGTTTTTAGTGACCCATATTATAATCGCTCGAAAAAAATATGATAGTGCCCATTCTCAACCATTGTAGATAGAAATGGGTGGACGGTACTGTTTAGGTCCATTTTACGGGCCCTAATGAGTATCAAGAATATGCTCTTCCTTCAATATCCATAATAGAAGCCCAACGATGTCTTAAGAATTTCGATGGAGTATATTTATTATCTTGAGTTGAAATGTGCGTAGGATCTATTTTCTGGCCCAATAATTTTTGTATCACTGTTCAAAATCAATTCTTTATCAGATTCCTGTGACACCCCGCCTAATTAAATACCGGACGATCACTCCGTTATTAAATTAAAATTAAGGTGAACAGTTGGTTCATTCTTAGCATCACTGTCGTCAAAATAAGATTTCCAATTTAAACACCCTAAATAATTAAGCTAAGTTTCAAAACTATTTTAGATATTACTTTCCAAATTTTATTTAAAACCAATATTTTAAAACTTCACATAATTCACAATTTAAGAATCATCTAACAAATATATTGGAACAACCAATCCAATTAATTAAACATCCAACTAAGAAATTCCAACATTTAAAACTTAAAGGAAAACATCCTGACAATAATAAATCCCAAAGTGCAAATACTGGAAATAAATGAATTACAATATCCAATAAAACAACTGAATAATGGAAAAGGGCGACACATGCCCAACTGGATAAAATAATTGCTAGAAGTGGAATCAAGAAATGAGGTCGTCTAAGCAAGAGGCCTGCAACTCCCACCTAAGCTGAAGCGCGTTCCTTCCAAAGGATCCTATGCAAGACGCCCCTATGGCTGGGCACCTGTAATATATACATATATATATACAAGAGAGAAAAGAAGATGGAAACGGGTCAGAGCCCGATTGTAAAAATGATTTAAAATTAGTTTAGCAAGTATTTAAAATATTTACTCGCCAATGCAACAACATATTAGTGTGGCACTCCCTTGAGAAATTCTCACCACTCTTCTAATGTGCACGCATATCGCACTAATCTTCCCAACGGTTTAACTTATCTTATCTTAGGTTGCTCGTCAGATTTAATACTGACAAATTCAACTATTTAAGCGGTTAATTTCATTTAACAACAAAGTTCTCATTTAACCTTATTTACTAATAAATTCTCTCAGCAATATATTATACTTTTCAAACACTTATTCCCAAATTGAAATAATTATTCATTTCTTACTTACCATAAACACAGTAGGTAGTTCCCAAATTTCCATAATTAAATATATATATTAAATACTCATATAATATATATATTCTAACGGCACCCCACATAATAATTATGGTGCGGGCATACTATGATATCCAGTCCACGTATCACTCGTACTAAGGGAGATACAAGTTCGAAATCACTCTTGAACTGTATTAACACAAACACAAACAATATTAAGGCGAATCATAGATTCCAGGTCTCTAAGAGGTCAGCACATGCCCCCACGTCTCTTCAAACTGTCTGAACTATCGATTCGATAGCCTGTACCGAAGGATTTCTATCTTCTAGGGTACGAGTCAATATCCCCCATAAAGGTCCCATCGAGATAAGACTGTCCCAGCGCGGTAACCTCAGGGATAGCAAGTAGCGCGGGCATGATTTTCACACGTATATAGTATATGCATAAACACAGTCATATAAATATACTACTATTACCATATCAAATTTAGGTACATCTCATAACTCATAATTATGACATTTGTCCTTATTATTCGTTATTTAGTTATCACGTATAACGTTTGCCTCTTATCTTAATTTCTGGAATTATTCCAACTTATCAAGTGACACTCGTGAATTTCTATGCTCCAAAGTGTAATTTCAGTAGGTACTCATTTATTTTCCAACGTAACTATCTTACGCGTCTCTTTCTTTAATGCATAGTTCCATTGTCCCTTTTGTGTAAACATCCCCGAAAATGTGAATCTTCTCTTATATTAAAGATTTCATATTTTCAATAAGTCCTATTGGTGTTCTTTACTTTCCAAAATATTTTAATAAGGATGTCCAAAGATTATTACTCATTTAAATTGAATTCAACTATTTAGAAGGGGATATATAAGTCTGCCAGGAGGGGTCGATCGATCGTGGGCAGGTGTTAGATCGATCAAACCATCGATCGATCGATGCTCTATGATCGATCGATCGATCAAGTAGGTATGGCCAATTCGGCAGAAATCCAGTTACGGGTTCTATCATCCAACATCATCCAAATCCATATTTTTCACTCCCAAACTCCCAGAAATTTATACCACAAACGTCCTAAACCCAAATGGACAATATTTAACGTAAAGCATGTGAGTTTTCATCAAGATTCATGGATTAAAAGTGCCCAAATTCATACAATACTCGTGAACCCTAAAAATTTCTTTAACTTAATTCAAATCAGTCTTTCTCCAAAAATTCTACTTCTAATTGATCATAAAAACATGGTTAAACCTCTACATATGAAGGGTGATTTCACGATTATTATCTATATCACTAAAAGATGCAATTTTCTAATCTCCAACATGGGTTTTCTTTGATATAACTCATCCTAATCAACCCTAAACTAACATGAATGAAGCATTAACGAAATTAAGCAAGATAAATACTTACGTGGGAATTTTTGGTCTCTGATTTGTGCTGAAATTAGTGTGGTTATGATCCTTGCGACGTGATCTATCGTTAGGGGCGACGGCGGCGTAAACAGAGGAGTTTTAGGCCTAAAACACCTTGGCAAGCTCTCTCCTTCCTTCTCCAATGGCCGTCACTTGTTCTTGGTTGTTTTAACCCTAGAAGACAACCCTAGGCATCTGATATAACCCTTGCAAATTCGTTGGTTTAATTACCCAAAATTACAAAATGTCCAAAATGCCCTCCCGGGGTACTAATTAAGCCTAAAAACTCCCCGAGACCCAAACTAAACCCCCGGGTACACTTTTCTGACTATCTCGACCCTTCCTTACACTTTAGCGCACTCAAAACGACCATACAAGAAACTTATAATTTATTCACTTTTATTAATCAATATTTAGTCTCGACACGACACAGGCGCGTCCCGACTTAAATTTCCAAAATTGTCATTTTATTCACTCGTGACATTTAATAGAACGAATATCATATATTACTTTTCTCATTAGTAATATTCAACAAGTTTCCCATACTTACTAACTCACATCACGTTAGTAATTATTAAAAATAATTAATTTTCGGATTCATATTAAATTAATAACTCACATTAAATTTAATAAATCCCCAAATTTAGAAAGCATAAAAATACGGGGTATTACATAGTTCCCCCCTAATAACGGAATTTTGTCCCGAAATTCGGAAAATAAGGCATACCTGGTAAGAATAAATCTAGGTATCTCTCGCGCATATCTGCCTCGCGCTCTCAAGTGGATTCCTTCACATTATGATGCTCCCATTGGACCCGTACAAGTCTCATCTCGCTATGGTCTAGGATAGCCACTGGTCTCTCCTCGTAAGAGATGTCAGGCTGTAAGTGTATCTCTTCTATCGCGATGTGGGTGTGGGCCATATCATCCCGAAGGTATCGCCTCAACGACGAGATGTGGAATACATCGTGGATTCGATATAGATGCTCTGGCAATCCCAATCTGTATGCTATCGACCCAATCCTCTCGATAATGGGAAATGGTCCCACATAAGTAGGGGTCAATTTCCCTTTCTTCCCGAACCTCATAACTCCTTTCATGTGATATACACGTAGTAATACTTGGTCCCCCACATTAAACTTTCGGAAGAACCGTTTCGCATCGGCGTAGCTTTTTTACCTGTCCTGGGCTACTCAAATGCGACTCCTGATAATCTCAATCCTCGCGGAGATTTCCTGAATCACCTCTGGTCCGAGCAACTTGTTATCCCCCACCTCTAGCCAACACGTTGGGGAACGACAAGGCCTGCCATACAAAGCCTCGAATGGAGCCATGCCAATCGTGAACTGATAAGAGTTATTATAAGCAAACTCTACCAGTGGAAGATGTGGCTCCCAACCTCCTCTAAAATCAAGGACACACATGTGTAGCATATCCTCCAACATCTGATTAGTACGCTCTGTTTGTCCATTGTTCTGTGGGTGATAAGCTGAGCTCAACCTCAACTCTGTACCCATAGCCTCCTGAAAGCTCTCCGAGAAACGTGACACGAAAATCTTGTCTCTATCTGACAAAATATTCAGGGACACCCCATGTAATCTGAAAATCTCAGTAATAAACAACTGAGCATACTGACCCGTGGTATAGTTCGTTCGCACCGACAGAAAATATAGCACCTTGGTCAAACAGTCCACAATCACCCAGATGGAATCGTGGCCCCACTGTGATGTAGGCAACCCTGTAATAAAATCCATGGAAATACTCTCCCACTTCCACGCGGGTATTTCTAATGGCTGAAGCAACCCTGACGGTTTCTGATGGTCCACCTTTACGAGATGGCAGGTAGAACACTTGGACACGAACTCAGCAATGTCCTTTTTCATCCCACTCCACCAGTATTGCCACCTCATATCCTGGTACACCTTATCTCCTCTAGGATGTACCACAAATAGGGACCCGTGAGACTGGGTCATCACTGCATGACGTAAGTCTGCTCCTTCTGGGACCACCAATCTCCCATTAAACCTCAAACCCCCATCAGAACTAACAGAATAGGACTCATCACCCTCAGTTAAAAGTCGTACAATCTACTCCTGGCAAAATCAGTCTGCGGTTTGTGCCTGTATCACCCTCGTAGAAATCTCGGGTGTCACTGTCATGACAGATATGAAGGAATGGGCTACTGCGTCCTGATGACCCAACTCTTTCCACTTTGCTTTCCAGACGTTCGCTACATCATCTACCGATCTACGGCTCAATGCATCAGCAACTACGTTGGCCTTCCCCGGATGGTACTGTATGTCGAACTGATAGTCCTTCACAAACTTTAACCACCTGCGCTGACGCATATTCAGCTCTAACTGAGTGAACAAGTACGTAGTGACTTGTGGTCCGTGAACAAGCGAAATTTCTCTCCCAATAAATAGTTCCTCCAAATCCTCAATGCAAAAACGACAGCTGCCAACTCTAGGTCATGGGTGGGGTAATTCTTCTTGTGCGGCTTAAGCTTGCGGGAGGCAAAAGCAATAGCCTTCTCATCCTGTTGAAGTAATCCCCCAAGTCCCCGTAAAGAAGCATCGGTGTAAACCAGGTACTCCACGCCCGGCTTGGGTAAAGCAAGGACCGGTGCTGAAGTAAGCTTGTCTTTTAGTTCATCGAAAGCCAATTGGCAAGCATCATCCCAAACATATGGTACCCCCTTGCGAGTTAGGTTCGTCAATGGACCTGCTATCTTGGAGAACCCCCGAATGAATCTTCTGTAGTATCCAGCTAATCCCAAGAAACTACGTACTTCCGTTGGTGTCATGGGTTGTCCCCACTCCCTCACCGCTGACACTTTACTCGGGTCGACTACTATCCCTTGTTCAAAAACAACATGTCCCAAGAACTGTACTTCACGTAACTAGAACCCGCACTTCTCGTACTTAGCATACAGCTGATGCTCTCGTAGAGTCTGAAGAACCTACCTCAAGTGCTCGGCATGCTCCTCCTCGGAGTGTGAATATATCAAAATGTCATCTATAAATATGATGACAAGCTGATCCAAGAACTCTCCGAACACTCGGTTCATCAAGTCTATGAATATGGCTGGAGCATTTGTGAGGCCAAATGGCATCACTCTGAACTCATAGGACCCATATCTCGTCAAGAAAGCAGTCTTTGAAACATCCTGCTCCCTAATATGTAGCTGATGGTACCCTGACCTCAGGTCTATCTTCGAAAAGAAAGTTTCTCCCCTTAGCTGGTCGAACAGATCAATGATTCGCGGCAACGTATACTTGTTCCGTATCGCGACCTTGTTCATTTCCCGGTAGTACACACATAGCCTCAGTGAGCCATCTCTCTTTTTCACAAACAAAACAGGAGCGCCCCAAGGTGAGGTACTCCTGCGAATGAAACCCTAACCTAACAGTTGCTCTATCTAATCTCGTAACTCTTGAATCTCCGCCGGAGCCATATGGTATGGAGCGCGTGCTATAGGTCGAGTATCCGGTAATAAATCTATGACAAAGTCTATCTCTCGACTGGGGGGTAGGCCTGGTATCTCCTAAAATACATCGGAATACTCACGAACAACTGGGATCGAGTCTAAGGGAATTACAACCTCCTTAGAGGTATCCTCCTCTATGTAATACAAATGAGCGGTCGAGCCTCCCTCTGGGCGAGGCATCGCCGCTACAAAAATCTCTTGCCCCGGAATGGAAAAAACAATACTCCCACCAAAACAATCTATCATGGCTCTGTAAGCTGCGAGCCAGTCCATACCGATAATAACATTGTGCTCATGCATATCTAGGACTAACATGTCTGCTGGTAATACCAAGCTACCAATCTCTACCCCCACACCCCGGCATATAAAGAAAATTAGCGATCCATTTCACAATGGTGAGTCTACACACGTCACAGTGCTCTCTGGTGTGGCTAATAACCCTAAGGCCTTCGCAAAATGGGTAGCTATAAAATAGTGTGTCGCCCCAGTATCAAATAAAACCCGACCCATAGTACCATGGATAGGAAACATACCCTCAATCGCAGGTGGTGCCTATGGAGCTGCTTCTTGGTGGATGTTATAGACACGTCCGTACTATAACTTCCCCCGCTGCACTTGAGTGGCTGGAATGGCTGGTAGGGCTGGTACCTGAGCTGGTGCTGGGAGGGCGGCTGGAAAAAGTGGCCTCTGTAGCTCATTACGGGCGCCCTACTACTGTGGGGCCCTATCACCCTCTGGACAATCCTGGAGATTATGGCCATGTTTGTCGCACACAAAACATCAGCCTCTGAAATTACCTCCCCTCTGACCCTGCTGACCACGGCCCTGTTGGCCGTTACCGCCCCGCCACTGGCCCTATTGGCCCTGATGAAAATGTTGTTGGCCCTGCTGCTGGAGGTGTTGGCCTTGCTGGCCCTGCTGATTAGGCTGGCCCTACTGACCCTGCCTAAATCCCCTAAATCCCTACCTAGAATCACCTGATCGGAACCGCTTGGCAGGGTCCCCCTGATGGGAACTCTGCTCATGCTGACGAGTCTTCCCCTATGATGTCGGTTCTCCACTAGTGCCACTACCCCTGTCTTGCCCTGCTGGCCGGACACTCCTACCCACTTGCTTCCCTGCAGATGGAAGCGATGATCCCGACAGTGTAGTAAAGCAACATTGAGTACATCTGTGAAGGTACTCAAAGACAGATTCCCTATAAGGTGCTGACGGATCCTCTAAGCTAACCCGTCCACAAACAATAGTATCTTCTTACCCTCAGTGGGTGCCTCATCTGGCACTACAGTGAGAAGTCTTGTGAACTCCTCTTCATACTCAAGAACAGTGGAATTTTCCTATTTTAAGTTCAGTAATTTTTGCCTCATCTCAGTTTGCACGGCGGATGGAAAATACTTGCGGTCAAACCGCTCCCAAAATGACTGAATTAGAATAGTATCCCTCTCCTCCAAGGTGGTGGTGGACTCCCACCATTGCAAAGAGGCCCCCACTAGCTTAAATGAAGCCAACAATTGTTTATGCACATCTGTGCACTCATACATATGCAGATCACTCTGGATATGTTTCTTCCATTGGCTGACGATGATGATATCTGAACTACCCGAGAATTCAGGGTATGCGCCTTCTGGAAGGCATCCCTAACCCGCTCCCATGCTGATGGAAGCTGTGCAGTTATTGGCGCCACTGCCTGAATCTGGGGTGGAGCCTGCTGTACTACCGCCAACGCGACATTCACCGCCTGAGAAACAATAGCGGCTACCTCATTAGCATTCATCGTTCCCTAAGCCGGAGCTACTGGCTGCTCGTCTTGGGCACGCCTATCCTTTGGTGCACGTCTCGTAGGCATCTGAAACGTGAAGAAATTTATTAGTCTTACAGTTATTAACAAATCTCAGATAGCTGAAGACGTCATTATAAAAGCAAGAATACAACAATCCTAAAATAGGGCTCTATAACAAAAATGTTATGCTGAAAGCGAAATAAGCCGTACAGATCCTAAGGACACTAGAACCTGATGCTCTGATACCACATGTGACACCCCGCCTAATTAAATACCGGACGATCACTCCTTTATTAAATTAAAATTAAGGTGAACAGTTGGTTCATTCTTAGCATCACAGTCGTCAAAATAAAATTTCCAATTTAAACACCCTAAATAATTAAGCTAAGTGTCAAAACCATTTTAGATATTACTCTCCAAATTTTATTTAAAACCAATATTTTAAAACTTTACATAATTAATAATTTAAGAATCATCCAACAAATATACTAGAACAACCAATCCAATTAATTAAACATCCAACTAAGAAATTCCAACATTTAAAACTTAAAGGAAAACATCCTGACAATAATAAATCCCAAAGTGCAAATACTGGAAATAACTGAATTACAATATCCAATAAAACAACTGAATAATGGAAAAGGGCGACACATGCCCAACTGGATAAAATAATTGCTAGAAGTGGAATCAAGAAATGAGGTCGTCTAAGAAAGAGGCCTGCAACTCCCACCTAAGCTGCAGCGCGTTCCTTCCAAAGGATCCTATGGAAGACGCCCATGTGGCTGGGCACCTGTAATATATACATATATATATACAAGAGAGAAAAGAATATGGAAACGGGTCAGATCCCGATTATAAAAACAATTTAAAATTAGTTTAGCAAGTATTTAAAATGTTTACTGGCCAATGCAACAACATATTAGTGCGGCACTCCCTTGAGAAATTATCACCTCTCTTCTAATGTGCACGCCTATCGCACTAATCTTCCCAACAGTTTAACTTATCTTATCTTTGGTTTCCCGTAAGATTTAATACTGATAAATTCAACTGTTTAAGGGGTTAATTTCATTTAACAACAAAGTTCTCATTTAACCTTATTTACTAATAAATTCTCTCAGCAATATATTATACTTTTCAAACACTTATTCCCAAATTGAAATAATTATTCATTTCTTACTTACCATAAACACAGTAGGTAGTTCCCAAATTTCCATAATTAAATATATATATTAAATACACATATAATATATATATTCTAACGGCACCCCACATAATAATTATGGTGCGGGCATACTATGATATCCAGTCCACGTATCACTCGTACTAAGGGAGATACAAGTTCGAAATCACTCTCGAACTGTATTAACACAAACACAGACAATATTAAGGCGAATCATAGATTCCAGGTCTCTAAGAGGTCAGCACATGCCCCCACGTCTCTTCAAACTGTCTGAACTATCGATTCGATAGTCTGTACCGAAGGATTTCTATCTTCTAGGGTACGAGTCAATATCCCCCATAAAGGTCCCATCGAGATAAGACTGTCCCAGCGCGGTAACCTCAGGGATAGCAAGTAGCGCGGGCATGATTTTCACACGTATATAGTATATGCATAAACACAGTCATATAAATATACTACTATTACCATATCAAATTTAGGTACATCTCATAACTCATAATTATGACATTTGTCCTTATTATTCGTTATTTAGTTATCACGTATAACGTTTGCCTCTTATCTTAATTTCTGGAATTATTCCAACTGATCAAGTGACACTCGTGAATTTCTATGCTCCAAAGTGTAATTTCAATAGGTACTCATTTATTTTCCAACGTAACTATCTTACGCGTCTCTTTCTTTAATACATAGTTACATCGTCCCTTTTATGTAAACATCCCCGAAAATGTGAATCTCGTCTTATATTAAAGATTTCATAGTTTCCATAAGTCCTAGTGGTCTTCTTTACTTCCCTAAATATTTTAATACGGATGCCCAAAGATTATTACTCATTTAAATTGAATTCATCTATTTAGAAGGAGAAATATAAGTCTGCCATGAGGGGTCGATCGATCGAAGGCAGGTGTTCGATGGATCGAACCATCGATCGATCATGCAGGTATGGCTAATTCTGCAGAAATCCAGTTACGGGTTCAATCATCCAACATCATCCAAATTCAGATTTTTCACTCCCAAACTCCCAGAAATTTATACCACAAACGTCCTAAACCCAAATGGACAATATTTAACGTAAAGCATGTGAGTTTTCATCAAGATTCATGGATTAAAAGTGCCCAAATTCATACAATACTCATGAACCCTAAAAATTTCATTAACTTAATTCAAATCAGTCTTTCTCCAGAAATTCTACTTCTAATTCATCATAAATCCATGGTTAAACATCTACATATGAAGGGGGATTTCCAGATTATTATCTATATCACTAAAACATCCAATTTTCTACTCTCCAACATGGGTTTTCTTTCATAGAACTCATCCTAATCAACCCTAAACTAACATGAATGAAGCATTAACGAAATTAAGCAAGATAAATACTTGCCTGGGAATTTTTGGTCTCTGATTTGTGTTAAAATTAGTGTGGTTATGATCCTTGCGACGTGATCTATCGTTTGGCGGCGACGGCGGTGCAAACGGAGGAGTATTCGGCCTAGAACACCTTGGCAAGCTCTCTCCTTCCTTCTCCAATGGCCGTCACTTGTTATTGATTGTTTTAACCCTAGAAGACAACCCTAGGCATCTGATATAACCCTTGAAAATTCGTGGGTTTAATTACCCAAAATTACAAAATGTCCAAAATGCCCTCCCGGGGTACTAATTATGCCTAAAAACGCCCCGAGATCCAAACAAAACCCCCGGGTACACTTTTCTGACTATCTCGACCCTTACGGACACTTTGGCACACTCAAAATGACCATACGAGCAACTTATAATTTATTCACTTTTATTAATCAATTTTTAGTCCCGACACGACACAGGTGCGTCCCGACTTAAATTTTCAAAATTGTCATTTTATTCACTCGTGACATTTAATAGAACCAATATCATATATTACTTTGCTCATTATTAATATTCAACAAATTTCTCATACTTACTAACTCACATCACGTTAGTAATTATTAAAAATAATTAATTTCCGGATTTATATTAAATTAATAACTCACATTAAATTTAATAAATCCCCAAATTTAAAAAGTATAAAAATACGGGGTATTACAATTCTATATGGGGAATATTCTCTGTGGGTATATAATTAATTGGAACTTCGTTAATTCCTTCCACCCTTACAACCTCCATAATGGTTTCCTTAATAAAATTATCTACAACAAATGGGGAATCTCTCGTAACCAAAAATTCTTGGCCTCAGATCGGGAATTTTTTTTTCTGTCTTCAACGTCAGCAAAAATAGATACCGTCTAATCAAATGGTTTCTTCTTTTCATGCTCTCTCTCCTCATTCATTGTTCAAATAGCAACTAGCATTTTTAATATTTATACATCCATTAAAGGCATGCACGCCATCCAATATTTATTTATTCAGTACATGCATGCCATAAACCTCATTAATTTATATATTCGTTAATACAATTATGTTAATATTTTTTTTAATTACATTTTTTATTAGTAAATAAGAAGGGAAATTAACAAAATTAAAAAAAAAACTCTCATTCAATATTTATATATCCAACACATGTATGCCATAAACCTCATTAATTTATATATTTGTTAGTACAATTATTTTAATATTTTTTTTACTACATTTTTTATTAGTAAATAAGAGTTGCAATTAACAAGAAAAAAACTATCATTCAAAACTGTCTCCTCATTAATTTATATATTTGTTGTTCTTCTTTCTTTTTCCATTTTCAGTTGCACCTTTAATTCTCCCCGTTGCTCCTTTATTTGCTTTCCTTCGTGGAGGATCTCGAATTTTTAATTTGTCATTTGATTTATCCAAGTAGTCCTTACACACTTTATCTTGAGTAACATCAATATCCGACTTCAAAAAAATATCCAATGTTTCCAATGCAATACCTAAAAGTGCTTTAGTAAATGGTACATAAGATTTGGTGCTAGAACCTTTCACAGCTATTATCAATGCAAAGTGTGCCAACTCACAATATTCCACAATGTTGGATGGTTGAAAATCTAGTTGGATCGATCCTCCCCGATTGTCTATAACAACGCCAGCTTTTGCATCTTTCGCCCACCTTTTCAAATAGTACTGAGGTGGAATTTCTAGTAAACGCCTGTGGTGGATCACTTTTAATGAGTGTGGACAAAGAATTCCCATAAATTCAAACATCTTACAACTATAGTTAATGGTTTAATTTGAAGAATCAAATGTAACACTGCAAGATTTACCATGGAAGGAAGATACCGTGTATGTGGTGATTGTCCCAATTTCATCACCAACCTCAGCAAACATATCCAATATATGGAGATACTCTTCTTGAATTTATTTTAAAAAAATTGTTGTATAGCTATCCCTCACTTGGGCTGCTCCTGGCCAAGTTATACGTAAGTTCAGCTTCTTTTGCTTACAAACAAAATCTTGCAGTCTTTCTTTCTCTCGTCGACTTACAAGTGCCTTTTCATAGTATGATACAAAATCTCGTAGTGATAATGTTTTCTTAAAGTACTTCTTGAGAAACCTATTCATGCCTTCACTTCTTTGAGTAGTTATCATACCAGCACAAATATATTTTCGAAAATAAATGGTGCCCAATTTTCTCGTTTTTGATATAATCCATGTAGCCATGCATTCTCTCTTAGATTGTAAATCTAGGATTCAACGGAGATCTTCTAGGATGCTTTTGATAAATAGCTTCTTTAGTACAACATAAAATTCTTCTTGTGACAATTTTATCTTTTCTTCTTGAAGAAGATGATTGGCGCACACTAAAACCAATTGAACATGCGTAACGATTGTAAAATTCATAAGCTTCATTTTCAGACTGAAATATCATTCAATCCTTAGGTATAATTTCGGATTCTTCATTTTCACCATTCATCCTACAAATATATGAAAACTATATTAGAAATAAAAAAATACATTAAAAAAATTGTTTTGTAACAAACAAAAAAAAATCGCCAAAAAAATGCGTTTTTGTTTAAGGAAAAAACAGGAAAAAAATTGAAAAAGAAAACTATTTTTTTTACAATTTTATTTTTTAGGAAAAAATAATAAATAAATAAAAAGTTACTAATAAACTCTACAAAAAATAAAATACTGTTTTTACCACTTTATTTTTCAGGAAAGATTAATAAAAATAAGTTACTAAAAACTGTTTTTTTGTTTAAGGAAAAAACTGAAAAAATCATTTTTTTACAACTTTATTTTTTAGGAAAGAATAATAAAATAAGTTACTAATAAACTCTAAAGAAAAATCCAAAACTATTTTTTTACAACTTTCTTTTATGAAAGAATAATAAAAAAAAGTTACTAAAAAACTGTTTTTTGGTTTAAGGAAATAACTGGGGAAAAAACAAGGAAAAACATTGACTAATATTTTAGGAAACAAATGGTGGAGAATATACAAAAAAAAGTTCCATACCTCTTTAAAATTAACTTGTTACCTTCTGCAAGATGTGGCAAAAAAAAAAGAATAGTAGAGAGAGATATTTGAAAAATGATAGTTAAAAAAATAAAATAAAATATAAATGGTATATATAGAGATTAAATTAACAATTACTCAAATTTAATTAACAACTACTTACTCTGTTTTCAATAACTAGTTACTCATTGTATTAACGGATACATAAATTAATGAGGTTTATGGCATGAATGTATTGAATATCTAAATATTGGATGGCAAGCATGACTTTAAGACGTATAAATATTGAAAATGTTAGTTGTTGTTTGAACAATCAATGAGGAGAGAGAGCATGAAAAAAAAACATTTAATTGGACGATATCTGTTTTTGTTGTCTGCTGTCGTTGAAGAAAAAATAGTTCCCATTAGATTGCCCTACCTCGTCACCCGCCCTAGTAATAATAGTCTTAGACACAACATAATATTATATCTAGGAGCTCTATATTTGTCTGTAGTTGTTGATCTCCCCTATTTTGGTGTCTGGTATTGTTGGCATCGCTACGCTTATCTTTATGTTTTTTATTCTCACCATCTGCTTGAATTTTATGAATGACTCTACATTCAGTACTCAATGGCCAAGAATTCGATAATGGATGCATCTTGGAGGCAACTTCTCATATACTACTTCTTGCTCAATAATGAAATCCTTACTTTCAATCAAAATAATAGATGAGGGGTTGTCTTCAATAAGTTCCATTCCTATTAGCACTCTATCAAAATGGACAAGATTGTTAAAAAGAGTGGATTGGTCAATTTTTAGTGGGGTTCCCAAGTAGAGAGATATTTCAAATAGGATTCTTGGCCTCCAGTAAATAATACTCAATCCAGGAAATTTTGCCAATACATGAGTAGTTGTAGGCAGGTCTAAAGTATTGATACAATTTAAATAATTCCAAAATGCTTGGATAAAAGGATACAGTACCCCTAAACATTATTTTTGTTTGATCTCAATATAATGGAATATCATTTCAAAGAAACCCTTACTAATAGGTGTCAATCATATCATTTCAAAGAAACCCTTTCAAATCTACAATTTTCCAGAGTTCATATCGTTATGAAAGAATAACATGACCAGTAAGATTAGTTTGATCATCCTTCAATGATGATTGAAAATATTCCTATGGTTTTTAAATGGTCATTAGACTCCCACTAAAAAAAGGACATGGAAGGGATGATTAATCAACATCAACTACATTCTTCGAACTTTCTTTAACAATATTGACATGTGACTAGGGTTTGACTTGTTGGGGTTGGTCAATGATCGCGTATTTTCCTTTATGAACATAAGAAGGTATTTTTGACAATGGTTTCTCCATGAATAATACATCCTAGGTCACTAAAAATCCATGATGAATCCATGTGAGTGTATGCATGTGAATCACTTTGCATCTTAATGATTGTTCAGTATCCAGGTTTTGAAATCAAAGCATAAAAATAAAGTTCTTCAATTCCCGTCAGAGCTTCTCTCTAAGGGTTATCTTTACTTTAGATCTTTATTCTTCCTGAAGTAGAAATATTTTACAAAAAAGTTAGATTCAATAGCATATAATATAGGAAAAAGTACTCTTAGGTCGCTCACAAATAAATTTTAAACACTAAAGTAATTTTGACAAATTTTAAACACTTAAGTTAACTAATTCTCTTCTTGTAGAAGTTCACGCTAGTGGCATAACTAGTGAACCTAATAGTAAATTGTCCTTTCATGTTTAAAAATTGTCACCGAAGGACCTAATTGTAAATTTCCCTGTAATATATAACACAAATAAAATGGAAGTCCTCATTAGCAATATAAGAATTTAAATAACACAAAACATATTTTTTATTTTCATTGCATAACACAGAATTTTATAACACATATCATATATGCGGCTTCTACGAGTTATTTTAGTCTCATGTAAGGTGATCGTGTCGTGCCTCTATTTGAAAAGTTTTGTTGTTAAATTACGTTTTCATCCCCTAACACCCTACTTTCAAGCTTAAGCCTTCTGTTTTTGAAATTTTGACCCAATTCTCACCCCGTGAGTCGCTCGATTGCACAAGTTATTTCAGAAAGTTAGTTTAGTCCTGTATGACATGATCATTCCTCTTTTGAATAGATTTGTTGTTAAATTATATTTCCACCTCCTAAATCATTATTTAAATAGGTTTTTATGGTCTAGTCCTTGGACTAACAATTTTGGACAAAAAAATTGGTGAACCAAATTTTAAACGATTAGGTCCAACATATAAATACTACCAATCAAAAAAAATCATAAACCTAATCGGCTATTGGAGGTTTCTCTACAACTGACGACTATTCTCTGAAATCGAAAATAACATCAATCTTATGCTTTTTTTGTCTGTCCAATAATCGATTACACTGTTCTTAATCGATTCTACCTGTATCACTTGACTCTATCATTTATAAGTTTATTTTTATCAGCAGTTAGTTTTTTTATTTTCGATCGATTACGATAAGTGTATGTCCTTTGTTTTGATTCAAGAGAATCATTGTAATATTCATTCATGTGATTGAATAGCTTTTTATATGTTTTATATGTATATGTTTTGATTTTGTGTTTTTTACGCACTTATGTTTGGATTCTTCATATATAAGTTATATTTATCAATATTTGTAATTGTTAGTTGAATGTGCTGAATGAATATTATTGATGTTTCATTCTAATTTTAAGAGTACCTTATTTTGATTTTCTATTGAATCAGTTATTGATATAGGTCCGCGACAGCGGTAATAACCAGTTCGATATCTGTTTTCAAAGTACATGTAGTGTTTATAAAGTAGACGTGATTATTTTTTTGAAAATATGTGTATGCTTTATTGCTTCATTTATAGGTTTTTAAATAGTGCCTGTAATTTTATATTAATTATATATAAACATTTTGATATTTCATGCATTAATTTATTGCACACATTTTTAGAATTATTGACCTTGAAGTAAATGTTTTTTGTCTCTGTTTTACTGCAGGACATTATGGTAAGTAGTGTAATAACAAGGTGTTGTTATTTGGATAATATGGCTTGTATTGAAATATTTGAAGATAGCTCATTAGATTTCATATGCAATGAGTTGTGTATTAGGTTCACTAATTTGAGAAGTCGGAGTTTTTCATTGAGGTATTCATTTGGTGATGAATGTCGGTTCATGTTGTTTTTTGACAACGATGTTTGTTGTATGTTGCGGTCCCAATTGTTCGTGAAGGTTAATTTCATTTGGATATATGTCATTGATTCATCACCATTGCCAAGTAATACATGTCGTGAACGGGTTGAATGCTCTAATTGAATTTTTGAAGGGGTTGACTGTAGAAATACAAGTTCTGAGAGGGTTGACAGTGGTGATACAAATAAACAGAGGTTAGAGTCTTTATCATCAGGCAGTGCAAATGATTTTACTAGTTGCATTGAAAATGACTTTTATCTTGGTGGTGTGGAGCCAAGTAAGTCGAAAGTCTATCTTTCTAAAGATTGGAAGACATATATAAGTCATGAGCAACAGTGTTTTGAAGGAGGTGTAGTGGAATTTCGGGATAAATTGCAAAAGTATGCCGTTGAGGTTGGGTTCAAGTATGTGTATTTGAAGAATAATAAAACTCAAGTGACGACTGAATGCTCTAAAAAGACTACTGAGAATTGCATGTGGAGAATTCATGCTTTATTATCTAAAATAAATGGATACTTTTACATACGAAGTTTGAATAATGAGCATACATATAGAGGTGTCTTTCGTAGTTCGTTAGCCAAAATGATAGCCTCCAAGTTGGTTTCAACATTGGTAGCTGATGATCTTAGAGATAACCCGCTATTGAGACCAATTGATGTAGTTAGAGATATGAAGAAGAATTATTGTCTTGATATAGCTTATCAACATGTATGGTGTGCGAGAGAGATGGCTACTGTTGATATACATGGTGATGAAAAGGTTTCTTATGAATTAATGAATAATTATAGTGACCTTCTATTGTAGTATAATCCTGGGTCGCATTACATCCTTGACGTGGAACATGAGAGTAAAAAATTCAAGAGAATATTTGTAATGTTTAGAGGATGTATTTATGGATTTCAATACTGCAGACCTATTTTATTCTTGATGGTGCCTTTTTGAAGAGATGTTACCGTGAAACAATATTGTCAGCTACTGCAAGGAATGGGAACAATGGTAAATTAATTCTAAATATTTTATTTTGTGTATTGCATTGAGATTTTGTTTTTTCCATTCCAGGTCATCAAAATACAAGCATAAAAATATAAAGTACCTTTGAATGTCTTTGTTTTAGTTCACATATACTTTTCATTTTTCTGCGTGTATTTTGATGATATGTCTTATTATGTGTAATACTAAGTAAAGTAAACGCATAGTACATGTCAAGTACATGCGAATGTTTTTCTTAATTTCATGCGTACTTTTCATTTTTATGCGTGTACTTTGATGATGATGATGTTATGTGTAATACTAAGTAAAGTACACGCATAGTACATGTCAAGTACACGTGAATGTTTTTGTTAATTTCACGTGTACTTTTCATTTTTATGCGTATACTTTGATTATGATAATGATGTTATGTTGAATACAAACTAAAGTACACGCATAGTACATGTCAAGTACACATGAATGTTTTTCTTAATTTCACGTGTAGTTTTCATTTTTATGCGTGTACTTTGATGATGATGATGTTGTTATGTTGAATACAAACTAAAGTACACACATAGTACATGCCAAGTACACGTGAATATTTTTGTTAATTTTACGTGTACTTTTCATTTTTATGCTTTTACTTTGATGATGATGATGATGATGTTATGTTGAATACAAACTAAAGTATATGCATAGTACATGTCAAGTACGCGTGAATATATATTTTTAATTTCATGTGTACTTTTTATTTTTATGCGTGTACTTCGATGATATGTGTTGTTATTTAGAAATTATAAAGCAAAGTACACATTAAAAATGTAAAGTACCATTGAATGTTTTTGTTTAGTTCACCTATACTTTACATTTTTATGCGTGTACATTGATTTTAGTGTTGTTAATAATAAAGCCAAGCAAAAGATTGGAAAGAAAACGTGCATGTCTTTTTATCTTTATCATGTGTACGGTACACTTTTATGTTTTGTCTTGTTATTTACAAACAATTTAAATTAAACACGTAATATATTTCCCATGTGTTTTAAGGTCTGCGCCAGCAGCATCAATTTATGAAGTGTTGTACATGGATATGTTATTTATTTTAATTTTGATATATTTTTATATTTCAGGCCTTTTTCCTATTGCATATGCTGTTGTTGATTCTGAAACCGAAGATAATTGGATGTGGTTTCTTGTCAATTTTCATAGTGCAATAGTTGATCAATATCGAAACATAACATTTATATCAGATTGAAACAATGGATTACTCGAAGTTATTTCAAGGGTCGTCCCGTTGTCTGCACATTTCTACTGTATACATCATTTATAAGGGAATATAAAAAAGAAAATTCATGGGAATTGTGTTGCATTTCGAAAGAAAATTGTTAAAGATTTTTTGTCTTGTGCATATGATGTCTCACTAGATGTATTTCACAAGAATATTGAAGAATTGAAGAAGGAATGAGGAGCTGATATTGCTGATTCCGTTGATAGTTTGCCTCCCGAGAATTGGTCATGTGCATATTTCCCTAGTAAATGGTATGGTGACATGGCATCTAGTGTTGCATGTAACAACCTAAGATTTTCGGGACAATAACTAATTTATTTTGGGAGAAATAAATATCATTTTAATTGGAGAATTATCAAATCGGCATTTGAGGTCAAAATTTGAAGATGTTAGAAAGTGATTCGAATGGCAATTCTGAGGGTGTAGTTGTTTCCTGAAGGGTCGAGATAGTCAAAATGACTGTACTTGGGGTCTATTTAGGTTCCGAAATATTTTAAGTTCGTTTAGCTCAAATTAAGGTTACCGAGTCATTTAAAGTGTGTATTATCATTTGAGTTGTGTATCTTTGGAGACAAGGCTTATTAAGCCTATGGGAGAAACAATTCTCCATAGAGAGAAAGAAAAATAGAAAGAAAGAAAGAAAGAAGAAGAGAAAGAGAGAGAAAGTGGGATTTCCGGCCATTATGCGATCTCGAGGACGAATCAGACCCTATGAACTTGAGGCAAGTGATTAAAATTCCTAAATAATTGTTGTGTACCATTTATTTGATGATTTCTGGATCAAATTTATGGGTTTTAGGTTTTTTTTTTGTCAAAACCTAACTTTTGGGTAAAATCTTAGATTTGTCGTGTAGATAATGGATTTGAGGTTAGAAATTAGTTAGAATGTGTTCTTGGATGAATATAAACGATGTATATATGTTTTGGTTGAAGAGAAATCAAGAGAACATGATAAAAATGTATTTTGGGGATTTTTGGCTTTGATGAAAATAGCCATTTCCGTAGCCCTCGAACAGGCCGAATCGATTCGGCCCCAACCCGAATCGATTCGGAATCCTCCAGCTTGACAAGTCTCAGTGACCGAATCGATTTGGACCCCAGCCGAATCAATTCGGCCTGAGATAGAATCCCAGGTCTTATGACCCAAATCGATTCGCCTTGGAGGCCGAATCGATTTGCTGGGCTGAATCGATTCGGATTTGGCCCGAATCGATTCGGATTTGGCCCGAATCGATTCGGAAACAGGGCATTTTGGGGGATGTTTTTCTAGGGATAGTTTCATCCCATTTCATTCGAGGTTATCGATTGGGAACCTCTATAGGAATTATATGAAGTATGTTTTGGATATTTTACGGAGTTTCCCTTATAAGAAATTATGGGAGTCCTATTAACTTAAAGTGACAGAATACCGAATAAAGAGTATTATACCGACTAGTAGGGAAGCCCACTACCATTGAGATATCTATTTGGAGATAATTACGGAATTATATGAAAGAGTGAGAACGCGCTTAGTGATATAGGATTTAGTATCAAATCCCAAAGGGGATAACTTTAAAGGTTCATACGATTGATTGAACCATATTATGGATTGAGAATTATAAATGTTTATTGATGTTCACACGGATGTAGAAATATCCTTAATGTAAATTAACTTGGGAGGTGTCTCACATAAATGAGAAATGCTGATCGAGGTGCATTAGGATATAGAGAATATCCTTAACGTGAATAGAATTGAGAGATGATTCATATGAATAGAAGTGATGTGTGAACTTAAAGTGAGTAATAGTATAGCGTATACTAAGTGGGGAAGTTATGTGAGCTACCGACGATTAGTATATCGAGAGAGAATTATACTAAATAATGATATTATTTCAATTACGCCTAAGAGCATACTATGAGTACGAAACTGTGTGACATATAAACCTTATATGATGGTATATATTTATATGATGTGATGATGTATGTATATCTTATGTGAATGGTATATGTACATAAGTGAAGCATACCCCCTCCTTGCTATCATTGGGAAGTTGCACAATGTGGGTGAGCATCCAGGCTCGATGAGCAGGGAGTTGATATTCCCCGGGTCATAGTCATCCATTGTGTTTTTATGTAATATACATTATATTTTTGGGGTGAGAAGTCGTGGGTATGTGTCGTTCTCACTTAACCGGTTAGGAACTATGACCGCTTCCTGGACGTTTTGTGTGTGTGGCCGCGATGTCGGTGATATTGAGTCCGACCACTAGTCCCCAAGATGATATATGAGTGATGCCCTGAAAGATGATAGCATTGAGAACCTGCGTCCTCGAGTTATAGCTCGTTTGGATATTTATTATATTATTGGTGTGATTAGTTCTTTTGGGTATCGAGGGCATAATGAACCTCAGCGACCAACATTGCCCAGGAGTAGTGTATCGGGGGGGTTCCTTGTTCGGATTACACACTCATTTATTTCTAGGAGCTTTGCTCAGACTACAGATTTGATAAAATCTACTGAGAGTATTCTTTCTAGCGCTGAGATTTCTATGGGTGATGGTTGGCTCATTTTTCCTTATTTGTAAACATATAGAAATTTCTCTTAGCAATTTGTGCTTTGAGGCCGATTTACTCATCCTAGACATGGTCGGGTATGATGTGATATTGGTTATGGATTTGGTTAGTAAAGTATCATGCTATTATTAATTTCTTTGGTAAGAGCAAAGTGTTTGCCGCTTTGGGGCAAGATATGTTTTTCGTGGTTATGTCTCACTAAAAAGGGGGTACTAATACATACTTATATTGTATTGCGGAGGAGTTTTCTTGGGATGTAGTTGTTCCCTTGGATTCTATTCCGGTTGTTAGACATTTTGATGATGCATTTCGGGTAATACCGGGTTATTCCTTGATAAGAAGGCTATTTAAAAAGATGCATATATGTTATGGGGTAAATAATTATAAGATATAGAAGTAAAATCTTATTAGTAGGGTTGAGAGTTAGAATCTTTTCGATCCCTAACATGTGTCTTAGACCTTTATATCTTAATGACCGATAATGCGAGGTAGTAGTGTAACGGGAGGGTTACTTGTTTGGATTTCTCTTCGGCGGGACGTCCCACGCATGAAACCGAGCAAACATCAGAAGTTGAGAAAGGTCTTAGGCACTAGGGATATAATTAGTATTATGTGCACATGACCTAGATAGGATATAGGTAGGTAAACTTTAGGATTATTTGGACATAAGGCCTTTAAGGCATGTGACGTTAGTTTAGGAAGGCTGTCGGGAGTTGACCATGAATAGGTTGTGTGTTAACTCTAAGAGGGATTGGTTCCCTAGTAACGATAAGTGGGGGATTTCTAGAGGTTTGGTAGATAAGGCCGAAGGATATGAGGCCTCTCGTAGTAGAGTGTTTCGGAGGTAACTAAAGGGTGAATTGACTCGCACTCCTGAGCCATGTTGTTAAGCTCGAGGGCGAATTCAATTGACAAGCCTCTGTCAGGATTGGGATTAATAATACTGGAGCATAGACCTAATGTTTATGCGCCTCATAAGCTAAGACTTGTGAGAATTATTATCCCATGTTTGAATTAAAATTCATCGTGGGGGTGATCGCCGTGTAGGAAAAAGAGGTATTACTTCCTGGGCAGAAATTTAGTTTTTCATGCGAGCAACAATTCGTTTCAAGATGTTGTAGGAGGGACAAGGATTGTTAAGACTATATACACAAGCTGCTGACCATGGGAATATGATCTTACTCTATTGGCTCTGAGGGTGAGGTGAGTTTCCACGAAAGACTTATTGTCCCGTATGAGAAGGACTTAAGAAGGGTAGTAATAGCGAAATCTCATGGTTTTAAGTTTGCGGTGCATCCGAGTAATGACAAAATATGTTAAGATATGCGCCGCCAGTATCGGTGGCCAGGCATGAAGAGGTTGTTGGAGCGCATGGGGTGCTTTTGATTATAGTTTCCGACCGAGGCAAGATCTTTGTTTCCCACTTTTGGCAAAGTTTCCAAGAGGCCATGGGGACCGAATTGAGGTTAAGCACTTCTTATCATTCTCAAACAGATGTCCATACCGAAAGGGTAAACCATATGTTGGGGGATATACACCTTATGTGCGTGCCTGACTTTAAGAGTAGTTGGGAATAGTGTCTTCCATCAGTTGAATGTGCTTATGATGATTTGTATCAATTCACTGTTGGGATGGCGCCTTATGAAGCATTGTATGGTAGGCCTTGTGGATCTCCCTCTTGTTGGTTAGAGGTACGAGATGATAAGTTCCTCGGACCTGAAATGATCCGGGATACTTTTTCAAAGATCAAGCCCATTCGGAATCGCATTCGTATAACCAAGATCAATAAAAGATCTATGTCGATGCGGGGAGAAAGTATGTGGAGATGGAGGTTGGGGACCAAGTGTTGGTGCGAGTGTCGCCCATGAAGGGCATTAAGCTTTGGGAAGAAGGGGAAACTTGCACCGCGTTACGTGGACCTTTTTCCTATCAGTGTTAAGGTGGGTATGGTAACCTATTAACTTGGTTTGCCGAAACACTTGCTACCAGCTCATGACGTGTTCTATATCTCCTCTATAAAGAAATACAAGAGATGTGATGGTTCCCTTAGGCACTTTCCTTTCTAAGATATTGAGTTGCAACCCGACGTTTCTTATGAGGAGCAGACGGTCGCTATTTTAGAGCATGGATAGTGGCGATTGAGATTGCGGGTAGTACCTTTGGTTATGGTGCAATGTAGTCATCACAGTGTCGAGGAATCGACATGGGATCGCAAGGATGACATGCGGGAAAAGTATCCGCATCTCTTCTTGCATGGTACGCCTGAATTTTGGGGACAAAATTCCCTCATAAGGGGGGGAGTATGTAGCAACCCTCACTTTTAAGAGCCTATTTTATATTTATTTACTATGTGTAGTAATTATATATAAAATGATGAATGTAGAGTAAATATTAATTTAATATGGAAATAGTTAATATTTACTGAAATGTTGTATAGGTACCTTGTGAACAGGTAAAAATATCCATGTTGTGATTTATGGTGTCATAAGATTTAAAATAACAATTTGGTTTAATATGAAACCGGAACTTAAAATAAGCTATAAAATTTCCAAATGATAATTTGGATAGTGTAGTTAGTCCCAGTAGGTGCGAGACAGTAAAAATAAGTTCCATATTGCATTTTGGTATTTCGGGCACTTTTGACTGGTTATAGCTTAAATGTGTATTTGCGAGTAATTATATCGTGTATTGACCATTTAAGTTGGGCATTTTAGACTTAAGGCCCGATTTAGTTTTGCTAAGACTTACTATTCCTTTGAGAAACAATTGTTAACCTAAAGAAAGAGAGAGGAAGAGAACTTTGGGGAGAAAAAGAGAGATTTGGAGATTCAAGCTTGGATTGTTGTCTACACCAAATCAAATCCGAATTTGCAAGATCAAGGCAAGTTATCTACTTGCTACTATATGATTTAAGTGGATTAATTAGCATTGATAGTTGTGGATTGTTATGATTTAGTTTAGTTAGGGTTTTTGCGGATTTTGGGTATAAAACCCTTGGAAATGGATTTGGATGATAAATATTGTAAATGATGGTAGTTAGATATATTTGTGGTGTATTAGTTCCATTAAATGATCTTGGTTTGGCTAGTTTTAGGTTTAAGGAGAAATTTAGAGTTCAAGACTCCATAGCCAAACTTGGCATTTTCGCAGGGGCGAATCGATTCGGCCCCTAGGGCGAATCGATTCGCATAGATGCAGTTTTCCAGGTCTGGGTACCCGAATCGATTCGGTTTAAGGCCGAATCGATTCAGCATTTGCAAAAAGTTGAGTTTGTTTTCCGAACCGATTCGCTTTCAGAGAAAATCGATTCGTCTGGGCGAATCGATTCGGCCCTTAGGGCGAATCGATTCGGTTCCTGCAGTTTTGAGTTATTTTTCTTGTTTAATTTTTACCTTTTTCTTTAGGCTTAGGACCTAGGAACCTTATTGAATGAAGTAAACTTAGAGTCCTAGAGTAGTAATTGAGTTTGGTCACCACCCTAGACTTGAATAGGGTCATCTGGGGTTTATTCCGGGTATGTTTAAAGTAATGTTAAGGCATTACTTCTTTTATTCAAACTTTTAGAAGTTAGGAAGTTAAATGCCCATGCTTGCATACTTAAGGGCTTATCGGAATCATATGAACTTTGGGAATTGTAGGATCATAATGATTATTTGGAGACTAAGTCGGGACTTGTAATTTGAGGAATATTAATGATGATATTCGATGATGATAGGTTCGAATAAAATGAACCAAACTATTTAATGATGATAGGTTCGAATAAAATGAACCAAGCTATTGAATGATGATAAGTTCGAATAAAATGAACCAAACACATGGATAATGGAGAATGGAAATTGGTAATGAAGATTAAATATTAAAATGAGATTAAAAATGTAAATGTTAATTTACTGATACACACCTCTCTAAATGACATCATAAGGGAAGTTCGCGCGCTTGGTGATGCCCCCTGGCTAATGAATGCAGGGCAGATATAGTCCTAGGCCATATGCCAGATTTTTATATGTTTTCTGCGCTGGTGAGGAGATTTTGGGTGTGGTCTTGACTCTCCCGCAGGCATATGGCCACTTCCCAACGTTTTCGTTATAGGTGCCCAGGCTGCCTTATTTGATAGGCCCCCGAAAGATGATGGTCATTTAGGGGCGCGCCCAGTGGGGAAACTCGGAGGGGTGGTCTTAGAATCGTTATATGTATGAGAATATAACTTTTCTGCATCAAGTGGGACTTGACGGATGTTAATGACATAAAGGGCATGGATACGTGCCACAAAGAGCATGTGATTGAGATATGTTCCATAAAGAGCACTTGATAGAAATTATATTCCTGATAAGGAATGGAAAGATAAAAATGGAAATGATGATTAAAGATGGAAGTTCTAATTAATGAAGAGAATATATATCTTCTTGATTAAACCGAATAAATGGTTTTATTCCTAATAAGGAATGTAAGAAGGAAATGGTAATTGGATTAACGAGAAAAGGTTTTAATTTAAAGTTATTTACTTTTATTCTCTTCTGTAAATGACATTTCTTTTCATAATTAGTTAAATATCTTAAATTGTAATGTAAGTTTAACATCCTAGTTAACATGCCATATTATCATCCTTGTCATTCATGCATAATTGTTCATTCCTATCATGCCTTTTATTTCTTCTGGTGATCATATAAAACCCGACCCTGACCGGTTCACTTTCTTTGTTGTGTATATGATTGTATCTGCTCAGGTGCTCCGCCGCAAGGATGCCCATTTTGATATTCCCATTCCTTTGCTTTTGACGAGCTGTAAGATTTTACTGATAATTACAGGACGTTGTATTAGACGCTTTCATCTTTGTATTCTAGATATGATCGGGTCTTAACTCGGGCGTATGGCCCACACTTTTGTATTTGATTAATGAATGTATTATGTAAGATATTTAAATCATTGTAATGTGTTGTATGTAGCTGTGGACCGACAGCCTATTCGGTCCTCTTGTGTATATTCGTTTAGATGTAATATATATACTCTTTTGGAATTCCACTTGCTTGTCATATTGGGTTGTTTAAATTTAATTTTCTTAACTGGTTTTAAATTTCTAAACATTTTGGCAACCCGTTTATTGAGGAGCAGGAGAATGATATCCATCCATGATTCTCAGTTTATATACTCAGTTTATTTATACTCAGTTTATTTCTGTGATGCTGAGAATGATATCCATCCATGATTCCTATTGCGTTTGAGTATCGGGCTGGCCACCCCTTATCTCGGATCGCGGGTTGTCACAGTTTTTTGTTTAGATTTCTCTTTATGAGACAACCCACGCACGAAACGCAGTGCTGTATTGAGAATTGGGAGAAGTCTAGCCCTTAGAACTTGGATGCTAATAGCTCATTTATATAATTATATTCATATTGATGGCATAACTAGAATATGAGAAATTCTAGTAAAGAGAACGTTTATGTAAACTCTATATGTTAAGTAAGTGATCGAAAGATTGAGATCGATAATATTAGAAGTCGAAGGGTTAGGTACTAGATGGAATTTACGAAGCATCAATTGGGTTTTAAGTTTGATTTATTTTCCTAATTAGATTTGGGCATTCATTTGGAGATCCCGTGCATACATTTAGTTGCGCATTTTAGTTGCGAGGTGAGTTGGATTATTATGGAGAGTGCGACTCCACCTTAATCATGTCATAATGCATCTATAATTATTATGAATTTTAATGAAATTGCTATAAAATGTTTTCACCTCGGGATCTGACCCGTTTATATTTTCTCCTGCTATATATATATATTGTATTATTTTAGGTGGTCCTCCGCAAGGACGCCATCATTTTTATCCATCCAGTGTATTCGTGGAGCTGTGGTAGTAGCGGACTGTTGCGACATTTTGTTTTAGTCGATTCCTATCTTTTGTTTATCTAGATTAGGATTCAGTTTGTATATTCAGGTTTAGACCCATGTGTTGTAGAGTATCACTTTTATATTTTTTTTCTCAGTGATTGTATTGTCTGTGACCCGACAGCATATTCGGGTATTTTACTTTGTACATTGTATTGTACTCTTTTATATTATTGGAGTTTGTATGTTTTGCTCATCATATTTAGATGTAGTATTGTTGGTTATTGGTGGCGTGGTTGGTTTATTTTGTGTTAAATGAAAAGTTTTAAAGTTTTTGACAACCTCTTTTTATTGTAATGGGTCATTAGCCTTAGTTAATATTAGGATCGTCTGTAGATGCAGAGAATGATCCACTTGTGATTCCTGATTATTTTAGTATAGGTATGGCCAGCCGTTATTATTTTAAGAGGTTTGTCACAGGTGGTATCAGAGCATCAGGTTCTAGTGTCTTTAGGATCTGTGTGGGTTACTGCGATCTTCCGTAAGCATTCTTGATGTAGAGCCTTAATATTAGGACTGTTGTATTCATACGTCCCTATTTCTTCTGTGATGAGAAAACAATTGAAAGGCGTTCTGATACAATTGTTATTATTTCAGATGCCACCAAAGAGAAGTCGTTCAGGTAGGGCAAATAAAGGGGCTGAGAATGCGAAACCCCAAATGCCTCAAAGGAACATGACTACAAATGAAGTTTCTAATATTGTGGCACGAACAGTAACTGCTGTCATTTCTCCGTTGGCGCAATAACCTACCATTCAAGCATCCCAAACCCATTCAGGATCATCTTTGTGGGAAAGAGTGAGGGAATATTTTAGTAAGGGGCATCCTCCATAGTTTTTAGGGGGAGTTAATGCAATGGATGCAAGTGAATGGAAGAATAGTATGCAAGGGCACCTCCGTATGGTTGAGTATAGTGAGGTGCATAAAGCAATTTTTAGCCACCTTTAAGTTAATAGGGGAAACTCTCCAATGGTGAAAGTTTGTCACCACATTAGAACAGAGAGATACTTTGCCTATAACAGATTTTTGGGAACTCTTTGATCGAAGGTATTTTCCTTCCCCAATTCAGAAGGAAAGGAGGAAGAAATTGATGGATATGTTTCAAGGTGGCAGAATATGAAGAAGATTTTACTAGATGGACGAAATTAGTACCTGATGAGGTAAATACGGAAGAGGAGCGTATATTGAAGTTCATGCAAGGATTAGATTGGAGAATTCGGCAGTATTTTTTAGAGAGCCCAGCATTAGCGACTTTCGCCAAGGTAGTGAATGCGGCACTGTTACAGTGTCATCAATATCGTCTTCGTTCGTAAGAGGCTGAGAACTTTAGAGATTTGGGTTCATCAAGTAGGTTTGGTGAAGAGAATGCCAGTAATGCCACTGGGTATAAGTCGGATTATAGAGGCTCACAACGGCATTTTGTTCCTCAAGATGGACCGAGAGGAATTGCGAGTCGATGTTTCTTTTGTAAGGAAATAGGTCATAGAAAGAGAAACTGTCCTAAAAGTGGTAAAGGACCACGTTTTGATGATGTTTTATAAGTTCAAGCCCTACAGCAGATTCGAGGTTATTTTAGTCTAGGGGACTTTGTTTGGGAGCCCTAATATGAGGAGGGGCAATCGGACTAGAGATGGATGATGTAAGTTATTTTCCTTTGTGGATAGGAATATTAATATATGAAGTTTGGGGAATATCTTATGGGAGATAGTTATGAGAGGGTAGTTCTATAACCCTATTATGTATGTAATGACCCGAAAGGGAATTTCGAGCAATTTAGGCTCTTATGTTATTATCTTTTGAGAGAATATATTA
Organism: Sambucus nigra; assembly: GCA_949130495.1. Classification (NCBI taxonomy): domain Eukaryota; kingdom Viridiplantae; phylum Streptophyta; class Magnoliopsida; order Dipsacales; family Adoxaceae; genus Sambucus; species Sambucus nigra. The sequence continues at coordinate 258,925,678 of OX422224.1, forward strand.
ATTTGAAATGTGCTAAAAGAGAGCTATAGCTTTATTGTGAATGTAAGAATTGTTATTGTGTATTGAGTAGTAATGATAAAGCTAATTATTTGGATATAGTTATGTTAGACTTACATAACTGTTGTATTCCAGCTATGGAAGAGCCTAATAAATGGCAATATATTAATGTGATAAAAGATATTATTACTTAAAAGAGTTCAGAATTTTGTTGATTATTGAGGAGCAGGAGATTTTAGCTCATAATTATGCTAATTTTTGTGAGTTGTATGTTGACTATGTGTATGGTGATTGTTGAGACCATGTGTTATGGGCATAAGGTATTTTATATGAATATTGGAAGACATAAACTGTTTTTAAAATAATCCGTTTTCAAAAATCAAAATTTTTATTGGCTTTTGGGCCATATCAAAATGATTTATACAAAAATATTTTTAAACTCTAGTTCGGATCTAGAAAACTCTCAGTCCCGGACGTCGCTACATATTAGTGTTTTGGGAGGGTTCCTTGTTTGGATTTTGCTTGCGAGACCTCCCCGCATGAAAGTAGCGAATGTCAGGAATTAAGAGGAGTTATTTCTTTGAACCATTCCAAAAAAAATTTACTATTAATATGCTGGTATAATCTATATATCTTTATAATTATGGTACCATGGAGGCAAGAAAAGCCTAACTATGTTTATTTTCCTAGTAAAGCTCGAGTAAAGGGTGTATGGGCACCCTAGTAGTTAAAATAGGTTTTATAATAAATTAAAATAATTCGCCGTGGGAAGTTAGAGGTTTTAGTATAGGATTGGCAAGAATGAGTGTAGTAGGAACTAGTTGAGCTTTGGAGTATTAGGCTTGGCTTAATTTCGAAGACGAAATTCTTGTAAGTGGGGAAGTCTGTAACAACCCAAGATTTTTGGGACAATAACTAATTTATTTTGGGAGAAATAAATATCATTTTAAGTGGAGAATTATCAAATCGGCATTTGAGGTCAAAATTTGAAGATGTTAGAAAGTGCTTCGACTGGCAATTCTGAGGGTGTAGTTGTTTTCGAAAGGGTCGAGATTGTCAAAATGACTGTACTTGGGGTTTATTTAGGTTCCAAAATATTTTATGTTCGTTTGGCTTGAATTAAAGTTACCGATTCATTTAAAGTGTGTATTATCATTTAAGTTGTGTATCTTTGGAGACAAGGCTTATTAAGCCTACGGGAGAAACAGTTCTCCTTAGAGAGAAAGAGAAATATAAAGAAAGAAAGAATGAAAGAAGAAGAGAAAGAGAGAGAACGTGGGATTTCTGGCCATTACGCGATCTCGAGGATGAATCAGACCCTACGAACTTGAGGCAAGTGATTAAACTTGCTAAATAATTATTGTGTACCATTTATTTCATGATTTGTGGATCAAATTTATGGGTTTTAGGTATTGTTTGTCAAAACCTAACTTTTGGGTAAAATCTTAGATTCGTTGTGTTGATAATGGATTTGAGGTTAAATGTGTTCTTGGATGAATATAAATGATGTATATGTGTTTGGGTTGAAGAGAAATCAAGAGAAGACGATAAAAATGTATTTTGGGGATTTTTGGTTTTGATGAAAATAGCCATTTCCGTAGCCCTCGAACAGGCCGAATCGATTCGGCCCCAACCCGAATCGATTCGTAATGTTCCATCTTGACAGGTCTCAGTGACCGAATCGATTAGGACCCCAGCCGAATCGATTCGTCCTGAGACATAATCCCAGGTCTTATGTCCCGAATCGATTAGCCTTGGAGGCCGAATCGATTCGCTGGGCCTAATCGATTCAGATTTGGCCCGAATTGATTCGAAAACAGGGCATTTTGGGGGATGTTTTTCTGGGGAGAATTTCATCCCATTTCATTCGAGGTTATCGATTGGGAACCTTTATAGGAATTATATGAAGTATGTTTTGGAGATTTTAGGGAGTTTCCCTTATAAGAAATTATGGGAGTCCTATTAACTTAAAGTGAGAGAATACTGAATAAAGAGTATTATACCGACTAGTGGGGAAGCCCACTACCATTGAGATTTCAATTTGGAGATAATTACGGAATAATATGAAAGAGTGAGAACGCGCTTAGTGATATAGGATTTAGTATCAAATCCCAAAGGGGATAACTTTAAAGGTTCATACGATTGATTGAACCATATTATGGATTGACAATTATAAGTGTTTATTGATGTTCATACGGATGTAGAAATATCCTTAATGTAAATTAACTTGGGATGTGTCTCACATAAATGAGAAATGCTGATCGAGGTGCATTAGGATATAGAGAATATCCTTAACGTGAATACAATTGAGAGATGATTCATAAAAATTGAAGTGGTGTGTGAACTTCAAGTGAGTAATAGTATAGCGTATACTAAGTGGGGAAGTTATGTGAGCTATCGATGATTAGTATATCGAGAGAGAATTATACTAAATAACGATATTATTTTAATTATGCCTAAGAGCGTACTATGAGTACGAAACTGTGTGACATATATACCTTATATGATGGTATATATTTATATGATGTGATGATGTATGTATATCTTATGTAAATGGTATATGTACATAAGTGAAGCATACCCCCTCCTTACTATCATTGGGAAGTTGCACGATGTGGGTGAGCATCCTGGCCCGATGAGAAGGGAGTTGATATTCCCCGGGTCATAGTCGTACATTGTGTTTTTATGTGATATACATTATATTTTTGGGGTGAGAATTCATGGGTATGTGTCATTCTCACTTGACCGGTTAGGAACTATGACCGCTTCCCGGACATTGTGTGTGTGTGGCCATGATGTCAGTGATATTGAGTCCGACCACTGGTCCCCAGGATGATATATGAGTGATGCCCTGGAAGATGATAGCATTGAGAACCTGCGTCCTCGAGTTATAGCTCATTTGGATGGTTATTATATTATTGGTGCGATTAGTTCTTTTGGGTATCGTGGGCATAATGGACCTCAGCGACCAACATTGCCAAGGAGTAGTGTATCGGGGGGGTTCCTTGTTTGGATTTCGCTTTATGAGACACCCCACGCATAAAACGCAGTGTAATGTTGGGAGTGAGGAGAAGTAATTCCTTCATGCTCATATTTAGATATAGTATATATCTCGACGATTGACAGTGCCAAGGAGTAGTGTATCAGGGGGTTTCTAGTTTGGATTTCGCTTGCGAGACGTCCCACGCACGAAACGCCGTGCACTGTTGAGATTTGGCAACAGTAAATTAATAAATGGAGTAATAAGAATTTGGGTTACATGCGTCATGCATTGAGGTCATAATGAATCTCGAAAATCAATGTCGCCGAGGAGTAGTGTAACGAGGGGGTTCGTTGTTTGGATTTCGCTTTGCGAGATGTCTCACGCACGAAACGTAGTGGAGTATTGAGAATTGGGAGAAGTTTAGTCGTTAGCACTTGGATGCTAATAACTCATTTATATAATTATATGCATATTGATGGCATAACTAGAATATGAGAAATTCTAGTAAAAAGAATGTTTATGTAAACTCTATATGTTAATTAAGTGAACGAAAGATTGAGATCGATAATATTAGAAGTCGAAGGGTTAGGTACTAGATGGAATTTACGAAGCATCAATTGGGTTTTAAGTTAGATTTATTTTCCTAATTAGATTTGGGCATTCATTTGGAGATCCCGTGCATACGTTTAGTTGCGTGCTTTAGTTGAGAGGTGAGTTGGATTATTATGGAGAGTGTGACTCCATCTTAATCATGTCATAATGCATCTATAATTATTACGAATTTTAATGCAATTGCTATAAAATGTTTTCACCTCAGACTCTGACCCGTTTATAATTTCTCCTGCTATGTATATATATTGTATTATTTTAGGTGGTCCTCCGCAAGGACGCCATCGTTTTTATCCATCCAGTGTATTCGTAGAGCTGTGGTAGTAGCGGACTGTTGCGGCATTTTGTTATAGTCGATTCCTATATTTTGGGTATCTAGATTAGGATTCAGTTTGTATATTCAGGTTTAGACCCAAGTGTTGTATAGTAGCACTTTTATATTTTTTTTCTCAGTGATTGTATTGTCTATGACCCGACAACATATTCGAGTATTTTACTTTGTACATTGTATTGTACTCTTTTATATTATTGGAGTTTGTATGTTTTTCTCACCATATTTAGATGTAGTATTGTTGGTTATTGGTGGCATGGTTGGTTTATTTGGTGTTAAATGAAAAGTTTTAAAAATTTTGACACCCTCTTTTTATTGTAATGGGTCATTAGCCGTGGTTAATATTAGGATCGTCTGTAGATGTAGAGAATGATCCCCTTGTGATTTCTGATTATTTTAGTATAGGGATGGCCACCCGTTATTATTTTAAGCGGGTTGTCATAGGTGGTATCAGAGCATCTGGTTCTAGTGTCTTTAGGATCTGTGTGGGTTACTGAGATCTTCCGTAAGTGTTCTTGATGTGGAGCCTTAATATTAGGACTGTTGTATTCATACGTCCATATTTCTTCTGTGATGAGAAAACAATTGAAAGGCGTTCTGATACAATTTTCCTTGTTTTAGATGCCACCGAAGACAAGTCGTTCAGGCAGGGCAAATAAAGGGGCTGAGAATGTGAAACCCCAAATGCCTCAAAGGAACATGATAACAAATGAATTTGCCAATATTGTGGCACAAGCAGTAACTGCTGCCATTTCTACGATGGCGTAAAAACCAGCCGTTCAAGCAGCCCAAACCCATTCAGGATCGTCTTTGTTGGAAAGAGAGAGGGAAGATTTTAGTAAGGGGCATCCTCCAGAGTTTTTATGGGGAGTTGATGCAATGGATGCAAGTCAATGGAAGAATGGTATGCAGGGGCACCTCCGTATGGTTGAGTATAGTGAGGTGTAGAAAGCAATTTTTATCCACCTTTAAGTTAATGGGGGAAGCTCTCCAATGGTGGGAGTCTATCATCACATTAGAACAGAGAGATACTTTGCCTATAACAGATTTTTGGGAACTCTTTGATCGAAGGTATTTTCCTTCCCCAATTCAGAAGGAAAGGAGGAGGAAATTGATGGATGTGTTTCAAGGTAATAGAACGGTGGCAGAATATGAAGAAGATTTTACTAGATGGACCAAATTAGTACCTGATGAGGTAAATACGGAAGACGAGCGTTTATTGAAGTTCATGCGAGGATTAGATTGGAGAATTCGACAGTATTTGTTAGAGAGCCCAGCATTAGCGACTTTCGCCGAGGTAGTGAATGCGGCACTGTTACAGTGTCATCAATATCGTCTTTGTTCACAAGAGGCTGAGAACTTTAGAGATTTGGGTTCATCAAGTAGCTTTGGCGAAGAGAATGCCAGTAATGCCAGTGGGTGTAAGTCGAACTATAGAGGGTCACAAAGGCATTTTTTTCCTCAAGATGGACCGAGAGTAATTATGGGTAGATGTTTCTTTTGTAAGGAAATAGGTCATAGAAAGAGAGACTGTCCTAAAAGAGGTAAAGGACCACGTTTTGATGAAGTTTTGGAAGTGCAACCCCTAGAGTAGATTTGAGGTCATTTTAGGCCAGGGGACTTTGTGTGGGAGCCCAATGATGAGAAGGGGCAATCGGACTAAAGATAGATAATGTAAGTTATTTTCCTTTGTGGATAGGAATATTAATATATGAAGTTTTGGGAATAGTTATGAGAGGGTAGTGCTATAACCCTATTATGTATGTAATGACCCGAAAGGGAATTTTGAGCAAGTTAGGCTCTTATGTTATTATCTTTTGAGAGAATAGATTAATTTGAAATGTGTTCAAAGAGAGATATACCTTTATTGTGAATGTACGAATTGTTATTGTGTATTGATTAGTAATGATAAAGCTACTTATTTGTATATAGTTATGTTAGACTTATATAACTGTTGTATTCCAGCTATGGAAGAGTCTAATAAATGGCAATATATTAATGCGATAAAAGATATTATTAGGGAAAAGAATTCAGAATTTTGTTGATTATTGAGGAGCAGGAGATTTTAGCTCATAATTATGCTAATTTTTGTGAGTTGTATGTTGACTATGTGTATGATGATTGTTGAGACCTTGTGTTATAGGCATAAGGTATTTTATATAAATATTGTAAGACATAAACTGTTTTTAAAATAATTTGTTTTCAAAAATCAAACTTTTTATAGGCCTTTGGGCCATATCAAAATGATTTATACAAAAATATTTTTAAACTCTAGTCCGGATCTAGCAAACTCTCAGTCCCCGACATCGCTACATAATAGTGTATTGGGAGGGTTCCTTGTTTGGATTTCGCTTGCGAGACCTCCCCCGCATGAAAGTAGCGAATGTCAGGAATTGAGAGGGGTTATTTATTTGGACTATTCCAAAAAAAATTTACTATTAATATTCTGGTATAATCTATATATCTTTAGAATTATGGTACTATGGAGGCAAGAAAAGCCTAACTATGTTTATTTTTGAGTAAATCTCGAATAAAGAGTGTATGGACGCCCTGGTAGTTAAAATAGGTTTTATAATAAATTAAAATAATTCGTCGTGGGAAGTTAGAGGTTTGAGTATAGGATTGGCAAGAATGAGTGTAGTAGGAACTAGTTGAGCTTTGGAGTATTAGGCTTGGCTTAATTTCGACGACGAAATTCTTGTAACTAGGGAAGTCTGTAACAACCCGAGATTTTTGGGACATTAACTAATTTATTTTGGGAGAAATAAATATCATTTTAATTGGAGAATTATCAAATCGGAATTTGAGGTCAAAATTTGAAGATGTTAGAAAGTGCTTTGAATGGAAATTCTGAGGGTGTAGTTGTTTTCGTAAGGGTCGAGATAGTCAAAATGACTGTACTTGGGTTCTATTTAGGTTCCAAAATATTTTAAGTTCGTTTGGCTCGAATTAAAGTTACCGAGTCATTTAAAGTGTGTATTATCATTTAAGTTGTGTATCTTTTGACACAAGGCTTATTAAGCCTACGGGAGAAACAATTCTCCTTAGAGAGAAAGAGAAATATAAAGAAAGAAAGAAAAAAAGAAAAAAAGAAGAAGAGAAAGAGAGAGAAAGTGGGATTTCTGGCCATTACGCGATCTCGAGGACGAATCAAACCCTACGAACTTGAGGCATGTGATTAAACTGGCTAAATAATTGTTGTGGACCATTTATTTCATGATTTGTGGATCAAATTTATGAGTTTTAGGTTTTGTTTGTGAATACCTAACTTTTGGGTAAAATCTTCGATTTGTTGTGTAGATAATGGATTTGAGGTTATAAATTAGTTAAAATATGTTCTTGGATGAATTTAAATGATGTATATATGTTTGGGTTGAAGATAAATAAAGAAAAGATGATAAAAATGTATTTTGGGGATTTTTGGCTTTGATGAAAATAGCCATTTCCGTAGCCTCGAACAGGCCGAATCGATTCGGCCCCAACCCGAATCGATTCGAAATGTTTCAGCTTGACAGGTCTCAGTGACCGAATCTAATCGGACCCCAGCCGAATCGATTCGGCCTACGACAGAATCCTAGGTCTTATGACCCGAATCGATTCGCCTTGGAGGCCGAATCGATTCGCTGGGCCGAATCAATTCGGACTTGGCCAGAATCGATTCGAAAACTGGGCATTTTGGGGGATGTTTTTCTAGGGAGAATTTCATCCCATTTCATTCGAGGTTATCGATCGGGAACCTCTATAGGAATTATATGAAGTATGTTTTGGAGATTTTAGGGAGTTTCCCTTATATGAAATTATGGAAGTTATATTAACTTAAAGTGAGAGAATACCGAATAAAGAGTATTATACCGACTAGTGGGAAAGCCCACTACCATTGAGATTTCTATTTGGAGACAACTACGGAATTATATGAAAGAGTGAGAATGCGCTTAGTGATATAGGATTTAGTATCAAATCCCAAAGGGGATAAATTTAAAGGTTCATTCGATTGATTGAACCATATTATGGATTGAGAATTATAAATGTTTATTGATGTTCATACGGATGTAGAAATATCCTTAATGTAAATTAACTTGGGAGGTGTCTCACATAAATAAGAAATATTGATCGAGGTGCATTAGGATATAGAGAATATCCTTAACGTGAATAGAATTAAGAGATGATTCATATAAATAGAAGTGATGTGCGAACTTCAAGTGAGTAATAGTATAGTGTATACTAAGTGGGGAAGTTATGTGAGCTATCGACGATTATTATATCGAGAGATAATTATACTAAATAACGATATTATTTCAATTACACCTAAGAGCGTACTATGAGTATGAAACTGTGTGACAGATATACCTTATATGATGGTATATATTTATATGATGTGATAATGTATGTATATCTTATGTGAATGGTATATGTACATACGTGAAGAATACCCCATCCTTGCTATCATGGGAAGTTGCGCGATGTGGGTGAGCATCCTGGCTCGATGAGGAGGGCGTGGATATTCTCTGGGTCATAGTCGTCATTGTGTTTTTATAAGATATACATTATATTTTGGGGGTGAGAATTCGTGGGTATGTGTCATTCTCACTTGACCGGTTAGTAACTATGAACGCTTCCCGGACGTTTTGTGTGTGTGTGGTCGCGATGTCGGTGATATTGAGTCCGACCGCTGGTCCCCGGGATGATATATGAGTGATGCCCTGGAAGATGATAGCATTGAGAACCTGCGTCCTCGAGGTATAGCTCGTTTGGATGGTTATTATGTTATTGGTGTGATTAGTTCTTTTGGGTACTGAGGGAATAATGGACCTCAGCGACCAACATTGCCAAGGAGTAGTGTATCGGGGCGTTCCTTGTTTGGATTTCGCTTTATGAGATGCCCCAAGCACGAAACACAGTGTAATGTTGGGAGTGAGGAGAAGTTAGTCTTTAATGCTCATATTTATATATAGTATGTATCTCGACGATCGACAGTGCCAAGGTGTAGTGTACCGGGGGGGTTCCTCATTTGGATTTCGCTTGCGAGATGTCCCACGCACGAAACGCCGTGCACTGTTGGAAATTAGGAATAATAAATTAATAAATGGAGTAATAAGAAATTGGGTTACATGCATCATGCATTGAGGGCATAATGAATCTCGAAAATCAATACTGTCAAGGAGTAGTGTAACGGGGGGGTTTCTTGTTTGGATTTCGCTTTGCGAGACGTCCCACGCACGAAACGCAGTGCAGTATTGAGAATTGGGAGAAGTTTAGTTCTTAGCACTTGGATGCTAATAACTCATTTATATAATTATATGCACATTGATGGAATAACTAGAATATGATAAATTCTAGTAAAGAGAATGTTTATGTAAACTCTATATGTTAAGTAAGTGAACAAAAGATTGAGATCGATAATATTAGAAGTCGAAGGGTTAGGTATTGGATGGAATTTACGTAAGCATCAATTGGGTTTTAAGTTAGATTTTTTTGCCTAATTAGATCTGGGCATTCATTTGGAGATCCCGTGTATACGTTTAGTTTCTCGCTTTAGTTGAGAGGTGAGTTGGATTATTATGGAGAGTGTGACTCCACCTTAATCATGTCATAATGCATCTATAATTATTATGCATTTTAATGCACTTGCTATAAAATGTTTTCACCTCGGGCTATGACCCGTTTATATTTTCTCCTGCTATTTATATATATTGTATTATTTTAGGTGGTCCTCCACAACGACGCCATCGTTGTTATCTATCCAGTGTATTCGTGGAGCTGTGGAAGTAGCGGACTGTTGTAGCATTTTGTTTTAGTCAATTCCTATCTTTTGGGTGTCTAGATTAGGATTCAGTTTGTATATTCGGGTTTAGACCCAAGTGTTGTAGAGTAGCACTCTTATATTTTCTTTCTCAGTGATTGTATTGTCTGTGACCCGACAGCATATTCGGGTATTTTACTTTATACATTGTATTGTACTCTTTTATATTATTGGAGTTTGTATGTTTTGCTCATCATATTTAGATGTAGTATTGTTGGTTATTGGTGGCATGGTTGGTTTATTTTGTGTTAAATGAAAAGTTTTAAAATTTTTGACACCCTCTTTTTATAGTAATGGGTCATTCGTCGTGGTTAATATTAGGATCGTCTGTAAATGCAGAGAATGATCCACTCGTGATTCCTGATTATTTTAGTATAGGGCTCGCCACCCATTATTATTTCAAGCGGGTTGTCACATTGCAGAGTCATTCAATTCATGGATATTGGAGGAAAGGCATTTACCAGTATTGAATATGCTTGATAAATTGCGAGTGACGATTATTAATTTCATTGCAAACAAACTTGTTGAGTCTGACACTTGGACAAATGAGCTATGTCCTTTTTTTCAAAAGTTACTAAATAAAAATTGGAATAAAAGCCAACATTTGACTATTAGTCGCTCAAGTCAAAATGTATTTGAAGTTTATTCAGAAGTGCGAGCAACAGTTGACTTAGGAGAAAGGACTTGTTCTTGTAGGAGTTGGAAGATTAGATGTTTTCCATGTTCTCATGCTGTTTTTGTTGTGCGGAGGAAAGAGACCAGTATTTATGATTATATTGAGGAGTACTATAAGGTATCTTTCTAGAGAAAATCATACTCGATACCTATAGTTCCTCTTATTGATTTGATTTCTTAAATATTCCTATACCTGAAAATCCATCTGTTATTCCTCCAATGACTAAGAGACCGACAAGAAGGACAAGAAATAAGAGAATAAAGTCTTATGGTGAGATCACAGTAAGTGAAGTTACTTGCTCGAGGTGTAGTAAAACGGGTCATTACAGGTCTACTTGTATGGAACCCATTTAGGTAATTTTAAAATTGTTGAATTCATTCATTTTAACCATTTGATTGAATAAATTAATTAATAAACCATTTGTTTCACATAAATGAATGTAATTTTATTTTTTAGTCTCATTTTTTAGTTTTTTTTGTGTAGTTGTACACATATTTTTCATAAAATACAAGTGATCATTTTTCCTGATGTTTACGTGTACTTTACATTTGTATACACATGTTATGTACAGTACACGCGCATTTTGATGTCCAAAGCAATTTTATCAATGCGTGTACTTTATGAAGTACACGTAGAATACATAAAGTACACGCATTTAAAAATGGATTTGGTCAGTTCAATATGCGTGTACTGTATAAAAGCATGCGTATACTTTATTAATGACATTTAATTTAGATTTACTTGATGAAATATGCGTGTACTTTATAATGTACACGCATGAAGTACACGCGTAATATAAATATAATATGCATGTACTTTATGAAATGTGCGTGCACTTTATGAAGTACATGCATAATAATTAAAGTACACGCATTTAAATTTACGTGTACACGCTTATTTTTATAAAGTACACGCATATTGATATTACAAAAATCTAATTCAATATACGTGTACTTTATGTATTCTTCATGTAATTTTATCAAGTACACGTATATAAATGCATGTACTATTTGGAAAATAGTTTTGGACATTAGAATGTGCTTGTACTTTATAAAAGACACTTGGGTCACTCATATTTTTAAATTCCTATGTGTATTATGGTCTGCGCCAGCTGCATTATTATATAAGTATTTCAATAAGCGTGTACTTTATAGATTATGGGTGTGCTTTATAAAGTACACGTGTAATATATAAAGTACACGCATATATATAATTATTTGGGATAATATCTTGTGTGTGCTTTATAAAAACTTGCGTGTGTTATAATTTATAATAGATAGAATCATATTTTGACATACCAATTTTGTACAATAAATGATATTAATGTTTACATTTTTCACAATACACGTGATCATTTTTATAAAGGTTCATGTGTACTTTACTATATTTGGTGTATGACATAAGTGAGAATACATTCATGAAAGAAATAAAATTTTTATTAAAAGCAAAAATGTAAAGTACAATTTTTTCACATAACAAAAGCTGAAAAAACTAAAGAAGGCTTCTATTAGGAAATTTTGTCAAAGGCATCTATTGTGTCAGGAAGAGAGTTAATTAAATTCGACCAGTGTCGAATTTCTTCTTCTACGACAGCTACAAGGCCTTCATGGAGAGACTTCGTCTCCTTCAGCTTGGCGATTATCATGGGAACTCCATGTGTATAGAAAGACATGAGGTCTTCATGTGTTTGAGGAGGGTCCTCATCCACATCAAATAAATCTATGGGATTGGGTGGAAGTCCAGAATAGCCTTCCCTCACATATGTTTGAAACTGCTCAAAGGCAGTTTCATATGAGGAAATATTTTCCTCAACTTGCCTTATTTTTATTTTATTTCTTTCATCTTTCTCAAGAGTATCTCGTAACTTTTCTGCTGGAATAGTCATTATGTTATCTTTACCCTAGATGTAATGGTTAAGAAAGGAACAAATATTACTTTTTTATAGGAAAAGTTAAAGCTATTTATTTCTTGACCAGAAGTAGTTAGGAAGTGAGTAGTTGAGCTTAATAAATTGATTATGGTTATTGTGTCCTCAATAAATATTTAGAGTAGTTTTCAATTAAAAATAAAAAAATATTACATTAACCAGTGCGTGTACTTTAGTCAAACTGCATGTACTTTGAAGAATTCATGTGTGTACTTAGTAATTACCACTTGTAGTTTTCATGAAAAATGCCTGTACATTGTTTCATAACACTCAGGTGCATTGTTTGTCTAAACCTTACGTGGATTGTGGTCCGCGCCAGTGGAAATAAACCATTTTGGTGTAATAAATATTGTAAACAATACCCAATATAACACAAAACAAATTACAAATATGGTTTTATTTGAATCACAATTTATAGAAGTTTTTTCTTCTTTCGGGGGAAGAAATATTTTAATAGAAGAATTTCCCTGAGTACATATGCTCTGTATTTTAGCAAGTCAGGGTCTTGAAACAATTTTTTCATTTTCTTGTTTCTGCTAATTTGTTCAATGTAGTACATGCAGAACACCCCACAGTCAACCCTGAAATTAAAATAAAACAAATATTCAAATTAGTATGATGTGAATGAATTTTTTTGAAAATATACAAATTTGTAATTTTTAGAAATGAATTTTTTCTTACCCATTATTTTTCTTAGGGCATTCATGATCTCTTATTAGGTCAAATTTGAGATCACTTTCCAGCAAGAAATCTACAGTCCTTTTCTCTTGCTCTGTTAATGGATCATCATCCAATGTAAACTCATTTGATGTTCCTTCATCAAACTTCCTCTGAATTTTGAAATAATTATTTTTCATTGTTTCTGCTTCAGTCTTCAATAGGCACAGTATTTTTTGGAAGACATAAAACTGTTAAGAAGACAAATATTTAGTGTATACAAATAAAAGAGTATATGAAGATTAAAGAGTGAAAAGTACACGCATTATATTAAAGTACACGCATATTTTATTTTTTCATATCACGTGTATTTTAAAATATGATGCGTGTACTTTTCCTAAAGAGTTAAAAGTACACGCATAATATTAAAGTACATGTAATTTGTATTGATTCATTTCACGTATATTTTAAAATATGATGCGTGTACTTTGATAATCTGGGTGATTATGTGCAACTAATACAAAGTACACGCATTATATTATACATGTGTACACGTGCATAATATAAGTACACATGTCTAATATAAGTACAGGTAACATTACTAATTAAGTTTAGGCACTAACCAATTTTTTCGCATCATCGAAGAATATTGTGTTTTTTTCCTTGTCATTCGGTCGAAGGGAATCCATGTGGACCACTTTATTTTCTTTTTTATATATCACAAGTAATGTGAAATGTCCTATGCTATGTCTTAGTACAATGAAAAAATTATTACAAGTGCCTAAGTATTCAAATAAATCTCTGTATAACTCCCCCTTCTTATTGACTTCATTTGTGCTACAAGCTTCTACCTGAAGAAAAATTATAGACATTGCGTTAATGAAAAAAACTAAAATTTTGTTTCACAAAGCTTTCGGTTTAATTGTACTTACCCAATAATAATCAGAAAAAGTGTGTGAGTAGGAGAGACCTTCCTCTGACAATTTTAACCTCAATACTTCACTAAAGGCAAGTATTATCTGTTTCACACAATATAAAATGGTGAGGAAATAATATTGTTGAAATTCAATGAATGTCTAATATTTGGACTACATACTTGGCTTGAAATTTCTTGATTCTTGAGGACTTCAACAAATCTTCCCATGGGACATACGAAACCAACCCTTGGAAAATAAATTCCCTGCATTTTATATAAGGAGTAAGAATTGTATAATAATAATAACCTTATTCTTTTGCACCAAAAAAATATAAATTAGCGAAGTGATAAATCATAAAACAATAAACTTTACCCTGGCTCACCCTTTTGAATAAACTCTTCAATCTTTTTCTTTGAAGCTTCATTGAGTTAGTTGTATACTTTGATTGCTTCAAGCTTGAAGTGAGTTTCTTTCATTTGTTGAGTTATTGTTAGAGGGACTTTTCTCAGCTTTGACACTTTTGTTTCGTAATTGGTTCATGCTTCTCGGCTTTGCTGTCAACTTTTCTTTTCTTTTGTCCTCTAGTAAGAGGCCCTTTTGTTTTGGATATTTTGGGGGTGCCCTGAACTGTTTTTGAGGCTATTTTAATCTTCAAACTCGAAATTTCGTCCATTAGTTGTTTATTAGTGTTTACCTGATATATTTAACAAGGAATGTTGGATTGTAAGCATTTTTTGAAACAATGATTCATTTTCTCTTGCGTGTATTTTATAAAGTACACGCGTGTATTTTAATACATGCGCGTACTTTATAATATACCCACATGTATTATAAAATACGTGTACTTTATAAAATTTATAATATACACGTGTACTTTCAACATAATTTGCGTTTACTTTAGAAAGTAAACGCATGTACTATATATCTATTGTACTTTATAGATACCTGATCAGTTTTTTTCAATGCTTATTCATCAAGCATTTTCTTCAACTCCGAAATTTCGTCTTTAGGGATTGTATTATTGTTTTCCTGTTATACAAAAAGAATTTTACATTATAAGCAATACTTGAATAAAACTGCATTATTTTTAATCAAATAATGCATGTACTCTGCATTGTTTCTAATATCAAATAAAAGTACATTAAAAATACTATGAAATAAAACTGCGTGTACTTTAAGAAAAATGCGTGTACTTTAGGAAAACTATGTGTACTTAATGAAATGTGCGTGTACTCTGCATTATTTATAATCAAAAGTACCTGTTGAGTTCTTTTCAATTCTGACTCCTTAAGATTTTTCCTCAATGTTATCTTTTCTATGTCATCATTTTTCCATTTTTGCAATGTATTATCATACTTTTTTGATATCTTCATTACTCAGAAACATATATCCTTTTTTGTTCCAAAATTCGTGTTGATTCTACCTATTTTTTCGATGATTCATCCAATTCTTTAATTCTATCTGAGTCACTCATTGTGACTTGATCAAGCTTTTCTTTTAAAGAATTGTTTAACTTAAGTAGTTGGCCATTTTCCACCTCCAACTTATTTAGTAAATCTTTTTCCTTCAAAAGGTTGGAATTATCCACCTTTAACTTCTTCATTTACTCATGGGCTTCAAAAAGTGAATCACAATTTACCTGCAACTGTACATTCAAAATGACACTCTCCACCTCCAAAGAGGTCACCTTCTCAAGTGCACCATTAAAGTCTTCAGCTGCTTTAGATAATTGGTTATTTTTTTCCAACAATTCCCTTTTCAAAACAACAATTTGTTCCTCCAAATTAACCTTTATTTCATCTTTTCCCTTCTTTTTCTTTGGAGTCACAATGTTTTTAAGGGGAATATTCCAACCATGTGAAAACTCATTGTCATTAATATCTTCAACAACTTTTTCTGATAATGAATCAGCATGTATAGGACTATCTATAGAAATGTTCAAAGAGTAACTTGACCCTTCAAACTGAGATTCTTTTTGTACAGAACTGTCCTTACAAGCTGGTTTATTTATAGCCTACTTCAAAGTTGCTGTTGTGATGTCATTCTTCACAAAACCATTGTTTTAAAGAAGATAATTTCCACCTCAGGAATTTTGGCGTGTTATCTTTAAATTCTTTAACAGGAGAAATAATTTCAAATTTCTCACATGCCCAATACTGTGAACATAAAAAAAATAAAATGATATTAATAATTGTATTACCTAGGTATTCATAATGGAAAGTACAAGTGATTTTTTCAAAATTAAACCTGTACTTTATAAATTTTACGATTTTATTTTGAAATTACACGTGATTTTTACAAACTTCACGTGTACTTTGTCAATATAAGTTCACGTGTACTTTCTAAAGTACATTTATAATATTGACAAAAAATATAACAAGTGTATTTTGTAAAGTAGAAGTGTACTTTATAAAACAAAGTACACTTGTTATATTTACAAAACATAGTTCACGTGTACTTTGTAAAATACAAGTGTACTTTATAAAAATACACGTGATATAAGACCTGTGTTTTCAAAATACACATTAAATTATCACTGGTATTTTGAAAATACAAGTGAAAATATCATGTATTTTTTGAAAGAACACATCTTATATCACATGTAGTTTGAAACTTCACTTCTACTTTATAAAGTACACTTGTATTTTACAAAGTACATGTGTACTATGTTTCGTAAATATAACAAGTGTACTTTGAAAATACACTTGTTATATCACGTGTATTTTCAAAATACACATGAAAATATCACGTGTATTTTCAAAATACACTTGAAAATATCACGTCTATTTTCAAAATACACTTGTTATCACGTGTATTTTCAAAATACACGTGAAAATATTTCGTGTATTTTCAAACTACACGTGAAAATATCACGTGTATTTTCAAATTACACGTGTATTTTCAAAATACATGTGATTTTTATTAAGTACACGTGAGTATTTGTATGTAAATTTTGAAATATCAAGATGTTTTTTTTGCTCACCAGAAGGAAAATGACACATCTAGTAAGTGTGCTAGGTTTTGAACTTGCTGATTTGTCAAGTGAATGTATGAGAAACTCATGCACAGTAGATTCCCAATCATACTTATTCATTTCCTCAATATTGACTATGTATTTCAACCAAAATTCTGCAAGGGTGAAGTATGAGTTGGAGAAAAACAACATGTTCAAGAAGTGGAGACAAATAATTTTTACAAAATCGGAAATGCCTTCATCTGTCTCCAAGTCAACTGATTTCTTCAAACCATTCAATATTTCTGACTTTTCTATTCTTTTTGCGAAGTATCATGCTTGTACTCCAGGTTTTTTAGCAGTATTCGGTCGCTTTTTCAGTTCTATTGATTTTAAACCTTCAAGCAGTGGTATACCAAATATTTCACTTATATTTATTGGCATTATTGCAATCCTACTCTTCATACGGAAACTTTTGGTTTCTGTATTGTACAGCTGGATAATTGATAAAATATTTGTATTCATCTTCTTGTGGTCCAATTCTACTACTTTATCACTGTAGTAGGCATTGAAAAGCTCCCAAAATGGAGTCTTCTTAAAAAGTTCAATATGGCTATTGTTTATTCTATCTTTAATATGATGAAAATCATGGAGAAAGCTAACAATATATGACTAATATTGGTCATTCTTCTTTGCAGGATATTTAGATTTCAATGCCACACTGGAACTGGAACTGGAAATGGATGAAGAACTATCATCAGAACTGCTCTTTTTTTGTTTCTTTCCTCTTCTTGCCTTCATCTTCATCCCCATTATATTGATCTATAAACAAAATTTAAATTACTAACCTATAATGATATGTACAAAAAATAAAATACATGGGAATTATAATAAAACATAGACTAAAACAATAAAATACAAGCGTATTTAACAAAACTACATGCAATATTCTCACAAACAATTTATACAAGTCTCAACAAAATACATTCTAAAGGCAATAATATATATCGTCAGTTTCATGGTAATACCTAACAGAGGTTGTTCGACAAGTCAAAAACCAAGATTCTCTATTCCTAACATATTCAGTAAAGAAGTGATACAATAGTTGTACGCTAAAAGCTCCAACATTATCAAAACCCCTTAAGCAATACTTCTAAATCCTTCTCTTTCGATTCAGTTTCTTGAAGTTGTTGCACATCAAAAGTGCAGTAAATGTCTTCATAGTAGTAGTAGAAACCAAGTAACCTTTTAGCTCTATCATTGATGCGAAGGAGAAAATGAACTTCGTCATCATTAGTACTATTGACTGTCAATGTGAAAGCTTTTGTATTGTTAAGATCTTTGAACGTGCAAGCAACAGTTTTGTAGTTGAACATGCTTGATCGTATGATTCCTAAACAATAGCACAATAATACAAAATAGTACACTCATAATACACATTAGTACATGGATATTGGATTGAATAAATTGAATTTCAAAGTGCGTGTACTTTATGAATTTTTTGCGTGTACTTTCAACAAAATACACGCAAAAAATAAAAAAGTACACGCAATAATACTTATTACAAGCTAATAACATATCATTCAAATGCCGCTAACGCGGACCAAAAACACTCCTAAATATTAACACAATAATAATACTTCTTACAAACTCATGGAATATCATTCAAATGCCGCTGGCACGGACCAAAATAACGTAGGATTGATCAAATATGGATTTGGAATATATATTTTATAGAGTACACATATAAAACATAAAAGTACACGCATATTGAATTGAGAAATTCAATATCAATGTGCATGTACTCTGTGTATTTTGCATGTACTTTTTGATAGTACACGCAAAACACTCGATAAATTATATATACATGAGGAAAGATACAATGATGAAATACATATATCTAACATGCAAAAAGTGTGTTTTTCAATTAAAATGAGGGAAAAAATATATTTTTTCATATCATGAAAAAGAAGAACGTGATTTCATCAGTCCACGTGTCTAAAAATTTATACATATGAGAACACAAAATACACAAGAACAAACAGGTGATAAGAGAATGTATACATACTTGTTAGTGGTGTTTGGAAGAATTCGAATGAGAATGTAAAATTCTCGGTCGAACTTCAACGATTAGGGTTTGATTGAAGAGAGTTAGGGTTTTGATCAAAGAGAGTTAGATTTTTTATCGCAGAGAGTTTTTGGCGCTTCGATCAGGAGTATTTATATGATGTTGTTAACCAAAATTTGATTGAGAATGATATTCGTTTTGGGATTTTGATCGAAGAGATGGTAGGAATAAGTTTTTGATTCAAGAGAGAATACAGTGTTTTTGGCCATCGATTTTTGAAAAGTGTGTGTTTGTTTTAATTTCGGGGTATTTATATATTGGACCTAATCGTTTAAAATTTATTGGACCTAGTTTTTTTATCCAAAATTGTTAGTCCAAGGACTAGACCTTAAAAGCTCCTTATTTAAAAGCTTAAGACTTCAATTTTGGAAATATTAACCCAATTCTCAGCCCGTGAGTTACATGATTGCATGGGTTATTTATAGAAGTTACTAAAGCCCCATGTGAGGTGATCGTGCCTCTTTTTGAATAATTTTATTGTTAACTTATGTTAACACCCTGTATTTTCCTTTTTTTAAAGATTAAGCCATAGATTTTTAAAAATTTTAACACAATTCTCATCCAGTGAGTCATAATACTACATGAGTTATTTCTACAAGTTAGTTTAGTCTCGTATAATGTGGGTGTGACCAAATTTATTAAATTATATTTTCACCCCCTAAATTTTAAATTTTTTACACAATTTCGAGTCACACAATTTCAAGGGTTATTTGTAAAAGTTAGTTTAGTCCCATGAGATGTGATTGTGCCCCTTTTAAGCAGTTTTATTTTTAAATTACATTTTCACCACTAACGCCTTATTTTCAAGCTTGAGCTTCACGCGATGGCATGAGTTGTTTTTCAAAGTTATTTTAGTCCCATGTGACGTGATTGTGCCTTTTTCAACATTTCTGTTGTTGAATTACATTATCACCCTTCAACACCTATCAAGACTTATATTTTTGAAAATTTGACCCAATTTTCACCTCGCAAATTACACTACTGCACAGATCATATCTACAAGTTAATTAACTCCTATGTGATGCCATCTTACATCTTTTAAGGTAATCTTGTTTTGAAGTTATGTTTTCACCCTTAGCACCCCATATTCAAGCTTAAGCATTAGATATTTGAAATTTTACAAGATTCTCATCTCGTGAGTTATACAACAAGTTAGTTTAGTCCAATGTGATATGATCCTGCTTCTTTTAGGGTAGTTTTGTTATTAGATTATATTTTCTCCCCTGAATGCCTTATTTCAAACTAAAGTCGTAGATCTTAAAATTTTTGACCCAATTCTCACCCTATGAGTTATACAATTTTATGGGTTATTTATACAAGTTAATGAGGTCCCGTGTGACATAATCGTGCCTTTTTCCAAGTTTTTTTTGTTTTTAAATTATGTTTTCACCCCCTAATAACCTATTTTGAAGCTTAAGCATTAGATTTTTGAAATTTTGATCCAAGTCTCATTTTACTGATTACATGACTGCATGTGTTGTATCTAAAAGTTATTTCACTCCAATGTGACGTGATCGTATTTATTTTCCGTCACTTTGGTTGCCAAATTAGGTTTTCACATCTTAATGCCTTATATTCAGACTTAGGCCTTAGATTTTTAAAATTTTCACCCGACTCTTATCCCGTGATTAATACGACTACACGTGTTTTTTCTACATGTCACTTTACTACAATATGATATGATCATCCCTATTTTAGGGTAGTTTTGTTATTAAATTACTTTTTCACTCCGAATGCCTTATTTTCAAATTTAAGGCTGAGATTTTTGAAATTTTGACTCAATTCTCACCTCATGAATTACACAATTGCACAGGTTATTTATACAAGTTAGTTAGATCTCGTGTAATGTTATCATCCCTCTTCTTAGGCAGTTTTATTGTTAGATTATGTTTTCATTATTAATGCCCTATTTTAAAAATTAAGCCTTGGATTTTTGAAATTGTGACCCAATTCTCACCCAGTGTGTTACACGATGGAACATGTTATTTTTACAAGTTATTTAGTCTCAAATGATGTGGTCCTGTCTCTTTTCGAGTAATTTTGCTGTTAGAATACATTTTTATGCCCTAACGTCCTATTTGCAAGATTTAGCCTTAAATTTTTGAAATTTGGATCCAATTCTCACCCATTGAGTCACATGACTTCACGGGTTGCTTATACAAGTTTGATTAGTCCTATGTGATGTAATTGTGCCCCTTTTAGATTGTTTTATTATCAAAATTACGTTTCCACACCCTAACATCCAATATCCAAGCTTAAGCCTTAAATTTTTAGAATTTTGACACAGTTCTCAACTAGTGAGTCATGCGATTGCATGAATTATTTTTAACAGTTAAATTGGTCCTGTGTAACATCATCATGTATTTTTGGACGATTTTGTTGTTAAATTATCTTTTCATCCCTTAAAACCATATTTTCAAGCTTAAGCCTTAGATTTTTAATTTTTTCACCCAATTCTGACCCCACGAGTTACACGATGGCAACAAGAGTTACACGATTGCAAATGTTGTACATACAAGTTAGTTAACTCCTATGTGACATGATAGTACCTCTTTTAAGTCACTTTTGTTTTTAAATTATATTTTCAACCCTAATGCATAATTTTAAAGCATACGTCTTAGATTTTTGAAATTTTGACGTGATTCTCATCCCATGTGTCATATGACTCAACGGATAATTTCTCCAAGTTAGTTTAATTCAATGTGATATATGATCATGCCTATTTTTAGGCAATGTTGTTGGTAGATTACATTTTAACCCTCCCCCCACCCCCGAATGACCTATTTTCAAGCCTAAGCCTTCGATTTTTAAAATTTTGACCCAATTCTCGTCTTGTGAGTTACATGATTGAGACAAAAATGAGTGGTCTTGTTAGGCCACTATCATCGTTTGGTTTCTTATTGTAACAAAAAAATATAAACTTTAACTACACTTATTTTATAAGTATAGAGGCTAACTCGGGTATAAAATCCGTAGAGAATGTATGTTATACTTTAATTGATTTATTACTTCTTGAATAAAAGTGTAAAAGGTGATGATTTAATTAAAACATTCTAAACTACTTTTAACCTAAAAAAATATTGAAAGTAGATTAAACAGAAAAAATGAAAACTATAAAATGATAATTATATCCCGCAGCACATGCTAATTATCATAAACTGTTACATGGAATGAGTAGATTGATTGAGATTAAATATCATTTTCGCAACTAATAAAACCTAGAGTTTTCACCTCCTAAATTATCATAAATGTTTAATTTGATTTTGGCATCAACAAATATGCTCGATATTATTCAAGAAAGGGAGCAGATATGACTCGTACATTATATACTCCATTGAGGTATCAAAACTATCTTAAACCATCATACCATAGCAAAACAACCAATTAATCCATGATGACTTCAATAATCTCAACCTAACTTAAATTAGCTACAAAACATGGTAAATGAAAGGGAATGTAATAAAGAAAGTAAATAAAGTAATAAATAAATGAAAGAAACTAATTAAAAAATCAAGTAATTAACTATCAAGGCTTAGATATATACGAAAGATGGTGAATAGTAACTTACAATCAAACCTTAAGAGAAAGAATTATGATAAACTCTCAATACTACACTAGTCTAACTTGAAATAGAAGACAAAAACTCTCTAATAATGAAATCCCAGCTTACTATTTATAGTAAGTTGAATTAAATAAAGAAATGAAATAGAAAAATCAACAAATCTTGAAATATCTGACCATGGAGATCGACCGATAGATGCTTCTAAAATCATCCCATTGCCTTTGAAGTCTTCACAAAATAACAAGAACCGATCGATCGATGGTTCGTCAATCGATTGGTGGATGGAAAATCAGTCTCGCTGCTTATAGGTATGTAACAAAAAAAGTATGATTGATCGATGGTTCGTCGATCGCCAATGCTCTTTTTTCAGCCCACTTTTTGCTTAATAAATATTATGTTTCCTCTAATGGAATTGGCCATAAATGCATTTGATGGACTTGAAATGATGTGTGGTTTATGGACATAAAAAGATAATTTGAAGAGATACACAACCATGGAGTGCCAAAGTCCTAATTTGGAAGTATGAAATTATAAAAAATTCCCTTGATGTTGCATTTTACCATGAAACTTTCCAAAAACCCAAGTAATTGCTCTGCTTAGCATTCCAACACCAACAAAAGCTTAAATAAGCCTTGCAAATATATATATATATATATATATATATATAAAGTTATTGAATTGAGCATAAATATAGGAATTAATGAACATAATTGTGCTAGAACGCACGATAATACCGGGAACTAATATACATTATACATGACTATTCATTACACAGTTGCACGGTTTATTTATAGAAGTTACTTATGTCTCACCTGATGTTATCGTGGCACTTTTTGGGCAGTTTTATTATCAAATTAAGCCTTAGATTTGTAAATTTTTGACTCAATTCAAACTCAGTGAGTTATATGACTGCACTAGTTATTTTTATAATTTAGTTTAGTCCCATGTGACATGGTCATGCTTCTTTTTGGGATCTATTGATATTAGATTGATTTTCACCACCTAACGTTATATTTTGAAGCTTAAGACTAAGATGTTTCAAATTTCGATCCAATTCTCACCCTGTGAGTCACACGACATCACATGTTGTTTACACAACTTAGTTAAGTCCCATGTGTTCTAATAGTTCCCCTTTACGAGAAGCTTTGTTGTTCAATTACGTTTTCACCCCCAACACCGTATTTTCAAGTATAAGCATTAAATTTTTGCCAGTTTCACCCTATCCTCACCTCGTGAGCCTTTCAACTATAAGGTTATTGTTAAAAGTTATTTTATCTCTGTGTGACATCATAATATCATTTTTTTCACATAGTTTTAACATTAAATTATGTTTTCACCCCTTAACACCCTAGTTTCAAAATGAAGCCTTAGATTTTAGAAATTTTAACCTGATTCTCCCCTTGTGTGTTACACGAATGCATATTTTATGTCTAAAAGTTAGTAAAGTCCTACGTGACATGATTTTACCTCTTTTTGGTTATTTGTTTTGGCCAAATTACGTTTCCACTCCAATGCCCTATTTTCAAGCATAAGCTTTAGGTTTTTGAAATTTTGACCTGATTCTCACTCCGTGAGTCATATCACTGCAAGAGTTATTTCTTAAAGATAGTTTAGTCCAATGTGATGTGATTGTGCCACTTTTGGGGAAATTTTTTGTTAGATTATATTTTCACCCCCGAATGCCCTATTTTCAAATTTTGACCCAAGTCTAATCCCATGAGTGACATAATTGTGTGGGTTATTTATACAAGTTAATTTATTCTTATGTGTTATGATCTTACCTGTTTTTGAGAGATTTTGATATTAAACTATATTTTCATGCCATAACACCCTATTTTCAAGTTTAAGGCTTAGTCTTTTAAAATTTTGATCCAATTCTTACCTCGGGAGTCACATAAATAAATGTATTATTTCTAAATGTTAGTTTAATTATATCTGACATGATAGTAGCTTTTTTGGGAAATTTTGTTGTTAAATTATATTTTCACCCCGTAACGCCCTATTTTTAACCTCAAGCCTTAGAGTTTAGAAAACTTTACCCATTTCTCACCCCTTGGGGTCACACGACTCTACGTGTTATTTGTACAAGTTATTTTAGTCCCGTATGATGTGATTGTGCCTCTTTTAAAGAAGTTTTTGAATTAAGTTATCAAATCGTTTGTCCACACATACCGATTTCCCTCAAAAGTAAGACGTATATCGTGGAAGTCATGCTAAGGGAAGAACCCTTTCCAATTTTCCCAACCAAACTACATAGCCGCATATAGGTGTCAACATTAGTACACGCATATTAGATTATCGGTTTTGACCCGAAACTCTGTCGAAATTCCAGGTCGGCTTGCTGCCCAAATTTTTGCGCATTTTTTAAAACAGGACCCTACCCGTGAGCCTGGTTACAAGTCCAACCCCAGCTTTACATATGTTGCAAACCCAACTTTTCCAGGCTTGGTCCCGTTCGACATTTCATTTTGCATATTAGTAGAATTTAATACAAGTGGGAACCTAATAAACATAATAATCATGCGAAGACCCATCCCTAGTCTCTTCCTCTTACTCTTTCCCAAAAAAGCATCCAAAAATGTTTTCCCTCTTTTATAAAAAAAGTCAAAAAAAAAATCCCCCTTTTCTAAAAATAAAAGTTTCCCCTCATTTTTCTTTTCTAAAAAAATAAAAAAAAAAAAAATAAAGTCCATTTTCTTCTCAGGTCGATCACATACCTTTGGCCTGGCTCCCTATTGGCTTCAGTCTTCAGTTGAACTACCCCGAAGTTCTATTAATACCTTTGCTTCCTCCTAGTCCGAGACTCACCCGCCTTCCACGGAGAATACGAATCAAGTGCCGAATGTACAGCCGGATTTGTTAACAGTTCTTCCTCATCTCACAACCAAAATTGATAAACTTCAAACCGAGGTTCATGATATGCAAAGAGACCGGGTCCCTATCCCCGGACATCATGAGGTCATTTTCCTTCGCGCCATGGGTCCGCCCGTAACTGAACCTAATTGGGTTCCTGAAGAATACCATCATGCTTTGTGTGCTCCTCCTGCTAATGGGCCACAACCATCCCAACTTTTTATGCCAAACCTTTCTTAGACTAGGGCTAATTTGCCAGTGACTGTTGATTCAATAGAGGAAGAGTTGAACAAGGTCAAGGAAGACCTCAAGATGATAACCAAAAAATTCGACCAAGTCATAATATATGGAAACTGCATGGACTACACCCACATGTCTCCCTATCCTAAATCCAGGTTACCAGAAAAATTAAAGATGCCAAATATCGAGAAGTTTGGAGGCGGTGGACCCCCGATCATTCATCTTTGTAGCTATCACCGAGCCATGACTCTCCTTGGAGCTTTCGAAGAAATGGTGGCTCAAATGTTCTAGCAGACTTTGAAGGATAGAGCCCTCTGTTGTTTCATATCCCTTGAAGAATCCAGAATTCTCTATTTGGAAGATGTTTCCCGCGAGTTTATGTCTCAATATAGGTACAACGAGGAGCTAGAGGTTACCCTCCTTAACTTAAAACTACTTAAGCAAAATGCTGGGGAATCAGTCAATAACTTCCTAGCAAGATGGAGAGAAAAAGCATCCACCATGACTAATCGGCCCTCCAAAGAAGAACAAGTCAGCATTGTGAAGAAGAACTTTCTATCTCATATCCGAGCAACAATGGGAGGATAGTATTATCCTCACTTACGAGACCTCCGAGATGAAGGAGTATAAATCGAAGAAGGTTTTTCCAAGCAAGAAATTGAACTGAAGAAAACCTCCGGATAGTTTTCTCCTAGAAAATTTAAAACATCTATTAGTGCCTCAGTCTCTACCATCAATAATATCTCTAAGCCTACCGTTTCATGGGCACCCGAAATCTCTCAAACCCAGTCTAGAAAGAATATATTGAGCTCCACGATCCTCTTTCCAGAGTCTAATAGGCTCTCCTAAACAGAAACCTTATCAAACTCTTGGACCCTCGTCCATTACCAAACCCTCTTCCAAAGAATTTCAAACCCGATGCCCATTGTGACTATCACCAAACCGCTGACCATACCAATGACCAATGGTTCCATCTTCGAAACAAAATCAAAAGTCTGATTGATCGGGGTATCATCACCCCACCAGCTAATCCTAAAACAAACACTACCCATAATCCACTCCCAAGTCACACAAACACCATTTTCCTAGAAGAAGACTCAGAACTCAACCCATATACCCAAATCGTACAAAGTAAATCATTAGTCATACCCATATTCTCTCCTCAACCTCTTCAAACATGCCCATGTTTCCTCTTACACCCTACCAACCTTGTGGATCAAACCTTATCACTCCTCACCAGAGCATGCATCGCTATTCGCACCCATTATATAGGTAAAGATAAGGAATTATCAGAAGTGCTGAACTAACTCCTAGAGTTCGGGCTGAAATTTCCCTCCCAAATGACCATCGACTGTCAGAGATTCAGTGGGTTATTCTTACAAGCTCAAAAATGGCCTCGAGGGTCAGACAACTGGGTAGTGCTAGCCGACGAAGTAAGTTTAGATGACCTGGTCTAGATAATGGAAGATTTGTTTCAACAGACTCTACTCTTTGAAATTACAAGGGCACCTGGTTCCCTTAGTCTTGCATTTCCCTTCCGAATTGGAGAAATTATATGAAGAGGCCATAGAAGTTATAGAGTGTATCATTTTTGCATCGAAAGACAATATCATCGCCATCGGATGGGGAGATGCTTACGAGGATTCAGATAAAAAGTCAGATTCAAGAAAGACTAGTCTGATAGCCAACCTATGATGAATGATATCATTCGAGAAGATGCTAAGAGAGATTAACCAGGTAGTTAAGCAACCTGACATCGAGGAACAAGCAATATTTATGTTTTTTCCCTCTTCCGTGAACAACATGACTAGGTCAGGGAGGCATCACTAGAACTCGAGCTTACAACCATCAGCAAGCGATAAAGGGAAAGGTGTTGAGAATCTCCCTATGCCAGAAATGACCCTTAAAGAAAGCAAGGTCCTTGATCCTCCTAAGAAAACTGAAGCCAACATCACTCTATGGGGACTTTTCAAGTCTTCCCAACTACACTGAAGAAGTAGTGAACCTAGTTGGATCCTTGACCTCTACTCGAATGCTCTCCTTTTCTAAAGAGGAAATCCATAAGAATAGTCCCAACCATGATCATGATCTCAATATCTCTGTCGAAGTCATGAGGAAAACTGTTCCCCTTTCACTCGTCGATAACGGATCAGCTCTGAATATTTGCTCGCTAAGAACCCTCACCTGTTTGGGACTGAAAGTGAGCGACCTTGCTCTAACCTCTACTATCGTGTATGCCTATGACAATACTGAGAGTGCAAGCACAAGTAATCTGGTACTCGAGATAAAACACGAGGTGAACGATATTCCACTATTGGTCTTTCAGGTCGAACCACTTCTACTCCCATTAGGGGACGACTTCAATGACAAGGTTTGTCCAGAATATGATCCTCATGGAAATGTCAATGTAATCCAAATGTTTAAGAATATGCAATTTATGCCGGGACTGGGTCTAGGGCAAAGGAAATAAGGTATAATTGAACCTATTCTATTGAAGGAGGAATTTCCTCCCTGTGGCTTGTGCTATCAACTATCATAAGAAGAACTCATATTGATCCGTCAGCCTTGACTGATGAGAAAATTAGAATGCTCTAGAACTGTCTCGAGACATTCCCTATATGGAAGATTCATCAAAGGAGGTGAAGATTTCCTTTTCTGTGGATTCCCTAAAGCTTGGTATGACCCTATAGAAAAAAGGATGAAACGAGGAATGGAGATTTTTTTCCAAGAAAACTACCTATAGGCCAAATGTTCCCAACACTGTGTGCAACCACTCACTGAGGAGACCATAGCAGATATCGGGGATTCTGAGGATAGCGATTCTGAAGACTCTTTCAACTTGTAGATACTGGGGCTGTCACTTTAGATGATCAATTCCAGGACTACATCATTGGATCCATCGTACCTCATCAAAGATGCTGATACATATCTTCTCAACTGGCATGCTGCACCTGTGCCACCTGCTGACATACAAACCAACCCTGATGTTTATCCCCTTTCCCTTTTAGTCATTTTCTCTCACTCTGATGTAATGGAGTCATCCTTTGATGAGGTTCTCAATGTTGTTTTTCCTATTAATGAAATAAACAAAGATTTTTAGTATCTTGCTACGCCTTACATTAATTGTCTTGATTCTAATCAAACTCTTGGTGATGATGACTTTGCAAATCAACAATTCTTTACTAATCTAAACAAGATTAATAACAAGAAAGATAACCGCATTCAAGTTAATGAAGATGAAAATATTGTTATTAATCTCGGTTCTAGAAGCCAAATGCGCGAAATTAGGGTAGGGGCTACCCTTAATGAGCATGAGTGCATACAACACGAAGAGCTACTGAAGGAATTCATAGATGTATTCACATGGTCCTATTATGATATTCCCGACATTGTCCCTAAAATAGCACAACATGAGATTCCGACGCTCTCGAAATATAAATGAGTTAAACATAAATTGCGAAAGCTCCGCATCGAATGGTCGCTCAAAGTAAAAGAACAAGTAGTCAAGAAACTAAACGTGGGCTTCATTCATGTAATTGAATATCCCACATGGCTAGCCAATATCGTACATATGCCAAAATCAGGAGGAAAGGTCCGCATGTGTGTCGAATATCGAGACTTGAATAAGGCCTCTCCGAAGGATCATTACCCGCTACCCAACATCGATATGATTGTGGAAAACACGGCCAGTCATGCTCTCAAATCATTCGTTGATAGATTTTTTGGATATAACCAGATTAAGATGCACTCTGATCATCAAGAGAAAACCACACTTATCACTCTTTGGGGAACCTTTTGCTATACTGTCATGCCATTTGGTCTAAAAAATGCAGGGGCTAGCTACAAAAGGGAGACCATAACCATTATGCTTGATCTGATACACAAGAAAGTTGAGGTCTATATAGATGACATGATCATCAAGTGCAAGACTAGATAAGGTCATGTTCCCGCTCTCGATAAATTTGAACGATTGTAAAAATATCAAATGCGGCTTAACCCACAGAAATATGTCTTCGGCGTTACCAAAGGGAAACTCTTGGGATTCATGGTCAGTGAGAAGGGGATAGAAATAGATCCTGATAAGATGAAAGCCATACTTGAGATGCCACCTCCCCGAATGGAGAAAGAAGTCCTAGGATTCCTTCAGAAATTATAACACATCAGTCGATTCATCAGCCAATTGACTTCCATTTATGAACCCCTTTTCAAACTCCTCCGTAAAGATTCAACCAAGGTCTGGAATGAAGCTTGCTAATAATCATTCGACTGAATTAAGCAATACATAATCCGACCTCCTGTGCTCATGCCACCGCAGCCATATCGTCCCTTACTCTTATACCTAACCATGAGCGATACCGCAGTCGGAGCTCTACTAGCCTAATACCTTGAAGAAACCCGCAAGGAGAAACCCATATACTATACCAATGAGAAATTGGACAGTTACGAGGTTAACTACACCACCTTAGAAAAATCATGTGTCGCCCTTGTCTGGGTTACCCAAAAGTTACGACACTACATGCTCGCCTTCTCCATCAGACTCGCATCCCTAATGGATCCCATCAAATACCTACTCAAAAAGCACGCCTTATCCAGCTAAGTGGCCCATTGGTTGATGCTTCTAGTCGAGTTTGATATCACCTATGTCACACAGAAGGCCATAAAAGTAAGAGCCATATCTGAGTACCTTGTTGACTACCCTATAGAATAGACCGACGTTTGGATTTTAGAATTCCCAGATGATAATATCCTTTACGCATCCCATGAAAAGCTTCGATATCAAATGTTCTTCGATAAAGCTGCCAATAAAAAAGGGTATTGAATTGGGATTCTCCTACTTGCCCCTGATGACTCCCACACTCCTATTGCCATCAAATTGGATTTCCCCTGTACTAACAACATGACTGAATACGAGGCATGCACAATAGGCCTTAAAGTTGCCCTCAAGAAGGGAATTCGATTCCTCGATGTCTACAGGGATTCAACCCTCATCACCAATCAAGTACTCAGGAAATGAAAAGTCAGGGATGAGAAACTCTTACCCTTCCATGTCCACCTTGAAGAACTAACTTCCCAAATTCCAAGAAATCACCTTCCACTACCTACCTCGAGCAAAGAATAGCCTAGCTGACGCCCTTTCCACCTTAGCCTCCATAATTGACATGCCCTAAGGAATAACCATAGCTCCCTTCCTTGTCCAAAAATAAGATAAACCAACCCACTGCTACCACATCGATCTCTACACAGAGGAAGAATTCGAAATAGCCGATTGCTGGTACTATGATATTTAGCACCTCCTCACGGTACGTACCCCCAAGGAGATGACAAGAAAGACCGAGAAACTCTTCGCATACTAGCCACCCAGTATATTATCTGTGATAAAGCACTACTCAAGAGAAACTTTGATGGGACCCATTTGCACTACATCGCAGGGTCTAACATTGAAGAGATGATGAAGAAAATCCATAGCAGGGAATACTAGACTACGATGTTACAGGATTGCACAGCCTACATGCAAAGATGTCTCAAATGTCAAAAATTCTCCAACTTATAACATCTGACTCTGCGAGAACTATACAACATGACTTCTCCCTGGTCATTTTCCACATGGGGCATCGACATCATAAGGAAAGTTACACCTAAGGCATCCAATGGGCATAAGTTCATCCTAGTCCCTATTGAATACTTAACCAAATGGGTCGAAGGTGAGTTATATGCGGTTCTTAATGCAAAGAAAGTGGCCAAATTCATTAAGAAAAACATTGTATGCCGATATCGAGTCCCACACGAGCTCATATCAGACAATGGGTTACATTTCAAGGTAGAAGTTACCGAAGTGGTTGACGAGTATGGAATTCAAATGCACAAATCCTATCCATACCGTCCTCAAACCAGCAGAGCAGTCGAGTCGGCCAATAAGAACCTCAAAGCCATCATAAGAAAGATGATAGAGAGTTGTCATGATTGGGCTGATAGGATCCCTTACGCACTCTAGGGCTACCGCACGTCAGTCTGAAACTCTACTAGGGTTACCCCCTACTCTCTCGTCTATGGCATGGAAGCAGTCCTACTCGTGGAGCTGGAAATACCCTCATTGCGCATCATGCATGAAAGCAAGGTCAACGAAGAAGACTGGTACCAAAGCTGTCTTGTCGAGATGAGCCTCCTAGATGAAAGGAGATAGAAACTCTATATCATATACAAGGGTACCATCGTCATATATCATGATCATTAAATAAGAGAGTCAAGGACTGTGGTGTCTGAGAGAGGTACTTAGTCCTCAAAGAAATAGTAGATCCCATTTGGGATCCCATAGGGAAATTCAAGCCCAATTGGAGTGGACCATATATTGTGAAGAAGATCTTGTCCGGCGGTGCCGCTGTTCTTACCAACCTCAACGGGGAGGAAATGGCGCGCCCAATCAACCTGGACCGTCTAAAGAAATTCTACCCCTAGTCCAAAATCTTGGCGCACTACGACTCTTCTCATCTCCCTTCTATTCTAAAAAAAACTCTTCATTTCCCCTTACCCAGAACTACGCGGGCCTGATCCTCTAACAACATTTATAAAAAATGAATTTGAAAGTTTTTCAAAACCCTCAGAGGAACGTATGTAGCTCATTCACTTCATATGAGCCCCACCCCCCTTTTTTCACAAAATGCTATTTTTTTCTTATCCCCAAGAACGACAGTTCATTTTAACATAAACATGAAAAAAAGGATTATGTATGCCTTAGCGATTGGTATAGATAATTCAAAATGTAAAATGTCATCAAAACGTACAACTAGATGATCAGAAACTTATTTATTTCATTATGTGAAATTTTCTTATGATTACATCGGCATAAACAGTCAAAAGACTTCCCTATCTAAAAAACCCAAAAAATAACAAGCCCTACTACCCGCGAAAAACACTCCAATTATTCCAGAAAATAAAAAAAAAACACCTTCTACAAAAAGCTTCACAAAACCCTACCCACAGCTGCCAGAGGAACCCGCACCACCATCACCTGCATCCTGGACTCCCCAAGCCTCCCCTGCATGAATGGAGTATCGCAGATCCTCTATGGAGCGATAAGCTCGAACCAACTTGGGGTAGACCGCAACACCCCCTCCATGGTGTCAGATATGGCAAACCACCTCTGACTAGTCTCCATAGCCAGCATCCTATCCAGTATCTTCTTCCACAACCACTTCATGTAGTCACCAGAGACATGCCAGACTCTCCCAGTAGACTGAGAAGGAAAGGTCGACAGACGACGATTCTCCCATAGGTAACCAAGTTGCATGTGCATACGCTATGTCAGATCCTCCATAGGAAATAAGTTTAGTGTCCGCAGTGTCACAATTTTCTCCCAACCATATTGGGGCAACAGCCACCGGGGAAAGTAGAAGGAGGTATGCCTAAGGCCAACCAGTCTGACTTACTGGTACTCTTTAGGCTCTAGAATGGGAAGCATCTCCCCCCACAAAGGACCGAACCAGCATAAGCCTCGTGCCCCATATTCTATAAACTAGTTCCCCCAACTCTCAGTGTTCAAGCCTACGCTAAGGAAATAGCTCAAGAATAAGTTTGGAACCGCCATCAAGGGATACTCATGTGGGACCGCCATACAAAACCTCTCTGACAGCCACATAAATAACATCAGAGGGCTCCCTCCTAGAAAGTCAGAACGACCCTCCCTCCAAGCATCCAGGCCATTTAAGGTCTCCCCTAGTATCACCATCGCAGGATTGTGATCGTACGACATCCAAGAAATAATAGCCTCCAGTTGGGGGTCGACCAGTGTCTCTCGAGTTACCTACAAAACTTTGGAAACAAGGCCTAGGATGACGGCGCCTGCATATCTAGCATCACCCACGTCCTGCAAATGCATGGATTGCAACACGAATATAAGGGAGATTATTCCTCCAGCAACCAGTGGTCTGGCCGTCGAAGGCGAAATATGAAGAAGCCCGACCAACAAATCCCTGAAAGAACGGGAAAACTTAGGCAGAGCCGCAGCAACACTGGGATTTATCCCGAGCATGGTAGAAAATTCATCCTAGGTAGGACAAATGTCATCCAACCCAAAGAGCAAGACATGATCCTTGGGATACCAAAACTCGACAGCCGCTATCAGCATGTTCCACTCAATGGGCCGATTGCGCCACAAAGAGACTCACTACATGTGAACACATTGCTTCCAAGGCTTTGAGGTAGTTAGCAAACTCAATGCTACTAGGGAGAGCTAGCTTTCAAGACTAAGAGATAGTAAGCAAGTAACACAAAAGTAAGAAAGTGAAACTGTGAGGAGGAAATACCCATCCACACCCCTTTTATACTTGGGGACTCTCAAGCCAAGACAAGGAACCCTACAGAAATCGGGGAGTAAAACTTACCCCCCACCAAGTACCAAGCAATTAAAGAAAGTGAAATCAAAGCCTTGGATTGATTGGACTAGACTGACATGCTGATAGGCAGGACAGGGGTCATGTCGACTGGCAACCACCCATTTTCGGAAATTTCCCTTTTTCATTTTTTGTCAAAATAAAAAAAAAAATAATAATTTTTATCATAAGGGAATTCTGAACTTCCTTTATACATATGCTTTACTAATCTCATTTCAAATAAAATACTTCTCAAAATCAATTTTCAAAATTCTTTTTACGGTCTCAGCAGCAAAGTAAAAGAAGCATATGCATTAATCACTAAAAAAAAATTAACCAAAAAAAAAAATCATTCTTTCATTTGCATAAATTTGGTTGTGTTACATTAACATTGTGCAGAAAAGGAAGAAAAAACAATGGGACTCAGCCCGAACCCAATCTCTCTCTCTCTCTCTCTCTCTCTCTCTCCAGGATCCTCCATCCCTGCAACGCACCCTCTTCCCCCTGCGGCGAGATGATGTGACCCGGCTACCAGAGCTTGATCCTTCCCATACAAGGCAGACGACACCAAGCAAGAAGGAACTAGAACTGCCTCACGAGTGTGAGCAATTGCCGAGGATATACAGTCCCTGATGTCCTTCAGCCAGGTGGTCAAAACACTGATATCATGCAAAGAAAAAAGAAAAGATTAAATCAGTCCAGCATGAGGAGAAAGAAAGAAATCAAGGAGATCAAAGGAAAAGGCATATCGCAGGCCGAAGAACCTCCTCCGCCAGACCCAACTCCACCGGGTCCATCGTATGAGGGAGATGCTACAAACGCACGGATCCCCCATCAGCCCATCAAAAATTGTAACTAGGGACAACCGCACAAAAGAAGGCCCTGAAGTCGTTGTCTCCATCGCTGACATGGCCTCACCACCTGCACTATGAGAAGACCTCACCTGCCGACTCGAGGCCGCTTTAGGGAGAGGTATCACATCATAAATGCTAGGGGGCATCAGCCAAATCTTGATGATGTCCATATAATCATACATCACCGCTATGTCAGTGTACAGGGAGTATGACTCTCCCATCATCGCAGCCACCCGAGCATCGTCGGACTTCTCTCGCATGTGCCTTATGAATATAGGGAGCCTCATTGGCAGCACCCTAACCTCATCCTCCACAATTTGACGAACCACCCTCTCCCCAAGATACCAGTAGTGGATGAGCTCATGCACCAGCAGACGCCACATCTTTGCATGTCCCCCAGTCACCCCGGTATGCTGAATAGCCGTCCCCCAAGGATAAAATCTCACCTGCAAATCCCCAGTGAAAGCGAAGGATCAGTGTAAATAAAATGGAATCAAAGGAAAAGAACAATCTCAAGGACAAAAGAATTCTTACCCGCTCACTCGTTAGGCCATTCAAGGCCTGACGCACCGCCTCTATAGAGAGATTCTTCTTCGACTATCGGTTGGACCTCCACCATCGAAACATCCAACAAAAGTCCTCAACGGAGTCATCCTTCAGAGAAATCAGTTGGGTGTTTAACTCAATCACCTTGTAGAACCATGTCTGTAAAGGACAAGAATCATCATTTAAATCAAAAGGAAATGCATAAATGGAAAATGCGAATGCATAAGGAAAAATGCGCAAAATAAAGAATACCTCCAGAATATTTGTGTCCCTGGTAAAAGTCGGCCAACAGCACCGACTTAATGCATCGAAAGAATAGTAAAGGGTCACCAAAGTCAAGCTCCCCCAGTCATAGAGGCGGATCTTCGAAAACATCCTCAGAAATGTCAGAAACCATAAACGGACGATGTCGCCACTCGTCGCCATCAAAAAACCTCCCAACAGTATCATGATATACAAATGGGACATCTGATGCACCTGCTGCCTGTCGTTCTCATCAACCATCCTACTCATCAAAATCTCACTCAGGGAAGATAAATAGAGCGAATCCCCAGAAACCACCCAAGACATGTCACCTAAAGCCTCCATCACCGCCTCTGGCGTCACCTGCAACGTCCTATCCACCTCAATCTGAGCACCCTCGCAAACCAGCCACAGCAGTTGCTGAACATCAATGGGAGTCACCATCATCTACCCGAAGCCAAAATGAAAGGTGTGGTTAGTGTCCCAGCACCTCCCTCCCAGAGCGCACAGAACTGCAGTAGAGCGGGGGGTCTCATCTAAGGCTGAAGCTAGCCTCCCAAAACCCCCAGAGGACACCATCCAGTGAACCAAAATTGGGAGATGCTTCTAAACATCCTTGAGACTTGTTGTACCACGAGCACGAATAGTCATCATGGAGATATGAGACTGTCAAGAAATGAAGAGAACCCTTGTCAAATTCAGGAAATAAAGAAATCTTGTCAAGAAAAGAAGAAAAGAATACCTAGAGTCATGCAAGACTTACATAGCCACTAGGGTTCAACACCCTTGAAGACCGATGACACGAAGTCTCACGCAGAAGAGTTTGATCATCCACCACATGCTCAAACAAGTCGAAGGAGTTATCGCTACCCAATGCAAGAGGCATCCTAGCCCTCCACTCCAACCCTGCCCAGTAATCAGCATTGAGCCATACCATATGGGTCGTACTGCTTGAGAAGTCAACCATTTTGGACATAAGGATGATGTGTAGAGGTTTATATCATAAGGAAAGAAGTCAGAAAGATGTTCCAAATGAGGAGAACCCGCCCCCTTTTTATAGGAGGCTAAGGGTTATGCCGATCGACAGTCCCCTCCACCCACCGATCGACACTGAGCCTTTCACCTGCTCGAGGCACCCCTAAAGTCCTTGCCAATGCTTATTGGCACACCTGTATCCATACCGGTTGACACGTCCCTTAAAATTTCCTACAAAAAGTCCAAAAAAATACCAGAAACAAATCCCAAAAAATTCCTAGAATTGCCAAATCCATTCTAGCCCCTTGCTCACCATGGAAAGCATATTTTTTACACCCCTAGAAGGAATTGTAGAGAATAATTCTCCCTAGAAAAGTCTCCAAAGGCCGAGCCAAATTTTCCCCATCTCATTAACTATTCCCCAACGGAATCTGAAATCGAATCTATATCCCCAACAGAACCCTCATTTTTACCGATTAAAGTGTACACCTTTGTAAGGTCATAATTGACCTCGATCTTGGATCGTCACCTTAGTTAGGTCAGAATTGTCTTCGATCCTCGATCGTCACCTCTTTTAGGTTAGAATTGATCTCGATCTTGGATCGTCACCTTAGTTAGGCCAGAATTGACCCCACTCCTCGGTCGTCACCTCATTATATCATAATTGACCTCGATCTTAAATCTTCACCTTAGTTAGGTCAGAATTGACATCGGTCCTCGGTTGTCATCTTTTTAAAGTCAGAATTGACCTGTGTCTTGGATCGTCACCTTAATTAGGTCAGAATTCACCACGGTATTGGATCGTTACCTTAGTTAGGTCAGAATTGACCTCAATCCTCGATCGTCACCTCTTTTAGGTCAAAATTGACCTCGGTCTTGGATCGTCACCTGAGTTAGGTCAGAATTGATCTCGGTCCTCGGTCGTCACCTCTCTTAGGTCAGAATTGACCTCGGTATAGGATCGTCACTTGAGTTAGGTCAGAATTGATCTCGGTCCTCAATTGTCACCTCTTTTAGGTCAGAATTGACCTCAGTCTTTGGATCGTCACCTGATTTAGGTCATAATTCACCTCGATCTTGGATCATAACTTGAGTTAGGTCAGAATTGACCTCAGTCCTCGGTCGTCACCTCTTTTAGGCCATAATTGACCTCGGTCTTGGGTCGTCACCAGAGTTGGGTCAGAATTGACCTTGATCCTTGGTCGTCACCTCTCTTAGGTAAAAATTGACCTCAGTCTGGGATAGTCACCTTAGGTAGGTTATAATTGACATCGGTCCTCGGTCATCACCTCTTTTAGGTCAGAATTGACCTCGGTCTTAGATCGTTACCTGAGTTAGGTCAGATTGACATGGGTCATCGGTCGTCACCTTTCTTAGGTTCGAGTTGACCTTGTTCTTGGATCGTCACATTAGTTAGGTCAGAATTGATCTTGTACCTTGTTCGTTACCTCTTTTAGGTCAGAATTGACCCCGACCCATTGAATCGATCATCCACATCCCTTAAGTCTACAGAACTGATCTCCTTTCATCATGTGTGTTTATTCAATGACCACCACTTATCCAAAGATAATCCATCAAGGGGCTCAGGAGACACCACATTCTAGGATCCCTTAAGTCTCTCATTAGGTTCCTGACGCTTCCCCTTCCACAATAAACCTAGGTCGCACTCCCAATGCCCATCGAGCGCTCTCGGGCCCCGAATCGACCACATCTGACTCTGGTTAACTTCACCATCAGAGTAAAATCTCTTTGAATCTTCGAAGGGAACTGAAATCCCTTTTCAATGTTCCACCCCGTACACGAAACAGCATAACCGTTCAGACGAACGATCAGTTTTCCCCCAAAAACCAATCTGGAGGCCACTGGGCGCTCCCGAACTCTGTTTGACCAAAGTCAACTATTCAACTCGAATGAGACTAAATGAATATCCAAAGGTAATTGAA
Organism: Sambucus nigra; assembly: GCA_949130495.1. Lineage (NCBI taxonomy): Eukaryota > Viridiplantae > Streptophyta > Magnoliopsida > Dipsacales > Adoxaceae > Sambucus > Sambucus nigra. Next base: position 258,964,238 of record OX422224.1, read on the forward strand.
TACCCTTTCGACATATTCACCCCATGCACGATTCGAACCTACGGTATGGACGAACAATTCACTTTACTCCGAGAGGTCATGGGGCGCTTTCAGGCCCCGGTTGACTAAGGTCAACTTTCCGAACCGAGTGAAACTCTTTAGAATGTAGAAGTACATCTCCTAAACTTTCCAACAGTCCGCCCTATGCGCAATTCTGACTTACCATGCGGACGAATGATCTGTTTGCGTCCGACGATCTCCAGTCCAAAGGACCGAGATGCACTATCGAGCCACATTTGACCCAAAGTCAACTCTCAAACCCGGGATAGGTCCAATGGACTCTCATATGCCTCTAAAATACCTTTGTAATGGTATGCCCCTTGTGCAATTCAGATCAAACTTTTGTACTCAACGGACATTTTTTTAGAAAAGTCCACACAAGATTGCCAATTGACAGGTCTTGGACCCTGCCTATCGGCACAGTGTCAAGGGGGACCTACCGATAGGCATCCTCTGGGGTATGCCGATTGGCACCCTCCTGACCCAATAAATAATGACCATGACCTCATTTTTAGAGAAAAAAATCCCCATCATCATCAGTGATCTCAGCAACATTCTCTCGAAGTCAACAAGTCTCCATATGAGAAATCTCATTCAAGCCTAAACACCTATCCTTTTCACACCCAATTTCGCAAATATTATCCTCTCTCATGAAAATTCAAAGGATTTCATCCAAGATCCATGACCAAGCTCTAAGAAAGGTCAAAATCTTTTTCCCTCTCTTTTGTTTTTCTTTTTTTTTTGTATAAATTACCTTAGATTCATAATCTAGTTTCATCCTAGTTAACTTCTACCCTTTTATTAGTATATCGTACATACTATATTTTTCATAAAAAATCCAAAAATAAATAAAAGAGGGTTACACCCGTAAATTCCAAACGGAATCATCCACCACACGTTTTCCAAAACTAGAGACATAATTTCTACATGCACACACATAATAAAATTCCGTTCAAATCTATAGGATAAACCCCACCCCTATTTCTACATTCGAACTATGTGGACTTTGTGCCTCTATAGGCCACGTAGGCATCTCAAACTAAAATCCGAGACTCAAGTCCAATTTTGCTAATTTTCTAATTCCTCTTATTTTTTCATAATACTAAAAATTACTCATTATCACCATACATATATATAACGTATTTTTTTGCATCTCATCCCACGCATATTATTATTTCCCAATAACGATCAATATCAAGATGAATTCTTATATTTTATCTTCTGCCTTTATTATTATTTTGGGAATACTCCTATGGATGAATTCACCCTATCTTTTCCATGGTATGGGTCGAACGATTCTAATATCCATTATATAAACACATGCATACACTTCACAGGGATAAAAAGGAAAATATAAACATTTTCCCATGAGAGACCGAAAGGGCGGTATGGGTGCCTAACACATTCTTATTCCATAACTTAGCCCCTGGAACTCCGATCTATTGGTTTCAAACACATCAGTTTTGTCCTTGATGCCGCTCTCTTGAGGTGGCAACATAGTATTTTGCCTATTTTGAGCTAAATAGGATGACGACTCTATCTCTTTACATTCACCCCACACCAACGACGATTGGAGACCCCTTTACGAAGAGAAGGGTGCGAGACCGCGGCGCAGTTTTCTTCCTCGGGGGTCTTCTTTCTCCTTTCCCCCGGAATGAACGTCGCGCCGACCGAGATGGACACATCATGTTTCCATGTACTTGACATACTTTGCACTTATCCACAAGTCTAATAGAGTCAGCCTCCATGGTCGGCCAATAGTACCCAGCGTCATTAGTTGATCATACAGTTTGGCACCCCCAATATGGCAGGGCTCATGAGCTTCTTTCAGTACCCTCTATATGTCTTCTTTAGCTATGAATATCAAGGCCTTATCATTGTACCCTTTTCTATAAAGCTCTCTTTTCACCAAGTAAAAATGGGCTATCCTTTTTTGCAAATAAATTTCATCCTCCCTCTCTGAGGGATGTTCTCCATCTCTCAGATATGCTATATATAGTTGTCTCCAATATTTGAAGGCTTCCACAAAGTTGTCTTCCAATAGCTGGTCAAAATTGGCTCAGCATTTTAGGCAGCTTCGTTGTAGGCGGGCAGCTTCTGCGTTCATGGTGGGCCAAGAGTACCCACCCCGCTGCAACTGTCAATAGAGAGGAATATCAATGTCTCCACAATGCTTTTGGTACAATTCTGCCAACCTTTCCTTAGCTTCTTTCTCTCTGACACACCTTGTTAGAAATCCTCCAGACTCTTGAAATAGAGTGTTTCCTGTAGCATATTATAGTTAGTTAATGCCAGCATTTTCATTGGCCCTTCTCTGGTTTCATGCTGCTTCAACACTAGGTGCCTCTAATCTCTTCGCTCATTGCTTGGGAATAAGGATGTTACTATAGTGAGAACTTTTCTACGATGTACTGTGATTGTTGCTTTTGACTCATCCATATTTAGCTTATGTGCTATCATGGCTAGTGAATCGGGATGCATGTTCATTGTTCTTGCATGTCTCTCCACAGTTACTTTAAATAATTATCCCATCAACCTCTTAATGATATACTTGTAGGGTGTTAAATTAACATGCTTGAGGGAAAACTCCCCATTGACCTATTTTACTATCAAGTTGGCATCCCTCCATACCCTAACCCCTCTTCTCAGTGCCTCCAACATCCCCAAAATGACGGTCTCATACTCAGCCTCATTGTTTGAGTATTTAAAATCTAACTTGAAGGAGAGAGTGATCTTCTCCTTCATATTTGATAATATAATTCTAGCACCCCCTGTTCCTTGAGTGATGGAACCATCAAACTCCATTGAACATTTTTTCATTTCTTCCACCATGTATTCTTGAAAGTTATATCTAGCTAGTCCACACTAGATGCCTCAAAATTCCAACTTGGAAAATGAGCAAGTAGATTTTCTACTGCTTTGATTTTAACGGCCTTGGGCACTATGCATTTCAAATTATACTCTGATAAGAAAAAAAACCACCTTGTTGATCGTCCCACAAGTATTGTCCGTGCGATGAGGCACTTGATGGGGTCACACTTAGTGACTATGTGAACTATGAAAGCTAGCAAATAGTGTCTCAACTTATGTGCAATAAAAAATAAGTCCATGCAATGTATCTCTACATTAGTATATCTAGACTATGTACCTGAGATCACCCTTTAGAGGTAGTACACCAGATTTCCTACTCCTTGCTTTTCTTGGTCCAACAATGCTCCTATGGACCTCTCTATTGAAGTAAGGTAGAGCAGCAACGGTGCCCCCTCTTCTGGTGGAATCATTATGGATGGGGAGGATAGAATCTCCTTGATTTTTTTAAAGGTCTTCATCTGCTCATCTTCCCAAATGCATTTGGCTTTTTCTTTCAGAAGGGGCGTGAATGGGTGAGTCACTTCTGCCTGTGACTCTTGGGGGTGGCATCATCATTATGGCTTTCATTATGACTCTTGGGGGGTGGCATTATCATCATTATGACTCTTGGGGAGTGGCATCATAATCATTATCATCATCATCATTATGGCTTTTAACTCGTAAGTTGTCTATTAGTAGCGTGTTGCACCCGATAGTGTAACTGGTAATACTTAGGGTTGTATTTTTCCACTACTATTGGAGTTTCTCCATTCAGGTGTGGGGGACCTGATACCCCCTCCCATACCAATGTATGATAACAATCCATAGCTTCCCCTACACTGCAAGGTAACAGTGGTGGAGCATCTTATCCAAATTTCTCTTATTGCCAGGGTTTTTATTCTTAGATCCGGAACCTCCTTTCTTGCCTTTGGAATTTCCATCCACGTAGTTAACTATATGTCTCCTCATGACGTGAAATCTTCCAAAAGTAAGTGGTACGTGTGTCCTCTAACCTAAGGTCCTTGGTTTTATTATCATGGATATGTTGCTCGTAGCCTTAGTGAACTCTCGAAAGGTTCCATCTCGAGTCTCATTGACTAGATGGAGTTTGTATTCCTCCAGGAGCCCTTCAACAAAAATTTCAAGAAGTCTTGCCTCTTTCACCTCCTTGTGGACATCAAGTGATCTCTCACAAAAGCTCTTAATATACGGCATCCACTCCTCCCCAATCTTTTGCACCTCTTGTGCTAAGTGTCTCAACGTGAATTCATCTTCCGTTATAAAGAACTTTTAGAGAAATTGTCTATGCATCTCTTCCCAGGTAGGGATTCTATTGGGTTCCAAATGGGAGTAACACCTATAGGCCTTGCCTGTGAGGGTCTTAGAGAAATACCTCAACCTCTAGTTTTTGTCGTTCGCATGAACTCCCAAGTATTCAATAATCCTCCTCACATGCTCTCTTAGGCTCTCTCCTTTACCAATGAACTTGAAAAATTTTGTGGGGGCATACCCTTCTGGGTATGGCTTCTCATTCACTTTCTGTGAGTAGGGGTCTTGAAAATCCTCGTACAAGTGAGAGGCCACAATCTGAGAGTAGGAGAGAAGTTTCCTCACCTCCTCTATAGTAACAGCCTCAAAGGGGAATTCCTTTAGACCTTTGTTGCTGGTGAGCTTGCCAGTGTTGGTACTTGCTCCGATGCCACTTTTCAAGGTGGGGCTATTTCTACCGAAGCGGTCACCAGAGTGGTGGCCCCTCTAGAGATGGATGTTGCTTGTGTTACGTATCCTTGTTCCAAACTTAATAGGTCTATATTATTTTGTTTGAAGAAATCAAAGCACATGCTCATAAGGGGCAGATGTTCTTTCTCCGATCACCACCACATCTTCATGAGTGGTAGGGTCACTCTGAGTCCCATTCCCAGGTGGAATGTCATAAAAAACTAGTTGTTTAGAAATATTCAAACCATCTTTGTCCATGGAAGCAAGAACACCTCCCTAGTAGAGTCTCAAAATGTAGGAGGGTAGTGAGACCGGGGTCTTTGAAGAACAGGAAATGGTGAGGCGTAACCCACTCTAATGGATGCTACCTTCAAGGTTCTCAGGAACTTATAGAACAACCTCTGGTAAAACCTTCCTTATCTGGTAACAATGGAACTAAAACTATAGCCCACTCCTTGTGAGGAGATGACCTTCACCATAATAATAGTAGTAACTTTTCCTAACAGAAACTCCTGAGAGTGATGATTGTCAGGGTGGAGTTAAGGAACAAAACACTTAACACTTAGAGAGAAAGAGGAGGGAGAGAATACTAGTGGTCTGGGGTGATTTTGATAGATTAATGGTAGGAATTGAGTTACAATTCTGACTTGACCTTGTCCAGGGGTCCTATTTATACTTGGGGACTAGGGCACTTTTTAGGCATCAAAACTGAGGGGGTTGGTGAGGGATAAGGTTTTCAATGTATCTTTTGTCCCTACCTATGTTCAGCCACCTATCTCCTTTTATAGGTGCCACCTGGTGCAAACCAAAGTCAAAAAGCAAATGCATTTGCGCTTGAGGAAAAAATATCTTATTTGGTGAATATCATTTTAAAACGGTAAATTGTTGTACAAACTTTTTCAACTTGAGAAGGGGCCTCTAGACCTCCTCTAAAATATTTGTAAACTTTATTATAGGTCTGAAGGACCATCTCCTTCAAAATCATTTTCCAAACTGTTCATTTCTTGTGAGCAACCTCTTGACTGGTCACTTCGATTGTGATTAAGTGTGAACTGTGTGAGTTTGGTGACTTCTAGGGTCTGTTTACTATCATTATCTCAATCTTAAAGTGTTAAGTGGTTGAGCTTTCTCAATAAACCTTATTCTTAATCCACCACGCCAAAAACCGCTAGGAGATCCCATCTTGCCTAGTTGAGCCCTGCCTGCTCAACTAGGCTACCTGTACAAGAAAATAACATGTGAGCACTCTAATACATATATGAGTAATAAATCTTGGGTAGGAGGTCACTCTAGGTGGACTTCCTTGCCTACTAGTTCTTTTTCCAAAGATCATTTAGATTTCGGGGGGTGAGGAGCTCCTCATGGTGGGCCTCCTCATCCTGAATTCTATCTTTCTACGTTTTGAGCTATTTTGGGACGAGAAGTCCCTCATGGTGGATCTCCTCACTCAAATTCTATTTTTTATGCAATTTGAGTTGTTTTGGGATGAGGAGCCACTCATGGTGGGCCTCCTCACCTAAATTCCTTTATTGTGAGCTTTTGAGCAATTTGGGACAAGGAGCTTCTCATGGTGAGCCTCCTCGCCCAACTTATATTTCTGTGTAGTTTGAGTATCTTAGGACGAGGAGGTCTTCTTTATGATTCTCCTCACCCAACTCCAATTTCTATGGATTTTGGATAGGCTGAGGCGAGGACCCCTTCCCCTAGCCCTCCTTGCCTATCTTTCCATTCTATGAACTTTGGGACATTTGCGACGAGGAGACCTTGCTAGGGCCCTCCTCACCCATTGTTTATTTTTATGGTTCATGAGGAACTTGGGGCAAGGAGCCCTTCCTGGGGCCTTCCTCGCCCAATCTCTTGAGCTATCAAGTGTGTACCCCATAACATCATAAGTGTATTACTAAGAATAGGTTGTTATCTTACGCCTATTCTTCCCTCCTTTATTATGTGAACAATGATTTATAGTGAGTGTGTCGCTACAATATTGTTATGAATATATACCTACTGAAGATAGTCATACTTTTCTAATAGGGGGTATTAGCAGGGTTTGGGCTTAGATAGCGGTGATGTGTCCTCAATAGACTGGGTAGTTTAATTAGGATAATAAAATGAACACGTTAGGTGCTCACTTTAGTTAAGGGGTGAGGTATTATCCCATGTCAGTGCGACATGTTAATTATGAAAGTAATACACTACAATTTTAATCGATTTAAGACAATTATCTACTTTAAAAAAAAAATCTACTTTTTAGGCTTTGACCTCCGGGAAATTGTTTTTCCTTATTTTTCTTATAAATCCCCAGGTGTTCAGCAGCAACAGTTGGGACCACATGGATAAATTTATTATTTCCGATGCAGTAATTGTGGATGCTACAAGACTTGATTTAGACGTCTGAGTTTATTCGATATAGATATGATAGTTTCATTTCAGCTTCCAGTTGGGCGTGTTTCTCGTAGATGGATAGGCTTTTAAATTATTGTTAGAGAAATTTATTTCAGCACTCAATTTTATTTTATTTTGATTCAGTGGGATGTTACACTTTGGTGACCAATGGTTAATTCAGTTCACTCTTATTCATATATGCATTGTGACCTATTCTTTCATTTTGTATTATCGATATTATTCATATCATTTATTCTAATTATTGTTGGGAGAGTGATGCTGATAATGGACCATAGTGAGATTCATATTTTATTTTACTAAAGGATTGACGACATGGTATTAGAATAGGCGGGCATTCACAAGAGATAATGGGATTTTTTGTCTTAGTTTGTGATTTTAGGCTTTTTAGATGGATCTCAAATCACGTTCATGTGCCTCAATATCAACCAACACCCAAACATGATTTGATTATTTGTTCTCCGAGCACTCTGTGCATTAGGAACATTCTATGGATTTTAATTCTCTGTTTGAGAATCGCGTGCCTCCTTTTGGGAAGGCATGGGTGGAATTATTTTTGTTCTCAAATAGGGGAATTCTATTTAAACCAGGTTAAAGAATTTAACATTAGAATGTCCTCAATTATAATTTTAGTGTTGTGAAATCGTATGTTAAGATAGAGGTGATTGCAAATCACTACAATCGTGAGGTTAAAAAAAATAGTAATTTTGCTTCTAGTTGTTTAAGTAATGTCCACTACTCATGTTGGCCCAACAATAATTTTTCTCAAGTTTTGTTGGCTAATGATTTTTATATTCTTAATATGGTGGTGTCCTCAAGAATTTTACCAACTATGCATAAGCAAAAAATTTCTTTTGAATATGGGTACTAATTTTATCTCATCAAAAAAATTATGCACATAGTTTAAATTATATGAGCACGATGTTTGATCTTATACTGCCTTGTTCAAAGGATGAGGTGAAATCTCACGCATTTCCTTCCATTCATTTGAATGGGTATTATCTTTTAGAGTTAGGTCTTATTTCTCTTCAAGATGAATTCATGGAAAAACCGTAGGGGTTTATCATAATAAAATCATATTTTATATCGATCTATTAGTTAGGTGATTATAGCGGTCTTCATATACCACGTCATGATGTTCCTACGCAACATTATTCTCCACGCACTTATCCTACTTCTCATGAATTTGCATGATCTTGAAATTAAATTAGAATCCTCCCTCTATTCTCATCTTACATCGGCTCTTGATCAATGTCGGAAGGTGCTTTCGTCTTATGGCTCTTCCTCTTCAAAATCTTATGTAGAATATCAATGTGTCACCAATGTTCAAATATATCAAATTAGGGGATCCTTTAGTGATATTAAATTGAATGTTAAGGATCCTAATAGCTATATGAATAATTGGAAATCAAATTTGTTTAAGGTCTTTTGGTGGTTTGTAAGTTAGGATTTAATATTTATTGATTATATCTTATATAAATCCTATAACTCTTACTTGTTTTAATTAATTTTTTTTATAATTATTCATATCTTCTCTTTTTATATATTGTGTGTAACCATGCGCAGTTGTTCATGTGTCATCTTAGGCCAATTTATCACAAATTGCATAAAAAACGGGTTAGTTTATTGAGTCGCCTTTGAAAATTTCAATGTTGCCAAAAATTATCATTTAAATCTTTAGACTCAAAATTATACGTCATCAAAATAAGTATCTATTAGGCTCTTATAAAAATTGTAAGAGTATAGTACACTCGATGTGTACATTAGGATATATCGCCTGAGTTCCTCGACCGAAACATGTTTGGGTCTTCATCTAAAAGGACACAAGAAAGCTTCACCAACGAAAAAAATTCTCTCAATACCAATCGTCAAGCATACAACTTAGGAAAAGGTAGAATACTTAGCTCACTTAGATTAACATTGGTTAATCTGTTTTATAGATGATCGGGCATAAATATTGTATATTTATCCCTTTAATTTTGGTACCTTTGTTAACCGAAGTGGTGCAATTGATATGGATTTAACTCGTAATTATGCTATTAACCTTCATTGCCAAGTATTTCGTGTTTTGTGTTTCTCTTATGTGTTTTACAGGTAAATTATGCAAGCGGTGGGAAAGAGAAATCGAAATAATGAAAGAAAGGCTAGGAAGGCAAGTCCAAGGGCAATTTTATAATTTTGCAGCCTGATCCTGGAAGAAGAGCTAACTGGAGAGTTGAAGATCATGGAATAAATAGAATACAGGAAAAAAAACCGTCACCCAAATCCGAGCTAAGGTGAAAGAGTTATGACCCCTTGAAGTTGAAGAAAAATCCACAGAAGAAAGGAAGAAAACATGAAAATTTTCGAAGTAATGGAAATGAAGGAAAGAAGGCCCAAACCAGTGAGTTTCCCCGAACCACAGAGCGAACCGATTCGGGGGCGAACCGATTCGGGGTACCTATGAATCGATTCGAGCTACCTGGGATGCGAAATTCTTCTTAAAAGTTGATTGGTCCAAAAAGTTCTAATATGTTACAAGCTCTTCTAAAACGTATTTGTATCTTTGTATTGACTTAGAAAAGATAGTTCTGAATAGTTTTTGATAGGGAGAAAAGGAGGAAAATACCCTAGGAACATAGCTTTGAATTAGTTCTTCAAGATCAATTATTTTTAAGTTTGATTGCAAGTTTTAATTCAAGTTTCATTCTCTCTATTATTGTTCTTGCATGTTTCAGTATACTTTCATCATGATTTTTTTCACATGCAACTTAGTTAATGTATGCATGGTTAGGTTCAATATGTCCAACTGGATTCTTTAGGGTTGGGATGCATGAACTCAACCCCGATGTGAGAGTTGCATGTGTATAAAATTAATCCTCTAAACTTAAGGATTTATTAGACCGTGTTGCGTAGCAAGCACAACCATTATAGATCTTTGGATCTCATTTGCTTCGGGGTAACCAGGATGCTTCATAATGCAATTCGAATGTAGATAGCTTGATACCACTTTACTCATCCTCTGATTACGTATGGTGCGGTCTTGAACCTCATATATGTAATGCTTGGGAGTACTAAAGTCTGGGTTTGATTAATCACATCAATTTATGATTAAATTTATACTGGAAACATACTAGGGGTTGGGGGATTGTATTCCTGGCCTGCTTTTCTCTTCATATTTATTACTTCATTCTTAGTTATTAATCCTTGATTAATTCGTTAGCTCCATAGTTTTAATCTAGTTTCCTTTTACTTAGTAGGATTATTTGAAAATCAATCATCTTTTCGTCTTTTTTAGAGTTGATTTTAGGTTAACCGTGTGTCCTTCCGTCATCACGATTTTTTCATCCTATTTCCCTGTGGAGATGATCCCGACTTATCGAGTTTATTACTAACGCGACAGGCTTGCACTTGATCCTAGAGAGTATGCACTTTAGAGACACATTCTTAATCGCGTCAATAGAATAAAAAAGTTTTCAATTAACCTTCATTTTTTAATTTTGACAAATACACATGCATATAAACTTTTCTTGTAGAAAAATCTATTTTATAAAGAATCTAATTTCTTTGTGTATTTTATATATATATGTTCACGTGAGAAATAAACATACATTGAGATTGCCTCAAAGCTTATTTTAAAAAACCTTCTAATGGTAAACAACACAAAATCTAGACATATGTGTGACCTGCTTCGCCGAAGAGATGGCTTGCCTCACCTTGGCGAAACTTATCACTGGCACTTTTTGCTCACCTTTTAAAATTTCTGAACAAAGTTGTGACTTCGTCCATCGTACTGATGGCCTCCTCGCTACAGAAACACTGTCTCATTGGCTTTTTTATCCCTGAGAAAAAAGTATGAATAGGTATTCGACCTCGCTTGCCTCAAATTCACTGCAGTGATGTCGTAGTTTGTTGCAGTGACCTTATGATGAAACAAGTCTGACTAACGCCAGAAGTTAATTTTTCGCAAGATCTTTCCTTAAGATCTTCTTGTTTAGTGTGTAAAGCAAAAATTTTTACGTGACTTATACCCTGATGTGAATACTTGACACCTTAGGAGCATGACACATAACATTTGGACATTTAAACATTTTCAAAATTAAACAACTATATGTTAAGGTGTTGTCTTCTCTTTCTTTAAAATCAAGAGTAAGATCTTTGAAAAAATATTTTGATGATAAAAACAATTGATATATTTAAGAGAACATTTTTTCACTCCTATTGTTGGAGTTCTTCAAGATATTGTTTCTAATAAAGGTATATTTACTCATCTTTAATACAAATCCAATCTTCATTAGTGAGTAAATATTTTCTCTTTCTTTGCTTGAAAAAACTCATTTTTGAGATTTAAAGCACCACACCCTTTGCAAACACCCCAACATATATATCTATATGATTCCCTCAAAACATCTTAAGTGTATCTTTTTTGTTGCTTGAATGTCTCGTCCCAAACTTTTTTCTTCTTCAAATTTTAAACAAATGAAGTTAATTCTAATTTTAATAAGATTAATTTGGCTAGAGCATTCAAAAACATTCGTTGGGGAACAAAACCGGTCATGTTGTGCAGCGTACTCAAGTTATTGACACTCTCTATGGAGAATATGATGGGAAAGAGGGTCTATTCGGTTGTAATGTCATGAGTTTGTAAGTCTATATATAATAGTTGTAAAACTCTACTATAGTGGATTTGTCATTATTATAGGGCCGATGTTTTCCTAATTAGTGGTTTTTTTCCTCGTTGTTATTTTGCTCTTCACATCTTTTAGAATCATTGTATTAATTAAGAAGATAAAACTTGAGAAATTCTAAAATTTATTAAAATTCTTTGTCACGCAGACTTTTGGATTGTTAAACTCTTTCGTAATAATAAATTAAAAACTTTTTTCTTGAATTAGTTGAATAAGTTTTAATTTGGGTATCCACCATCGCGATACACACTCTCACAAATTGTGGTCTAAAAAAAACCTAAAATGGGGTGAATTGGTTATTTATAAATTCAATGATTTAAAAACTTTTTACTACTTTCCTTTAGATTAATTGTAATGTGAAGAGTCAAATTAAACTTAATTAATCAATCGAGTAATGGGTAAGAATAATAAAATTAAAGAGTTGATAACAATATTGAAAAGTGGGTTTGGAGATGCTTTGCAAACCGAGACATTAATGTAATTTGTCCTTGCGTACATCCATGCTCAAGACGACTTAAGAAACTTCAATGCATTCGGTTCACTAATGTCAAAACAATAACCTTACATGGATTTACCACACCTTATAACCCGTAACCAATAAGATGATGTATTTGTCCTTACACAAGTGACACACATAAGATCCAAATGTCTAATCCGACTTTGACTCCTTACGAATCTGCTAATACCAATCACGATAATGCAATGAATTTCAACCCTAGTAAGAATAATAACTCTGTAACAAATGTGTAAAAGAAATTTTTTCTTTAATAAGAAACAATGATAACAAGGGTTTACTTTCTCTCTATAGAATAGTAAAATATAAAATCATCACAATTACAATTTTCATAAGGGTTAGGCTTTTCATGTTTAGCATAAGTGGGTTAGGTATTGAGAACTTTGCTAAAGAAAGGGTTTGTCTTGCAACTTTGCTCAAGTGAGTTTTCTTCAAGATTTAGCTTTAATGGGACTTTTGGGTCTAAAACTACCAAATGGGGTTGGGAGTTAGTTTATCTCTATAAAAACTCAAAGATGGATGACACGAGATTACAAATGATGATTTTAATCCTAGGTTGATTTTGCAATGGTTTGTCTATTTAGAATGGGTACCAAAAGTTTCCTTTAATAGAGCTTTCGAAAAACTAGTCATTGAAGGGTATTTGTGTAAATCGAGAGGCTTTATAGTCTTTGAATTTCAAAAAAATAATTTTGGAAAATGTCACAAAATATTCCCTTAGGGTCAACTCCACCTTTTATGGACCCGACTATATGTCTAGAGATTTTTGTAAACTTCTTCTTTTTTTATTTTGGTCATAAACAAAAGTTTACAGCCTCATATAACCTAAAAGAGAAGGGTCTGGAGAAGCCTATAGAGTCCACTATATAGATGGGAGTCTCCTATGTAATCAAATTCTAGGGGAAATTTGTGTCTAAATGTTCTCAAACTTTAGAGGGAGTTTAAGGATATTTTTAGAACGAAGGTTTGAGGTTGTACATAATTTTGTGAGATTGTTTACTCCTTCGTAAAATATCCCAAACCTTGACACTTGGGAATAACTTTTTCATATAACGAACACTATTTAGTTGGATGATGCTTCAAATTTCATTGTTTAAGTCTTGTGTATGAATGTATTGATCATGGAGTTATTACTTGATTACCTTAACTCTTAGGATTATAGAATGGACTTCCATATTCTTAAAACAATGGCTTCATTTCTGCTCTTTTATTTTGTGTATGAATTCATAGAATGGAGGATTAATGATATGTTTTCTTAGCTTGTTATTTGACTTGTTTGATCATGGATTGGCTTCGAGGTTAAACATCACTTTTTCATTGAACATGGCTTGGTATTTGACGTGAACACAACTTCTTTATTGGATGGGAACATTTTTATTTGCCCTGATTTTCATGGATTAAAGTTGGATAATAATTCTTCCTTGGCTTGGATTGATGGCTTGACATTCCATTCCAATGCTGTGCACTTAAGGCCCTGCCTGCATCGATGATATGATCCTTGTAACATATCTCATTATCTCTTCAGTAATTTTTCATTATCTCAAGTAATAAAGAGAAGATAGTGAAGTATAATCATATACCAATTATGTTGTAATCGTAAGAAATCATTTTCTTTGAAATACTTTAGGTTTCACATTAGGAATGGCTAATCAAACGCCATACGATAAGAAGCCCGTAAAAGATCTGAACCACACTCGTTGTTCACATGGGTATTTAATACCTTGGGTGATAAGTCTGAGAAATCTAGGGTTGCCTTTTTCTTTAAAACGGATCTACAAACTTGTCCATTTACATAAAAAACTTAAAACACTTTAAATTTACTTTGACAAATATAGACCCATTTAAATATGTTTCAAATGTTGACATTATTAACGTTTCATTATGATTTATGAATTTATCTGTTTTACTGCTTTAATTAAATATGTTTATGCCTTAATTTTATGATATATAATTAACATGATTTTACACTCGATACACTTCACTATTAATAAGATTAATTGGCTTATGAACTTATCTTAATGGGGTTTCTTCTTCTTTTTTCTTAAGGATGGTTTTATTGAATTTTAGGAGGAAAATCCATCCCACCCCACCATGAGTCTTACAATGATATGTAGAGAGAGAAAGTGGGGAGAGAAAATATGATGGTTGAGTTTTAAATCACAAAACCCCAAAAATACAGCTCGCACCATCGCATATAATATATATGAGTCTAAAAATGGCACGGTTCGTAAAATAATAAACTGACCATTTAAGGTTAAAATCGATTTTTCCATAGGCGGCTGGGGTCATAAAGGGCAAACCATAAACCAGAGGTACAAGCGTCCTTAGCCAGAGTAACAGGAAGGGTAAAATAGTAAAACAAATCAACGGTCGACTGCAGTTGGCAATTACCACACGTTGTCAAACCGTGTGGTAAACGCAAGCCAATCTCATTTGCCCAAGGGACACCACACAGATTACTCAAACAAACACAAAAGAGGCAACTCCCAACCGTAAAAAAGACATTATAAAGCACATCCATTGATTTTGTTTACACATTTCAAATTAACAAAATTAGTTTTTGTTTATTTAACAAAATGTATAAACACAAAAAAAAACAAATACAATTTAAATATTTTAAAGATACCAATAAAAATACAATAAAAAAATATTTTCAACGTACATAACTGATTAAATAAAAAAAATTATGTCCGTACATATATTGTTAATAAAAAAATAAAAAAAATAAAAAAATTAGATCTAAAGTGTGCACACAAAAAGTTATAAAAAATAAAATAAAGTCTCAAAATTGAGACAACTAAGAAGTAGAATTTCAATAATCTCCCTTAGCTCAAGGGGGCGATTCAATTAATCACAAGCACATCATATTGAGCTCTTGTGAACATCAATAATATTACCATTAGTGGATGTATGCTTTTAACAGCTGAACAACTTTAAAAATCTTTGTCTCTTGTGTGTTTGTTGAGATTGTTCTTATTCTTTATCTATGATTTTAACATTGTACCCCCTCTATTTTTAAATACTAATAGATTGGTTCCGTGTGTGGGAATGACTACTTGTCATCGTTCTCTAGCTCTTAAGTTTTTTTGTTCGTTCTTTGGACTGAAGAATGACTACTGTTCCAAAAAGAAGCCCGGTGGCTGCAGGCAACAACCCAGATATGTCTACTCCCCTAGTTAGATGGACCTCCATAGGATTTTACTTAACATGGATAAAGGATAGGGTGCCATACAAGAGTGAGTCAGAAAATTGACTCGTATGATGCAAGATTAATCCTCAAATTACAGTAGAGATACGCCACCTCCACTAGCTAGAAATGAAAGAAGTTACCACTCCATATCTTCACTTGATAGGTCATACCATCCTGGCGCAAAATCCTCATACCAAACAACAGATTACTATGAAGGTAAATCTTTTTCCATGCAGAGGCCAATCATGTTGGAGAGCCTAAGTAGGGAATCAAATTTTGACCGTTTGGGTCCCTTAGTAACCAGAGGTCATCACGAGGAGAAATAACATCACCGCGAGCATATAGATGGATCTGTAAGATCTAGAGCAAGAATGAGGGGATCTTTACATGTTGAGCAGACTTCTCAGGAAAAGATTTCATCATATACGCATAACAAAGACACATCGTCTGCTACAAGAGGAACATTCCTGGATGGTATCCATGAAGTGACTGGAAGATCGAATGGGGAAAATGGCCAAAACAAAAAATACTTTTCAAAGAAGTTTTGTTAAAGGCTCACCTTTTCTCCAAGCTATTATTGACTACCCCCCACCTTCAAAATTCAAACCACCATTTATCACTCCTAAATATAATGGAAAAATCGATCTAGGCCTCAACATTTAACAATATTAAAATGTTGTCGATATTTATTATGTCCCTGATGAGATGAGGTATAGGGATTTCTCTAGTTTTAAGGAAATTATTTTACATTATCCGTCACCTTTAAAGTATATCGTATAATGGTACAACCGTCAAAGAACAATTCAAGATCATTTAAGCATCAAGACGGATCCGACTATCAAAGTTCATCAACATTTAAGCCTCCACAGGATAAATTTGGTAAAGTTTGTGTTTTAATTCCTTAGCATTTCACTTAGAGTGTTGGGATACTTTTTATCAAATATTTTATAAGTCTTGGAGCGGAGTTTTCGTCAAACATATTTTTCTAAGTGTTGAGGCGGACTATTTTCTGGCGAAACAAAAATATGATTTTTTATTTTTTTTCGTTCAAGCGATAGAGGGTCGTCGTTCGAGCGACAGACCATGTCGCGCGATGTCGTTTGAATGACACGTGCAACCATTTTAGCGACGATGATATTTCCTTTAACCTAGTCACCGCCTTATATTTTCCATAAATTGGTTTTTTAACTTGATTTTTTATAAAAGACCTGATAATTTTCAGTGGACGAAACTATCTTAACATAATACTTTGTCTTCTCACTTTTAGGGTTTTAATCCTTTGTTTTCGATTCACAAATCCTCCCAATAGTTTATGTGAGTTGTTTTGGAACTCAAGAACACATTTTTGTTGAAGTTTATCTTGTAGAGAAGATCTCTACTACTGATCTAGGAGCCGATTGATTGAGGTACTGGGCTAACAACGATTGCGTGTCAGTAAGGAGTACTTGTGGATGTTCCTGGGCTAATTTGGACTATGTGTTCATGGGGATCTTTTGCAGTTGATTCACTACTAACTTTAGGTTGCGGTCTATGTGGGTTTTTTGCGGTTAACTCATTGCAAATTTTATTGTAATCATTGTAAGTATTATAGTGAAATAAAGGTTTTACTCGAAAGGTTTTTTTCATGAAAATTGCGAGTCGGTAATTTTATTTGTGACGGTTTAAGACATACACACACGTTGTTAAATGTTTAGGGGAAGATTTAATTTTATTTAAAAATTTATTCCACTTAAATAAGTTTAAATTGGGAATTTTTGAATTTATTTAAATTGATATCACACGGGGTTCTCAAATTGGTATCAGAGCGGGTTTAGCTAAGTTATCGAGTGATCCTTGTTTTTCGCAAAATTATATGATATTGATTTTTTTTTTGAAAAATCTGTTTTGTGTTAAATCACAATTTTTTCGATGGAGCATTTATGTAATCGGATAGCCCCCTTTAATGAAATAATTCAGAGTTTTGATGATTTAAATAATTTGAATTTTTCATTAGCTATAAGAATTGATTTTATGGAAAAAGAATATTCTCGTTTGAAATTCGCTATGGATCTTTTGCAAACGTTTCAAAGTCAAAGATATTTTTATCATGAGAATATTGTTTCCTTGGACCACGACTTTAATGCGTCCAAATTGTCCAAAAAGGAAAGTGATGATATAGTCCTATTTTTAGAAAAAGTATTGGAGGACTTTAAAAATTCTAGTATTTGTGTTTGTGCCAAAGAGGGTAAAAATATTTTAATCGATGAGTTTATGGTACATGAGAAGACTCTTAGGGACAAGTTTGCGTATATTAAGGGAGAACGTGATAACCTTCTAGGAATAATTGACAATTTGGAGAAGGAATCCCTAAAATTAGAAGAGTCTAATTCTTTACTTGATTAAAAAAATTTGGAGGTCAAAAATGATTTGAGAGACTCTAGTAGTGTTGGTAGCAATGGTAGTGGCTCGTCGGGTTTCCATGTTTTGAGGGTTAAATCCATGACCATTATTTGTTTAGAGGGTCAATCAATCCCAAGGACGTTAGTGTAACAACCCTGATTTTTTAAATGGGCATTTTTAAACCAATTTTGAAAAATTTGAGAAAAATAAATTTTTGGATTTAATAATTAAATATGTTAGTTTTTATATTCAAAATTCGGAAATATATCTTAAAAGACTCCTAATATGAGTATATACAAATCCTGGGCCGTTTAGAAGAGTCCTTAAAATATAAGAGTCCTCAAAACATAAAACTCTTTAGAAAAAAAATATATGAAAATATTTGAAAATCCGATCGAGCTGAAATTTTTTGTGCATCTTTTTCTCATCGTCAGCTACTATGTCCTTCAATTTGAGCCAATTCCAACGATGTAATCGTCCATATTTTTTTTAGTGTTTTTATCTGATTATAACTCTTTTCTTAATCAAACTCTTAATCCTTTATATATCATAATAAATTGGTGCCTTGTCTTTTCAAATCACTTTTTCATCAACTTTTTAACCAGAATGCCTCTCTATAATTATTCCCTTTCATCTACAAACTTTAGCGCCAAACTTAATCAAGTGTTTGACTCAATATTTGAAGGCTTATTTGGTGTTTTCTCGAGATTGTTCAAGAACGTCTCTTTGCTAATTTTTCTAGAGGAATCCAAACGCGTAGTCCTTCTTTATTCATCTTAATCTCAGGCATGGATACTCTATTCCTTTCCTTTGGTATTATGCGTTTTAAGTGTCGCCTAAATCCTAAATAACATATTTTTTATTAAAATCAATTAGCAACTTAATTAGAGGAAGTGGACACTAAATTTTTGGGACTATTTTTGTGAAAGTTTTTAATATGAATTAATCTTTGAAAATCCTTAGGTACGTAGGTTAGATTTTTGGGTTTTTATGGTTTTGGGTGTAGGTTCTCATGTATAATTTTTATGGGATTATTTATATGGTTAATGGGACACACTCACACTTATAAAAAACAATATATAAAAATATTCGACCCTGAAATTTTTTGGCATCTTTTTCTCGTCGTTAGCTACTATGCCCCTTAAATTTTAGCCAATTCCAACGGTCCGATCGTTCGAAATATTTTTTTTCGTATTTGTATCTGATTAGAACTCTTTTCTTAATCAAACTCTTAATCCCTTATATATCACAACAAATTCGTGGCTTGGCTTTTCAAATCACTTTTTCATCAACTTATCAACCATAAGACCTCTAAAAAATTATTCCTTTTCATCTACAAACTATAGCCCCAAACTTAATAAAGTGTTTGACTCAATATTTGAAGGTTTATTTGGTGTTTTCTCGACTTTGGTCTAGAACGAGTTTTGATTATTTTTGCGAGAGTAACGTGATGGTGCAATCAGATTTTAAGGCTGAAACTTATGTGATGATTCATGTGATGATTTTGAGGTAGGGACTTTCACAATATGTTCCTAAACTCTCTCGAGAGTATTCCATTTGTTTTCTATATCAATTACACTCATGTTGAATTGTGATATTCATTGGAATCCTGGAAAAAATTATTGGAATGTATTATTTGATTCATTGCGATATATTAAATTGTTGATTTGAGCATAATGTTATGATATTTTAATATGGTAGGAAGAATGGGCACCCGCTGATAGTCCAAAATCCAATATATGACTTGAGAATACTTAGAGGAGGTGAGGTGTGGCCTGGTGGCCCATTGATGTGTTGTTGAGAAATTAATATTGATATAATGTTTGAGTATTGCATTTGATTTGTATATGCGCATTCGTATTGTTACGATTTATTCATCGTGCTAATTATTTTTGAGTATCTATTCCTGTCATATTGTGTATTTCCCCATATTTTCTTTTAGTGACAGGTTAGCGTGGATTGAGACGATATGGACTATTTTGGAGAATTATTTTAGAGCTTGGATTGGAAGATTTATTTTTGAGGTATAAATTACTGGTGTAATTTTTGTTAGAGAATTGTGTGTTTTGGGAGAAACGTTATTGTAATCATTATTGTGATAATAGAAGGATTATGGACTTGCTGTATTTTAATTGTGGAAATTTAGATGCTCTATACTGATTATTGATGGTTTTTAGTTTAGTTTTTATCGCAATAGCATGCCGCGTGTCTTTTCGGGTGTGCGGAGTGTAACAGATGGTATCAAAGCTTAGGTATACGACAACCCTCGAGTCTTAGATTTTGGGTCGAGCATGCGTGAAGACGAGTTTTCTTTGGAAATATAAAATTTTTGAAGATGGGTTAGGTATCGTTGTGAGGATGTTTAGATTCGATTGGAGGACTTTAGTATTGTAATTTTTGGGATATAGAATCGAGTACTATTTTATTTCGACCGTTAGGTTTCGTCAAATTTTTAGGGAAAAATTTCTTATTAGTGAGGAAGTATGTAACAACCCCGATTTTTTTTTATTGGGTATTTTGGAAAATTTAAGAAAAATAAAATTTTGGATTTAAGTATTTTTAATAATTAAATATGTTGATTTTTATATTCAAGATTCATAAATCTATCCTAAAAGACTCCTAATATGAGTATATACAAATCTTGGGCCATTTAGAAGAGTCTTTAAAACATAAAACTCTCTAAGAGTCCTCAAAACATAACATAATCTAGAAAAAATATATATATATATATTCGACCGTTCGATCGAGCTGAAATATTTTGCGAAACTTTTTCTCGTCGTCACCTATTGTGCCCTTAAATTTCAGCCAATTCTAATGATCCGATCGTCCGAAATATTTTTTTTAGTGTTTGTATCTGATTAGAGCTCTTTTCTTAATCAAACTCTTAATCGTTTATATATCACAACAAATTCGTGGCTTGTCTTTTCAAATAACTTTTTCATCATTTTTTCAACAAGAAGACCTATCCAAAATTATTCCCTTTCATCTATAAACTTTAGCCCCAAACTTAATCAAGTGTTTGACTCAATATTTGAAGGCTTATTTGTTATTTTTTCGAGTTTGGTCTAGAACGAGTTTTTATTGTTTTTGCAAGAGGAAGGTGATGGTGCGATCAGATTTTGAGGCTGTAACTCATGTGATGATTTTGAGGTATGGGACTTAGAGAACATGCTCATAAATTCTCTCGAGAGTATTCCGTTTATCTTTTGTGTCAATTGCACTCATGTTGAATTGTGATACTCATTAGAATCCTGAAAAAAAAATTTGGAATCTATTATTTGAGATATATTATATTGTTTATTTGAGCATAGTGTCATGAGATTTTAATATGGCACGGAGAATGTGCACCCGCTGATAGTCCAAAATCCGATATATGGCTTGAGAATGCCTAGGGGAGGTGAGGTGAGGCTTGGTGACCCATTGATGTGTTACTAAGAAATTAATATTTATATAATGCTTGAGTATTGTATATGATTTGTATATGCGCATTCATATTGTTGCGATTTATTCATCATGATAATGATTTTTGAGCATTTATTCATGTCATATTGTGTGCTTCCTCGTATTTTCTTTTAGTGGCAGGCTAGCGTGGATTGAGACAGTATGGACTATTTTGGAGAAATATTTTATAGCTTAAATTGGAAGATATGTTTTTATGTAAAAATTAATGGTGTAATTTTTGTTGGAGAATTGTGCATTTTGGGAGAAACGTTATTGTAATCATTATTGTGGAAATAGAAGGATAATGAACTTGTTGTATTTTAATTGGGGGAATTTATATGCTCTATATTCATTATTGATGGTTTTAGTTTCATTTTTATCGCAGTAGCATATTGCGAGTCTTTTCGGGCGCGCGAAGCGTTATAGTTATAAAAGGTCATACCATAGGTATCATTCCACCCGTTTACACATGTTCGAATTGTGGTAGGAAAGGGAACCTTAGGCATTTTTGTTTTGATCTTGGAAGAAGTCTTAGGAAGTTGAAGTCGAGTGTTCCCGTGTTTTCCAAAACTCCCATGCATCTTTGCACACCTATTTGGGTTAGGAAATCACTTTTAGAGGCACTAGATGGTAGACTTGTTGATTCTTGATTTCTTACACATGATTCTTCTCTTGATAATCTTATAGATGATTGTGTTTTCATGCATTGTTTGTTATACACTAGTTGTGCTTCATGATGTATGTTTGCTAGTGTGATGACACGTGAGATTTTTTTATTACATTTTTATTTTTGAAAAAACTTTTGCAAAATACAAAAAAGATTTTATATTGATAAAAGAGAAAAAGATTTTTGTATTTTGTTTTACACTGTATATCAATGGACATTTAGGATGACCGATTCACAATTTTATTCCATATCCATGTGACGATTTGATAGTATTTTGATATGTGTCATCATTTGATTATTGTGCGTTACGATGTTTAGAGTCATTAAGATGTGATTAGTTGTTACTACCTACCTATTTGACTCATGAGTTCCTTTAGTGCACACTTTCATGATTTTGTTTGATTATTGTACTTGTTTATTACATATTGGTCAGAGTATTGTCATCTCAATTTTGTCTTTAAAATGAACCATATGCAATAAAACTTGACAATGGAAGTAGTTCATGTAAAAACCGTTTATTGTGAGGATTTTATTGCAACAAAATATGATGAGTGAATCATGAGAAAGGGCTACAAGAGTAAAAAATTAACTCGTCGTTAAAGCCACCATTTGAAAAGAGCTCGAAAAAATTAAAATGCAATAAAAAGATAAATATGCCAAAAAGAGGCCACCTCAAAAGAAAAATAAAATGATTATTCTTTATGAGGGAGTTTGGATGGAATGAAATTAAAAAAGGGTTTGCACGTCCTAACAGCGTCATTAAAAACCATTTATATAGTTTTAGACGTTATTAGTGTGGGAATCACTCTTGACTTTGATGGATTGAGTCGATGTCATTTAAATTCAATACTTTCAACACCTAAGGACGATTTTGAGATTCATTCATCAAGAATACACCTATTCATGTTGCACGTTTGTTATGTTTGATTGCTTTGATTTGCCTATCGAATATGTTCACACCCATTCATTCCATTTCCATGATTTGGTTGTCTTAGTGTAAATTCATGGTGTGTGATTTTTGTAAAACTATTTTTTACATTTTTGTATGCAAAATTGAAACAAAATATAAAATAGTTTGTGGAAGCTTGAGTTACTTTTTGCATGAGCGTAGTTCGACTCATATTTCCTATGCATATTTACCAGGTAGAGATGATTCGGGCCAAGATATAGATTGCCCAGGATAAGCAAAAGAGATATGTGGACGCAGGCCGAAAACACTAAGATTTCGATGTTGGAGACCATGTGTTAATCAAAGTGTCTCCCATGAAGGGGGTGATGAGATTTGAGAAGAAAGGGAAGTTGGCTCCTCAATACGTGGGACCATTACCTATTTTGGAGAGGATTGGACCTGTAGCATACCGGTTGGGATTACCGGATCACCTACAGCAGAGGCACGATGTATTTCATATATCTTTACTTCAAAGATTCCTTAGAGATGAGGTGGCATATGAGCACATTGATATATACGAGATTGAGCTCCAACCAGACGCTACTTATGAGGAGAGACCGGTATCCATTTTAGATAGACAGGAGCGCCGACTGCGGTCCAAGATTGTTCCTTTACCTCGGGTGCAATGGGGACACCATCGGGAGGACGAGTCGACTTGGGAGAGGGAGGATGACATGCTCACAAAGTATCCCGAACTCTTCTAGCTAGGTAAGTATTTTTTTGATTCCGAGGACGGAATCCCGTTTTTTTGCGCGGGGGGGGGGGGGGGGGGAGAATGTAATACCTCGTATTTTTTAAATAAAAAACTAATGTTGAAATATTATTTTTGGAAGAAATAAATAATTTTGGAAATTGAACCTAAATAAATATTTCCATTCGAAAATGTCAAGTGAAAATTTGTTATTTAGTATACTTGTGTGTGACTCAAATTTTTTTGTGCATGATTATGATATTTGCATATAATAAAAGAAAATGCATAATTTAAGTGCGACACAAATTAAAAGTGATTATTATTGGTATAAATAATTTGGAACATATGTTGGGACTCATATGGGCTCGTTTAGATGGTTTAGGCCTTTAAAAATGGTCCTTGGTCAATAATATATAGGATGGGTATGTTTTTGGCCAATTAGATAATGGATTCAGGCTCATTTGAGGGTCCAAAAGTTAGGCTTAGGGTCCAACTCGGGATTAGGCAACTGATTAGAGGTTAACTGGAGATAAACCACTCCCCCACTATCATTCCACCAAACCTAAAAGTTACAGCTACGGGAGAAATTGGGAGAAACACCAAAGAAGGGAAAAAGGTCTAGAACAGAAGAGGAATGAAGGAAGAAAATCCAAGGGGATCCCCTCTACATTTTAAGGCAATAATTTCTTGCATAACTCATGTTCTACAATTTATTTCTTGATGCATATAATTATCTCTTTTAAAGTTCTGGGATTTAGGTATAGGTATGTTCGATTTGATGATGAGAAATACATGTAGAGGAATGATTCATATATAGAATTTATCCCAAAAATTAGGTATCGTAAATATGGATAGTTATTTTAGATTTCCTTAAGCTTTTAGTCATTCTTGGGGATAATTGACTAACTATTGTGGAATGAAATTTTATAGATTTCGTGGTGAATAATTCTTTTCTGCAAATTAAATGATGGACGTAAATTGGGAAGAACATCTGAATTAATTATGCCTTGGACGCATAGATATTTTGGGTTGATTTTAGACCAGAAATTAGTTATGTATGTTCATATATTGTTGGGTCAGAATGAAAAAATCTAGGATTTCATTCCTGAACAAGACGAACTGCATATGAGATGCGAAGGAATGAGGAAGGCAAAGAGTCGTTCAAACGCCACCACCTGTCGTTCAAGCGATTTGTGATGTCGCGCGAACCATGGTCCCACTCATTCGAGCGATGGGTTGGGTGATTTGACCCTTCGTTCTGCTTTGCTTTAGCCTAAATCCCTTAACATCTTAAATTGCTTTAGCCTAAATCCATTAAAACCTTAAAGTTTTTCTGTTGACAGGTATGGGTATGAGAAGACAAAATTGAGAAGAGTAAGGTTAATGAAAAAAGGACGTTTCTTTGGATTAATAAATTATTGGGGTAATATGACAATCACACCTTAATTAATAATAATTCCACTACACTAGATGGTTTAATAATTATTATTCTGAAAGGGAATTAATAATTTATTAGATGGTAAATTATTAATTAGTAGAATGTGGTGGAACTTTGGATGGACTTTTTGGTAATTAAAGAGTAATTACCTTCATATATTATATGGAATAATAATATGTATTATTATATATTTGTGTGTAGACATACCAGTGGAACGTCCTATCGACTTGAGGTTTCGCGCATCGGGTCGCGTAGCACACGTCGGCACAAGTGGGCTTGACGAGGTGTAGGCTATATAGGTACTACGTGGAGGCTCCACCGACTAGAGTCAGGGATGGCACTGACCATTCCTGTATCACCCTTGGGTATGGGTCGTATACAGATGTCCCGCGTAGGGACAACCTTCAATTTGTATGTGTATGTGTTCTCCGCTTAGGATAAGGGATTCTTATGGACTCGCTGATAGAGGACAAATTAGACACCAGTGGTAGATGCCCTTGTGTGTCATATATATGGAAGGACATATATTATTAATTCCCCGGATATTTTGGAAATGAAATTAAATTGTCGAAGGATGTTGATAGTAAATATTATTCTTGACCCTATAATGCATAATAGATGTTTATGCCTTATACTTGATACTGATGATACTGGAATTAATGTAGTTGGTCATTTGAGTGTAAGGATTACATTTTATTTAATTAATTATGCTATAGTCCTTCTATAATTGAGATGATATCAGAATTTATTATTTGGTACGGATTAGGGTGCGAATAATATCACACTTAGATGAGGGGTGAGGTGTTATACAAATGTAAGTTATGAAAGGGGGCGTATTTATCATGCATTTACTATACTATTGTAATCATAAATTATTCAAGTTAATTTTTTCACACCTCGGGCTCTGACCCAAATTTGATTGTCCCCCCCCCCCCAGGTGCTCATAGATAGGGACAACAGGATTGTGCATAGCAGTCTTGCAGCCTTATTTGCTCTCTGTTTTCAGCTCAGTTGGTTCTAGCATAGGTGATTCTCAGCTTTAGCATTTATTTATTTGAAACATTGTAAGGGCACAATCCTAAACCTTTTATTTTTATTGGTGGAGATTTATGTTACTCTAGTTGGATATTCATGTTATTGTTGATGGTTTGGATCTATTTCCCCATTATAAATGTGTTTGTGACTTTTCAAACTTGGACCTTAAATTATAAATTATTTATGTTCATAAATGGTTCTAAAAATAGTATTAGTTTCAAATATGAACATGACGTTTGTGTCCCACTTTGGGAGGATCTTTTAGCAGGCCTTGGGGGTAGAGTTGATATTGAGCCCGTCATATCATCCTCAGACCGATGGGAAGATGAAGAGGGTGAACTTGATACTAGAAGACATGTTGCGTATGTGTATTTTTTTTAAGGGGAGCTGGGAGCAGTATTTGCTCTTGGTGGAGTTTGCCTATTAGTTCACGATAGGGATGGCACTGTTTGAGGCACTCTTCAGGAGACCTTATCGTCCATCCTCATGTTGGTTGGAGGTGGGGGAGAACAAGTTGCTTGGATCATATTTCATTCAGGACACCTCTGAGAAGGTAGAGATTATTCGGGCAAGGATACGAATTGCCCAGGATAGGAAAAAGAGCTATGTGGATGCGATCCGGAGACACTTAGACTTCGATGTTGGAGACTAGGTGTTGATTAAAGTGTATCCCATGAAGGGGGTGATGAGATTTGGTAGTAAAGGGAAGTTGGCTCCTCGATATGTGGGATATTCAAGAGAGGATTGGGCCCGTAGTATATCAGTTGGGATTACCGAATCACTTGCAGCGGATGCACGGCGTTTTACACATCTTCATTGCGTAGGTTCCTTAGAGATGAGGTAGTGTACTAGCACATCGATATTACTGAGATTGAGCTCTAGCTAGACGCTACTTATGAGGAGAGATCGGTAGCCACTCTGAACTGATGGGAGCGTCGACTTTGATCCAAGGTTATTCCTTTAGTTTGGGTGCAGTGGGGACACCATCGGGAGGACTTGTTGACTTGGGAGAGGGAGTACGACATGCGTACAAAGTATCCCAAACTCTTTTCTCTAGGTGCGTAATTTTCTTGATTCCGAGGACGAAATCCTGTTATTAGGGTGGAAGATTGTAATACCAAGTAATTTTTCAACAATAAATAATAAAATAATATTTTTGGAATAAATAAATATCTGCGGAAATCGAAAGTAATTAAATATTTTTATTTATTAATTGCACGGCTGAAATTTCCATTTAGTTATATTTTTGTATGACTGATTTTTATGTGCGTGGATATAGAATTACATGCAATGTAGAAAAACTCATAATTAATGTGTGACATAATTTAAAAGTACCCATTATTCACATAAATAATTTGGGACATATTTCGGGGCACATATGGGCTCGTTTAGATGTTTTAGACCTTAAAAATAATCTCGAATCAATAGTGTATAGGTGGGTGAACTTTTGGTCCTGTTGGATTATGGATTCGGGTCCATTTGGGGTCCAAAAGTTGGGTTTTAATCCCAACCCGAGATTAGGCATTAATTAGTGTTTAAGTGTGTGTGTGTGGGGGGGGGGGGGGGGGGGGGGTAAACCACTCCCCCGCTATCATTCCAGAAAATCTAAAAACAATAGTTAATGGGAGAGGAAAGGAGAAGGACCAAAAGAGAGGAAAATGACAAGGAACCAAGGAAAAATCAAGGGAAATTCAAGGACTTTCCTCCACGAATCTTTAAGGCAATAATTCTCTTATATAATTTACGTTTTCAATATATTTCTTGATGCATCATAATTTCCCCTTAAATTTCAGGGATTTAGTTTTGATAGGATTAATTTGATGATGACCAATGCATGTAGAGGATTGAATTTAATGTAGAATTTGTCCCATAATTTTAGGTATCGAAATCTGAAAATAATGGTAGATTCCTTAGGGTTTTTACAAGTTAATTTGGGACATTTTGACTAATTGATGTAGGGAACATTGTTGTTGATTTACAAACTGAAATTTTGATGTAAACTCCATAATAACTACTTCTTATTGCGAATTAAAGATGGTGAAAATTGTTGGATTTGAATGCATGAATTTTGGGTTAAGTTTCTAGGTTATAGTATAATTATTGTTGGGTTCATAACTGCTTCTGGGTTTTTATGAATTTAATATGGGAAGAAAAAAAGATTGGAATAATGTGGTGAAAAAGACAAGGGGGTCGCTAAAATGACATTGTAGGTCGTTCGGACGACATAGCATGTCTCACGAATGAGCCCCGCTCTCTTTTGAGCAACGTGATGGGGTTTTTGGCTCTTCGTTCCTTTTATGCTTGGGGTCGGGGATTGGTTTGCTTTACTGAATAGGAGTAAAAGAGGTAATTTAAAGAGGAAAATTTTAACTAGATGGTTAAGTAAGGATATTCCCAAATTTAATTAGTAATAATTACAATTAACTAGTTGGTTAGGTAATTATTTTATAGAATGGAATTAATAATTTATTAGATCGTAAATTATTAATAAATGAAAACGTTGTGGACTTTAGTTCGGCTTTTTATGGTAAGTATGGAGTAATTACATTTACATATTATGTGAGATAATAATATGTACTACTATGTATTTTTATAGGCATACCAATATTCATGGACTGTCCTATTGGCTTGGGGGTTCGTGCGTTCGAACCGGGTACCACACGTCAGGACATGTGTACTTGACATTGTGTCGATCATATAGGTACTATGTCGAGGCTCCATCTAAGAGGGGCAGGTGTTTTCGCTCACCCACCTTGTGTCACCACTAGGTATGGGCCGTGAACAAGTATTCTTCATATGGATCACCTCCAATTTATGTGTATTTTGTTATGTCTGTGTAACACCCCGTATTTTTTGGTACATTTAATTTAATTAATTCGGAGATTCTAAATTACTTAGTGTGTTGTAATTTAATGAATTAATTAGAACAGAATAATGTATATAAATATTAATCTGGGATTGAATGGTTAATATTTAGGGAAAACTTATTTACTAAGTGAATAGTAATAATGTAATTACGTCGCCTCGAGTATTAGTGACGAGGAGGTACTTATCACATTCGGAAGTCGGTATAAGACTATATGGGGTGGGGGATAAGTATTTTTATAAATTAATTCGGATGAAAATTCTGAGGGTACAGTTGAGTCCGGATGGGCCGAGATAGTCGGAAAAGTGTACCCGGGGGTAGTAAACGGGTCACGGGACGTTTTTAGACATAGCCGGGCCCACTCGGGGACATTTGGGTCACTTGGGCTTGGCCCATTAGTCAAAAAACGGGATTAAGTAATTAATCTAATAAAAAGAAATAAGGGGGTGGCTGAACTTAATTAGAGAAAACAAATTAAGGGTTAGGAAACCCTAACAACAGCCAAAGCCAAATTGGGGATCAAAGAGAGCCATCAAAGGTCATCTTCAACCTTGGGATTTAGCTCCAATTCAGACTCTACGAACCTTAAGGCAAGTGGATAACTTGCAATAGCATTAAATCTGTTTTCGATTCATATTCATGTGTAGTGATTATGTAGAAATCCGTTTTTGGGTGTTAATGGAATGAACATGGGATTTTGAAAACAACAAATCTGATTTACGAAATTTGGGGTGATGATTCTTGTAAAATCTGATAATGGTGAGTTATTGCATATCTGATAAGAATGTTATCTGCATATTTGGAAACGAATTTGATGATGAAATTTGGGGTATAAATGGACCTAGGGTTAATGATGAAACTTTCCCCAAATTTAGAAATTTGAGTTAATGGACGAATTATTGATGTTGTTGAATACTCTGGAGATCCTTAAAGAGTTTCCTAATATGTACAAATGCTAAAAGAGACTTAGTTTAAGTGTAGAAGGAAATTAGGGTTTGCAGATTTTCGCCCATGGATGTCCGTCTTCGCGAAGAAGGCGAGTACCTGTTCGATCGATCGATCGACGCCATGAAGTCGATCGATCGACGGTCGGCAGACACGGACAGTTCGCCCAGTTTATTAATATAGGATGAGATTTATATAAAAAGTTGTTATGCAATTAATTATTGTTGAGAAATTAATGCATGGGGTATACCAAATTAAATGTGAGTGAATTAATTAGGAGATGGGAAGGGAAATTTGGATGACACGTCAAAATTGGTTGAGTGACATCGAGGTAAATTATATTACGTAGTAATGGACTAGGAAATTTAGAGTCGGGATTTAGACTCGGGTGAGGTTAATTCGGGCTATGAGATTTAGTCCAATTAAATGGTGAGGGCAACATTAAAAGTAACTGAATTTATTAATGTGCTATTATTAATAATTCGAGTTGGGTAATAACCTCATAATAAAAATGGAATAGGCTTGTGTCACGGGTTAGTACACGGTGTAGCTGGAACATTTTTATGTATGTATATATATATACGGTGTGTGATAGTATATATATATATAGTGTATGCCTTAATATCAGTGGTTAGATATTATTATACTCTAGTGCTATAGGGGGAGGTTACGCGCAGTGGATGAATCCCCTAGCTTGAGGAGTAGGGCGAGTAGATTCCCAGGTCATAGCGTCCGTTGCAGGGGGTGAGGGGCATCTCACTTTCCGGGAAGGAATATGACCGCCTCCAATCGTATACTAAACCAAGTTAGTGAGCGATTCTAACTTGGATAACTAGGATATGTGAATATACCTAGTGTATTAGCACTTTAGAGAAATTATATCCGGGGAGTACTTTTACTCGGGAGGATATTAGTGGTTTATGTCTTCCAGTGTGTGTGTGTGAATGCTGCAATATTCTAAGTATATAATAGGGTGATTATTATATACGGACTAAATAAATACAAGCATGTGTTGTTGTATATGTATAACGAGTGGAGTAGTTATATGAATTAAAAAGGGAAATGATTTAATTAAGTTGATGTTACTAATGACTTAAAAATCATAATCACATTTTTACTCAGGTTAGAGTAGGGGAGGAGTATAAGGAGACTTTAATAATTATCTAGTCATGAGATAGATAACTAGGTGATAATTAAAGCGTTAGTGGTGCACATTAGAGGAGGGGCAAGGAAGTTCTCAAGAGAGTGCGACACTAACTAAAATATGAAGAGCATGCGTATTTATTATTACTGCAAGTTAATCATTTGCTAAATGTTTTCAAATGTTTTGGGTACTAACCCTTGCTATAAAAACTTTTTAAAAACCTTTTAGGTGTCCAGCCACAGGGACGCCAGACTTGACTTAATTCCAGGAACTCCGTTGCTGCAGCATATGTGGATGTTGCGGGACCTTTGATAGACGCCTCTTCCTTTCATTCATAATGTAGAGACTCATTATTATTTATTCGAGCATGTCGCTCACTTTCCATTTATTTGTTTCTTAGATTGTTGGGATTCTATTCTTGTCTTTATGGGATTTATTATTTGGACCGATGGTTTATTCGGTTAATTATTTTTACTTGTGGAATGATTAGTTCAATTATCTGTGATGGTTATATTGCTTTATTTTCCGCATGGATTTTAGTTTAATTAATGAAAGATAAAAATTGACACCAGTCTATTTTTCTCACTTAGGTGGTTAGTAATTTAATAAAACGACAGTGATGCTAAGAATGGACCAAATGAGAAACCTGTTCTAACTTGATTTAGGACTGATCACCCGGGATTAATTAGGCGGGGTGTCATAGATGGTATCAGAGCATCAGGTTCTAGTTGTCCTTAGGATCTGTACGGCTTTCTACGTTTCAGCGTAGCGTTCGGTTGTTATAGAGCCCTATTATTAGGACTGTTGATTATATTTTCCGCTTGTGAGATATCATATTCCTGCTATTAATTTTTGTATAAATTGTGTACTTATACAATTCAATCTATTTCAGATGCCGCCAAAGAGACAGAAAGCGGAGAGGGCTGAGGCTAGAGATGAGGTAAGGGAGGCTCGACAGGAGCCACAGGTACCGCCACCACCACCACCGGCCGAGTTGATTTCTACCACTCAGGTGGCAGTGATAGTGGCCCAAGCGGTCGAGACAGCGATGCGAGCTATGGCAGCTCATTTTCCACAGCCCCAGGCACCGCCTCCATTGGCTCCAGCAGTTCAGGCTCCAGTGGGGCCACCATCTTGGCAGCGAGTGAGGGAGACCTTTCAGAAGGGTCACCCACCTGAGTTTCGAGGTAGCACCAATGTGGTTGAGGCTTGTGACTGGAAGAAGAACATCCAGCGCCATCTGCGCATGTTAGAGGGTACAGAGGTGCATAAACAGATGTTGGCTACCTTTCGTCTGTCAGGGGCAGCCTTACAGTGGTGGGAGTCTGTGACCACCGCTGAGGAGCGGGATTTGATGCCGATTTCTGAATTCTGGGTGCGGTTTGACCGCAAGTACTTCCCTCCAGCAGTTGAGTCTGAAATGAGAAAGAAATTCAGCGAGTTGGTACAGGGTGACAGGCCAGTGGCAGAATATGAGGAGGAGTTCACCCGTTTGGCAAACTTTGTGCCAAACGAGGTGAGCGATGAGGAGCGAAAGAAGTCCAAGTTCATGGATGGTCTGGCTTGGAGAATCAGGCAGCACTTGATTGGAAGCCCGGCATTGGTGACCTATACAGATGTTGTTAATGCCGCACTTATACATTGTCAGGATCATCGTTTCCACACTAAGGGGAACAAGAAGGCAGGTGAGCCGAGCCAGCAGGGCAAGGCGGTCACTAGTAGTGAGACGAGTGGCACACAGCAGCAGGTCATCATTCAGCAAGGGAATCAGGCTAAGAAGTTTAAGCCTGGTGGGTTCCGACCGGGAGGACAGGGGTTCAGACAGGGGCAACCAGGCCCTAATCAGCAACAGAAGGTTCCTCAGGGCCGTCAGGGCCAAGGAAACAACGGGGGAGGCCAACCGGGCCAGCAACGTCAGGGCCAGCAGGGCCAACGGCAGGGTGACGACCAGAAACGCTGTTTCTCCTGTGGCCAGCCAGGACACTTCAAGAGGGAGTGCCCGCAGAGGGGCAGAGGCCAGCAGCAGGGTGCCCAGCAAGGGCAACAGGGTCAGATACCACCAGCAGCACCAGCACCACCCGCCCCACAGCAGCAGGGGCAGATGCACTACGAGCGTGTGTATAATGTTCGGGATGTTCCCAATCCTCCAGCACAGCAGGCGCTGCCCGCGATCGAGGGTACGTTCTCTATCCATGGCACTATGGGTCGGGTATTGTTTGATACGGGAGCCACTCATTGCTTTATAGCTACACATTTCGCGAAGGCTTTAGGGTTGTTAGCCACCGCAGAGAGCACTGTTACGTGTGTCGACTCACCGTTGGGAAATGGGTCGCTTATTTTCTTTATATGTCGGAGAGTAGGAGTGGAGATTGGCGGTTTAGTTTTACCTGCGGACATGTTGGTACTAGATATGCATGTTCATGACGTGATCATCGGTATGGATTGGCTCGCTGACTATAGAGCCATGATTGATTGCTTCGGTGGGAGACTTATCTTCGCCATTCCGGGACAGGAGATGTTTGTTGTGACGATGCCTCGCCCAGAGGGAGGCTCGACCACTCATCTATACTACATTGAGGAAGAAACCTCGCAGGAAGTGGCAGTTCCTTTAGACTCTATCCCTGTAGTGAGGGACTTTGAGGATGTATTCCAGGAGATACCAGGATTACCACCCAGCAGAGAAATCGAATTTGTTATAGACTTGGCACCGGGGACGAGGCCTATTGCTCGGGCACCTTACCGAATGGCCCCTTCAGAAATGCGGGAATTGAGGGAGCAGATTCAGCAATTACTGGGTCAGGGTTTTATTCGGCGGAGTACATCGCCGTGGGGTGCGCCGGTGTTGTTTGTGAAGAAACAAGATGGGTCACTCCGATTGTGCGTGGATTATAGGGAGCTGAACAAGGTGACGATACGGAATAAGTATCCGTTGCCTCGGATTGATGATTTATTTGACCAACTGAGAGGGGCGTCTTACTTCTCCAAAGTCGACTTGAGGTCAGGGTATCATCAACTGCGTATCCGAGAAGAGGATGTTCCTAAGACCGCTTTCTTGTCGCGGTATGGATCGTATGAGTTCAGGGTGATGCCCTTCGGGCTCACCAATGCACCAGCAGTGTTCATGGACCTCATGAATAGGGTTTTCAGGGAGTACCTAGATCAGTTTGTCATCGTGTTCATTGATGACATCCTAATCTACTCACGTACCGAGGAGGAGCACGCAGAGCATTTACGCATGGTTCTACAGACACTGAGGGATCATCAGCTCTATGCCAAATTCGGGAAGTGTGGGTTCTGGCTACGGGAGGTACAGTTCCTTGGTCACGTCGTGTCAGATCAGGGTATTGCAGTGGATCCGGATAAGGTGTCAGCGGTGAGGGAGTGGGGACAGCCCACGACACCGACCGAGGTGCGCAGTTTTCTGGGTTTGGCTGGTTACTATAGGCGATTCATTAAAGGATTCTCTAAGATTGCAGGACCTTTGACGAATCTGACTCGGAAAGGGGTACCTTTCAAGTGGGATGATAGTTGTCAATTAGCGTTCGACGAGCTAAAGGACAAGTTGACATCTGCACCCGTGCTGGCATTGCCAAAGGGAGGGCTAGAGTATCGGGTTTACACAGACGCATCCTTACGGGGTCTTGGGGTTGTGCTCCAGCAGGAGGAAAGGGCTATAGCTTATGCTTCCAGGAAGCTAAAGCCCCACGAGAGGAATTACCCCACTCACGACTTAGAGTTGGCAGCGGTCGTTTTTGCTTTGAGGATATGGAGGCATTATCTTCTAGGAGAGCAGTTTACTCTATTCACGGATCACAAGTCACTTAAGTATCTCTTCACACAGAAGGATCTGAATATGAGACAAAGGCGGTGGCTAGAATTCGTGAAGGACTACCAGTTTGATATCCAGTATCATCCTGGTAAAGCCAATGTAGTAGCAGACGCATTGAGCAGAAGACCGACTGGGGAAATATCGGAGGTATGGAAAGCGAAGTGGAGAGAGCTTCAATATGAGGACGACGTAGCAAAGGCTTGCATGTCGGCTTTGTCCATCACACCCGAAATCATTATGCGGGTTGTGAAGGCTCAGGCAGAGGATCAGATTTGCCGGGATAGGGTGGGCCAGTTGTTAGCTGAGGGAGCAGAGGGTTACTCGATTAGCTCAGAAGGAGGCCTACGTTTTAATGGGAGGTTAATGGTACCAGAGGATGAGGACTTGAAGCACGCAGTTATGACAGAATCCCATGGTTCGAAATTTTCAGTACATCCCGGTGGGGATAAAATGTACCAAGATATGAGGAGGCAGTATTGGTGGGCAGGGATGAAACGAGACATAGCAGAGTTTGTTTCGAAATGTGCCACGTGTCAGCTTGTGAAAGTTGACCACCAGAGACCATCAGGGATGCTACAGCCGTTAGAAATTCCCGTGTGGAAGTGGGAGAGCATCTCCATGGACTTCATCACAGGGTTACCGGTATCGCAGAAGGGTCACGACTCCATATGGGTTATTGTGGATCGGTTAACTAAGGTAGCCTACTTTTTGCCGGTACGCACAGACTTTGAGACGATGCGTTATGCACGGCTATTCATAACAGAGATTGTTAAGCTGCATGGAGTACCGATAAATATCGTATCAGACAGAGACAAAATCTTTGTTGCCCACTCTTGGCAGAGCTTTCAGGAGGCAATGGGCACGGAGTTGCGCTTGAGTACAGCGTATCACCCACAGACTGACGGACAGACTGAGAGAGTTAATCAGATGCTGGAAGACATGCTCAGAATGTGCATTTTGGACTTCGGGGGAGGATGGGAGAAATATCTTCCTTTGGTAGAGTTTGCGTATAACAACTCCTACCAATTCGGGAGACCTTGTCGTTCACCCGCTTGTTGGTTAGAGGTGGGGGACAACAAACTCTTGGGGCCGGATATTGTCCAGGAAACATCTGCCAAGATAGAGTTGATTCGAGGAAGGATTCGAATAGCTCAGGACAGGCAGAAGAGTTATGCTGATGCTTCTCGAAGACATGTGGAGCTAGAAGTTGGGGACCAGGTTTTAGTCCGGGTATCCCCTATGAAAGGGGTGATGAGATTCGGCAAGAAGGGTAAGTTAGCACCGCGATACGTAGGACCTTTCCTTATTATTGAAAGGGTGGGACCGGTGGCATATAAGCTTGGATTACCAGATCATCTTCAGCGAATACACGATGTATTCCATGTGGCATCGCTGAAGAAATATCGAAGGAGCGAGAGAGCCTTTTGGCATATTCCACTCGAGGAGATCGACTTACAGCCAGACATCTCGTATGAGGAGAGGTCGGTAGCAATTCTGGATCATAGTGAGCGGAAATTACGATCCAAGGTCGTTCCATTGGTTAGAGTACAGTGGGGTCATCACAATGTTGACGAGTCTACCTGGGAGCGAGAGGAGGATATGCGGGAACAATATCCAGAACTTTTCAACGCAGGTACGATCTAATTTCGGGGACGAAATTCCTTTATAAGGGGGGGAGTATGTAACACCCCGTATTTTTTGGTACATTTAATTTAATTAATTCGGAGATTCTAAATTACTTAGTGTGTTGTAATTTAATGAATTAATTAGAACAGAATAATGTATATAAATATTAATCTGGGATTGAATGGTTAATATTTAGGGAAAACTTATTTACTAAGTGAATAGTAATAATGTAATTACGTCGCCTCGAGTATTAGTGACGAGGAGGTACTTATCACATTCGGAAGTCGGTATAAGACTATATGGGGTGGGGGATAAGTATTTTTATAAATTAATTCGGATGCAAATTTTGAGGGTACAGTTGAGTCCGGATGGGCCGAGATAGTCGGAAAAGTGTACCCGGGGGTAGTAAACGGGTCACGGGACGTTTTTAGACATAGCCGGGCCCACTCGGGGACATTTGGGTCACTTGGGCTTGGCCCATTAGTCAAAAAACGGGATTAAGTAATTAATCTAATAAAAAGAAATAAGGGGGTGGCTGAACTTAATTAGAGAAAACAAATTAAGGGTTAGGAAACCCTAACAGAAGTCAAAGCCAAATTGGGGATCAAAGAGAGCCATCAAAGGTCATCTTCAACCTTGGGATTTAGCTCCAATTCAGACTCTACGAACCTTAAGACAAGTGGATAACTTGCAATAGCATTAAATCTGTTTTCGATTCATATTCATGTGTAGTGATTATGTAGAAATCCGTTTTTGGGTGTTAATGGAATGAACATGGGATTTTGAAAACAACAAATCTGATTTACGAAATTTGGGGTGATGATTCTTGTAAAATCTGATAATGGTGAGTTATTGCATATCTGATAAGAATGTTATCTGCATATTTGACAACGAATTTGATGATGAAATTTGGGGTATAAATGGACCTAGGGTTAATGATGAAACTTTCCCCAAATTTAGAAATTTGAGTTAATGGACGAATTATTGATGTTGTTGAATACTCTGGAGATCCTTAAAGAGTTTCCTAATATGTACAAATGCTAAAAGAGACTTAGTTTCAGTGTAGAAGGAAATTAGGGTTTGCAGATTTTCGCCCATGGCTGTCCGTCTTCGCGAAGAAGGCGAGTACCTGTTCGATCGATCGATCGACGCCATGAAGTCGATCGATCGACGGTCGGCAGACACGGACAGTTCGCCCAGTTTATTTATATAGGATGAGATTTATATAAAAAGTTGTTATGCAATTAATTATTGTTGAGAAATTAATGCATGGGGTATACCAAATTAAATGTGAGTGAATTAATTAGGAGATGGGAAGGGAAATTTGGATGACACGTCAAAATTGGTTGAGTGACATCGAGGTAAATTATATTACGTAGTAATGGACTAGGAAATTTAGAGTCGGGATTTAGACTCGGGTGAGGTTAATTCGGGCTATGAGATTTAGTCCAATTAAATGGTGAGGGCAACATTAAAAGTAACTGAATTTATTAATGTGCTATTATTAATAATTCGAGTTGGGTAATAACCTCATAATAAAAATGGAATAGGCTTGTGTCACGGGTTAGTACACGGTGTAGCTGGAACATTTTTATGTATGTATATATATATACGGTGTGTGATAGTATATATATATAGTGTATGCCTTAATATCAGTGGTTAGATATTATTATACTCTAGTGCTATAGGGGGAGGTTACGCGCAGTGGATGAATCCCCTAGCTTGAGGAGTAGGGCGAGTAGATTCCCAGGTCATAGCGTCCGTTGCAGGGGGTGAGGGGCATCTCACTTTCCGGGAAGGAATATGACCGCCTCCAATCGTATACTAAACCAAGTTAGTGAGCGATTCTAACTTGGATAACTAGGATATGTGAATATACCTAGTGTACTAGCACTTTAGAGAAATTATATCCGGGGAGTACTTTTACTCGGGTGGATATTAGTGGTTTATGTCTTCCAGTGTGTGTGTGAATGCTGCAATATTCTAAGTATATAATAGGGTGATTATTATATACGGACTAAATAAATACAAGCATGTGTTGTTGTATATGTATAACGAGTGGAGTAGTTATATGAATTAAAAAGGGAAATGATTTAATTAAGTTGATGTTACTAATGACTTAAAAATCATAATCACATTTTTACTCAGGTTAGAGTAGGGGAGGAGTATAAGGAGACTTTAATAATTATCTAGTCATGAGATAGATAACTAGGTGATAATTAAAGCGTTAGTGGTGCACATTAGAGGAGGGGCAAGGAAGTTCTCAAGAGAGTGCGACACTAACTAAAATATGAAGAGCATGCATATTTATTATTACTGCAAGTTAATCATTTGCTAAATGTTTTCAAATGTTTTGGGTACTAACCCTTGCTATAAAAACTTTTTAAAAACCTTTTAGGTGTCCAGCCACAGGGACGCCAGACTTGACTTAATTCCAGGAACTCCGTTGCTGCAGCATATGTGGATGTTGCGGGACCTTTGATAGACGCCTCTTCCTTCCATTCATAATGTAGAGACTCATTATTATTTATTCGAGCATGTCGCTCATTTTCCATTTATTTGTTTCTTAGATTGTTGGGATTCTATTCTTGTCTTTATGGGATTTATTATTTGGACCGATGGTTTATTCGGTTAATTATTTTTACTTGTGGAATGATTAGTTGAATTATCTGTGATGGTTATATTGCTTTATTTTCCGCATGGGTTTTAGTTTAATTAATGAAAGATAAAAATTGACACCAGTCTATTTTTCTCACTTAGGTGGTTAGTAATTTAATAAAACGACAGTGATGCTAAGAATGGACCAAATGAGAAACCTGTTCTAACTTGATTTAGGACTGATCACCCGCGATTAATTAGGCGGGGTGTCACAGTCTGTAGACACCACATTCTAGGATCACGTAAGTCTCTCCTTAGGCTCCTAACGCTTCCCCTTCCATCGTAAACCTAGGTCGCACTCCGTGTGCCCATCGGGCACTCCCGGGCCCCGAACGACCCCATTTAACTCCGGTCAACTTCACCGTCAGAGAAAAAGATCTTTGAATCTTTGAAGGGCACTGAAACCCCTTTCGAACGGTCCACCCCATGCACGAAACAGCATAACCATTCAGACGAACGATTAGTTTTCCCCTGAAAATAGATCCGGAGGCCACCGGGCGCTCCTGAACGTCGTTTGACCAAATTCAACTCTTCAACTCGAATGAGACTGAATGACTCTCCTAAGGGCACTGAATACCCTTTCTAACGATCCACCCCGTGCGCGATTCAAACCTACGATACGGACGAACGATCCATTTTACTCCGAGAGGTCACTAGGAGTTTCCGAACACAGATTGACCAAGGTCAAATTTTCGAACCGAGCAAAACTCTTTGGAATGTCGATGTACATCTCCTAACCTTCCCAACGGTCCACCCTGTGGGCGATTCTAACTTTCCATGCGGACATATGATCTATTTGCGTCCTACAATTTCTCTTCCAAAGGACCGACATGCGCTTCCGAGCCACATTTGACCAAAGTCAACTCCCGGAACCGAGAGCGGTCCAAAGGTCTCTCGTAGGCCTTTGAAATACGTTTATAATGGTATGCCTCGTGCATGATTTGAATCAACGGTTTTTACTCTACGATCATTTTTCTAGTAAAGTCCACATGGGACTGCCAATTAGCAGGTCCTGGACCCTGCCTATCGGCATAGTGACAAGGGTGACCTGCCGATAGGCACCCTCTAGGGTACACCGATCGGCACCCCCTGAGCCTATAAATAAGGGCCATGACCTCATGGCTAAGAGCAAAAAAACACAACTGCATCTGTGATCTCAGCAACATTCTCACGAAGTCAGCGTCGTTCTATATGAGAAATCTCATTCAAGCCTAAACACCCATCATTTTCACACCCATTTTGGCAAATATCCTTCTCTCTCATCAACATTCAAAGGAGTTCATCCAAGATCCAAGTTCAAGCTCCAAGAAAGGTCCAATTCTTTCTCCTTCTCTTTTAATTTCTTGTCTTATATAAGTTACCTTATATTCGTAATCTAGTTTCATTCTAGCTCATACATATTAACTTCTACACTTTTATTCGTATATCGCACATACTTTATTTTTCATAAAAACCCCAAAAACAAATAAAATAGGAGTTACACCCTTAAATTCCAAACGGAATTATCCACAATGCTTTTTTCAAAACAAAAAACACATTTTTCTACACGTATACACCTAATAAAATTGCGTTCGAATCTATGGGATAAACACTACCCCTATTCTACATTCGAACTATGTGGACTTTGATGCCTCTATAGGCTACATAGGCGTCTCACACTAAAATTCGAGACTCGAGTCCAATTTCGCTAATTCTCTAATTCCTCTTATTTTTTCATAATCCTCAAAACTACTCATTATCATCATACACATATATAACATATTTGTTCGCGTCTCATCCCACACATATTATCATTTCCCAATAATGATCAATATCACGATGAACGCTCGTATTCTATCTTCTACATTTATTACTATTTTGGGAATATTCCTATGGATGACCTCACCCTATCTCTTCCATGGTATGGGTCGAACGATTTCAATCTCCATTATATAAACACATGCATACACTTCATGGGGATAAAAAAGAAAAATATAAACATTTGCTCATAAGAGACCGAAAGGGCAGGATGGGTGTCTAACACCTTCCCATTCCGTAACTTAGCCACCTGACCTCCGATCTATTGGTTTCGCACGCATAAGTTTTGTCTGATATACCCATATATACCCTCGGCCAGGTCGAGGGTCCCCTTCAAGGGGCAAATCCCTCAGCTTGGCACAGCGGACCCCTCATTATGGACCATCCGACCCTTTAAGGGGTTGACCCCTCAACACGGATCAAACGACCCTTCTAGGGGCTGACCCCTCATCTTGGCACAAACGACCCTTCAAGGGGCCAACCCCCTCATTATGTCTCTGCCGACCCTTCAAGGGACCGACCCCTCAACATGGACCAGATGACCCCTTCGAGGGGCCGACCCTTCAGCTTGCCATAGACAACGCTTCAAGGGGTCGACTCCTCATTATGGCCCAGACGATAGTACGAGGGTATGACAGTACAAGTCCACATTCAATCGGACCAGATGCTATCATCAATTTTAGCCTTGACCTGACATCTTAGGCCGAGGGTGATGTCATCACAGCGCGTGATTTGGGAGACGCGTGGAACAGTGAGAGTGGGACTCGTATAGCACGTGGACTAGACCGTTATGACAATATCATCCCCTCACGTGAGGGAATATTATGTCATCATTTATCACAAGGGGCACATCGAGGTGTTAGCAGGGGATTGGCTAGATCATAATTCACATGCACCATGCATGCTTGGGGGTACAGTACACCTCCTAAGCCCTATATATACTTGTCACCTTCAACCCTGTAGGGGGATCGATAATTATAACCCTAGCTAAAACTCTACTTGTACACACAGTTGAGAGAGAGTGAGCTTATGTGCATTTTATCCAAGTCCATTAGTTCCCATATTTAGTGGATCACACACTCACAGTGGATGTAGGCCTACATGGCTGAACCACTATGCATCATTATCTTATTCCTCTTATACTCATCCTCTTCTATATACTACATACACATATATCTCTATGGCTACCATTCTTATCACTATTTGAGCTCTCCACCTCTTATCTGGTGGTGCTGAATCTTATCATCATCAGTTTACCACCGTGTGTGGGAACGAGATGAAATCTCTTCCTTTATACAGCTTGACCTCACCAGGCATTCTGGTGGTGAACCAGTTCTCCCCCTTTGGGGAGATGTTTCACCATTGAAAGAGACCCATTAAGGTTCTCAAGCTCATCAGTATTTTAATCATTTGGCTCTCTATAGCTCAAATACATGGCACCAGA
Organism: Sambucus nigra; assembly: GCA_949130495.1. Lineage (NCBI taxonomy): Eukaryota > Viridiplantae > Streptophyta > Magnoliopsida > Dipsacales > Adoxaceae > Sambucus > Sambucus nigra. The sequence continues at coordinate 259,006,526 of OX422224.1, forward strand.
GATGCCACCACCACCACTTCCTACACCGGATAGTGGAATGGGACCTAGTTCCATTCATGCACCACCTCAGTCTGAGATGGCTCATACGACTGCCGCCCTGAATTCTTTAGCAGCAACCAGCGGATTATGCAGGAGCAATTTACATCTCTTAACCAAAATATACTAAGACCCCCAGGAGTCTCACCAGAGATGATTACTCTGGCAGCAGTACCAGGGTAGCATGAGGCCAGGGGACAACCCCAGGCACCACGCAAAGACATGCCACCTCCACACCAATGGAGGGATGTTGCTGACACCCGGCGTTTATGCCTGGGAAGGTAAGGAAACCCATGCCCAGAAGACAGATATGATGATCTGGAGGTGGAAAAGGCCCCCATAGAGTACTGGGAGCCGTATGAGGTCTCCAACAATACTGTACGACCTGTCCAGGAGAGCAGAGGGAAGTGTGGATGGAAAAATCATGACGATCGCCCGAGGGGTTCTACTTTCGATCGTTTGAGTGGGGGGTCGGCCTTTGAAAGGCTAGGCCCCGTAAATGACCTACGGGAAGGATTGTCTCAATCAAGAAGTATTGTGAGGTCCAGGAGGGAGGCCGCTGATGGCCGACCCCACGGGGGCCGACCACACGGACGGGATAACGGTCAGGGGGAAGTAAATAGCCAACACAGGCCTGTCGCAGCAGAACCATCCATCCACCTCAAAGAGGCAGCAGGGGATAACATCGGCCAAGATGACCCTACGAGTCCTGGAACGACTCGATCCAAAGGATAGAGGATAAGATTGGTGATATTCTGAAGATCCGAGACCCTCTTAAAAGAGGATATTCCATAGGCTCACCCTTTGTGGCGAAGATAGTCAACTTCCCAATGTCGTCCAAGTTCAAGCCACCAGTGGTCACCCCTCGATATGATAGGAGTACCAACCCTGTCCACCATATTGAGATGTACCAATCAACGGTAGACATATACTCTATCTCAGATGAGATGAGGTGTCGTGCCTTTTCTGGCACACTGACTGGGGCTGCACATGTCTGGTATATGTCTCTTCTAAAGAATTCCATTGAAATCTTCAAGCAGTTAGCACATTGGCTTATCCATAACTTTTACTTTGGAGTGAGGACACAGAAGAAGACAACACACCTTCTCTATGTTAAGAAGGGGAAGAACGAGAGTCTGAGAGACTACATAGCCATATTTAACAAAGAAAAGTTATAGGTCGAAGACTGAGGAAAGCATTGCAATGACAGCCCTCATTAGAGGAATCCAAAAGGGGAAGCTTTTATGGAAGCTTGCTGAAGACCCTCCGAAGACGATGGATGAATTGCTCTCGACAACAAGAAAGGTGATGAAAGCCGAAGATGAGAAGGACGCAAAATACAAAGATGAAAAAGGAGGCACTAGCGGGGGTAAATACCAGAAAAAGAATAAGTAGGGGAAGAAGAGGATGGCAGATGATAAATTTGCTGACTATACCCCTCTGACGGTCAGCTGTGAACACATCTTGAATGAGATAAAGAGTGATTGATCCTTGAAATGGCCCGAGAAGCTGAGGACTGCCCCTCATAAGAGGAACAAAAACTTGTGGTGTGAATTTCACCAAGACCATGGCCATGTGACCGACAAGTGCTTTGCTCTGAAATTTGAAATTGAGAAAATGCAAAAAGAAGGGAAGTTAAGGAAATACGTTGATAAGAGTGCCTTCAAGAGGGGCTGAGGGGATGACCCTAGAAAGAAGATAAGCGAGGTGTGTAGAGAAGATCCTCGAAACCGACGGGACGACCCTTCGGATAATGAGGATGACCCTGACCTCCACCGAGAGACGACAATGGCCCTATAAAAAGGCTTAATATTATCTCACTCGGAGTTGGGATGATCTTCGGGGGACTAGCAAGAGGAGGGTCAGAGGTCGCAGATAGGAAGGACCATGTGGCCGAAGCCAAGGCCATAACAAAAGTTGTGCATTCAACCTCTATAGAAGCGAAGTTAGATAAGAGGAAGAAAGTTGATATGGATACTCTGATAGTGGGGTTCTCAGGAATGGACTTCAAATGCCTCTTAGCCCCACATGATGACCCTTTCGTCATCACTACCAGGGTACACGGGTGCGAGGTGCCGAGGATCCTGGTAGATAGGGGTAGTTTTGTAGATGTGATGTTCTAGTCGTGCTTTAAAGCCTTGGTCCTCAGCCGTGCAAGGCTCGTCCTATACCATCACCCTTGATTGGTTTTAGTGGGGAAAAAGATCATCCCCTAGGAGTGTATGAGGCTGATGTTAGAATGGGGGATGAGTGGTTAAGTTGGCTAACTAAGAAGGTTAACTTTTTCATGATGGATGAATAAGTCTTCTCAGCCTACAACATTATACTGGGGCGAGTGGCCCTCAAGGAATTTTAGGCCGTGCCATCCATGGTTAACCAGATGATAAAATTCCCGACCCCTTACGGCGTAGGGGAAGTTCAGGGAGACCAGACGATGGCACATGAATGCTACTTCAATTCCGCTAAAGAAAGAGAGGCACACAAAAAAACAACAACTACTTATAATATTTACACCCTTGACCCCAGGGATGAGAAAAATTTTAAGAAAGGAGAAGTCGCGTAAGATGTAGAATCCATCATCCTTAATGAGGATGAGCCAAAAAACAGTCCAAGTCGGAAAAGCTCTGAAGATAGACATAAAAGAAGACCTCATCAAGCTGCTAAGGATAAGACAGAGTGTCTTTGCATGGAGTCATGAAGATATGATGGGGATCGACCCCGGAATTAGGAGCCATAAGCTCAACGTGGTAGAGGGCGCAAAGCCATTGAAGCAGAAGAGGAGTATTTATTCTCGAGAAGAGTATGAGGTCATTAGGGATGAGGTCAAGAAGCTAGAAGATGCAGAGTTTATCAGGGAGGTCATCTATCCCGAATGGCTATCCAACGCAGTTATAGTCCCCAAAGCCAATGGGAAATGGAGGATGTGCGTAGACTTCACAGACCTCAACAAACATTGTCCCAAAGACATCTTTCCTCTCCCTCGTATTGATCAAATGGTAGACTCTACCACAGGCCATGAGCTAATGAGCTTCATAGATGCCTATTCCGGCTATAACCAGATCTTCATGAACCCTGAAGACTCAGAAAAAATGGCTTTCATTACCGATAAGGGAACATACTGTTATAGGGTCATGCCTTTTGGCCTAAAAAATGCAAGGGAAATGTATCAGCGCCTTGTGAATAAAATGTTCGAGGACCAAATTGAGAAGTCAATGGAAGTCTATGTAGATGACATGTTGACCAAGAGTTTTAAGGCCAAGGATCATGTGGTCGACCTCGAGAGGACTTTTAACACGATGGACAAGTACCGGATGAAACTCAACCTGGCCAAATGTGTCTTCAGGGTCGGAGCAGGAAATTTCTTAGAGTTCTGATAGACAGGGTTTCGCCATGGCACGAGAGTCACCTACGCACCGGTCGTTTTGAATTTGGCTCACCTGAACTATACAAAAACCAAAACTACGACTACACTCAACGGGTGAGTATAGCGTTTGGTCGGGTATCGGAAATCCACAGAGACAAGTTGCTAGAATTTAAGTGATTTAATACTCCGAAATAAAAGTGTAAAAGATGATTACAAACTAAAAGGAAAAAATATGCATAAAGGGAAATGTTAATCTAGGCAAGGTATTGAAACTAGAATAACAAAGCGAGTAGAACTATAGGTTGCGTCAAATATCCCTCACCCGAGTTAATTAGTATAAAATGGTTACATGGGTCGACGAGTTATTACAAATGCGTCTCGTTTCGACAGTTAATTAAATCAAGGGTTGTTGCGCCCTAAATCATCATAAAAGCCTAATAAGATTTTGACGTCAACAAATATACCGGAAATTACGCGCGAAAGGTCGTAAGCATGGGACATACATGCTATGCCCCGTCAGATCTCCTAGGCGTAATAACTAGGACAACGCACCTGAAATAGACCCGTAAACTCCATCACCAAAGCAAAACAACGCGTCAACCCGAATGAGTTCAATTCAAGCACAACCTAATTTAAATTACCTAGAATGCATCGTAAAAACGTGGTAAATGGAAAGCGATAAATAAATGCGGTAAATCTACACTAGAAAGCAAGTAATCAAAGCATGTAACTAAAGCATGTAAACCTAAATTATAAAGCTTGTAAATGAACTAGAAAGCAAGAAATGAGGAAATAAAAACTATATTAATGGAGAGGATGATGAATAGTCAACTTACACAACAAATGGAGTGTCAAGCCAAGAAGATATGAAGAAGAACTAAGCAAATCACCCAAACCCTAACTATTCTATCTTCTAAAACTATCTAAAATTGTTCACCCCTGTTTATTACATCAAAATTGGCTTATATACCAAGTGGGAATTAAATTAGAAAAGAAAAGAGAAAAGAAAAGAAATAAAATGCAAAATATCTGCTGAAAAACAGGGCATCAATCGATCGATGATTTTGGTTGATCGATCGATCAAGTCCAAATTTCAGCATTTTAATATAGTCGATCGATCGACCAAAATCTTCGATCGATTGATCAAGCAGGGGCAGCACATTGCATTGCTATTTTGGTTTCCAAGCTTTTCTCGTCCGCTGAAATCACCGTAACTTCTTCGTTATGAATCGGAATCACGCACTGTTTGCGGCCACGCAAAACTTGTGAAGAGGGATACAACTTCCATGTAGATATTGGGCCAGGTGCCCAAGCTGTGAAAAGACTAAAATGCCCTTGAACGTGCGGTTGTGTACGGAAATAGTGCGGAGTGCGTCCGAAGTTCACACTTAGCATCCAATTACCTATAAAAGCTCAATTAACCCCTGCAAAACATGTTAACGTAGAAATCTGAGGTTGTCTTGTTAACGAGCATAAATATATGAAATAACATACCCAAGGGGGCTAAAATGCGTCCGTTCGGAGGATGAAATACGCAGTATTTGCGTATTATCACACCCCCTAGCTTACACATTGCTAGTCCCTAGCAATGAAATAGGATGCAATAAGAACTACAAGCAAACCAAAAGCAGGATATAGTAAAAAAGTATGTTATAAAAGCAAAAGGCCACTTTCGCTGGCGATTCGATTGCATTTAGCGTATGCAATAAGCCGTTAAACCCCTAGGTTACCCTAGTGGACGAGTGTCGTCTCGTGAGGGTTTTCAGTGATGATACCCACAAACATCATAAAGTTTCCTCAAAATATGCCCAATCAAGCATGCGACAAACTCAACAATATGAACAAGATTTCAACATGTTATTATCATAGCAAACGAATTCGCGTGAAGAGTCTGTAGTTATTAACATTATCGAATGCACCTCAATGAATTGAAACTCTAACACGTGGGAGGGGAGTGAGCATATGCAAAGTATGATTTGGCGAAAAACTTAAATAACTCGGATACTAAATTAAAGCAAGCATATATTCAATCCTCACGAGCATTACACTCATCAAGTGAATTCACTCGAAACAGGGAGGTAACACACGGGGCATGCGGGCTAACGAGTAAATGTAAATGGAAACTAGGTCGCACACATGTCACGAAAGAATAACGCTATATATAAACTGAAAAACTGTAATCTCAATGAAAGGATACCGCATACTAAAAGAGGCGAAATGCATTTTCACAGATTATCACAACTATTATGACTTTTAAATTACATCAATCAAAGATCACATAGGACTTTACTAGGGTTGTATTGTAGGTATGGCTAGGGTATGAAATGAAAGGAATGTATGTACGGATTCAAAGTGTTCGGGATGAAAACTCAGGATAATAAGAAAATGCGGGCAATATCAAAATTGGAAAAAGAATTCCAAAACGTCATTAGATATATCATCGGGGAGAGTAATCAAAGCTTATTGAACTATATACAACATTTACAAACTTCTCTTTCTTTTTCTTTTCTTCTTTTTCTCATTTTTCTTTTGTTTTGTTTTGCTTTTTGCTTTCTCTTTTTCTTCAGTTTTTTCATATCTTTCTTTTTCTTTACTTTTCAAACTCTCATATGCCTAAATTGCAACCGACATCATAACAACAACATTCAATCCCAAGTAACAAACCAAAAAAAGGTATGGAAAGTGTATGTATGGGCTAAAACTCCAATTTAGAGTTGGTTATGGGAATGGGGTTATGAAACGAAAGGCTAATATTTCGGCTCAAAGGGGTTAACGATGGTAAAAATATAAGGGTGAGGTCAAGGCTAATATTGGTGATATAACAAAGAGGGCCTATGAGCATTTCACAAAGTTTACGCAATTCTCGAATCAAAACGATAAATGAAAATCATGATCAAGTAACACATTTCAAGTGTGAACTCAATTAATGAACGGTCAAATGAAAGAATAGTGAGATTACCGACGAATTCAACGTTTTCAATGAGAAAAGAATAGTGTATACACTCACAAATGACGAAAGGTACAAAGCTTACTCGGTGTAAGTATATACAGTGCAACGAAAGATTACCGAGTTATAAAAATCTTAAACCAAATCAATAGAACCATAAAAGTGCATGTGCTCATGGGATTAAAGTTTAATTCATGAAGTTATTCATAATATCAATAAGTTAGACTAAAGTCTAATAACTTCTAAAATCGAGAACATGCATCATTGGGTTGTCAATTGGATCGGGCAATTATTGAAATTTATCATCGAAAACAATGGCAAAATGCCCAAAAAAGGAGAAAAAATAAAGAAAATCTTTTTGAAATTTTCAATTTTTCTAAGAAAAGCATACTAAGTAACTAATATGTGAGCAAAAACATGCACTAAAATAATGAAATGGATAGAATATCCCACACCCCCTAACTTAAAACTTGACATTGTCCTCAATGTGAATTAAGAACCAAGTTAAGAGAGGAAAAGAGCGATATTACCCAAAATTGGAGCGATGCCCATAAGAACAAGTCCAAAGAATCTACAAAACAAGTTAGTACCAAGCATAGCAAAAACAAATAAAAAAAGTTAACTAATTACACTAAACTAAATTAAAAGGGGAGGAAAAAATAAAAAGAAAGAAATAAAAAGCTAACTATATACAACCTACTATTTAGGCTTCACACTAACTGTACACTAGAAGTCTAAATAGCTGAGGGTCCACCATAAGAACGATTTGACTTTGGAGGATAACCAGTGTCTTCTCACATATAAGCATGCCCTCTGAAAAATATGAATTCCGTTTGAACAACGGAAGGCATGTTTAAGGCGAAAGAAATAAACAATCGCCAATTAAAAGTTTTGGTGGGACGATGGGGGGTTTGGATTGAACGGGTGACAAAAACAAGTTGGGACTGAGAAAAGCCGAATATCCTCCCAATGATTTTGAAGTTGGAATGGGAGGCGGCGCACACAAAGGCAAAGATGCGATCGTGGAGGGAGACTCGAGCAAGTTCTCCTCATCGGCGATAGGGTTTAAAACATTAAAGTTCGAAACCGAATCATCGGGTACTTGTTCCGGTGGGGTAATAGAGAATGAAAATGGGGATGAAAGAAATTAAAACTCATGAGATGAATCATCATCGCATGAAGTTTGAGGTTCGAATGAAATAATATCATTTTCAATGAAATGTTCTTCTTTGGGGGCCAAAGAAGAAATCATTTCGTTGCAGATAGATATTACGTCATTTTCATCCTCGCTTTCAATATCTATTACGCAATGGGCAAAGTATAGAATGGCTTGTTCCAAAGTAGGCACAAGTACCTCATTTGGTTCAAAACATTCGTCGACCTCGAAAGTCTCTGAAGCAAAATCGTCGTCGGACTCAAATAATAAATCCAACTCATATTCCCATGAACGATTTTCTTCCCGATAATGAGTTTCAATTTTCTCATTCTCATACATACGCAAACCCTCACCGAATGTCATAGGTCGAGGTGCGGATGCATTAGAATGGGAACTTTGAAAATTGCCATCGGACTTAAACGAAAACTCATTATTATAGAAATTTTGAAAACTATTGCAATTCGTTTCAAAATTCCTATTATAAGGAGGTAAAGGCCCAAAATCATTATCATCATTATCAAAATTCCAATAACCTAAGTTTTGACTTTCGTTATACTCGCCCAAAGTCATATTTGAATTTATTTTACTTTAGGAATCTAAGTATTCACCGAAAGTCATAGGTTTGCGAGAATTTTGAGAATTATAACAAGGATTACCGAAAGAATTAGAATAAGACATGCTTACCCCAAAAATGGCTCAAGTGGCGGATTCCACAAAGTAAGTGCCCGCGGAAAGAATTCGAGCGTTTCTAAGTGCTCAAATGTGGAAGTCCTGCAAAATATTAGCAAATAATACAAATAGAAAGAAAATACTATGAAATACTAAATCAAATAAAGTCTAAAACAAACTAGTCCCCGGCAACGGCGCCATTTGATAGACAGGGTTTCGCCGCGGCGCGAGAGTCACCTACGTGCCGGTCGTTTTGAATTCGGCTCACCTGAACTATGACTACACTCAACGGGTGAGTATAGTGGTAAGTCGGGTATCGAAAATCCACAGAGACAAGTTGCTAGAATTTAAGTGATTTAATACTCCGAAATAAAAGTGTAAAAGTTGATAACAAACTAAAAGAAAAAAATATGCATAAAGGAAAATGTTAATCTAGGCAAACTACTGAAACTATAGGTTGCGTCGTATATTCCTCACCCGAGTTAATTCGTATAAAATGGTTACATGGGTCGACGAGTTATTACAAATGCGTCTCGTTTCGACAGTTAATTAAATCAAGGGTTGTTGCGCCCTAAATCATCATAAAAGCCTAATAAGATTTTGGCGTCAACAAATATCCCAGAAATTACGCGCGAAAGGTCGTAAGCACGGGACATACATGATATGCCCCGTAAAATCTCCTAGGCATAATAACTAGGACAACGCACCCGAAATAGACCCGTAAACTCCATCACCAAAGCAAAGCAACGTGTCAACCCGAGTGAGATCAATTCAAGCACAACCTAATTAAAATTACCTAGAAAGCATCGTAAAAATGCGGTAAATGGAAAGCGATAAATAAACGCGGTAAATCTAGACTAGAAAGCAAGTAATCAAATCATGTAACTAAAGCATGTAAACCTAAATTATAAAGCTTGTAAATGAACTAGAAATCAAGAAATGAGGAAATACAAACTATATTAATGGAGATGATGATGAATAGTCAACTTACACAACAAATGGGGTGTCAATCCAGGAAGAAATGAAGAAGAACTAAGCAAATCACCCAAACCCTAACTATTCTATCTTCTAAAACTATCTAAAAACGTTCACCCCTATTTATTACATCAAAATTGGCTTATATATCAAGTGGGAATTAAATTAGAAAAGAAAAGAGAAAAGAAAATAAATGCAAAATATCTGCTGAAAAACAGGGCATCGATCGATCGATGATTTTGGTCGATCGATTAAGGCCAAATTTTGGCATTTTAATATAGTCGATCGATCGACCAAAATCGTCGATCGATCGATCAAGCAGGGGCAGCACACAGCATTGCTCTTTTGGTTTCCAAGCTTTTCTCGGTCGTTGAAATCGCCGTAACTTCTTCGTTATGAATCAGAATCGCGCACCGTTTGCGGCCACGCGAAGCTTGCGAGGAGGGATAAAACTTCCATGTAGATGTTGGGCCAGGTGCCCAAGTTGTGAAAAGACTAAAATTCCCTTGAACGTGCGGTTGTGTACGAAAATAGAGCGGAACGCATCCGAAGTTCACACTTAGCATCCAATTACCTACAAAATCTCAATTAACCCCTGCAAAACATGTTAACTTAGAAATCTGAGGTTGTCTGGTTAAAGAGAATAAATATAGGAAATAAGATACCCGAGGGGGCTAAAATGCGTCCATTTAGAGGATGAAATACGCAGTATTTGCGTATTATAAGGTTCATTGTAAACCAAAGAGGTATTGAGGCCAATCCTAAAAAGATAAAGTCCCTCATAGAAATGAAGATCTCCAATACCATTAAAGATGTTCAAAGGCTCACAGGGTGAGTGGATGCTTTGAATAGGTTCGTGTCTAGATCCACAGATAGGTGTTTACTGTTCTTCAAAATTCTCATAAAGGCCTTTGAATAGAACGAAGAGTGTGAACAGGCTTTCAAGGAGCTAAAGTCGTACTTAGGTTCTCCTTTACTGTTGTCACGACCAGTGCAGGGTGAACGACTACATGTGTACCTAGCCGTCTCAGATTCAGCCATCAATGCATCCATTGTGAGAGAAGAGGATGGGGTATAGAAGCTCATGCATTTTAACAGTAAGGCACTCCAGGTGGCAGAGAAAAGATACCCAAGTATGGAGAAGTTAGCCTATGCCTTAATCCATGCATCAAGAAAGATGAAGTCGTACTTCCAGTACCATATAATGGTCATCCTCACTGACTTGCCTCTTAGGCAGGTCTTACACAAACCTGAAAAATCGAGGAGGCTAATGGCCTGGGCCATAGAGCTAGGAGAGTTTGACATTGTATATCAACCTAGGGTGGTCATAAAGGGGCAAGCACTTGAAGATTTTGTGGCTAAATTTACGTGGGAAGATGATGAGGCTGAAGATGAGAGCCTTGAAAAGACAGATACCCGCCAAGGCAGAATTGTCGTCCCATCCGTAGAAAAGGCTGAGACAAGCACCGCTAGAGAAAAAGTTGCCAAAAAACGAAGAGGGGAGATATCTCTTTAAACTAGGGTCCCTCACTGAGGGGAAACTTCTCAGAGGAACAGGCTGTGTGGAACCTCTTCTTTGACGATTTTCTTGTGAGAGAGGAAGTGGGGCTGGATTAATTGTATCAGCACTCGACGGCATAAATGTCGAGTATGCCCTGAGGTTCTTCTTCAAAGCCTCCAACAAGTCTGAATATAAGTCCCTGGTAGCAGGCCTCTCCTTGGCTAAATATCTTAGTGTCTGCTAGATCTTGGTCCAGAGTGATTCAAGACTAGTGGTGAATCAGATACTAGGAGTTTACGAGCTTAAGGATGAGAGAATGGCCAAATATCTTGAAAGGGTAAAGGAACTATTGAGGAGCTTCAGAGAAGTAAAGTTGAAGAGGATACCTAGGCTTGATAATGGCCTATCCGATGTACTTCCTAGGTTAGACTCAGGAACTAGGACAGATATCAGGAGGACAGTCCCAGTGGAAATTTTTCTTCGACCAACGATTGAAGAGAAAGAGGAAACACTTGCCATTTTCTTAAATATCAGCAGGGAAGCTTCATGGATGGACCCTATCATAAGATACATTAAAGAGGGGGAGATGTCGGAAGCAAAACAGGAAAGTAAGAAGTTGAGGTACAGAGCCGCGAAATTCACTATCATTGGAGGCAGCTTGTACAAAAAGGGTTTCTTGCTCCCCTTCTCAGATGTGTATACCCGTCGGATGTCCCACGCATCCTGCAAGATGTGCACGAGGGGTCATGTTCAATCCATATTGGGGGTAGGTCATTAGCAAAGAGGATAGTAACCCAGGGATACTAGTGGCCGACCCTAGGGAAAGACGCTACGGCATTTGTAAAAAGTGCGATAAATATCAAAGGTTCGCCACCATTACTCACCAGCCCCATCAGCCTCTCACCTCTATCACTTATCCATGGCCATTCATAGTATGGGGAATCTCTCTAGTAGGATCCTTGCCTAGGGCCGTCAATAATTATCGATACTTGATCATAGTAATTGACTATTACTCAAAATGGGTGGAGGCGGAACCGATGGTAACGATCATCGAGAATAAGACCTTCCAGTATGCAGATATAGTCTCCCCAACACCCTCATATCGGATAACGGGACTCAATTAAAGAATACATCTATAGAGAAATACTACGAAAGGGTCGGTGTCAAACAATTCTTCTCAACCCCAGGCCGACCTCAGGATAATGGGCAAACTGAGGTTACAAATAGAACCATCCTAAATGAGATCAAGAAAAAACTCGAGGAGGCGAATCGAAGATGGGTTGAGGAGTTGTACGCTGTACTGTGGGCCTACAGGACAATGACCAAAACCCCTATCGGGGAAACCCCATCCATGCTAGCGTATGGATCAGAAGCCGTCATCCCCACCTAGATTGGGTTTCCCACTCACGGAGTCCAAATGTATGACCCCTAGAGGAATATGGAAGAAAGGAGTCTTGATCTAGACTTCATCGAGGAGAGAAGAGAAGACGTTGAGATAAGGCAAGTAGCCTATCAGTAAAGAACGACCAGATTTTACAACCAAAGGGTGAGGCAAAGGCCAATCGTCGTGGGGGACCTAGTCCTCAAGAAGACATGGCAGAAACCTAACAATCTCCACCCAAATTGGCATGCCCATATAGGGTCATTGATGAAGTTGTCCATGGAACCTATAGACTAGAAAACCTTGAAGGGGAACCCTTTTCCAACCCCTGGAATGCAGATTATCAATAATGTAATGTCCTATCGGACCACAGTTGTAATGAATGTGTTGCTCCAACAGAACACTAGGAATGTCACTGAGAATATTATATTAGCTCTTCATCCTGTGTTTGTTAATGATAGCATGATTAGGGTATCGTTATTGAACCACCCTCGGCTATGATGAGGGTAAATGGTGGGGACGACCCCCCATTTACCCTCAAGAAAGACGAGAGGAGAATTTAAAACCATTAAGTTGGTGATAACCACCCTCGGCTATGATGAGGGCAAATGGTGGGGATGACCCCCCATTTACCCTAAAGAAAGACGAGGGGGGACTTTAAAACCATTAAGTTGGTGATAACCACCCTCGACTATGATGAGGGAAAATGGTGGGGACTACCCCCCATTTACCCTCAAGAAAGACGAGGGGGGACTTTAAAACCATTAAGTTTTTTATAACCACCCTCGGTTATGATGATGGGAAATGGTGGGGACGACCCCCCATTTACCCCCAAGGAAGACGAGGGGGGACTTGATATTTAAAACATCATTTAGTTGGTGGAAAACACCCTCAGCTATGGTGAGGGAAAATGGTGGGGACGACCCCCCATTTACCCTCAAGAAAGACGGGGGGGACTTTGAAAAAGTCGGTGATAACCACACTCGGCTATGATGAGGGAAAATGGTGGGGACGACCCCCCATTACCCTCAAGAAAAATGAGGGGGACTTTGAAACCATTAAGTTGGTGATAACCACCCTCGTTTATGATGAGGGAAAATAGTGGGGATGACCCCCCATTTACCCTCAAGAAAGACGAGGGGGACTTTCAAAAAGTCGGTGATAACCACCCTCAGCTATGATGAGGGAAAATGGTGGGGACGACCCCCCATTGACCGTCAAGAAAGACAAGGGGGACATCTCTAAGAGGAGATAGTCCCCTCAGTGTGTGCCTGAGACATCTCTACCCTCACCCTTGTCCGTGAGTCAGGTCGGGAGCCCTCAGGAACTTCGGGCTCCTTCCTTGTGCGACTGTCGGAGGTCAGCTTATTTTTCGTCAGCCTCACGGCATTTGTCTTCTTCTGAGCCTGCTAAGGTTCTTTTCCCTTTTTCTTTACCAAGACAGACAGTAAGCTTGGGGAAGTCATCTCCCAGAGTTGATCAGATAAATTTGTGGGACGACCTTAAAAGGGGACGATATATCAGAAAGATATAGTGGCAAAGATAAAACACGGAGAAAATTAAAAATTGAGCAAACAGCTACTCACATAATTCTGTCAGGGGGCCGACCCTCAGACTAACTTCTTTGAGGAAGCGAGGGGTCATCAAATCTTCAAATTTGGAAAGTTCATCCTCCTTCCCTCGTTCCCTCAGGTAGTCAACAATTACCCTTTCCTCCAAGCTAAGTCCGGGGTGTGAACGCGCTTTTATGGAAGGGTTGGACCATGTCCTGGGACCCTCGGACCATCTTCTATAGGATCAGCCCTGGTGGGGTACTCCCAACCCGTAGAGATGAAGAAAAACCTCTTCTTCAAGTCATGATTAGAAGTCTGAGCTATGTGAAGAAGCTTCTTGTCGGACTTCCTAGACCCTAAATGAAAATAGCCAGGCTGTTTAGACGACAAGGTGATATTGTAACAGGCTATGAACAAATCAGCCGAGGGCTCATCGATGAAGGTATTCTTCCAAAGGGAGACATAGCCGAGGATAGTCCTCCATGAATTGGGAGGAAGTTGAGAGGGAGAAACCCTAAGGGCAGACAAGATGTCGACTATATCAGGGTGTAGAGGGAACCTAACACCTACTCTTAGCATCTGCTCGTAAACATAAATCTCTCCCTCGTCCCCATGGAAGACCCTCTCATATTCAGTTGGGACCCTCATACTTATATTGGACTTTATACCAAAGATATGCCTCCATAATAAGAGGTCGCAATCCTTAACTGACGATACATAAGCCGAGGCACTAGAAGTGTCAACTCGACCATCATCATCAGAGCTCTCATTATCATCCCCGAATCCCTCAACCTCATCACCTATTAGAGGGCCATCTGGAAAGGCTACTTGAAAAGCAAGAGGGGACAGCCTCTACATGATCTGTCCCCTCGACCTGTCGGCCTGGGATAAGAGTTGATGTCTCTCTCCTCCCAGAAGGACCAGCACCCGTCGGCGATGATGCTATCTCATTCATTTCCCCTCGTATGACTGACTCTCGGCTGGATGACAAGACGACTCACAGGACTCGGATGGCAAAATTATGGCTAAAGGGATGGGGAAGATGGGTCATACCTAGTTAGGGTCGGCCCCTCATCTTCGCTCGTCCTCCTCCTCTATCCGTCTAATCTTAGCAAAGAACTTCTCCCTCAATGTTAGGAGCTCCTCGGTTAAATCATAAAATCTTCTAAGAATTCAGGGGAAGACCCTACACTTAAAGGAATTTGTTTAAGCTAGCTACAAGCAATTTCACAGTTGACTAATTGTGACTTTTGTATAAAAACCAAAGAAATAAAGGGTTTTGATCAGGAATACCCAAGAATAAAGGAAAATAGTTCGCTGAAGAAGAACGCCGAAAAGTGCAAGAAAGCCCTAGGAATGCCATAAGCGGGCACTAAACAACCACTGAAATATGGGGGATGAACTCTGATGAACCTAAAACCTAAATGTTGCCCTACAACTACCACTGCGAGGTGGGTCTACTCGTCGAAAAAGCTAAGCAACCAAGAAAAGAGGGGAAACAAACCCAAATGTAAGAAATGAAACAGAAATTGAAGACCAAAAAAGGAATATATAGCAAAAGAAGTTACCTGAAGATGAAGACGACGGCTGAGCGAAGCTTGACGCAGAAAAAATTGCAAAAATGGCAATGGAGCTATTGAGAAGCTAGAGAGAGAAAAGCTAAGGCACGAAGAAGAAGAAAAGAAATGACTTTAAAAAATCATTTAAATACCTTATTATTAGTGGGCCCAATAATCAATGCAAAACACAGCCCATGAGGAGAGGAATCATTAGGGCACAAAGCCCCAAGCTATGTGCAGCCATCACATCTGGGAAACTAAAACGATGATGGACACGTGACAATATGCAACTTGACAGGTGTCACTTATCCATCTGACACACACTTTAGAATTCCAAGGAAACATACCCCTCATCCATCTCAACAACATTAATGGCTAAGGGTTAGGGGTGATTGATATACCCATATATACCCTAGGCCAGGCTGAGGGTCCCCTTCAAGGGGCCGACCCCTCAGCTTGGCACAGTCGACCCCTCATCATGGCACAGCCGACCCTTCAAGGGGTCGACCCCTCAATATGGACCAGACGACACTTTGAGGGGCCCACCCCTCAGCTTGGCATAAACAACCCTTCAAGGGGCCGACCCCCTCATCATGGCTCTACCGACCCTTCAAGGGTCCTACCAATCAACTTGGACCAAACGACCCCTTCGAGGGGCTGACCCCTCAGCTTGGCATGGACGACCCTTCAAGGGGTCGACCCCCTCATCATGGCTCTATCGACCCTTCAAGGGGCCGACCCCTAAACATGGACCAGACGACCCCTTCGAGGGGCCAACCCCTCAGCTTGGCACAACCGACCCTTCAAGGGGATGACCCCTCATCATAGCTCGAACGATAGTACAAGAAGACGACGGTACAAGGTCATATTCAACCAGACCCGATGCCAGCATCAACTTTAGCCCCGTCCTGGCATCTTAGGCCGAGGGTGACGTCATCACAGCGCGTGATTTGGGAGACACATGGAACAGTGTGTGTGGGGCTCATATAGCACGTGGACTAGATCATTATAACAATATCATCCCCTCACGTGAGGGAATGTTATGTCTTCATTTATCACAAGGGGCACATCCAGGTGTCAGCAACGGATTGTCTAGATCATCATTCACAAGCACCATGCATACTTGGGGGGGTACACCACACCCCCTAAGCCCTATATATACTTATCACCTTCAACCCTGTAGGGGGATCGATAATTGTAACCCTAGCTAAAACTCTGTTTATACACACAATAGAGAGAGAGAGAGAGAGAGAGAGAGTGAGCTTATGTGCATTGTATCCAAGGCCATTAGTGCCCATATTTAGTGGATCACACACTCACAGTGGATGTAGGCCTACTTGGATGAACCACTATACATCATTGTCTTATTCCTCTTATACTCATCCCCTTATATATAGTACATACACATATATCTCTATGGCTACCATTGTTATCACTGTTTGAGCTCTCCACCTCTTATCTGGTGGTGCTGAATCTTACGGAATTGGTGTCTAACACCTTCCCATTTTGTAACTTAGCCCCCGGACCTCCGATCTATTAGTTTCTCACGCATAAGTTTTGTCCTTGATGCCGCTCTCTTGAGGTGGCAACATATTATTTTGCCTGTTTTGAGAAAAATAGGTTGGCGACTCTATCTCTTGATATTCACCCCACACCGACGATGACCGAAGCCCCCTTTTCTAAGAGAAGGGTGCGAGATCGCAATGGAGCCTCCACCCACGGGGAGGGGGATCCTCTTTCTCCTTTCCCCGGAACGAGCGCCGCTCCGATCGGGATGGCCACAGTGGCGACTCCGCTAGGGACAAATTGTTTAAGAAGGCTAGACACTATTTACATGGGTGTTTTATTTTGCCCTATTGGCATATTCCCCTTTATTATTCATGTGTACCTTATGCTTATGCTTCTATTCACACACTTGTATAAGATTATCCATGTACACTTCACACTACGTGCACCTAGGATCATGTATATCCACATGTTGCAAGCATCACTTATCCACCCTTAGTATATTATTGGTACTTGTACTTTGCTCCCTATTTGGCATGATCAAGAAAGATACTCTCACCATAAGATACTAATAAGACAATCATGCATGATTCACACGACATCACCGAAGAGCATTGTTATTGACCAAATTTTGTCTAGTAACTGGAGGATCACTTCGTGATGGGCACTGGTCCGACAGGGCGCAGTTAGCCTAAGCGATATGACTCTCACCTTCCATTAGCCAAGTACCTTCAATGTATGTCAAATGGTTCCCCCGCATCGCACCGCTTGACCAAAGTCATGATGAGAGGTATATCGCAAGGAACTCATCCACGCAGGCCGAGTATATCGAATTCTCTCTCACGTACCGTCCCCACGAGGTATATAGTGAGGCAATTCACGTACACTCAGGTATATCAAATGGCTTGTCCAGATGTACCTATTTACCTCAAAAGCAAGATTTATATCATGGAAGCCACTCCAAAGGGGGGAACCCTTTCCAATTTACCCAACCAAACTGCATACCCGCATATAGGTGTCAAGCCTAGGACACGCATGTCAGATTGTCGGTTTCGACCCAAAACTCTGCCAAAATTCCGGGTTTGTATGCCACTCAATTTTTGCGTATTTTTTTAAAAATAGGACCCTATCCGTAAGCCTGGTTACAAGTCCAACCCTATCTTTACATATGTTATAAACCCAATTTTACCAGGCTCGGCTCCAGTCCGACATTTCATTTTGCATTTAGGAGAATTTAATACAAGTGGGAACCTAATAAATATAATAATCATGCTGAGACCTATCTCAGATCTTTTCCTCTCTTTTTTTCCCAAAAAGCGTTTAAAAACACTTTTCCTCTTTTATCAAAAACACCAAAACCATTTTCATTCTCATCTTTTCCAAAAAAATCAATCAAAAAATATTTTCCTCATTTTCTAAAAATAAAAGTTTCCCCTTTTCTTTTCTAAAATATAAATTCCATTTTCTTCTTGGGTCGATCACATACCCTTTTGCCTGGCTCCCTATTAGCTTCGATCTTCAGTCAAACTACCTCGAAATTCTATCAGTCCCTTTGCTTCCTCCGAGTCCGAGACTCACCCGCCTTCCATGGAGAACACGGATCAAGTATCGAATGCACATCCAGATTTGTTGACGGTTCTGGCTCAGCTCACTGCCAAAATTGATAACCTTTAAACTGAGGTTCATGTGATGCAAAGAAATTTGGTCCCTATCACCGAAGATCCTGAGGTCATTTTCCCTCGCGCTATGGGTCCACATGCACACAAGCCTATCTGGGTTCTTGAAGAATACCATCATGCTCCACATTTTCCTCCTGCTAATGGGCCGCCACCAGCCCAGTTTCCCATGTCGAACCTTGCTCAAACTGAACAAGGTCAAGGAAGACTTCAAGATGCTAACCAATAAATTTGACCAAGTCAGAATCTCTGGGAACTATATGGACTACGCCCACATGTATCCCTATCCTACAGCCAGGTTACCAAAAAAATTCAAGATGCCCAATATCGAGAAGTTTGGAGGCAGTGGACCCCCGATCGTTCATCTCTGTAGTTATCACCGATCCACGACTCTCCTAGGAGATTCCAAAGAAATAATGGCTCAGATGTTCCAGCAGACTTTGAAGGACAGCGCCCTCCGTTGGTTCCTATCCCTTGAAGAATCTAGAATCCGTAGTTAGGAAGACGTTGCTTTAGAGTAATAGTCTCAATACAAGTACAATGAGGAGATAGAGGTTACCCGCCCTAACATAGAGCTACTTAAGTAGAATCCTGGGGAATCAGTCAGCAACTTCATAGAAAGATGGAGAGAAAAAGCAGCTACCATGACCAATCGGCCTTCCGAAGAAGAACAAGTGAGCATTGTGAAGAAGAACTTTATACCTCATGTCTGAGCAAAAATGGGAGGACAGTATTACCCTCACTTCCTATCTCTCTGAAAAGAAGGAGTAGAAATCGAAGAAGGTTTTTCCAAGACATAAGTCAAACCGAAGAAATCCTCTGGATAGTTTGCTCCCAGAAAATTTGAAAAGCCTTCTAGTACCTTAGTCTCTACCATCAATAATATCTCTCAACCTGTCGCTTCATGGGCACTAAAAAGTCGCCCAAACCCAATTCGAAAATAATATACAAAGCTTGAAGCTCCTCTTTCCAAAGTCTACCAGGCTCTCTTGAATTGAAACCTGATTAAACTCTTGGACCCTCGTCCATTACCAAACTCACTTCCAAAGAATTTTAAACCCGATGCCCATTACAGGCCATACCACCGACAAATGTTTCCATCTTCGAAACATAATCCAAAGCCTAATTGACCAGGGTATCATCACCCCACCACCTAATCCTAAACCAAACACTACCCATCATCCACTCCCAAGTCACACAAATGCCATTTTCCTAAAAGAAGATTCAGAACTCGACCCATCTACCCAAAGCATACCAAGTAAATCACCAGTAATACCCATATACTCTCCTCAACCTCTCCAAACATTCCCATGTTTCCTCTTAAATCCTACCAACCTTACCGATCAAACCTTGTCACTCCTTACCAGAGCCTGTATCGCTCTCCAAACCTGTTCTAGAGGTAAAGACATGGAATTATCAAAAATGATGAACTCGCTCCTAGAGTTCGAGATGAAATTTCCCTCCCAGATGACCATTGACTGTCAGAGATTTAATGGGTTATTCTTAGAAGCTCAAAAATGGACCGGAGAGTCAGACAACTGTGTAGTGCCAGTCGATAAAGTCAGTTTAGATGACCTGGTCCAGATCATGGAAGATTTGTTTCAACAGACTGGTGATATTTGTAGCGCATTCGAGATGCTCAACGCTTTGAAATTATGAGGGAGCCTGGTTCCCTCAGTCTTGCATTTTCCTACCGAATGGAAGGAATTAAACGAAGAGCCCATAAATGTTATAGAGTGTATTGACTTTGCATGGAAAGACAATATCATTGCCACCGGATGGGGAGATGATTCTGAAGATTCAAATAAAGAGCCATATGCAAGAAAGACTAGTCTAATCGCCAACCTATGTGTAATGATATCATTCGACGAGATGCTAGGAGAGATTAACAAGGTAGCTAAGCAACCCGACATCGATGAAGAAATAAGGTTTCTATTTTTCCCTCTTCCGTGAACCACATGACTAGGTCAGGGAGACATTACCAGAACTCAGGCTTACAACCATCAACAAGCAATAAAGGGAAAGATATTGAGAATATCCTTATGCCAGAAATGACCCTTAAAGAAAGCAAGGTCCTTGATCAACTGAAGAAAATTCAAGCCAGTATCACTCTATGGGGACTTTTCATGTCTTCCCAACTACACCGAAATGCCCAAATTAAGCTACTCCCAAGACCCACAGTTCCTCCTTCAACCACACATGAAAAAATAGTGAACCTAGTTGGATCCTTGACCTCTACTTGAATGCTCTCCTTTTCTGAAAAGGAAATCCCTAAGAATGGTCCCAACCACAATCATGCTTTCAATATCTTTGTCGAAGTCATAGGGAAGACTGTTCCCCTCTCACTCGTCGATAATGGATCAGCTCTGAATATTTTCCCATTAAGAACCCTCAATTATTTAGGACTGAAAGTGAGCGGCCTTGCTCCAACCTCTGCTACTGTGCAAGCCTATGACAACACCCGTCGATAAGTAATGGGATCTATCAAGCTTGCAATAGGGGTTGGACTTATAAATATTTTTATTGAATTCTAAGTCATCGATATCCCAGACTATTTCAATCTGTGGCTTGGACGACTGTAGCTCCACAGTATCAAAGGGGTGTCTTCTTCCCTTCATTAAAAATTGAAGTTCTTTACCAATGGACAAGTTATCACCATCTTAGGAGATAGTGAAAACACCGAGAATGCAAGCACTAGTAATTCGGTACTCGATATATAACTCGGGGTGAAGAATATGTTGTTATCAGGCTTTCAGGTCAAACCACTCCTACTCTCGATAGGAAATGACTTTAAAGACAAGGTTTGTCGAGAATATAATCCTCACAGAAATATCAATGTAATCCAAATGTTCAAGAATAAGAACCTATTATGTTGAAGGATGCATTTACTCCCTATTGCTTTGGCTATCAACCATAAGAAGAAGAACTCAGATTGATCCGTCAGCCTCGACTGAAGAGAAAATTAAAATGCTCTAAAACTATCTCGGGAGATTGCCTAAGTGGAAGATTTATCAAAGAAGGTGAAGATTTACCCTTCTATGGCTTCACTGAACCTTGGTACGACCCTATAGACAAAAGGATGAAACCAGGAATAAAGATCTTTTTCCAAGACAACTACCTATGGGCTGAATTTTCCCAACACTATGTGCAACCACTCACTGAGGAGACCATAGCTGATACCGAGGATTCTGAGGATAGCGATTCCGAAGACTCTTTCAACTTACTGATATTGGGGCTAGCAATCTGCATGATCCACCCAAGGGCTACATCATACGATCCATCCTACCTCATCAAAGACGTTGATACACCTCTTCTCAACTGTCATGCTCCACCTCTGCCAACTGCTGATATCCAACCTAACCCCGATGTTTATCCCCTTTCCCCTTTAGTTGTTTCCTCTCACTCTGATGTAATCAAGACCTCCTTTTATGAGGTTTTCAATGTTATTTTTCCTATTAATGAAATAAATGAAGATTTTGAGTATCTTGTTGTGCCTTACATTAATTATCTTGATTCTAATCAAACTCTTGATGATGATGACTTTGTAAATGAACAATTCTTAACTGGTCTAAATAAGGTTAATAGCAAATAACATAATTGCATTCAAGTTAATGAAGATGAAACTGTTGTTATTAATCTCGATTCTAGTAGCCAAATACGCGAGATTAGGATAGGGGCTACCCTTGATAAGCACAAGCGCACACAACTTGAGGAGATACTGAAGGAATTCGTGGATGTCTCGGTCCTACGATGATATGATCTCGGTCCTACAATGATGATGTGATCAGAATTGACCCCGAAATAGCACAACATGAGATTCCAATGCTCCTAGAATGTAAACCAGTCAAACAGAAGTTGCGAAAGCTCCGCACCGAATGGTCACTCAAAGTAAAAGAAGAAATAGTCAAGAAACTAAACGTGGGCTTCATTCATGTAATTGAATATCCCACATGCCTAGCCAATAATATACTTATGTTGAAATCAGGAGGAAAGGTTCGCATGTGTGTCGACTACCGAGAATTAAATAAGTCCCCTTCAAAGGATGATTACCCCCTACTCAACATCGATATGATTGTGGATAACACGGCAAGTCATGATCTCAAGTCATTTGTTGATAGATTTTACGAATATAAATAGATCAAAATGCACCCTGATGATCAAGAGAAAACCGCATTCATCACCCCTTGGGGAACTTTTTTCTATACTGTCATGCCATTCGATCTAAAAAATGCAGAGGCTACCTACCAAAGGGCTGCATGATCTGATACACAAAGAAGTAGAGGTCTATGTAGATGACATGATCATCAAGTCCAAGAATAGAGAAGGTCATGTTCCCGCTCTTTGGAAATTCTTTGAATGATTGCGAAAATATTAAATGCGGCTTAACCCACAGAAATGTATCTTCGGCGTTACCAAAGGGAAACTATTGGGATTCATGGTAAGTGAGAAAGGGATAGAAGCAGATCCTGCCAATCTAAAAGACATACTTGAGATTCCACATCCCGAAACGGAGAAACAAGTTCGAGGATTCCTTGGAAAATTACAATACATCAGTCAATTGACTTCCATCTATGAACCCATCTTCAAACTCCTCCGTAAAGATTCAACCAAGGTCTGGAACAAATCTTTCCAATAAGCCTTCGATCGAATTAATCAATACCTAACTTGACCTCCAATTCTCATGCCACTACAGCATGTTCATCCCTTACTCTATACCTATCCGTGATCGATACCACAGCCGGGGCTCTGCTAACCCAATACCTTAAAAACACTCGCAAGGAGAAATCAATATACTATGCTAGTCAGAAATTGGCTAGTTACAAGGTTAACTACACCTCCTTGGAAAAAGAATATGCCTCCATTATTTGGCTTAACCAAAAGTTACAGCACTACATGCTCTCCTTCTCCATCAGACTCATATCCCGAATGGATCCCATTAAGTACCTACTCGAGAAGCCTGCCTTATCCAACTGAATGTCCCGTTGGTTATTATTTCTAATTGAGTTTGATACCACTTATGTCACGTAGAAGGCTATGAAAGGAAGATCCATCTCTGACTACCTTGTTGACTACCCTATGGAAGAGGCTGATGTCTGGATTTCAGAATTCCCAGATGAGATTATCCTTTGTGCCTACCATGAAGATCTTCTATGGAAAATTTTCTTTGACGGAACTGCCAATAAAAAAGGGTATGGCATTAGGATTCTCCTAATTTCCCCTGTTGACTCCCACACTCCTATTGCCATCAAATTGGATTTCCCCTGCACTAACAACATGATTGAATACGAGGCATGCACAGTAGGGCTTAAAGTTTCCCTCAAGAAGTGAATTTAATGCCTCGATGTCTACGGGGATTCATCCCTCATCATCGATCAAGTACTCATGAAGTGGAAAGTTGGGGATGAAAAACTCTTACCCTTTCATGCCCATCTTGAAGAACACGCTTCCTAATTCTAAGAAATCACCATCCACTACCTGCCCCGATCAAATAACAGCCTGGCTAACGCCCTTTCCACCTTAGGCTCCATGATTGACATGCCCAAAGGAATAACCATGGCTCCCTTCCTTGTCAAAAAATAGGATCAACCAACCCACAGCTACCACATCAAGCTCTGCACAGGGGAAGAATCTGAAATATTCAACTACTGGTACTATGATATTTGATTCCTCCTAAAAAATGATCGGTACCCCCAAGGAGCCGAAAAGAAAGACCGAGCAACTCTTCTCAAACTGGATGCCCTGTACATTATCTGTGATAAAGAACTGTTCAAGAGAAACTTCGATGCCACCCATCTGCACTACATCGCAGGGGCTGACATTGAAGAGATAATGTAGAAAATCCACAACGGGGAGTGCGAACCCCACATGAATGGTCATATGCTCGCCAAGAAGATCATCCGACAAGGATAGTACTAGACCACCATGGTACAGGACTGCATAGCCTAGGTTTGAAGATGTCTCAAATGCCAACAATTCTACAACTTACAGCATCTGCCTCTGCAAAAATTGACAACATAACTTCTCCTTAACCGTTTTCCACATGGGGCATCGATATAATAGGGGAAGTTACACTGAAGGCATCCAATGGGAATGAGTTCATCCTAGTCGTTATTGACTACTTCACTAAATGGGTCGAAGTCGAGTCATACGCAATTCTGAATGCCAAGAAAATGGCCACATTCATAAAAAAACATTATATGCGATATGGGGTCCCACGCGAGCTGATATAAGATAATGGGTTACATTTCGAGGAAGACGTTACGAAAGTGGTCGATGAGTATGGAATTTAAATACATAGATCCTCTTCATACTGGCCTCAAACCAACGGAGCAGTCGAGGCGGCCAATAAGAATCTCAAAGCCATCATCAGCAAGATGACCGAGAGTTATTGTGATTAGGCCGACAATATTCCTTATGCCCTATGGGGCTACCACACTTCAGTTCGAACCTCTACTGGGTCTACCCACTACTCTCTAGTCTGTGGCATCGAAGCAGTCCTACCCGTGGAGCTATAAATATCCTCGATGCGTGTCATGCTTGAAAGCAAGGTCAGCGAGGAAGACTGGTACCAAATCCGTCTTGACGAGCTGACCCTCGTAAACGAAAGGAGATTGAAAGGTCTTTATCACATACAACAGTACCATCGCCATATAGCACGATCATTCAATAAGAGAGTCAAGGATTGCGGTGTCTGAGAGGGGGACTTAGCCCTCAAAGAAATAGTATAGCCCATCTGGGACCCCAGGAGGAAATTCAAGCCCAATTGGAGCGGCATCTACATCGTGAAGAAGATTTTGTCCGGCAGCGCCGCTATGCTTACTGACCTCGACAAGGAGGAAATGGCCCGCCTAGTCAACCTGGACCGTCTAAAAAAATTCTATCCCTAGTCCAAAATCTCGGAGCGCTATGACTCTTCTCATCTCCCTTCTAAAAAAAACTCTTCATTTACCCCTTACCCAGAACTACGTGGGCCTGATTCTCTAGAAAAAATTTCAAAAACGAATTTCAAAATTTTTCAAAACCTTTAGAGGTACGTAGGCAGCTTATTCGCTTCACATGAGCCCGACCCCCCATTCTTTTTCATAAAATACTATTATTTCTTATCCCCGAGAATGACAGTTAATTTTAACATAAATATGAACAAAAGGATTGTGTATATCTTAGCGATTGGTATAGATAATTCAAAATGAAAAAAGTCATCAAAAGGCACAACTAGATGATCAAAAACTTATTTATTCCATTATCTGAAATTTTCATATGATTACATCGGCATAAAGAGTCAAACGACTTACCTTGCCAAAAAACCCAAAAAATAAAAAGCCCTAGTACCCGCGAAAATCACTCCAATTATTCCAGAAAACACAAAAACAACACCTTCTACAAAAGCTTCACAAAACCATACCCACGGCTTCTAGAGGAAACAACACCACCATCACCTGCATTCTGGACTCCCCAAGCCTCCCCTGCATGAATGGAGTATCGCAGATGCTCCATGGAGCAATAATCCTAAACCAACTTGCGGTAGACCACAACGCTCCCCTCCATGGTGTTAGATATGGAAAACCACCTCTGACCAGTCTCCACAGCTAGAATCCTAGCCACTAACTTCTTCCATAACCACTTCATGTAGTCACCAGAGACATGCCAGACTCTCCCATTAGACTGATAAGGACGGGTCGACGGACGAGGATTCTCCCACAGCGAGCCAAGACGCATGTGCATACACTCTGTCAGATCCTCCATGGGAAAGAAGTTTGGTGTCTGTGGTGGCACAATTTCCTCCCAACCATATTGGCGTAATAGCCTCCAGGGAAAGTAGAAAGAGGTTTGCCTGAGGCCAACCAGTCTGACGTACTGGTACTCCCCAAGCTCCAGAATGGCCAACAGCTCTCCCCACCAAGGCACGGACCAGCGTAAGCCTCATGACTCGTGCTCTACAAACCAATTCCTCCAATTCTCAATGTCCAATCCTATACTAAGGAAATAGCGCGATAAGAAGTTTGGAACCGTCGTCAAAGGATACTCAGGTGGGACCGCCATGCGAAACCTCTCTGACTGCCACATAAATAACATCACAGGGATCCCTCTCAGAAAGTCAAAATGACCCTCCCGTCAAGCATCCCGGCCATTTAAGGTCTCCGCTAGTAACACCGTCGTAAGATTGTGACGGTACGATATGAAAGAGGTAATAGCAACTAGTTGGGAGTCCACCATCGTCTCTCCGATTACCAACAGAACTTTGGAAATAAGGCCTAGGATAACGACCCCGACATATCTAGCATCACCCATGTCCTGTAAATGCACGGACTGCAACACCTCCGTAAGGGAGATAATTCCTCCCACAACCATTGGTCTGTCCACTAAAGGCGAAATATGAAGAATCCTATCCAATAAATCCCTGGGAGAACGGGAAAAATCAGGCAGAGCCGCAGCAACGCTGGGATTTATCCCCAGTATGGAAGAAAATTCCTCGTAGGTAGGACAAATCACATCTATCCCGAAGAGGAAGACATGATCCTCGGGATACCAAAACTCGACAACCGCCATCAGCATGTTCCACTTAATGGGCCGATTGCGCCATAAAGAGACTCGTTGCATGTGAAAAGCGTCATAATCAGCATTATAAGAAAACATTACTTCCAAGGCTTTGAGGTAGTTAGCAAACTCAATGCTACCAGGGAGAGCCATCTTGCAAGACTAAGAGATAGTAAGCAAGTGAGAATGTGGAAAAATAAGAAAGTAAAAGTGTGTCCACACCCCCTTTTTATACTTAGAGACTCTCAAGCCAAGACAAGGAAATCTATAGAGATCAGAGTAAAACTTTACCCACCAAGTACTAAGCAATTGAAGAAAGTGCAATTAAAGCCTTGGATTGATTGGACTGGACTGACATGCCGATAGGAAGGACAGGGGTCATGCCGATCGGCAACCCCCCATTTTGGGAATTTTTTCCTTTTTCCTGTTTTGTAAAAAAAAAATAGCAAAAATAATTGTCATCTTAAAGGAATTCCTAATTTCCTTTATACTTATGCCTTACTAATCTCATTTCAAATAAAATACTTCTCAAAATAAATTTTCAAAGTTCTTTTTACGGTGTCAGCAGCAAAGTAAAAAGAGCATGTGCATTATTTACTAAACAAGAAAATTACCAAACAAAAATTCTTTCATTTGCATATATTTGGCTGTGCTACATTAACTTTTTGCAAAAAAAGAAGAAAAAATAACGGGACTCAGCCCAAACCCAATCTCTCTCCCCCCCTTTATATCTCTCTTTCTTATCCCTGTCCTCTCTCTCTCTAGGATCCCCCATCCTTGCGGTGCGCCCTCTTTCCCCTACGACGAGATGACCTGCCCCTAATACCAGAGCTCGATCCTCCCCCAGATGAGGCAGACAGAAATAAGTAGGAAGGAACTAGAACCTCCTCATGAATGTGAGCCGTCGCCGAGGATATCCAGTCCCTTATGTCCTTCAACCAAGTGGTCGAAACACTCATATGCTGGAAAAAAGAATAAAAAAGGTCAAATCAATCAAACATGAGGAAAGAGAAAGAAATCAAGGAAATAAAAAAAGATATACCACAGGCCGAAGGACCTCCTCCGTCAAACCTAACTCCTCCGGATCCATCTCATGAGGGAGATACTGCAGACGCATGGATCCCCCATCAGCACGTCGAAGGTTGTAACTAGGGGAATGCAGTCGCACAAAAGAAGGCCCTGAAGTCGTCACAGCGGCCATTGATGTAGTCGCACCACTTGCGCTATGAGAAGAGCCCACCTTTCGACTTGAGCCCGAACTAGGGAGAGGCATCGCATCATAAATTCTAGGGGGCATCAGTCAGTTCGTGACAAAGTCCATGTAATCGTACAACACCGCAATGTCAGTGTACAGGGAGTATGGCTCTCCCATCATCGCAGCCACCTGGGCATCATCTAACATCTCCCACAGGCGCCTCATGAACATAGGGGGCCTCATCGATGGCACTGCAACCTCATCCTCCACAATTTCACGAACCACCCTCTCCTCAAGATACCAGGAGTGGACAAACTCACGCGCGAGCATGCACCACATCTGCGCATGTCACCCAATCACCCTGGTATGCTAAATAGATATCCCCCAGGGATAGAAGGTCACCTAAAAATGCCCAGTAAAAGCGAAGGATCAGTGTCAATAAAATGGCATCAGAGGAAAAGAACAGTCTCAAGGACAAATTAATGCTTACCCGCTCTCTCGTCAGGCCATTTAAGACCTGATTCACCCCCTCTAGAGAGGTTCTTCTTCAATTGTCGGTTCGACCTCCGCCATCCAAACATCCAACAAAAGTCCCCAATGAAGTCATATTTTAGATAAATCAGTTGGGTTTTCAACCCAATAACCTCATAGAACCACGTCTGTAAAGGACAAGAATCAACATTCGAATCAAAAGGAAGTGCATGAATGGAAAATGAGAATGCGTAAAGAAAAAGGTACAAAATAAAGAATACCTCCAGAAAATATGTGGCCACAGTTAAAGTCGTCCAACAGCACCGACTGAATGCATCCAAAGAATAGTATAGGGTCGCCAAAGTCAAGCTCCCACAATCATAGAGGCGAATGCTCGAAAACATCCTCAGGAATGGCAGAAACCATAAGTGAACGACGTCGCCACTCGTCACCACCAAGAAATCCCCAAGCAACAACATAATAAATAGACGGGCCATCTGATGCACCTGTTACCCATCATTCTCATCAATCCTCCTACTCAGTAAAATCTCCTTCAGAGAAGACAAACGGAACGAATCCCCAGAAACCACCCTAGCCACATCACCTAAAGCCACCGCTACCGCCACCGCCTCCGGCGTCACCCGCAGCGTCCTGTCCACCTGAATCTGGGAACTCTCAAAATCCATCCCTAGCAGCTGCTGAACATCAATGGGATTCATCTTCATCTCCCCGAAGCCAAAATGGAAGGTGTGGGTAGTGTCCCACCACCTTTCTCCTAGAGCGCACAGAACCGCAGTAGAGCGGGGTGTCTCATATAATGCCGACGCTAGCCTCCCAAAACCCATAGAGGACACAATCTAGCGCACCACAACAAGAAGATTCTCCCAAACATCCTTGAGCCATGTCATACCATGGACACGAATAGTCTTCATGGAGATGTCAGACTGTCAAAAAATGAAGAAAATCCTTGTCAGATTCAGGAAATAAAGCAATCTCATCAAGAAAACAAGAAAAGAATACCAGGAGTCATGAACGACTTGCATAGACACTAGGGTTCACCACCCTTGAAGAAGGATGATGTGAAGGCTCGCGCAGAAGAGTCTGATCATCCGCCACATGGTCAAACGAGTCAAAGGAGTTCTCACTACCCAATGCGAGGGGCACCCTAGCCCTCTACTTCAACCTTGCCCAGTCATCGGCATTGAGCCACGCAATATGGGTTGCACCTCTTGAGAAGTCATCCATTTTGAATGTTAGGACGATTTTGTAAAGGTTTATAGCAGAAGAAAAGAAGTCATAAAGCTTTGCAAAATAAGGAGAACCCGCCCCATATTTATAGAGACTAAGGGTCATACCGATCGGCAGTCCTCTCCACCAACCAATCGGCACTGGGCCTTTAACCTACTTGAGGTAGCCCAAAAGTACTTGACAATGCCGATTGTCACACCCACATCCATTCCGATCGGCACACCTCTTAAATTTTCGTACAAAAATTTCAGAAAAATACCAAAAAATTCTAATCAAATCCCAAAAAATTCCTAGAATTGCTGAATTCGCTCTAGCACAATGCTCACCATGGAAAATATTTTTTTACACCCCAGTAGGAATTCCAGAGAATCATTCTCCCCAGAAACATCTCCAAAGGACAACCCATATTTTCCTCAGCTCATTTACTATTCCTAGCAGAACCACAAATTGTCTTTATCCCCAGCAAAATCCCCGATTTTCCCGATGGAAAGTAAACCTCTTTTAGTTCAGAATTGACCTCAATCTTGGATCGTCGCCTTTGTTAGGTCAAAATTGATCTCGATCCTCAGTTGTCACCTCTCTTAGATCAGAATTGACCTCGATCTTGGATCGTCACCTTAGTTAGGTAATAATTGCCCTCAGTCCTCGATCGTCACCTCTCTTAGGTCAGAATTGACCTCGGTCTTGGATCGTCACCTTAGTTAGGTTAGAATTGACCTCAGTCCTCAGTCGTCACCTATCTTAGGTCATAATTGACCTCGATCTTGTATCATCACCTTAATTAGGTCATAATTGACCTCGGTCCTCGGCCGTCACCTCTTTTGGGTCAGAATTGACCTCAGTCTTGGATCATCACCTGAGTTAGGTCAGAATTAACCTCAATCCTCAGTTCTCACCTCTCTTAGGTTAGAATTGACCACAGTCTTGGATTATCACCTAAGTTAGGTCATAATTGACCTTGTTCCTTGATCATCATCTCTCTTAGGTCAGAATTGACCTCGGTCTTGGATCGTCACCTTAGTTAGGTTAGAATTGACCTTGGTCCTCGGTCATCACCATTTTTAGGTCAGTATTGGCCTTGGTCTTGGATCGTCACTTGAGTTAGGTCAGAATTGACCTCGATCCTCGATTATCACCTCTTCTAGGTCAGAATTGACATCGGTCCTCGGTCATCACCTCTTTTAGGTCGTAATTGACCTCGATCTTAGATTGTCACCTTAGTTTGGTCAAAATTGACCTCGATCTTGGATTGTCACCTTAGTTAGGTCAGAATTGACCTCGATCCTCGATCATCACCTTTCTTAGGTCAAAATTGACTTAGATCTTAGATCATCACCTGAGTTAGGTCAGAATTGACCTCACTCCTCGGTCGTCACCTCTCTTAGGTCAGAATTGACCGAGGTCTTAGATCGTCACATTAGTTAGGTAAGAATTGATCTCGGTCCTCCATTGTCACCTATTTTAGGTCAGAATTGACCTCGGTCTTAGATCGTCACCTGAGTTAGGTCAGAATTGACCTCGATCCTCGGTTGTTACCTCCTTTAGCTCAGAATTAACCTCGGCCTTGGATTGTCACCTTAGTTAGGTTAGAATTGGCCTCGGTCTTCGACCGTCACCTCTTTTAGGTCATAATTGACCTTGGTTGTAGATCATCACCTTAGTTAGGTCAGAATTGACCTCAATCCTCGATTGTCACCTCTCTTAGGTCATAATTGACCTCGGTCTTGGATCGTCACCTTAGTTAGGTCAGGTTGACCTCAGTCCTCGGTCATCCCCTATTTTAGGTCAGAATTTACCTCGGTCTTAGATCGTCATCTGAGTTAGGTCAGAATTCACCTTGTTCCTCGATCGTCACCTCTTCTAGGTCAAAATTGACCTCGAACCTCTGAATCGGTCATCCACATCCCTTAGTTTCGTAGAACTGACCTCTTTCCATCATGTGGTATCTATTCAATGACCATCACTTATTCCATGCTCACCCATTGAGGGGATCTGTAGACACCACATTTTAGGACCCCCTAAGTCTCTCCTTAGGCTCCTAACGCTTCCCCCTTCCACCTCAAAGCTAGGTCTGAAATTCTGTTACTAAAGCCATTTATTAAAAATAAACTATTTAAGTAACTCCGGTCTGTTTTTTTAAGAAACTCTTTTCTTGAAAAATCAATACTATTTGAACACAAGATGTGTTTAACAAAACAGTATGTACGAGATCTATTCAAGATTTTACTAAAAAGTTTATAAAACAGTTTTAAACAAACTATAAAACCCAGCACAACCAAGAATGAGATGAGAAGATGTAGGAAGATTAAGTACAACATTTTTATGTGGTAAAACCTCACCAATTGAGGAAACATCCACGACTCCGTCTACGGAGTAAAACAAAAATCCACTATAAACAAATTTAACAGTTACAAACTATATAACAAGCATGCATACAACTCAGACCTATATAAGTTTAGGAATGTACCCTCTGGTGTCCTTATAACTTCTCTGCAGTTCTGATTGTTGATGTTGTCCTCTCAGTTTGTTAACTCCAATTTGTTCAAGCTCTTTACGTCGACTCTTTTTCTCAAGATCTTATTACCAACACTTTTCGTGTTGTAGTGTGAAAGTGTTTGTGGAGGTGCTTTGTAACACATGCATGAACACACACACACTTATCATGTACAAACAGTTCTAGCAAATTACATATAAGTCTATCTGCTGTGAGTTTTCTTTTTCTCTCTTCTCACAAAACTTTAACCTTTTTGACCTTTAAAATAATCCCAGAATCCACGGATGCCTTGCTTAGAAGACACTCAAGGTCTTAATCAATCTCATAGATTTAAAAAAATTTGAGATTGAAAACCTCCAAGTGTGATTCCAAACTAGGTCTAAGGTCTTGTTTCAGAAGAACTAGAAACAGAAAACATTTTTGTTGATTTCAAAGTTAAAAACATTTACTGAAAACGAATCAACAAAATATTTCTCAAGATGAGAAACAAACATGAAAACTAAGTGTAATATATCATGAAAAACTCATATCTGAAAATTTCTATATACAAGAACAATAGATCTAAGAAAATGATTAAGTTGGAAACAAGATCCAAAGAAGAAGAGGTTACAGAAACAAACCAACTCTCAAATCATCTCTCAAAAACACTCAAACACTCAAGGTTGTGTTTGGTAAAGTATTGAGGTTTGAAGGTTTTTATTTGGTTTGAACTGCGTAGATGATTTAGGGTTAGGGTTAGGGTTTCTAACTCTTCCTCTCTCTTCTGGTTTCTCTCTCTCTCTTCTCTCTCTACTCTTCTCTTTCTTTTTCTCTCAAATGACGAAAATGGCAAAAGTCTCAGAAAGATGAGTAAAGGGCTCCTTTTATAGGAGGCTGAGAAGGTTCGAGAATGAGGGCCAAAATCAAGGGTCCAGATTGAGTCAAGATGGATTGACTAAGATCCAAGGGCATACGATATGCGGTGGTTAAAACGCTTCTGATTGGTTCAAAAGGTAATCACAGAAATTATGATAGAAGACATGCAGATCGTTGATCACAAATGAGCCAAGGGTTAAAAGCAGGCGTAGTTTTACTCTCTTCAAAGAAACACACTTCTCACCAATGAGAGGGCAACAAATGTTGGCCAATAACACGAGATAAAATGCGCGTCAAAAATAATTACAAAGTAAACCCTGAAGTCTCTGCCGCTTTTGGTTTCTACCCAAACCAACATTAGGCAATAAAACCAATATTTCAAAAAAAGCATATTTACCCCATAACCTTTTAAAACCTAGTTTTATTAATAAAACCATATTTTAAAAATGTTTTAAAAAATCCCAAAAAATATTTAAAAATCAAATTTAGGGATTTAAACACACTTAACATATGTACACACACTAATATGCAACATGACATGTAAATGATTCATTCTACTGTGTGTGAGTGTTGGTAATTAAGTCTAGGTCTCTTTAATCAAAGATGAAATAGTAAATCAAGCTCTTAGGTTCTTTGGTTTCTAGGTTAGACATAATTTTGTCACAATTTCCAAACTAGATGAACACTTATACAATATAGACTCAAGTGAGTCAAGAGTATAAGGGCTTCAATCTCCCCCTTTGGAAATATGAGACAAAATCTCCTTTGAGTCCACTAGGACTCGTAGGGCAACAAAAAGATAAGAAAAACCTATTCCTATAAATATTTTATCTACCCAAATCCTAGAAAGCAACAGTACATAACTCAACTATTAACAATTCCCAAATCCTAGAAAGCAAAAGTACATAACTCAACTATTAACAATTGAAAACCCTATTACATCAGTTGAGTATGACTGTACAGAAACCTGCAATAATCACTAAGATCAAGCTGTTTAGCATATATAAACAATCATTAGAGACTCAAATTTCTACCCTATTTTGTCTCAAATGGACAAAGGGAAAATTTTGGATAATCAGCAAAGGTATTACTCAGCACAAACCATACCAATAGATTTACGCAAGGAAATGAATCTATTATAATCAAGAGGTTTGGTGAACATATCTGCGAGTTGCAAATCAGTAGGAAGATAATTGATTTCTAATTCCTTAGTTTCAACCAATTAGCGTATAAAGTGATGTTTAATTTTTATGTGCTTTGTTCGCGAGTGTTGAATAGGGTTTTTAGAAATATTAATCGCACTTAGATTATCACAATAGAGATGCAATTGGTTTTCTTGAATACCATAATCACTTAGCATTTGTTTAAGCCACAGTAATTGAGCACAACAGCTGCCAGCGGCTATGTATTCAGATTCGACTGTCGAGAGTGATGTGAAGTTTTGTTTCTTACTACTCCATCCTACCAAGTTATTACCTATATAATAACATGCTCTTGATGTGCTTTTACTATCATTAGTACACCCAGCCCAGTCAGCATCAGTATACCCAATTATAGTGCTTGTTGTGTCATTAGTGTACCAAAGTCCTAGATTTAGAGTGCCTTTTACATATTTAATGATACGTTTAACAGCATTTAAATGGCTCTCTTTAGCGTTATTTTGATAACGAGCACATACACACACATCATACATAATATCAGGACGCGAGGAAGTAAGATATAGTAAGGTTCCTATCATACTACGATATAGAGTAGGATCTACGGATTTTCCATTTTCATCTTTAGAAAGTTTTAACGTAGTACTCATGGGCGTTTTAGCATCTTTAGCACTCTTGAGGCCAAATTTATTTACTATCTCTAAAGCGTACTTGGATTGCGATACAAATAATCCTTCTGAATTTTGTTTGACTTGGAGGCCTAAGAAGAATTGTAACTCCCCCATAAGAGACATTTGAAATTACTTATGCATAGTTTCAGAGAAGGATTTGACTTCTGAGGGATAAATTGATCCAAAGATAATATCATCAACATAAACTTGAGCAATAATAATGTGTTGGTCAAAATGTTTGACAAAAAGAGTTTGGTCATTTCCACCTCTTTTGAAACCTTTATCTAAGAGGAAACTGGAAAGACGCTCATACCAAGCTCTAGGTGCTTGTTTAAGGCCATACGGAGCCTTTTTGAGACGAAATACATGATTTGGATATTGAGGGTCAATGAACCCTTTAGGTTGTTCTACATAGGTCTCTTCAGTCAATATTCCATTAAGGAATGTAGATTTGACATCCATTTGGTAAAGTGTAAAATTCATGTGGCAGGCTATAGCAAAGAGCAGACGAACAGATTCTAAACGAGTAACAGGAGCAAAGGTCTCGTTAAAATCTATTCCTTCAATTTGAGAGTATCCTTAAGCAACTAATCTAGCTTTATTTCTAATGATTATCCCATTTTCATCAGACTTATTTTTAAAAATCCAACGTGTGCCAATAACCTTCTTGTGATCAGAACGAGGAACAAGATACCAAACATCATGAATGACAAATTGAAGAAGTTCTTCCTGCATAGCAGAAATCCAGTGAGAGTCATTCAATGCCTCATTTACATTCTTTGGTTCCACTAGGGAAATAAAACATGCATAATGTGCATAGTTTCTTAGTTGGGAACTTTTACGCACTGGCTCACTAGGGTTACCAACTACGTTATTTATGGGATGATCTTTAGAAACCCAGTTAGGTACTTCAGGTGTCTCAATTGGTAATGAATCATCTAATTCAGGAGAGTTATTTTCTAAAATATTTGAAGGCTCTTCCTCAATAGTTGATTCACCAGTCTTACTCTTTACAGTAGTGTCACTCATAATTACATTTATGGATTCCATCAAGGTTTTAGTGCAAAGATTATATACTCGATAGGCTCTACTGTTAGGCGAGTATCCTAAAAATATAGCTTTATCACCTCGGCTCTCAAATTTGGATAAGTGTTCCCTATCTTTTCATACATAACAAGTACTACCAAAAGTTCTAAGGTACTTAAGATTGGGATTTTTCTTGTACCAAAGTTCGTAAGGGGTTTGTTTGGAATTCTTTCTAAGATAGACCCTATTTATGATGTGACAGGCAATACGAATAGATTCTACCCAAAAATACTTAGGTAAATTCTTGGCATGTAACATAACACATGCCATCTCTTGAAGGGTACGATTCTTTCTTTCGGCAATCCCATTTTGTTGAGGAGTCTTAGAAGAACTGAATTCATGTTTGTAACCATTATAGTCACAGTATTCAATAATACCAGTGTCTTTGAATTCACCACCTCTGTCACTACGGATTCTATTTACTTAAGTGTCCTTTTCATTTTCAATCCGGAGAAGAATTTTTAAGAAAGTTTGAAAAGTGTCAGACTTTTGTTTTAAAAAGGCTACCCAAGTAAATCGGGTGAAGTCATCAACCATAACTAAAATATAACTGTGTCCACAAAGACTAACAGTTTGGGAGGGACCCATTAGGTCCAT
The DNA here is from genome assembly GCA_949130495.1 of Sambucus nigra. NCBI lineage: Eukaryota > Viridiplantae > Streptophyta > Magnoliopsida > Dipsacales > Adoxaceae > Sambucus > Sambucus nigra. Next base: position 259,043,158 of record OX422224.1, read on the forward strand.
ATGGATGAGCTCCAAGGGATTTGAGGTAAGAATATCATTAACTTTCTTATGAGGTGCCTTAAAAATTTTACCTTCCTTACAGGAACCACAGACAATATTAGGAATGGGTTTGATTTTAGGAACTCCTCTAACTATTTCCTGAGAGGTCAGTCTACGAGGGTTATCGTAATTTATATGACCCATTGTGTTATGCCATATCTCGTTGTCATCCATTCTGGCAACATTACAGATTTCAGATTTATTCATGACAGTATAGAAATTGTCAGGAGTTCTGAATCCTGTAATTATGCATTCACCTTTATCATTTAAAATTTTGCAATTGTTCTTTGAAAAGGTAACAGTATGATCTGAGTCACAAAATTGCGATATGCTAAGTAGATTTGCCTTAAGACCTTTAACTAGAAGGACATTTTTAAGAACAGGAAGTCCATTTTCTTGGAGAGTTCATTTGCCTATGATTTGAGATGAAACTCCATCACCAAAAATGACTTTACCACCAGCAAAGTTAGTTTTGTTTAAAAGTTTAGTTTCATCCCCAGTCATGTGCTTAGAACATCCAGAGTCTAAATACCAGCCAGATGATGTGTGTTCAGCTTTTAGAGCAGTAACAACTATGTTACACTTCATCTGAGGCAATAGATCATCTTTTCTAACCCATATTGCTCTAGTTTTCATTTTGCGCTTATTAGCTCTCAATTGATAAAATTTACGAGCATTAGATTTTTGTTGAAAAATGTTTTGCGCATGATTTTGAGTTTTATGAAAAACATGAGCATTTGGTTTAGGAAAGTGCTTAGGATTCCTTCTAGGAAATGTTCTCTTAGGTTTGGTCTTTCTCTTCCTATAATTAGAGTTTTTTTTAGGTTGTCTAGGAAGTACATAATTGTTTCGGTTCCTTCTAGAATAGTTAAAGTTCTGATAAATAGGAGAACTATAGACAGGTGTAACTAGTCTCCTAGCATAGCAACTATTAAAAGAGTGACCTTATATATCACAATAAGAGCAATAAAGATTGCTCAAGATTGGGGTCTCCTTAGAAAAGTCTCTAAACAAAGGTTTTAAGAAGTTTTGAGGTTGAGCTTTATTCCTAGGTGTGACAGTCTTGAATGCAGACTCACTCTTCCTAATAGAGGGGCAGACGTATTTAGCCTTAGGTGAACTTTCATGTTTAGAGAAACTTGATTCCCCAATGTTAAAAATTTGATGTTTTGAATCAAACTTAGTTTTTAGAGAATGAAAGTCTGGGCATGTTTCAATAGGCCTTTTCCCTCCTGACACAAACTTGATAGGTTCAAAAGATTTCGTTTGTGTTTTCAAATTGGGGCAAAACCCTATTCCAGTTCGATCATCAGAATTGGTTTTTGATTCAGCAACAAATTCATCAAAACATTTTGAATTATTTTCAAATTTTGTAAATTTTTTGAAAACAGTTGTTGTCTTTTCTTTAGTTTGTTCCAATTCTAACAATGTCCATTTGTATTTTTTCTCCAGAGTTTCATTTGTTTCATTTAAATTTCTGAGTTTTTCATCAAACATTTTGATTTTGCTTTCATGAGTCAAACATTGGGTAGTATACTCTTCAGCATTCAGTTTAACCATTAGGCTTAGATCTTCTAACTTCTTAGTAAGATCTTTCATAATCTTTTCTAGTTTAGTGCTTTTCTTGAGAGTTTTAGCATAGAGAGTGTGAATATCTGGGAGGTCTTCATTGTCTGAGTCACTAAGTGTAGTGTGTGAAGTGACCCCTACAACTTCATTCTTTGTACTCACACACCCATTGACATCGTCATTATAGCTTTCCCTTTGACTCACACACCCCGAGGAACAGATAGTAATATTCTCAGTAATCAAAGCATCTAAACCAGTAACAGCAGTATTGGAAACATCAGAAGTAGAATTACTATATTCATCCTCATTAACAAACACATGCATATCATCATTATTGATAATTTTGGCAAAGAAAGACATACAAGGGTCAAAAACATCAGATGACTCAAGTTCCTCATTTTCAGATTCACTTGAATCATCCCATGTCTTGCAAATGTTGGCCCTAGTGTGTTTGTTTTGAGTGTTCAAGTTAACTCTACAGTCTTGGCAATGTGTCCTAGTTTACCACATCTATAGCATTCAGTCTTCTTAAGGTCTCTGTTAGGTCTAGTGTGAGAGTCCTTGTGATTTTTGTCATGGTTTTTCTCATGAGGTCTGTGATTGAAAGGAGTTAAATAATTAGACTTGACTTGTTTATTTTCCATGTTGTTTCTAAATTTAATGATTTTCTTAAACTTTTTTGACATTAAGGCAATCTAATTGTCCAAACTCTCTATATCACATTCCTCATCAGAATCATCATTGGAAGTATTAAATTCAGGCTTAATCAATTTAGAAGAGAAGCTTAGATTGGAACTAGTCTGTTTCCTATGGGACTGGGTTAATTGTTTCTTAAATTCCAGTTCCATTTCCACAGTTCTTAACTTACTACTGAGTAGTTCAGGAGTGAGATTAATATCACACATTTCCTCAATAGCATATCTTTTGTTATCAAATTTCTGTGGTAATGATCTCAGAATTTTAGACACAATTTCTTGTCTGTCATATGTTATCCCATTAGCATGCAGTTTGGTCACAATATCAGTCAGGTTCATATAGAAGTCATCAAATGACTCAGTCTCAGACATAATTAGGGAATTATACTGTTGAATGAGCATTTCAGTTTTAGCAGCTTTAACTCTAGTGTCACCTTCATGAACAGTAACTAAAGTGTCCCAAGCTTCCTTAGAAGTGGTACAGGATGAGATTATTTTGAACTCATGTTTATTTATAGACATAAATATAGCATTCTTTCCTTTGTTATTATTTCGAGAAACTTGTTTCTCTTCTTGTATGAACTCACTTAAAACTTTCTTAACCCTCTCATTACTTCCTTCAGTGGCTGGTTTTGTAGGAAAAATGTAACCATTTTCAACAATGTCCCAGACATCATCTCCCAGAGTTCCTTGAATGAAAGCAATCATTCTTACTTTCCAGTAAGAAAAATTGGTTCCATCAAAGATAGGAGGTATGGTCAAGTTACCAAATCTTTCATTTTTCTCGTCCATATTTGATTTTCAGAAAATAATTTCAGAAACACAGGATCTCTTTTAAAAGAAGTTTATCCCGCTCAGATACCAATTGAAATTCTTTTACTAAAGTCGTTTATTAAAAATAAACTATTTAAATAACTCCGATTTGTTTTTTTAAGAAACTCTTTTCTTGAAAAATCAATACTATTTGAACACAAGATGTGTTTAACAAAACAATATGTAAGAGATCTATTCAAGATTTTACTAACAAGTTTATAAAACAGTTTTAAACAAACTTTAAAACCCAGCACAACCAAGAATGAGATGAGAAGATGTAGGAAGATTAAGTACAAGATTTTTACGTGGTAAAACCTCACCAATTGAGGAAACATCCACGACTCCCTCTACGGAGTAAAACAAAAATCCACTATAAACAAATTTAACAGTTACAAACTATATAACAAACATGCATACAACTCAGACCTATATAAGTTTAGGAATGTACCCTCTAGTGTCCTTATAACTTCTCTGCAGTTCTGATTGTTGATGTTGTCCTCTCAGTTTGTTAACTCCAATTTGTTCAAGCTCTTTACGTCGACTCTTTTTCTCAAGATCTTATTACCAACACTTTTCGTGTTGTAGTGTGAAAGTGTTTATGGAGGTTCTTTCTAACACATGCATGCACACACACACACACACTTATCATGTACAAACAGTCCTAGCAAATTACATATAAGTCTATATGCTGGGAGTTTTCTTTTTCCCTCTTCTCACAAAATTTTAACCTTTTTGACCTTTAAAATAATCCCAGAATCCACGGATATCTTGCTTAGAAGACAGTCAAGGTCTTAATCAATCTCAGAGATTTAAAAAATTTTGAGATCGAAAACCTCCAAGTGTGATTCCAAACTAGGTCTAAGGTCTTGTTTCAAAAGCACTAGAAACAGAAAACATTTTTGTTGATTTCAAAGTTAAAAACATTTACTGAAAACGAATCAACAAAATATTTCTCAAGATGAGAAACAAACATGAAAACTAAGTGTAATATATAATGAAAAACTCATATCTGAAAATTTCTATATACAAGAACAATAGATCTAAGAAAATGATTAAGTTGGAAACAAGATCCAAAGAAGAAGAGGTTACAGAAACAAACCAACTCTCAAATCATCTCTCAAAAACATTCAAACATTCAAGGTTGTGTTTGGTAAAATATAGAGGTTTGAAGGTTTTTATTTGGTTTGAACTGCGTAGACGTTTTAGGGTTAGGGTTAGGGTTTCTAACTCTTCCTCTCTCTTCTGGTTTCTCTCTCTCTACTCTTCTCTTTCTTTTTCTCTCAAATGACGAAAATGGCAAAAGTCTCAGAAAGCTGAGTAAAGGGCTCCTTTTATAGGAGGCTGAGAAGGTTCGAGAATGAGGGCCAAAATCAAGGGTCCAGATTGAGTCAAGATGGATTGACTAAGATCCAAGGGCATACGATATGCGGTGGTTAAAACGCTTCTGATTGGTTCAAAAGGTAATCACAGGGATTATGATAGAAGACATGCAGATCGTTGATCACAAATGATCCAAAGGTTAAAAGCAGGCGTAGTTTTACTCTCTTCAAAGAAACACACTTCTCACCAATCAGAGGGCGACAAATGTTGGCCAATAACACGAGATAAAATGCGCGTAAAAAATAATTACAAAGTAAACCCTGAAGTCTCTGCCGCTTTTGGTTTCTACCCAAACCAACATTAGGCAATAAAACCAATATTTCAAAAAAAAGCATATTTACCCCATAACCTTTTAAAACCAAGTTTTATTAATAAAAACATATTTTTAAAATGTTTTAAAAAATCCCAAAAAATATTTAAAAATCAAATTTAGGGATTTAAACACACTTAACATATGTACACACACTAATATGCAACATGACATGTAAATGATTCATTCTACTGTGTGTGAGTGTTGGTAATTAAGTCTAGGTCTCTTTAATCAAAGATGAAATAGTAAAGCAAGCTCTGAGGTTCTTTGGTTTCTAGGTTAAACATAATTTTTTCATAATTTCCAAACTAGATGAACACTTATAGAATATAGACTTAAGTGAGTCAAGAGTATAAGGGCTTCAAGGTCGCACTCCGAGTGCCCATCGGGCGCTCCCAGGCCCCGAATCGACCCCATTTGACTACGGCTAACTTCACCGTCAGAGTGAAAGATCCTTAAATATTTGAAGGGAACAAATACCCCTTTCCAACGGTCCTCCCCGTGTGTGAAAACAACATAACCATTTAGACAAATAATCATTTTTCCACCAAAAATTAATCCAGAGGCCACTGGGCGCTCTCGGGCTCCATTTGACCAAAGAAACTCTTCAACTCGAATGAGACTGAATGAATATCCTAAGGGAACTGAATACCCTTTATAATGAAATGCCTTGTGAATGATTTTGACCTACGTTACGGACGAACGATCTATTTTACTCCAAGAGATCACCGGACGCTTTTGGGCCCTGGTTGACCAAGGTCAACATTCTGAATCGAGATAAACTCTTTGGAATGTCGAATTACATCTTCTAACTTTACCAATGGTCTACCCCGTTAGCGATTCGGACTTACTATGCGAACGAAGGATCCGTTTATGTCCGATGATCTCCCGTCCAATGGATCGACATGTGCTTCCGAGCCACATTTTCCCCAAAGTAAACTCCCGAACCCGGGAGCGGTCCAAAGGACTCTCGTAGGCCTCTGAAATACCTTTCTAACGGTATACCCCGTTCACAATTTGGATCAACGGTTTATAGTCTATGGTCATTTTTCCCGTAAAGTCCGCACGGGACTGCTAATTAGCAGGTACCCTGCCTATTGGCACAGACTCAAGTGTGACCTGTCGATAGGCACCCTATGGGGTACCCCGATCGGCACCCCCTAAACTTATAAATAATGGCCATGACCTCATTGCTAAGAGAAAAAAAAAACATCAACATCAGTGATCTCAGCAACATTCTCTCGAAGTAAGCAAAGTTCCATATGAGAAATGTCATTCAATCCTAAACACCCATCCTTTTCACACCGATTTCGGCAAATATCCTTATCTCTCATCAACATTCAAAGGAGTTCATCCAAGATCCATGTTCGAGCTCCAAGAAAGGTCCAATTCTTTCTCCACCTCTTTTAATTTCTTATTTTATATAAGTTACCTTAGATTCATAATCTAGTTTCACTCTAGCTAATACATATTAACTTCTACACTTTTATTAGTATATCACACATACTTTATTTTTCATAAAAACCCAAAAATAAATAAAAGAGGGTTACACCTGTAAATTCCGAACGGAATTATCCACAACGCTTTTTCCAAAACCAAAAACACATTTTTCTACACGCATACACCTAATAAAATTTCGTTCGAATCTATGGGATAAATCCCCCCTATTCTACATTCGAACTATGTGAACTTTGATGCCTCTATAGGATACTTAGGAATTTCGAACTAAAATTCGAGACTCGAGTCCAATTTTTCTAATTTTCTAATTTATCTTATTTGTTCATAATCCTCAAAATTACTCATTATCATCATACATATATATAACATATTTGCTCGCGTCTCATCCCACACATATTATCATTTGGTAATAACGATCAATATCGCGATGAACGATCATATTCTATCATCTACATTTATTACTATTTTGGGAATATTCCTATGGATGACCTTGTTAGCACCCACGATGCTCAAAAGACTATGTGTGCGGAAGTAAACTGTTGTCGATTAAACGCAAATTACCTACGATTTTTTACCGGTTATTCTAGGAGGGACCAATTCAAAATTTTCTTGAATCATTAACTTTACGAAAATGAATTTGATTTCCCAAGTGAATTAAAAGTCCAAATTATTGTCTTTGTTAAATCTAGGTGATTTACAAAATAATAATTTGAACTTTTAATTGACTTTGGAAATCAAATTGATTTTCATAAAGTTAACGATTCAAGAAAAGTTTGAATTGGTCCCTCCTAGAATAATCGGTAAAAACTCGTAGATAATTTGCGTTTAATTGCCAATAGTTTACTTCCGCACACATAGTCTTTTGCGCATCGTGGGTGCTAACAAGTGGTATCAATGCTAGACTTTAAAAAGATCATTTTTCAAAACTTTTGTCAAACTCTTTTTACCTTGTTTTAATTGAAGATTCTAGTCAGTTGCTTAGGTTAAGAAATTTCAGTAGACCTCCTATTTTCGATGGCACGAATTTTCCCTATTGGAAAATTAGAATGATAGCATTTATTCGAGGCATATTCGGAGATGATGTTTAGGAGTTAATTGAAAATGGTTATAGGAACGCCACTACTCCCATAGCAGAAGGTAGCAATATTTTTAGAAAACTTAAAACTACTGAATTAAGTGTTGTTCAGAAAAAGATAAGTAATTTCAATAATAAGGGGAAAAATGCGGTTTTCATAAGTGTGAGTGAAACTGAATTGAAACGTATATGTCATTGCATTACTAGTAAGGATGCTTGGAATACTTAAGTTATTGCACACGAGATTAACGATAGAGTAAAGCAATGTAAAACACAAATGTTGGTTCAACAATACAATATGCTAGTTATGAACGATAATGAACCATTTAATGATTTTTATATGCGTTTAACTGATATCATTACCCAATTGCATGCGAATGGTATTGAATATTCCGATAAAGATGTGTGTGCTAAAATTTTGAGATCCCTTGCCCCTATATTTGATCGTAAACGTTATATCATTGAAGAGATTAATGACCCATCTCTCACACCTGAATTGCTTAGGTCTAAATTGAGAACTATGGAACTTGAATCAGCCTTTACGAAGACTCTCACATCTTATGCTAAGAATGAGTCGACCAATACTTCTAAAGTTTCTTTTAAAACTTCCTATCCCAATAAAAATAAGTATAAGGTAGTTAAACAACAATCTGAGTCGAATGATAACTCTGATGTCGAGTCGGATAAAATTGACAATCAACTTGCTGTTATGTCCTCTCAATTTAAGAAACTCTTGGAGCAAAGAAATGTTATTGCTAAGAGATGTACGCAAGTGAATAATTAATTTACTCAGTTAACCCGAAACCATAATAGAACTTCAAAGCGAACTTCTGATTATGATAGTAAAAGTAGCAAGGTTCATAAATCTGAATTGGCTTGCCACAATTTTGGGAAACTCGGTAACTTTATTGTTGAGTGTTGGTCTAGGCCACAGTCCAAGCATTCTAAACATCACAAGGTACACATAACCAAAACTTGAGATGACTCTTCTGATTCTGAATCATAAGATAACCAAGGGAATTCTGAAGCAAATTGCCTTGCGTTTTTAGGAGAAGTTTATGACTGTTGTGGAGACATGTACTTAGTAGGAATGACTGATTCTGAAGATGATTTTGATTCTGATTCTAATGAAGTACTTGATTTAATTGATGCTGCTAAATCTTTATTAACTAGTTAGCCTTCTATGCTTGAAATAACTACTCCGTTTGATGATAAACGTGCCTTACATGATACTAAATCAGATGATAGCAACAATTCACACACGGACACTAATGAGCATGAAAATTTTGTTGGCTATGATGATTACTCAGAATTGTATGTCAGGACTTTGCAAAATAGACAAGAATTATCGAATTCAGTAAAAATGCTTAGTGAGACCTTAGAGAATCAATATAAGACTGTTCAACAAAATTCTATTGAAATGAATAATGTCAAAATTGATGTTCAAAATCAATCACTTGATTTTAAATGTCAAATTACGACTTTAAATGAAAATTTGTCTTCTTTTGAAGAAAAATATAATAAAGCACTTTTGCAAGTTGAAAAATCAAAACAAGTTTATGAAATAGCTTTCAAAATGTGTCATAGTTGTGATATAAAATATTTTGACCTTGACAAATTTCTTGCTGAACAACGATATAAGGGTGATACTATAGGATTTAGATATGAGGGTCCTCTTGAAAAATTTGATCCAGGTAGACCAATCTTATTTGTAAAAGCCTAAGAAGAAATGGCTCTTTCATTGGAAAGTAAGTTGTCTAAAAAGAATAAAGGAAAATAAGTTTTAATTGAAAGTGATTATGAAAGTGACATTGAAAATTTCATAGAGAAATTTATAGGACCATCTATATCAAAATATTGCCCCCTGCCAAGAGACTCTATAGACCTCCTAAACCATTTGTTCGAAATGAATTTTTTAATCATGTAAACTAAAAACACTACCAATCAGACCTACCTACTTTTAGTAAATTATGTACTAGGTGTGATGTTTTTGATTACCAAAACTGGGAATGCCTTGGTAATCGCAAGAAATGTACTCATTTTAAAAGTCATAACCGAAATGTGAAGCGATTTACAAATTTTCATAGGCAACGCACTAATAATAATTGGAATCATTTCTTCAATAAGTCTAGGCCTCAAGTTAACAAGAAAATATTTTCGAAAAATTCTTATCCTAAATTCCAAAAGGCACAAAAACCTTTGAAAATTTTGCCTATTTGGATTAGGACTTGTGACTTGAGACCTCAAATGGATTTTTTAAAGTCAAAGAAATGTCCAACTAATGTATGTGATGCTTGCAAGAGTGAGAAAATCATTAAGTCTTCTCACGAGAAGGTTAAGGACTTGAACACTGCCAAACCCTTAGATTTATTCAATGATGGGGGAGGTGAGTTTAATAAAAATAGAGTTACCAAGTATTGTGACACTAATGGATAATCTTAGCGGTTTAATGCTCCAAAAAATCCTAAACAAATTAGGGTAGTTCCTTCTATTGCTTGTGATTTCCAGCTTGCAGATATGCTTTATATGCCTTGTGATAATTCTTCTTTAGATGTAACTTCAACATTTGATTGGAGAGATTGTACTTAAATTTTTTCTTGTGTTTATTTTGCACTTTGATTACTAGATCTCTGAGGTTTTAGGATAAAGATATCTACTAATAATCAGTATCTCTTAAAGCCATGTTTGATGTAGGAGACGCTTATTTTGGAGATTATAAACACTTATTTTTTTCTTCTTCTTACCATTGTCTAATTTAGCCAAAATGGGGAAGAGTTGAGTACATATTATATTCTTGTGTTGTTGATATTCTTCATACATATTTTGTTTTACTATTACCTTCACATTTAATTCTGTCATTTTAATATTTTGGTAGAGCAAATGCTACTAACTTGCTTTCTCGGCAGAAAGTGTATTTATGTTTTGCAGGTATTCTCGTTGGTTGTTTTGAGTTGTCTTTTCTTTTCTAGGATGGGTGGGTAGTTAGATACTCTTTTGTATATGACATATTAGGATTTATTTTACCTTAGTATATCATTTGATGTACTAAAGGGTTTTGTTAAAATTAGTCCAATGGGGGAGTTTGAAGGTACATATATAGACCACACCTAGGGTTTACTTTTCGTGCTTTATCTATATAGGACTTCATCTAGTTGGGCGTAAATTTTGACAAAATCTTTTTGTAATTAGGATTGTTTATATCCTATCGCCACCAAGATCTATATGTTCATCTACATCAAATGAGCTCTCGATTCAGTTCGCCCTCTCAGAAAAAGGTAATTTTCATATTCTATGGCTCATAGGATATATTCTGTCACGTAGGACACTACACCATGTTGCATGTGCATTTTATTTATCATATCATATGATAGTGTTGGGTTTTGTCAAAATAAATTTTTGTCACTAAATACTTTTAAAGAATAAAAACTGCAGAATTAAATTTTTTGAAGTAAAAAATAAAATTGTATATGATTATATTCATGCATATATGTTTGTCATATATATAAATATTATATATGTTCGATTATATATATTTGTATGAATGATATATTATATATATGTTATATTACATGTATGTTATATTATATATATATATATATATAGTGTAATACCCCGTAATTTCATGGCTTTTAAATTTAAGGATTTATTAAATTTAACTGAGATAAATTAATTTAATTTTAATCCGGAATGTTGTTTTAAATATTTACTAGCGTGACGAGAGTTAGTAATTATTGGAAATTTGTTATTTGTTGAATATTACTAGATGAGTATAGTTATATATGAGATTTATTTTTATAATATTGTCACGTGTGAATAAAATGACAATTGTGGAAATTTAAGTCGGGACGCGCCTGTGTCGTGTCGGGACTAAATGTGGATTAGTAAAAGTGAATATTTTATAAGTTGTTCGTATGGTCATTTTGAGTGCGCCAACGCGTCCGAAAGGGTTCAGATAGTCAGAAAAGTGTACCCGGTAGTTTAGTTTGGGTCTCGGGGCATTTTTAGGCCTAATTAGTACCCCGGGAGGGCGTTTTGGACATTTCGCAATTATGGGTAATTAAACCCACGAATTTTATAGGGTTATATCAGATGGGAAATGTCATCTTTTAGGGTTAACACAACCTAATTATAATGACGGCCATTGTAGAGGAAGAGGGAAGCTCTCCAAGGAGTTCTAGGCCAAGAACACCTCCGATTGCACCGCCGTCACCACCAACGCGTAGATCGCGCGACGGGGAATACAACCACATCAAAATCGTTCGCAAATCAGAACTGAGAATTTTCCAGGCCAGTATCTATCTTGCTTTTATCAACTTAATGCATCCTTTTATGTTAGTCTTAGGTTGATTAGATTAATATTCTTGAAGAAAAAAAAACATAAATTGGTGACACAAATTGCATGTTATAATGTTAGAAATCATATTTCTGGAAACCCATTTCACATATAGAGGATGAGCCACGAAATTCCATGATAGTAGAGATAGAAAATCTGGAAAAATAATGAAAGAGATTAAGTTAAAGGAAAGATTAGGGTTTATAAGAATTATGTAGAATTTGCCCTTTTTAACCCATGATTCTTGAAGAAACTTCGCATGTGTTACGTAGGAAATCGTTTAAATGGGTATACAACACTTATAGTATAATTGATTGGGAGTTTGGGACTGTAACATGATGATTTGGAGAAGTTTGGGGTGAGAATCCCGTAACTGGGTTAGCTGCAGAATCTGCATAACTGCTTGATCGATCGATCGAGCCCAGAGCATCGATCGATCGAAGGTTCGATCGATCGACCCCTTTTATCGATCGATCGATACTCCTGGAAAAACTACATTTTTGTTCGTGTTAGCCTAATCCGATTTTATGCATAGTAAACCTTGGTTAGGGTTGCTAGAATATAATGGAACATAAAGAGGACCAGTAGGGTCAAGAGAACAATCCCATAAAGTGGAACTTTAATGTGTGGAAGTAAAGGGTAAACGGGGAGACTTTCAGACTTAAGAAATCTTACGTGTGGTGATTAAATAATCAGAACATTTATTAAGTCGAATTAGAAGGCACGAGAGGGCCTACTGAAATTTGCACTTAGATAAAGGAAATACTTCGAGAGACGAGAAGTGAGTAAAAAAAAATGACTTAATTACGAGAATAAAAGGAATGAGGCCGTTTTTACGATATAATTGAGTAATATGTGTAATAACGGACAATTATAATTTATGGGTGGTGAGCGCACCTAATTTTAATAATTTGGATGTGTGTATATATATATGATTGGGTGATTATGCATATATGATATCTGTGTGAAAAACATGCCCGCACTACTTGCTATCCCTGAGGTTGCCGCGCTGGGACGATCTTATCATGTGTTGCCTTATGGGGGATATTGACTCATACCCTAGAAGATAGATATCCTTGGTACATGCTATCAGAATGATAGTTCAGATGGTCCTAAGAGATGAGGGTATGTGATTTCCTCTTAGAGACTTAGAATCTATGCTTCGCCTCATCTTGTTTGCGTATAGGTATCCTTGGTACAGGCTATCGCAGTGACAGTTCAGACGGTCCGAAGAGACTTGGAATCTATACATCGACTCAATATTGTTTGAGTATGTGTTAATACAGTTCGAGAGTGATTCCGAATCTGTATTCCCTTAGTACGAGTGATACGGGGATTGGATAGTAGAGTATGCCCGCACCATAGATTTTATGTGGGGTGCTGTTAGTATATATATAATTTATGAGTGATTGGTATATATATACTTATATATGGAAGTCTAGCACCATAGATTTTATGTGGGGTGCTGTTGGTATATATATATATATATATTATACGAGAAATAAATATATATATACGTGTAACTATATGAGAACTTGCTACTGAGTAAAATAGTAGTTAAGGAAAGTATGAAATTTAATCAGCTTCATTATAAGCATTCGGAATGTTATAATAATACGGAATTATTCTGAATAACGTAAGAAATCTTGAAGAGTTAGATTTTTTAAATTTGAAAAGCATAACCTTAATTTCACGTGTTAAAACTTATGGAGAATAAGTTAGAGAGAGAGAGAGATGGGGTTCATTAGTACGATAGATGTGCACACTAGATGAGAGGTGAGAATTCTCAAGAGAGGGTCGCATACTAATATGACTGTTGCATTAGCCGGTAGCATTTTAAATACTTGCCAAACTATTTTTAAACTGCTTCGCATTCGGGCTCTGACCCGTTTGTTGTCACCTCTTCTCTCTTGTGTGTGTGTATATATATATATATATATATATATTACAGGTGCCCAGCCACAGGGGCGTCTTACTTGGAATTATTGGGATGGAACGCGCTGTAGCTTTTGTGGGAGTTGTAGGCCATTGATTAGACGACCTCATTATTGACTCTACTCCTAGTTCGGTTTTATCCAGCAGGGGCATGTGTCGCCCTCTTTCTATTATTTAGTTGGTATTGTCAGAGACTGTAATTCTTTTTACTTCCAGCATCTTTATTTCGGGATTTTTATTGTCAGGATGTTTTCATTTAGTGTTTAAATATTGGGATTATTTATTGATGGTTCAATTCTGGAATGTTCATTACTTTTCTCATTATTAATGTGTGACTCTTAAAAATGTAAATGGTTAAAGGTTTTATAATTGGATTTAATAGAATGGAAATAAGGTTTTAAAAGGTTTTGACACTTAGCTTAATTATTTAGGGTGTTTAATTTGGAAAAGTATTTTTGCGACAGTGATGCTAAGAATGAACCAACTATTCACCTTGATTTTAATTTAATAAAGGAGTGATCGCCTGGTATTTAATTAGGCAAGGTGTCACAGGTGGTATCAGACCATCAGGTTCTAGTGTCCTTAGGATCTGTACGGCTTATTATGCTTTCAGCGTTGCTTTGATTGTTATAGAGCCCTATGTTTAGGATTGTCGATTCCTTTGACGCGATTTCGTTCTCCTGCTATGATGTGTATACACTAGTGAATTCTAATTTCATTCGGATGTGTGCGTGTGCCGAGAAATGACGGATGTCAGAAGAGGACCGTTAAGCGTACATCAGGAGGCAGGGCTCAGTTGAGATTATGAAATATATCCAAGGATGATGAGTGTAGTCGAGGTCACCTCCATTATGGCACAAGAAGCCACGACTAGAAAGGCAACTAAGGTGCATCAATGATTTTCAAATGCTGTTATAGTCAAATGAGGTGCGAGGGTAAACTTACCCAACGTATTACAAAAACGTGTAGAGACTGTTAGTGGGAAATTTTAGAAACGCGAAAATTGTGTGTGTTTACCAAAGGAGGTAAAGTATCTAAAGGCTTAAATATAGGACGGAGTGTGGCAAACTGAAAGTGAAAATTTAAAAAACAAATAAAAATAAAAAAAATTCTTGGCTTACGGGACGAAATTATAATGGTTGGAGTCAACCACCAATTTTAGAAGTGGAATGCTATGCCTATAGGAGAACCTTAGGTACAGTGTTGACCGTATGTTCCTTCCTCAACTGTTCACGATGAGAAGCAAACGTGGTTCTGAACTCATCGCAGGAGGGCATGACAGAAGTCCAATTGTGGATATGAATCTTAACCGTTAGCGAATTTTGTATCGGAAGATGTAGATAAAAGTGGGGGAAACAACTCCGAGTGGGAGATCGACACGTAGTATAGTTGATAACGCTCAAAGAAGTAATTCTGATGGACGGTTGATTCAGAGGTTGACAATGTCATATTTTGTCAATATAGATGATAATGCTTCTTTGTGGGGGAAGCTAAAAAAAAAAAATTTAGTCGAGAATAAGACTGAATACAACGGTGGTGATATAGCCCCAAAAAGAATGTGGATATACATTTGGGAACCCATTTGAATGATTCGGATAATGGAATTCTTACCAAGTGATGGTAAATTCAGTAAGTACTATTATAGATAGTAACATGATCTTTATGGCCTAAAAAGCTAAGGGAACAATCGGGATGGCTAACGGGAATCGAGTTTACTAAAGTTCGAGAGAAGGACAATCCTAACCTGGTTAGTAGTACAGGTGATAAGTGGATTATGTGTTAAGGTGTTTTGTGCAGAGTGAAATTGCTCGTGATGATATGTTCCAAAGTGAGAAAAAGGGGGCAAGAATACGGTGCCTAATAAAAGACAACGATTAAAGTAATTTTGTTTGGTTTGAGTAGATGTGTTACGTCCAGAAACCACTTGCGCAATCAAAACGATTGGCAAGGTGGAAGTATAAGTTGTATCCTCAGAGGATGAGGCGTGTTTATGTGACACGAGCGAGTGACTATATTTTGTTCCTTGCTAGGTTAGCATGTGAGACGAGCTTAATGCATATAATTATGAATCTTACTATTATGTAAATATTTTTCCCTAGTGTAGCGGGATTTTTCTTTAGTGCCATTCGCGGAGGATGAATGAGTATATTAACAGTGTTTTATAATTTATTGAGGTTACTCGTTGTAGCGATGCGATACACGAGTATGATATTACCTTTGTTAAAATGTTATAGAAATGGGTAGTATGATAGTGGGCATTTATTGCAAGGCTATCGGAGTAGTTTCATTGGTGCAACATGTTTTATGTTTGTTTTGGCGAGGCTTTACCTGTAAGAAGGTTGGACTTGCGCTTATATTATCTATCCAAGAGACTTCGGAGGAGATAGTGGGCTCGAGATATTCGATGCCAATGTATGTATAGACTTTGTCAGTATGATTCGGTATGTATCGGGACTTACCGTTGAGCGAAAAGATTTGACGCAGTGTTATGTTTGGCACTCCGTACTTAGTGATAGGAAGAGTGCATTGTTATATTTATCCTTTAGAGATGTGGGAGTTAATAGTTATACCCCTATTATTAGGGAAGGGAATTTCGAGAATTCCGATCGTATGTATCCGAGGTTTATAGAATGTAATTACCATCAACCAATACGGTAGTGAAATTGGTGAAACGTTCTTTATTAAGCATAATTACGGGAGAAATTGTAACTTTTATGTCAAGAGACGGAATAAAGGGGTACATACCACGAACGGAGGACCTAACGGATTTCGATAACCGACAATGCTAGGTAGTAGTGTATCGGGGGGGGGGGGGGGGTTCCTTGTTTGGATTTCGCTTTGCGAGACATCCCATGCATAAAACTTAGCGTAAGGTTGGAAATAGGGAGACGTTTGGTCACTATTCCACGAGTTTGGTACCCTGGTCGAAATGGGATCAAGTAATTATGTATGTAAGTTGGAAGTTGAATTTTGTGGCAGGAAAACATTGAAAGTTATCCCCACGAGTTGAGGGGTGGAACGATGATAAGGAGAATTTAGGAATTCTGATTTCTAGGGTGATTGAGAGTACCCAAATGTCATAACCGCGTACAGAACACAAGCAAATAAAGAGTTGGAATGATTTTTAGCACGAATTATCTGGAAAGAACTTTATATTATACAAAAGAGATAACCTGTAATTATTTTGATGAATAGAGCGTTAGTGATTTATTTTGGTTGTTGTACCTATTTGGGAAATTGTTGTACTTATCTGAGGAAGGTTGAGAATTATTATTCCTCTTTATTGTCATGGAATTTGAATGCCCCATTCCTTCTATTCCGTTGAATTTAGTTGGTCCAACAGATGAGTAGCACGCCGTTCGCTCTCCCAGGGCGGTCGGAGTATTGCAAAAATGTGGGCATCTTGGTTAACTTCAGTTAAAATAGTCCGAGTCGAAGGGACGTGGTAATAGACGTGTGAAATATATGTTTGTGGGACTAATATAACGAAGTGGAAGTGATAGAGTGGATTAAACGTCACATGAGAGGCGATAATCCATACATAAGTGTGCAATTAGAATAGCACGCCCTAACTTGATTGGAAGGCTATGGGAAGCCATTCAAGAATTGGTATTCCTTGAATAGAGTAGAATTTAATTGTTATGAAGCACACCCGGAGCGGAGTTGTTATTAGTCCAGTGTGAGAGCGACTTGCGCATACAAAGATTAATGATGTTAGTATAGTATAAGATATCCAGAAGTGCGCTTCGTGGAGAGAAGAGCACGGGTCGGAACTTTCGGCATACTCCAAGGAAGGAAGGGGAGTATTACGTGTCACTCGATGTGAGACATTTCAAGGGAAGAATCGATGTTTAGCGAGACGTGGTGAGTAGTCTCTACATGCACCGCCCATAGGTAAGGTTTGGTTGAAAGAGGAGAATCAACCAAAGAATTTTGTGTTTATCGAAAATTTCTGAAATTGGAAGAGGTTGGTAAAGTCGGTAAAGTTCTTGGATGGGTTGCCATCCTCAATACAAGATCAAGGGTATATCCCGAACATGTGAATTAAGTCGACGAGAAGGAAGTGATTGATATTTCTTTGGGATGTCTTACAATATTAACTAGTATGCCCCAGACTTCCTTTGAAAGGAAGGATCGCGCCAGTGCATGGTCCGGCGCAGTATAAATTTTTGAATCAGGATGAGATTGGTGAATCCCACCTTTGAAATGGGATTTTAGGAACCATCGAAGAAAAGATTTCGTTTCGAGTAGGATGTATCACCCTTAGCCAGGGAATAAGCGCATGGTGATTAAAGATTAGTGGAGCCACGTGAAGGAAATTTTGGAATCTTGGTACGATGATTTCAAGAATACTCTGTAGAAGCACTCGTACCTGTTTGTCGCGTACGAGGTACTTATTAAGGTTTTGTTATGGAAGAACCTCGACTATTCGCCTTCCGTATGTTTAGAGGAGAGTAGATAATCAGAATTTTTGGATCGGTCGAGAAAATATTCGATAACTATGGTGGAATTCCATGACTGTTTTAGGTAGTCAGGAGTGGTCAAATGTTCATATGATCTTCTCATAATGGGATTTTTGTGTATGAACAAATACGAGTAGTTTGTCATGTAGTGAGGTGCGGCCTCCTAATGATAGTGAGATAAGGAAATTATAACGTATAGTCGTGACCTATGCGAATGTTGTCGGGTGGGAGCACAATGTGAAGTGTCTCCAATGAGAATGTAAAACAATGTTGCTGTGAGGAAAAAGCTATAGTGATTGAACGTCATACTATGTAGATAGTTTGCGTGCTGACAAGAATATCTAGAATTGTGCTACCTAGTAGGCCTTATTTTCCGAATTTCGGGAAGAAATTCCGTTATTAGGGGGGAAGTATGTAATACCCCGTATTTTCATGGCTTTTAAATTTAAGGATTTATTAAATTTAATTGAGATAAATTAATTTAATTTTAATCCGGAATGTTGTTTTAAATATTTACTAGCGTGACAAGAGTTAGTAATTATTGGAAATTTGTTATTTGTTGAATATTACTGGATGATTATAGTAATATATGAGATTTATTTTCATAATATTGTCACGTGTGAATAAAATTACAATTGTGGAAATTTAAGTCGGGACGCGCCTGTGTCGTGTCGGGACTAAATGTGGATTAATAAAAGTGAATATTTTATAAGTTGTTCGTATGGTCGTTTTGAGTGCGCCAACGCGTCCGGAAGGGTCGAGATAGTCAGAAAAGTGTACCTGGGGGTTTAGTTTGGGTCTCGGGACGTTTTTAGGCCTAATTAGTACCCCGGGAGGGCGTTTTGGACATTTCGCAATTATGGGTAATTAAACCCACGAATTTTATAGGGTTATATCAGATGGTAAATGTCATCTTTTAGGGTTAACACAACCTAATTCTAATGACGTCCATTGGAGAGGAAGAGGGAAGCTCTCTAAGGAGTTCTAGGCCAAGAACACCTCCGATTGCACCGCCGTCACCACCAACGCGTAGATCGCGCGACAGGGAATACAACCACATCAAAATCGTTCGCAAATCAGAACTGAGAATTTTCCAGGCAAGTATCTATCTTGCTTTTATCAGGTTAATGCATCCTTTTATGTTAGTCTTAGGTTGATTAGATTAATATTCTTGAAGAAAAAAAAAACATAAATTGGTGACACAAATTGCATGTTATAATGTTAAAAATCATATTTCTGGAAACCCATTTCACATATAGAGGATGAGCCACGAAATTCCATGATAGTAGAGATAGAAAATCTGGAAAAAGAATGAAAGAGATTAAGTTAAAGGAAAGATTAGGGTTCATAAGAATTATGTAGAATTTGCCCTTTTTAACCCATGATTCTTGAAGAAAATTCGCATGTGTTACGTAGGAAATCGTTTAAATGGGTATACAACACTTATAGTATAATTGATTGGGAGTTTGGGACTGTAACATGATGATTTGGAGGAGTTTGGGGTGAGAATCCCGTAACTGGGTTAGCTGCAGAATCTGCATAACTGCTTGATCGATCGATCGAGCCCAGAGCATCGATCGATCGAAAGTTCGATCGATCGACCCCTTTTATCGATCGATCGACCCTCTTCGGAAAACTACATTTTTGCTAGTGTTAGCCTAATCCGATTTTATGCATAGTAATCCTTGGTTAGGGTTGCTAGAATATAATGGAACATAAAGAGGACCAGTAGGGTCAAGAGAACAATCCCATAAAGTGGAACTTTAATGTGTGGAAGTAAAGGGTAAACGGGGAGACTTTAAGACTTAAGAAATCTTACGTGTGGTGATTAAATCATCGAAACATCTATTAAGTCGAATTAGAAGGCAAGAGAGGGCCTACTGAAATTTGCACTTAGATAAAGGAAATACTTCGAGAGACGAGAAGTGAGTAAAAAAATAATGACTTAATTACGAGACTAAAAGGAATGAGGCCGTTTTTACGATATAATTGAGTAATATGTGTAATATCGGACAATTATAATTTATGGGTGGTGAGCGCACCTAATTTTAATAATGTGGATGTGTATATATATATATGATTGGGTGATTATGCATATATGATATCTGTGTGAAAAACATGCCCACGCTACTTGCTATCCCTGAGGTTGCCGCGCTGGGACGATCTTATCCTGTGTTGCCTTATGGGGGATATTGACTCGTACCCTAGAAGATAGATATCCTTGGTACATGCTATCGGAATGATAGTTCAGACGGTCCTCAGAGATGCGGGTATGTGCTTTCCTCTTAGAGACTTGGAATCTATGCTTCGCCTCATCTTGTTTGCGTATAGGTACCCTTGGTATAGGCTATCGCAATGATAGTTCAGACGGTCGGAAGAGACTTGGAATCTATACATCGACTCAATATTGTTTGAGTATGTGTTAATACAGTTCGAGAGTGATTCCGAATCTGTATTCCCTTAGTACAAGTGATACGGGGATTGGATAGTAGAGTATGCCCGCACCATAGATTTTATGTGGGGTGCTGTTAGTATATATATAATTTATGAGTGATTGGTATATATATACTTATATATGGAAGTCTAGCACCATAGATTTTATGTGGGGTGCTGTTGGTATATATATATATTATACGAGAAATAAATATATATATACGTGTAATTATATGAGAACTTGCTACTGAGTAAAATAGTAGTTAAGGAAAGTATGAAATTTAATCAGCTTCATTATAAGCATTCGGAATGTTATAATAATACGGAATTATTCTGAATAACGTAAGAAATCTTGAAGAGTTAGATTTTCGAAATTTGAAAAGCATAACCTTAATTTCACGTGTTAAAACTTATGGAGAATAAGTTAGAGAGAGAGAGATGGGGTTCATTAGTACGATAGATGTGCACACTAGATGAGAGGTGAGAATTCTCAAGAGAGGGTCGCATACTAATATGACTGTTGCATTAGCCGGTAGCATTTTAAATACTTGCTAAACTATTTTTAAACTGCTTCACATTCGGGCTCTGACCCGTTTGTTGTCACCTCTTCTCTCTTGTGTATATATATATATTTGTATTATAGGTGCCCAGCCACAGGGGCGTCTTACTTGGAATTCTTGGGATGGAATGCGCTGTAGCTTTTGTGGGAGTTGGAGTCCATTCATTAGACGAACTCATTATCGATTCTACTCCTAGTTCGCTTTTATCCAGCAGGGGCATGTGTCGCCATATTTCTATTATTTAGTTGGTATTGTCAGAGACTGTAATTCTTTTTACTTCCAGCATCTTTATTTCGGGATTTTTATTGTCAGGATGTTTTCCTTTAGTGTTTAAATATTGGGATTATTTATTGATGGTTCAATTCTGGAATGTTCATTACTATTCTCATTATTAATGTGTGACTCTTAAAAATGTAAATGGTTAAAGGTTTTATAATTGGATTTAATAGAATGGAAATAAGGTTTTAAATGGTTTTGACACTTAGCTTAATTATTTAGGGTGTTTAAATTGGAAAAGTATTTTTACGACAGTGATGCTAAGAATGAACCAACTGTTCACCTTGATTTTAATTCAATAAAGGCGTGATCGTCCGGTATTTAATTAGGCAGGGTGTCACATATAGTTTTTGGCTTTAGCTGTTGGCTTTAAGACTTTATCAACTTGTCACATGCCTTAGCTGTTGCCGACCCTTTCTCGCCACCTGTTCCATGTGATTTCACCCATGCCTTTTGTGGCCATAATTGTTGGCATGTTTTGACCCTGTAACAGCTCTTAAACTGTTTCCCTTAGTTGTTATGTTATCTATTTTATATAGACATATAGCCTATAGTTGTTTGTGGGTAATACATATATTACTGTTACCGAATTGACCAAGCAAGTCTGAGTTTTAGGTGTGTAACCTTAGCCTAAGGCCTATGTATGTGTGGCTTGATTTTATTGGCCTCTATATCTTTTTAAACTCGAGTTCTTGTTTAAACAACGTTGTGGCGTCTAATTGATTGACAGCCTCTTGTGTCACAAAACTGCTCACGATTTTAGTTTTTAAAACCAGATATTATTTTCGGCTTTTCCAAAATGTCATCGCATTTCTATACCATAACCGCCCACTGTTTTGTATCTAAAATCAAAAATGGTTTTTGTTTATTAAAAACGACGTCGCATATAATCTATTCTCAATGGTAACATTTGTTTGCTTTTTCTGTTATACAATTAGTTGGATACAGCCTGTATGCGATGTGTCAATTTTTTAATGGGTTTGTTTGTATTTCTTTGTGGACCATCAAATATGTTTTTATCAATGGTTGTGTGTATTTTATTTATAATCCATGTGAATCTTTTTCACACCAATCAGCACACACTTGTGCACTCTATAAATTGAACCCTTTGGGTCTCATTTTTTGAGAGGCTGAGAATATTATTTTTATGGCTAAACTCTGTCAAAATTTCTAGAGAGAGAGAGAGAGAGATTAAACCAGAACTATTTTGTGTTATCTTCAAGGGTTGATTTCTTTCAAAACTAAAATGAAGATTGAACATCTCTCATTCTAAATCCGCACTTACGATTTTTCAAGAGTATATAAGTTTTGTAAGTGATTTCTCTCATCTTTGTGTATTTTATTTAGATCAGTCTTTAGATCTAATATTTATACACAACACACACTATTCATGAAGTTAATTTGTGTGTATGAATATTCTGTTTGTATCATGCTTGTAAGATCTTGGGTGTTTTAACATTTTGTTTTAAAACATATTTTTCAAAAAAATATTTTGATAATATTCAGATTTATATTGTTTGTGCTTTAGAAAGTTAAACCTAAGTTTTTATGAGAACTAATTTGTGAAGATTTCATATCTTGACTGAATATTATTTTCTTGAGTGCTTAAGACTCTTTTGGACTAATTTGATTTTTTTGTAAAAATAGTCTTGATAAGTTTTTAGATTAAAATTTGACTTAATCTAATAATTGTTTTCTGAAAAATAAGATTGTGAATATTTGACTTTCGGATTTTATTGAATATATTTGAAGTCTTATTATTCTGTGAATATGATTGCTTGGTCTTTGAAGTGATTTCAGGATTATTCATTTGCATATCACTTAGAAATCACTCACTACACAATACTTATTCACGTAGGCACTTTTTGATGTGTATATATTATATCAACTCTGATTGTTCTATTTTTGAGAAAAGAGAAAAGTAAAGTTTGAGAATATTGTGTTAAATCAAGAAAGTTGATTTAAATAAGAGAAGAGAACATAAGAGTTGTAACTAATATCTAGGAGAAAGATATATTATTGCATTGCATTCGGTGTGTAGCATTTAAGTGTGGGTGTGTCATCTAGGATAGAACACCGCACACAAATACTTCACTAAGAACTAGGACCATATGCAGTGAGCCAACCTGCGCTAAAGAAGCTAGAGGGGAGGTGAAGACGTGAAGAAAGTAAAGTGAGCAAGAGCTGCATTGTGAGGATAATTGCGAAAAGGCAACCAGAGCGGAGAGAAGCTTGGTCAAGATAGGTAATAGCTTGTTTTGATTTATCTTGGTTTGATTCTTGTTGCATGTTTTTATAATCGTTCCTATTTCGTTTGATTTTAGTGGATGTAGATTAGGTGACTCCTAAAGGAGTTCGTCGTTTTTCTCGGGGAAGGGTTTTTGCGACGTTAAATAAATACCGGTGCTTTACAATTTTTGCATATCATCTCACACGAAAAAGTAGGTTTAAATAAATAAAAACTCGCCTAAAAACCGAATTGGTTATTATTTTGTAAATCATCTAGATTTAACAAAGATAATAATTTGGACTTTTAATTGACTTTGGAAATCAAATTAATTTTCATAAAGTTAACAATTCAAGAAAAGTTTGAATTGGTCCCTCCTAGAATAACCGATAAAAACTCGTAGGTAATTTGCGTTTAATCGGCAATAGTTTACTTCTGCACACATAGTCTTTTGCGCATCGTGGGTGCTAACAGACCTCACCCTATCTCTTCCATGATATGGGTCAAACGATTCCAATCTCCATTATATAAACACATGCATACACTTCACGAGGATAAAAAAGGAAAATATAAACATTTTCCCATGAGATACCGAAAGGGCGGGATGGGTGCCTAACACCTTCCCATTTCGTAACTTAGTCCCCGGACCTCTGATCTATTGATTTCACACGTATCAGTTTTGTCCTTGATGCCGCTCTCTTGAGGTGGCAACATATTCTTTTGCCTATTTTGAGCAAAATAGGCTGGCGACTCTATCTCTTTACATTCACCACATACCGACGACGGTCGAAGCTCCCTTTCTAAGAGAAGGGTGCGAGATCGCGATGCAGCCTCCATCCCTGGGAGGGGGATCCTCTTTCTCCTTTCCCCGGAGCGAGCGCCGCGCCGATCGGGATGGTCACAATGTCCGCTTAGGGTAAGAGATTCCTCTAAACTTGTCGATAGAGTACGAATTATACATCAACGGTAGATGCATATGTGTGTCAAATATATGGAAGGACATATATGAATAATTACCCGGACTTGAATGTAATAAATTTAATTGTCTAAGAAAGTAGATAATAATTATATTTTTATCCTAATGCATAATAGATGTTTATGCCTTATATGTGAAACTTATGAAACTGGGATAGATGGGTGTTGACTATTAAATGTAGTTGTTACACTTAAATATTTAGTTAACGTTATATCCATTTTATAAATTTGACAAAAAGTCATAATCATTACTTGGGACGTATTGGGATGCGAATTATATCACACTTAGATAAGGGATGAGGTGTTAAATGCATGTGAGTGACGAAAGGGGAATATATATTTTGCATCGACTGTATTATTGCATCATAAATTAATTAAGCTAATTCTTGCACAACTCGGACTCAGACCCAAATTTAAATATTTTTCCCTGAAGTGCCCCTAGACAGAGATAGCTGGATTGTGCTATAGTTGTCTTGCAGTTTCTCTTGCTCTTCAGTTTTTAGATAAGTCGATTCTAGCATAGGTGCTTTTCTTACCATATTATTTATTTATTTGGAACAATTGTAAAGGCATAAGCCCGAGACCTCTTTACTTTATGTTGGTTGAGACTTCCATTATATTGGTTGGATTTATTATTCCATTTGTGGTGGTTTGGACTCTGTAATTAATATGGATTTATTCTAAACAATTTGAATGTGGGAGTTTTTGAAAAAATAAATAATTATTTATATTTACATTTGTGCTAAGGATGGTATTAATTGACAAACATGCCCTATCTTTCGCGTATCATGCCTGCCCAATATTTACGTGAGAAAATAGGGGTTGTTACAATTTTATAGAGTTTTAATAAAAAGTAAGTTAAGAACTCAAAATTCGAGGAAAAAAGATATTCATTATTCAGGTAAAAAATTAAAACCTTATGGTACGTTTGATAGTATTGGTTGAAAAAATTTACCTTGTCAAAACTTGCCATTAGAAAGAAAGAATCTTTTGAATTTGCCTTTTTTTTTGCATGCTTGATAATCTTTATTTGTCTTGAAATTTTTTGCTAAATTACACTAAAGTACCACACACCACTGTGTAGTTTTTAGAAATTTTCAAGGCAAAACCTTCTTTGCGAGTGGAGGCAAAAAACTTTTTCAAGCTATTTCTGGCGTGACAAATTTTTCTACCCATGCTAACAAATGGATCCTTAGTGATTTAATTTTGCTTTTATTAAATTCATTTTATTTTGAAAAAGTTGAAGAAAAGATCCACGTGTATGTTTGACTATATATGTGGATACACTCTAATAATGAATAAATATTATTCCACTGCAAAAAAAAAAATTAAAAAACTTTGGGGTCCTGGATTAAGCCATGGTTTCGTCGTTGTATACCCATTGTTTTTGCCATGAATGAATATAAAAAAAAAACATGGAGTTGAGTGAAAATTTATTTTAGCAAACCTTAGATTTGGACTATCTTGAACAACATATATGCCTAATGCCTTATAAATTGTCTTACCGAGTCATTTTGTTCAAAAAAATTTAGACAATAATTCTTAATCGACTCACAATTTTGAGTTATTTTGTGATACTCATCGACGTGTTATATTTGCATTGATTAATTTATGGGTGATATTTAGTAGAGTCCACGTGGACCTCAAAACTGAACTAATGCGCACATAATACGTTAATAAAAAATAAAGGGTAAAGTATTGACTTAATTTTAAAAGTCAATGGAAGGAATAAAGGGTAAAGTTTTGGGATATTTTCCACAACAAACCATAAATAGGCCAAAAATTCTTTCCGTCAAAGTAAAACAAGACATGTTGTAATCACAACCACTTCACAAAAGGAATAGTTGCAAGTGTAAATATTTGACTCAATTATTGCAAGTCATAAAAATGAGTATCGCACAATTTTTTTCATGTGAAACGCAACGGAAGTTCGACACATACAATATTAAGTAAAAAATAAATTAAAACTACCAATTCATTCAAAACTTAAAATTGAAACTCTAGCCAATTGCCTTTATTTATAGGCTTTATATTCTTGAAGAGGAAGAAATGTAATTATATAAAAAAATTAAATTAATATTCTAATATGAATTTACTATCTTATTTAAATAATATATTGACTAATACTAAATAATTACTATTAAAAAAATAAATTCCAGCTAGAATTATTCGCGTGTGAACATTAATGGTCAATATTCATATAAAAAAAATCTCATTCTACCTCAAACCATATTTTCGACAACTGGCAGCCTTTATTATTACAACAAATGGCCCGATGCCCTATTATTACAACATATTTTCGGTCCACTTTTGGTGGCGACTACTATTGTATGGTATTGGTGGCGGCAGTGGTGGTGGTGATGATGGAGGTGGTAGTAGTGAGTTAAAAAAAAAAATTAATTCAAAAAAAAGTTATTGAAAAACATTCTAATTGTGTTTTCCCCTTTTTTGAAAAAAAGAAAAACTAAAAAAATAGAAAATAGATTTCTAAATTAGAAAAAGATAGACACTTGAACGCCTTCAGTACTTTTTATTTTTCTCGGAATTTTTTTCTTGGAAAACTACTATATTCGCCGCAACTAAACATGGCCTAATACTTTTACGAATTATCTTTGCGGGTAATATTAATAGATTATGTATTTTTAGGACTTAAAATAATATTAATTATGGATATAAGATAACAAATATTTCGTTTCCATTTTTAGTCCCTATTTTAAAATTAAAGGGACACGTGGCATGCTATGATTGGTTGACATTTTATGAATATGGATCCACGCTAGCGGCTTTATTCAAAAATAGGGACCAAAACTATAAATAAAATGTTTATTGTCCTATTTCCAAAATACATATTACACTAGGTCCTAAATTTACAAAACCCCTATTATTAATCCTCGCTCTTGAGAATCAACTAGTTTAGGTTCTTCATTACATCACTATATCGAGTAGGTATTGACGCAGATTAGCATACCATGAATGATCCAGATGTATTGTATTATTTTTTTCATTTTCTAGTTTTAAAATATTGCCAAATCCAGGAATCAAAATTTAATCAAAGTTCTATGGGTACGATTGGCTTCTTCTTCTAAATTATATTTATATTTTTGTTAATCGAAGTTGTATATATGTCTTAAGTTAATATAATATATTTCTAATTTTTTAAATTAAGATTCATAGTTCGAAAAATGTAAATTGCAAAATCATGCAATATTCACAATTTATATACATTTAAAATATATACTAGTACTATCTCAAGTCATGTTCATTTGTTTATCTGTTTCAACTTTTAGATTTGAAAAAATAATTTTGATGGTAGAAATGAAAACATAGAATACATCATGCGATAGCTAAAACAAAATAATGACACGTGAGCTTATATTTCAATACTAAGTGTGCTCTCTCATAAGTGAGAAGTTGCGGGTTTTGAAATTCTAAGTTAGTTTTACACAGCTCGCCATTTTGAATCAAACTCAAACAAAATCTGTATGTAACAACCACACGTTGTTTTTAACTCCACAAAAAGTGGGTAAATGGTGGGATCACAGGCAACCCCTAATTATCAAATATATATTTGGTCCGAGTTTGGTTCAAAATAATAGGCTAAATAGAGTTTTTCAATCCTTCACATTGACGTTTTGTTATTGGAAATGAAAAAAAATTACAACAAATACGGTTAGAGCAAAAATCATTAAATAAATAAACAATTAGCACTTCATCAAAGAAAGTGACACGGATACATTTAACTTTTTGTAGATTAACTTTAGTGATTTGGTAACAAGTTTAATTGTCAAATAAACTTGCACAAGTAAATTATTGACTGCACACAAGTATACTTAAATTTGTTAAGAATTGATAAGATCTTAACATGTCAATACATGTACAACTTTGTGTATAGTGAATCTATAGTAACAAGTAAGTTTAATGAAAGAAACTCTTAAGAGTTTGTCCCCCATCTCTTTGTTGACTTATATTTCAATCAAAGAGACAAGACTTGGTTTAGTTGATCATGAAATTGTTGATTTTCCAGATTTTTCTAGACGAGGTCAATACTTATGAGATAAAAGCGTGTATAATAATCATAGACAATGAACATGTAGACAAATACCAGGTCTCCTCCGACCTTTCCTCTTCTACACGTCTTTATTTCAAGACTTATAATTTTCAGAGTATTAATTTATTGACGAACGCGGGATGAAATTAGATTCAGATATCGAGAATGGGCTAAGCATAGATTATTAAAAGTGCCAAACAATAATTATTATCTTTTTATACAAATATCAAGATATTTCATGACATGTCTGATGACGTGTTTGAAAGGGTGCAAGTCATTTGTGTCAAAATAAAAAAAAATCCATGTGAAAGTAATATATACTGGTTTATAGCCAATTTGCTAATCCCAGCCCCAAATTATAAATATTTATTTTTTTATCTCTATCTCTATCTCTATCTCTACTATTATAAAAGAGGGAAGTTGTTCTTCAAATATAAAATCTCTAAAATACGCTCATTATTTGTAAATTCTCTATTTTATCCCCTCCTAGACCCCGATAAAAACAATCGTTCTTCCAAACCTTTACAACAGCCGTCGATTCATATTCTCCCAATGTAGAAATCAGAGGTCCCTTGCTTCTCTGTGTTGGAAAATATTGTGTTTTTACACAAATTATTTTATGACCAAATTAATATATTGGTTAAAGTAGAAACAAGTACGTGCGCGTTTCTTATAGCATGACGAGTCACGCGATATATTTATTTGTTTAAAACGAATAAATGATGAATAAGAAATTTGGTATTAAAGTTCCCCATTTATGTATGAAGTTTATTGAAAAATTTTATGTAATTTTCTGGGACGATTTTTCATAACTGTCGCTAAAGGTTGTGACTGTTCACGATATAGTGACTATTTTTCCGAACCGTCCCTAAAGGTCGTGACTGTTCACCATAAGTTGTGACAGTTCATGAAAAACGTCCCGAAAGTGACTGTTTTCTTAAAGACATGTCTTTTCATGAAAAAAAACCTTATTTTCTATAAATACAAGACTTGTCTTCATTTTTTAACAGAGAGAAAAAGGAGAGAAAATATATTGTCAATACTTTTCATTCCCGATCGAGTCGGATAGAGTATCAAACATAATTAGTTCGTGGGACACGCACACTGAAGTGCTTCTTGCGCGTGTCGAGACCATTTTATCCTGGGAGGCAAACGCTCATTGTTCATTGTCGTAAGCACACCACCGTAGCGGGAGCACATTTTGTCTTAAGGAGAAAGTGTCAAACACTTGACTCGATCATCTTCTTCGTTTGTAAGTTTTCTAATAGTAATAATTTTATTGCATAAATATGATTTATTTGATATTTTAAATTTAATAAAATACAAAAGTATATATTTTAAATAACAATCTTAAGACAAAATGTATTTATTTTATGTTACTTTGTGTTTTAATTTTATGAATAGTTCTAATGTGTGAAAACATATTTGTCCATCCCTTTAGTTAATGCATGAAATCAAACCTTTCGTAATACATTGATGAGAATGTATTAATATATTATTTATTAACTTTTAATATAATCAATAGCCTTTTATTTTGCTTCTTGTATGTTATGGGAATTTTGAACAGGAGTATTGGAATGTTTGTATGCACATGAAAATTTTGAAAAGTGTTTCATTTGATAATTATGCATTAACTACTAGACGTGTGGTATTATAACTCACCATGATTTATTTCATGATTTGTCACTTTTGTACATAATTTTTTATGTGGCTTAATGTTTCTCTTGGTGGGTTAAGTGTGATACTAGTAATAATGCAAATGATATCACACCTGGGATAAAATATAATGCTAATAGAATCTAAATGCGGGTGCATTGTCTTTAATTTTGGAAGTTTTGTCCGTAACTGTGTGCACTGAATGATGAGAAGGCATTGTTTACTTTTGGTAATTGTATATTGCCATCATCTAAGTTGTGGCTACTGAGTGACCATTCAAAATATTACGAAGACTTTGTTTGATTGGAATTGATTATAAGAACGTTTCAGAGTTTTGTTGTCGGATCATAATTGTTACAAACGTCTCCTTCGTTTATGTTAAAATTATTGAAGTTTGGATGTCATTATTGAAGATATAATTTTTTATTTTTTTTGAGGTATTGGTTAAATTTGGAAACTCAAATTTGATATATGAATACTTGTGGTGTTATTTGGTTATTTGACAGTTTGAATCCATTAAGTATGAGTAATGTTCATATGCAGTTAACTTGTATCTTTTCATCTTTAGTGATATATTTATTTTTTATGTCTTTGACATGGACTATGGCATAAATGGCATAAAAAGTGATTAGTTTATGAATAATGCATTTTTAATATTTAATTTGATTATTAGACATTGCATGGCGTGCGATAATTTTAGCGATAAAATTAACTATTTTTATTACCATTCTTTTGAATGTCTAAAATTAGAATAGTGCGTCCCAAATAAGGTGATTTTGAATACATTGATTCATATTTGTCCAAATGAACAAAGGGACAACAAGAGCGTGTTTGATTCAATGTATACTAAAGTACTGTATATATTGACAGTGAACAATTTTTTTTGTTCGCATTCTTATATCGTGGAGATGCGATGGTATCCATTGATGTTGTCACACATCTAGTGACATGAGAGTGATGTGCATCCACATGATACTCAAATGTGTGCTTATGCATGTACATAAGATGTTGAATTTCAGTCATATCTTTGGTGCAGTTCTTGTTTGCAATTTTTTTTTTAATGTGACAATGAAATATGTGATGATATTGAGGTTGCTTGTGTGGTTACATGTATGTGTGATAGTATTATTTTAGTGTCATTACATAATTTTTTGCATTATTCCATTAAAGCACATTTAGTGAAATATGGTGACACAATTAGTTATTCATTGATGTATTGTGCACTAAATTAAATTAGATTACATGAACGGAAATGTGATATATTTAGAAACATGATTTTAGTTGTATTCCTTGTAGAATTTCAATATTTAATTATTGTGATAATTTATGTAATCTTGATATTACATTTAAATTTGTTTTAATCTCCCGTGTCACGAAAAAGAGAAAAAAAAAATATAATGCATTGTCCATTATTGTTGGTATGTATGTTAAACATTGCAATGCACGAATTATATCGACTCTTAGAGATATGAATATGCACTATTGTTTAAAACGATGTGAACCAGCATGTTGAAAATTTGAGAATATTAAATTCACACTTAATAAATTAAAAAGTCCTATAGGTTAGGAATTTATTATGTTTGCATAATTATTACAGTTGATGACATGTTGTGGCATCCGATGACCTAATGTCCTGTAATGAAAATTGAGGTGTGTAATGACATACTATTCTCACGTGTATAAGTCTATTGGATATTTGTGGCATGATTGTATATCATTAACCATATATTTGAATAGCATATTTATAATGCGACTTTTAATTTTAGGAGTGACCCTTTCACTCTCAATTTTGTGAGACATTTTCATCAAAATATCATTGGAACATGCTATGTTAAACATGATCATGAAGAATTACATTTTTATGTAACATTCAATTAATGTTAACGTTGATGAAAAATAAATACAATTTGTATTGATATCGTGGTGCTCAATTTTCCATAGACTTGAAAGAGTGGATATGATTAATTGTAATATGTTACTCCTCTTGACTATATTAAATGTTATCAAATGCGATGAAGATTGCAAAAGATATGAGAGTCTTTAGTTGATATAAAGTGCTACATTCCTTTCCGTAATATATAAATTCATTTTGGAAGAATCTTATACTTCCAATTAATGCGTTTGTCGAACTTGTTCTTCAATGGAGAAAATTTAGTGTGGCATGACTACAGATCTATTTATTGGATTTATGATTCAAAATTCAGAACCGAGCGGTTTAACGACTGATTTAAAGATGGTATAGAATTAAATCATAAATCAGTATAAATGATCAAGGGATTCAGAACCGAGCGGTTTCACAACTGCTTTAAAGAAGGTAGAATCAAATTATGGTCTCATTGGAGACTTAGGCGTAATCTCAAGACTCCACAACTAGTAAACTTAAAGAGGGCAAGTAACCAAATTGCATATTTTATATTATGATATTTTAAAGTCCATAATTTATATTATGTTGAAATGGTTTTGAGGCATATAAATTATGTGTGACACAACTTTAGTTTAATACTAAGAATTGTGACAAGTGCATTTGTAGGCCTATGGAACAATAAGGAATATACCATTAAATGTCGAAATCACTAAAGTAGAGAAACTTATCTCAACTAAATTTTATTTAGAATGAAATGAATGTATACCTTCTAGATGGACATATGTGTTGGTCCAAATATACATTAATATCATTTCATTTTAAAGAAAAATAAAGCGTTTGGAGGTTGAGAATAAATGTATCAATTTTGTATAATTTCAAATTTATGTTTGAAATTGTGGGGGAAGTATTGTGTTTTCTATGAGTTATATTCTCAACACATTAACCCACGATAAAAAAAAATATGGGAAAGGTTGAGAACCTTTGTATGAATTATGATAAATGTGGGGGTATTTATCTAAGGCGATAATTTCTATCCAAAAATAGAAACAAAGATGATTCGTATTGAAAATAGGATAAACACTATTGAAAGTGTAGTATTTGATTGCATAAGTACATTTAATGTACTATAGTATTTCCGATGTGCATTTGTCTAGAGAAGTCTATACTTCATTGATTGAACGATAATTAATACTTAAGTACTTTGATTATATTCCAAGGATGGAAATGATTAAGAGTGTACACAAATCTTTAGAATAAAGATAATGGATCAAAGAGTCTAAAGTATAAATGAGTCGTTTAGTATCGATACTAAGATATAAGTGACAAATGACAGAAACATTAGGAAATTATGAATATATTTTTAAAAAATATATGACTTTCGAGACTCGTATTCCGAGTGATAGATTAGCACGATTAGAGGTGTTAATGTTTAGAAATCCTCTTATGATGGAATATGAATATTATTTCCTAGAAAGCAAGGTACCCTTGACAATTTTAAAGAGGATGATTTGAGATAACAAT
The DNA here is from genome assembly GCA_949130495.1 of Sambucus nigra. NCBI lineage: Eukaryota > Viridiplantae > Streptophyta > Magnoliopsida > Dipsacales > Adoxaceae > Sambucus > Sambucus nigra. The sequence goes on from OX422224.1 coordinate 259,076,788, forward strand.
TCTAATGCATGTTCTTGCAATTGAAAATCATTGCTTGAAAAGGTATAAAGTAATTTGGCAAGTCACGAATTATTAGTCATGACATAAGACCATAAAGAAATCTTTCTATGTTAGTGATAACATTAGGCCTAATAAAATCATTGCGGATCCGCTAACAAGAGAGTAAGACACGTACATCAAGGGGAATGGGCTTACAGACGGTTAAAACCTAAAAGAATTGTCATAATGGAAACCCAACATAAATGACTGGAGATCCCAAGAATTAGGTTCAATGGGAAAACCTAATTATGTGCGATTCAGTTAGCACTGATAAGAAAATAAATTCTTTCTCCCATTCCTAGGATGAGTCAGTGCACTATCTGCCACGTGTAACAGGATAAATTTTATTTTAATGATTTCTATATCTTGAACATATGGGTCAAGTGGGGTATTAGCAGGATACTCTTTATAAAAATCACCTATGTGAGTGAGAAGGGGCCACTTCTATGAGAATAACCAACGTCTACATTGTTAAATTCTCTAACACACTCATGAAATCAGGAGGTGTCCAAGGCCAAAACGGACACAACAATGAGAACCAAGAATGTTCGGAGAAGGACTGTGTGAATTCTATTGTCTCGGTTTACACAAAAAGGTTGATCAATTCAAGACATCGCGTTCATTGATTGGCCAGTAAACTTGATAGTCTTTCACTAGGAAAGATTCAAGGCCAAAAGCTATCTTTTCTGATGCAGATCTTTTCCACCGATACTCTGTCTAATTTGTCTTAATGTTCATTTGATTCTTCACCCAAATTTCATTCATGTGGGGGATTGTTGGAAAATATTGTGTTTTTACACAAATTATTTTATGACCAAATTAATATATTGGTCAAAGTAGGACCAAGTACGTGCGCGTTCCTTGTAGCATGACGAGTCACGCGATATATTTATTTGTTTAAAACAGATAAATGATGAATAAGAAATTTGGTATCAAAGTGCCCCATTTATGTATGAAGTTTATTGGGAAATTTTATTTAATTTTCTGGGACGGTTTTTCGTAACTGTCGCTAAAGGTTGTGACTGTTCGCGATATAGTGACTGTTTTTCAGAACCGTCCCTAAAGGTCGTGACTGTTCACCATAAGTTGTGACAGCTCATGAAAAATGTCTCTAAAGTGACTGTTTTCTAAAAGACATGTCTTTTCATGAAAAAATACCTTGCTTTCTATAAATACAAGGCTTGTCTTCATTTTTTAACAGAGAGAAAAAGGAGAGAAAATATATTGCCAATACTTTTCATTCCCAATCGAGTCGGATAGAGTATCAAACATAATTACTGCGTGGGACACGCACACTGAAGTGCTTCTTGCGCGTGTCGAGACCGTTTTATCCTGGGAGGCAAACGCTCATTGTTTATTGCCGTAAGCACAACACCATAGCGGGAGCGCATTTTGTCTTAAGGAGAGAGTGTCAAACACTTGACTCGGTCATCTTCTTCGTTTGTAAGTTTTCTAGTAGTATTAATTTTATTGCATAAATATGATTTATTTCATATTTTAAATTTAATAAAATACAAAAGTATATATTTTAAATAACACTCTCAAATTAATGACACCCCTTCATCTTACACATTCATTGTATCTTTTCATTCCACGAAATTAGTGATAGCGCCTTCATCTTACACATTTATCCATTGTATCTATATTCATTCCACCTTCATTCATACTCTCAAAAGGAATCGGAAACATCAACAATTTGGAGTCCGTACGTAGCTTATTCGTATATAAGCTGTGTCTATTTCATTTAAATGTCCTCGTATATTTCCTTCATTATTTTTTATTTTTTTTCCAAAAATAGGTCGGTAATCCTACTTCCCTCTATAATTTTTTGTTATCTGCTGTTGTCACAAAACTTATTGGATTTTTCAATTTTTACATTGGCAGAAAATGTAAGTTTTTTTTACTATTGAAAATTTACTGTGCAAAAAACTTAGGGATCTAAATGTACTTTTAAAAAATTAGTAAATGATATTCTTAAATTATTTTGAAAAAATGTTTTCAATACGCCACTAAGTGGCAAAATTCTCAGTTATAAAGAATTTATGGCCCATACTGTATAGTACAATAATTTGAAGGGCCAATTGTAACTCATAAAACATATTTATTTTCCAAATTTGACATTATTTTTTATTTTAGTCATGAAAATTTAATTTTCCAAAAACTTAGGGGTCTAAATGTAATTTTAAAAAATAAAAGATTTATTGATATTTTTGGGAAAACATGTTAAAGTTTTTTAAAAAAAAAATCGCAAATTTAGAAATCGAAAAATATTTTCAGTGTTTTTATTTAAAACAACTATTTCATTCGAACACATTTTCTAGATTTTCATTTCTTCATTTTGAAAAAAAAAACTTATTTTCTTCAATTAAATTCCCCTCTACTATTTTTAGATATTGTTTTCTATGTCCTGAAGGTTTTAAAAATAAATACAAAATAACGTTTCGTATTTAGTGTATAAAAATATCTTGTGACTAAATAGCGAGTTGGATCCGAATATATTGTTTTTTTCGTTATGTTCAACATTATTTTAAATTTCATTTAATTGCTTTCATGGCGTATCTGTTGTAGGTTTTTCCTGGAGGTTAGTTGCAGTACTACCCAATTGACTATCAAATTGCTTACATATCAGGTATTTCTTTATATTCGCCTCAATTTGTATAAATTTCATTATAAAATATACAATGTCATCGATATTTTTTCGTTATGTTCAACATTATTTTTAATTTCATTTAATTGCTTTCATGGCGTATCTCTTGCAGGTTTTTCTGGAGGTCAGTTGCATTACTACCCAATTGACTATAAAATTGCTTACATATCAGGTATTTCTTTATATTCGCCTCAATTTGTGTAAATTTCGTAAGAAAATATACAATGTGATCTATATTTATAAGATGAGACCAAATTAGTTTTCTTCCTATAATTTTCTATGTCATTAATGCGTTGCCTTCACACTTATTGAATTGTCATCAATGGTTTCCAATTATTTGTTAATGTTGACCGAAAAGAATTGTAGTAAACCTATTTTAGCTATTACTTTGAAGAATACTATGTTCTTAGACATTTTAATATTGTTACCCTTATTTCATTACCCAAACACCTTCTCTCGAATTTCCATGTGTGTCAAATTGACTTAAACACGTTGATTAACACCAAGAAGTTGAAGAAAGTGAGAGATAGGAAACAATTTCAATATAAACACATCCAAAAACATTCGAAATATAGTGTTACTGGTGTATACAAATGATCATTTTTATACCTATGGTTGCATTACTTTAACAAATTTATTTACTTGGATATCATATTGAATTCAAAAAAAGGAAAAAGAAGAAGAAAAAGAAAGTGTTCAAAATATTATAATCAAAACATTAGGATTAAAACTCTAGACCTGCTACACTTTTTCCTTGTATCTTTCATTGCTTGATGATTCCATATGCTGATGGTTCTGACCCTCTGCTACACTATTTGATGGTGAATGTGCCATATCCAATTCAAATTCGATCAAACACGTTGATTAATACCAATAAGTTGAAGAATGTGAGAGATAGGAATAAATTTCAATATAAACACATCTGAAAACATTCGAAATATAGTGTTACTAGTGTATACAAATGATCATTTATGGCTGCATTACTTTAACAAATTTATTTAATTGGATATCATATTGAATTCAAAAAAAGGAAAAGGAAGAAGAAAAGGAAAGTGTTCAAAATATTAGAATAAAAAATTAGGATTAAAACTCTGCACCTGCTACACTTTTTCCTTGCATCTTTCATCGCTTGATGATTCCATATGCTAATGATTCTGACCCGAATCTATAGCTATGCTTTATAAGTGTTTGTACTTACCACATTTAGATGATTTTAGATGTTTTGATAGGCCTTTAATACTTTCAAAAAATTTTAAAAGAGTTTTCAAACTGTAATAATGTTAGCTTCTTTGAAGTCTACATGCGAACAATGGGCTGAGATGAATCAGAGGTTAATGGAAACGGAGAATGTAGACTTCTTTAATGGTCGAAATAATGTCTATTCTCAGGGGAGGTTAATGACAGTAGAAACTAAAAAATTAGGTTTGATGAATCTAGGAGTATGATGTAAACTGTTGAAAATGTTTATGACAGATACCATAAGAGGATAGAGACACTGTTGCTGTATTCACAACTCTAGGACCGAACTTGATTAAGATTATGAAATGTTGAGAGAGAAAAGTTGATTAAATCGTTATGCATCGATATCTCCAAATCCACGTCTCCTCAAGGCCCATTCAAAATTTTGGGTGTCAACTCAAATATGATTTTTTTTGTGTTTTTTATAGACAAAAGTTCTTCATTAGAAGAAATATAGGAGATAGATAAGTGGAAATTTTGGATGAGTTATATAGTTCTAATTATAGGATATGGATGGATGGTACATAGGGTAAGAGATATTATGGACAGTTTAGTATCCAGACCAAGAACGTGTTAACATGCTTTTGGAAATTGAAAAGTTGACAATTATTATAGTTATACGTTTTTCTACGCAATGTGTTTGACATGATGCTCGCTGTGAAAAAATGCATCGGATTGTTCCCCACCTTGGATATAGTGCTATTATAGTATTTGGAGCTAATATAGTATTCCGCTTAATCAAATGGCTCTCCCAAATTTACAACTCAAGAGCTCAATTGTTGCGTTTGATAGAAAGATGCTCCATTTTTGCGTTAGAGAGAAAGATAGATCATGTGCATATTTAATTTTAATGTAACCCCAATTGTTATTTGTACTGGAGGAAATTAAGACACTTAGTTTTATGTAATAGATTTTGGGTGTATATTGAGTGAATCTACATGGTTTATGTATAATCATATATATGTTGAATTTTCGGATGAAATAAATGAATCTGCTCTTACCGTTTTTATATACCAGAATAGTCATCCTGTTACATTACCTCTTAATTTATTTTGTCATTCTATTACCTCTTTATTTGTTTTACAATTCAATATGTGCCCTGTTCCGACAGTGGTGATGACGATGATTGGATTTCTCCTGATAACCTCGATCGTTCTCTAGATTTTTAAACCTCTAAAATAATTTTCCCACTACAAATCAAAGTCTAAAAAAAGCTCAATCAAACACAAATGGTGCCTTATCTATACTATTATAAGTTGTGAGCCTAATATACCACTGCTTCAGTAGGTTGAGCTTCAAATGAGAAAGTGATATACTGCACATTTGGGCTAAGATGGTTATACCACCTGAGCTCGCAACATTTTCCAGACCAACAGTTTATGTATTTACATATGAAAGACCAATTTCGAGTCCCGTACCTGTCAAGGAATCTTATTAGGATAGACACTTGTGGATCGTAATTGGAATTTTAAAGAGTAATGTGACCTCAAAGGGTACGAATTAAAATTGATCCTTCTATATCGCCATTTTGATTCAAGTATTAATTTATACCGACAACAATCTGCTTTGAATTTTAATTCGACCTTTGGGGATCCAACTGTTTGAAAAGACCTTACCGATATGGATATCAGTTTGTAATCAAGTAATGATCAGTTTGTAATAAGGCTATGCTATCCATTGTCAAAGTGCATAGAATAACTATATAAGTTATCAGTCTTCATAGTAGACCTTAGAACACCTTAGAACCCAATCACATTGGGACAGTAAAACAAGATTACAAACTCACTACAAACTCAAATTGGGACACCTTAGAACCTGTATCTGTGGTTGTGGTTGATACTACTTGCATCTAGAAGAGTGCTTAAGTGTTATCTTGTCTTTAAAGAATGCCACAAATATTCTCGAGGTGCATGAGAAGTCACACGAACAGTTTGACAAAGGTAAAGGCAGGGATATTCAACGGGAAGGAAGCTGAACATATGAGATGATACTAATTTTCTATGACTTGAATAGATATTGAATATGAACTCCCCTATCCCAGTACACTGACTTTATGTTAATGACAGTATCATTCATGTGTTCGTTTGAATCCATTATTTTCCCATGACATGAAAAGATATATTGAAATATTAAATAAATAATAATAGAATGACAAATTTAACATATATAATTTTATTTTAAGTAATTTTCATATTTGTAAGTATTTTTTTCATAAATGTATTTGAAATCATGTACGAAAAACGTAAAAGATGAAGAAAAATAACTTTGTCCCATGGAAAATAAAGGCACAGTTTGCATGAAAGGCTGATCATAGTAAAAATGTACACAACAATCAGGGAGAAATGCAAATGTTTGATGGATGTGTAAAAAAAGGAGAGAAGATAATGAGTTTCAATTTCATCTATGGTACATATATACAAACAACTTCATATCTACAAGGCTTAATCTTTACAATCCGTATATATAAGCAACAATATATTAAAACTATTATATATTGAAAGGTTGTTTTATAGTGTTTATTTGTTGTTAATTTAGTGAATAATCGATATGGTTTAATCTTTTGTCTCTGGTTTCATTCATCATGTTCTTTTTGTCTACAAACAATATATATATTTTACAAATGTTATTAGTTATAAAGAACTGCTTACTTATAAAATCTACTATGATAAAAGGGTAATTACAACTAAAATTTAGAAGCTATTACTTTCAAATTTATCCCACCACTTTTATAAATTCTCTCCATTCATTCAATAATTCATAGATTAAGTAGTATGTACGATTGACAATTAGAGTCATCTTGTATTTAATGTAATGCTTTGATTTCCTCTTGGCTTCATCATTTTATTTTTCTCTTAGGTTTGATCTTTGTCGACTGCTCAAAAATCGCACATGTTTGTCTTTTCAAGTAAGGTTCTTTTATTTATTTAAAAAACATATCAATGATCTATTGGGTTACTAATTGTATGAAAATTTCTTACCAATAATTAATACAACATTTATTTATTGGGAAGATTATACATATATTTGATTTTTTGTAGATATAAAAGTAAATACGATATATATTTCCCATTTATATGAAGTTGATTTAAATTAAATCTGTATTTTCTTACATATATTTTCACCATTCATATATTTAATTAAATTTTTGTTTTAAATTCTAAAATCATTCAGTTACATTTCTCATGCTCCTTTCGTATTAAACTTATTAAATAATCTTCCAGACAAGTCATTTCCCAAATTGTTAGAAATATCATCCATTCCACCATCCGAAAATGTATCTGGTAAACCCAATACAAGGAAAAGACAGAGAATTACTTGGTTACTTCGAGCCCAATTAAATTCTTACCAATATCAAGGTTAGCTAAAAATAGCTAAAATATAGTTTACGCTTAAGTAAATCATGTTAAACTTATGAAATGTATATTTAATATTACAATTGCTCTCTTATTAGGAGAAATTGTATATGAACCTCTTTGCTCTACATTGCTAGAACTAGAAGCAACCCCCAATTACAATAACTGCAATGCCCAAAGATTCCAATATGAACCCCCAACATTTTGTTGTAAACAATGTCAAATCTCCCTCGGTGAAACTTCGGTACCCGAGGTTTTATTTCATCTTTTCACATCTAATTCTTCCGAATCAAGAGAATTTCGTGCTAATATCAGATATTACAATATCATATTCGCCTTCACTTCATTTGGAGTTACTCTTGACAAGAAACTAGCTTCCTCAAGATGTGGTGTATACACGTTTCGAGTTCAAGGCCAAGTTTATCATCATTTACCCTCATTGGAACCCACCACCAACCCCTGTTCTTTCCGACTCTACTTCCATGACACTAGCAATGAGGTTCAAAACTGAATGGGAATCTTACCAGGGATATCCTTAAACGTTGATATAGTTGAAAATATCTGGAATGTACTAAATGAAAATCCATACGCTCAATTTTTACGGCGATTAAAGGACTACCCTTCACTCGATGCACTTCAAGTTCAAATCACTGAACATGTTAACCTTGATCAACGTGTTTACAATGCGCCTACATCCGATGAAGTTACTACAATATGGATTGAAGGAAACAATGAAAATATTCCTTTCGAGCGAGACATCATTACCGTGTCTCACTCCGGTCAACGACACCAAATAAAGCACTACTTTGTATGTTATGACCCATTAAAGTACCCATTGCTTTTTCCAAAAGGAGAGGTTGGATGGCATTAAGACATAAAGCGCCGAAATGATACCTCATCTACCACATCTACAAACATCCAAGCCTCCCTACCTACAATCACATGTACAGAGGACATTCTCTCATCAGAGCAAGAAGGTATAGATTTAACATAAAATATATTAAAATATCATTCTTAAATTCAAATTTTATTACATTTAACAATTATTCTTCTTTTTCAATTTCCACAACCATACATTCTTCTAGGTGTTCATCGAGAGATCTCATCTAAAGTATCGTGTCGAGAATATTATGCACACAAAATTTAGATCAGAAATAATAGACAATCAACGTTGTTATTCATTGGCAAGCTACTATAACAGTATTCTGTCGACATGTACATAAAGTTAGAAACAACCCGACTTGACTTCTATCGTAACCAACAGAAAAAATCAGAGGTGAATTATACCAAGGGTTGGTTGATAGCGTCACAACCGGTGAAACAAGAGATAACAAAGTCGGTCAAAGAATTATTCTCCCAACATCATTCATTGGTGGACCTTGAGATATGCATCGTAGATACTTGGATGTAATGTCTTTAGTTCAAAGATATGGGAAGCCAGATTTATTCATCATAATCACTTGCAACCCTGATTGGAAAGAAATCCTTGATAATCTTCATCAAGGATAGGTACCTCAACATCGACCTGATCTAACTTCAAGAGTATTTCGAGCTAAATTAAAGGACCTAAAGGATCAACTTTTTAAGAAAGAAATATTTGGAAAGGTGGCAGCACATGTACATGTAATCGAATTCCAAAAGAGAGGATTGCCACATGCTTATATTTTGGTAATCCTAAAGCTAGATTACAAGCTCAATACTCCAGATAATTATGATAAATTCATTTGTGCAGAGATACCAGATATTCATGAATACCCATTGCTTCATTCATTAGTCATCAAGCACATGATGCATGGTCCCTATGGAGAATTGAATAAAAATAACCCATGTATGATAAATGGGAATTGGAAATTTCATTACCCTCACGAATTCGCAACTTATACCTCTCAAGGCCAAGACTCATATCTTATTTATCGATGCCGAAATAATGGAAGACAAGTACGTGTGCACAACAAGTTATTAGACAATCGATGGGTTATTCCTTACAATCCATATCTCCTTACAAGATTTAATTGTCATATCAGCGTTGAAGTCTGCTCAGGGTTAAAAGTTGTGAAGTACCTTTACAAGTACATTTACAAAGGGCATGATAAAGTGGTTGTTCATGTTTCATTCGATGCCAATGACACAACCACTATTGATGAGATTAAACAATTCTAAGATGTAAGATGGGTATCTGCACAAGAAGCCATTTGGAGAATTTTTGAATTCGAGCTAAATGAAATTAAGCCATCGATGATAAACCTTCAACTCCACTTGCCAAATAAGCATACTGTCACACACGGGGAGAACCAAAACTTAAATAATGTGCTTGACACCCCAAAAATTAGCAAGACATGCTAGCTGAATTCTTCAATATGTGCTCCAGATTTAGCGAAGCACGTCAATATCTATGTAGGGAATTCCCTGAGCACTATGTATGGGACAATAAATCAAAAACTTGGTCTAAAAGGAAGAATAAACTCAATATAATTGGCCGTGTGAATGGTGCAACTCCTATAAAGACCTTCTAACTTATAATGGAATCACTTACTATACATTTAAAGAAGCTGCCCAAAAACATGGACTGCTAGAATCAAATGATAACATTGCAGATTGCCTCTCGAAAGCTGCCACTTTCCAAATGCCTGAAGCACTAAGAAGATTGTTCGCAATTATTTCAGTTTATTGTGAGCCCTCTAATGTGAGAAAATTATGGGAAACAAATTTTGAGTTTTTGCCAGAAGATTTTAAAAAACTCCACCCACATTCATTTCTGCACAAAAAGAGTGCACATTAAATAGCATCATCTTCTTTCTAGATTCAATGGGGAAATCGGTTAAAGACTTTGACCTCCCTCCATGTAGCGATACACAATTATCATCCAATATCACCAATCGAAGAGAAATTACAGATGAACTCCACGTCGAGACATCAAAAGAAGACTATAATTTTTGTGCATTTAAACGTAGACTAAAGACATGCATACTTGGTTATACTCGATAGGGTGATTGCTAAAAATTCGGGTTCCTTCTTCATTGATGGGCCTGGTGGAACTGGAAAGACATATTTGTATAGAGCGTTACTTGCTGACATTAGAAAGAAAGGTATGATTGCACCTATTACAACGACATCACGGGTAGCTGGATCATTATTACCTGGAGGTCTAACTGCAAATTCTCGCTTCAAAATACCTCTTCTAGCCACTGAGACAAACTTATGTAACATTCCCAAGCAGAGTGGCACAATAGAACTCATACAGCAATCAAGGATCATAATTTAGGATGAAGCACCAATGGAAAAGCGATTCACGATTGAAACTCTTGATAGGACATTAAAGGATTTAATGGATAGTATTGAACCTTTCAAGGGTAAGGTGATTGTCTTCGGTGGAGATATCAGAAAAGTACTGTCAGTAGTACATCGAGGGTCAAGATTGAAAACAGTAAACTCTAGAATTGTGATGTCACCGCTTTGGAATACAATGCATGTATTACCTTTGACATTAAATATGCGTGCCAGAAATGATCAATAATTCAACGAATTCCTTCTAAGAATTGGCAATGGGACGGAATCATCAACACATGATGATCTGATAAGTCTTACGGATGAAATGGTCATACATCCACTAGAAAACGATGGCCTCGAACAATCTCTCATTAACTTTATCTTTCCATCATTAAATATTAATGCGACATTGCCAAATTTCTTGACACATAGAGAAATTCTTGCGACAACAAACAAACACATTGACTCCCTTAATTATATGATGATTGATATGTTCCCTAGAGAGTTGAAGACCTTAAATAGCTTTGATGAAGCTGTGGATAACATGCACAACTATTATCAAGAAGAATTTTTAAATTCTTTGATGCCGAATGGATTGTCCCCACACACATTTAAACTTAAACCTAATTGTCCAATAATTCTTCTACGGAATATAAATCCTTCAATTGGATTATGTAATGGAACAAGAATGTTGTACAAAGGTTCTTTGAATAATGTCATACACATGAAAATTTCAGTAGGCCAGCATAAGGCCAGAAATGTCCTATTGCCACGCATTCCATTATCACCAGTAGAAAATGAGGGAAATCCTTTCCAGTTCAAAAGGAAATAATTTCCTATTCATTTATGTTTCGCCATGACAATAAACAAATCCCAGGGACAAACAATTGCTAATGTTGGGGTCTACTTACCAACAAACATCTTCTCACATGGCCAACTGTACGTTTCTTTATCGAGAGGAACTTCAACGGCAACCACAAAAGTACTTCTCCAGTCTAAAAAAATAACGAAAAATAATGCGACAAAAAATATTGTCTACAAAGAAGTTCTATTATCATCAAGGTACAAATGAATTTATTATCCCACTCATTATTTATATTCATTTATTTCTCAAACCATATTTAGGTTGGCTATTTCCCTAAAACATTTCTTACTTAAGTTGGCTATTTCCCTAAAACATTTCTTACTTAAGTTCTTTTTTATTCATAATAATTTTTTTTCTTATCACTTTACATTAATATACTATGCATACTGTCATCATCTTTTAATAGGCCAAACTCTTACTTATTCGATGGCGTCAAATGAAGTCAAAATTAAAGAGTACAAAATGATCAACAATCTACAACGACTCGAATCAAAGTGGAAAATTGTTGCTCAAGTCATGCGAAGAGGCATTATAGACTCTTTCAACAATTCAAGAGGGGCTGACAGTATTTTAAAAATAATATTGATGGATGAAGAGGTTCCAATATTTCAACTTACATTATTTATAATCATTTATATGATTATTTTCTATATCGTAAATTTACTTACCTAAAAAATATACAGGGCACTAAAATTCAAGCTTTCATATGGAATGAAGACATATAAAGACTGGAAGGATTGCTTCAAATTCAGAAACAATATTCCATTACTAATGGTATTGTCAAGTGAGTGAATGATGCTTACACAACTGTTCATGAGAAAATCGATCTTTCATTAAATAAATACACAAAGATCGTTGAACGAGATCGTAACTTCAAATTCCCTTCATCATTCTAAAAATTTACCTCCTTTGATGAATTGCTCGATAAGACAGAGGACGATAAAGCATATGGTATTTATTACTAAATATATTTCAATAAAACAATGGTACAATTTTTTATATTATCGTAATCCTACTTCTTAAATATACATATGTCATTGCATTTGTGATAAATGTGAAACCAATGAGGACAATTACAAAAGCATCAAACTCTACTAGAATGAATTTGCGTGATATAACACTCCCAGATACAAAGTATGCATTCTATACTTTAAACTAGCGATTCAAAACAAATATTCCTTAAACTTTACTCTCATATTTCTCGCTTTTATTCATATTCCTTAATATAATATTCAATATTATTATTTATTATTTATGACAGGTTTCAATCAATGAAATTCACTCTATAGGGCGACTTAGTAGATAATGAAGGCGAAAAACTAAGTGACTTATCAGCAACATTTCCTATAATAGCCGTTTCTAAAGCTAAACATTCATCCTACGAAGATACAATACTATTTATCCTCTCAACAACAATTAATAAAACTCCTACTAATTCAAAATAAATCAATGCATTCTTTATAGGGGAGTATAGTTTGAGCAGTGGAACAAAGACTGCAATTCAGATTGACCCCGATATCATACAAGCTACTGAATTAAAGGATTGGTTAGATAATTTGTTTCTAAAAAAATCATAATTCTCCCTTACATGTATTAATTTCACAAATGTCAATTACAGGTTGACAACCTCATTATCATCCCCACATTTCAACAAATTTTCTTCGCCTCCCCAAAAAATAATCAAGAATTCGGACACTGCTTCTATTCGTGATATTATTAATGGAATCCCATCAACTATGGAGCTAATGATTCATTTACTATGATTCCCTTTTACGTCTCTAATATCCTCAATTTAATAACATAACATATCCAATTTTTCACAAACCACAGAATCTTTTATGTTCTTTCGTGGCAATGATTACGGAGGTTAGAAACAAAAAAAATCCATGGTATGATGCTTGCAATGTATGCAACAAAAAAATCACGATTGAAAATGGAATTGGCACATGCTTAAATTGTGGATCTTCACATTCAAATTACACAAGAAGGTAAATTAATATGTTCAAGAATCTTTCAATATTAGTGACAAAAATCATATATAAAAGTTTACTAATACATTATTCAAAAAAATATAAGGTACTTACTTCAGTTTGTCGTCCAAGACGAAGATGAAAGAGCATCAGTGACACTATTTGAGGAAGCAGAATCATTCATTGGCTGCAACATTCCAAATTTCATCGCTTCTAAAGACAATGTAATAACATTCTTATTTACAATTAAAATTCATACATAAATTCAATAAGCTCTATAACATTTACATTTACTTATGTTTGAAAGTTATATATGTGCATTAGCAAAATATACAGATTCTACATTAAAGGAAAATCACTTAAAGCTTCCGGTCGAAGGCTTGCACATTTTGTAGCTCTTAAAGTTGAAGAGGAAGAAGAACCATTGAATCCTAACAAACGTCAAAAGCAACATATTTGACGATTACATTTCCATTTTTTACCCTTAAACATTGTCATTATACAATTTCTTTAAAATCAAATTATCTATTGATTTGCAGTTTACATTTCGTATAACTTGGATTTATGGATATTGATTTTAAATATTCATTCGTAATGCATGGCTTATTACGTCAACATAAATACATTATTGGTTACTTTACTTCACTAACTGTCCTTAATTTTACAAAGGATTTACAATTTAGATAAAAAGATTTTAATTCATACATTATTATTCATGATTTAATTCCTAAAAAGAAATATCGGAACTCGCCCACACGTGAAACGCACATGGGCACATCTAGTATAGATTAAGTATACACTTAATTAGTAATTAAATTTAATATTTATTTAATAATGTGAAATTTGATTAATTAACTGTCTCCAAAATGCAAAATTAAATTATTAATTTGAGATGACTCAAAAAATAATAGTAAATTTTTAATTCTCGATGAATAAAATATTATTTTATTTATTTATTTAGATTTTGTTTTGCTTTCAAAATTTTGTTAAGCTGTATTTTCATTGTGTCGTAGTGGATGTTTGTATAACTTATAGTAAAGACTTGTTATACATTTAAGTATATTGGATCCTTGAGAGAAAATTCAGTGGCTAGCTTAGTGGTGAAAGATTGAAGAAGTTCAGTAGTGCTAGCTATGAGAATTATATCATCAACATAGAGCAATAAAGACAATGGTCCTCTCTGAACAATGAAGGGCAAATAGAGATGAGTCAGCTTTGCTACATATGAAACCCGAGGTAAGAAGGAATAAACTAAACCGATCAAGCCACACACGGGGAGCCTGCTTTAACCCATAAATTGCTTTGTTGATTTTGCACACATAATGGGGAAAAGCGGAATTACTAAATCCCGGAGGTTGATGCATATAAACATTTCTTGTAATTGGCCATGGAGAAAAGCAATTGCTTGAGGGGCCTTTTACGAGATAAAGCCAAGGAGAGAACAATTCGAATAGTGGCATGTTTTATTACCGGACTGAACGTTTCGTAATAATCAACACCACTAATTTGGTGAAAATCCTTGGCAACTAAATGTGCTTTATAATGATCCAAAGTGCCATCAACATGAAGTTTTGTCCGGTAAACCCATTTGGAACCAATAATGTGCATGTGAGGCAAAGCAGGAGCCAAATCCCATGTATGATTGTTATGCAAGGCTTGAAGTTCTTCTTCCATTGTTTTATGCCAATGAGATTAGGTTAAAAAAGATTTATGGGAGGTGGGTTCAGTGAGGAGGGTGGTGGATTAAAGAGCAGAAGGAGGAGTGTGTATAGTTTCTTTAGACCGAGTAACCATAAAATGAGTGTTTGATGAAGCAGGCTTAAGGAAAGAGGAAACATGAGGTTGAATAAGGAGCTCGATAATGAGAGGTAATGGTGGTTAAAGAGAGATAACATTTAAAAGTGTAGGTAAAAGTGGGGAAGAAGACAGTGTAGGAGTTGAAAGGTTTGAGGAGTTATAGGAAGGTGAAAGAGGTGGTAAGGCATCATTTTGAGGAGGTAAGGAGCACAGATCATTATTACCGTGTACTAGCTCAGTAGAGAAGTTAGAAAATGGCAAAGAGGTAGTTGTTAGAGCAACCCTTATGGTACCTCAAATTTGGAATTGAGTAGTCTAAATTTGCAGTACAGAAAGGAAGAAAACTGCTACGCGCCATGATTTGAAAAGGGTAAAAAAAAAAAAAAAACAGAAATAAGCCAAAACGACGCCGGTTACTGCCAAAACGACGTCGTTTTGGTCACTAATAATCCAAACCTTGCGCGGAACATCATGTTCCGCGTAAGGTTTTCCCAATTTCCATTTTTCACCCCAAATCTCTTAAACCCTTCAGTCTTCGCCCCTGAATTAATATCCTCAACTCCCACCTATATTTCACCTACTCAAATTAAATCAAAGACTCTATATAAATCCTACCACGGTAAATAATCTTTATCACATCCAAAAAAATAACATCAGCAACTAATCCGGCAATTATACAAGGTAAATCCTCTGTTATATTCTTCGGCGACCGCATCCCATAATAATGTGCTAGGTCGATTAGTTCCTCGTAAACCATCATTTGTTTGATTTACATATGCGGTGCATAATACTTCATCATCGTGTTGAGACATATTTTGACCTCGAACCATTGTAAAATAATCACGAATATATTAATGCAAATATATAAATTTTATAATATTTTTTGGTAAAAAAATTGGGGGGGGGGGGGGGGGGGGGAATTAATGCAGTTTTAAAAAAAATGAATGCAAATATATAAATGACAAATATTATAGAGTAGACACTGTTTGGAAATATATTAATGCAGTTATAAAAAAAATATCAATTCATAATTTAAATGAGAGAGTTGAAACTGTTTGGAATAAAATTTAGATGAAGATAATAATTAAATGAGAGACACGGTTTAAACTTGCTATTTATAAAAAAAAAAAAAAAAGAGCCGTTGAAAAATAGAGCTGTTGGAATAATTGGGGGGGGGGGGGGGGGGGGAAGTTGAAATAGGGGAAATAGTGAAAGGTCTTCCGCGGAACATGATGTTCCGCTTTACCCTTTTTATTTATTTTTTTATTTCTTGCGCGGAACATGATGTTCCGTTTAGGCAGTGGGTCCCACAAAAAACCGACTAGGGCAATTCTAAATTTGTTATTTTTTACCCTAGCAGAGGCTAAATTTGCAATTTTACCCTGCGCACAGCAAACCTAAAAAGTCCAAATATACCGGTTTGCGGTACCCATAAGGGTTGCTCTTATAGAGGTTGGGACTCAAAGATGTTGAGCTGTAACGTGTGGAAGAGGAGCAGTAAGTATGGGCGGGTGAGGGATAAAAAGTAGAGATGGGATGTCTTTAGAGTTGTGAGCAGGTAAGGACAAGTTTAAAGTTGATTTTTGGCTTTTAATGAACTCTTGATAAGTGACTAAATCTATTGGTGGGAGGAAGGGCGTGAGGTAGTTTTTGGAAAATAAGGAAATTTATTTTCGTTAAAAATGACATGACGAGAAATATAAGCATGTTGGTTAAAGGATTATTACAACGATTACCTTTGTGCAGCGAACTATACCCAAAAAAAATGCATGGATACGATTTTGGTTGAAATTTATTTTGCATTTTGGTACGGATATAAGGAAAACATTGACACCCAAAGACAAGTAAGGTTGAATAACTAGGATGAGTATTGTGAAGTTTAATAAAGGGTGTAAAATTTTATAATTTAGAGGATGGTAAGAGATTTATTCAATATGTGGCAGTTAAAAATGCCTCAAACCATAAAAACATTGGAATTTTAGCATGAAATAACAACGTCAAGCCTGTTTCAACAATGTGTCGATGTTTTTGCTCTACGACACGATTTTGGTCAGGTGTGTGAGGGGATGAAATATGTTTAATAATGCCATGTTGTTCCAAATAATGTATAGACTCATTACTAGAAAATTCACCTCCTCCATCACATTGAAAAGTTTTTTAGTTTTCGTTCAAATTGAGTTTCAATGATTTTGAAGAATGTGAGGAACACTTCATGAAACTCATATTTTTATTTTAATGGATACAACCAAGTATAATGAGTACAATCATCCACGAATATAACATAATATTTAAAACCTTGTGATGAGTGAATTGGAGTGGCCCCCCATAAATTACAGTGAATTTTCTCAAATGGCTTTTGTGATATTTTGTCATTCAAGCCAAATGGTAATTTGCAACTCTTGCCTATTTGACAACTTACACAAACATTGCGAGATTTATTCCGATGATTAACGTTTAAAACATGACACTTGTCTGAAAATTTTGAAGACTTGTATTGCAGATGTCCTAACTGTTGATGCCATAAATCATCACTTTCTTTTTCTTCAAGGATTGCACTTCATGCTTCATGATGTTCATCTTCAAAGGTGTACAGAGAGCCCCGTCTAATTCCCTTGGCCAACACTTGTTCAGTCATTTTGTCCTTAACAACAAATCCATTATTAAAAAATTCTAATAAACATTCATTGTCTATTAATAATTGACTCACTGAGATTAAATTATTTTTAGTTTTTGGTACTATTAACACATCCTTTAAGGACAAATTTGGAGTGAGTGATTTATCACCAATATGTGTAATATTTATTTTGGATCCATCACCAATTATGACCTTATCGTTTCCAATATAAGGTGTTAGTTTAAGAAAATTACGTGTGGAATTAGTGATATGGGAGGTTGCAATTGAGTCAATATAAAGTGAGGCATCTTCTATCTGAGGATAATTAATTATAGTCATATAAGTTTGACTTTGTCCTTGAGGAGCATATGAGTAATCCCACCTGTAATAGCAGTGTGGTGCCGTGTCATTTGACTTGCCACAAATCTGACAAGCAACGGTGCTTGAATGAGACTGATTTGATTTTTGAGTAACTATGTTAACATTAATGGGAGGAGGTGAGTTTAACAAGTGAGAACTGGTATGTAGAAGACCTGTCATAGGCTGTTGTTTGACAGTGTGTCGTAGGGACGAGTATGACAGAGGTGAGATGCCATGTAGGCCAGTGGGTCTAAAGCCTCTTCCTCGAGAGGTAAATGATTTGTTTTTGCGTGGGTTAATAAACCTCCTCTTCCTCTATTGTTTCTTTCACGTCCTTTGCTGAAAAATCCATAGTTGAATCAGTGTGTAGGGGTTGTGCATTGTCTGACTTTTCTCTTATATTAAAGCCCTTAAGTGAGCTGATTAGTTGAGAGAGAGAGAGAGGGACAAAGAGCCTTTCCCAATATAACTATTCAAAAAGTTTGGTATTTGGGCCATAATCCCTTTGCAAAACTAATCACTTTTGTATCTTCATATAGTGGCTCACACATTTTCAAACTCTTTTATATATTGATCAAGAGTTTTTAGATTTAATTTCATGTCATGCACCTGCTCCATTAGTTGGAATTCTTTTTTTTAGTTGTATCTAAGAAGTTCTCCTTTAAACAGTTCCATGTCTCTTTTGCAGAGTCGTAACCAACTGTAAGATATAAGCACTCTTCACTTACAGTAAACTCAATCCATCTTTTTACCAGTAGATCCTTTTCTTCCCATTCTGCATATTCATTTGTTGGACTTCCTTTGTCATCAAACTGTTGTGGTGGATCTCTTTCAATTAAATGAGTGCGCTTCATTATTTTCATAGCATGAAGCATTCGATTTCTCAATATTAGATAATTATCGGGTTTCAGCTTAAGTGGACAAATTGTCACTAACTAGCACAATGATGTCATATTACATGAAAACCCAGTTTAATATGAGGATGCCATGTAAACCTATGGCTTTGATACCATAAAGAGAATATCAGTATGAAGTAGAAGAAGAGATAAACGTAAAAGATGAAAGAGAATATTGTTTTTCTATTTGCAATTTCATACTGTTATAGTCGTAGTACTTCTCTTTAATTAAACAATTAAAAATATTCAAAATAACTAAGATATAGTATAGTATCCCATCTATTGCGGACCAGATTTGATATTGGTTGAGAAGCTTAAAGAATAGGTCTTATCATGTACTATTATTAGGGTAAATAGGAAGTTGTTATGAAGCCTTTAATATCACGTGGAACACGATCATATATCTTAATAGTTTTAATGACCTATTCTCATATCAATTACTTACCAAAATTCTTTGGGTTGACTGCATGCTCAAGTTAAGACGCGTCTTTTGACGCCTGCTATTGTGGGTTAACAGTAAGAATGTATGTCGAATGCAATGGAATCCATCATTTTTTTTATAAATTAATGAAATGGATCAAAATTATGCCATTTGAAAACAAAATATTAAAAATAAAAAATAAGGGGGGCCATAGTCAATTCTTATTGAGAGCAGTTGTGACACCCTGCCTAATTAAAGCCCGGGTGATCTGTCCTAAATTAAATTAAAACAGGTTTCTCAGTTGGTTCATTCTTAGCATCACTGTCAAAAATATTTTAATTACTAATCACCTAAGTGAAATTAGACTGGTGCTAAATTTTATCTTTCATTAACCCAAATAAATTTCTCACGTGGAAATAATAATTAAATATTCACAATATACTAGAATTCAAACCATCTCACAATATACAATGCATAAAGTCTTGTCGAGTCAACATTAGGCTAAAAATCTACATCTGCTAAATAAACCAATAATCCAATACTGAATAACTGAAATAATGTCAATGGACAACATGTCCCAATAGAGAGTACTAAAGAGGATATCTTACACTAGATCTAAATAAATGAGTCGTCAATGCAAAGTCCTGCTAGCCTCCTCAAAGTTGCAGCTACGAGCCCCTAGGCTGAATCCTCAAGTTTGGCATCCCTGTGGCTCGACACCTAAAAGGGTTTTGAAAATATTTTGATAGCAAAAGTTAAGTACTCAAAACATTTTGAAAATATTTAGCAAGTGATTATCACAGTAAAATGAGTTATTGATTACACATGTTAAGATTTCGCGTGCACTCTCTGGAGTTACCTCACCCCTCATCTATAGTGAATGCATAGCGTCCCGTACCTAGCCCACCTAGCTATACTACTCAAGCTAACTGAACTATATTATGCAACTGAACTCATCTACATGACTAAGTTCCCATACCGCCCACTTAGTATGTAATAGTAACCATATCTCATGATTTATATTGTTAGATAACTGTTCACACCTTGTTACCTTTAACAGTTTTATAATTAAGTTTTCCTACTTAATTTTCTTTTAGCTGTATTCGCGGCATCTCATTATCTACTAACTCGCATAAGTAGATTATTAATACAGTATACATTTCACACACAATATATACTTATAAATTCATTCATTACTAATATGTCCTCTTAACACACATCAAGGACTCTTGGTTTGGAATAGTCCATCTACACCAAATAAAAGGTTTGGTTCGGAATTCCACCTCGACTCCAAGTTCATTTCATGTAGTGGTTCAGAAAAATCACCTCGACCCCACTAATGAAATTTTATACATAGTTTTGTTTGGAGCTCTTTCGTCATGATCCCAACTTACTATTTCCATATATTAGTTCGGAATCTTACCTCGACCCTAATATAGGCATTTATTGTTTAGGTATTCTCGCCACCTAAGTATCTATATAATTCAATAGGTATACACATAACCTAATAATCGTGCTTGTACGTAATATTTTCTCTTTAATATTAACCGTACTTGTTAATTAATAATTTATGTCACTATCGTATTTTAATTGAGTATTCACACAACTCCAAGGGCCCTAGCTACCCCTCCATTCATTTTAGTACACTACGCCAAAACGCTCATTTAGTAACAAATTATTTTCAGTGTTACTAACACTATTATACCATTACTATTCCTCACAATACATTACCGTTAGTAATTCGTTATAAGTGTTGGTAATATTAGTTCAATATTTTTAAAGTAATTATTTTATTGAAAAAAATAGGGTAAATTTTCCCCTACAAAAAAAAGACTCCGACTACACTATAACCACAAAATCTCCAAAGCTAAATGAGATGCCCTCACTAACTTCTTCTCCAAATCGACCCTCCAAAACCCCATCTTCTTTTCCAAATCGTTATTTGAAAGTACCTAGGGTTTGGATGTTTGGAAGAATTGAAGTTTGGAAGACCTAGGGTTTGGTCGTTTGGCAGAATTGCGATCGATTTAGATCCAGACCCCAAGCCTGTAAGATTTCCTTCAACTCTACTTAATTTTCACTCATATGTATGCACTCATTTGTTTCGTGATTGTGTACAACTTTGGGATTTGGATGCGAACTATGTTGAGTCTTATATTCTATGAACAATTACTGCTTTGTTGTATGTATTTGATTATTTTTCTATTAATTTCCATTTCATTTGGTGTTGTGAGTCTTCAACTCTACTTAATCTTCAATCATATGTATGAACTATGTTGAGTCTTCAACTCTACTTAATCTTCACTGATATGCGAACATATAGTGTGCATAATTTTCTAGGTGAAAGTAACTTTTGAAATAATATATTGGTTAGTTTTATTAGAAAATTTAAGTAATGACATGAATTGTTTCAGATTTGTTTTCAAACATCAGTAATCATATTTTACAGGTATGTTAAAAGTTATGTTTTCTTTTTCTTGCAATCAAATTATGATTTCTTGTCCTAACTCAGGATAAATCGTGTTCTTGGTGTTTGATGAAACTCCCAAAAGACTTTAACACGTTATACAAATATCTGTTAACATTGAAGCATCTTTGTTGTTGTTTTGTGATTTTTAAGTTGATGTTTGGGGTTTATTTTTTATTAAATTAATGTTCAGTAAGAAGTTAGATACAATTATTTAGCTATATCATTTATATAGATCTTTATATTGTCCATTACCACTGTTGGATAGCTTTGCCATTGTTCATCTGATACTCTCACAAGCCACAAGAAAAGCCCCGAACTATATTATAGTTAAAGAAGAGTATGTTTTGAGATATGAGATTAAGGTCTACTGAATTTATTAGATTAATTTGATTTTGATAGATGATGAAGAGTATGGTTTAAGATGTCAGACTAAGGTCTAATGAATTTATTAGCCTTGAACTCTCTAGATTTGGATTGTGATTAGGACTCCTACAATTTTGTTTTGGCTCGTGAGCTAATTAATCAATACTTTGAACAAATTTTCTTAATTTTACTATTTGATGTGAAATTTAGCTCTAGGATTAATCGTCTCTATTTTTTGTGTATTTTTTTGTCTATTTTGAGGGTATGATGCATCAACACACTTGAAGTGTAAGTAGAGGATGCAATGGAAAACTACAAGTGTAATGAACCAACTTGGAAACATTATCTACTCATAAAACAAAGGAGGCAATGGAAAACTACAAGTGTAAGCAGTCCAAAAGTTTTTATTACATGCAATTTAAGTTTATTAGTGATATGTAAGTAATAAAGGATAGAAGGAAATGGAAAATTATCTTCTTGTGAGATATTAAAATGTTTTAAGTTTATTGGTGACTTGAATGGTTATTTTGGAAGTAGGTAAGATATCTGAGTAATTATATATAGAAATAAGTTAGATTCAGGGGTATAATTGGAAACATATCATTTGGTGTCATAACTACCTTGACACGGGTTATTTTTTGGTACATATAAATAACTAACTAAATTCCTATTACCAAGTATGACTACCCGCCTTTATTATAGATGGATAGTTAGGAATTGTTTCCCAATCGGATTATTAAAAAAGTGCTAAATTTTTATTTTTATTTCACACTTAAAAACATAAATATGAGATCCTAAATAGACTCCAAGAAAGAAAGTATATATGTGGAATGACGGGTGGGGGTGTAAATAACACACCTTCCTTAAAGATAGCTGGCATAGGAATCTCAGTCATAGATTCAACAGATGTCGCTCGTATCGCTTGTGATAGTGTTCTTATAGAACTTAGTTTGAGTGTGATTATTGGTGCAGTATTATTGAGCCGTGCTATCTTCTAGAGAATGAAAAACTACACGATAATTTAAAATAATTCCTATACTAAGTAGAGGAATGCTTATTTTATTAACAACCATTAGTATAATGTCACCAATGCGAGACAGTAGGCAATAGCGGAATTTGAATAAGACCCCAACGCATAAGTGACATTTTG
Organism: Sambucus nigra; assembly: GCA_949130495.1. NCBI lineage: Eukaryota > Viridiplantae > Streptophyta > Magnoliopsida > Dipsacales > Adoxaceae > Sambucus > Sambucus nigra. Next base: position 259,100,239 of record OX422224.1, read on the forward strand.
CCTGTGAAGATGTTAAGTCAGTTGCACATTGACGATCTGTTTTGACATATAAACTCTATTATGAAGATTTTTTGAAGTGTACATGTTCACCGTATACTTATAATTATTTTTATTCTATAGGAAAAAGTTTCGAACCCTCTCGGTGCTCAAAGTTTAGAATTTTATGATGAAATTTCTAAGGCTTTTAGTGGGAATTTATTTTGGGGCACTGAGATGCAACCTCAAGAATGGTACTTCCAGGCTGATAATGGAGGAACCTTTAGTACGGATGCTCTGCCAAGGGTTTATAACTCTAGCCAACTTCAAGTAATAGCAAAATCCTTTAAACTCTTGTGATTAAGTTCTTATGGGGAACGTTATCTTAAAGTTTGAATCCTGTAAATTAGTTGCCAAATCACTCTTATAATCACTTATTTCCATAATAAAAAATCCAGATTTTGATATTTGCAATCTATTGTGATCTTATAATTTATATATTTGATATAGTTTTAATGAATGTATGTAGTAATATTTTATTTGAGAGTATGCAATAATAAATCATCCTGATAAACTTGTTTAATGCGTGATTGCAGTGCTTATTTGAGCGCGATGTTATGTGCTTTCAAAGTGATTAAGAGAGAATAAACGGGCTTCACCTCTACCCTAAGCTGATCTTTTCCATGCCATTCATAAAGTCCCTGCTGGTGACTCTCCCTAGGTAAGGCCTAAACATGTTCAGGTCTGAAAAATTCTTTATCATAAACTGTTTTGTTTTATTTGTTGATCTTTAATGATTGTGTTCTTTTATAAGTTGAAAACTAGTCCAAGTTTCTTAAAGATGATCAAGTATTGTTTATGCTTATATATTTTTTAAATGTTGTTCTTTCATCTTGATACTTGTTACCAACCAAATGGAGCACTAGAGTTCCACCAAGAATAGGAGAAAGAACAAAATCAACTTGGAACAACTTCTTTAAGCAAATTCAGATCTGATTTTTTCTTCTGCAGTGTGAAGGAGATACTTGAAAGGCATAATATGCACTTTAAGAATCTTGAGAAACCGGTACAACCGTCCTTTGAGATGCATGTAAGCTTTGTTAAAATTTTGTGCTTAAATGACTATGAAACTATTTTTATATGATCTGTTTCTGATATTCAACGATCAATTTACCAATCTACCATTTATTTTTCTTTGTTTACTAAAACAATGAGATTTTATTTATTAATTTATGTAGCTGGTGGAGGACAACAACCACACTAGGTTAAGAAAGGAAGGGGCAGAGAAAAGCCATCAACTTAAGTATATATGTTTGTATTATATTCCTGTTGTGTTGTTAATGGTGTAGGACCAAGAACATAAATCTGAAGAAGCTAAAATGAACTAAACTGAAATAAAACTAAAATAAATATCCAATATCCCTTTCGTCATAAAGGTAACTTCAATAATGTTTACACTAATTGAATAAACCTAATACTGCTAGGACTAAAATACATAACTTAGAATTTTCGTTTAATAAAAGTGGAAATAAGTCCACGCACTATAACTATATGATTTCGGGTCAAATGGAAAGAAAATTTTCGTTTCGAGTACGTGAGCAACTTTTTCATTATTTTACCTTTGTACCTAAGTGAAAATTTTGTACTCCAAGCCGACCAGGGACTTATGTAACATGAAGTTTGGTTTAATTTTACCATCACGGGATGCACAAGTATGCAAAAACCTTATTCACTAATAAATTTTTTAGAAATGTCAAAATGATTCTATTTTACCCCATTTTTTTCCTTAAAAGGCTCAACTAAAATATTTTCCAAATCTAACCGTGATCCAAAATAGAGGGATAAATTTGGAAATTTTGATTCTCCTACAACTGGTGAAGGAGAATGTGTATGATTTTTCAAACCGATCCAATATTGTGGGTCAATTTGAAGGTCAAGTATTTTTTTTGGTGTCTGTGGGGTGAGGGTGGGTAAGGGGGTAAAAGCAAGTTGTAAAAATGTTATATTGACATTACCCTATAATTTATCTTTTTTCTACTAGAAGAAACTAGAGGATAAATGTTTAATGGGGAGTGGAAGCTAATCTTGCATGAAGTAGACGATAATTGGAAGAGCAGGAATTTTTATTATCGGGACGGAAAGTTACATAAACGACTCTAGGATATAAATTTTCTTTGATTAAATCAATTGAATTTTTTTTCTTGCTATAGGATATTAGTGAGTTTCTTGTCTTCATAATCCCATTCTCCCACTTAGTAGGACCTATCTTCAACATAAATGGGTTAGAACTAAGAATAATATCTTGGTCAGGTTCTTCTCCCAAGTTATTAGCCCTGCTTATTAGGCCTTTTCCCTAATCGATGTCTTCCTCTACTTCAACACCAGACTCACTAACCTTTTCCTCTATTTGATCAGATATATTTGTTCCAATTCTAGCGATCACTTTCAAAAGACAACCTTTGAGATCAATTAGAGCTTTAAGGTAGCTTTGCATGCTTAGTACATTAATAACCCACTTGTCAAAGTGCCCATTTAAATTGACTTGTCCATCGATAAACACTTTTTGTGTATTAACAGTAATTAATAATATTGTAACAATTAAACCAGGAATTTGAAATGCACAGGTGAAACATTGTGCATACACTCAAGGGTTACAAATCTGCATTGCATCTTTGTTTTTTATATGTACATCATATTGTCACCTGCACTAGTATTATCATTATGCGAGGTGGGACTTTAAGAATATTAAAAATGCAAACTTACTTACAGTTGTTGTATCATATGTTCGAAAACCGTTGTTGTGGCTCCTGTTCCCTGATATTATAGTCTTACCTATTCCGTTATCGACAAGTATTATATTGGACTTCTCTTTGATGATGCTCAAAACAGCACCACCCTTCAAGGTGTTCATAAGCTCAAATTAGTTATAACAATGGCAGCTCAGGAATATATAAGTATAAGAGATAGAGATGAGGAGAAGAGGATGAACACAAATGTTTAAGCGGTTCAGCCAATTAGGCCTATGTCCACTGTGAAAGTGAGTGAGTAAGGTCACTGAAATAAGGCACTAACGGCCTTGGATACAATCTCTTAAGATTTCTCTCTCTACTGTGTAAATTGACAGAGTTTCAGCTAGGGTTATAATTTTGGGTCCCTCTCAAGGTAAGAGAAGACAAGTATAGTGTGGGGGGGATGTCATGTACCCCCCATGCATGAAATGAGCATGTACATGTTGATTTAGCCAATCTAATGAAGACATCTGTCATTGTCACATGTAGAGAATGATGATGAAATATTCCCCCACATGATGGGATTGATTCGATTGTAACTGATTTTGTTCACGTGTTCCTATCATTGCATATGCTTGTCAATGCTCGGTTGTTTTAGCTTCATACCAACATCGGCTTAGGTGAGTACGAGGTTGGTGGAGTACGACCCTCGACTTTTCAGAGATCAGTGTTCCATGAAGACCTCGATCAGGATGTCCGACCGAGGTTGGGCATGAGGTGTAACGTCGCCCAGGGCTGATGATGACATGATGCTTGCTTATTGAACCCCCGAGGCTTTTGAGTGTCTCGAATGATACTTCTAACGTCAACCGAGGCTAACACCATGCATTTGTGGTCATATGCAGGGTTTGTCTGAGGTGATGCTGGCCACATTGGCTGTGGCTGACCCGATACAAGTTGAGCCCAAGTCCCTAATTGATCTCAGTTGACACAATGTAACGTCGAACTGGGCCAAACTTGTGGATGGGTGCCTGATCCTAGATATAAGCCTTGATGATGAGGTTGACGTAACGTCTACCGGAGCCGACCTTGTGAGGGACGATATTACTATCGGTTATTATGGGCCTCTACCACCTCGGTTGTGAATCAGGGCGAGGTTAGAGTCTCTGAGTGGGACGATGCACTTTGTGGAATATCAATCACCCCCTAGCCCTTAGTTACCTATGTGAATAGGTGATTGAGGGGTATAAGCAAGGCTGAGTCCAAGTTTTCTTGTGTGCCAATACTATCTTGACACATTCCTCTTGCTTAAGTGATTGGCGTGCATTTATGGTTTATATCTTTGGGTTCCCAAGGCAATGATGAGCCTTGGAAAACACGCCAAAATGATTGTGGGTTTAAAAACCCCTCATTTCCTCTTTCTTCTTCATTTCTCCCGCCAGAGTTTTCTCTTTTTGTCATTTCTCTTCCAAGAGTTTTGCTGATCGATTTGGGATTCCTTTTTTTCAGATCCACTTCTTGTTCGTTTCATACTTACTCAGGTATCATCTTCTCTTTATATCTTCATCTCCAGCTTGTAATAGACATTTTCTGATTTTTTCGGTGAATATTTAGGTCTCTAGTTAGGTTTTATTTGTTTTTTGGTGATATTGCCTTTTTCCCATGATATTGTTCTTGCTCTGGAATTCCTCAAAATTTAGGTTTGATCCTTTTGTTAAGTCGAGCCCAATTGTTTATTTGTGGCTTTGAGTCTCAAGTTTAATCTCGTCCCTATATGCTCAGACCTTTATACCAGCTTTTAGAAGATTTCCCCACTCTTAGGGAGAAGACTTTAGAAAATATTAAGCAGATAGAGCAAGCTCAAGAGGAAGCTTGTAGGGCCAAGGCCTCCCGCCTCAGACCTATATTTCCACCCCCACTGAAAGTGATATATCCTGAGCCAACTGTGCCAGCAGAGGTCCTAATAGAACCCTTTCCGATGTCTGAGTCTGAGTCATCAACCTCAGACCCTATGTCTGTGGATTCTTTTCAAGAAGCCATGGATTATTTAATCAGGATAGATCAAGCCCCTGACCAAGCCGAGGTTTCCAGCCGTGCCTCGTCTAACAAGAGTTCTAACACTTCACACTCTTCCTCCGATGTCGAAATTATAGAACCTAGTGTGGCTATTCCCCAAATATTTGATGCTATTCCCTTGTCGGCCGCCACAGAGCTGAGTTCGCTCAGAGGTTCCCTGATGATGCTCCCACCCCTGCCCAAGCCGACATTGCCCGGGATGAGGATGATGGTAGCGAAAGTGATGTTGACACCTCTGAGGTAGCCGAGATAGAGAGCACTGTCAGCGAACTCGATCTACTAGCTTTCAGGCATCTTTATTCCATAGGTCCCTCCATAAAACTTAGGAGGCCTCTAAGGGATAAGAGGGCCTTTGGCAGACGAGATGGTGAGATATTATTATATTAGCAGATGTTTAAGTTAGGATTTCGTCTTCCCATTCATCCAATAATTAGGGCCATATCATCCTATACTAACTTGGCTCCCTCCCAACTCCCCCCCAATGCCTGGAGGGTGATGATTGGGGATATCGTCTTATGAAGGGCAGTCCATCATTTAAACCTTCCCGTCCAGGTCTTCACAGGGTGATACGTACCCACCTCGACTAGGAATCATCCGAGTTACTAGCACTTTTTAGCTCGGAATTCTACTAAGAAGATGTTGCTTGTTACCCAGACTTCGAACCATAACTGGAAACCACGATACTTATTTGCCTCAAGGGCATGGGAATTTGGTGCATGTGCCCCCTCTTCATCTTTAGAGTCGAGAATACCTCTGAGGTGGGGAAAGGTGCCAATGGCTTCCAGGGACGACCCTGGATTAATCCAGAATAACTTTTAGAAGGTCAAAGACCTTCAAGATTATGGGGAACATGGTATGCTAGTCAAGTACGAGCATTTGATGACCCCCTACTACCTCTCTGAGACTGGCCTTGGGGGGAGTCCCCTGACCGAGCTTCGTAAGTTACTTTATTTTTTCAATAAGTTGAACCTCTAATTTTGCTACGTCTCTGATCTTTTAACTCAGACCTTTCTTTTTGCAGAGCACCAGGAAGGAATATGATACGGTATTTAGCAAATGGCAGCCCACAGCCTTACAAAACTAGTTAAGAAAGCAGGCATGCATGCGCCTCCTCCTCCCCCTACCACTTTAAGGGCCGATGCCTCAACGAAAGGAAGTCTAATGACCTTGCCCCTGAGGATCAGAGGCAGAAGAAAAAAACCTCCAAGGGGGATCGCGTGATCCCCATCTCCTCTGAGGACGCATTAGTTGCTCGTCTGGAGCAGTTAAAGATCGCTACATCCTTATTGGCCATAGTTTGAAGGCCTTGGACGCCATCGGATCCATAATGACCGACACCGATAAGCAATTTTTCCATTTTCTGGGCACTCCTCTCCTGGTCGAGTTCGCTCTCCATCGATCTATACATGTAAGACTTTTGCTATTTATGTTGAAGTGTAACATCGACTTTGAATTATATCAAATCTTGAACTGATACTCCTGAACATGTTTGGCAGGGTCTCCTCACCATGCACTAGTTCATTGACTGGACCCTGAGGAAGCTCCTTTCGATTGAGAAGGGCAGAGATGCCCAGAAGACAGAGGCCGCTCTGAGTACTGAAGTGGATCATCTAAAGACTTCCTTAGAGAAGTCTGAAGCTAATGTTAAGAAGATGGAGAAGGACATGGGCAAGCTTAAGAAGGATCACAACTGTGCTCTAAAGACCCAGGCTGACTCTCTCTAACACAAGGTCGATGTTACTGTGAAGGCTTCTCTGGATGACGCCTTAGAGAATATCTTGGAGGACTACAAGGTCTCTAATGAATTCGTCAGCTTTGGCTTTGAGTACCTCGAAAGGGGTGTTAAGGCCACTGGAAAATGGGATGCAATGAAAAAGAAGGAGTCAGAGTGTCTGGCAGCCTCGGACTTCATTGGTCTGGCCTATACTGATCCTCAGTTTGCTCAGGCCTTACAAGAGATCGAGAAGGAAGGAGGTGATGCGCCTGCTAAGACTGCTCAACCAGAAGATACAAGGACTGAAGACGTTAATCCTCAGGACGATGGGGTAGAAGTCACCAACATTAGCCAAGGAAGTGGGGGAATTGCCACTAACCCTGAGATTGCAGACACTGAGGGTGTATTTTGTGAAGCTCTTATCTGTAATTTTTTATTTCTGATTTATATCGGTCTATAACCTCTGATAACATTTTCTATTAGCTTTTTACTTGTAATTCTAACTTTTTTGTGCTATACCATTCTCTGAGGAGAACTTTGCTTCTCTTGCCTTTGAATGTTTTTATGTGTCGTGCATCAGTGTCTTCATCGCTAAACTGTGATGTTTAACTTGTAACATTTCACCAAATCAATGATGTTAAAGGTCTGAGGTCATCCAAATATGATGTTCACCTCATACCCTATCACCCAATTATGATGTTTTAAGGTTTGAGGTCATCAACTAAGATGTTAACCCCATGAATTTTTCAACAAATTATTGATGTTAAAGGTTTGAGGTCATCCAAATATGATGTTCACCTCAAACCTTGTCACCAAATTGTGATGTTTTGAGGTCTGAAGTCATCAACTAAGATGTTACCCCCATGAATTTTTCACCAAATTAATGATGTTAAAGGTCTGAGTTCATCCAAATATGATGTTTCACCTCAGACCCTGTCACTAAATTATGATGTTTTAAGGTCTGAGGTCATCAACTAAGATGTTACCCCCATGAATTTTTAACCAAATTAATGATGTTAAAGGTCTGAGGTCATCCAAATATTATGTTCACCTCAGACCTTGTCACCAAATTATGATGTTTTGATGTCTGAGGTCATCCAAATATGATGTTCACCTCAGACCTTGTCACCAAATCATGATATTTTAAGGTCTGAGGTCATCAACTAAGATGTTACCCTCATGAATTTTTCACCAAATTAATGATGTTAAAGGTCATAGGTCATCCAAATATGATGTTCACCTCAGACCTTATCACCAAATTATAATGTTTTGAGGTCTGAGGTCATCCAAATATGATGTTCACCTCAGACCTTATCACCAAATTATGATGTTTTAAGGTATGAGGTCATCAACTATGATGTTACACCCATGAATTTTTCACCAAATTAATGATGTTAAAGGTCTGAGGTCATCCAAATATGATGTTCACCTCAGACCTTATCACTAAATTATGATGTTTTAAGGTCTGAACCCTGTGAGAGTGGAGTCCTGCCTCTGTTGGTATGGCGACTTCTATGCCATGTGCTAACATGAATGGGGTTTCCCCCGTTGGTGTCCTAGGCGTTGTTCCGTAGGACTATAACAGAGTATAAACCTCATCAGTCCATCTCCCCTTAGCTTCTTCCAACCTCTTCTTGATCCCGTCAAGTATTGATTTGTTCGTCACTTCGGTCTGACCATTTGCCTAAGGTCATGCAGGAGAAGAGAAAAATTTCTTTATCCCAACTCTCTCGCAATACTTCTCCAAGGAATAATTTTTGAATTGGGTTCCATTGTTTGAGATGAGGGTGTTAGGGAGGCCATGTTTGCATATGATACTCTTACAGATAAATAGAAAGGTCTTTTCTTTGTGATCGTGATCATCGGCTCATCCTCCACCCACTTGGAAAAATAGTCAATCGCTACTATCAGAAATGGATAATTATTTGCAGCCCTTGGCAAGGGACCCACCAAGTCAATCCCCAATACTGTGAATGTCCAAGGGGAACTGATTAACGTCATAGGCTGATGAGGTTGATGGGGGATAGTGGATAATCTTTGTCATTTATCACACCTCTTCACGTAGGCTGCATCATCCTTGGTCATGGTTGGCCACCAATATCCCTGCATGATAATCATCTTGGCCAAAGGTGTTCCTCCTATGTGACTGGAGCAGGAACCCTCGTGTACCTCTAGGACGCGAGGAACCTCTGTGGGATGATTGCATCTGAGGAGGGGTAACATAAATCCTTTTTTATATAGGACATCTCCTATTATTGAGAACTTTACAGCTCGGTACCTCAGTTTCCTCCTCTCTAGCTTTGATTCCGTCAGTTCTCACTCTTTGATATATCTGATGAGGGGGTCCATCCATGAGTCCCCCAGGTTCAAGTTAAGGGAAGGGCTGATAACCTCCTCTTCGTCAATGGTCAGTTTGAGCAGGATCTCGACTGCGAATGTCCTTCTGATGTCTGTCCTTGTTGATGAAGGCAACCTTGCTACTGCATCTGCATGGCTGTTATTTTATCGAGGTACCCTCTTCATCTTTAACTCTTCGAAACCTTCCAGAATCATTCTTACCCTCTTCAGGTATCTAGCCATCCTTTCATCCTTGTCATCATAAACTCCAAACACTTAGTTGATAACTAACCGCGAGTCACTCTGAAGTAGGAGTCGACCAACCCTAAGGGCCTTTGACAAGGAGAGACCTGCTATCATGGACTCATATTCTGACTTGTTATTTGATGCCTTGAAGTTGTACCTTAGTGCATATTCAACGTCGGCACCATCCAGAGTTGAGAGTATCAGCCCTATACCGCTTCCACTTTCGCAAAAAGACCCATCAACGAAGAGGTTCCAAACGTCTTCATTCGACGAGAAGCTCCCCTCTGACAGGGTTCCTTGCTTGAAGAGGTACTTATTTTCCTCATTCTCGTCCACTCTGTTTCTGGATCTGTTGGACACAACCTCTTCCGATTCTCGGAAGATGTTACTATTTGATCCCTCTGTGATCACTGGATTGTCCTCAACTTTAGTCTCTTCCCACGTGAACTCAGTAACAAAATTTGAAAGTGCCTGCCCTTTAATGGCAACCCTGGGTTGATAAGTAAGGTCATAATCTCCCAACTCAATGGCCCAGGTAATCAATCTGTTCGACTTCTCAAGCTTATGGAGGACCTGTCTTAGTGGGGAGTTAGTGAGGATGACCATAGAGTGGGCTTAGAAGTAGGCCTTCATCTTCCTAAAAGTATGTATCAAAGCGTAGGCCAATTTCTCCATTTGAGGGTAGTTTTTTTCAGACCCCTTAAGGGCCTTACTATTGAAGTACATAGGCCTTTGCACCCCAATGTCTTCCCGTACTATGGCTGGACTTATAGCTGACTCAGAGACTTCTAGATAAACATACAACTTCTCTCCCACTATGGGTAGAGATAAGAGCATGGGAGATCCGAGGTAGGACTTGAGCTGATTAAAAGCCTCATCACACTCTTTGTCCCATTCTAAGGCCTTTCTAAGCACCTTAAAGAACGGAAGACACTTGTCCGTCGCTCTGGAAACAAATTTGTTGAGTGCAGCTACTCTTCCAGTGAGCCTCTGAACGTCCTTGATACTTCTTGGTGTCTTCATGTTGAGAAAAGCCTTGATCTTCTCAGGGTTCGCCTCTATCACCCTCTAATTGATAATAAATCCAAGAAATTTTCCAGCTCCTACCCTAGATATGCATTTCGCAGGGTTAAGTTTCATTCTGTACGTGTCCATGGTATCGAAGGTCTTTTCTAGGTCTGCCACGTGTGTGCAGGCCTTTAAGCTCTTCGTTAACATATCGTCTATATACACCTCCATAGTCTTGCCGATTTGATTTTCAAACATCTTATTTACAAGACGTTGATATATTGCCCTTACATTTTTCAAGATGAAGGGCATAACCATATAGCAATATGTCCCATTGTCGGTGATGAAGGCTATCTTCTCTGAGTCTTCAACATCCATAAAGATTTGGTTATAGCCTGAATATGCATCCATGAAGCTCATGAGCTCATTCCCTGCCGTGACATCTACCATCTGATCGATCCAAGGTAAGGGATAACTGTCTTTAGGACAAAACTTGTTCAGGTCGATGAAATCTATGCACATCCTCCATTTTCCATTGGCTTTGGGCATAATGACGGCGTTTGAGAACCACTCTGGGTATATAACCTCCCTGATGAATTATGCCTCTTCCAACTTTCTAGCCTCTTCTCTGATAATGTCATAGTTCTCCCCAGAGTAAACTCTTTGTCTTTGTTTAATTGGCTTATCACCTTCTGCTACGTTGAGTTTGTGGCACATAACCTCAGGGTCGATGCCAGGCATGTTCGCGTGGCTCCAAGCGAAGACACTCTACCTCTTCCTCAAGAAATTTATCAGCTCTTCCTTGATCTTCGCTTTTAAGGCCTTGCCAACCTGGACGGTTTTTTCTAATTCGTCCTCATTGAGGACGATGGATTCTACCTCTTCCGCGGCCTCTCTTTTCTTTAACTTCGTTTTATCTCTAGGGTCAAGTGTATCAATGTTATACGTGGGAGTTTCTCTCTTATGGGCCTCTCTCTCTTGGACTGAGTTGAAGTAGCATTCTCGTGATATGGTCTGGTCACTATGCACTTCTCCTAACCCATAGGGGGTCAGGAATTTTAGCATCTAGTGGACCGTCGACGATACGACCTCAAACTCCTTAAGGACTACTTTTCCTATGATGAGGTTATATGCCGAGAAGATGTTTTCGTCCATAATGAAAAAATTGATCTTCCGGGTTAACCTCTTAGGCCACTCATCTCCCATTCACATGTCCATCTCATATATGCCCAATGGATGGAATTTTTTGCCATTGAAGCCCATTAATGGATGATGATAGGGTACCAGCCTAGCTCTGCTAAGGCCTAGGCTTTTGAAACAAGGCCAAAACATCACATCTGCTGAACTTCCTCCATCTACAAGAATTATGTGTACCTTGCATCCATGCACTCTTGTTGTAATTACCAAAGGATCATCATGTGGAGCTAAGATGCCTTTAAAGTCAAGTCAGAAGAACTCTACTATAAGAGTGTCCATATCCACTTTTTTCTCTTCTGCTTGGCCTTTGAAGATGCCAAATTTACCACCTATACTTTTGCCACTGACTTGGCCTCGGCCACATGAGCTTTTCGGTCAGTCACTTCAGAGCCCCCCCTTGCAAGTCCTTCACATATAGTGCTAACACCGAAGGAGATCATACCAACCCTCTTCGCTGGAGCATTGTCATCTTTTGGCGCGAGGTCTGTATCGTCTTCATCATCACCATCCGAATTATCGTCTCTTATTACTGGAGTATCGTCACGACATATATCGTTTCTCTTCTTTTTAGGGTCATCTTTTCCCCTTTTAGGAGCCATACCATCAACGTACTTCCTCAAGTTTTCGAATTTTAACATCTTCTCGATCTCATCCTTTTTAGGGTCATCTTTTTAGGGTCTTGGTGGAACTCGCACCCCAAGTTCTTATTCCTCTTATGCGAAGGAGCCTTCAGCTTCTCTGGCCACCTCAGAGACCGGTCATTCTTGATCTCATTGAGGATGTGTTTGAAACTCACAGTTAAAGGGGTATAGCGTGCAAACTTGTCGTCAACTGAACTCTTCTTTCTGTCCTTCTTTTTTTGGAACTTCCCGCTGCCACTGCCGTTCTCATCCTCGTACTTTGTGGCCATGGCCTCTTCAACATTCATGACCTTACCTGTAGTTGCGAATAACTCTGCCATGGACTTTGGAGGGTCTTCTGTGAGTTTCCACAATAACTTCCCTTTCTGGAGACCTCCTATGAGAGCGGTCATAGCTATATTCTCTTCGTAATCTTCAGCCTCTAGTTTTTCTTTCTTGAATCTTGCAATGTAGTCTCTTAGGTTCTCATTCTTCCCTTGTTTGGCATATAGCAGATGAGTGGTATTCTTTTGAGGTCTTACCGCAAAATAAAATTTTTGGATGAACCATTTAGCCAAACCCTTAAAGTTCTCTATTGAATTCTTCGGAAGAGAGGTAAACCAGATGTGTGTAGATCCCATCAAAGTCCTGGAGAAGGCTCGACACTTCATCTCATCTGGTATTGAGTAAATGCCTGCCGTAAACTGGTACATCTCAATATGATGTACAAGGTTGGTGCTACCATCATACTTTGGAGACACCGTAGGTGGCTTGAACTTAGGAGGCGTTAAGAAGCTCACTATCTTGGCCACAAACGGAGAACCCTCTGAGAACCCTCTTTGCAATGGGTCTCAGCTTTTGATGAGGTCTCCTATCTTCTCTTCAAGGTGTTGGATGGACTTATTCCATGGTCTCACAACATCGGCCTAATCGAGGTTGTCCCCAGACACCTCCAAGGGTTGAACTGAGGGTTCCCCAGCCACAGCACAACATTAGTTGTTGACCTCCTCTTGATCCCTGTCTCAGCCCTGATGGGGTCGACCATGCTGAGATCGGATATGATGAGTCCGATGTTCCCCATCTCCCCTTAGAGAGCTAGCGTCACTTCGTGACCTGGATAACCTCTACCTCAGGTCATTTACTGGTCCAAGCCTTTCAAAGGTATACCCTCTGATCAATAGATCAAAAGTTGATCCTCTTTGTTAGGAACCTTCGTCTCTTCTTCTTCCACAACCTTGGCTCTACTGGATAGGATGCACTGTGTTATTTGAAACCTCATATGGCTCCCAGCAATCTTCTGGAGCATCTTCTACCTCCAAATCATCATTCTTATCCTCAGGTCAAGGGTGTCCTTGCCTACCCAGACACAAACGCCTAGGGTCAAAAACGTCCCTCCTCCGTTAAGGTGTAGGTTGATCTTTTCGCGGTGTCTGGGGTTGTCCCCTGGCTTTAGGATGGGGTTGAGCAGATGTCGGAGTAATCAACTCTGGTGAGACCCCAGGTGGCCTCATTATATTTTGATTGAGCTGTGCAAATTTCTCCTTCATTACTTGTTGTGTTGTAGACAAGGACCTCAAGGCTGCTGCCACTTCAGCCATTTCAGACTGGGGTGGTGCATGGTTGGAACTAGGTCCTTCAGCACGAGGTGGTGGAGGAGGCGGTGGAAACTCCGGTGACATATGTTAAAACTAAGGAGCTTATAAAGAAGATAAACTTAATACCTTAAAGGATCTCTTTCAATGGTGAAACAACTCCACGCAATGGGTGAGGCCCGGTTCACCACCAGAGTCTCAGATGAGGTTAAGCAGAAAATGAGGAAGAGATAGCTTCTCCTTCCCACAGACGATGCCAAAATGATTATGCTCGAAACAACACCACCCTTTAAGGTGTTCGTAAGCTTAAATTAGTTATAACAATGGCAGCTCACGGATATACAAGTATAAGAGACAAAAATGAGGAGAAGAGGATGAACACAAATGTTTAAGTGGTTCAGCCAATTAGGCCTATGTCCACTGTGCAAGTGAGTGAGTAAGGTCACTGAAACAAGGCATTAATGGCCATGGATGCACTCTCTCAAGCTTTCTCTCTCTACTATGTAAATTGACAGAGTTTCAGCTAGGGTTGTAATTTCAGGTTCCTCTCAAGGTAAGAGAAGAGAAGTATATATAGTGTGTGGGGGGTGTCATGTACCCCCCATGCATGCAATGAGCATGTATATGTTGATCTACTCAATCTAATGAAGACATCTATCACTGTCATATGTAGAGAATGATGATGAAATATTCCCCCACGTGAGGGGATTGATTCGGTTGCAACTGGTTTTGTTCACATGTTCCTATCCTTGCATATGCTTGTCAATGGTCGGTTGTCTTAGCTTGATACCAACCTCGGCTTGGGTGAGTACAAGGTTTGTGGAGTACGACCCTCGACTTGTCAAAGATCAATGTTCCATGAAGACCTCGGTCAGGATGTCCGGCCGAGGTTGGGCATGAGGTTCAACGTCGGCTAGGGCCGATGATGACATGATGCTTGCTGTTTGAACCCATGAGGCTTTTGATGGTCTCAGATGATACTTCTAACATCGGTCGAGGCTGACACCATGCGTTTATGGTCATATGCAGGGCTTGTCTGAGGTGATGCTGACCACATTGACCGTGGCCGACCCGATAGAAGTTGAACCCAAGTCCCTAATTGATCTCGGTTGACACAATGTAATGTCGGCCTGGGTTGACCTTGTGGATGGGTGCCTGATCCCAGATATAAGCCTTGATGATGAGGTTGATGTAACGTCTGTCAGATCTGACCTTGTGAGGGACGATGTTACTATCGGTCATTATGTCCTCTACCACCTCGGTTGTGAATCAGGCCGAGGTTGGTGTCTCTGAGTGCGAAGATGCACTTTGAGTCATATCACTCTTTTTCAAAAATGATATTCTCGGCATAGAAACCTTGTCTGATTTTAATTGAGTATTGTCCTGAACTGTAGTTTGGAGCAGCTAAGATGGCATCGGTGACTTTTGCAAAATTTCATGATCCATCTTGTGCTACAACAGCATCATGTACTGTGTACTGTCCTTGCACGCTCAAAACAGGTGATGTGTGAACCTTTGATCATTAGAACAATTTTTTCCTTCTAGAATGAAACACGATTTATTGAGAACAATCTCTATAGATGATGTATTATATAAAAAAAAATCTCTATAGATGATTATACGAAGCATAAAACATATTTCCTTAGTATTCTAAATCTATTCCATATATGTGATATTGGGAGTTTAGTTATTGAAAATTTATTATAAGAGGGTCAATTTTATCAAAGTTGGTTGCAGTTGTGTATAAATGTTTAAACATTCATGAAAAATGTTGAGCATGTGGTTGTAGTTTTATGGGAAATTTTAAACTTTGGACAAGAAACCATAATATTGTTTTGTACTACTTAAAATGTGGACATGGGTGCATGATCAATGTGACATTAATGCCTTTTGACTCATTAGGGCTTCTCAACTTGACCACCATCTTTCATACTCTATGCAATTTCTTATCTGAAAGCGAGCATTAGTCAAATGAGTTTGAACCTCTTGTCATTACTCATTTCTAAGAGAGAATCTATTGGGCATTTCTTTCTTGTTTTATCTCATGTATGGGTTACAAAGGCATAATATTGTCTTATCTCATAAGCTTTTATAAATCATGGGTTTCTTATTCACATATTTGGTTTATTTTCTGATTCCTTTCTCAACAGGCATTTGAAAGAAGAAGAGCGTTGTGGAGAGAAGCCGAAGGCCAACTACACCTTGAGAGTCTAATACTTCTATCGCTTGAGAGGCTAGTAATTGGACTAAAGGTAATTAGCTTCTGTCTTTATTGTCTAATATTTTTATATCTATATTCAATTTCCCATTGAAAACTCTACCTAGTGTTTTTACAGATTTGTCATGTTTATATCCACATGGAAATGATTCTGCATTCTTGATGTCATTATCATTTTAGCGATTAAAATTTCTTTATCATATGCTAATGCACTAGAGTAGTTGATATGGTGAAGTGCAAGAACTTATGGTGGGTCATGCTTCATTATTTTGTCTTAAATTTTCTAATTTTGACTAAGAAATTTGTTTTCATGTGAAGGTATCCCCTGGTCACGGTGTTGTGTTTCGATCCTTAATGAATAGTGGAAATCTTGACGCATTATTATCAAAGGTTTTGCCTTATGCCCCAATTTGTTGTTCAACAATTTTGATACACTTTAACATATAAAATTGACATGAGTTTTCCAATGTTTAATAATTAAAATATTATTTTCTTTATCTTTCACAGGGCAAGGAGTATGTCTTCATTTCCAATTCAGATAACTTACGAGCTAGCTGAGTTGAAGAGTTTCTCCAATTTACTTTCGGTTGTCGATCCTTGGCATCATTTGGCTATATCGTATTGGCATCATTTGGCTACAATATACAATAATAGGACTAAAGAGGTGGTTTTAGTCTTGTCAATCACTAATCCTTTGTCAGTGAAGTTTGTTTTATTGATTTCTAGGGAGTGTTATATATTTATGTTAACAACAATATTATATAGGGAAGAGAGAAAGGGTGTTGTTAGTTTTTGGGTTACTTAGTTACACATTTAAACTATTGCACATTTAACTTGCATTTATGTTGTAACAGTTTGTTTGCTTGATTGGTTTAATTACCTTGGTGCCTTGCTACGATATTGTGTTGAAGTTGGAAGCTTGTCATTTCCCTTTTTAGTTTGAAATATGATTAGGTTGTCCGTGTTTATTTCCGAATTGATTAGTTTGAAATATGATTGGGCCACTATTTTTGTACATGTTCTTAGGATTTAAATAGTATTCTTGATTTTAAATTCAGGATATTAGATCTTGAAAAATATTTTTTTTAAATATGTATTAAGATTAGTAACATAATTTTACCATTACTAATACTGAATTTTACCGTTACTATTAGTAACAAAATTTTACCATTGCTATTTTCGAATATACCGTTACTATTAGTAACAGAATTGTAGCTTTAATAATTCTGAATTTTCCGTTACTATTCCTAACAGAATTTTAGCATTACTAATTTTGAATATTACTGTTACTATTAGTAATAGAATTTTACCGTTAAATATAGTAACGGTAAAATTTCGTAACTAATATCGTGCCCCACGCCTTTTTTCTAACGAATAAATTGTGTTACTAATATTTTTAGTAACGGTAAAATTGTGTTACTAAATGCGCATTTTGGTGTAGTGGTAGTTAAGCTATCTCTAACCTACTGGTATACTCCTTCGAATGAAGATTACTCTCTCCGTAACTCAAATCCCAATTTCCCGATGCACTACTCGATTGGTTTATCCTCGTCGGCCCATCAATTTAAATCTTGATCTCAATGATTATAACGGACCTCCGTTATACACCTACTGTTACTCCATATGTCCCTATATATGTATAATATCATCACTAAGGTTCCCTTCAAAATTTGGCAATTGAATAGAACTCAGCCAACAAAATAACTCAAAATTATCCAAGGTCAATCGATCGACCATGATCATCGATCAATCGACTCCATCAATCGATCGAGTAGTGACAGACGCAGTTCTTCTTCTTCTTCATGATTTTTTTACCATATTCAATTATCTAACTCACATGGTAATCCACCAAACTTTTAACTAACGATACCTAATCATTCCTACATATGCTTGGATGATTTCGAACCAATTAAACATAATAAATCCTTCAAATTTATCCCAGAATAATTCAAATCTTTTAATTATTCAATAATCCTAGTATGAAATGTTCCTCCCATTTGTTCAATCACCAAACCCAGATTTTAATTCGTACTAAAAACCTTGATTCCTCTGATTTTCAATCCTCTACGGATATAAATCTAACAACATGATATTTCTACCCAAACATGCAATTAATCAATTTATTTGTAAATCCTACGCATGGATATTATAACTCAAAATAATTTGCAAATAATAACTTTTCTTGATTGGATGATTATCTGATTTCGAGTTTGCAGAAGGTATTGGGTTTCTTTCTCTTCCAATCTTCCTTTCTCAATCACTTGTGGATGTAAGAACTCCTTGAAATCTCCCACAATTTTCCTTTTTAGCCTTGAGAATGATCTCTATTCTCTCTCTAATGACTTACCTTTGTGTTATGAGGTTTTTAACCATAACCCCACTTTCAATCAGTTGATAAAACAATCCAAAATTCGTAGGTCTCCTTACCCTTATATGACAAAAGACTAAAATGCCCTCGTACAGTCCCGATTTTGCCTAAAAATGCCCCAATACCTGACTATTATCCACGGGTATACTATTTTGACTAATTCGACACTTTTGGAATCATTTGTGACCTATAAATTATCATTTGAGTCACTTAAATATAATTTTCTATCTCATCCTCAATTTAGTCTACACGCGACACTCAGTTGAGATAAAATCAAGTACGTCCATATCACTCGCTATGTCGTACAAATTAACTATCAACATTTACTATTCAGTCTTAGTAAATATGAATCATAATATTAATCAATGTCTAGCTCTCGATTAATATTTAATAGTCAGAATTATTATTTAATCCCTTTATAATCATAATTATTATTAAATCGCATTAAATTACTTCACTTGCGTAATTTAAATGTAAAATTACATAAAATTACTCCACTCACGTAATTTCAATTAAAAAGTATTTTCTAGTTAATTACTCAATCAATTAAATTCTAAATATGCATAAATACGGGGTATTACATACCTCCCCCTACAAAGGAATTTTGTCCTCAAAATTAGGACAAAATTCCTCCTCCCGCATATCCTCCTCTCGTTCCCATGCCGATTCGTTAACATTGTGGTGCCCCCACTGTACTCACACTAATGGTGTCACCTTAGATCGAAGCTTACGCTCATTATGATCTAAAATATCCACGGGTCTCTCCTCATATGAGACATCTGGTTACAAATCAATCTCCTCGAGTGGAGCGGGCCTGAAGGCTCTCTCGCTCCTGTATTTGTTCAGCAATGCCACATGGAGCATGTCGTGTATCCGCTGAAGATGCTCTGGGAGTCCCATTCTGTATGATATCGGTCCCACCCTCTCAATAATATGGAACCGTCCCACATATCTCAGCGCTAACTTCCTTTTCTTGCCGAACCTCATAATCCCCTTTATAGGAGATACCTGAATTAACACCTGGTCGCCCACCTCTAGCTCTACGTGTCTCCTACCCGCATCAGCATAACTCTTCTTCCTATCCCGAGCTATTGGAATACGTCCTCGAATCAACTCTATCTTGGCAGATGTCTCCTGTATCATCTTCGTCCCCAATAGCTTGTTGTTCCCCACCTCTAACCAGTAGGCAGGCGAATGACAAGGCCTCCCATAAAGTTCCTCGAATGGAGCCATACCGATAGTGAATTGGTAAGAGTTGTTATATGGAAACTCTACCAATGGGAGATATCTAACACATCCCAACCCAGTTAATTATAATTAAGTCTGAAAGTCAAAGTGAGTCAAACCATAATTAATCTAACCAAACCATAAACACGAGTTTTAATTTCAGAGTCATCATTGTAAATACATATAACTGAAAGCCTTTTTACAACATCAGAGTAATAATGTCCATAAAAACTTTCTTGAAGGATAAGTTAACTTAATTACATCATTTACATTTACACAAAATCATTGTTTCTCTCATTCCTAGCTAACCCAACCCGACCTCCTAGAATTGGCAGTGACATCGCGCTACCTGAAAAATGTGAACATAGGAACCATGAGCCAAATAGCCCAGTGAATGTATCACTACTATACTACTGTATGAATTTAAATTCAATAAATCATGTCCATATAATTATGTATTAACTTATCCGGCTCATTCATAATGAATGACCAACTTTTCTAAATCATGATTCACATATCCTGTCTAAATAGACAATTCTCCCCCATTCCTGGTCGAGGAGTAACCCCTTTTCATTAATAGACAAATCTCCCCCATTTCGGGCCGAGGAGTAGCCTCAAATTTTGGTAAACCGAAATGAACAATTTTATATTCATAACATTATGATCATATTCGTAACAGTATACATATACATCATTCCAGTGAGTACACTCACCTTGGTTGACAACTATGTATTCACGTTTCCTTCGGGTGGAACTGAACTGGGTTGATTTGACCTTACACCTGTCAATCCAACTAAATCAGTACTGAATCTCAATAATAAGTATTATCCTAACATAATTATGTAACTTTCATGACTATACAACAACAATATAATTCCACATAAGTTACATTCCATAAAACATAAGTAAAGACGAAACAATGGTGTACATGTTGATAAAGTTATGAACATTCAACCGTAGGAAATACCTCATAAGGAATTTATAACTAAAACAAAGTAAACATGAAATTATACTTCTCAATGTATATACACATGAAACATGTACTCAAAATACCCTTTGGAAAGAGGAGATAACAATATTCTTTCATGGGGTAACCAGTATGGCCTCGAATTATTGTCCTCTATACTCAACCATCTGATATTCCTAAATTGTATAAATACTTGTGTCCAACCTTATCAATATGAAAACTTATATAAATATACATTCCAGTACAAGTGATGGTGTAATTTTTCAAGCTTCCTAGAGCAAGTTATGACAATTTCTTTACAACACAAGAAATCTTCCCTACAAGTTCCTCTATTGTTCCTTCGACTTCCCAAAATTTTCATAATTTTTCTACAGCATAAATTTCCATGATTTTCAACTCATTATCAGTAAACATACTTAATAGTACAAAATTAAATTTTCATATATTTTTGACTTCATTTGCTATGTCAAATTCTTGACAAAACGCAGGGCATACCGAAATGAAATATCCAAACAACAACTATGTACCAACTTAAAACCATCACCAAGTCCCAACCAAAGGGAGTTAAACTCTAATTTTAGGATATGATATGAATATATCAGTCTACGTTCATACCCAATTGGAATTTCTAAATTCCAGTAAGCACACAAAAATATATGCAAGTTTGAATACAAGGGTTTTCAATACAAAGCAATATGGCCTACAAACACTACTTATCTCACATATGAACCAATACATATTATCACAAAGGATGATGTAATTTTAATCAATAATTCACGATTTATATACTTTGAAACAAGTATAATACATGGTTAAAACAATATTGACACATAATTTTACCTTGGAAATACCTTAAGAATTTTCTTGGAATTCTTTTCCTAGCTTTTAATGTAACCCTTTCTTCCTTAACTTCTACTCTCTCTTTCCTTAAGCTAAAAACCCTTCAAACTGAACCTAGGCTTAATTTGAATGAATAAATAAGTTATAATAAGAGTTTTAATTCGGCCAAGGATGCCTCCCAAGCCATCCAATCAAATTAAAACATTTGGTTTACTAAAAGACAATTTACCACTTAAATTCTGCCTAACTTCTTACTCGGACCTCCGTTTAATGCACCATTTGTTGTGTTACAACCCTAACTCACATGTATACAACTATATGGTTTTCACCTCAAGTCAATTTTAATGTTATAAGGGTCAAAAGTAGTCTTAAACAGGGACATTTCTATCGAAAACAACAAAATTTTGTGTTTGTAAATAATTCGACATTTCATGATTTAGGAAAGTAGGACTACACTAAAAATAATCACTTAACATTAGATATACTAATAACACATTCTTCATATCACATAAGGTAAGCATTATTTAAATATAATTTATCATAATTATATTTGGGTTGTCACAATATCGGTCCCAACCTCCCGCAAAATCTATGCACATCCTCAACATATCCTCAAGGATCTAATTTTCCCTCCAAGTCTGCCCATATGTCTATGGGTGATACACCATATTCAACCACAAGTCTGTGCCCATGGCATCCTAAAAACTCTGCCAAAAATGTGATACAAATATTTTGTCTCTGTCAGACACAATATTAATAGGAACCCCATGCAGCTTAATGATATCTGAAATGAATAGCTGGGCGTACTATGTCGTATCAAAATCAGCAAGAACTGGTAAGAAATGAGCTACCTTGGTCAGCCGATCCACTATCACCCACATGGAATCGTGACTGCTCTGCGATGTCGGTAACTCAGTAATAAAGTCCGTCAAAATGCTCTCGTATTTCCACATGGGAATCTCCAGTGGTTGTAGCATCTCTGAAGGTCTCCGATGGTCAACTTTCACAAGCTGATACGTAACACACTTCGAGACAAACTATGTTATGTCTCTCTTCATACCCGATCACCAATACTGTCATTGCATATCCCAATACATCTTATCTCCGTCGGGATGTACTGCAAATATCGATCCGTGCAACTCCTTCATTACTGCATGACTCAAATATACATCCTCGGGTACTACCAGTCTCCCATTAAATCCTAGCCAACCCTTTGAGATGATGGAGCAGGGCTCTGTCCCCTCAGCTAGTAACTGTCGTACTTTGTCCTGATAAAACGAGTCCTCTACCTGTGCCCTCACCACCCGCATAACACTTTTGGGAGTGATAGCTAAAACTGCCATGAATGCTCTGGGTACCTCATTCCAATGTCGAAGTTTGCTCCACTTCGCTTTCTGTACCTCTGCCAACTCGCCAGTCGGTCTTTGGCTCAACATGCTTTCCACCACGTTAGCCTTACCAGGATGATACTTTATATCAAACTGGTAATCCTTCACGAATTTGAGCTACCGCCTTTGACTCATATTTAGATCCTTCTGTGTGAAGAGATACTAAAGTTACTTATGATCCGTGAACAGAGTAAACCGCTCTCTTAGAAGATAATGTCTCCATATCCTCAAAGAAAAAATGACCGCTGCCAACTCAAGGTCGTGGGTGGGGTAATTCTTCCCATGTGGCTTTATATTTCGAGATGTATAAACTACAACCCTCTACTCTTACTGTAACACACCCCCAAGTCCCTACAAGGATGCATTAGTATAGACCGGGTACTCCAATCCACTCCTAGGCAATGCAAGTACGGGTGCTGATGTTAACTTGTCCTTTAACTCATCAAAAGTTAAGTGACAATAGTCGTTCCACATGAATGGCACTCCCTTCCGAGTCAAGTTTGTCAAAGGACCAGCAATCTTTGAGAACCCTTTAATGAAGTGACAATAGTAATCGAACCCCCCAAAGCTTTGAACCTCGGTCGGTGTCATGGGTTGTCCCCACTCCCTCACCGCTGATACCTTACTTCGATCAATAACAATGACTTTGTCGGACACAATGTGACTAAGAAATTGAACCTCCCAAAGAAAAAATCCACAATTCTCGAATTTGGCGTACAATTGGTTGTCCCATAACATCTGAAGAATCATACGTAAGTGCTCGGTGTGCTCCTCCTCCGTGTGAGGGTAAACCAGAATATCGTCGATGAATACGATCACAAACTGGTCCAAAAAATCCTCGAATACCCTGTTCACAAGGTCCATAAACACTGTAAGCACATTAGTGAGCCCAAACGGCATCACTCTGAACTCGTATGACCTGTACCGCAATAAGAAAGTGGTCTTAGGTACGTCCTCCTCTCAAATGCACAACTGATGGTAACCTGACCTCAAGTTGATCTTTTGGAAGTATGAAGCCCCTCTCAACTGATCAAATAAGCTTTCAATCATGGATAACAAATACTTATTACGGACTGTTACCTTGTTCAGCTCCCTATAGTCTCCACACAAATGAATCGAACAATCTATTTTCTTCACAAATAGCATCAGTGCACCTCACGATGATGTACTCCGCTGAATAGAACCATGTCCCAAGAGCTATTGAATTTTCTCTCTCAACTCTTGCA
Source organism: Sambucus nigra (assembly GCA_949130495.1). Taxonomy (NCBI): domain Eukaryota; kingdom Viridiplantae; phylum Streptophyta; class Magnoliopsida; order Dipsacales; family Adoxaceae; genus Sambucus; species Sambucus nigra. The sequence goes on from OX422224.1 coordinate 259,123,968, forward strand.
TCTTCGAGGGATACATACGATACGGTGCGCTGGTGATCGATCTCATCCCCGATGCTAGGTCGATAACGAACTCAATCTCCCTGCTGGGTGGTAATCCTAGTATCTCTTGGAAGATGTCCTCAAAATCCCTCATGAATGGGATTGAGTCTAGAGAAACTACCATTTCCTATGAGGTCTCCTCCTCAATATAATATAAGTGAGTGCACGATCCTCCCTCTGGAAGAATCATCGCCACTAGGAACATCTCCTATCCCGGAATGGCAAGCACGATAGTCCTCTCATAGCAATCTACCATTGCCCTATAACCCGCCGATAATTCCATGCCTAGGATGACATCATAACCCTCCATATGTAATACTAGAAGGCCCGTCGCTAGACTCAATCTCTCTAGCATAATGTCCACACCTCTACAAATTGAGTGTATAAGGGACCCACTACCCATCGGTGACTCCACACATATAAGATGAGTGTCAGCTATCTCTAAAAGACTGACTGTTCGTGAAAATCTAATGGCAATAAGAGAATGTGTCGCACCCATGGGAAATAAAATACTACCCTCGTGCCCCTGGATAGGAAATGTACCCGTGACTGTCGGCAGTGACGAAGATGATGGATGAAAAGGTATGTCCCGAATGTTGTACACACGCACACAGTGCATCTATCCCTACTGCTTCTGTGGGGCATGTGCTAGTACTGGGCCTAATGGAGTCTGTTTCCCCTATTGGGCACCCTGCTGATGTGCCCTATCTCCCTATGGACAAGTCCTACTCTCGTGACCCTGCTATCCAAATGTGAAACACTGTCCCTAGAACTGTCTCTTCCCTTAGCCCTACTGCTCCTGGCATTGGCCCTACTGGCCTCCCCTTGATTACCTTGTCCCTGACGGACCTGAGGAACCTTTTGTTGGGAACCCTGATGTCCCTGCCTATCATATCGATGTCTACTATACCTAAATCTCTTGGCAAAGTTCCCCTATCGAGAATCCTTCCCTTGCTGACCCACTGTCTACTGCAACGGTGCGCTGATATCACTACACCCATTTGCCTTGATCGAATGTCTAGGCTCACCTCTCTTGCTTCCCTTCGCATGGAAGTGATGATCCTGATAGTGCACTAGTGCGGTGTTAACGACATCTGTATATGTCATCAATGCTGAATTACATATAAAATGTTTCTAGATCCTCCATGCCAAACCATTCATGAACTTTAACTTCTCTTGCTGCTCGTTGCTCACCTCGTTTAGCACAAAGTTATCCAGACGGATGAACTCCTCCTCATAGTCAGCTATTGAGTGATCACCCTGAACCACCTCACTAAATTTTTTCATCATCCCTGACTCAACTTCAGGCGAGAAGTACTTGCAGTCAAACTGCACCCAGAACTCAGAAATCGGCATCAAGTCCCTCTCCTCTATGGAGGTAACTGACTCCCACCACTGTAAAGATGCTCCCGACAGACTGAAAGTAGCAATCATCTACTTATGTGCCTTGGTACATTCAAGCATGCACAGATGGCACTTAATGTTCGTCTTCCAGTCGCAAGCCTCCACCATGTCAGTACTGCCCTGAAACTCGGGAGGATGGCCCTTCTGAAATGTTTCCCTGACGCGCTACCAAGAAGGTGGCCCTGCCAGGACCTGAACTGCTGGTGCCACTGGAGGTTTTGCCTGGGGCTGAGGAAAATGGGCTACCTTTGCCCTCATATCCATCTCAACTTCCTGAGCCACCATCACTTCCACCTGAGTAGTAGAAATCGGCTCGGGTGGGGGTAGTGGTGGCGGTGCTTGTGGCTGCTGATGAGACTCCCTCACCTCATCTCTGTCATCGGCCCTCTTTGATCACTGTTTGCTCGATGGTATCTAAAAACATATCGAATTGTATAAGTACTCAATTTATACAACATCTAATAGCAGAAGTACGATATCTTAAGTATGCAAAGACAAAAGCAATAGTCTTAAAATAGGAAACTACATCAAAAGAACGAAACGCTGAAATCGTAGTAAGCCGTTCAGATCCTATGGACACTAAAACCTGATGCTTTGATACCATCTGTGATAACCTGTTGAATAAAATCCTGGTTAATCAATCCTAAATTAAATTAAAACAGGTTTCTCAGTTGGTTCATTCTTAGCAACACTGTCGAAATTTTTTTAATTACTAATCACCTAAGTGAAATTAGACCGGCGCCAAATTTTATCTTTCATTAAACCAAATAAATTTCTCATGTGGAAATAATAATTAAACATTAAAAATATACTAGAATTCAAATAATCTGACAATATATAATGCATAAAGTCTTGCTGAGTCAATATTCGGCTAAAAATCCACAACTGCTAAATAAACCAATAATCTAATACTGCATATCTAAAATAATGCCAATGGACAACATGTCCCAAGAGTGAGTACTAAATAGGATATCCTACACTAAATCTAAATAAATGATTCGTCTATGCAAAGTACTGCTAGCCTCCAGAAAGCTGCAGCTACGAGTCCCTGGACTGAATCCTCAAGTCTAGTGTCCATGTGGCTGGACACCTTAAAGGGTTTTGAAAATATTTTGATAGCAAGAGTTAGTACTACAAACATTTTGAAAATATTTAGCAAGTGATTATCACAGTAAAATGAGTTATTGATTGCACATGTTAAGATTTCGCGTACACTCTCTGGAGTTATCTCACCCCTCATCTATAATGCACGCCTAACGTCCCGTACCTAGACCACCTAGATATACTACTCAAGCTAACTTAACTATAGTATTAACCTAAACTCATCTACATGACTAAGTTCCCATACCGCCCACTTAGTATGTAATAGTAACCACATCTCATGATTTATATACTTAGATAACTATTCATGCCTTGTTACCTTTAACCATTTTATAATTAAGTTTTCCTACTTAATTTTCTTTTAGATGTATTCATGGCATCTCATTATCTACTAACTCGCATAAGTACGTTATCAATACTGTATACATTTCACACACAATATGTACTTATAAATTCATTCATTACTAATATGTCCTCTTAACACACATCAAGGACTTTTGGTTTGGAATGGTCCATCGACACCAAGTAAAAGGTTTGGCTTGGAATCCCACCTCGACCCCAAGTTCATTTCATGTAGTGGTTCAGAAAAATCACCTCGACCCTAGTAATGAAATTTTATACATAGTTTTGTTCAGAACTCTTTCATCATGACCCCAACTTACTCTTTCCATATATTAGTTCGGATATCCTACCTCGACCCAAATATAGGCAATTATACTTTAGGTATTCTCTCTATCTGAGTATCTTCATAATTCACTCGGTATACACGCATCCTAATAATCGTGATTGTAGGTAATATTTCCTCTTTAATATTCACCATACTTGTTAATTTACAATTTATCTCACTATCATATTTTAATTGAGTATTCACACAACTCCAAGGGCCTTAATTACCCCTCTATTCATTTTAGTAGTTAAGCTATCTCTAACCTACTAGTATACTCCTTAGAATGATGATTACTCTCTCCGTAACTCAAATCCCAATTTCCCGATGCACTACTCGATCGGTTTATCCTCGTCGCTCCATCTCTCTAAATATTTCTCTCAATGATTAAAACGGAGCCCCACTATACACTTACTGGTACTCTCTAAGTCTCTACATAGGTATAATATCATCACTAAGGTTCCCTTAAAACATCGACAATTGAAGAGAACTTAATCAACAAAAGAACCCAAAATCAGTCAGGGTCGATCGATCGACCATCATCATCGATCGATCGACTCCATCGATTGATCTACATTCAAGCGTCAATCGATCGCTCGAGCAGTGACATACGCGTTTATTCTTCTTCTTCATGCGTTTTTCATAATATTCAATTATCTATCTCACATGATAATCCACCAAACTTGTAACTAATGATACCAAACCATTCCTACATATGTTAGGATGATTTCCAACGAATTAAACGTAATAAATCCATCCAATTTAGCCCAGAATAATTCAAATCTTCTAATTATTCAAGAACCCTAGTATGAACTGTTATTCCCATGTTTTCAATCATCAAACCCAGATTTTAATTCGTACTAACAACCATAATTCCTCTGATTTTCAATCCTCTACAGAGATAAATCTAACACGATGCTATTTCTACCCAAACATGCAAGTAATCAATTCTTTTTCTCCAAGAATATTCATCAAAATCAATTTATTTGCAAATCCTACGCATGGATATTATAACTCAAAATAGTTTTCAAATAACCACTTGTCTTTATTGGATGATGATCTAATTTCGAGTTTGCAAAAGGTATTGGGTTGCTTTCTCCCCCAGTCTTCCTTCCTCAATCACTTGTGGTGCAAGAACTCCTTGAAATCTCCCATAATTTCCCTTTTTAGCCTTGAGAATGATCTCTCTTCTATCTCTAATGGCTTCCCTTTGTGTTATGAGATTTTTAACCCTAACCCCACTTTCAATCAGCTGACAAAACACTCCAAAATTTGTAGGTCTCCTCACTCCCATATGCCAAAAGACTAAAATGCCCTCGTACCGTCCCGTTTTAGCCCAAAATTGCCTCGGTACCGCACTAGTGTCTATCTCTTGATTAATATTTAATAAGCACAATTATTATTTGATCCCTTAATAATCATAATTATTATAAAATCGCATTAAATTACTTCACTCGCATAATTTAAATATAAAATCCCATTAAATTACTCCACTCATGTAATTTAAATTAAAACTTATTTTCTATTTAATTAGTCAATCAATTAAATTCTAAATATGCATAAATACGGGGTATTACAACAACTGCAGTGATAAAACAAATAGACAAAGCGAATTCTTATTTTACAAAATGTATAAGCTCCAATTGAGGGAGAGAGAGACAAATTGTGTCATGGGATGTGTAATCGTTCTCTAAATATGGAGACACGTAACTTTTAAAGTTCGTAAAAAGTTTTTATTAAAAAATAAATTTTGTAACAAATTTATATTAAGTTCATATAATATTTTAAAGTTCTTAAGAACATCTTACAACCATCAAAGTTCTTACGAACTTCATAAATTCATAGGAAGTTATTACGACCATCAGAAGTTCTTAGGAATTATTAAACTATCAAATTTACATATTACCATGGTGGGCCATCCTCGCATCAAAGGGCAAAAAACACTTTTTTAATTTGTAAATCTACTGTTCGTAAATATCCACTACTACTGATGCTCTGAGTAAATTGTAAAACAGGTTCATCATTATTTTTGCAAAAAATTGTTAGAATTATTTTTAATATAAAATAATTCGTAAGACATTAGCTAATTCAAAATTTATTTAAACTTAAATTAGTTAACAAAAAGTCTTTCATAAATGTCATAAGTTAATTTCATTTTTGTAGTAATAAAATTAATCATTCTATGATAACTTAAAACTTTTCGTTCCATCGTGATGAACGGTTAGGATCATGTTCCTCTCCCTACCTATAAATAAATATCTAATCTCTATTAGTTAGGAAACTGAAATTACAACACTAAATGCAATTAGGTGTAACACCTCACGCAATCCGACAAGCAAGGAGCTTAGCCGTCGCCACCAAACTATGTTGAACGTCACTAAATAAGTTATCATTCTTAGCAAGTGACAAATACATGGGACATATAAAAAAAATTCTCAAGATAATAACCAAATTGATCCAATAATTATAACAATTCATGCAATATTAAAATTCATCACCATGCTAATCTCCCAAATATAATCCAACTCCAAATAAAAATAAACTCAAATAAAGTGATCCAACTATAAATATCTGACATAAATCGTTAACGACTGTGAAACCGATTGGACCACCAAATCTATAAATAAAAGTATCATAATAAAAGCGACGGAATAGAAAGCAATCCCAAACTACTAAAGCATATAAAATAAAAATCCAACTACACTCCCAAACATATCTCAAATCACTCTTGTGCAACTACTCCAACACTACACCTGTAGAAAAGTCGGTTGAAAATTCTAATTGGATGGTTGCGTTCCTCTCGAAGAATCAATAGAGACTCGTTCTTGCATGATCTTGAGAAAACACGATTTGAGCCTTCAAAACTTGGGCTAAATCTTGATTTAATTTATGGTAGGGTTTGTAGATGAGAGGAGGTAAAGATATGGGGAACTTCTTATTTAAGAGTTAGTGAAAAAGTGATTAGAAAAACCTAACCCCGAGTTACTTTTATATGAGAAGCTTTAAGAGTTTTAATTAACTCAAACTCTAACAAAAACAAACATACTCTGCCGACATTGTCCCAGATGAATCTATTCGTCCCTAATGCCGAATCGATTCGATCTTGGACAAGTGCCCAGGTTTCCCCCAAAATTTGTATATAAGAATAAAAACCTAATTTTCCCCCCGATTTCAATTCCGTTTAAAATCTTATTTTTCCTAATTAAAGTCCAAAATTTTAAATTGCTAAAAATAGTTAAATCCAAAAACTTTTAATTTTTCAAATTCTGAATTAAATTATATAATTACCAGTGAAAAATTATGGGGGTGTTACATACTCCCCCACTAAGATAGGAATTTTATCCTCGAAATTCGATGAATCGTCAAAATGGTAGACGTAAATCGAGAAAATATAATAAGGCTTACATATGCCTACCCATATGATGTCATGATCGGGCGCCCATACACCCATTCCCACATGCACCTTCCCAACGATACAAAATACAATATATACATTATATATATATATATATATATATATATATATATATATATATATATATATATATATATATATATATATAAACATAATTATATATATATATAAACATAATTATGAAAATAACGACGTATGATGCTCGCCCATGAATCACCATTCGATTCTGTCTCCCAACAGTCATCGTAACGCTTAAGTCCTCAAATTAATTCTCATCGCCAAATTGATACTTACGATACATAACATCTGCACTAACAATCTCCAAAATAAACCTCGTCTCCCAAAATCACTCCTAAGTATCCTCATATTAAGCTTACTAGTTCTAACCCCAATGCCTATAACATCTTTAAAAAAAGCATCATATCTCCAAGAAACACATCTAACACGTATGCTAGACTCAATATCTTAGAGAATATGAATCATTAAGGGAATCAAATATTTATAACGCGGAGGCTAAACGGACTCACAACCTACGAGACCTAAGACCGTGCTTTGATACTATCTATAACACCCCGCACATTCTGGAAAGCGAGGGGGCCAGACTCCGCCACCAAACTACATTAAGCGTCACTAAATAAGTTATCATTCTTAGCATGTGTGCATATACGAGACATATAAAAAAAATTCACAAGATAATAATCAAATTGATTCAATAATTATAACCATTCATGCAATATTAAAATCCACCACCATGCTTAACTCCAAAATATAATCCAACTACAAATAAATATAAACACAAATGAAATGATCAAACAATAAATATCTGACAGAAATCGTTAACAACCATGGAATCGATTGAACCACCAAATCCATAAATAAAAGTCTTAAAATAAAAGCGATGGAATATACATCAATCCTAAACTACTAAAGTATCAAAAATAAAACTCCAGCTGTACTCCGAAATATATCTCCAATTATTCATGTGCAGCTACTCTAGCACTATACCTCTAGAAAATTTAATTAAAAATTCTGATTGGATGGTTGCGTTCCTCTCAAAAATCAATAAAAAGTCATTTTTGCGCGATCTTGAGAAAATACGATTTGAACCTTCAAAACTTGGGTTAAATCTTGATTCAATTTGGGACTAGGGTTTGTAAATGAGAGGAGTAAAATATATGCGAGACTTCTGACTTAAGAGTTGGTGAAAAAGTGATTAAAAAGTTTAACGCCGAGGTACTTTTATATGAGAAGGAATAAGATTTTTAAATAACTCAATCTCTAACAAATAACTAAAATAAAAAAACCTACCGACACTATCTCGGGAGAATCAATTCGCCCATAAGGCCTAATCGATTCGATTTTGAACAGGTTCCCAAGTCACCCCAAAAGTGTGTATATACGAATAAAAATTTGAATTGTCCCCGAATTTCAATTCCGATTAAAATCCTATTTTTCATAATTAAACTCTAACATTGTAAATCGCTAAAAATTGTTAAATTTTTTTTTTTCAAATTCCGAGTTAAATTAAAGTATTACCAGTTTAAAATTACAGGGCGTTACATTAGGTTAGAGAGAGACGTTAATCCTCAATTTTGATTTAGGATTCAATATTAAAGATGAACCTTTATGTCCTTCTCTCAAACACTTATGGAAGATTTAGGTATGATTCTTTATCATAACTACAATATGTGATAATTGTGTAGGTATAAAGATCCTAAAAAAAGTATGCATAAGATTAACAATTTTAACGATTAAAAAGAACTAATAACATGTATAAATTATAGATCATGTATTCGAATAATGAGTAACAACCCCTATGGCTTCTAAAATATACAAGTTTGACCAATTTTGTTCCTAAGTAAATAATTTGGTCAATCAACCATTCAATTAAGTTTTTCATTAAACTTAATTGCACCAATAGTTTATGAATTATAGGGGTTAGGAGCATGCTACAGTTCAATGGACAAAATTATTTGATTGAATTTCAATTTTATACCTGTTTTAAACCATACTTCATGCAATTAAGTGATTGAAAGCTGTAAATCAATATAACATGCAACCAAACATTTAAGAAAACCAATTTCAAGAAAAATCCCCTAAAGGGGCAAAAACTTTTCTTTTATTTCACTATTAAATGAAATCACAACTTACATATACAAAGAGACATATAGATGTTTGACAGACAAAAATCCCATGGGATTCGGTTCGTCTTCTTCAGCAGAAGTTCCCTCGCGAACTCCAAGATCAGTAGTGGAGCAACTTATCCACAAGTATAACTCCAAGATAGGAATATAGGTCTTTGAGGGTTTCACAGTGATTCACAAATATGATATGTGAGGTTTGTGTGAATGAAAAGGGTTTTTGGCCTTTATAAGGGAAGACTTTTGTTCAGCAACTTTGCAAAAATTTAGGTTTAAAAAGTCTTATGAAAAAACTACAGGAATCAGGTTTAAATAGGCAAACACAATTTTCGAGGCAACATTATGTCGTTAGAACAAGACCTGAAGGTCATTTGACATGAGATGTTAATGTCTCTAGAAGCAACCTTCAAACAACCCTTCAAACAACTTATAAAAACCAAAACAATATGGGTTCGTTTGATCCATATGATAAGCAGGGCTTCAAACGACATTGCAAAGTTGTTTCAACGACTTTCAGAGAAAAATATTTTATTTAAAAATACAACCTCATTTTTTATAAATTAAAATCAAGTTAAATCAAATAAACATTCTCCCAGATATAATTTCAAAAAAATTTGAACTCCAAATAAAATTGTACCATAAAGATGTGGAGTTGTCGAAAACGGTTGAAGTTGAACGTGACGCACATTGAAGATGAGTGATGCATGATGATGAGCACATTGCTAATGATTCGGATAGTGGGCATTGTGAATGATCGTGTAGACGTGCCAATGTAATGGGATACGACGTATCTCATGCAATATAGGACAATACATACAAGAAATAGATTCTAGCGGACAAAGACAAAATTATTGTACTTACAAATCTCCCCTTATGGCTATACTAGTACATATATAAAAATATCCGAATTATGCAACCGAAAAAAATCTAAGATGTAGAATATTGTAATACCCCCCAAACCCACAAATAAAAGGTATTAAAATACATAAATCTTGAAATATTCAATATCTTCAAAAATAACTTTGAATAAAATGCTAATGCATCCTAATATGCTTCATGTGTGAATGCTAGACTAGATAGCGGGATATATGAATCACGCTCGTGTTACTATAGGAAATAGTCATGGTTCCCTCTGATAGCCAATAATCCTCCAGCATTCGCTTCATCCACAAGAGTTGCATGCAACAACTCCCGACGACGATGTACTCAGCCTCCACAATGGAGAAAGAGATGGAGTTCTGCTTCTTGTTAAACCAAGAGATAAGAGCAGTCCTAAACTAAAACATCCACCCGAAGTTCCCCTACATCCATCTACATCCCCAACCCAATCGGTATATGAATAAGGTGATAAATAGTCTTCGGTGTCAAAGGAATGTCATATAAGAAAGTCTAACTCACGTATTTGATAATACGTTTAAGAGCATGTAAGTGTGACTCTTTAGGGGACGTCTTATATCGTGCATAAACTCCAACACTAAATTCTATATTGGGTTGACTGACAATAAAGTGGAGAAGACTATTTATCATACTCCAATACACGATTTTCTCTACGTCCTTGCTTGGAATGTCCTTATTAAGCTTTGTCAAGGTACTCATACATGTGCATGGATTCTTATCAGAGTCTAGACCAAACTTCTTCATGGGGTCTCCAGCATACTTAGATTGGGAGATGAACATCCCATCCTCTAGTTGACGAACAAGGAGACCAAGGAATAATGTAATGTCACCAACCATGCTCATCTCGAACTCACTCTTTATCTCCTCCTCAAAGTCATCAGCATAGCGGGAGCACGTGGATCAAAAGACTATGTCGTCCACATACACTTAGAAAAACAAAATAGCAATTTTTCCTCTCCTAACAACTACCGTCTTATCTACTCTTCTCTCTTGAAGCCATGGGCTAAGAGATAGGAAGCAAGTTTCTCGTACTAAGCACATAATGCTTGCTTCAAACCATATAGGGCTTTCCTCAGATAATAGACGTGTCTAGGGTGCTTAGGATCTTCAAACCATTTTGGTTGTACCACATAAAGCTCCTCCTATAGAATAACAATCAGAAAGGCACTCTTGAGATCCATCTAATATAACTTGATGCGCAAATGGAATGCGATGGTGAGTAGTAAGCAGATGGACTCAAACCTTGCAATAGGAGCAAATGTCTCCTCAAAGTCTACACCCTCAATCTATGTGTAGCCTTGAGCAACCAACTTAGCCTTATTGAGGATAATGGTACCATTCTCATCTATCTTATTCTTGAAGATCCGTTTAATACAATAACATTTACCTCACTAGGTCGAGGGACAAGTTCGCAGACATAATTCTTTCTAAACTGAAGCAACTCTTCATGTATAGCGAATATCAAATGATCATCTTTGAGTGCTTTTTTGATATTCTTGGGCTTGACATTTCACATGTAGCATAAAAAGCTAACAATGTTCTCTAGCTGAGCACCACTCTTGACACCTAAAGTATGAGCTCCTAAAATGGCGAAAGGGTCATGACTTTTGCCAACCTAGTCAGGTGTGCCCCCTAAATCAGGAGTAGGAATAATGGATCATCACTAGGGGGTGCATCATCCTCACACAAATGGTTAGGATCAACTAATCTCGACTTCTCGTCATCTTTAGAGTGGCATTTGTTGATTCCAAAACCTTAGAGATATTCAATTTAAGCACTTGTTAAGCTTTGCTCGTCGATGAATATCCAATCATAATTCCCTCATAACTTCGGGAGTCCAACTTTCCTAATTGCTCTCTATCCCTTAGTATCCAGCATTTACTCCCAAAGGCATGGAAATATGAAAGGTTAGGTTTCATCCTTGTCCACAACTCATATGGCGTCTTAAGTGTGTGTGGACGAAGATATATCTAATTCACCATGTGTCATGTGGTAGACACTTATTCTACCCAAAACCTCCTAGAAACTCTATGATCGAGAAGCGTAGATCTATCCATCTCTTGAATCATCCGATTATTCCTCTCAATAATCCAATTTTATTGAGGAGTTTTCACGATCAAAAATTCATATTTAATTTTGAGGCTATCCCACTAATTATCCATCTTTTCTTCTTAAAATTAAGTGCCATTGTCACTACCCATTCTACTGATAGTGAGACCATGTTAATTTTGTAGGACACAAAACTTGGTCGTAAGAAATTCTACAGCATCAGAGAAAAACCTACAATCGAATAATGAGAGAAATTATATATCATCGCGAGGATATACCTCTTACCATCCAAACTCTGAGTACGAGTAGGGCCCATAAGATCAATATGAATCAACTCAAGAACACGTTAAGTGGTAATGGAATTTAACTTTCGATGAGGACTACAGACTTATTTTTTCCGCTGATAAAGACTAGAAATCGTGGAAGTTGGCTTTACAAGTGATGGCAAGTCACGTACTAGGTCTTTCTTTACTAAACGAACGCTCAAAATCTCTAAAATTAACGTGACCTAGACGTTGATGCCACACATCCATAGAAGAGATCGTGGAGATGTTGTACACAAATGAGGACTTGGGAACAATCCCATAACAGTTATCTTCTGTCCTCACCCTTTGCAATAAAATATTATCGGATTGATAACAAAATTTACACTCGCTCCGGTCAAACTTTATAGCAAAGTTTGCATCGTGCAGTTGTCTAATACTGATAAGGTTTTCTTTCAAAACTTTGACATGCAAAACATTATCTATCTTAGGAAACTCGAGTATCTTTACTATACTGCATCATATAATGCTAGATTTAATCCTATCTCCAAAGGTGACTTTATTGTCCTTACAATCCTCAAGGTTGGTAAAAAATGAGATGTATCCAGTCATATGCCTAGAGAAACCACTGTCAAAATACCACTGGGAGGTATTATGAGCCCTAAGAGAAATATAAACAATAAGGGCTTTCTCTTCACCCTTAGGCACCTAAGTAGTTTTGACCTTTTGTTTACCCTTTTCGCTATTAGGTCTAGTTGGGATGTTAGAAGTATCCACTGACGAAAATGACATCCATTGGAACACTTCAATTAAACTATGAAAAGTGGCAACTAGACACTCAACCTCATCTTTAAGGCTAACAAAATAGCTAAAGCGGTTCGACGGAGTATGTGTACATCGAGTCTGACCTAAACTATAGCAAAACTCCCTAAGGTGGTCTTTTCTCTTGCAATAAGTGCATAAATAAACAGTCTTAGGCTTACATTGGTTTTCTTTTCTTGGCCAAAATTTTCTATTGGGTTTTGGTTAAGACCCATAAGGATTCACAATGAATTCAATAACCGGTTTTGGTGCAACATGTGTCGTGGAATTATCATTGAAACCTATTCCTTGCCTCTCACCAAACCCTAAAGCGAGGTCGAGGAACATATTTTTCATTTTCCCAGATGTAACCTTAATCTTTACCTTGACTTCCTAAGATCTCTCAAGATTCTTACCGAGTTGGGCTATAAGGGCTTCAAGTATCTTCTGAATCTCCACGGATGTAAGGAGATCACTTGTATGAGTAGCCACTTATTTGGTTAGTCCTCTCTCTCTCTCAAAGACTCTCTAAAGGTGGACTATGTTTCTCTCTCGTCTCTCCTAAATCCTTCTCTAGCGCAATAATACTAGTTGATAACCCTTTGTTTTTCTTTTTCGTTTTAAAAGACAATATATAAATCGATGTATGCACGCTACATGTCACTCTCGCTCTCACTTGATGGATTGTCACCCTACTCACCTCATTATCACTATCGAGGTGTCCCTATGAAATATCTTCCTTATCGTCGTGAGGTGAACTAAACGTACTTACATGACTAGCCATGAATACGACGAAGTTACATTCATGAAGTGATTCTTCTCTTGAATTCGCCCAATCGACCTCGCTGTCGTCACATAAGGTGGCAATAATGACAACTTTGCCCTTTCCTTGGTGCTTTAACCTAGTAGGGCACTCATATGCTTTCTGACTTCTCCCATGACACTCATAACACCTCTCTTCCTCTCTCTTTGGGGTTTCATTTTTATCTTATTCAAATTTTTTCCCATTTTTATTTTTCTCAAAACTCTTTTTATCTTTAAATATGCCATTATTTTTAAGTTTGAAAAATTTCTTAAAGTTTTTAGCAAAATGAGATAAATCATCTAAATCAAAGTCATACTCAGAATCAGACGACACCTCATCTCTCTTTCTAGCTACCTCCATCTTTTTAGACGTCTCCTCACTCTTTCTAGACTGAGCCTTAAGTGAAATCCCTTTCTCTTTGGGTTTTATAGTATTAGGAAACATGTTTATTTCGTAAGTTTGAAGGCCTCCTATGAGTTCTTCTAGCTTAAGGGAATCTAACTTTCCTAAAGAATTAAGCACATTGACTTTCGGGATAAAATGGGAATGCAATGATCTTAAAAATATTTTCAACTTAATCTAGTGTCCGAAATTTTCCCACCAAAACTAAAACATGAACTAACAATATCCGACAGACGAGCATAAAGTTCATCAAATCTCTCAAATTTAATCATGGTTATAGTTTCAAACTGAGTAGTCAAATTTTGCAATTTAGATGCCTTTACAGCATTTGTGCCCCCATGTGTAAGTTGCAGGATATCCAATGCCTCTTTTGATGCCGTTCATGTCATAATACGTCAGAACTCGTCGGGTGTGATGACTTCGAAAATAGCACTACGGCCACGTGAATTAAAGTTACTCCATTTAAATTCTTCGTAGTCCATAAGTTAAAAGGTTTAGGATTAATATCATTACCTACAACTATAGTGGGTGGCATCCACCCGCTTTCACAGACAATCTAGATTCGTTCATCAATATCCTTTAACGTGGATCTCATTCCAGCCTTCCAATAGGCACAATTGGATCCATCAAAATTTAGCATTTTATTATATAATAATTCCAAATAAAATTATACCATAAAGATGTCGAGTTGTGGAGAACGGTTGAAGTTGAACATGATGCACGTTGAAGACACGTTGCCAAAGGTTCAGATAGTGAATGTTGTGGATGATCGTGTAGACATGACAATATAACAGGATACGCCATATCTCATATGATTTAGGACAATACAGACAAGGCCTAGATTCTAACAGACAATGACATAAATATTATCCTTTCTGGGTCAATAAAATATGTTTTCTTTTTAAAACAATTTTAAACTATTTTTTATTTCAAAGTTGAAGAATTACTCTTTTATTTGAATAAGAGTTAAAACTTCTGAAATTTACCTCAATTAATAAAAAAACATGAATGTTTTTAAACAAAATTAAGTTTAAAAAAAATCCGAGTTTAGAGAAAATGGGATAAAAGAAATCTTTTTAAAAAAATTTATAATACCCATTTTATTGTTTTTAGTTTAGGGACTATGGGGTTGAAAAAATTAAATATGTTTTTCTTTCTAATTTTAAAACAGTTTAAAACTATTTTTTTTCAATGTTGAAGAGTTACTCTCTTTTTTATTAGGATTTAAAGCCCTCGAACTGTACTAGGAAGAAACTAAGTTTTTATTTAAAAAGAAATCGAGTTTTCTTTTTAAAATTTATGGCACCCATTTTATTGTAATTTAGTTTAGAGACTATATGGGTAAACAAAATTGTTTTTTAAAACTAAATTTTTTTCGAAGTTGAAGAATTATCTCTTTTTTAATAAGAGTTAAAACCTCTTAAATGTACCCCAAATAATTAAAAAATCGAATTAAAAAAATTTGAGTTTTTTTTTAAAAAGGATAAAAGCTATAAACACTTCCCAAACAATTTTTTATTATTTTATTTATATCTTTCTATTGTAGGAAACAAAAAGGGTAAAAAACTATAATGATAGGGAGGGAAATGGTAAAAAAAAAACTATAAACATGTGCTAAAGCATCTTAAGAGATCCAAGGATCACTCATTTAAGATTATTGTTGGTGAAGCTATATATAAAAAATTATCATGGAAAAGGTAAAAAAAATGATAAAGAAACAATACTTTTTTCGTTCCTTTAATAGAAAGTTGTAAATGAAATAATAAGTAATTCTTTGGGAAATGTTTATAGTCTTTCTGATAGTTTTTCAAAACAACTGCTATTTTAATAAATAAAAAAATTGTAAGTATGAAAGAAAATTATTTTGGGATTGTTACAACACCTATTTGTGATAATTTTTCTTCAATTTTTACTTCTTTGTATACATTGTTTTCTACTAAAGCATAAAAAAATGGTGAAAAAAGTTATTCTCAGAATTATTAAAAAAATTTCTTTCAATCTTTAATAGAAAAACTATAAATGAGTGTTATATGACTTGAAAAAAAATTCCATTTTTTTTAAAACTCATCTTTAAAAAAAAAATATTTCCCCCTAATTTTTATGAGTAGATTCCGGAGGTTTTAACTCTTATTTAAATAGAGACTAATTTTTCAACATTGAAGTAAAAATAGTTTGAAACCATTTTTAAGACTAAAAAGAATTTAATTTTTTTTACCCCCTCGTCCCTAAACTATTAGTGCAATTAAGCTTAACGAAAAACTTAACGAAAGGGATAATGAAATACTTCGTACTTTATGTCATTTATTTATATTCATTTTAATTTTTTTATTGGGAGTAGAAACTAAAAAACGGGAATTAATAATTACTTGAGGTATTTAGTAATTAACTTTTTTCATATTTAAAGGATAATTAGATGTGCATGTTGTGTAATTTGTTTGTACCGCATGTGATCATAGTTAATAAGTGTAATTAATGAGATGGACTTTAGGTGGTGAATGCGTAAAATAATTAAGTGTATTATTTTAATTTACGCCGAGAGGTTTTACCGTGCGATTTGAGGCATACATGTTTGAGTGGACTATGGGATGATATGGAAACCTGTTTATGTGTTTTAAGAATCTTAAGTTAGGACTGGGGGTAAGTATACTCTTAGGGTGATTTTTGGACTATTAGGGATGGCATTTTGGGATCTTTTAGGGGTTCAAAATTTGACCTCATTAACAGGTGTGAAAATTACATTAAAAAGGCTAGGACTATTTCACTAGTGTCATATTATTAGCTAAACAAAATCCTAGTAACCATAATCACCTGGGAGGATTAGAGAAAGCTTGGAGAGGATAAATCTAAAGGCAAGAATTTTCTTACAATCTTACAGTGATAATTCATTGATTTAAAATATTTGTTCTTTCATGTTTTAATTCAGATTATAGATTATATTTGGACTGATTTTCGTATAGAATAATCATGTGTTAATTTGCGATACCTTAAATTAATTTCAGATAAATCTATTGTTGATAAAGTAATGATTTTGGTGATTAAATCTGAGAATGCTTAGTGAATTAAAATGTGAACCATGTTAGAAATCAAATCCTTGTTAATTAAAATAGATTAGGGATTTATAAATTATTCTGGATGAATTTGGGGTTAATTTGACTAGTTATTGAAATCGTGTAGAAAATCGTTGTTTATGATAAGAAATCTTTGACTTTCATGCCCTTAGATGTTAATTTTAGGTTTTGGTACGATGGAGATTCGACTGGAGACCTTAGAGGGGCTTTGATGGAGGCTTTTGAGGAGTTTTGGGGATGATTTTCGTATTTGAGGATGAAGTATAACGTCTTTGTCTTTCAAATGAGGTATCTTTCTCGTTCGAATGACTTTAATTTATCCAGTTGTTTAGAATCGAAATACAAAGGTGTGAGCATTGGTTTCGTATTTTTTTGATTTTTTTTCGATTTTATATGATTTTTCTACTAAACGGTGCGCGAGATCAAAAGTTGAATTTGATGGTTTTAGTTAGGACTTTCTTTTAGGGTTACGAGATCAAACTTAGGGAATCTTAGGAATAGTTAAATAGGTTAGAGAAAATTTTATTGCTATTTTGTATATATCGGATATAGAATTGACAATGCGTGAGGGGGCGGTATTTTATAGTGTAAATATGCATTGGATTTGGAGAGTGACTAGCTAAAGTATTTTATGTTAATGTTTCTGGTCTTGAGAAGTATAGGCTGTACGATAGATTAGTAAATAAAAAAAGAAATGAAATTACATGTTACGAGATAACGTATCGAAATGTATAGTGAGGCACTTATAGTTTAGAGATGCATTAAACTAGGAGTTACTCATCATAAGGTTTGAGAATTAATAAACGTAGAGATGTGATGATCAATCCAGCGATTGGGGATTTGGGATTGGGATGTTTTAGGTACGCTTTAGAGTATTAACTAACCCATTGATATTTACATATATTGAGCAATATATATATTCTAGCGTATGCCCGTGCCTGAAGGCACGATGAAATTTTACAAATTACATAATCGCAAAACGACAATAATTTCTCAAAGTACGTAATAGCGAAATGCAAAAAATTTGAAGTGTAATTTTAAAACAATTGACCATAATATCCTTTATTTATAGGACTATTCACCATACTTAACAAACAACAAATAGTCCAATAACATTCAAATAGTCTAAATTCATCAAATAAATTCACACATAATACGAAATATACAATATTCATCCATCGAATTCACATTGTGTCTAAAAAAACAAAGTGTCAATTTTTTTAAAAAATTGGGCAGTCTCATTTGTTTATGGAACTATTCACCCTGCTTAACAAATAAAAAATAGTCCAACATCAAAATTTTCTAAATTCATCAAACAAATTCACATATAAAATGAAATATACAATATTCACCAATTAAATTCACCGTGTCTCAAAAAAACAAAGTGTCAATTTTTAAAAAAATTTGGGCATAGTCTCTGTTGATGCAAAAAACTGGACCGAATCCCATTTTTATGATCACAGATAAATAGATAAAAACAATCCAATCAAGCACATGAGAGACAAAGATTTTTAAAGTGGTTCGGCTATAAGGAAAAGCCTACGTCCGCTGTTATTTTATTCCCAGGGGTTTACAATAGCACAATGTGGTGTAGAGAGAGAAAAAGGTGTAGATCTTGTGTATGGTGTCTCTCATCCTTATCGGATCTCCTTCGTTCTCCTTCCCTTTTGGCTAAGGGAATACATGTATTTATAGTGATGGGAGATAAAGAGATTCATTGTATGTAGACATTTATACATTATGTCTACATTCAACGAATCTAATTGCTTGGTATGCTATGTGTTGTCATCTACAATATAAATGTACATTAATGATCATTAAATGCGTAGTTATCCTTTGATATTCCTGGTTGGTATGCCGACCAACATTCCTCGGGTGCCGACTAATACTCCTCGGGTGCCGACCAACTTTCCTCGGGTGTCGACTAACTCTCCTCGGGTACCGACCAACTCTCCTTGGGTGCTGACTAACACTCCTCGGGTGCCGACCAACTCTCCTCGGGTGTCGAATATTGCCACGTAGGATGACATGTGTCCTTTTCTAATTGGTCCTCGTAGATGGAGAATTTTTGCGTTAACAGAAGCCCCCAATGCTCCATGCTTGATGGTTTACTTGAAAGGATGGAGTATTTATTATGCAGTGTTGCTCGGTGCTCGGGAAATTCTTGATCTACCTTCTTGATTTGTTCGACATAAAGTGCATTATCTCCTGGACGACATATGATGCAGGCTGATCGATGGTTGCTAATCTTTCTTTTGAGTAACTCCGTGTGCTATGTATCACCCCTGGGAATTTGGATGCAGCCATGCCATAGTATGCAACTTGTATCTTGTCATAATCTTCAAGTATGTTGATTGGTTTTCTAGCCGACCGACTGCTTCTTGTGTCGAGCAACTGAATGCTAACTTTACGTGCTTGATTTTTCTGATTTATGATCCTCTGAATACTTTGTCGAGTACCATACTAGCTTTTGAACACAACTCTTTAATCTGATTAGTACCAAGCTAGTGGTGTACTTTGAAACATTTTCTTACAACTTCTTCTTCATTATTGGTCAAGACAGTAGTAGCAAAAATCTCAGTGCTGTAGATGCTGATTTTGACTTCTACCTCTGCTCGGGGACGAGCAAGAGGTTCTCGGGGACGAGCAAGAGCTGCTCGGACATACCATCTGTGATATCAGAATGCTGAAAGATCTTAACTTCATGAACTCCCCTTATGCTTTAGATGATCCTCTTATGGGCAAGGAACCTGTTTCAAAAGCAGAGGGAAAGAGACTAATAGAGTAGGAATCTCAATGTAATAGTTAGTATACATTTTCATTCTCAATGTATTTTGTTTTTGATTTTAATGAAAGGCTTTCATTTTTGTTCGCAATCTTAATTTGCTATTGTCTTGTAAATATCAAACACTTTACATTTATGCATATGTATCTGTTAAAAAGATAACAATATTGTGCTGTTCATCGACCAACTTAGTAATAAAAAAGAATTACAAGTATTAGAAATGTTGCTCGATCACTTAATAATAAAGTAATGAGTATAAAAATGTTTAAAATTTTTTCAACCAACCAAGGTTTTCAAATTGTGCTCGTCGACCAATTATCGTTAGTGAGAGTTTTATCCCCGACTAACCATACTTGGTAGATTTTTTTTTTCAAAATGTATCCAACCAACCAAGGTTGATAAATTCTCCTCGTCGACCAACTACGGTTAGTGGGTTTTTATACCCGACCAACCATACTTGGTTCAGTTTGGAATATTTTTCTTTTCGAGGAACTTTTTTATATTCTTACCTCCCGACCAACATAAGTTGGCATGTGAGAGCATATTTTGTTTTCAAACCAACCGAGATTGGCATTTTTAAGAATGTTGTTCTTGCCCTTTTACCAACCGGAGTTGGTCATGGGTTCGAACTATCAGGTTCTTTCGAACTATCGGGTTCTTTCGAACTATCTGCCCACTAGTTATTTTACCAACCGTAGTTGGTCACGCTAGTGTACGCCTCCTAACCAAAGGAGTATATTTTTTGGTTCTTTCGAACTATCTGGTTCTTTCGAACTATCTGTCCACTAGTTATCTTACCAACCGTAGTTGGTCACGCTAGTGTATGCCTACTAACCAAAGGAGTATATTTTTTGGTTCTTTCGAACTATCTTACCAACCGAAGTTGATCGTGGGTTTGAACTATCGGTGTTTGCTTTTATTGCTGGGCAGCGTAGTGTTGCACACAATACTGACTGTAGCTCATTAATCCAATTAGCCTTACATAGCCTCTTTTTCAAACCATTTAGTAATGTTCTGCTCGTCACTTCAGTTTGTCCATTATTCTGAGGATGACCTGGTGTTGAATGAACCTTCAAAATGTTTGACTGATGATAATAAGCGACAAACTCCTCGTTATCGAATTGTGTTCCGTAGTCTGTGATGATGGCAATGATGAGGTATTTGAATCTTCCTCGGGTCGTCGGCAGTGGTCCAACCAAATCAATTCCCACATGGAAAATGGCCAAGGAGAAGTGATGGGTGTCAACAATGTTTGTGGAGTTATTCGGATGGAGGAAAAGCGTTGGCACTTGTCACATTTCTTGGCATAAGCTATACAATCAGATCTCATCGTCGGCCAGTAGTATCTCTGCGTCATCACCTTTTGCAAAAGTGTCCGACCTGCTACATGGGCTCCACAGGACCCTTCATGGATCTCTTTAATCAATTCTTTCACCTCGGAGGGATGTACACATCTTTGCAAACCTGCCATAATTCCTCATCTATACAAAATACCATTAATTAGTACATACCGAGCAACTTTAAACTTCCATTTCTTGGCAGCGAGCTTATCCTCCGAATACCATTAATTAGTACATACCGAGCACCTTTAAACTTCCATTTCTTGGCAGCGAGCTTATCCTCCGGTAATTGTTCCTCCTCAATATATGCTCTGATGGGATCCATCCAAGATGTTCCTAAATCAAGGGTAATAATATTCATTTTCAGGTCTTCATTTATGCTCCGACTTTCTAATACTTCAATTGGTATCGTTCTTCGCAGCTCGGTACGAGTAGCTGATACTAATCGGGCCAAGGCGTATGCTCTCACATTCTCCATTCTTGATATTCTTACCAGTTGAACAGAAACAAACTCTGATACTAACTCCATCACCTTTTCTTGATACTTGATCATCAATTCTCCTTTGGCTGCATATATTCCCAACATTTGGTTTACGATCAATTGAGAATCACTGAAGACAATAACCTGCTGTGCCTCCATAGTATTTGACAAATTAAGACCTTCAATCATGACCTCATACTCAACCTCATTATTAGAAGCTTTGAATTAGAAACGTAGGGCGTATTCCATGTCGACCTCGTCTGGGCTGTTCAAAACGATCCCTGCCCCACAGCCTGTAGTGCAAGATGAGCCATCTACATATAGCCTCCATATAGGCAACTTGTCTTCTAATTTCTGGTCTGACAGAGTTCCTCGGTGGAATACTTGTCGCTTTATTTCATCATGTCCTGATACTTCTGAATACACCTCTTGAATTTCAATATACCTCCTGAACTTCAATATTAAAAGTAATTCCTGAGCAAGAAAAAGAACTCCTGAATGATGATTAGTCGGGGCCCCGACCGTGTGAGTTTGTGGAGTTGAATTTGATGCTCGACTGCATGATGTTATAAGAATGTGCCACCAAATGAACAAATATATCTGTAATAGAAGCCCCCAACTGTGGAATGTGAACTTTGAATGAGATTTATCGACCAATACCAACCGGAGTTGGATTTTATCTACCAACTGGAGTTGGATTTTATCTACCAACCGGAGTTGGATTTTATCTACCAATCGGAGTTGGTGGTAATTGATAATAAATGATGAAGACTTCCTCGGAGCTGACCAACGGATTGTTGGGAATAAGATAATATAAATGCTGGAGACCTCCTCGGCGCTGACCAACAGATTTGTTGGGAATAAGATAATATAAATGCAGGATACCTCCTCGGCGATGACCAACAGATTGTTGGGAATAAGATAATATAAATGCAGGATACCTCCTCGGCGATGACCAACAGATTGTTGGGAATAAGATATAATAAATGCTGGAGACATCCTTGGAGCTGAATAAGATATAATAAATGCTGGAGACATCCTTGGAGCTGAATAAGATATAATAAATGCTGGAGACCTCCTCAACAGATTGTTGGGAATAAGATAATATAAATGTTGGAGATATCCTTGGAGCTGAATATATGATTATAAATATTTGTCGACCTCCATGCTGAAATGAGAATAGAATATGCATCCAAATAGATATAAAGAATAATTAAAAATAATAAAGTTCCTCGCCGATCAGTCGTGGTAGAATCATATAATGCCGAACAAGAATAAGATCTTTCAGAACATAAGAATATCGCCGAGAACGTTGTCAGGCCTGAATATAAATAAAAATTATCCGAACGAATGTTGTAATTCTCCTTAAAGCTGAATAAGTATCTTGTCGAGGCATAATTGCAGAATGTCGAATAAGAATAATATTTTCCAGAACATAAGAATATGGCCGAGAACTTTGCTGGGCCTGCATATAAATAAGAATTACCCCGACCAACTATCCGTTGGGGGTGAAATATAATAAATGATATAGTTCTCCTCAGAGCTGAATATGATAATAAGTATCTCGCCGTGCTCCATATTGAGATGAATATAGAATATGAATCCCAATGGATATATAGAATCATTTGTGCTGGAGCAGATATCATAGCAATAATAAAATCAATAGTTCCTCGCTGAGGTGAAATTTCATACTGCCGAGCTATGATAATATTTTTCAGAAGAGTAAGATTATTTCTGAGCATTCGTCGGAGTTAAATCTTGTACCTGTAAAAATTAATATCTTGCTCTACCATTTGTGTAGGCTGAATTGATTAGTCATGAGAATAATTTACTCATCCAATCAATATATGATATGTATATGCTTGAGAAATAAAAATATTAATAATATGCCAAATGTGTGTGAGATGGACAAATTATTATCAAATATGCATCATAAATAAGACGTAAAGTTTTTTGTAAATTTATTTAATCTCCAACAACTAATCAGGTATAAGTTGCTGTTTGAAAATTATTTATCACTTGGTTTTAAAAATATTTTTGGGGTGATCATAAGTTAAAAAAGACTTAAGCCCCCTGCTTGTCCCCAAGCCGAACTCGTGTTTAAAGAAATATCAGGGGTGCTTAGCATTTTTTAATACCCCAAGATTCTACTGCTGCCGACAAACAACATGGATGTTGCCGACCAACATTTAAGGATATCTCAAATGATAGAATATATGGTTGGATGACCAGAATATATCGAATCTTTAGATCAAAAAATAACATTCAATGTAAAATTTAAGCCTTAAGAATGTTAATTAAATAAATAAATATATAACCCACTAGATCGTGTGATTTCGACAAAGAAACCTTGTGATGTGATGAACGAGGGGCCAACATATCAAATTTGTGCCCAGAGTCTTGATATGGTCATGATTATTTTACTGATACTCTTTTACAAGAGGTGGGTAATGATTTTTCAGGTGAGAGAAAATTATTTTTTATATTGATCCCTTCCTATTCCCAATTTGGAGAGATAAAAATATGGTGAATGATTAAAGTTATTACCAAATTTATATCAAAAATCAATCAATTTGTCTTTATTGACATAGATGGAAGATGAGCCAAATATAGTTCATAAAAATGAATGCAAAGAGACTCAAACTTGAAGGGAGAGAAAGTAGATCTGGGTCATGATTTCCATGAGGAAAATTTTCATTGTCTTTAACCTTTTCCCATTCTCTGATTAAAAATATAATGGGAATTTGAATAGACATCAAAGATCTTACAAAATTTATAACGAAAATTATCAAATCTTACCACCGTCACATATATTGGTATATGTAATCATTTAAAATATTTATTTGATGATATAGTATTGAAACTTGAGAATCAAGCAAACAATTATGATTTATGAAATCTACTATTTTTCAGATTTCTAAATAAGAATTAATCTAACAGTTATGATTTAAAAATCATGATATGCAACATTTTGCAGATAAAAATTGGACAATTAATTTATGTATATAAACATAAAAATCATGATTGAATCAAAAGATGTATGTATAATTGATTATACGTAGAGAAAATAAAAACTTAGCTTTTAATGGAGAACAACGCTTGTAACACGTTCCCACAGACGGCGCCAATCTGTTGATGCAAAAAACTGGACCGAATCCCATTTTTATGATCACAGATAAATAGATAAAAAAAATCCAATCAAGCACATGAGAGACAAAGATTTTTAAAGTGGTTCGGCTATAAGGAAAAGCCTACGTCCACTGTTATTTTATTCCCAGGGGTTTACAATAGCACAATGTGGTGTAGAGAGAGAAAAAGGTGTAGATCTTGTGTATGGTGTCTCTCATCCTTATCGGATCTCCTTCGTTCTCCTTCCCTTTTGGCTAAGGGAATACATGTATTTATAGTGATGGGAGATAAAGAGATTCATTGTATGTAGACATTTATACATTATATCTACATTCAACGAATCTAATTGCTTGGTATGCTATGTGTTGTCATCTACAATATAAATGTACATTAATGATCATTAAATGCGTAGTTATCCTTTGATATTCCTGGTTGGTATGCCGACCAACATTCCTCGGGTGCCGACTAATACTCCTCGGGTGCCGACCAACTTTCCTCGGATGTCGACTAACTCTCCTCGGGTACCGACCAACTCTCCTTGGGTGCCGACTAACACTCCTCGGGTGCCGACCAACTCTCCTCGGGTGTCGAATATTGCCACGTAGGATGACACGTGTCCTTTTCTAATTGGTCCTCGTAGATGGAGAATTTTTGCGTTAACAGTCTCCTTTGTTTATTGGACTATCCACCCTATTTAAGGTGTAACAACAAATCCAACAATATAAAAAAAATCCTGAATTCGGAGATGGGAGCTAGAAGGCCGGGAAAGAAGATTGTAATCTTTTTTCATCTTAAGCTTCATCCAAGGAAAAGAAGATTCATTATAATATTACCGTATGCCGACATTGTCCAAAGGCATGTAAACTGCAGTGCATGACCTCGAATAGACCTACAGTTACACAACACATTTATCATTATCCAATATATTCAATCTCAATTGGAGAACAATTACTACACATTAATTTTCAAATTGTTGACTTAATAAAGCCAAGCATTGAGGATGCACTTTATGTTTCCGGTCCAGTACCTGAACAGTTGAGCGAGTAATTCCATCTCTCAAATTGTAAATTAATCTTCTAGCATCTGAGCACGAACCTCCATCCATCCTATTCATTCCATAATATTCATAATGTCAAATTTATATTTTTTTTTAATCCAAAATTTAAAATTTTGCTGAAGCAAAAGAAAGAAATGCATTTTTCCCCAGCTTAAGACTGTAGTTATAGCAGAAACCCTCTCAACTGTCTTATATGAAGAAAAAAAAACTTGAACAATTGGTTTTGTTGCATATTATAATATAAATCTTCAAATAAAAAAAATTATTTGTCCTAAAATATTATTGATTATTAAAATGAAATGAATGAGTAGTAGGACCTTAACTGAACAGAGGTGAAAATCTTGGAATGGTTATAAGATTGTGGAGCAAAAAAGAAGCTGAAAACATGTTTAGAAGTGATGGACTTGAATTAAAAGTAGAAATTGATTTTAAAGAATAGTTATATTTGTACTCATTGAAACATGAAGAATATGACTAAAATTTTTAGCAGAATACTTACATGAAACTTTATTCTCAAATTTAAATGAAAAGTAATATAATAAACTAAGGGAGGTTTTTGTGTAGAGGGTGAGAAATATGTTTCATAGTTTGCTAATTCAAGGGGGGCATGAACTACCATCTCCAGAACCAAAGAGATTGCGGATTCAACTAATACAATTAGCAAAACAAAATCCACTTGGTATGATTGTTGATGAAGGACCTTGAAAGAGGCGAGTAAATAAAATGAGAGGGAGAGAGAAGGATTTCTGAATTTTGAAATGGAATAGATAACAAACTAAGTTGAATGTACAAAGAAAGAAGATATCTGCGAGTGCTAGTAACATGACATTGCCAAATTTTCTAATGGAATTCCAAGCAGTGGTAACTATGAATTCCTAATATATGCGAGTGTTATTTATGGTATCAAGCAATCCAATATGTGCGAGTGCTAGTAACAACAAACAAAAACCAACCAGCTGCATATATGCATAAGCATATATGCTGCCTGCATATATGCATATGCATATTGTATATATGCAGATTGTGTATATGCAATATGCATATCCATTCACATATGCACTGTTATATGCATATATGCAGTGCATATATGCATATAACAATGCATATATGCATATGAATATATATATTAGGTAAGAAGCAATTTATTACTAAAACATAACAAATGTGTCTACAAAAACAGGGGGTTTGTCGGGAGTCTTTTGCTTCGGCTATGATTGTGATAGAGATATAGAGCGGAATGAGTGTGGAGCGGACATTATAATGTGTTAGAAACTAAAAAAATCGTCATTTCATATAATGTCATGTGAAGCAACAGCCTTGCTTGAGGCCTGCCATTTGATTCAATACTTTGAAATCAAGAATGCCATTATCGAAAGTGATAACTCACAGTTAATCAAATGCTGCCTTGGTATAGCAAATACGCCTATAGTACAGTAGATTCATGTGGACCCTATTTCTTCTCTGACAGTGTCGCCTCCTTTTTTTCTTCCCTTTCCAACTGACTTCAAACGTGTAAGAAATGTCAGCAACGCTATTTGTTCTCTGATAGTGTCACTTCTTTAAAGTTGAAAGTGCTGCTTAACTTACCAGGAATGCTGGAAATTTAGCATACCAACAACGCTGTCATTTTTAGCATACTAACAAGGCAGAAACGCTGAAACACCCAACATCGGACGGATGACCAGGCTTAACATACCACCAACGCTGAAACTATAAGTATGCCAAAAGAAGAAACTATAAAAATATGGTTTGAATTCAAGTTTTAAATCTAAGAAACTTGATTTTCAATTTGTAAATTAAGATTAATAGAAACTATTTCCAAACTCAAAATGCTGACCTCAAAATGATGGTGTAGATCGAGATCGGGAGAGGTGATTACTTCAATGGCAACACTGCAATCATAGTGGATAATTATAAAGAGGAAATTAATTTTCATGCATATTTGTCCATGCTCTATAAGATGGTAGCCTCATAGTTGAGGCATGCAAGGTTAGTCGTATTGTATCACCTAATCGCAGAAACTCATGAATCCGTGCATGATTATTGTTTTCTCTGCTGGAAGAAGTACGTTTTAAGATGTCGTGACTACCATTAGTTGAGTTTGATTTCCCCAGCATCTGTCTAAATAATCCAGTAGGAGTTTTCCTCTTGGTGCAGTGTATCCGATCATCATCCCCATTGAGTGAAGAACGAAAACCACTGTAACACGGTGAGGCCAATTGTGTGACCGACCATCATCCCCATTGCTTAAATGTGTGTCCGTGTTTACCATGCATAAAAGAGGAATACCACGCCTTCAATCGATCTCTACAGCCACTATAGCAAGACAAATTGAGGACATATAAATTGACAGAATAACAAGACCCATGTTCCACGTTAGAAAATCGATAAAACGCCAAAAAATTAACAATCAACCCAAGGTTGTATAATGAGAGCACAATTTCAAAATTGGACCCAAAAGTTATAACTCTTACCCAATCGTATATAATTAACATGGTAATCGAAATGCATCATGAATAAAAATGTGGGAATTGGGCATAAGCAGTATTTTGGCAAGGGCATAAGCAACATTAAAAATGTTTGTGCTCATCAATTTTTGAACAGGAGTATCAACTTGGCAGAGCAGCATGCACTCATTCCCACGCAAAATTCTAAGCACTATCAACAATGGTATCAATCCATTTGTTGGAAGGCATGAGAACTCTGCCATGATCATCGTCCACAAATACAGTAGGCTGTTTGGCAAGGGCAAGGCGTCAACATCCATGTTGAAAGTCTTAAAACCGTCACTGTGAACTCTATGCCTGGAAACACAATTAAGTGATTAGAATCAATGAAATTCGTTTAAAAGAAATAATAATTATGCAATCTATAAAGAATTCATTGAGTATACTACAAATTACTTTTAGGTAAATTCACGGGCTTGTCATTGATGCCGAATTACTTATGGTCAAATCAGCAACGGGGATGCTTTATGGTCTGATCCATGACAACTATGATGAAAATGTTGAGCTCGAGGGATGCCTAAATGACTGTCAAACATACCCCAAACACCCAAAACATTTTCAACATACCCCAAAACACCTAAATTACTCTAGTGTTTGTTCGTTGTGCGAACAAATGAGTCATTACTATAGGCATATATGTGGTGAGCTGACTGAGATTTATTGATGATGGATCTTACGTTCCTATTTATTCTTTTCGATTTCTAATGATAATTCGCTTCAGCAACCTTCCATCTACAAAAACTTCATAGGAAGCGATCTCGAACAACAGTCTGTCATTTGCAAAAACTTCCTTAGTACCATCTCGATTAATAACCTATCAACCTGTCATCCATATAAACTGAACTTTATTTATAAAATAGAAAACACAACCATATGATTTATGCTATTAGTACATAATCCGTTCCCTAATCACTATTGTATGATATACGTATGTGACATGATTTCAAAATTCAGTATCAGATAAATAATAGTGTTTTATAACTACAAAATGCATCAAATTTATCTGGTAGTTTTTAACTTATACAAACTCATTTATTAGTTTCTGACATAAGAAAGTAAAATATTACATAAATATTTATTATTAGAAAAAATCTTGAAATAAACAACATTAATCATTAAAAGCATAAACTAAAAATACACAACATAAATATTCATTCTTGGTGAATGAACAAACTACAAAATTTGTAAGAGTTGGTGACTCATCACATTAATTCCCTAATAGGAATCATGGGGTAAACCTAGGAATCATGGGGTAAACTGCACAGGTATAGAAGTCATAGGGTAAACTGTAGAAAAAATGAATATATGCTTGGATTAATAGAGTACATAGGTACATAAGTCATAGAGTAATAGAGTGCAGTACCATTTGGATTAATAGAGTTCACAATATGGAGGCATTGTCAAATGGCTTTAGCTTCTTCCTTATAATTGTTAACACTGCAGTGGGACTTTAGAAGGGCAAAATTTAATTTACTATTAACGGGTGAAGCTGTCGTGGGGTTTGAACCTTCCACTCCAGACTTGGAAGCCAAATTCAGCAGCTATAGCAACTAATATAGCTGCTATATTAGCTTCTATAGCTGCTATAACTTCTATATTATAGCTGCTATAGCAGCTTATATAGAAGCTACAAATGCTTCAAATGCTTCAAATGTTCCAAAAGTGGCTGAACCTACAGGTTCATGTTGCTTATATGATTGCTTTTCCATCACTATGGTCATAAAGGAGCATAGGTCAGGGTTTGAAAGCACAATAAATGCCATATCAGAAACCTAGAGTTCAGATCATTGCAACTTAATAATTAAACTTATGGTTTAGATTTTTTGTTCCGGCTCTGTCTAGAGGTGTTAATTTAAGTGTGGAATAATGTTATGGGATCGTTGAGGTGTGAAACCATATCAATAAAATCAAACTTAGTAAGAGTGTAGAGAACAATATCAATAAACTTCAACTCTACCAAAAGTTTTAATACTGAAAACTATGCGTATTCATTGTTTGTATTCGTAGTTTTGATAGTCTACCAAGAGTATTAAGGGCTCTACCAAGAGGGATTTATGACCTGATATTTCTTAATCATGCGTATTAGTATTATTGGATGTTGTTATGTATGACGAACTTTAAGAATGTTCTGAGTATGACATACCCCAACAAAAAAAGGCATGTATTTGTTAAGAACTTCTACATAACAATAATGTACACAACACAGAGCATGCCTTTTTTGAAAAAAAAGGCATGTATTAGTTAAGACCTGCTACCAAGAGTTTTGAATCGGAGAATTAAGGCCTGCATTACTCTTGAAGATTGATATTAGACCATATTTCTTTGAGAAAAAACACCCGTCGGAATTATTCAAAATATAAAATATATTTGATGTAGATGGAATAAATATTCACTATACCCAATCCATTTGATGTATATGTGCCTACACCGAACCACCAATAACCATTGAGACACCATAATCAAACACAACAAAAAAAACATAAACCATGGAAGGATAGAATGAGAAAAAGACGAACTGTAGGGAAGGAAAGGAAAGGGGAGAGTGATACATACATATGTTTTGAAAAATGTACTGGGTTTCAACTCCTTTAATGGTAGGCCACGTTCAGTTAGTCCACTGGATCTTATGAATAACTGTGTATATCGACCAAATTACTTCGGTGGAGTCCAAGGCTCCACACTTGACTCTACCAATTGCAAGAATGCCGAAAGACTTCGATAAATAAAGAACTTGATGCCCACTCACAATGTCTTGTCGTCAATTGTGGAATTTCGACATCAATATAGTTAATAAAGCTACGATTTCAGTATATATAGCCGACGTGGGACAAAATAGAAGAGACACTCTCAATCATTCTTCATCAATTTCATTTTTTATGCTTTTGGAAAATGTTTTAAAAACATAATAAGTCGTAGTAAGATTTGAGACTTTGGTTAAATAAAAGTGCAAACATTTCTAATAAATTTCTTCTGTACATATGGAAGTATCAATGTATACAATAGAACCAAGCAGGTCGCTTTCAATTGCGGTATTAAGAGTGACATGGAGGATGAGATCCAATATGGCCGACAACGACCATATTCATCTTCAGTTTTCTCTTTACAATGCTTCCATGGTGGTCGTTGTGACCTTCGACGCTAGTAACCACTAATCTAGTTCTTTATCTCTATATCATGTCGTCCTCCGTTCTTTTATTTTTATCTCTTTTTAGTTATTTCATTCCCTCAATTTTCTTCTCTAGTATTCAAAAAATGAAAGTGCAAGAAGCGTGCGAGAGGAAGAGATTTTGTAGCAACTGTTTGAGAAAATATTGGAGTAGGATAACGGTACAGTGTGAATTAGTAGCACGAAAGTGAAAGAAGCGTGAGAGAGGGAGATATTTTATAGCAACCATTCAAAAAAATACGATAACGGTGCAGCGTGTATTTTATATTTTTTAAAAAGTAAAATTCTGAGAATTAAGAATGGATAGTTTGGAGGCTCCTCATGCGTTCAACTCTGCATAAATGCAATATGCATATATGCATATGCATATGCTCAGTGGATAATTGAAAGGAATAGAAAAAATGAAATCCATGTGATAGTGCTATAACTATCACACTATGATATAAGATATTTGCTCAATTGTACAACAACTAATAGTGGTTCAAACTAATTTGAATGTGAATGTGATTCAAACTAACGTAATTCAAACTAATATGAATATCACAAAACATCTACAACGATGTTTTTGCGAGTAACACCAAAAAGCCAGAAAACTAAAATCAAAAACCCAGAAAATCCCACAATAGCACCAATAATAGAAAATCCAGTTAACATTAGTACCATTAATAGAAAAACATTAGTAAGAATTAATAAATAAAAATGCAAATAATTAGTAGGATGTGTTAAAAGTTCTAATCTAACTAACCTCCACATCAACATATGCAAGTAGTTCAAAGAAAGTCATATGCTTGTCACATTTACATAACCTAGAATTAAAATGCACAAACATCAGAGGTAAAGACCAAACAGGGGTACATTTGTACATCAATCACGCACCATTAATCCAATTGCAAAATGATTAAGAAAGAGAACCCCAAAACCCCCAAAACTCATCGATTTAAAAAAGAAAAAAAGGATTTACCTGATTTGAAAAGCATGAGATGTCTGCAAACAACAATAAAACACATTATTAGCTACAAAGACAAATACGTTAATAGAAAAACATTAGTAAGAATAAATAAATACAAATGCAAATAATTTGTAGGATGTGTTAAAAGTTCTAATCTAATTAACCTCCACATCAACATATGCAAGTAGTTCAAAGAAAGTCATATGCTTGTCACAATTACATAACCTAGAATTAAAATGCACAAACATCAGAGGTAAAGACCAAACAGGGGTACATTTGTACATCAATCACGCACTATTAATCCAATTGCAAAATGATTAAGAAAGAGAACCCTAAAACCCCCAAAACTCATCGATTTAAAAAAGAAAAAAAGGATTTACCTGATTTGAAAAGCGTGAGATGTCTGCAAACAACAATAAAACACATTATTAGCTACAAAGTCAAAATACGATACAGTGTTTGATCAAGGCAATTGTGGAAGCAACACAGTTATATACAAATCATAGTCATATAACAAAAATTATAAAACCACCGATATTAATGAACGAATATTATAAAACCAGTACATTAAATTTCACACAAATCATATAGTCATATAACAAAAATTAAAATCATTCCGTATCTAATGTCTACAATCGAACATCCAATGTTCAAGCACATGCCAAAAAAATGCCACTTGACAGTATATATGAATAAGGCCATTGTCTTGGCACACATCCATATAGCCTGTTCAATACCACCGACCAAAACAATATTTTTTCTCCGGCCTAAAATCCTAAAACCCAAATCATAACCTCAATTTATACATACACACAATAAAAATGTAAAAGAGAATACTTATTTATTTGCATGTATGTGCGAATCTTCATCTGCAAATGAAGAAATAAACAACAAAGCACAAAAAATAATTAGATTCCAATACATAAAACATAAAAGAATGAAGAGATAATGACATAAGAAATAAATATGAAGTAATTTGAATAACCCTAATATAATTTAGACACAACATCACATGAATTTCACGGTGTTCACCATGTAATTTCATCGAACACATGGGTTCTTTTTCAAAATAAAATAAGGAAACAAAGCCCTAAACATTACAAAATCGAAAATTATATGAACCAAATATACCTCTCAATACACAATAGAGAAACAAACCCTAAATATAATAACAAATGCACACATATACATAAAAAAAATATACATGTATATCTACATATGAACCAAATAAAGCTCTGCTCTACATGTGCAACTATATAATTTGAACAAACCGAATACATCAAATTAGAAACATAAAATCCAAACCATTTGAAACCTAAAATCAGAACCAAACCATTTCAAGCTTAAAATTAGAACTAAACCTAAAATCGAAACTTACCTATGAGTCAGCCCCAAAATCGAAACTTACATGGGAGTAGCGGCGGCGAGGAGAGCAGAGAGGCAAGAACTAAACCTAAAATCGAAACTTACCTAGTAGTCGGCCCTAAAATCGAAACTTACCTGGGAGTAGCGGAGGCGGGGAGAGAAGAGAGTCAAGTCTTGTTTTGGGGTTGCTAAAGAGAGATCGGGAGTAAAGAAAGAGACTCTAAGCAATGAAAGAGAGGGTAAGTTTGGGTTGTTTACCAAAATGTCCCAATATTTGAATTAAAGTGTAAGTTTGATAGGTAGAAAAAGAGAGGGAAACCAAATAATTGAGGGGTAGTTGTGTAAAAAGAAAATAGATATGATCTCAACCATTAAAATGTGTAAGGAGGTGGCATCCATCTAGACCATTAAAAATGTACACATTTTCAAAAACCAAGCTCCCATATTATATAGAATAGATATATATATATATATACTAGGGTATGCCCGTGCCTGAAGGCACGACGCTAATTTTTAAAAGTATAAGTCGTTGATAGGGCCATACGTCGTATTTAGTTCGCAATTGATAAATAATTATTGAAAATAACCTATGGTACGAACTTATTAGTTTAAAAAGAATGGGCAAAATTCTTTTGTTTATAAAACATTCCACCCAGTTAATTTATCTTTTTTTATTTAAAAACTATTTATAACACGTAAAAAAAAATATCTTTAAAAAGTGTTTTTTTTTACAAATTTTATTTTTGGTTAAAAACTCTTATTTTTTTACTATCTAAAAAAAAGGTCCATGCCAGCTGTATGTATAGGCAGTCTGACCACCTATACATATCGCTAGCGCGAACCAAAAATTAGTTTTTAACCAAAAATAAAATTTTAAATAAAAAAATACTTTTTTAAGAATAGAAATTTTACATTTTATAAAGAGTTTCTATTTTTTTTATAAAAAATAGTTTTTTATCTCTTATTCCTTTTTTTATCGAATAGCCATTCCCTTTCTTTTTCTCTCTCATTCATTTTTATTTTTATTATTTCTTATTTTTTTATTTTATCTTATGTTATTTATTTATTTCATCTTATTATATTTATTAAGACAACGGTTTTTTTAAAAAATAGTAATTTATTAAAGTCAAATTTTATTTTTTTACCGAAAAAATACAGTTTTTTAAAAAGCTAGGTTTTATAAAAATTTGTAAAAAACAAAGTATAAAAATAACATAGTTTATTATAATATTTTGGTCCAATTTTTATGAAAACAAAGTTTAAAAATAACATAGTTTTATTATAATATTTTTGTCCAATTTTTATTAACAAAATATAATGTTCAGATTTTTTGTTTAATAATTTTTTTTAAAAAAAAAGAACGTCAATTTTTTAAAAATAAATAACGAAACAATATTTTTTATTAACGTCTATTTTAATTAAATAAAAGTTTTTTTTATAAATAATATAATGTTTTTTAAATAAAAAGCTGAATTTTATGATTTTATATTTTTTATATTCAAAATTTATGTTTTTATTTATTTGTCCAAATATTACGTTTTTTTTAAAGTAAAAAATTTTGAAGAAAATATTATATTTAAAAAATAACTACATGACCAAAATAAAAGACCTGGGAGTACTGCTTTTATCAACAACCAAGAAGACTTTTATCAACAAAAATAGCTAGTTAAATTCACTCATAGCATAAATAAAATTCTAAGCTTGGTATAAAACTGGTGAATAGGAGTACTGCTTTGAGCCACACTAAATGTCAGTACGGACAGTATAGATACTCGTACCAATCAACATCAGTAAAGAATAGTCATTTATTTACAATCTACTTTCGGCTGATGGGATTGTCAAAAGGATTAAAAATCAAACCATAATTTAGAAAAATGATGTCTGGCTCCAGCATAGCCTCCCTGCGTGTTTGGTACTTTCAAAAGGCCATATTTTCAGTGCAATGCAAATTTTTGCAGAAGAAAATTTAATGGAAGGCTTAAACCATAGTATACGACTGTGAAGTACTAAAGAAACTCACAAACGTTTTCACAGACATACTAAAATGAAGAGGTCCGCTCCGTCATATCACAAATTAATCACCACAGTGTTTTGCCACAATTTCAAAACAAAACATTGACTATAAGAAATTGACTAATCGCCAAAAACAGTATAATTCAACTGAAATTGAAATTAAACAAAACCAACTACAAAAGTGAGGTCGATCATATGCTGCGACGCAAAACATTTCCAGTTATGTGCAGTATGAAATTTTGACCAAAAAACATCACCGTCTTCTTACTACAGTGTTCAATTTTTAGCGTTCATTTTCAGTTCTTGGTTGCCTTCCAGTTCAGCGTTGAATTTCATTTCTTATTTGCAGTTCTATCAGTTCTTGTTTGCAGTTCACTTCAGCATTGCATTTCAACATTCACAAATCTTAAATTAAACCCATAAAAAATATTCAAGAAAATGATAGGATTAAGAATTTTCCTTCTCAGTTCTTATTTGGAAAAAACATCAACTTTCACAATTCTTAAATTAAACCCATAAAAAAATATTCAAGATAATGATAGGATTAAGAATTTTCCTTCTCTCTTCTTATTTGGAAAAAATATCAAAAAGACCAAACTACAACACATTTGATAAACCCATCTGAAAGAACTAAACTATTTCAAGTGTGGTATCCTTATCACAACCACCGCACGACGCCATCTTCGAACCAAACTGTCACCCTGTAACCCGGCACCACTATCACCAAATCGCGAACCACCAAAGCCATCACAAACCAGAATCTGGCACCACCATACACCACCACACACCTAAATCATCATCTCTCAACCATCATGGTATGAACAAAAGCCATCATCTCCAATCGTCACAAACCCATTTCAAAATCTTTGAAATCATAAAGCTCATTTTCAAATTGATTTTGGAGAGAGAGAGACAGAGATTGAACCTCTAAGAAAGAAAATCAGAGATAAGAGAGAGCATTGATCCTAGAGAGATAACTCTTCTCTATTACATACATTTAATAATGAAGTCACCCGTGTTAAATATAGATATACGAAACTAACAAAATCACCCATGTTAGAGAGATAGAGATCATCCATATCACAAATATTAAAACCGATATCCACCCATATATTCAAAACATTAAAATAGAAATGAATTAAATATCCTAATATTGAAAGAAATAGCTCAACGAATGGATACATAAAGAAGTAGAAATGAATAAAAGAAAGGGGTGAGAGAGAGATGTAAAAATGGAATTTTTGTTGCTACCTCGGCCGTGATGGATCCATTGCCGAAACAAATTGGAGTAAAACTTTGGGTGAGAGGCTCGAGTTGATCCGAATGAAGAAGAAGGACAACATGTTGGTTAAAGAAGGAGAAGGATAGGAAGAGGAATGACGGTGGAGGTGTGTTTTAGAGAGAGAATGAGTCTTTGGAAAAATAATGAGTGATTTGAAGAGTGGGGTTGGAAACTTGTGTAAGATGGATTGGGTGAGAGAGTGGACACTTTGGGTGAGAGGCTTAAGGTCTGTGATGTTTGATGGAGTGGGTGAAAGAGTGGAGACTTTGGGTGAGAGGCTCGAGGTCTCTGATGTTGATTAAGTCTCATCTCAACCCTCCATTTCATGTCTTGGTGGCATTCATCCTCACCATGAAATGTCTTAAAAACTTATGAAACAGTAAAAAGACCCGTGCCCCTTATTTTATATATATATATGTGTGTGTGTGTGTGTTTATATTTATGTAAACGTATCCGAACACGAGGGGAATCTATCGATTAGGGTTACGTACGTTTGACACAGGGCGTTGCCTAGCTAATTGAAGCAGGATAGCGTCGAAAGTCTCCTAGTTCATGCGTAGGAGTCACCACTTCGTGGTGAGAGAATATTGGTTGGATGGATCCATTCGAAGGGTTTTGGTATGGGCCCTATCGGTGGTGTTCTACGTGGTTATAACCCCATTGTTCATGTGTTTTTCCTACGAACCATGAGATTGTCTTTAAAATTAGTGGCCTTCGTGTGATGAAATACTTAAACGTGATGAAAAATTAATAATGAACCATTATGTTAAATAATTGGTGTGATTGACTTCCATTTTGTGTCTGTGGCATTGTGTGCATTACTGTTCAGGTATATTCTAACATATGTAGTTTCTTACATCTTGTGTCATAGTTAGTCAATAACAATGTCATGTTAAATACATTATGTGATTTACTTGTATTTATTTATGGATGACATTGTTGGGGTTTGTTTTTATGATAAATGTTAAAATGGAGAGAACGGTATAATTAAAATATATGCATGGGCATTGGGGTCCAATCCTACACAGGTAGCCAATTACATTCCTTAATAATTATTCATTGAGATAACTTCTCTTAATCTAGGGATAGAGACTTTTTGTATGATTATGAATTGGGTTGAGATAACTTCTCTTAATCTAGAGATATAAACTTTTTGTATGATTATGAATTGGGTTGGGACATGCATGAAGTCTTGCACTTTATTTAG
Source organism: Sambucus nigra (assembly GCA_949130495.1). Lineage (NCBI taxonomy): Eukaryota > Viridiplantae > Streptophyta > Magnoliopsida > Dipsacales > Adoxaceae > Sambucus > Sambucus nigra. Next base: position 259,162,298 of record OX422224.1, read on the forward strand.
GGGTGAGGTACTTATACCATATGAGAGACGATGGGTGCACATATTGTAAATCAATTTCATGATTAACTGCTACAGTTGAAATTTAATTCTTGCACACTTTCAAGTTCTGCCGAAATTATAAAAAAACTGTTTTTTAGGTTTCTTAGATAGGATCAACAGGGTTGAGATAAGCTCAGACTTGCAGTTCCACATTACATGGAAAATTCAAGTCCCTTGATTCTATCATAGGTTGCTATTTTTTGCAGTTTTAGTACTACCTTTTCAGAGTCTTGTATGGGCTTCAGCCCAGATTTATTATTCAGTTAGTTTTATTCAGAGTCACGATGTTTAGATATTTCATATTCCAGTTAGGTTGAGACTTATTTATTTATGAGATGTTTTTATTTCAGTCTATTCTCATTCGTGGATGGTTTAACAACAGTCTTTAATTTATGGTTTGATGCTGAGAATGATATTGATTGTTTGATAAGTCCCATATTCGGCATAGTGTTACGTGAAAAATGGGGGTTTCCATAGTTGAATTGTCCAAACTTGTAGAGTTTAGGGGCTACAGGGGTTGTTTACTCTAGAATAATTGATCCATAAAAACTGTTAACTAGGTGTCCTTATTATGATTATTGGTTTACATGTGGTACAAGAGTCATTGATTAGGATTGCATAAATAATCATAAAATTTATATATGAATACATCCATTTTAACAGATTTTATGATTTGGATTTAAGGTATTTAGTGACATTTACATGTGATTTTGAGCCATGTATTTGTTCTTGAGTTTTATATAAAAAGGACTTTCTGCAACTTTTTTAATGTCATTTCATCGAACTTGATTGCATGTCACTAAATGTGTACGTGTTGTATTGTATTTTCGAATCTATGACATTTTTTTCGACCCTAAAACTGCTTATTCCTTATAATTGTAAATCATGAAAGTTTTGGATAGATTTAGGGTGATTTATTTATTCAACCAATAAGCAATAATTGATTTAAAAACAATGTAATAAACCTATCTTGGATTTTAATGAAACTTGGTAGTCTAATGAAAAATGACGAGGAGTCCCATAATTTTTCAGTCATTGGAGACCATTTAGGCTCTTCAAACGTGCCGTTTTTTTATAATAACATTTACGTTAGTATCTCTCACACATAAATTGTTTTTTAAATTCCACAAACTCGAGAGTGATTATTATATGTTTCTTAACATTTTTGTAGTGATAACTCATTTTATAGTTTAGGAATTTTTTTACATTTCTTTATTTTTATGATTTTAAATACTACGTGATTTGCCTAAACTTTATTTGGCTTCCTAATCCATGTTATAATTATTTTTTGGGTCATTCCAAACAACTTAAACATCTCTCTTATATATATTGGCAGCATGTCTGTTGTTTAACACTATTGTTCATAAAATGAAGATAAGGTATGCCAAAGCACCATCTTACTTTGTATTAATAAACATTATATTATTATGTATAAATATCACACGCCCAAAGTTTCAACTATTATTATTATAACATCTCTATAGTAAATATTTTATTTATTTAGTCATTACAAATTAGTTGCATTAGACAAATATTGACCATCCAATGCTCCATGTTTTTCTTTAAAATAATTAATGTATTTCTCAATAAAAGTTTCAAACAAAATATTGAGAGTTTAGGATATCATTATAAGTTCTATAATTTTTACGCATGAAAATTAATATAATCCATAAACTATTCCCAACAACATCCAAAATCATTGGATTCCTAAATTCAATGGAAGAAACCTTATTGAGTGGGAGATGAATACTAATCTTCAATTAGGACTCGTAGGTTTAAATATTCTGACACAATAATGGATAAGAGCATCAAGACTGAAGTTCAATACCATGAAGCATGGATTAGGTAAAATAAGTTAAATCTTATGTTCATTGAATTAATTATTGCTCTAAATATTATAAATTCATTTTCTAAACTAAAAGTTCTAAAGACTTTATGGAAACCCTTAAGGAACGATTTCAAGAAGAAGAAAAATATTTTATCAGGCCCCTTGTGGAAAAACTCATCACGATGTGTTTGATGACACTCATACAATTAATAAATACCAATATAAAGTCCCTTTGTCTTAACTATATGGATGATACTCTCATAGTCCGATTTATTAGCAACTCCTTAACTTATCAGTTTGCTCCAGTTTTGTTAATTGTAATGCAATTAGAGATAAATGAAACCTTAATGAAGTAACATCAAAATTGGTTGAATTGTAAAAGAAACTCAGGAAAGTGGCAAGGGACAAGTGGCTAACTTAACCACTTAAGCATCCGGTTCCGGCAAGGATAACTCATTAAAGAAGGTTGGTAAAGGCATAAAGAGAATCCATCTTCCATGAAGAATAATAAAAGGAATGAAAAATGTCATTTCTCCCAAAAGAATAGTCATTTTCAGAAACGATTGCCTGAAACGCAAGGCATGGTTCGAAAAGAAGGGTACGTTTTTTCCTTTGTATGTTTCGAATTAAATTTAATTGATGTTCCTTCGAATACTTGGTGGATTTATTCAAGTTCTAGTATTCATGTAACTAATACAATATAGGTATACCTTTCAACCAAAACATAAGAAACATTGAAGATTTTACCCATGAGGGTAATCGAGGAAAAACACAAGTTGAAGTTGTTGTGACTTTTTAACTTGTTTTAAATTATGTATTTCTTAGATTTAAAGTAAACTCTTTATGTTCCATCTTTTTTCAGCAACTTAATATCAATTTCAAAATTTGATTTGGAGGATTGTTTTTATGGCTCCAGCAATAAAGTTTTTCGTTTACTTAAAGATTTAAATTTTGTTACTTCGGGTATTTTTGACAATGGTTTATATCGTATAAATTGGATTCAAGTTTTTTCAAACCCTTGTTACTCTGCATCATAATCTTGGTACAAAGTGCACTCATTAATGAAAAATCAACATTCTTGTGACATAAAAGACAAGATTACATATACAGGGAAAAGAGTTCAAAAAAATTAAAAGAAGGGATTCTCCGTACCTTGGATTTGGTGATTTTTAAATATGTGTAGATTGCATTAAAGGAAATAAATCCAAACATTCAAACAAGGGAGCCATAAGAAGTAAATAACTTATTGAAATATTACATATAGATATTTATAGACCCTTTGATGTTCTATCTTTTGGTGGAAAACATTATTTTATCACTCTTATAGATGATTTTTCACGTTATTGTTATCCTATCCCATGAATAATAAATCCCAATTTGTGAATTGTGTTAATATTTATTGAATAATGTGTATGTAGAGAGGGACTATCCATATTAAAAATTATTACCGAAATAAGCATAATGTTTGTTTTTTGCGAAATTCAAGTAAAAGTTAATCATAACATCTAAGTGGCCAAATAATGATTTACAAGTTGATTTAGCTTAACAATATATGTTCATGAACCATATAAGATAAATAAAAATGCTCAATAGTAAATTATACACTTATGACAAATATTTATATGAGGAAAACATCCTAAACCTCAAGCTAAACCGACACTGCCCACTACATTTGTAAAGTTTTACAAAAGGGAGAAATGTCTAACAAACTTGAATTTCTTTTAGATTCAATAATGCACAACCTTAACCAGTCACTTTTCTTACATTATAGTTGTAAGTGCAAGCATGGATCGCTCTTCAACCACTCTCCATGACACAAGTGTGAACTTCCATTGATAATGTCGCGTTTGCACAAAATCTTCTTTAAAGTTGAAGAAAAATATTTGTGTTCCAAAGAAACAGTGAAAACCAAATCTTTTAGATCTAACATTCTAGGATGTGAGAATTTTAAAGGTTGGGGGAAGTTTCAAAAAGTGTTTGACTAATTAAAATAAACTCACAAAGTAATTTTGAGATACCAAAAATATTAAAAGTTTCTCAAGAAAAAAATGTACAAAAATGTTTGTTCAAGTTTTTAGATAAGTAATAAAACTTAAAACAACTCTAAACTAGAATGATGATGGTGGATATCTAAAAAATACAAAGAAGGTTTTTTCTCTTAATTTTTTTTTGATTTCTTAAGCTTGATAAACAATGAAAACATTTCTTGAAAAATCATAATCTTATTTTGTGAGGAGGAATATGATGAATTAAATAAGTGTTTTCAAACTTGTGGATACAAGATCTCAAAACCTATAAGTAATTCTTATCCACAAAAAATAGGTTGATTCCTGAGCACCACAAAAGATATGGCTGCAAAACAGAATCTTCCCATTTACAATACAATCTTTTAGTCAAATTTACCTTTTGCGCCAGATCTGTATGTGTCACTACAGCTTCGCTTCAGTGAGGAAATTCCCCGATGGAGGGAACCTTCGGCGATAACCTAGGTTACGGTTATGTACAGAGTATTTGGACTTGGATAAAAACACTAGTGACGAACCTTCACTAGAGTGAAGAAGTTCTTCGTTTTGATAAACCTGCGGTAATAACCCAGGTCATGGGTTTGCCTAGAGAATTTAGAATATTTTTTTATCATCGAAGAGTTATGAAATGTATTTTGGAAAACACTTTGAGTATGTTTGTTTTCAACCTAGAACACTTATACTTAAAATACATATATAAGAATCTATTTTGTTGAACATAGTTTTTCTGTAAGAAAAGTATATTTGCATTGTGTATTTGTTCACATTGTCCGAACCTGCTCACACACAAGTTTTAACACATTTTCCAATTTAATGTAAAAACAAGGGTGGTGAAACTAAGTCATTATAAGTCCTTTATGTTTAGTGGAAATCTTATTGGTCATGGTTTGAGGTAGTTTTTCTAATAAAGGAAGATGGTCGGTCTTGTAGTCTTAAACATGATGCTTTCCAGGCCAACTTAGACAATGACTCAACACTGTTTGAACGGAATAAGATAATTTCATCCTATGGAGATTTTGAGCATACTTTTGCTCTTACAATCTCCCCCATTGTCTATTCTATGACGAAGCATATAAATAAAAAATTACAAATAAATGAATCAAATCTATAACCTATGGCACAACTCGCCCGATGAAATGCATACATGAGTAGACACATCTCAACCATTTGTAACCCTTATAACATGTTTTCCTGTCATGACATTAACTAAGACATCAAGATATCAATGCAAAAAATATTGACAAGAGAACAAGAGTAATAAGATGATGAATAGAAGAAGTAATCAATGTAATCATGATTCATCTATTTATTAAGGACCATATACAAAGTTTAGTGAATCTATATAATAAGGAGTAGTAGTGTAAACACTATTCAATAAGATGATTATATAATTAGGGGTTGGGATTGTGCCAATAAGACTAAAAATAAAGGGTTGGGATTTTTTTTTAACATTTTACTCATTTGACCAGTTACTTTTTATTTCTATAATTCATTGACGCTTCTCTTCTACTTGAAACAAAGTCTAAATCACTAAGTTTACAAACACATGTTTCATACTTTCCCCCTCATTTGTGTTGTCCATCAAAAAGAAAATCCAATGGTGTATGGGGTATGCCTAAGTTTCACTTTCTCTCTCTTACTTTAATTTCAAAACACCACACCCAATGTCATACCCTCTTCTCTCACATGCTCCTCGCAGATTGAAATAAAAATCTCATCGCCTTTGCTATTATCTCCGTCAACAACCACCATCAATCAACAACAATCCTCAATCATTTCATATTCAATTCATTCAAACAATAATCTTTAGAGCTTCCATCACCCACACCGTGGTAAGGGATTTTCCCCCCAAATCGGGTATGTAAAGGTTTGCTTTGTGAATTTTTTATCATTGCTTCCAAATCTAACAACTACTTGTATCTTAATAAGATATAGCATGCACACGCTATTCCATAAGTTATCTATTACCACTTCATTTAATATATACTAAGTCATAACATTATAAAAATACTAATAATGATCATCTGATCTCTCCCTTACGATATTTTCTCCCCTTGAAGTAAGTCTCTCCCTAGAGAATATTATTTCCATGGAACTAGTCCTCTTAAGGAGGAGTATTATGGACAATACTCCTTTCATAGGAAGAAAATCATTCTCCCCATTTTCTCATGGAATGGACAAAGGTAAGGACACTAGAATTAAGAACTATAATTATTAAGAACATGTTGAATAAGTCTGTAGAGAAGTGAATTAATATGAGATAATATAAGGATTGATATCAATATATGTCATTATGTAATGGAGATTGAAGTTAAGCTATGATATGATTATAGGGTAACAATGTATATTATGCATCAAAGATAACTCAGTCTAAAGCATGACCAAATATATATGTCACCCAAATCCCACTACTCTATTTATCACATTTAAAACTCTTCCTAATATAGCTTTAGTACTTGTCTAATACGAAAAATGTTCCATTTTCCTTCCTTATAATTAATATTATTTTGTTAGAAATTATTTATTTCTTAGTCCAGTCCTCCCTCCCTTTGATGAAACTATCTCTTTGTAAGGAAAAATGAAGTGACTAAGAAATACAAGAAAACAAACATAACAAACATATCTTTTAAGGGATTTTTTTTGTCATTAACCCCAGTAACTAGGACTTGTCCATAGAATCTAGATAAAATTGAGTATGTCATATCCTTCTACTTCCATCATGTTACTTCACGTTCAAACATTCAAGAAGATGGATCCGATTATCAAGTTTCGCCAATTTATCTTCAACATGCTACACAGTAGTGGCATAGTTGTTGCTTTAGATTTCGTGGATTTTTTACATAGTGTTGAGAGATTTATATGAAATGATTTTTTTTACAAAATGAGGCAGTTCTTTGAATAGTTTTTCAAACTTAAAAATAATATATACTTTCGTTAGTTTTGTTCAAACGAGATGGAAATTTAGTTACAAGGGCTTTGTATCTCGTTAGAAGCATGGATCGAACGAGGTTCAAACAAGGGCATATTGTCTTAAATTTTTGGATGTCATTAGAAGTGAAACATATGTCATTTGAACGACATCATCACATCTTTAGAAGGAAGCCATTGTCTCATTCAAATGACCATATGTCACCTCAAATATTGTGTCCGCCTATAGATACCTATTTTCTAAAGGTTTTTTGTTAAGACTTTGCATTTACGAAAACTACAGGCATGCTGCATAGAGTCTTCAATTTTTAAAGGGAAAAAAAATTCCGATTCACAAAATATCTGCTACATACTTTTATGAATCATATTTGAAACCCCAAACACTTTTGTATTGAAGTTACTCTTACAGAGAAGGAGTCTCTACTGTTGCTCTTTTGATTCTTGCGGGAATCTTGTCAAAGGAAGACTGCGGTCTTTGTGAGTTCTTGCGAGAATTAATTGTAGAAGGTCACTTGTGGGAGATTTTTCGGGTTGTATTTCACATGTAAGGTTGTAAGTTGTGAATTTAAAATTATAGTGAAATAAAATGTTTGTCCCTTAGGGCATTTTTCCTGAAATTGTGTTTTCCATGCATGCTTTATCTACTTAGTGTTTTTGAATCACATAGTTCCATGTTTTAAGATTTAAAGGAATTAAAATTTGTTTGTGGGATTGACATGTAATCAAATACGATTACTACATTAGAGAATAACGCACTCTCAAACTGATGTCAGTGTCGATTTCACCAAATTACCGTGAGATCCTTTTTCCGCAAAATTTTTCTAAGATATCAATTGTTTTCAAAAATTAATTTTGAAATTTTTGAAATTTTCTGATGGAGAACTTATATAATAGGATGCCAATTTTCGATGGATCGAACTATGACTATTGAAAATACCATATGAGATCCACTTTAAAAGAAATTGATGAGAGAGTATGACTTGTTTGTGAAAAAGAGTGGACTCCTCCAACTATCACTTTCAATAATTTCACCAATCCTAAACTTGTCTCCTCCTAGAGTGACGATGAGTTTAAGTGGAGTAACTACAACTCCCGTGGCCTAGTGCTCTTTCTAGAGCCGTCACCCCTAACAAGTTCTGTTTCATCATGACTTGCACTATATCTAAGGAAGCATGGGATATCCTCAAGTTGACAAATGAGGGTACCAATGCTATCAAGGCATCTAAGCTTAAAATTTGACCACCCAATTTCAGACCATCACTATGTTAGAGTCCGAGTCATTCGATGAATTTTACGCTAGGTTGTCACACATTATTAACACTAGTTTTAATTTGGGTGAGAAAATTGAGGGGTCTGTGACACCCCGACTAATTAAATACCGGGTAGCTACTCCTTTATTAAATTAATTCAAAATGCCAAGTTGGTTCAGTTAATAGCATCACTGTCGAAAACATTTAATGATTACTAACCACCTAGTATTTAAAAAGTAAGTTGTCAAATTTTAAATTAAATCTGATTAACATGCGATAAATGAAATGTAAAAGAATAACATCACCATACACCATAAAGTCTCAAATGAAGTAACCAACAAATAATAATAAGTTCGGAGGAAAAATCCTCACAAAAATCCCACAAACTGAAATAATAAAACAAGCCTGAATCCTGAATTAATTACATGCCAAAAATCAGAATAACTGAATTACGAGATGTCTCTAATAGAAATGGGCGATATGCCCTACAAATGATGACACTGAATATGGAGTCAAGACTAGAAAATGAGGCGTCTAATATCAAGGCCCTGTAACTTCCACAACAGCTACAACTCGTCACCTGAATGGGAATCCTATGCATGGTGTCCTTGTGGCTGGGCACTTAAAAGGTTTTTACAAAAAAATAGATTTGAAAGAAAATGGGTTAGAGCCCGAAAGTGGAGAGTATTTTAAAAACAGCAAGTGCTTTAATAACATTAAAACAATGAATGCAAATACATGTTAGGACGTGCACTCACATGAAATACTCACCTCTCGACTACTTGTGCACTCCTAACGTACAATACCCATCTAAGTGGTATTCATATCTAACTAAACCGACATAAGTTCTAACCCATCTACTCGATTCATAACATGAATTCCCAAATGTTATCACTTGAATAGATAGCTTTGCTTAAACTCGGATTCTCAATTATTAGCATTACAATACATAGCAGGTTATCCCTTTTTATCTTTATCAAGGCTTTACTATAATTATACTCGCAATGAAAACATAATAATTCCTTTTCTTTTAACCGTATATTATTCACATCATAAATATACTATACAAGCACCCGAGTCTACTGTGGTACACACATACTCTACTATCCCATCCCGGTACATAACGTACATAAGGATCACGCATTCTGAATCTCTCAGGAATCGTTCTCAGATAATAGCAAATCACAAACAATGGAGGCGAACAACAGTAACCTCACATGGGTCACGCACATACCTACGCTCCCACGATCAGCAGACTTATTAACTTCCCAATAAGTCCTTCTCTGACCTATGTCCTCGAGGTACCAATCTAAATCCCCCCCGTAGGCACACAAAGGTTAGATGGCCCTAAGCGAACGCAAACCTCCCGTGATAACAAGTATGGTAGGTATGTCATACACATAAAATCATACATACTGAGCATGCACACATCTTAGTAATTACCATATTTTATTAGTGGTATACTTATCATTCTTATACCAAATGTTAAATTACACAATTCATATGCCCCCGGTTTATATGTATTTAAGTCATTAATTATCCTCGAATCGTGATTAGTCCCTCGCGTCCTAATCCACAAATATCATTTGGTTCAAACCACTCTTCTATATTTTACTCCTCAATATATCCCAAATCTCCCAACTATATCAATTAGTTAACACGGGAAAGATATCTCTTCATTTAAACAAGGTTATGGGACCCTAGAAATCAAACCAGGCCAAAAAGGCCATTCTGTCAACTCGTTAGAAGTCTCGTTCGAACGAGAGTTCATTCGAATGAAATGGGCATCTAACGAGATCTCGTTAGAAGGCAAACTGTCACCTCGTTAGAAGCAAGTTCGAACGACCTAGGCAGGTCTTCTAACGAGATGCTAGTTTCGAGCCTAGAATTTCCTATCTCGTTTTTCACCAAATTTCTCTCCTCAAAACTCCTCCAAAAATTATTCCAACAATATTTGAAGGTTCCTCAACATTACTAAACATTCTTAGGTCATATTCTAGCACATTCATGGGATCAAATCTTCCTATACAACACCTAATTATTAAATCTCCCAAAGTTTCCCCCAAACCTTATGAGTATGAACCCTAGAATTTAAAGTCATCAATTTCCATAAATAAATCCATTTTTGTAACATAATAAAAAGTAGTAATTCTTTTAGTCAAATCACCCAATAACAACTCTACATGCAAACCTATATCAAAATCTGAATTTATAACTCCAATTTCATGGGTTTTTATAAATCTCCCAATACAATGCAAATATATCAATTTTCTAAGCATGGAAGAAGCATTCGCTTGAAATTAACTTAATTAAACCACTTGCCTTGGATTATTATCTGAATTTGGTGTAGAATGATGAAGGTTGCACTTTCTCTTTTTTCTCCCAAGGTTGAAGGTTGAAGATGGAGGTTGTGTTTTCTCTTTGGAACTTTTCCTAACTTCCTCCTCTAACTCCCGTTTCCCTCTAATCACTTATTTGCTGGTAATGGGTTAGTGGGTTATTAAATTCCCTATTTTTAATTCCCAAAATTCGTTGGTCATAAATCCCCAATTTTCAAAATTACCAAAATACCCTTTTTAGTTACCGGTATGGCCCAATAATGCCCCGGGACCCAAACTAAACCCCCGGCTAGTGTTTTCTGACTATTTCGACCCTTACGGACACGTTGGCGCACTCAAAATGACCATACGATTGATAAAAATAAAATTTACTTTTTAATTAAAATAATTATATTCCCGACGCGACTGTCACACGCGTCCTAACAAAATTTCCAAATTGCCGTATTTCAATTTCACGACAAATTCAATATATTCAATATTCATAATAATCAAATACCAACTCACATCTCATTAGTATTTTATCCGGATTAATTCTCAATTAATACCCATTTAATTCAATTAATCCCATAAATAAATATCACAAAAATACAGGGTATTAAAGGGTCGAGAGTCATAAAAAGATTTTGAGGTCACTCCCTTTATGATTTACTCCTAAGGTCACCGTGAATAACTCTTTAGGGGTCTTAAACACTCCTAGGTTAGAAGAAATCATAGGAGACCTTCAAACTTACGAGATCGACATGTTTTCCAAAACCATTAAGACAAAGAATAGATGTGTAGCTTTAAAGGCTCAAATTAAGAAAAAAGAAAAAAAAAGAAAGTTTTATGAGTTTGAATCTGAGGGAGAGTTTAATGTTAATGACTTGGCGTTGTTTGCGAATTTTTTAAAAAAGTTTCTCAAATTTTCCAAAAATAATTCTTCCAGAAAAATAATTATGAGAAACTTAAAGCTCATATATCCCAACTCAAAAGAGATTTCGAACGTGACCAGGAGGTCAAGGTCACTTTAAAGGACACATCTAAAAAGGTTGAAAAGATGCTCATTGGTCCCTCTTTGGGTAATGTTGAGAGGTTATGGATATGTTATAATGGTGCGTCCACTTTCCATGTTACACACGAGTCGGTTCTCAAGTTTGTTATATATCCATATAGCTCTCAAACTAACCCACCTTGGTGTTCATTTCCCCGTAGGAGAGAGCATTATAGATGATTTGAGAGAGGTGTTTCTAAGCCCGTGTATGTTTGTTCCCATTGAAAGAAAAGAAGACACCTTAGGGAATTTTGTTTTTAAGTTGGGTAGTGTGCCTCATAGGTATCTTCTAAGATATGCTACTATACATGTTCTCACATGCACTCCCACACATGTTACTGCGCATGCTCCTGCACATCGCATGAGAGATTTTGAGCATTTTCGAGAGCAAGTTGAGTACTTGGCCAAACCTTCACATGATTGATGGATGTTTTTCATAGAATGTCATCTCCTTTGGAGAACTTCTCCAGACCAAATGATTGAGGCTTCGACTTATTTTCTAGCGTAGCTATCTTTACATGTTGATATCTTCATGCCTATTTCTAGTGTGTACTACCATTGTATTATCACTGTATTTACCTTTTCCATTTTGATATTTTTTTTCGAAAACTCTAAAAAGAGCTTTGTTTTTCTTGAAAATTTTTGGAAAAATACAAAAAAAAATGTTTTTTTTAAAAATACTAAAAGATTTTATTTTTGATAAAAAATTTTAAAAATCCAAAAAGTTTTTTTTTACAACATATGTGGATGAATATTAAAGATGTTCGAGTCAGCAATTCACTCCATATCCATGTGACCATTTTGTTGTGTTTTGAGATGCGACATCATTTCATTTTGTACTTTATAACGTGTGGAGTCATTAAGATGTGATACGATGACTGCTTTCTACATGTTGGACTCCTTGCCACCATTAATGCACATGAGCACGAACTTATTTGAGAATTGTACTTACCTTTCACGTGTCGAATGCTTTTAAAACAAACCAAATGCGATAAAATAAGATAATGAAATTAGTTTTTTTAAGATCTATTGCCCGAATTGGAAATTTTTTAAATCATATCTCTAATAAATGAGTTATTTTAAAGAAATGCAATCGGGCTGCGAAAGACAGGTTGTCTTTTCATGAATAGCCACCATTTAAAAAATGAAAAGAGCCTAAAGGAACATAGAAAGAAAAAATATAATGTGTCAGACGAATTTCAAAGAACATTTATGCTTTCCTACATATGGGTATTGATTTATTTAAAACAAAAGATTTGAGAGAAAAAATTCAATATGTGAGTTTTGAGGGAGTTTAGTCGAAGATCAATGGGTTTTCACATCCTGAAAAAGTCTCGTAAAAGAATTACATAGTTTTGGACGTTATTGGTATGAAAATAACTCACAGTCTGGATTAAGTTGAATAGGTTGAGTCGATTTCACTTGAGTTCACTATTTTTACACCTAAGGTAGGCTTTGAGATCTTGCGTTAATGGTGTGTCATTTCTTCATGCACACATGTTATGTTTTCCTACGTTGATTTACCTATATAATGTGTTCACACTCCTACACTGCGTTTCCTTGATTCGGTTATTTTTGTGTTTCTCCATGTTATGTTGTTTTTGTAAAAAAAAAATTCTTGAAATTTTTGAAAAATAAAAAATCGTTGTTTTTTCTTAGTTTTTCAGTACTTGATTCTTATTGCATTATATTTGTATTTCTATGCTATGCTTGCTGTCACTCACACCGATTTATTATTTTTTATTCTTTTTTTGTCTATTTCGGACAAATAAAAAAGGGGAAAATGAATTATGGGGGAGTGACAATTAGATTTATGGATGATATTTTATTTATGATTTTTATCTTATTTTAAATTCGATACGTCACGAGGTTATTTCCTTGTCTATTGTGTGGAGGTACACTTTGATGAGCTTATGCGAAGTACACTTAAGAAAAATCTCCCAAAAAGAAGATCAATAGAATTGAAGTTTTGGATATTTGATGATTTTGAAGACTTATACATTTTTAGTATATTTACATTTGTGGGTTTTTGGGAGGGTATTAGATTTATATAGGATTTTGTTTGTTGGATAATTGGATTTTTTATTTTGTACCGGAATAACCATAGTGGGAGATTTGTAAGGGAAAATTTTCTGTCATTGCCCCTTGTATCTAGGAGTTGTCCATAGAATCTAGATTGCATCGAGTATGGAATATGTCATTACTTCCATCATAATACTTCACGTTCACACGGTCAAGAAGAAGGATCCTATTATCAAGTATCGCCAATTTATCTTCAATATGCTCCACCAAATCACATAATATTGGTATAGTTATTTCTTTAGTTTTCATAGATTTTTTCCATAGTATTAGGATATTTTTATAAAATGATTTTTTACAAAATGAATCAGTTTTTTGAATAGTTTTTCAAACTTAAAAATATTTTATATTTTCCTTAGCTTCGTTTAAACGAGATGGCAATCTCGTTGGAAAGAATTTGTATCTCGTTAGAAGGTCATTTGAAGCATGAATCAAACGAGGGCTCACCATCTTGAATTTTTGGATGTTGTTAGAAGCGAAACCTATGTCGTTCGATTGACATCAGCATGTCGTTAGAACGAAGACATGGTCTCATTTCAATGACCCTATGACTTTGTGTCCGCCTATAAATATCTATTTTCTATAGGTTTTGATTCACATAATATCCTACATACTTTTTTGAATCATCTTTGAAACACAAAACACTTATGTATTGAAGTTACTCTTGTAGAGAATGAGTCTCTACTAGCGCGTTTGTGATTCTTTAGGAATTACTATTATAGGAAGACTGTGGTCTTTTTGAGTTCTTGACAAAATTCATTGCTGAAAATGATGAAGGTCGCCTGCAGGAGGTTTGTCGGGCAGTATTTCACTTGTAAGGTTGTAAGTTGCGACATGCAAATTATAGTGAAATAAAAGGTTTTGTCCCTTTGGGGATTTTCCTGAAATTGTGTTTTCCTTGCACGCTTTATCTACTTAGTCTTTTTGAATCACATACTTGCATGATTTATTAATTAAAGGAACTAAAATTTGTCTGTGGGATTGACATATATTGAAATAAGTTTACTCCATTAGATAATATGCATTCTTATATCAACACGGGATGATTAGAGAACATAAGTATTAAGATATAAAGGACATGCTAATTGAACATAATAAGCTCATGCGGTAATATGAGATATGAAGCTTATAATATATTATATAAAGGCGCATAAGATCAATAATGACTTAACAAGACTAGTATATAAAATCATCATTAATATTTTACAAGGGAACGATGTGATACGCAATTTGAAATTATTTTTGATACGCAATTTGAAATTATTTACATCAAATTGCGTATATAAAATGATGTGATCTAATGATGTGATACGCAATTTCAAATTTGATGTGATATGATATGCATCTAAGGCTATAGGATATATTTAACAAATTGCGTATAATATCCTATAGCCTTGTTAAATATTATACGCAATTTGATATTATACGCAATTTGATATTTATTATATTTATATACAAATTTGTTAAATAATTTGCGTATAATATGATACAAATTTGACAAGACTAGACATGATATTTAAACAAGACTAGATATTTAAACAAATTGATATCATGTCTAGAATATTTAAACAAGACTAGATATTTAAACATAATATTATACGCAAATTAACAAAATTGATATCATTAGATCATGTCTAGTCTTGTTAAACAAATTTGACAAGACTAGACATGATATTTAGACATGATATCAATTTGTTTAAATTTGACAAGACTAGACATGATATTATACAAATTGCGTATAATATTTAACAAGACTAGACATGATATCAATTTGTTAAATATATTGCGTATAATATTATACGCAATTTGTATAATATCAATTTGTTAAATTGCGTATAATATCCTATAGCCTTGTTAAATATAATATCAAATTTCAAATTGCGTATCACATTAGATCATGATTTCAAATTGCGTATCACATCAAATTGCGTATCATATCCTATACCCTTAGTGATACGCAATTTCTAAACAATTTCAAATTGCGTATCAACGATGTGACAAGGTAAAAAATCTATGATATATGATCACATGATCTAATGATTAATCATGGGTAATAAGATGCATAACAACCACTAAGGCTATAGGATATGGCAAGAGATAAAGTATTTTGATCTATCATCCTATCAAATAATATCAACACAAGTGTATATCAAACACATTTGGAAAATGTAACACGTTTATCCTAATGCAGTATATCAACATATTTTAATATAATATATCATGTTAACACAATATAATATACGAACATGAATATGAAACACCAATTCTAAAGCCAACTAAGACTATATACGAGCGAATCTTTATCAACAAATTTATCACTAAACAAAGGTGACATCCCCAATCCTGAATTTTCAAATAAATATTTTTAAGAAAATTGCAAGATATACTATATGGGGAAATAGAATAAGATGCACATAAAGTGATATAAAAAATTTAACTTCTAGCAACTTTTCTAAAGTAAAAGGTTTTACATGAAATAATAAACATTTATTAATTAAGATAAAAACACTAAAACCCATTTGTTCTATAAGTAACACAATATAAGCAATATTATGACGCTTAGCAAAAGTTCAAGCACTATGCTCAATGTTCATAATCAAGAAGGATTATCAATAAAAGGCTAAAAACATGATGATAGATCTAACCAAGAATATAAGAACATAACATATGTCAATTGTGCAAAAAAAAAAAAAAATGAACACCCTTAAGAGAAAGGGAAAAGATCAAGTTCAGTTAAGATAATTAATCAAAAAACAAAGAACGCAAAGTTTTTCCTCAAGTCACATATCCAACACTCTATTTAAGTTAATTTTCATCTCAATTAGAAATTGGTTTAAACCTTTTGTATCATATCTTTGGTGTTACCCAATTTTAGATATATGAAAATACTAAAGATATTCATATGTTCAAATTATATTTCAAGTGGTAGCTTTCACTTAAGCACTAAGATGGGAAAATATTTCCACTTTTCAAAGGTACCATCATCCAATAAAATTTTAAGCCCTAACCACATCTTCAGTCATGATTTTTATATATTTATATATCATATGATTTTTTTCAACTTTCTCCAAATCATGATTCGAAATCCTCATATACACGTATAGGAGTTAGACATGCTTTCACAAATCTGTAGAATCTTTTAATGCTTTAAAGGATATTTAAAATCTATGCCATTGCTCATAAAGGAGCATCAACTAAATGTGTAATATGTTGTAAGGTGCTATAAGATATGATATTGAATCCTCAAAGCATAAATTTTCTCAAAGTATATAAGACTTAAAAAAAAAATCGTATTCATCTCATGAAGCACACGTAATATTCCTAAACAGTCAAAATATGTCATTGAGTACATCATCTAAATGAAAAAACGTGATTGTATCGGAATGATTTTGATTTTTTCATTAAAAAATGCGTACAGCCAAAAAATGTATGATATATAAAAGATATACATAGAACACATAACCCTAAACACATGTAAAAAGTATATATCCAATGTAAAATGAAAATACCTTTAATAGGCATAAGAACATAGCATAAATGGATCAAAATAAAAGATGAACTAGATGTGACAATCTTAAACATATTTTAGGTAAAGCAAAACAAAGTATTCTCAAATACAATGTCTTTACTATTTATTCAACATATAAATCAATAGAAAATCTATAAGACAAACAAATCACATATAAGTTATCAAGAATGATAAATTTAAAATATAAACTCATATATGAAATAAAATTACATAGCATAGAATAAGCTATACGAATGGATCACTAACAAAGGTAATGAGCAAAAATAAAACAACATCTAGTATTTAGAGGTGGAGGGAACAAATTTTGGAATCATATTAAATGTAATTTTAACTCCATTCTAAATGTTCTTCCTAACCCGTTCATGACTCATTCAAGGAGACTCCGGTTCAAATGGGTCATTAGGCATATTTTTCTTTTCTTTGCCTTTATTTCCTTTACCCACATGATAAAAATTGTTTGGACAGTTTTTAACCCAAATTTGTCTTTCAACGAGTTTAGTTGAAAATTTATATGCATCGCAAATTTTTTATCCTCCCCTCCCCCCCCCCCCCCCCCCCAAGAAAAATTCTTACTAGTCTTATCAAGGTTCAAAGGCAAGCTTAGTTTGAACAAAAGGAAAAAAATCCTCAAGTTACCAACTTTGGGTCAATGATCACATTTAATTGGTTTTGGTTTTCTCCTTTGGATTGTAGGCTTGATATCAACCTTTTTAAGATTTTGACATTTCATGAACTAGTAACAAAAATCTTTTGTTTGACCTTGCTTAAGACAATGAGAAAAAAATTTCTTTTTGGGTATTTTGTGAATAAGCAAATGATTTTTGTTCTCAAACTTGAGATGAAAAAGTTTATCTTTGTTTTCGATTTATTTATAACGTTTTCGTTTACAACTTGTGTTTTCAAAGGAAGTTTTTCATTGTTTGTTTCTTTATTTTGAGAAGATGATTTTACAATATTATTTCACTAATGGAATTCGAACCTCAAACTTCTTAAAACCTAACACTCTTTTATCATATCCTTTTTGGACTGGTACCAATATAATCATCCCATGTTTTTGTGAACTCATCGCTTGATTTACTCTCATGTTTTTTTAGCTTGTTCAAATCATTTTGAAGATTTTTGACTTTTTTTTAAATAATCTTGGAGACTTCACACAAAAGAAGCTCCATTTTCAATTTTTCAGGAGATGTAGAAAAATATTTTCTTTCTTTCTTAAAATTGATAAAATTATCATCCTATTGTTCTGAAATAATATTATTATCTTTTAAATCGTACAAAAAGTCTAAAAGATCTTAAAAACGAACATGAATACCGTTTAGTTTTTCAAAGAGGATATTACCTTGAGATTCCAAAATGCATGCAAATTCATTTTCATCTTTTAAAAGTCCAAACTCATTATAAAAATCAAAATTTCCATAGAGTTTTGACTTAAAGAGCTCCATTTTCTTCTTTTAAAACTTTTTTTGAACTACAAGCAATAATTGGAGGTTCTCCCTTTAACAACTTAATCATATCATAGATGATTTAACTTGTAAATTATTGTTATCCTATTAATGTTCTTTATGTTTAGAATACAATAAAGTTTTTCTTTAAAATTTTTCGAAGACTCCATACAACTTATCATATTTACATTAAAGAACCAAAAACTAGAATTTTCACTATCATCCTCATTAGATTCATATTCATTTTCAAGTTAAGGACGACAAGTAAAGCTGGACTGAGAATGAATTATGGGATAATAAGTATCTAACGTACTGTTAGGAAAATCCTCAAAAATCTCAAACCCAGAAGCCATTTCAACATAAACAAGATCTGCTTATAGGTTAATAAACGTAACAAGAATGAGGTTTAGCTTTGATAATAATTAAAGGAGTTTACATGTAGAGAGGGAATACACAAATTATATAGTGTAACTAGATGAATGCAATGCTTCTTTTAAACCGGATTTAAGTAACATTTAATCATATAGTGCAAGGGGAGAAATAATGATTTACAAGTTTGTGGCAGTCCTGAAATCTCTCCTCTCTCCTCCGGGGGTGGGGGGGGGGGGAGATGATATCGCGCCCTCTTACTCTAGGAGTGAGTCGGCGGTCAGTGGTGTGGCGTGAATAGAAAGAGATGGAGTTTCCAGCGAATTTTTCACAAAACAGGCAAAAGAACTAGTTGCCTCTTTGAAAGAGCAGCATTAAAGACAAACTGATGCTTACGAAACAAAAATCTTGAAGGTTAGGGGGCTAAGTTATGGAATGGGAAGGTGTTAGGTACTCATCCCTCCCTTATGGTCTCTCATGGGATTATGGTACTGTTTTCCTTAATTTCTCTGTGAAGTGTGTGTGCGTGTATATATAAATGGAGATCGAAATTGCCCAACTCATACCATAGAAATGATAGATGGAAGTCATTCATAGTAATGTTCCCAAAATAATATTTAGAAAATACGATTTATTCGTTTATCGAGATATTGATTATTGTGATGAAATGATAATATATGTTTGGATAAAATGCCAATATGGATCACAAATATAATACATATTAAAATAATGTATAAACGGAAAGGAGACAAAACTGAAAATGGGGAATTTAGGAAAATTAGAAAATTTATAAAATTTGACTCGAGTCTCGAGTTTTAACTCGAAACGCGTACGTAGCCTATAAAGGCATCAAAGTCCACATAGTTAGCATGAAACTTGGGGTTGGTGTTTATCCCATATATTTGAACATGAATTTATTATGTGTATGTGTGCGTACAAAATGTGTTTTGGTTTTGAGAAATTATGATGGATAATCCCATGGGAATATATAGTTGTAAAGCTCTTTTTGTTTGTTTTGGTTATTTTATAGAAAATAAAGTATATGAAATATAACTAATATAAGGGTGAGATGTTAATGTGTATGAACTAAAGTAAAATATAAATTATGAATTTATGTAATTAATGCAAAAATAAGAAATCTAAAGAGAGAGAGAGAAGGATTTTGGACATTCTTTGGAGAATTGAAGCTTGATCTTGATCTTTGATGAGCTCCCTTGAATGTTGAAATGAATGTTGGATGTGAGAGAATAAGATTTTTCAAAATTGATAATGAAAAGGATGGGAATGTGAGATGGAAAGGAATTTTACACAAGAAAACTTCGCTAATTGTAAGAGAATATTGTTGAGATCACTAATATTGATGGATTTGAGGTGCGTCATGGGAGTGAGTTCACGCCCACTATTTATAGGGTAAGGGGGTGATGATCGGCACAACCCTAGCTCTGCAAATCTACTGGTAACCCTAATCACACTGTCAATAGGCAAGGAAATGGACCTGCTAATCGGTAGTCTCGTAAAGATTTTTTTGGAAAAGCGGTCGTAGAGCGCAATCTGTTGATTCAAATCACGCATAGGGCATACACTTAGAAAGATAATTTAGATACCTTAAAGAGTCCTTTGGGCAGCTCCTAGGCCAGGGAGTTAACTTTGGGTCAAACGGGGATCGAAGGTGCTCTTCGGTCCTTTGGATGGGAGATCGTTGGATGGAAACAGATCGTTCGTCGAAACGGTAAGTCAGAATCAAGAAAGGGGTAAATCATTGGAAAATTTATGCTATGTAATTAAAAATTAGAAATAGCTTCTCTCGGTTCGAAAAGTTAACCTTGGTCAACTATGGCTCAGAAGCGCCCGACGACCTTTTAGAGTAAAATAGGTTATTCGTTCGTACCGCAAGGCTAATTCGTCCATGGGGTGGACTGTTGGAAAGTATATTCAGTGAAATTCAAAGATTCATTTATTATCATTCGATCTTAAGAGTTGATCTTGGTTAAATGGAGCCCAGGAGCATCTAATGGCCTTTAGATTAATTTTGGGGGGAAAACAGATCGTTCGTCCGAACCGTTATGCCATTTCATGCATAGAGTACACTATTAAAAAGAGGGTTAAATTCCCTTAAAATATTCAAATACCTTTCTCTATGATGATGAAGTTGACTAGGGTCAAATCAGGGGGCTCGGTGTGCTCGATGGCCTCCAGATCGATTTTCGGTGGTAAAAGGGTCTATTCGTCCGAACCGTTAGATCGATTCATGCACGTGATAGATCATTGGAAAGGGGATTTATATACCTATGAATACCCATTGAGCTTTCACTATGACTATATCGTTGACCAGAGTCAAACGGGGCCTGGGGTCTTCCGGTGGCCTTTAGATCTATACTCGGAGTATGACCTAGGTTTTGTAGTGAAATAGGGAGGTACTAGGTACCTAAGGAGAGAATTAGGGGGTCCTAGAATGTGGTGTCTATAGAGACCTTCGAAGGGTGATCTTGGAAGAGGTGAAAGACATTGAATAGACACCACATGATGTTGTCGATTCTATGGACATAAGGGACAAGGACGATCGATTTAAAGTGTTGAGGCCATTTATGGGGACCGAAGGAAATTTTAGGGATAGACGATATCGTGGGATGAGGTCAATTATTAGGACCTAGGGTAGGGAGCGACCAATTCTGAGGGCTTAAGATGGTAGTAACCAACTATGCGGGTCAGAGCCAATTTTGAGGGCTTAAGGTGGGGAGACCAATTCTGAGGGTCAATGTCAATTCTAATGGCTTAAGTAGAAGATGACCAATTATGCGGGTCGAAGTTAATTCTGAGGTATTAAGTAGAGGTGACAAATTCTGCGGATTGAAGCCAATTCTAAGGGCTTAAGTAGAGGTGAGCAATTCTGAGAGTTGAAGCCAATTCTGAGGTCTTATAGTGGGAGTGACCAATTATGAGAGTCAAAGACAATTCTGAGGGCTTAAGTAAGGGTGAACAATTATGTGGGTCAAAACAAATTTTGAGGTCTTAAGTAGAAGATCACCAATTTCGAGGGCTTTAAGTAGAGGTAACAAATTCTGCGGGTCGAAGCCAATTGTGAGGGATTAAGTAGAGGTGACCAATTCCACGAATCAAAGACAATTCTGAGGGCTTAGTCAGGGATGACCAATTCTGTGGGTCGAAACCAATTATAAGGGATTAAGTAGGGGTGACCAATTCTGTTGGTCGAAGATAAGTTTATGAGCTTAAGTTGTAGTTTTATTGGGGAAATTTGGAGACTCCACTAGGGAAAAGGTATTAATCTGAGGATTGGGTGCAAGTTTGCTAGGGAATTTTTTAATTTATGTAGTGTCCTTTGGAGAAGTTATTGGGGGAGATATCTAATTGGTTTTGGGAATTAGTGTTCCGTTGGGGAAGTAAGTGTGGAATTAAAACTGTTTTTCTTGGTGAAAAAGATTCTAAAATTCATTGGGTAATTTTAGGGATTTTTTGGGATTTTTAGGCCTTTTTTGGGAATTTTTGTACAAATTTTTAGGGAGGTGTCGACTGGTAGGGTGTAGGAGGTTACAAACGGCATTGGCACAGTCTTTTGCACTTCCTTAGGCAGATGAAGGAATAGTGTTGAGCGGTATGTTTCTAGGATATGCCGATAGGCATGCCCTTTAGCCTCCAATAAAAAGGGGGAAGATTTCCTCATTTTTCATAGCTCTCATATATTTTCTCTTTTGCCTTTCCTTTTTGCAAACTATTCTAATGTTCTTTTTTCCTCCAAAAATAAGAAATGACGGATTTTTTAAGCAATGTGATCCACATGGCGTGGTTGAATGTTGACGATTGAGTGCATTTGGAATGGTGGGCCAGGGGCCCCTAGCATTGGGAAGTGAGAATGCTTTGGAGTTTTTTCAGCCAGTTATGGATGAGCAGACTCTTTTACGTGAGCATACGCACCATCAATCCTTTAGGGTGGTGAGCCCTAGTGGTTATGTAAGTGTTAATGATCTTTGGTATTTCTTTTTTCTTGGTATATTTCCTTATTTTTTCTGAATTTTAACAGCAGTTTTTCTTTTGGCTTTGACATGCTGATATCTCTACGTAAAACCTGCGTTCTTAGGGGATGATGGGGTTCAAGGATGCCTGGGACCACCTTCTACTGGTGGTGTGTTGGGTGGTTTCTTCAATCGTCTTTGGCAGTTTGGTGTCTACACCGGATGAGACGCCTCATTTTACGATCGTCCTCTTCGCTTTGGGGGAGAGGTGGTGGGATACCAACCACACCATTCATTTAGGCTTTGGGTAGATGACAGTGACTCCCATCGATGTGCAATAGCTACTGGGGATGGACTGTAAGTGGGCCTAAATAGAGGTGGATCGGACTTTGCAAGTGACACCGGCGGCGGTGGAGGTAACGTTGGATGATGTTGGAAGGGTAGTCTTTGGGCACTCCATTCGCTTGACTCTTGTCATGGAGGATGAAGGTTTTTCTTAGTCGATGGATGGATGAGAGTGACGGGCTACACGTGTGGAAAATGGCCCGTTTGTTTACTCTTTTGTTGTTGGGAGGATTTTTGGTTACGACGAGTGGCGACGTCATCCATCTATGGTTTTTGCCTTATTTGAGGGTATTTTTGAATATCACCTTTTTTTACTGCGGGGACCTGACAGTGGAAACTCTTTATTCTTCTCTGTATTCATTTACCCAGTGTTGCTAGCAGACCTTTACTGGCGCCACGTATCTCTTGGAGGTATTCTTTATTTTATGCATTTTCCTTTATGCATTTTATTCTTGATTCCTTGATTGTTTTCTTTTGATATTGACCCTTGTCCTTTGCAGACATGGTTTTATGAGGTGATTAGGATTAATGCAAAGTTAATATCTTTGAAGTATGATTCCATTGGGGACTTCTTCCATATGTACGGGTGGCATAAATCCAACCGTCCGTCTAGGCGGTCTCTCTCTTTAGGGGTAGTGCGTCAGGTCTTGAATGACCTGATGAGCGATCTGATATACGACTTTTCCTTGATGATATTTTCAAATAGAGATTTTCCACATGGGATCTTGCAGGTGACCTTCTATCCCTGCGGGACGTCCATCCATCACACGGGGGTGACCGAGGGAATGCGCAGTTTGTGTCATCTGCTGGCGCATGAGTTTGGCTACTCCTGGTATCTAGGGGAGAGGGTAGTCCAATAGTTATTGGAGGATGAGGTGATGGTTCCACCTATGAGGACCCCGATTTATATGAGGAGAGAGTAGGAGATGTCAGAAGAGGCGAGGGTGGCAGCGATGGTCAGCGAGTCATATTCATTGAATACCAACACGGTGGAGACCTATGATTATTTGGATTTCATGTCGAGTTGGATGATGCCGCCTAGTATATATGACATTATGCATCTTCCCCCTGTATGCTCTGGTAGGGGAACGATTCGGCCAGTGGGGTCTGCCCACAATGCAGGTGGTGCGTTGTCATCATCAGTGGCGACGACATTAGAGGTTTCATTTTTGCGATTATGTCCTCCTTCCTATAACATTCGATGGTCTGATGGATGATCAGTGAGTATGATGCATCTCCTTAACGCGATGGACCTGGAGGATCTAGGTCTGATAGAGGACGTTCTTCAACCAACGATATACCTTCCATTTCTTTGCCTTTTGATTTTTTGATTTCTTTATTTGCCTCAGATTGATTTATTTCCTCTTTTCTATTTTTCTTGCAGCACGTTTGGGTGTCTACCACCTGGCTAAGAGATATTTGGGATTAGTTGGATTCTCCGACTACTCATATTCGGGAGTCGATCTCGATTCTGTCTTGATTGGTGATGTTTGCCTTATCTAGGAAGGGGTCTGGTTCAGGGAGCGGAGGCTCGTCATCTCGTCATCGGGGAAAGTGCATATGCCACAGAGATGGAGTGTCTTAGAGAGAGAAAGAGATAAAGAGAAGAGATAGAAAGAGATGAAGGAGAAAGTAGGTGCAGGTAAGAGAGAGAGAATATTTTTTTGGGGGGTAGGCTGAGTCCCGTTGTTTTTGTGCTTTTCTATAAGGCAAAATGTAATAAAGCAATATATATGCAATGGAATGGTATTTTATTAATATTTTCTTTAGGGACTTAATGTATATGCACTTTTTTACTTTGATACCGAGACTATAAAAAGGATTTAAAATGATTTGAGAGAATATTTAATTTAATACAGGATAAGTAAAAATATAAAGAGAAGGAAATTCTAGATTCCTTAGAATAAAAATTATTTTTATTGAGTTTTTGATTTTGACAAAAATGAAAAATGGAACTTTCCAAAACTAGGGGTTTGCTGATCGGCATACCTCTTGTCCTGCCGATTGGCAGGTCAGTCCACTCTAATCAACCCAAGGCTTTAATTGCACTTTCTTCAATACTTGGTCCTTGGTGGGGTTGGGTAACCTCCGGGATATGCAAGACTTTTGTTTTTCACTATGTTTTTCAATTATAAAAAGGGGTAATGGTGGAGTATTTTCTGCACTTATGCATATTTCCTTTCCTTTTCTCACTTGTTGCTTCTTGTCTCATCATTTTGCAATATGGCTCTCCCCGGAAGTGTTGATTTTGATTCTTACCTCAAAAATTTAGAGGTTATGTGCTCATATACTGTAGACTATGATGCTTTCAATATGCGACGAGTTTCCTTATGGAGCAACCGACCTATTGAATGGAACATGCTGATGGTTGGGCTACAATGCTGGTACCACGAGGACCATGTCTTTTGCTTTGTCTTGGACGAAGTCTATCCGACTTATGAAGAGTTTTCTGTTATTCTGGGGATAAGTCCCAATGTTATGGCGGCTATGCCTAAATTTACTCAATCTCCTCAGAAGATTTTAGCAGGATTTATCCATATATCTCCCTCGACATCTCGATCATTGGTTACGGGAAGAATTATCTCTCTCCCGACTGTGTTACATTTCATGCATCTGCAGGATGTTAGTAATACGAGTTATGCCGGAGCCGTCATTCTTAGCTTGACTTCAAAATTACTGTTGGTGACTAGGGAACTGTTGACGAATGCACAACTTGGAGCCATCACTTTGTGGATGTCATGCCATCTTAAACTGACGGCGATAATACTAACGGAGACTCTGAATGGCCTAGACGCTTGGCGGGAAGGTCGTTCTTACTTTCTAAGGGGTAGCCTGGTTATGTTGTTGATGTCATTATCGGAGAGATTCTGAATGGTGGTCCCCTATAAATATCCCTTGGAAGCCGTGCCAAACTTTTTCACTCGCTAATTTATCAACTTAGACTTGAATATAGAGAGCTGGCAGAACTAGTTTATAGAGCACGGGGCTCGAGGCTTACATGGTCAGTGCCTTGGTGGTGGGGAATTATAACCTATTCTAGAATTGGGGGAATACTAGTATTTTCGGTTGGTTGGCCTCTGACATAAATTTTATAATTTCCTTTGCGGTTCATGCATTAATTTAGATGGGAGCAAATCATGCCACCTCAGACACTAGACTTTTTTTGTGGAAGATTTGACATAATGCATGCTCGTGCAGTTGGGCTCTCTATGGTAGAATCATCGACCATCAACGCGTCCTTCCCAATATGTTGGCACTGTCTGGCATGTTTCTAGGGATTACATGAAGTGATTATGGATGAGGCCTGTTGCCAAGATGCCAGCTGAGGAGACTGGGCAAAAATGGTTCGCCATGTGTGACACCATAGAGTGTAACAACCCGCTAAATTCTGGCGTCGGCCGCCACCAAAATTAAGCCGAGCGTTAATAAATTAAATATCATCCTTAGCATGTGACAGATTTGAGAAATAAATTTTAATCCATGAGATAAATATTTTAAATCAATCCCAAATATTAAGGACATCCAACTGATTTATCACCAAAGTGCGATATAAAGTCCGTCACATGAAATCTCCGAATATCTTAATTATTACAATAAATCAAACCCAACTGAAATCTTAAGAAAACTTTGGAACCGAAAGGCCCAAGAAAAACCCAAATATAATCTCACAATAATTACGACTGAATAGGAGAAAAAACAAATTTCTAAACAATAATATAGCTCCAGCTGCACTTCTAAAGGATCTCCAATAATTCCTATGCAGTTACTCCAATTTAAATCCTTGAAAATATTAGTCAACACATGTGTGAGAGCCAAAGCCCTGAGCATGAATACCAGCTACTCCTTTTAATTAGGGTCCTTGAACCTAGACAATAGTGCCATACATATCGACAATAATAATAGAATATTTTAATTAAAAGAAAGTTTATAATCTCAGCAATAAATTTCTAAGTACCCATAAGGTTTTAAATGTGCCACACGAATATTATTTTAAATTAACCCAAGTCCCACGATGTTAATGTTTTTAAATTAACTCGGATGAATTGTTCTCAATTTATTATTAGGTATAACAGTCCTACCGCCATGGGTGATTTACACCAAAATGACATTAATATTACTATCCATCCCCTTGTCAAGTCCGCCGTCCGAACCGTTTTATACTGCGACCCTCGCGATATGACAAGGTTCCACACACACATACACATCCTCTTGTGAAGTCCTCCATCTGGTCCGTTTTTATCCTGCGATCCTCGCGATATGACAAGGTTCCACTAACGAAACGACATAAATCGTCCTCTGACCCGGTTAAACTGTCGGCCCTGGACACATTATGTCGCCATCAATTTAAATACCAATTTTAGTCTTGCGGTATTTATTTCCCAAAATTTCTCATACTCACTATACACAATAAATTTTTCCCACCCTTAAAA
This sequence comes from Sambucus nigra, assembly GCA_949130495.1. Classification (NCBI taxonomy): domain Eukaryota; kingdom Viridiplantae; phylum Streptophyta; class Magnoliopsida; order Dipsacales; family Adoxaceae; genus Sambucus; species Sambucus nigra. The sequence goes on from OX422224.1 coordinate 259,189,898, forward strand.
GCGATGTGAAAATCCTCAAAATATTCCTTAGTTCCAATAAAAAGTTACCAAAACACAATTTCATCCCGTCATTAATAAATGATGATTATAACAATTTTACTTCACCTAGATATCAATTCTAGGTTATCACAACAACGGTAAATATAGAGAATTTTCCCCCACCCCAATTTATATAACCCGCATAGATTTATATTAACTAGTCCTATACCTAATTAGCATAAATCGCAACTAAGGCCCACTTATTAGTCCTATACCTAACAAGTGTACTATAACAAGGGGTGAAAACCAATTATCTAAAATACTAACGTTCTCAAAATTATTCAATATTATAATATTTCATAAGTGACACAATTTACAATTTATGATAATATTCTCAACAACACTAAATTCCCAATAAATGATTTTTATCTAATTATGGAGAAATCAAGAACACGTAATTATTATGATTTTTCCGAATCATTATTACTCGCAAGTTCCATATTAGCCATTTATTTTCTAGCACAAGTAATTTAATTAATTTAGGAATTTCTACATAAACATCCAAATTAAATTACTAAGATCTCCTCTACATGTATATGCCCACAATATCACCAACTAAGTAAATACAATCCAAATAACAACAAAGTTATAATTATTTGGTATTATTAATTATTTTTACAAAAAAACCCCATAATTAATTTCTTGAATATATTAGGTTCTTAATTATTTTAGAACACATGAGTTTTAATGGAGGCTATAATCAAGACACATAACACTAAAGGAAAAGAATAGGATAAACATGCCTGATTTTAGATGCGAAAATTGACGAGAGATTCGGGTTCTCCTTAAAAAATTGATCGAAAAATCCTCTTTAACCACCTTAAGATATTTATGTTTAGGCCCTGAAAATTGAGCTTGAAAATGGGGTTTAATGGAGTTTAAGGTTTGGAGGTGGAAGAGTATGGAGAAAAAGAGGGTTGGCTGCTCTAGGGTGAGTGGGGAATGAGTCTTCAAAACCTAACCCCGAAACTATGTATATATATAATATTAAGGGTTTAAAAAATAAATAAAATTGATCAAAAAGGTGGTTTGGTCGAACCGAAGAATGGCCTTAATTGGAGATAAATGATATTTTTTAGAAATGTTGAATAAGTAAATGCTGCTCAAAATTAAATTTTGAGTCGGTATGGTGATTTTTAAAATTTTCTGAGCACCTTTATTTTTTTGAATAAAATATTAATATTTTATTTATTTATTCATTTTTCGACTTTTGGCCCAATGACACTCTTAGGCCTATTTTTAGCATCCAATAAATATGGTCAAATTATTTTTAGTCCCAATAAAACGTCCTACAAAAATCAAGCAAGTTCGCGTCCTGTGCGATACCTGCTGACAAAAGTCCAATTTTATTTAAAAATACCCATTTAAAAATGTGTGTTGTTACATAGAGGGAGGTGTTGTTTTCCCTAGGATAGTTTGGGCTTACCATTCCATGGAGCTGATTTGGTATTCCTTCCAAGTAAGGGAGATTTAGGGACCCCAATATGTAGATGACGATGAGGTTGGCTCTTTTGGCAGCTACGGGTAGGATCCCCGAGGATTTTTTTATTTGTGAAGCTCTTGTTTGGTGTTTGGTTATGCATGTTTTTTTTTCTTGTAGGAATAACTTTAGAAAGGTTGTTTTAGAGTAGTTTGGCTTGTTTTTAGGGAAATAGGGTTAGGTTGGCAAGGGAAGTTGTTTGACTCCCTATGCCAATGTAATTGTAATAGGAAATTTCATAAATGAAACAAAGAAAATTTTAAATATATTATTGTGCCTCTTTATGAATTTTTTCATTTGAATTATATATATCGATCGCCAAGGCATACATAATCCCTTTTTTCATGTACATGATAAAAATGAACTGTTGTTACCGGAGATAAGAAAAGAATAGCATTTTATGAAAAAGAAGGGGACCGTGCCTATGTGAAGCATATGAGCTCCCTACATACCTGTAGGGGTTTTGAAAATTTTATGAGTTTCATTTTCAAAAGAAAAAAGATTTCTAGAGGATCAGGCCCCATGTAGTTATGCGTAGAGGGACATGATTTTTATTTTTTAGAATATAGGGGATGTGAGAAGAATCATAGCACGCCAAGATTTCGGACTAAGGGAAGAATTTCTTGAGACAGTCCAGGTTGACTAGATGAGCCATCTCTTCCCCATAGAGGTTGGTGAGCATATCATCACCATCGGATATGATTTTCTTCATAAAGTAGGGGCCACTCCAATTGGGCTTTAATTTCCCTCTGGGTTCCCAGATGTGTTCTACTATTTCTTTAAAGGCTAAGTCTTCTTCATGGAAACCACGATCCTTTACTCTCTTATTGAATGAACAGGCTATTCGGCGATGATATCCTTGTATGTGATATAGAGCCTTCAATCTCCTTTTGTTCAAGAGTGACAACTCATCAATACGGCTTTGATGCCAGTCTTCCTTGCTGACTTTGCTTTTAAGAATGATGTATAATGAAGGAATTTCTATCTCAACGTGTAGGACTGCTTCCATGCCTTATACCAGAGAGTAAGAGGTAGCCCCACTAGATGTTAGAATTGAAGTGAGGTAGCCCTAGAAGGAGTAAGGGCTTCGGTCAGCCCAATCATAATAGCTCTCAGTAATCTTACTGTGAAGGCTTTGAGGTTTTTATTAGCAGTTTAGACAACTCCATTGGTTTGAGGTCAACAAGGAGAATATTTGTTCCTTTGAATACTATACTCGTCGACCATTTATGTGACTTCTTCTTCGAAATGTAACTCGTTGTCTAACAGTATCTCACGCGGGACCCCATATCCGCAGATGATATTTTTTCGGATGAATTTGGCCACCATTTTGGCATTCATAATTGCATATGAATCAACTTTGACCCATTTGGTGAAGCAATAAATGGCAACCAAGATGGATTCGTTCCCGTTGTAGGCCTTGAGTGTAACTTTCCCTATGATATCGATGTCCCATGTGGAGAACAACTGGAGAGAAGTCATCTTGTACAATTATTGTGGAGGCAAGTGCTTGATATTAGAAAACTATTGACATTTAAGACATCTCCGAACATAGGAGGTGAAATCCTAGACGATGGTAGTCCAATAAGAACCTTGTCGAATGATCTTCTAGGCGAGCATATGGCCATTCATGTGGGGACCACATTCCTCGCTGTGGATTTTCCGCATCAGCTCTTCAATGTCAGCCTCTAGGATGAAGTGTAAATGTGTTCCATTGAAGTTTCTCTTGAATAGTTCTTTATCAAAGACAATGTATTAGACAACTAGTTTGCGGAGGGTTGCTCTTTTTCATTAGAATTTTGGGGATACCTACCATACTTTGGGAGACGCTAAATATCGTAGTACCAGCAATTGGCTATATCGGGATCTTCTTATGTGACTAGTTCAATATGGTATAAGTGGGTAGGTTTATCTTGCTTTTGAACTAAGAAGGGGGCTATCGTTATTCCTTTGGTCATGTTAACCATGGAAGCTAAGGTAGCAAGGGCATAAGCTAAGTTGTTCTTTGCTCGGGGCCGGTAGTGGAAGGTAATATCTTAGAATTGGGAGGCCAATTCTTCTAGGTGGGAATGAGAAGGTACGAGTTTCTCATCCTTCACTTTCCATCTTCTGAGTACTTGATCGATGATGGGTACTAAATCCCCATAGACATCTTGGCATCAGATTCCTTTCTCGAGTGTGACTTTGAGTCCTACCGTGCATGGATCATATTCGATCATGTTGTTGGTGCAGGAAAAATCCAGTTTGATGGCAATGGGAGTGTGAGGGTCATCAGAGATAATTAGGAGTATCCCAATTCCATACCCTTTCTTGTTAGAGGCACCGTCAAAGAACATTTTCCATCGGAGGTCTTCCTAGGAGGTACAAAGGATATTCTCATCTGGGAACTCAAAAATCCAAACATCGATTTCTTCCATAGGGTAGTTAGCAAGGTAGTCAGAGATGGTTCTTCCTTTTATGGCTTTTTACATGACATACACAATATCGAATTCGGCTAGATAGAGCAGGTTTCTCGAGTAGGTATTTGATGGGATCCATTCATGATACAAGTTTAATGGGAAAAGTGGGCATGTAGTGCCGTAATTTTTGGTTGACTAAGATAATGGTGACACATTCTTTTTCTAAGACAGTGTAATTAACTTCGTACCCAACTAATTTGTGACTAGCATAATATCTGGCTCTTTCTTTGCGGGACTCTTCAAAGTATTGGTTTAACAAAGTTCCAACTGCAGTATATGTTGGTGACATGAGTACCAGAGGTTAGGTTAGGTATTACTTGATTCGTTCAAAGGCTTCTTGGCAAGATTCGTTTCAAACTTTGGTTGAATCCTTTCAAAGGAGTTCAAAGATGGCTTCACAGATAAAAGTCAACTGGCGGATGAACCGGATGATATACTATAATTTTTTAAAGAATCCCCAGACTTCTTTCTCCGTTTGGGGTGGTGGCATTTCCAGTATGGCTTTCATCTTGGAAGGATCTGCTTCGATCCCTTTTTTGATAACTATAAATCCCAAGAGCTTTTCTTTGGTGACTCTAAAAACACATTTCTATGGGTTGAGTCTCATCTGATATTTCCGTAGTCACTTGAAGGACTTCCGGATAGAAGGAACATGACCTTTCCTAGTCTTAGACTTGATAATCAAATTATCCCTGTGGACCTTGACTTCTTTGTGAATCAGATCATGCAAGATGGTTGTGGAAGCCCTCTGGTAGGTAGCCCCTACATTTGTTAGACCAAATGACATGATGCTGTAATAGAAAGTTCCCTAAGGGGTGATAAATGCAATTTTCGCATGATGATCCGGGTATATCTTGATCTGATTATATCCGGCAAATCCATCAACAAATGACTAGAGAGTATGCCTAGCCGTGTTATCTACAATCATGTCGATATTGGGTAGCGAATAATCATCCTTTGTAGAGGCCTTGTTCAAGTCTTGGTAGTTTAAACATATGCGAACCTTTCCTCCGTATTTTTGCATAGGTACTATGATGGCTATCCATGTAGGATATTCGATCTCACGAATGAAACCTACGTTCAACTTTTTGACCCGTTCTTCCTTGACCTTGAGAGACCATTCGATGCGGAGCTTTAACAATTTCTATTTAATGGGTTTACATTCTGGGAGAGTTGGAATCTCATGTTGAGCTATCTCAGGATCAACATCGGGCATGTCATCGTAGGACCATGCAAAGACATCCACAAATTCCTTCAGTAATTCTTTGAGTTGTGCGCACTCATGCTCATTAAGGGTGGACCATATCCTAATCTCGCATTGCTGGCTAATAAAAATGAGATTAATAATAATCGATTCATATTTATTAACTTGAATGCGGTTATGTTGTTTGTTATTAAACTTATTTATCTGTTAAGAATTTTTCATTTGCAAAATCAACTTCATCAAGAGTTTGATTAGAATCAAGACAATTAATGTAAAACACAACAAGATACTCAAAATCTTCATTTGTTTCATTATTAGGAAAAACAACATTAATATCCTCATCAAAGGAGGTCTTGATTACATCAGAATAAGGAGGAACAACAAAAGAAGAGAAAATGAGATAAACATATTTTTTTTAAAGAACTACTATCTATTCATATGTACTAGAAGAACATGCCTCTTCTAAATAGCTTGCATCCTTGTAAGAATCAAGCAAGAATAAAGAATGAGAATCCAAATGAGGTTCTTTATAAGATAGAACCCTTACAATGGAATAAATGAGAGATGAAATTAAAGCAAGCTTAAAGAAACCTAAAGAGAATATTTTTCACCAATGGGTTTTACACATTCCTAAATGAAGGTAAACCCCATTTGTTGACGGTAATTAAACCCTTTAGATCCTTGGGAAAGTTAATTGTAGAAGGGGAAATAGTGTTTGACAATTAGGAGCTGCCTAATTTTGCAAGGAAATCTAAAACTTTGTTTGCCTCCCTGTAGATGTGAACAATCTTGAACTCTAATCTCTTTATAATACTCTAAATCTTATGGACATGCCATTTAATTCTCCATGGAACATAACCTTTGCTTGTGAGGACATCTACCAGAATTCTTGAATCAATTTCTATGATGAGATATTAATCTGACAAGTCCTTATATAGTTCCACACCTTTCATAAGATCTAAAGCCTCTACTTCTATATTTGAAAATTCTCCAAAATGAAAATTAAAAGCCCACACCATATCCCCTAAATGATTTCTAAGAATACCTCCACATCCTCCCAAACTAGGATTCCCTCTAGAACTTCCATTGACATTTAACTTTAGAACACCTGATGGGGGAATTTCCCATTTGATCTGCAACCTATGTTTAAGAGCCTTAGTAATTTTGGAAACTGAAGTTGATTGAATCTGCTGATGGATTTGAAAAAGTAAAGTTGACACACTGGGGTTGCCTTCATCATACTTGCATTTATTTCTCATACACCATAAACACCAACATACTATGGAAGGAATAATAATGGATACACCATAGTTTAATTTGACCCCATAAATCCACCATTGAAATAACTGATTTCTGAAACCTCCACCTTTAGTTTTTTGGATGCCATATTCTTTTGTAATTTTATCCCAAACTGAGTCTTCTATGTCTCCCTACTCGAAAATATTATCAGTTGTTTCTTCTTGAGGTCTCGAACAACATAGGCATTTATATGGACCCCTAATCCCTATAGTTTTTATTTTCTCATCAGATGGGATAAAGTTATTCATGAGTTTCCACATGAACACTGAAATTTTAACTGGGAGGGAGCTATGCCAGACAAATTTTGAGCTCAGGCTTGTAACACCTCTAATTATACTTAGAATCTAAGATGAATAGGTGGAAAAAGATTCGAAAGCAGATGGATTCCAGATCAGAGCATTTGTACTGTTGGGGAAAATTCTTGATAACTTAGCATCTTATGAGCAATTTCTGGCTTAAAGACATGCAGTACCTTTTCCTTGTTCTATTTTCTACCTTTAATCCAAAAGTATTTTATTAGACCTGCTTCGACTTCTGTAGCATTCTTACATTCAACAATGTCCCAATTGTCTTTAAGAACATTGATTTTACCTTCTCGTATATGCCACATCATATAATCCTCTGCTTTGTGTTGGATAGAACACAGTCTATTCTAAGTTTGGTCACCCCCTCATTGGAGCAACTATCGAGTGATGTTTCCTACAGTAGGCTGCTTGCATGAATTTTGACCATAGGGAGTTTTGAGATCTGAAAAGCCACCACAACTTCATACTTTGAGATGAATTTACCTCATTAAGATGTCAGATACCCAATCCACCTTCGTTAATTGGTTTTGCGATAAAAATCCAACTACACCATTGATGTCTTTGCTCTCCAAAATTAGAGCTCCAAATTTTTTTTTTGACAAAAGAGAGTTAATTCTATTGAAAATGTCCTTAGGAGGACTAATAGCTGAGAGCAGGTTTATTGGGATGGATGATAGAAATGATTTGAGAAGGACTAACTTACCACCTGTACTCAAACATTTGGCCTTCGAACCTTGAATTTTACTCTTGATTTTTTGAACCAAATTTTAAAAGAAAATGATCTTCTTTCTTCCACTAAAAATTGGGCGGCCTAGATAGGTGATTGTACCTTCTTTAACCTGCACTCCAGTGCATTCCTTCAACTTGTTGACAATTCTAGGACTTAATTTGTTGGAGACCACTAAGTGACTTTTTCTTTGGTTAATGAGTTGGCCTGACACCTGTTCATAATGACTTAACACCTTCAGAATTTGCTTTGCTTCCCTCCTCAATCCATAGCTAAATATGATGATATCATCTGCAAAAGACAAATGGTTAAAAGAGGGGCTTCCAAGTGTCATTTTATATCCAATATATAAGGGATTATACATTAAGTTTTCTAGTTTTTTAGAAAGATCATCATCCATAATAATGAATATGCTTGGGGATAGACGGTCCCCTTGCCTTAACCCTCTTGAAGATTTGAAAAGGCTTGCATTTTCTCCATTGATCAAGACTATGAACCAAGAATTTTATAACAATCTCCAAACCATATCCAGCCATATTTCGCAGAAGACCATTCGTCTCATAACTTTAATAAGGAACAACCAGGACACTCTATTATAAGCCTTAGACATATCCAACTTCAATATAATATTGCCTCCAAAGTTTTTGTTATTAATTCTAGAGAGACATTCTTGTGCCAATAAAACATTCTCTGAAACGAGTCTACCTCTTATGAAACCTAATTGGGAAGGAGACATGATTTTATGTAAAATAGAAGCTACTATATCATGAAATACTCTAGAGACTATTTTATTGATAAAGTTTTGCATATTGATTGGTCTAAAATCATTAAAAGTTTGAGGGTTCTCCTTTTTTGGAATCAAAACTATTTTGGTGGAGGTAGTAATCTTTGGGAGGGAATATCCAGCAAAGAAACTATGTACAGCCTTAAGAACATCCATTTTGATATCCTCCCAGAAGAAGGTGAAAAATACTCATTGAAGCCATCAACACCTGGTCCACTGGCTACATTTCGACCCTTCACTGTTGACTCTACTTCTTCCATTTTTGGCCATTCAATCAGCTTGATGTTAGTTTGATCATCAACTGAGTGAGGAACACATTTCAGAATCTGATGTTCTCCTACATGATTGCTTTTTTCTTCATATTGAAACATTTATGAAAAATGTTGAACTGCTTCAGCTTGAATTTCCTCCTTAGTCTCTGCTCAAGTGCTATACTTATTCCGTATTTTATTAATGAGGAATTTTTATTTCTTGTATTTGACACATCTATGGAAGAACGCTCAATTTATATCTCCTTTTGTTCTCCATGTATCTTTTGCTTTTTAGCCCATAATTCTGCTTCATTCTTCAGACTTTGATTACATATGGCAGTGACCTGGGATAACTTCTCCCTATTTTGCTCTAATTGGACATTTTCATACTCCAATTCATCTTGTAAGAGTTGACCTTCAGCATCCCTTGCACATTGGAATAGGTCCCTATAGTATTGTTTACTCCAACTACTAAGCTTTCTTTTTATTGCTTAAAGTTTCAGAGAAATGGACACAATCAGATTATTACTTTCCACTTCTTTCCAGATGGACCTGACTATGTTAATACATTCTTCCTTCTCAGTCCAAAAATTTAGGAAATTAAATGATTTTTTGGGCATTGAATTTATCACCTTTCCTGACATGAGAAGGGGATTATGGTCTGACATGATTTTGTTTAGATACTAGACTTCCCAAACTGTACCCAACTCAAGACATTTTTTATTCATAAGCACTCTATCCAACCTACACCAAATACTATTTTCTGGACTTCTTTTGTTATGCCAAGTGTATTTAGAACCTTTATAACCCACATCAAGAAGTCCATTATTTTTTATAAACTCAAGGAATTCATACATGGCTCCAATATTTACAACATTTCCTCCATCTTTCTCATTTTGATTTGTGATGATATTAAACTCACCACCAATTAACCAAGATGAATCATGATCAATTTCAGTCAAGTATTCCCATAGCATTCTTCTAACATTTCTAATACAGCTTGCATAAATAAAGCTACACAACACTGATTGATTGTTACCTTCCCAACTGACTTTAATAGAGGTGCACTGCTGCATAACATAATTGACTTCCCACTGAATTTCTTCTCTAAAAAAACACCAAATCTTGCTATTCTGATTGGCTTGACAAGAAGAGAACCCCAACTTCAACATAAATCTTCTAATATTCTCAATAGATTTCTTTAGTTCCAAAATTACCAAAACTTGAACTTTATGAACATTTTTTAGTTTTTTTAGTCTTCTTAAGGCACCTATTTTAGATATCCCCCTAATATTCCAAATTAAAGTTGCCAACATTTTGAACTATTAGGGGTTTTTAAGTTTGAGTGAGACCTTAACAACCTCATTGATTTATTACCTAAGTCCTTCTTTATCCCTCCTTTGATAGGTGTCTTTTTCTTTCTGGTAACAGTGATAAATCCAACCTGATCTTCAGTTATACCTTGAGGATGATTTTTATCCTTTTCTTTATGTTTGGCTGACATCTTGGTTCTTTCCTCTATTGCTTCTTAGGAAATCTCAATTGCTGGTACATATGTTCCCCCTTGATCCTCCTGAGAGTTTGCCTGACTTGTATCTGACAGTTATTCTGTTTTTTAGCACTTTTAGATTCTGGACTTGAGACATCATCTGACTCATTTTGTTTGGTTGCTTCAGGAGATGATTGAATACGATTTAGGACACTTGTGGATGGTCTTGCAATTAGTGTAGATTTTTTATTTGCAATTGTTCTAAAAAATGAGGAAATTAGAACTTGTGTTTTCTTCTTTGGGTTGGGAATTCCTTTGTCTGATATTTCTCCTTATTCAACACCATCTTCTTCTTCCTCTATGACTTCTTGGTGAACAATGTTGGCATCTGCTATTTTCTTTCCAAATGACTTTATGACCCATTCTTTTATAGAATACGATCTCTATTGCTCTACTTTTTGATTGTCTACTTGAACTCCCTTTGTTATACTTGTTCCCGTCTCATTCTTAGAATGACATTTCTCTTACTTATGGCCTTTCTTACCACAAAAGAAGCAATATGGAGAAAAATCTTCATACAAAATAAGTTTCCAAAAGCCCATGCCCTTGACACACTAGGACAGGCTATGGCGTTAGTAGCACTATCAATCTTGAGAGGCTTGCCTACAACTTGACCAATAGAGAATAAGGCATTTTTGTTGTACAAGTGTATAGGTGGAAGAGGAAGCAAAATCCATACAGGAACAATTGAAGATTCCTTATGTGGATGAAAATCAATATCCCATTTGAACGCCCGCATGGGAAATCTATGGATAAACGAAGTATCTTTCAACCAAAGCCGATGAAATTCCTCTTCATGTTCCAGACGAATGAAGATATGTGTTTGATCCACCAGTTCAGTATTGAAAGAGGCTTTGAGTTAGAGAGAAGAAAAGAGCTTACGAATAACATCTATGAAAGGTCTGCCATGTGAATACTTGCTAACAATGGAGTATTTGAGAGGAATTGCCATTTCTTGAAGAGTGGATTCGTCAAACATTAAAGTCAGTTCCCCTTTGAATGAAGATATTTTCTACAACGACGTTGTATACTCCTTCTTAGAACAAACTACATCAGCAAAAGATTTGGGTTTGGAGGGTGCATGGGTAAGATATGAAGTACTTGGAGGATCTGTGAGGGGTGGGGAGGAAGGATGAATGGTTATGAAAGCTTACATAACCTCCCTATCACAAGGAGAGGGAAGAGAATCCATGCAAACCTTGGCTAGGGTTAGGGTTGGCTAGGGAGAAAATCGACTAGGGTTAGAGAGAGTTCTAAATTGGATTCGAGATAAACATTGAAGATACCTATATAGAGCACACCTAGGGTTTGATTTCCATACTTTAGCTATATAGAACTTCAACTAGTTGGACTTGAATTTTGACAAAATAGTTTTGCTATTAGGATGGTGTCCCGCCAACCTACTCCAAGCTCTTTATGGTCATCTGCACATCAAATGAGCTCTTGACTTAGTCCGAAATTTCAGAAAAGGTAATTTCCATACACTCTATAGCTCATAGGAATTTAATATTCACTTAGGACACGACACTGTATTTGCACTTTGTTTTTATCATGTCTATTGATTACGCTTGTGTGTGTCTAAAAAGAATTATTTAAAACTGTTTAAGAATTAACTTTGGAAATTATGAACATATTTTAAAATATTTCAGAAATAGATTTTGTAACAAATTATTTTATTGATATATATATGTTTTTAAGTATACTATTGATATGTGTGTATGCATGTTTTTTTTTTTGCGTGGTGACACGTTTGGAACTTAGCATGTCTAATGGACTTACCCCTACACTAGCCCATAACCTTTAGCTGCTACTTCCAATAGGATAGCATATACACTAGACTACTCCTTACTTGGTTACGTGTACATATTTGAGATCGGACCTTAGGAGATCTTGCAGCTTTTGTACATTACATGTCTAATGTTTTAGCCTTAGTTATCTTAGGTGGTCAATTCCTTAGACCTTCTTGTGATTTGACATTACGAAACTGACTTAGCTATTGCCTCGCTTTCCTACATCTGTCAAAACGATTTCATATGCTATTCAAATTGGTTTAACATTTTTTTAAATGACGTCGTATACCTTTGATTTTTGTCCCTGGTTTTGACTGCCCAAGGTTTTTGTGGGTACCTCGTTTAAATTGTCTTGGCCCAGATGAGTGGCCCGACGAAGCCTTGTCAAAGATAGGAAAAGTCTAGCCCAAAATCTAAGGTCTCGTATATAACTAATTCAGCAATGACCCATTCAACCCTTAAAACCTCTCACAAGATATTCTAGGATTATGGACCAACGTGGAGGTGCCCAACACCCCCTCCCCTCTCCGATAATTACATTTATATATTAAACCCCTCAGCCCGGGGCAAAGGGCATGCAATTGCAAACACATTCCCCTGGAGAAAAGAGAAATATAATTAGAAAGGCACCACCGTGGATGTAGATAATTTTTTGAATCACGTAAATCTTATGTTGTGTGTGATTGCAGCTATTTTGTGTTCTTTACTTTTTCTGGTGATCACATTTGCTTATAATTTGTGTTAAGATTTATTGTCACCCCAATTGGCACCGTTTTGTGGTAAGAGATTGTTCTTCCTTTAAGAAAGACTTCACCAATAAGAACCTAAAATGTCTTGTCACAGCAGCAACGCCCCTCAAGTAGGGGATATTCAAGAGCAACCCATTCCTGAAAGAGTTAGATCTGAAGTTCGATGCTCAAACCTAAAGCCGCACCCAGAACGTCAGGCCTCTGAAGAAAGCCAGGGACCACCAAGGTCCATGGAAGTTTCCAGGATGATCGACGCCTAAGAGGACAGGCTCCAAGATCAAGAAGAGGCTACTCGCAAGCAACAAGATGAGAATGCTCTCATAAAAAGAAGATTGGAGAAGATGGATCAAGAACTTCACCGCAGCACAAGGCAACGTCATTATTGCACTCTTAGCCCTCAGGTGAGCATGTCTCGTAACTGAGGAAGGAGCCCAAGACATGGATCTCAAATAATTAAGGGACATAGTTCGAATGATGACTTGTCCTCATAACAATCAGCTCGTCGTCACAAGAGCCCAAGCCGAGGAAATGACGACATACGAAATTTGGTCCGGAGGGAAGTGGACCAACACCCAACACATCGGGGTGCCAGGTTGACCAGAGAGCTAACCAGGTGAGCTCTCTGGACCTAAATGAAATCCCCTTTCTCAAGGGAGATAGAAGAAGAAGAAGAATCCCCCAAGAAGTTTGCAATGCCCAGTTTCAAGATCTATGATGGAAAGGCTGATCCTATCGACCATGTCAGGTAGTACAGGTAGGACATGACCCTTTGGAATCATAGGGACGCATTGATGTGCATGATATTTCCATCGAGATTGCACGACATGGCTCAAAATTGGTTCGAGAGACTCCCTCACAGATCCATCAGGAACATCGAGTCCCTAGTAGAGCTCTTCATAAATTTCTTCATTACTAGTAGCTCCCACCCGAAGAGGATGAATGCTTTGTTGACTATGAAGAAAAAGCCTCAAGAGTGCCTCATAGACTATGAGAAGAGGTATTGGGAACTTTTCAATGAGGTCAAGGACTGCTCAGAGCAGGTCGCCATCGTATCCTTTAATATTGGCTTACCCGGTTCTCGCCTCTTATACCAGTCCCTCACTAAGAAGGAGGCCATGACCATTGACAACTTGATGGCTTGTATTGAAAAATATGCCAAAGTTAAAGATGTGACTCATCTCAATACGGGGGAAAATGCTCGCGCTAAGTTCATCGGTAAGGGCAGCGAGAAAACTGAGAATCAAAAGAAAGGGAGTAAGAATGGGGGCAAGAGAAGCCCTAAGAATGGAAACAAAACTGATGTTTCGAAAGCATTTCAAGCAGTAAACACGGTTTTTAAAGAACAAATCTATAATATTCTGGAAGAGATCAAGGGCGAGTCATTCATTAAGTGGACCATAAATATGGGTGGATACCCCTCAAAGAGGAACAACGGACTGAGATGTGCTTTTCACAAAGAGGTCGGGCACAAAACTGAGCACTGCAAAGTCCTCAAGTATTACCCTAAAGTGTTTACTCAGACTGGACACTTGAGCAAATTTGTGGAAAAGAAAGCGGACAAGGTAGCTGCCAATGTAGATCAAAGGCCTGAGAATGTGCTCGAGGAAGACGTCATTCATGAGTTCGCAGTAATTCATGGGGCGTTCGACCTCAAGCAGATTCAAGGAAATGCAGCTCAGATGGAAGTAAAAAATCTTACAGCAGTAATGCAAGCTTTTCAAATCAATCCAGTAAAATCGCAAGCAGGAAAGCGTCGGCGAGAAGAGGATGTCGACTAGACTACATCAAGCACATCGTATTCACAGATGAGGACCTAGTGGGAGTAAGAACCCCACATCATGATGCATTGATCATTACACTCAGGACATCTAACTATAACGTCGACAGGTTACTCGTCGACCAAAGTAGCTCATTCGAAGTAATGAACCTCGACCTTTTCAGGAAGTTAAAGTTTAGTATCACCGACCTAAAGGAAGCCACCATTCCTCTAGTCAGTTTTGCTGGGAAAGTAACCATCCCTTTGGGAAAAATTATCCTGCCAGTAAGAACATAAAATATTATAAAAATGATCGAATTTCTTGTGGTCGATATTGACTCACCATACCAGGCAATCCTCGGCAGAGGATAGTTGCACGCGATGAAGGTCATACCCTCTACCTACCATCATAATCTCAAATATGTGACGAAATGAGGAGTGGTGAAAATCCACAGATATTAGGCGATGGAAAGAAAGTTCTTCATAGCAGCCATCTGTCCCAAGATAGAGAAGAAGGTTGAGAAAGTTAAAAGCAAGGATGAAAAGCAGGAGAGGATAATGCCCTCCAAATAACAACTAAGATATGGGATACCAGGAGTGGAGGAGACCAGGATCCTCTCCTGTGAAAGAGTTATCGAGGACCTAGAGGAAGTCATATCCAGTAGCAGTTCAAGCGAAAGAAAGTTCTTGATTGGAACCTCACTCACCGACCGTGAAAAGAGGTAATTGGTCACCCTACTTTGAAGTAACCTAGATATCTTTTCATGGTAACCTTACGAGCTACCCGGGATTGATCCGAACATCACTTGTCATCGACTTCACGTCAACCCGACATCAAGCTAATTGCAAAGAAAGCTAACCGAACTGCACCGAAAAAATCCAAGGCAATAGAGAAGGAAGTTGAAAAACTGATGGACGCAGGATTCATACGAGAAGTCTAATTACCCAAATGACTATCCAACCCAGTGGTTATACCTAAGAGTAATGAAAAGTGGAAAGTCTACATCAATTTTACTGACCTCAATAAGAAATGACCTAAAGACAACTTCCCCCTCCCAAAAATTGATCAGATAGTGGATGCCATTGCAGCACAGGATATGATGAGTTTCCTAGATGCATACTTAGGGTATCACTTAATCCCTCTGTACGAGCCAAGTCAAGACAAAATAGAATTTATAACCATAGTCGGGCTATATTACTACAAGGTCATGCCCTTTGGGCTAAAAAATGCAGGGACAACTTAACAACGGTTGGTCACAAAAAATGTTCACAGAACAAATAGGAGGAACTATGGAGGTCTACATCGATGACATGATCGTCAAAAGAAAGATCAAGGATGACCACCTCTCTAACCTATCAAGGACTTTTGAAATCCTCAGGGATTAGCGAATGAAACTCAACGCGAGCAAGTGCTCATTCGGTGCCCAGTCAGGAAAATTCCTTGGGTACTTGGTCAGCAAGATAGGTATCAAAGCTAACCCGGACCAGATCGATGTCATTAACAGGGTGAAACCCCCCCCCTGTACGATAAGAGACGTGCATAAGATCACGGGGATGTTCACCGCCCTAAATCGGTTCATCTCAAAGTCATCCAAAAGGTGCCAGTCATTATTTTAATTGTTAAAGAAAAGCAAAGATTTGGAGTGGAACGAGGATTTCTCGAGGGCACTAGAAGGACTCAAAGACTACATCAGCACACCACCCTTGCTCATAATCCCTCAAGAGAATGATTCTTTATACCTGTACCTTGCAGTATCCAACCATGTTGTGAGTTCTGCACTGGTATGTGAAAAATGGGGATCCAGTACCCAGCCTATTATGCGAGTAAGACTCTTTTGGATGCCGAACATCGATACCTACAACTAAAAAAGCTCACCTTTGCACTAATGGTAACCTCAAGGAAATTGAAATATTACTTCGAAGATAACTCCATCATTGTACTTACATCCCACCCTCTTAGAGCTGTCTAACGAAAAATAGATCTGTCAGGCAGACTATCAAAGTGGTCGGTCGAGCTTAGGCAATTTGACATTCAGTTCCAGCCGAGGAATACCATCAAGGGGAAGATCCTCGCTGACTTTATCACATAGTTTATAGGAGAGAATCCTAGCAACCAACCCCACACCATTCATCAGAATGAAGTTCCCCCGACATCAGGCATCAGGAGACTATTCGTTGAAGGAGCCTCCAATTCCAAAGGGGAAGGAGTAGGCATCGTGTTAATTACCCTCGAAGACGCAATACTCGAGAAATAAATCATTCTTGGATTCAAAGCCTCCAACAACGAAGCAGAATATGAAGCACTGATTGCAGGCCTATAAAAATCATGAGAACTTGGATCAAAGCAACTCCAAGTTTTCGGCGACTCACAGTTGGTATCCAACCAGATAAGTGGTGATTTCAATGCTAGAGATGAGAGGATGGCAGCCTACCTCTCCACAACGAAAAAATTGATGGCCGACTTTGAACAAGTCAGTGTCCAATAGTTTCCCAGAGGAAAGAACAACCATACTAAAACCCTAGCAGCCTTAAACTCAGCGATCGATTCAGACTTGAAAAGAAAAATTGCGATTGACTTCCTCGCCCAGCCAAGCATCAACCATATTGATGAGCTGCTGAACGTGGGTCATATTTTCTAGATTGAGACAACCCCCCAGTTGGATGGACCCCTTAAGGGATTATTTTAAGGATGGTTCACTACCAGAAGATAAGAAGACCGCTCATCAGATAAGAGTTAAAGCTGCTCGCTTTCACTTATCTGCCGAGGGCAAGCTATACAAGAGATCTTTCACTGGTCCTTACCTCTAATACATTCATCCAAAGGACATCGAGCAAGTTCTGCACAAAATCTATGAGGGAATCTGTGGCAGTCACATTGGGGGAAGGTCACTAGTTTTTCGAGCAATAAAAGAAAGCTATTGATGGACGTACATGCAGAAAGACTCTGGAATATATGCTCGCAAATGAAAAAAGTGCCAACTTCACGTACCTATGGTTCACCAGCCCGCAAGTGACCTGAAGTCACTTACTATCCCATGGCCTTTCGCCCAATGTGGTATGGACATCGTTGGCCCTCTACCTACCGCAACCGAGAATCATATGTATTTGCTTGTCGCAACAGACTACTTCGCTAAATGGATAGAGGTAGAGACACTAGCAATCATTAGAGACGAAGACATGATAAGATTCATATGGAGGAACATTATCACTCGTTTTGGGATCGCTAAGACTATCATCACTGACAACAGAAACCAGTTTGAAAGTGGCCTCTTCTAGGGTTTCTGCAGCGACAACGGTATCAAGCATTACTCCAACTCTGTGGCATACCCTCAGAGAAATAGACAGGCTCAAGCTTCCAACAAAATAATAATTGATGGATTAAAGAAGCACTTGAGAGATCCAAGGGGGAACGGGTAAACGAACTACCCCACATCCTATGGGCCTACTGTACCACCCCCGACGAGCAACTGGTGAGACATTGTTCACACTAACGTGTGGGATGGAGGCAATTATCCCCTTGGAAGCTGATCTCCCTACTATGAGGTGTACCTTGGTTGACCAAGTCCAGAACGATGGAGCTTTGCTCGCTGAACTTGACCTAGCTTAAGAATGAAGTGATTTGGATCTAGTGAAAGTAGAAGCTTATCATCAATATCTAGCGAATCACTACAATAAAAAGGTCAATCCAAGAGCATTCCAAGTTGGGGATTACGTCCTAAGGAACGTTCTTTGCAGTGCTATGAAACCATCAGATAGCAAGCTAGGACCAAACTGGGAGGGGCCATTCAAGGTGATTAGAGACGGCCTACAAGGAGCCTATCACTTAAAAACGCTGGAGGGCAGGGAGATACCTAGAGCTTCGAATGTAGCCAATCTGAAGAAATTCTACTTCAAGTTTTTCTTTTTTCTTTTAAACTCAATGTTGAAATTTTCTATTCATCTCTGATTAATAAATATCTATTTGGCAGTGGCATCCTATGAAGTGTTGATTTTTCTCGACTACATTTTAATTCATGCATGTTTTCCAAGTCATAGTCTCCCCTCATAACACACAAAACTAAGATCACGAAAAACTTATTCCAATAAGATCATTATGTAATGGCCCTCATTAGGATTTCATCAATGAACACGAATGCCTTCATAGCTTGCCCCTGGAAAAACACGAAGCCCTACTGGGGACCTTTAGGAAACATGGTCAACCTAGGTTGGTCGCCAACATTATTTGGCTCAAAAATCCTACTCGGATAGAATATGCAATACCAAATGTCTCCTCGCTATTGCCTCACTTAGGCCTAAGGAAGTGTGATAACACAACCTAAAAGGTATAGTAAGGAAGAATGGTACACTAAAAAGCATACTAGATTGTGGGGATACTCACTCAACAACTAACTCTGCCTATATCAAGTCTAGTCGGCTGGAAAAGCCCAATATAGTTGAGCAAGAAATCAATGAAGTAAAAAATACACAACACATGTTTAGTCGGCAATCATTACATATAGAAAAGAGTTACATTTACAGAGTAAATTAAATCCTAATGAGAACTAGGTCCCTAAGCAAGATAGTTAGCCACTCCCGCTCTTCGTCCATCATCTGGGTGAGGAGCTAATTCCTTGTCGACTTTATAGGAATTTCGCTCCATGCGCTTCCAAGGGATTATATCTATGGGAACCCATCGATCGTCCCTTCTGAATAGATTCGGCATCAAAGTTAAGGGGGAGATCTCATATCGGTACCAGAGGACAGAGCAACTCTCTAAGTACACTCAACCACCCTCTTATGAAAGATAACTCTTCAACCTCCCTCAATTTTATAAGAGCATTCATCAAACCCTGGTCATAATCATCATCCCACACCTACCGAGGACCTTTATCAAACAGGTTCCTTAGCGAGGTAACATCTCTCTAGAGATCAGAATCTATCATGTATGCCCTGCGAATATCATCTCGAAGCTCTGCAATCTCCCTAGCTGAGCCACTATCATTTGTACCAACTCGCGGGCCAGTCGATGAAGAGGAACCATGCTGAACTCGATGGGCAATGCTCAGTGTATTCCCCCTAAGTTATAATACTTCTCTCCTTAGATAATCATTATCTTGTTGAAGTACCTCTCCAAATTGATTAACCTCGTCGGCATCCAGAAGCTAATCCTTCAAATAATTCGCTTCCTTATGAACAGAAGCGTCGACATCCTCCATACCCTAAAGCCTATCTTTCAGCTTGGCAACAAGATCTGCCTGGTCCTTACAGTCTTGATTCCTCGACCTAAGAGACTTACAGATTCTTACAAAGGCACGGCTAACTCGATTGCTCGCATCAGGGCCAATAATTTTTCCTAGTTGAGAGGTAGTAGTAATATATTTCTTAACATCAATAAGCTACAAACCATATAAGCATTAGAGAATAAATAAATCAGTATGCAAAAGGGAGATGAATTATATTTCATTAGAAGTATATTCAAGTACATCCGTTAAAGAAAGACAAAAATACAAAGGTCCCTAAAAATACTAACTGGCGACCTCAGTCTGCTCTGAGGACGCTGGTTGCTTCCTCTTATCCACGGCATCCCCGGATACGCCTCCTTTAGATGGAGCAATCACCATCCCCTGATCAAGGGGAGCATCAACAATAGTGGTCGGGATAACTGGGACACCTTCATTAGCAGTAGAGGAGGCACCTCATCCACAACAAGCTTGGGTCCAGGGTCGTGATCATCAAAGAGGGGGGAATCAACATCCACCTCGACAGTAAGAAAGGCCTTATCCCAACCCTTCTTGAAGTTGGGACGGCTAATATAGCCAATCTGATCCTTAGCTTCCTCGTACACTGTGACCCATCCAATGTTGTATGAGCTCTCCTTATGGGTGACAACCTCAGATTCCATCTTCTTTACCTTTCTAGCAAGCACCTTGTTCTCCTCCACCACTGCCAGTTTGCTCATACAGACTAAGTCGTAAGACTACCTCAGCTCGTCGAGCTCATTGGATGTTGCCTCTTTTTCCTTGTTAGCTTTGCCGAAGGCTAGGTCAAAAGACTTCTGAAAAACACTAGTAGACTTCAAACTCACCTCCAACTCAGCATTCTTCCTCGCCAGATCATCGCGACTACGATAGAGGTCGGTAAAGTCAGATACGAACTACAAAAAGAAAAATAACATTAGCGAAAGAGACATTAAAAAAAGAACTGCAAAAATAGAGAAGTAAGAAGAGACTTACCAAGTCTATCCCCTGACTTGCCTTCAGGGATAACTAGTCGGTCCCTATTCTTGATTACCTCTGGCGATCAGTTGGCAAGACTGCTATCTCGAGCACCGCTGGAGCCAACTAAGGGGAAAGAGAAATGGAAGCCCCCTCTGCAAAGGCAGACACAGGCACCAGAGACTGCCCTGTCTTGGTCCTCACCTCTTCTCTATTCCTTTCTTCTTATCTCTCCTTCTTCCTTCTTTCTTCCTCTTTCTTCTTCTCTTCTTCCTTCTTCCTCTCCAATGCCTCCTCTTTCCTCTTCCTTTCTTACTCATGAGACACGGTCTGGGAACCAGTGGGAGTATCCCCACTCCCAGACTTTTGCTTCTTTAATCAACGAGAAAGTGCCACATTACCCTCATCATGATCCTGGATCAATTTTTTCCTAAGAGGAACCATAGTTTCCTTGTTGGAGCTATCCTAATCCTCTAAGTCCTCCAAAACCTCTGAACCCGCAAAACCCTCTTTCGAACTGGAATATTCTTCACCCATTGAACTCTCCTCGCTATAATCACCCTTAGCTCCACCTTTATCATCTCCCTCACTCTCTACACCAGTGCTGCTTTCCTCCTCGTGTAATTGAATTGGTTCATAAACAACCTCTTCTGTGATATCTAGTTGAGGAATACAATCTACAGGTCGGTCAATAAAGTTGGACTCGATGTTATTATAGTCCAAAAAGAATGCAGCTGATCGAGGATGCTCACCGTCATCTAAGTATTCCCTAATCTTCCAAGCCTTGACCAGTTCAGCAGCTCGAATTTTGCAAAGTGCATGTTCTAAGTTCTTTGTCTTCATTGAAAGAGGAAAAGAGGAATATATAAGAAAAATAGTACAGTAATAGAAAATTAATGAGCAGAACAAGAGCTATGCCTACCTATATATTCCTCCCCATAAAAGGGAATCATAGGTCCCCTGTACCTCGCCCCTTTAGTTTGGGGAGGGAACTGCAAGTTCCTGGTAATAAACCCCTCTCACCAATAGTCCTTGTGGGAATTAGGTAGATTGACCACAATACCCTGTCAGTACTCTTAGCTTTCAAATAGAGGAGACCAGAGGTTGTTTAAGAGAAGGAATAGCAATAACAAATTTCAGTAAGACCTAGACTGGTGCCATAGAGCTGATTGATTCTATGTACACATATGATAATCTTCCAAACATTTAAAGAACACTGTGTAGGAACTATATAGAAATAACTAAAGAAATGCAAAAACAAACAATTTGGGGGAAAAGTCAGACCCCCCCAGGATCAAAGAAGAACATGAATCCAATACCCATCCTCAGTGTCTCTAACATTAGGAGGAACATGGGGAACATTCAATGTCCACCCAGTTTGGAATGTTGTAAAACTTCCTAAACTCAGCATCGACCTATTGCCTATTCTTTCCATCATAAAAGAAAAACTCTAGCAGCGATAATGAAGAAATTCTAACAGAAAAGAAAGATAAGAAGTTTGGAGAACTTACAAAGTGAGAATCAGCTTGAGACGACACAAAGCCACAAATAAAGAAGATGGGAAGATAAGGAAGAGCTCGAAGATGAAAAAGAGACCTGGAGATGAGAAAACATAGTTAGAAGCAGAGGATATCTTGAGTATTCGAGAGTTTGTGAAATGACACCAAAAATGGCTTCGTCAAAACAAGTTTAAACCCTCTCAATCATGACACACGGAGAACGAAGCAAATCTGTCGCCTGAATCTGCTGAAGAAAGAAGTTTTGATCCCCAAAGTAATTCACAAAAATGCGATCAAGGCTATTATTTAAAATTATTAAGCCCGAATTGTGACCCAAAATTTTCAGGGGAAATTGTGGGTAACTCGTTTAAATTGTCTTGGTCCAGATGAGTATCCCGATGAAGCCTTGTCAAAGATAGAAAAAGTCTGACCCAAAATATAAGGTCTCATAAATAACTAATTAAACAATGACCCATTCAACCCTTAAAATCTCTCACGAGATATTCTAGGGATTGTGGACCAACATGGAGGTACCCAACACCCCAACTCTCCGAGAATTATATTTATATATTAAACCCCTCAGCCTGGGGCTAAGGGCATGAAATTTTAAACACTCCCCTGGAGAAAAGAGAAATATAGTCAAAAGAGCACCACTGTGGATGTAGGCAATTTGTTGAACCACGTAAATCTTGTGTCGTGTGTGATTGCAGCTATTTTGTGTTCTTTACTTTTTCTGGTGATCGCATTTACTTATAATTTGTGTTAAGATTTATTGTCACCACAGCTTTCTTTTAAAAACCAAAGATGCCTTTTTTTTATAAAAACGATGTCATGGTCACTTTGTTACAATGGTAACATTAATTTTGTTATTTACAGCTAGGCCTATGCATTTATAAAATGACGACGTCGCTGGCCTTTTAAATAAAACGTTTTTCTTATTCTGTTAGTTTGTTACAAACTACTTTACACGTGTCTATTTTTTGGAGGAAACATTTGTGTTTCGTTATGGAGCATCATATCTTTCTTAATCAATGGTCTATGCTGAGTTCTTTTTAATCCATGTGAATCTATTTTACACAAATCAGCACACACCTCACTACTCTATAAATAGAACCCTTTGGGTCTAATTTTTCAGAGTTCGAGAAAATTAATTTTGTATCAAAATTCTGCCAAATTGTTTAGTGAGAGAGAGAGAGATAGATAGAGAATAAATCGGAATATTTTTTGTCATCTTCAATTGTTGATTTCTTTTCAAAACTCAAATGAAGATTGGACATCTCTCATTTTGAATCTGTACTTACATTTTTTTTTAAGGGCGAATATTATTTGTAAGTGATTTCTCTCTTCTTTGTGTGTTTTATTTAGATCAGACTTTAGATCTAATATTCTTAGTATTTATACACAAGACACTGATACACAAAATTAATTTTTATGTGTGAATATTATGTTTGAATCTTGTGTGTAAGTTCTTATATATTTTTAAAATTTTTGCTTTAAAACATATTTTTCAAAGAAATTTGTTAATATTCAGATATATCTTGTTTTAGGTTTACAAAGTTAAACCTAATATTTATTCAGGAATAATTTGAGAAGAATTAATCTAGACTCAATATTATTTGTTAACTATTTAAGACTGTTTTGGATTAATCTGAAATATTTGTAAAAATAGCCTTGACTAGGTTATTAGATTAAAACCTGAGTTAATCTAATATTAGTTTTCTGAAAAATAAGTTGTGTATATTTGACTTTGTGATTCTATTGAATATATTTGAAGTCATATCATTTATATGTATTGGTACACTGTTTATGAGTGTTTTATCTTTGAAGGGATTTCAGGAAGATATACTTGCGTATCATGTATAAATCACTCACTTAGAACACAATCACATAGGCACAAAATATTGTAAATATGTTGACAAATCTAATTATTCAAATTATTTGAAAAAAAAGAATTTTGGAAAAGCCTAAGGCAAGATTAGTTGACTTAGAAGATCTTGAACATAAGACTTATTAAGATTTTTAGGAGATCTCGGTTGTACCATTAAGTGTGGGTGTGTCATCAAGGATATCAAACAACACACAAATACATGACTAAGAACTAGAACACAATAGGCACTAAGTCAACCCGCGCTAAGGAAGCTAGAGGGGAGGTTGAGACGTCAAGAAATCAAAGTGAACAAGAGGTTCATAGTGAGGATAATTGCTAAAGAGCAACCGGAGCAAAGAGAAACTTGGTCGAGATATGTAATATCTTGTTCTGATTTATCTTTCTTTGAGTCTTTTTTCATGTTTGTATAATCCTTCCTATTTCGTTTGGTTTTAGTGGAAGTAGACTAGGTTAACTCTTAGGAGAGTCCGTCATTTTTCCTTTGGAAGGGTTTTTGTGATGTTAAATAAATACTGCGTGCTTTACATTTTTCGCATATCACCTCACACGAAAAAATAGATCAAAATAAATAGAAACTCACCTAAAAACTGAATAGATTATTATTTTGTAAATCACCTAGATTTAACAAACATAATAATTTGGACTTTTAATTGACTTTGAAAACTAAATATGTTTTCATAAAGTGAACAATTCAAGAAAAGTTTGAATTGGTACCTCCTAGAATAACCGGTAAAAATCATTGGTAAATTGTGTTTACTCAACAATCATTTACTTCCGCACGTAGTCTTTTTATGAATTATTGGTCATTTTAAACATCTAGATTTGATTGTATTTAAGCAGGTGGAATAGGTATAGCACGCTAATTGAGGAGAGGTGCATCAGCAGCTTTGATCAGGTAGGATGGATTTGATGATGTAGTGCTTGAGTGGACCATTCAGAGTGGAAGCCCTAGTTTCTACAAGTTAAATAAATCCACGGAGTCACTTCCCTAGAAATCTGTGGTAGTAGCTATGGTCTTCTCAATGAATGATTTCACATGATGATGGGAACTTTTGGCCCATGAGTAGCTGTCTCAAAAAAAGATCTCCATTCAAATTTTATCTTCTTGTCCACATGATCATACCACAATTCAGGAAAGCCGCAAAACGGGAAATTTTCAACCTCTTTGATGAATCTTTCATTTAAGGAATCCCCTGAGATAGTCTTGGCACTTTCTAGCCTTGTATTCAATTGAAGTTGATGGAGACTTCTTAGTTCCTATACTAATGGTTGATAACCCAATCCGTAAGGAGGAAAATATTTATTTAATACTATGGGTTCAAGTATTCCTTATTATCGTCATTTTATCTCCAGTCCGAGCATGAAGTGCATGTTCTTGAACATTTGTATCATGTTAACATTGTCATAGGTATATACTCCGGACAAAGCCTATCTTTGAAATTATCCTCTACTGGGAGCAAAAGCGGTTCAACTAGAAAACTTGACAGATGCATATTATTTTCCCTATATCCTATCTCCAATACTCGATTGCTGGTGCTTGTATTCTCAGTATTATCGCCGTCGCCCAAGATGGTGATGACTTACCTATTGGTGAAGAACTTCAGTTTCTGATGTAGGGAATAAGATACACCCTTAATATTATGGAGCCATGATCATCCGGGCAACAGGTTAAAACAACCTGAGCTATCGATGACTTAGGACTCAGTAACAGGATTTATAAGGACAACCCCTATTGTAAGATTTTTGGATCCCATTACTTCCCGATTGGTATTATCATAAGCGCGTTCTACGATAGAGGTTGCAGAAAGTTTACTCAGTTTCAGTCCTAAGCAATTAAGGGTTCTCAATGGGCAAACATTAAGAGTTGATCCATAATAGACAAGTAAAAGTGGGACAGACTTTCCCATGACTTCGATAGAGATATTCGGATCATAGTTGTGATTTGGATCAATCTTAGGGATTTTTTCTTCGGAGATGGATAAGATGCTAGTAGAGGTTAGAGATCTGACCAGATTCACTGCTTCTTCTCGCATGGTGGAAGGAGTAACTTTGGTCCTGGTAAGTAGTTTAATCAAGGCATTTCGGTGCAGTTGGAAGACATAAAGAGTCCTCACTGAGTGATGTTATCTTGGGTATTCTTCAACTTATTGAAAGGGTCCCCACAGAGTGATTTTAGCTTGAGTCTTCTTCAACTTATCGAGAATCTTACTCTCCTCGAGGGTCATTTCTGGCATCGAAAGATTCTCAACACCTTTTCCTTTATCCATGACCAATGGTCGCGGGTTTGGAACTTGGTAATGCCTCCCTGATCAAGTCATGTGGTTCACAGAAGAGTGAAAAAATATAAACCCCATTTCCTCATCTATCTCGAGATATTAAACCATCTTATTGATTTATCCTATCATCTCCTCAAAAGATAACATCCCACACATGCTGACTATTGGGAAAGTCTTTTCTAGGCTTTGCACTTTGTCTAAACTATCGAATTCGTCTCCCCATCTGGTGGAAACAACATCGTCTTTCCAAAAAAAGTTAATAAACTTCATAACCTCAATAACTTCTTCGTATAGATCTTCCTACTTAACGGGGAGATGTATAAGTGAAGGGACCAAGCACCCTTGTAGTTTTAAATTATAAAATAGCTCGATCATACTGCAAATTTCACCAGTCTGTCGAAATAAGTCTACTATGATCTGAACAACATCATCTAAATTGAATTTATTGGTAGGTACCACCTAATTATCTAACTCTCGATCCCATTTCTGAGCTTCCAAGAACAGCGTACTGACTCTCTGGAAGTCAATGGTAATTTTTAGGGCAATTATAGCCCGAACTCTAGGAGCTTATTTAATACTACTAATAATTCCATTTTTCCCTCCGGAATAGGTACTAATATCAATGCATGCTCTAGTAGGATGTGACATAGCCTGATCGACAAAACAGTTAGGATACATGAGAAAATATGGGCAAACTTGGAGGGGTTTAGGGGAATATATGGGTATGGGGGCCATTTACTGGGTATGATCTGGGTGGATGGATCAGATTCTGAGTCTTCTTCTAGGAAGATGGAATTTGTATGATTTAGGAGTGGATTGTGGGTAATGTTTGGTTTAGGATTGGCTCGAAGGTGTAAAAATTCATCAGTGGTGTGGCCAGCACTTTAGTGAAAGTCGCAGTGGGCATCAGGTTTGAAATTTTTGGCAATGGACAAGGGTCCAATGGATTGATAAGATTTTGACTTAAAAGGGCTTGGTAAACTTTGAAGAGGGGAGAATGAAGCTTAGCGTCCTTTTTGAGTGGGTTAGGGTGGCTTTCTTATGCCCATGAAGTGTCAGGTTGAGAGATGTTATTGATGGTTGAAATTGTGGTATTGGCAGGCTTTTTATACATTCTTGGAGTGAACTATCTGGGTACTTTCTTCGATCCAACTTCTGTTTTGTAAATACTTTCCTCGATCTCTACTCCTACTTCTCAGAGGGCTCAAAAATAGGGGTAGTAATGTCCTCACATAATCACTCGTACATGGGGTCAGAAATTCTTCAACACAATATTGACTTGCTCTTCTTCGAAAGAGTGGATGGTCATGGTGGATACTTTCTCTCTCCACCTTAATATGAAGTTACTTACAAATTCCTCAGGATTATATTTGAGAAGTTATAAATCATGACGGGTAACCTCAAACTCTTCGTTATACCTGTACTGTGACATAAATTTATGAGAAACATCTTCCCAACTACGGATCCTGGACTCCTCGAGAAATAAGAACCAACGAAGAGTGTTGTCCTTCAAATTTTGTTGGAACATTTGGTCCATTATTTCCTCTAAGGTACCTAGGAGAGTCATGGATCGGTGGTAACTTTGGTGATGAACAATTAGGAGTCCACGACCCCTGAACTTCTCGATGTCAGGCATATTGAACTTTTTCGACAACCTTGCATTAGGATAAGGAGATGTATGGGTGTAATCCATGTAGTTTCTAGATATTCAGACTTGGTCAAACTTTTTTGTCAACATATTAAGGTCCGTTTTGACTTTGTTTAATTATTCCTCCTTTGGATTAATAGTTATGGCTAGGTTAGCCCCTGGTTGGGTAAGATTCGACATGGGGAGCTGAGCTAGCGGCGGCACATTAGCAAGAGGAGCACATGGAGTGTGAAAATATTCCTTGGTGACCCAACTAAGATCATGTGCATACGAACCCATAGCGTGAGGGAAGAGGACCTCGGGCTCTTCGAGAAATGGGACCCGATTTCACTACATCTCATGAACCTCGATGTGAAGATTGTTAATATTGGTAGTGTGTTGTACTAGGACCATCATCAAATTCAGCTTCACATTTAGTGCTTGATCGGCATTCTCCATGAGAAGATGATGAAGATAATCTAGCCTCAGAGGAAGTAGCAAGGTAACTGAGGGAGCCTTAGGGCGGTTTGATGAAAAACTGAAGCCAATAGGGAGTCAGGTCAAGGTTCAGGTATGCGATCGACCTAAGAAGGAGAAAAATTCAAATTTATTTTTGAAGGAGAAAGGGGGAAAACTGTTATTTTTTAATAGGAAGGAAAATATTTTTGAAAAGATGAGGACAAAATGTTTTTGGGTAAAAAAGGAGGAAAAATATTTTTGGTGTGAGGAAGGAAAAATGCTATTGGTATTTTTGATAAAAGAGGGGAAAATGTTTTTGACACTTTTGGTAAAGAAAGAGGGAGGACGAGAAAAGGGTCTCAACATGATTATTATTATTATTATTATTATTATTATTATTATTATTATTATTATTATTATTATTATTATTATTATTATTATTATTATTATTATTATTATTATTATTATTATTATGTTCTCACTTGTCTTAGGTTTATCTAAATGCGAAGAATAAATGTCAGGCGGGACCTGAGGATGGGAAAATAGGGTTTAAAACATATGTAAAGCATGGTTAGACTTGTTACCAGGCCCATGGGCAAGGACCCGTTATGAAAAAGACAAAATTGCGTAAAAATTTGGGCAACATGCCGACCCATCATTTCGACAGAATTATGGGTGGAAACCGAAAAACTAAATATGAGTGTCCTAGTTGGGTTAATTAGAATGGTTCCTCCTTTTAGCATGACTTCCACGATATATGTCTTGCTTTTGAAGGAAATCGGTACGTGTGGACAAGCTGTTTGATATACCAGATTGCACGTGTATTGCCTCACCATATACCTCGTGGGGATAGTACATGTGGGAGAGAATTAGTTATACTCGAAGCACATGAACGAGTTCCCTGTTATATACCTTTCGTCATAACTTCGATCAAGCGGTACGATGCGGGAGGAACCGTTCGATATACATCGAATGTACTTGGCCAATGGAAGGTGAGAGCCATATCGCTTAGCCTAACTGTGACCTCCTATATCAATGCCCATCACGAAGTGACCACCCATTTACGGGAAAAAATTTGGTCAACAGCCATGCTCTTTGGTGATGTACTGTGAAAAATGCATGATTCTTGATTAGTATATTATGGAGAAAGTATCTTTTTTAAAATAATGAGCATTATACTAATAGGGGAGAATATAAAAGTATAAAAAGCAAATCTAACATGGAGCATGAAGATTACACTAAGCATGTATATTTGAGGGTGTGAATATATAAAAGTGGGTGTGTGGTAAGTGGAAGCGCATGTTTATGACACCTAAGCATGGATATTCTAAGTGGTGTGTTCAACATGTCGATATAAGTGATCCTATACGTACATGGAAAGTATCAACAAGTGTGTGACTGAGTAGTGATATAAGCATGAGATATATATGTACAAGAAATAATAGAGGAGAAAAACGAACATACAGGTGGGTGCACACGCGGGCAAGAAAAAAACAATAACATCCATGCAAACATAGACTATACCTCTTATGAATTAAAATCCTCAATGAAGTCGCCACTGTGTCCGTTTCGGAATCTTTCCTCTCTCCTCCCGGGGGGGAGAAAGTCCCACACCATCTTACTCTAGGAGCGCTTCAGTCGTCATCAGTGTGGGGTGAATATAAATAGATGGATTTGCCAAACTATTTTGCACAAAACAGGCAAAAGAACATGTCGCCTCTTCGAGAGAGCAACATCAAATAAAAACTGATCTTACGAAACCAATAGTTCGAAGGTTTGGGGTCTAAGTTATGGAATGGGAAGGTGTTTGGCACCCATCTCTCCCTTGCAGCCTCTCATGGGCTTGTGTTACTGTTTTGCTTAATTTCTTCGGGAAGTGTGTGTGTACATGTATACATATAAATGGATATCGAAATTTTCCAACTCATACCACCTCTACAAGAATTTGTACCACTAGCAACAATATTTAGCAACACAAGCTATTTTTGTTGCCAAAGATACCCTTTTGGCAACAAAATCTTATTTATGTTGCCAAAATACCATTTTACATTGTACTTTTGGCAACATAAAATAAAATTTGTTGCCAAAGGTTAAAATTTCAAGCGGGAAGCTAGCAAAATAAAAGGATGAATTTTTTTAACTTTTAGCATCATATTTGTTTGTTGATAAACATGACCTAACTTTTGTCAACATAGAAGTGTGTTGAGAAAAATATCCCACTTTTGGTAACAAGAAATATTCTGATGCCTAAAGTATTTTATTTCATTTCTTACATATTTTTCTTATGCATTAAAGTAACTAAAAACCCAAAGTCAACTCAACCCTAAAAAAACAAGGTTGCGCACCTTTACCCTCTTCAAATCTCTCCCGTCTCTTCTCTTCTCTCCCTTACCTCAGTCCCGTCTCCCCCGACCCTGTGCCCCTGTCACAGCCTGTCCCTCTTATCCTCTTCTCTCCTTCCCGCCGACCGGCCCCTATTCTCCTCTTCTCTCCTTCCAGCGCCGCCCCAGCTACCGAAGTAGAAGAGAGACACGGACTCACGGTATTTTTTTTGTTAATTTTTTCAATAGATTAGTAAATTAGTTTAGTTTTGTTGTTGTTAATTTTTTGTTGTTAAGTTTTTAGTTTATTGTTTGCCAAAATTTTAACTATTAGTTCTCATGAAATGGTGGAGCAGTTAGAGAAATGCTGAAATTTTAATTTCTAGTTTTGTTGTTGTTAATTATTAGTTTTTAGTTTATTGTTTAGTTTTGTTGTTGTTAGTCACCATTTCTAGATGTAGAAATGGTGGAGCAGTTAGAGAATCTGGTATGGAATCCAAATAGGTGCCCACATAACCCATGTTTCTTTTTTAGTTCTAGAAAGTGGGTAGAAACTATCAAATGAGAGTAAACTGTTGGAGATATATTATTTTTGTACTTTTCCATTATTGTAAAAATGTTGCCACATAAGGATAGAAATTTCTAGGAGGTGCCCGACATGTGAGATAGAAATTGATTTGGAAATGAAATGACTGGAGATGACCTTAGTTCTTATGAAATTTTAAATAATTATGGTTGCTGAAATTTTAATTAATTATTTGTTGCGGAAATTTTAATTAATTATTTACTATTCCGATTTCTGATTTCTCTTCATTTATTTCTTTCCACTGATTTTTGATTTCTTTTATAAATATGCATTATAAGATATTTTTAATTTTTGATTTCATTGCAATATATATATAATACTAATATATATATCTTACATATAACATATATATAGCTCTAACATATATATATAGTTGTACATAACATATATAACATATATTTGCAAAAACATGGACATGGACTTAAGCATAACAACATGCAATCGAAGGGTGAAAATGTAAAACAAGGACAAAACGGTCCCATAAGAGGGACAAACGCCTCGCATAAGATCGATGTAACTCGCTGGAACCGGCCGCGTAGTCACGACGCTTCTGGTTTGAGTGTACGACGTAAATTTTGCAAAAAGTTAGTCTTACGCATAAAAACATGACATCGAAGGGTGAAAACGTAAAACAAACACAAAACGGTCCCGTAAGAGTCACGAACACCTCGCACGAGACCAATGTGACTCGTAGAAACCCACTTCTTATTCACGGGGCTCCCAGTTTGAGTGTACGACGTAAATTTGAAAAATATTTAGACTTAAGCATAAAAACTTGCCATCGAAGGGTGAAAACGTAAAACAAACACAAAACGATCCGGTAAGAGTCACAAACACCGTGCACGGGACCAATGTGACTCGTAGGAACCGACTGCGTAGTCACGGGCTCCCTGTTTGAGTATACGACATAAATTTACAAAAAAACTAGACTTGAGCATAAAAACATGCCATCGAAGGGTGAAAACATAAAACAGACACAAAACGATCCCGTAAAAGTCACAAACACCTTGCACGGGACCAAGGTAAGTGGTAGGAACCGACCGCGTAGTCACGGCGCTACCGGTTTGAGTGTATGAGATAAATTTGAAAAATGTTGGACTTAAGCATAAAATCACGCCATCAAAGGGTTAAATTGTAAAAACAACATAAAACGGTCTCGTAAGAGTCACGAACACACCGCACGGGACCAATGTGACTCGTAGGAATCGACCGCATAGTCACGGGGCTCCCGGTTTGAGTGTACGACGTAAATTTGCAAAAAAATAGACTTAAGCATAAAAACATGCCATCGAAGGGTGAAAACATAAAACAACCACAAAATGGTCCCGTAAGACTCACGAATACCTCGCACGGGACTAATGTGACTCGTAGGAACCAACCGCGTAGTAATGGGGCTCCCGGTTCGACTATACGACGTAAATTTGCAAAAAAAATTAGACTTAAGCATCAAAATATACCATCGAAGGGTGAAACATAAAACAAACACAAAACGGTCATGTAAGAGTCACGGACACCTCGCATGGGACCAATGCGACCCATAGGAACTGACTGTGTAGTCACGGGGCTCCCGTTTTGAGTGTATGACGTAAATTTGCGAACTTAAGAGTAAAAACATGCCATCGAAGGGTAAAAATATAAAAAAACACATAACGGTCCCGTAAGAGTCACGAACACCTCGCACAGGATCAGTGTGACTCGTAGGAACCGATCGCATAGTCACAAAGCTCCCTGTTTGAGTGTACGACGTAAATTTGTAAAAATTAGACTTAAGCATAAAAACATACCATCGAAGGGCGAAAATGTAAAAAAACACAAAATGGTCCTGTAAGAGTCACGAACACCTCACACGCGACCAATGTGACCAGTAGGAACTGACTGCGTAGTCATGGGGCTCCCGGTTCGAGTGTACAATGTAAATTTACAAAAAAATAGACTTAAGCATAAAAACATGCCATCGAAGGGTGAAAACATAAAATAAACACAAAACGGTCCGGTAAGAGTCCCAAACACCTCGCACAGAACCAATGTGACTCGTTGGAACCGACCATATAGTCACGGGGCTACCAGTTTGAGTGTACGATGTAAATTTGTAAAAAATTTAGACTTGAGAATAAAAAATATGCCATCGAAGAGTGAAAAGATAAAACAAAAGAAAAATGGTCCGGTAAGAGTCATCAACACCTCTCACGGGACCAATGTGACTTGTAGGAAGCGATCGCGTAGTCACGGGACTCCCGGTTCGAGTGTACGACATAAATTTGCAAAAAATTAGACTTAAGCATAAAGATATGCCATTGAAAGGTGACAACGTAAAATAAACACAAAACGGTCCCGTAAGAGTTGTGAACATCTCGCACGGGACCAATGTGACCCGTAGGAACCGACTGTGTAGTAATGGGGCTCCCGGTTCGACTGTACGACGTAAATTTGCAAAAAAATTAGACTTAAGCATCAAAATATACCATCGAAGGGTGAAACATAAAACAAACACAAACGGTCATGTAAGAGTCATGAACACCTCGCATGGGACCAATGCGACCCATAGGAACTGAATGTGTAGTCACGGGGCTCCCGTTTTGAGTGTATGATGTAAATTTGCGAACTTAAGAGTAAAAACATCCCATCGAAGGGTAAAAATATAAAAAAACACAGAACGGTCCCGTAACAGTCACGAACACCTCGCACAGGATCAGTGTGACTCGTAGGAACCGACCGCATAGTCACGGGGCTCCCTGTTTGAGTGTACGACGTAAATTTGCAAAAAATTAGACTTAAGCATAAAAACATACCATCGAAGGGTGAAAATGTAAAAAAACACAAAATGGTCCGGTAAGAGTCACGAACACCTCACACGCGACCAATGTGACCAGTAGGAACTGACTGCGTAGTCATGGGGCTCCCGGTTCGAGTGTACGATGTAAATTTGTAAAAAAATAGTCTTAAGCATAAAAGCATGCCATCGAAGGGTGAAAACATAAAATAGCCACAAAACGGTTCGGTAAGAGTTCCAAACACCTCGCACAGAACCAATGTGACTTGTTGGAACCGACCACATAGTCACGGGGCTCCTAGTTTGAGTGTACGATGTAAATTTGCAAAAAATTTAGACTTAAGAATAAAAAAATATGCCATCGAAGAGTGAAAAGATAAAACAAAAACAAAATGGTCCGGTAAAAGTCATCAACACCTCGCACGAGACCAATGTGACTTGTAGGAAGCGATCGCGTAGTCACGGAACTCCCGGTTCGAGTGTACGACATAAATTTACAAAAAATTAGACTTAAGCATAAAGATATGACATTGAAAGGTGACAACATAAAATAATCACAAAACGGTCCTGTAAGAGTCATGAACATCTTGCACGGGACCAATGTGACCCGTAGGAACCGACTGTGTAGTCACGGGGCTCCCAGTTTGAGTGTGCGACAAAAATTTGCAAAAAATTTGGACTTAATCATAAAACCATGCCATCAAAGGGTGAAAACATAAAACAAACACAAAACGGTCCTGTAAGAGTCACAAACACCTCGCACGGGACTAATGTGACTCGTAGGAACTGACCGCGTAGTCACGGGGTTCCCGGTTTGAGTGTACGACGTAAATTTGGAAAAAAATTGACTTAAGCATAAAAACATGCCGTCGAAGGGTGAAAATGTAAAACAACCACAAAATAGTCCCGTAAGAGTCACGAACATCTCGAACGGGACCAATGTGACTCGTAGGAACCGACTGCATAGTCATGGGGCTCCCAGTTCGACTCTACAATGTAAATTCGCAAAAAATTAGACTTAAACATAAAAACATGCCATCAAAGGGTGAAAACGTAAAATAAACACAAAACGGTCCTGTAACAGTCACGAACACCTCGCACAGGACCAATGTGACCCGTAGGAACCGACTTCATAGTCACGGGGCTCCCAGTTTGAGTATGCGACGTAAATGGTCGATAAAATTTTAAATAGCCCGAAAAGATGCTGAGTGATCCAAAGAAGAGGAACATGACACTGAGATGAACATACCAAAAGTATTATTTATATATGGTCAAGAATTTTATGGCCATGAAGATTCATCTTAAGGAACTGGACAGGCAGGGCACCTCAATGAGTTCATAAAAAAATAGGGAGGTTGAGCATAAAATGTGCATGACTAAAGGCCAGATAATGTGTTATACGAAGAGACTGTACATGAGTTCGTCGTGATGCATGGAGAATCCAACCCAAGTCAGGTCAAAGTTAACGCCCTCAGAGTGGAGGGGACGAAACAACATTGATAGAGGCATTACAAATTTATCCATCCAAACCCATTGTGAACAAATGTCGGTGACCAAAGGAGGTTGATAACTCCTAGAACATAGTGTTCATTTAGGAACATTCAGTAAGAGTGATGACTCCACATCATACTGCTTTAGTAATAACTCTCAGAGTAGACAACGTGGATTTGGATAGTCTGGTAGTGGATCAAGGGACTTCTTCAGAAGTTATGTACCTCCAAATGTTTAAGAATCTAAATTTGTGAGCAAAAGATATACATGAGGCGACTATGCTTTTGGTAAACTTTGTAGGAAGGATGGCCATTCCCTTGGGAAGGTTATTCTCCCTATTTTATTAAGAGGAATATTGAAACCCATTCAGCTCCTCATGATGCATATAGATTTCACTTGTAATGCCATACTTATAATAGGGTGGCTGCATTACATGAGGATAGTTCCTTTAACCTACCACTTGAAGCTGAAGTGTGTCACTAAGAAAGGAATAATCGATAATATGAGAAATCAGGAATTAGTTCGGTAGTGATTCATAACTTCCATCTGACTAAAGAATGATAAGAAGAAAGAAAAATTGGTGGAACATGAAAACGATTGTGTTCCCTTCCAGTAATAAGTAAAGCATATGAAAATTAGCGTTTAGTAAACTAGGGTTTTCCCAAACCATCGGTCCATAGAGCCCGTCTAGGAGGTGGTCTTTGATAATGATTAATTTGAGAATAAGTTCTTGATCTTCAACACTTTTACTAGTGATGAAAATAAAGAACTGGCCACTTTCCACAAAATCAATAATGATTTATTTGCTAGGAAACCCTATGACTTGCCAAGCATTAACCCAAAAGTTACATCTCACAAGCTTCATATGGACCCTAAACATTCACCTATGACCTAGAAGGCGCATAGAACGACCCCCGAGAAGAATAGGGGAGTAGAGGAAGAAATGGGAAAACTTATCGAGGCATGGTCTATTAAGGAAATTCAATTCTTGAAGTGGTTATTAATCATATGTGGTTAAAAAGAGAGATAGGAAGTTGAGATTCTGCATAGACTTTATCGACCTGAACAAGGATTTCACGAAGGTTAGTTAGTCTTCCTAAGATAGATCAACCATAGATGAAATCGTAAGAATTTTGCATATCAAGAGAAATATTCCTACTTGGGGTACCACCAGATCCTATTATTCATCCTTGGCCAACAAAAAACCTCTTGACGCGACCATAAATGTGTATCTAGTGTGCATGATGATATAGGCTCAAGTGCAAGCCTGTCGCGTTAGTGATAAACCTAGTAAGTAGGGATTGTCTTCACAGGGAACTAGGCCAATTAATCGTGATGACTGAGGAACAAAAGACTAACCCTAAATTGATTCTCGAAAAGAAGTAAAAAGATGATTAATTATGAACTAAATTAATGTAGAGGAAATTTAACTACTGATTAAACTAAATGCGCCGAAATAAACTATTGATTAAACTAAATCCACCAAAATAAACTACAGTAGTGAAGTGAATATCAATAAAGAAAAGGTAGGTTAGGATACAATCCCCCAAACCCTAGTACATTTATCGGATATAATACTAGATTTTGAATTAGAAAGTTGATCGAACCCAGTCTTTAGTAATCCTAAGCATTACATATATGAGGGTACGAGCCCACATCATATATGATCAAAGATAAAAATAAAGCGGTACCGAATATCTATCACGCACATCACATCCTTAAACACCCCACTTACCTAGGGCAAGCGGGGTTAAAAGGTCTACGATGATTGTGTTTACTTCACAACACGATCTAATAAATTTTGAATTCAAAACATATTTTCTACACATGTAAATTACATCAGGTCGGGTTCATGCATCCCAATCCTTGGAAACTTAGCCGGACATGCTTAGTGTAAAAACTACCTCAGAGCTAAATTTGCAGAAATTCATAGCTATATGAGAAATTGAGAAGAAATTTGAAAGTAAGAATTGCAACTTCAATTCAATAAGTAATTAAGCTAAACGATGAAAGAAATAAAAAAAAAAGAAATTAAAGAATACTTGCAACAAAGGAATCTAGAATGAAAGCTTGAATTTTGAATAAATGTTGCAAAACTTAAAAATATAGGGTTCTTGAATGCAAGAGCCCTCTAAAACTAAGAATTATTGAACCTCCTAATGTCTGTCACTAAGTTAAATTAAATACACAACAAAAGTTACAAGAGTTCGAGAAAAGTAAAACTCTTAATTAGAAAAGAAAAATCTCGTCCGAACTAGTCCGGTGGGGATCTTCGATTCGGTCTGGTAGCATCCGGAGCTATTCTTTTTCCTACTTTAACGGATCGGTACAAGAGCCAAATTTACGTAAAGTTCTTAAAGGCACCGGAGCGGTTCATTTTCATTAGTATCCGGATTTGGTTCGGGAGGCAAATTTATACAGAGTCTTTATGCTTCCTAGATCAGTTCATTTTTTTACCAACCTCGGTCCGGTCCGATTCTGGAATTCTTCCTTTCTTATTTTCTCTTGATTTTCTCTCATCTTTGGAACTAAATAACTTCTCACTCGAGGCTCAGTTTGGGATGTCGTTTCTTATTACGTATTGGTATACGCGAGATCTTCAATTTCCATGTTGGTCCCTCATCCGAACTCTAGATGTGAAGTGACTATTTTACCCTCTGGCTTTGATTCCAACCTAATTTTTTCGGTCTTGGACTCCTCTTCTCTTCACATGCATTAAATACATGTAAAAAGCATGAAAAATACACAAAGGCACTATGTAAGAATTGTCAGTATCAGATATATGAGATAATTTAATACAAATTACATAGTCCGAGGTGCTAAAGCTACTAAATTAAAGGGATAAATTTGGAAGAATTTATGCCTGATCAAACCTCCTAACTTAAAACTTTTAGAGTCCCGAGCAATGTAAAGGAACTTAACCAATGCTCAACTCTTGAAACTCATTTTATTAGGATAGAACACCTCTTTCGCGGGCAAGAGCCTGCATTTAGCATGTGCAATAAGCCTTTAAACCCCTAGGTCACCCTAGTAGGACGAGTCTTGTCTTGTGCGGGTTGTAGTGAATACACCCACAAAATTTGATTTTTTACTCAAACAAAATTCAAAATACCTAAAAATTGTATATTTCAAACTTTCTGGAAAATAATCACCATATATTTATATGCTCAAATCCCATTTTGTCTCGTGTGTGTGCGAAGCAAGGAATTTAGCTACAAATTTCCACCGATTGATCATTACGTTACTTTTTTGAAAATTCGTTTTGATTCAAATGCTGACAGGATACTCTCACAAAGGAATCACTCGGAATGTGGCTATTTCATGCAGTATGTGTGATATAAGGATTAAATTCATTGGAACATGAATTCATGCACACAAAATTAAAAGGAGGAAATTTATGGGTGAAAAGATCTCTTCATCGGGTTACGGTCGTTAGGAAATAGGAACATTCCCTCTTATATACACGGATTAATTTCTTCTGTTATATTTTTGTGTTTTATCTCTCCACGCGATAATGAATCTCGCAATCTGGACTCGGTTAGGACTTTTTTCGGGTTATAAGGTGTATTGGGTACATTGGGAGTAATCGAAAAGTTTGGAATTAGAAAATGTCCTTATAATGTCCGTTAGTGCTTTTTCCGGCTTTTGCTCACTTTCTTTTCTTTTCTTTTTTCTTTTTTTTTGTTTTTCCATTTTTTTCTTTCTTTGCTATTTTTGTTGAGAACTATTATTTTCTTTACCCTTTCTTTGGATTCAATTTTTGAAGTTTTTCGATTTTCTCAATTTCGGGCTATATGGGTTTTTTGGGTTACCAAACAAAAGTAAAAATATTTTCTTTGTCTCAACTTGGTTTGCAAAGAGGAATTTCTCACCACTTTTTATGGCTAATCTTTTTGGGTAACAAATGATGGCCTACTTCATTGTCTGAATTACTAATCATATTACCATATGCATCTCGAGATTAATTTAGTTTAGAGATATGTTAGAATACTTTTCAATGCAATATCTCAAACATTTCCCGTAATTGATCAAAACAAGGGTATTGATATATTCAACGACTTATTTACACTTAATTGAACGTTGAGTTAACCATTAACTTGGATTGATTTAAAAACTCAGAAAAATTGATAGGCTCAAAATCTCACTAGGTGAGTTAATCTCTACAGTTATTCGTTAAGTCGTCAATTTTTACTCAATTTCCATATTTGGTCAATTTTGGCTTAGTGTATTTGAATTTACAAATTTGAGACCTTAAACAAAACTTTGGTGGTATTTTTGAAAATTTTAATTCCCAATTTTTATTTAGTTTGAAGAAAAAAATATTTTTTGATTTTTGAAAAAATTTCAATGTTTTTGGAAATTTTTGAAAATTTTCCCATTTTTTTGTTTAGGTTTTTACGGTCTAGTCCTTGGACTAACAATTTTGGACAAAAAAATCGGTGAAATAAATTTTAAATGATTAGGTCCAACATATAAATACTGCCAATCTAAAAAAAATCATAAACCTAATCCGCTATTGGAGGTTTCTCTGCAACTAACGACTATTCTCCGAAATAAAAAATAACATCAATCTTGATGCTTTTTTCGTCTGTCCAATAATCGATTACAGTGTTCTTAATTGATTCTACATGTATCACTTGGCTCTATCATTTGTAAGTTTATCTTTATCAGTAGTTGGTTTTTCTATTTTCGATCAATTACAATAGGTTAATGTCCTTTGTTTTGATTCAAGAGACTCATTGTAATATTCATTCACGTGATTGAATAGATTTTTATATGTTTTATATGTATATGTTTTGATTTTGTGATTTTTATGCATTTGGGTTTGGATACTTCATATATAAGTTATATTTATCAATATTTGTAATTGTTAGTTGAATCTGGTGAATGAATATTATTGATGTTTCATTTTAATTTTAAGAGTAGTTGATTTTTATTTTGTATTGAATCACCTATTGATATAAGTCCGCGCCAGAGGAACTAACCAGTTCGATATCAGTTTTCAAAGTACACGCAGTGTTTATAAAGTAGACGTGATTATTTTCTTTGAAAATATGTGTCTACTTTATTGCTTCATATATAGGTTTTTAAATAGTGCTTGTAATTTTGTATTAATTATATATAAACATTTTTATATTTCATGCATTAAATTATTGCACACATTTTTAGAATTGTAAACCTTGAAGTAAAAAATTTTCGTCTCTGTTTTACTGCAGGATATTATGGTAAGTAGTGTAATAGCATGGTGTTATTATTTGGATAATATGGCTTGTATTGAAATATTTAAAGATAGCTCATTATATTTCATATGCAATGAGTTGTGTATTAGGTTTACTAATTTGAGAAGTGGGAGTTTATCATTGAGGTATTCATTTGGTAATGAATGTCGGTTCATGTTGGTTCGTGACAATGATGTTTTGTTGTATGTTGCGGTCCCAATTGATAGTGAAAGTTAATTTCATTTGGATATATGTCATTGATTCATTACCATTGCCAAGTAATACATGTCGTGAATGGGTTGAATGCTTTAATCAAATTTTTGAAGGGGTTGACTGCAGTAATACAAGTTCTAAGAGGGTTGACAGTGGTGATACAAATACACAGAGGTTAGAGACTTTATCATCAGGCACTGCAAATGATTTTAATAGTTGCATTGAAAATGAATTTTTTCTTGGAGGTGTGGAGCCAAGTAAGTCGAAAGTTTCTCTTTCGAATGATTGGAAGACATATATAAGTCATGAGCGGCAGTTTTTTGAATGAGGTGTAGTGGAATTTCGGGATAAATTGCAAAAGTATGCCGTTGAGGCTAGGCTCAAGTATGTGTATTTGAAGAATGATAAAACTCGAGTGACGGCTGAATGCTCTAAAAAGACTACTGAGAATTTTATGTGGAGAATTCATGCTTTATTATCTACAATAAATGGATACTTTTACATACGAAGTTTGAATAATGAGGGTGTCTTTCATAGTCCGTCAGCCAAAATGATAGCCTCCAAGTTGGTTTCAACATTGGTAGTTGATGGCCTTAAAGATAACCCGCTATTGAGACCAATTGATGTAGTTAGAGATATGAAGAAGAATTATGGTCTTGATATAGCTTATCAACATGCGTGGCGTGCGAAAGAGATTGCTGCTATTGATATACATGGTGATGAAAAGGTTTCTTATGCATTAATTACTAATTATCGTGACCTTCTATTGCAGTATAATCTTGGGTCGCATGGTATCCTTGACGTGGAACATGAGAGTAAAAAATTTAAGAGAATATTTGTAATGTTTAGAGGATGTATTTATTGATTTCAATACTGCAGACCTATTTTATTTCTTGATGGTGCCTTTTTGAAGAGCCGTTACCGTGGAACAATATTGTCAGCTACTGTAAGGAATGGGAATAATGGTAAATTAATTCTAAATATTTCATTTTGTGAATTTCATTGACATTTTGTTTGTTCCATTCCAAATCATCAAAATACAAGCATAAATATATAAAGTACCTTTGAATCTCTTTGTTTTAGTTCACGTGTACTTTTCATTTTTCTACGTGTATTTTGATGATATGTCTTATTATGTGTTATACTAAGTAAAGTACACGCATAGTACATGTCAAGTACACGTGAATGTTTTTGTTAATTTCACGGGTACTTTTCATTTTTATGCATGTACTTTGATGATGATGATGATGTTATGCTGAATACAAACGAAAGTACACGCATAGTACATGTCAAGTACACGTGAATGTTTTTGTTAATTTCACGTGTACTTTTCATTTTTATGCGTGTACTTTGATGATGATGTTATGTTCAATACAAACTAAAGTACACGCATAGTACATGTCAAGTACACGTGAATGTTTTTGTTAATTTCACGTGTACTTTTCATTTTTATGTGTGTACTTTGATGATATGTGTTGTTATTTAGAAATAATAAAGCCAAGTACACGTTAAAAATGTAAAGTACATTTGAATGTCTTTGTTTAGTTCACCTATAATTTATAATTTTATGTGTGTACGTTGATGTTAGTGTTGTTAATAATAAAGCCAAGGAAAAGATTGGAAAGTAAACGTGCATGTCTTTTTATCTTTATCACATGTATTGTACATTTTTATGTTTTGTCTTGTTATTTACAAAAAATTTAAATTAAACACATAATATATTTCCCATGTGTTTTAAGGTCTGCGCCAGCAACATCAATTTACGGTGTGTTGTACATGGATATGTTATTTATTTTAATTTTGATATATTTCTATATTTCAGGCATTTTTCCTGTTGCATATGTTGTTATTAATTCTGAAACCGAAGATAGTCGGGATGTGGTTTCTTGTCAATTTGCATAGTGCAGTAGTTGAGCAATCTCGAAACATAACATTTATATCAGATCGAAATAATGGATTACTTGAAGCTGTTTTGAGGGTCTTCCCGTTGTCTGCACATTCCTACTGTATACATCATTTACAAGGGAATATAAAAAGGAAAATTCGTGGGAATTGTGCTGGATTTTGAAAGAAAACTGTTAAAGTTTGTTTGTCTTGTGCATATGCTGTCTCAGTAGATGTATTTCACAAGAATATTAAAGAATTTTAGAACGAAGGAGGAGCTGCTATTGTTGATTTCATTAATAGTTTGCATCTCGAGAATTGATTATGTGCATATTTCCCTGGTAAATGGTATGATGACATGGCTTCTACTGTTGCGGAGTCATTCAATTCATGGATATTAGAGGAAAGGCATTTAACAGTAATGATTATGCTTGATAAATTGAGAGTAAAGATTATGAATTTAAATGCAAACAAACTTGTTGAGTCTGACACTTGGACAAATGAGATATGTCCTTTTTTTTCAAAAGTTACTGAATGAAAATTGGAATAAAAGTCGACATTGGACTATTAGTCGCTCAAGTCAAAATTTATTTGAAGTTCATTCAGAAGTACGAGCAACAGTTAACTTAGGAGAAATGATTTGTTCTTGTAAGAGTTGGCAGATTAGATGTTTTCCATGTTCTCATGCTATTTGTCTTGTACGGAGTAAAATGACCAGTATTTATGATTATATTGAGGAGTACTATAAGGTATCTTTCTACAAAAAATCATACTCGATACCTATAGTTCCCCTTCCTGATTTGATTTCCTTAATATTCCTATACCTGAAAATCCATCTGCCCTTCCACCAATGACTAAGAGACCGACAGGCAGGCCAAGAAATAAGAGAATAAAGTCTTCTGGTGAGATCACAGTAAGGGAAGTGATTTGCTCGAGGTGTAGTAAAACGGGTCATTACAGGTTTACTTGTAAGGAACCCATTTGATTGAATAAATCAATTAATAAACCATTTGTTTCACATAAATGAATGTAATTTTAGTTTTTAGTCTCATTTTTAGTTTATTTTTTGTGTAGTTGTACACGTATTTTTCGTAAAATACATGTGATCATTTTTCCTGATGTTTACGTGTACTTTACATCTGTATACGCATGTTATGTACACTACACGCGCATTTTGATGTCCAAAGAAATTTTATCAATACGTGTACTTGATGAAATATGCGTGTACTTTATGAAGTACATGAAGAATACATAAAGTACACGCATTTAAAAATGGATTTAGTCAGTTCAATATGCGTGTACTATATAAAAGTATGTGTGTACTTTATTAATGACATTTAATTTAGATTTACTTGATGAAATATGCATGTACTTTATGATGTACACGCATGAAGTACACGCATAATATAAATATAATATGCGTGTACTTAATGAAATGTGCATGTACTTTATGAAGTACACGCATGTTTTTATAAAGTACACGCATATTGATATGACAAAAATCTAATTCAATATACGTGTACTTTATGTATTCTGCATGTAATTTTATCAAGTAAATGTATATAAATGCATGTACTATTTGAAAAATGGTTTTGGACATTACAATGTGCTTGTAATTTATAAAAGACACTTAGGTCACTCATATTCTTAAATTCCTATGTGTATTATGGTTCACGCTAGCAACATTATTATACAAGGATTTCAATAAGCGTGTACTTTATAGACTATGCGTGTACTTTATAAAGTACACGTGTAATATATAAAGTACACGCATTTATATATTGGTTTGGGATAATACCTTGTGCGTGTGCTTTATAAAAACTTGCGTGTATTATAATTTATAATA
Source organism: Sambucus nigra (assembly GCA_949130495.1). Taxonomy (NCBI): domain Eukaryota; kingdom Viridiplantae; phylum Streptophyta; class Magnoliopsida; order Dipsacales; family Adoxaceae; genus Sambucus; species Sambucus nigra. Next base: position 259,234,563 of record OX422224.1, read on the forward strand.
GAAAGAATCATATTTTGACATATTTTTACAATACACTCATATTTTGACATATAATGATTTAAAATAAATGATATTAATGTTTATATTTTTTACAATACACATGATCATTTTTATAAAGGTTCACGTGTACTTTACTATATTTAGTGTATGATATAAATGAGAATACATGCATGAAAGAAATAAATTTTTTATTAAAACAGAAAAATAAAGTACAATTTTTTCACATAACAAAAGCTAAAAAAACTAAAGAAGGCTTCTATTAGGGAAATTTGTTAAAGGCGTCTATGGTGTCAGGAAGATAGTCAATTAAATTCTACCATACTCGAATTTCTTCTTCTATGATAGCTACAAGGCCTTCATGGTGAGCCTTCTTCTCATTCAGCTTGGCTATTTTCAAGGGAACTTCTTGTCTATAGAAAGATATGAGGTCTTCATGTGTTTGAGGAGGGTCCTCATCCACATTAAATAAATCTACGGGATTAGGTGGAAGTCCTGAATAGCCTTCCCTCACATATGTTTGAAACTGCTCAAAGGCAGTTTCATATGAGGAAATATTTTCCTCAATTTTCTTTATTTTTGTTTTATTTCTTTCATGTCTATTAAGAGTATCTCGTAACTTTTCTACTGGAATAGTCGTTATGTTATCTTTACCCTAGATGTAATGGTTAAGAAATGAACAAATATTACTCTTTTATAGAAAAAGTTAAAGTTATTTATTTCTTGACCATAAGTAGTTGGTAAGTGAGTAGTTGAGCTTAATAAATTGATTTTGGTTATTGTGTCCTTCTGAATAAATATTTAAAGTAGTTTTTAATTAAAAATAAAAAATTATTATATTATCCAGTGCGTGTACTTTAGGCAAACTGCGTGTACTTTGAAGAATTTATGTGTGTACTTACTAATTATCACTTATAGTTTTCGTGAAAAATGTGTGCACATTATTTCATAACACTCATGTGCATTGTTTGTCTAAACCTTATGTGGATTGTGGTCTGCGCCAGCGAAAATAAACAATTTTGGTGTAATAAATATTGTAAATAATAACCAATATAACACAAAACAAATTACAAATATGGTTTGTATTTGAATCACAATTTATAGAAGTTTTTTCTCCTTTCGAGGAATAAATATTTTGATAGAAGAATTTCCCTGAGTACATATGCTCTGTGTTTTAGCATTGTAAGCTCTTGAAATAATTTTTGCAATTCCTTGTTTCTGCTAATTTGTTCAATGTAGTACATGCAGAACACCCCACAGTCAACCTTGAAATTAAAATAAAACAAATATACAAACTAGTATGATGTGAATGAAATTTTTTGAAAATATACAAATTAGTAATTTTTAGAAATGAAGTTTTTGCTTACCCATTATCTTGCTTAGGGCATTCATGATCTCTTATAAGGTCAAATTTGAGATCACTTTCCAGCAAGAAATCTACTGTCCTTTTTTCTTGCTCTGTCAATGGATCATCATCACATGTAAACTCATTTGATGTACCTTCATCAAACTTTCTCTGAATTTTAAAACCATTATTTTTCATTGTTTCTACTTCAGTCTTCAATAGGCACAGTGTTTTTTGAAAGATAAAAAACTGTTAAGAAGACAAATATTTAGTGTATACAAATAAAAGAGTATGAAGATTATTGAGTGAAAAGTACACGCATAATATTAAAGTACCGTGCATTTTATTTGTAAATTTCACGTGTATTTTAAAATATGATGCGTGTACTCTGCCTAAAGAGTTAAAAGTACACGCATAATATTAAAGTACACGTAATTTTTATTGGTTTATTTCACGTGTATTTTAAAATATGATGCGTGTACTTTGATAATCTGGGTGATTATGCGAAACTAATACAAAGTACATGCATTATATGATAAAGTGCACGTGTATAATATAAGTACAGGTAACATTACTAATTAAGCCTAGGCACTAACCATTTTTTCGCATCATCGAAGTACATTGTGTTTGTTTCCTTATCGTCCGGTCGAAGGGAATCCATGTGGACAACTTTTTTTTTGTATATCGTAATGTGAAATGTCTAATGTTATGTCTTAGTACAAAAACAAATTATTACAAGTGCCTAAGTATTTAAATAAATCTATATATAACTCCCCTTTCTTATTGACTTCATTTTTGCTACAAGATTCTATTTGAATAAAAATTATAGACATTGTGTTAATAAAAAAATTGAAATTTTGTTTCACAAAGATTTTGGTTTAATTGTACTTACCCAACAATAATCAGAAAAAATGTGTGAGTGGGAGAGCCATTCCTTTGACAATTTTAACCTCAATACTTCACTAAAGGCAAGTATTATCTGTTTCACACAATATAAAATGGTGAGGAAATAATAATGTTGAAATTTAATGAATATCTAATATTTGGACAACATACTTGGCTTGAAATTTCTTGATTCTTGAGGACTTCAATAAAATCTTCCCATAGAACATAAGAAACCAGCCCTTTGAAAATAAATTCCCTGCATTTTATATAAGCAATAAGAATTGTAAAATATTAATAACCTTATTCTCTTGCACAAAAAAAATTTTAATTAGCAAAGTGATAAATCATAAAACAATACACGTTACCCTCACTCAGCCTTTTGAATAAACTCTTCAATTTTTTTCTTCATAACTTAATCGGGATATTTGTATGCTTTGACTTCTTCAAGATTGAAGTGAGTTTCTCTCATTCGTTGAGCTAGTGTTAGAGGGACTTTTCTTAGCTTTGTCTCTTTTTTTAATTGGTTCTTGCTTCCCAGTTTTGCTGTCATCTTTTCTTTCTTCTGTTCTCTAGTAACATGCCCTTTTATTACACGTATTTTGGGGGTGACCTAAACTGTCTTTAAGGCTAGTTCAATCTTCAAACTCGAAATTTCATCCATGAGTTGTTTATTAGCGTTTGCCTGATATATTTAACAAGGAATGTTGGATTATAATCATTTTTTGAAACAATGATTCATTTTTTCTTGCGTGTATTTTGATAAAATTTGTGTTTTCATCTAAATTTGTGTGTAATATATAAACTACACGTGTATATTTTATAAAATACACGGGTGTATTTTATAAATAAATGCGTGTATTTTATAAATACACGTGTGTACTTTATAAAATTTATAAAATACGTGTAGTTTATAAAATTTATAAAATACACGTGTACTTTCATCATAATTTTCGTTTACTTTAGAAAGTAAACACGTGTACTTTATATCTACTGTACTTTATAGATACCTGATCAGTTATTTTCAATACTGATTCATCAAGCATTTTCTTCAACTCTAAAATTTCGTCATTAAGGATTTTATTATTATTTTCCTGTTATACAAAAACAATGTTAGATTATAAGCAATACTGGAATAAAACTTCATTATTTCTAATCAAATAATGCGTGTACTCTGCATTATTTCTACTATCAAATAAAACTGCATTAAAAATACTATCAAATAAAACTGCATGTACTTTAGGAAAACTGTGTGTACTTTAGGCAAACTGCATGTACTTTAGGAAAAATGCATGTACATTAGGAAAAATACGTGTGCTTTATGAAAACACCGTGTACTCTACATTATTTATAATCAAAAGTATCTGTTGATTTCTTTTCAATTCTGACTCCTCAAGATTCTGTCTCAATGTGATCTTTTCTATGTCAGCATCTATCCATTTTTGTAATGTGTCATCATACTTTTTTTTCAGATCTTCATTAGTCAGAGGCAGATATTCATTTTTTTGTTCCAAAATTTGTGATGATTCTGCCTGTTATTTCAATAATTCATCCAATTCTTTAATTCTACCTGAGTCACTCATTGTGACTTGATCAAGCTTTTCTTTTAAAGAATTGTTTAACTCAACTAGTTGGGCATTTTCCACCTCCAACTTATTTAGTAAATCTTTTTCCTTTAAAAGGTTGGAATTCTCCACCTTTAACTTCTTCATTTCCTCTTGGGTTTCCAAAAATGAATCACGATCTACCTGTAACTGTACATTCAAAATGGCACTCTCCACCTCCAAAGAGGTCACCTTCTCTAGTGCACCATTAAAGTCTTCAGTTGCTTTAGATAGTTGGTTATGTTTTTTCAATAATTTCCTTTTCAAAACAGCAATTTGTTCCTCCAAATTAACCTTTGGTTGATCTTTTCCCAAATTAACCTTTGGTTGATCTTTTCCCTTCTTTTTCTTTGGAGTCACAATATTTTTAACGGGAATATTCTAACTATGTGAAAACTCATTGTCATTAATATCTTCAACAACTTTTTCTGATGATGAATCAGCATGTATAGAACTTTCTGTAGAAATGTTCAAAGAGTAACTTGGCCCTTCAAACTAAGATTCCTTTTGTACATAATTGTCCTTACAAGCTGCCTTATTTGTAGCCTGCTTCAAAGTTGTTGTTGTGATGTCATTCTTCACAAACCGTTGTCTCAAAAAGAAAATTCTACCTCAGGAATTTTGGCATCTTATTTTGAAATTCTTCAACAGGAGAAATAATTTCAAATTTCTCACATTCCCAATACTGTGATCATACAAAAAACAAAATGATATTAATAATTGTATTACCTAAGTATTCATAATGGAAAGTACAAATGATTTGTTCAAAGTACACGCAAAATTAAATGTGTACTTTGTAAATTTTGCACGTATATTTTGAAAGTACAAGTGATTTTTATAAAGTTAACCTGTACTTTTTCAATATAAGTTCACGTGTACTTTCAAAAGTACACTTATAATATTAAGAAAAAATATAACAAGTGTATTTTGAAAGTATACTGGTTATATTTACAAAACATAGTACATGTGTATTTTGTAAAATACAAGTGTACTTTATAAAGTAGAAGTGTACTTTCAAAATACACGTGTTATAAGACGTGTATTTTGAAAGTACACGTGAAAATATCACGTGTATTTTCAAAATACACGTCTTATATCACATGTGTTTTCAAAGTACACGTGACATTTTCACGTGTATTTTCAAAACACACGTCTTATATCACGTGTATTTTGAAAGTACACGTGAAAATATCACGTGTACTTTCAAAATACACGTGATTTTTATTAAGTACACATGAGTATTAGTATGTAAATTTTGAAATATCAGGATGTTTTTTGCTCACCACTAGGGAAATGACACATCCAGTAAATGTGCTAGGTTTTGAGCTTGTTGATTTTTCAAGTGAACGTATGAGAAACTCATGCACAGCAGATGCCCAATCATACTTATTCATTTCCTCAATATTGTCGATGTATTTCAACCAAAATTCTACAAGGGTGAAGTTTGAGTTGGAGAAAAACAATGTGTTCAAGAAGTGGATACACACAATTTTTACAAAATTGGCAATGCCTTTATATGTCTCCAATTCGATTGATTTCTTCAAACTATTCAATATTTCTGACTTTCCTATTCTTTTTGCAAAGTATCGTGCATGTAATCCAGGTTTTTTAGCAGTATTCTGTCGCTTTTTTAGTTTTATTTATTTTAAACCCTCAACCAGTGGTATGCCAAATATTTCACTTATATCTATTGGCATTATTGCAATCCTACTCTTCATACGAAAACTTTTGGTTTCCGCATTGTACAACTGGATAATTGATAAAATATTTTTATCCGTCTTCTTGTGGTTCACTTCTACTAATTTTTCACTGTAGTAGGCATTGAAAAACTCCCAAAATGGAGTCTTCTTAAGAAGTTCAATATGCCTATTGTTTTTTTCTCTTTAATCTGATACAAATCATGAAGAAAGCTAACAATATTTGATCGATATTCGTTATTCTTCTTTGCAGGACATTTATATTTCAATGCCACACTAGAGCTAGAACTAGAACCGAAACTGGGTGAAGAACTATCATCAGAACTGCTCTTTTTTTGTTTCTTTCCTTTTCTTGCCTTCATCTTCATCCCCAATCTATTGATCTATAAACAAAATTTAAATTACTAACCTATAATGATATGTACAAAAAATAAAATACATGCTAATTAGAATAAAACATAGACTAAAACAATAAAATACAAGCGTATTTAACCAAAGCACATGCAATATTCTCACAAACAATTCATATAATTCTCAATAAAATACATGCTAAAGGGGGTAATATATATCGTCCATTTCATGATAAAACCTAACAGAGGTTGTTCGACAAGTCAAAAATCAAGAATCTATATTCCTAGAATATTCAGTAAAGAAGTGATACAATAGTTGCATGCTAAAAGCTCCAACATTATCAAATCCCCTTAATCCATACTCCTCAATTCGTTTAGCTAAATCATTCACTTTCGATTCAGTTACTTGAAGATGTTGCACATCAAAAGTACAGTAAATGTCTTCATAGTAGTAGTAGAAACCGAGTAACCTTTTAGCTCTATCATTGATGCGAAGGAGAAAATGAATTTCATCATCGTTAGTACTATTGACTGTCAATGTGAAAGGTTTTGTATTGTCAAGATTTTCGAACGTGAAAGTAGGAGTTTTGTAGTTAAACATGCTTGATCGTATGATTTTTAAACAATAACACAACAATACAAAATAGTACACTCAAAATACACATTAGTAGACTCATATTGGATTGAACAAATTGAATTTCAATATGCATGTACTTTATGAATTTTTTGCGTGTACTTTCAACAAAGTACACGCAAAAATAAAAAAGTACACGCAATAATAATTATTACAAACTAATAAAATATCATTCAAATACTGTTGGCGTGGACCAAAATAACTCCTAAATATTTACACACTAATAATACTTCTTACAAACTCATGGAATATAATTCAAATGCCGCTGGCGCGGCCCAAAATAACATAGGATTGATCAAATATGGATTTCAAATATATATTTTATAGAGTACACGTATAAAATATAAAAGTACACGCATATTGGATTGGGAAATTCAATTTCAATGTGCGTGTACTCTGTGTATTTTGCGTGTACTTTTTGAAAGTACACGCAAAATAGACATAGTACACGCAATAAAATAGGGCTTGTTCATGTACATATTCCAAATCCTCGAGAAATCCTAGATAAATGATGTATACATGAGGAAAAGTACAATGATGATATACATATATCTAACATGCAAAAAGTGTGTTTGGCAATTAAAATGAGGGAAACATATATATTTTTTCATATCATATAGAAGAAGACTGCGATTTCATCAGTGCATGTGTCTACAAACTTATACATATGAGAACACAAAATACACAAGGACAAACAGGTGATAAGAGAATGTATACATACTTGTTAGTGGTGTTTTTGAAGAATTTAATTTAGAATGTAAAATGCTCGGTAGAACTTCAACGATTAGGGTTTGATCGAATTGAGTTAGGGTTTTGATCGAAGAGAGTTAGGGTTTTGATCGAAGAGAGTTAGTTTTTTTATTGAAGAGAGTTTTTGGCTCTTCGATCAGGAGTATTTATATGTTCTTGTTGACCAAAATTTGATTGAGAAATAGATTCGTTTTGGAATTTTCATCGAAGAGATGGTACGATTAAGGTTTTGATTCAAGAGAGAATGCAACATTTTTTACGCTTTATTTTCTGAATAGTGCGTGTTTGTTTTAATTTCGGGGTATTTATATGTTGGACCTGTTCGTTTAAAATTTTTTGGGCTTGGTTTTTTTTGTCCATAATTGTTAGTCCAAGGTCTAGACTGTAAAAGCCCTTTTTTGTTTTGGGGTATTTTGAACTTTGTGAACATTGGAAGCACATGCATACCCCCCCACCCCAACTTAGATTTTTGCAAAATACCAATACAAAAAGGTCTAAAAGCTAAATTAAGGAGAGAAACAAATAAAATGGGACAAAGTACAAAATGAAATACACACATGAGCAAGCATAAGACACACATTGATAAGGAATCCAATTTCCATTACATATAACAAACATACAAAAGTTGTGGAAATAGGAAATATGAAACATTACATAAGCAACCTAGTAAGAGAAACCTATAGAGCGGGAGGGTGAGCAGGTCCGGGAGCATTCTAGTTGTACGGGTCATAAAAATAATTCGGGGAGGACTACCCATGGTCATACGGTACATTTCATCTTGGAGTTAATGTAACATGATCGTGTCTCACTGATATGCTCATCGATCCTCCTCCCGATGAGATTTGTATTGATTGATAAACCCAAAAAATCTTGCTTCCAGTGTTGTGATTTGCCTATCAAACTCGGCTCCCGGGAGCTCAAAATCTGAATCGTCGTCCTCATCATATTCCTCCTTATTGCCCTCGTCCATAACTACATCAGCGTCCTGAACTGCTTCCTCCTCGAAATCATAATCATCCAAATCATCCATCTCGGTATCATCATCATCATCATCATCGTCGTCATGCGGCTCCTCCTCCTGCCGTGCGTGGATAATCTCCCATTGCCTCTCGCTTTTGGTATGGGTGCCCTGCCCAAGAGGGTTTGGAAGGCGAGGAAACCCAGTTGGATGTTCAATTCTGACGTCTTCTAGTATGTATGTGATGAGTTGGGCATACGGGAGAGGGATGGTTCCTTTTTCATCCAAGGCCACGTAAAATATGTCTTTGTAAATAATGCGGGCCAGGTGAAACGGTGGGGTGGGGTGAAAAAGGTGATGAGCGAAAGTCTCCTGTCGGGGGCGTATTGCGGAATCATTCAAGGTTTGTAGGATATTTGTGCACACGATTTGGAAGATGATGCACGCCTTGTCGCTCATACGGCCCACCGAAAATATTTTGGTGGCCCAAACCTCATCGAGTGCTATATGGGGAATGCAAAAGACTTTGTCGAGTGGGGTAAGAGTTTGCTGTTGAGAATCTATAAGGATAATGGAATGGGTTGGCCGTCAAAATATGCCTCGAAAACAAAGTCACCAGTGCGAACAAGGGTTCCATAGAAATCTCGCACCTCGGCTTCCCACACCGTATCGTGGGGATCGTTAAGGAACCGATACCAACTCCATGGAAGGAAGAGGTTGGTGATGAAAATTGGTAACTTGGCCCAGTACACTTTGCACTCCATATGAAGTTTACGAGATTGATCGAAAAAATGTTCACACCATATTTATTCTTGATTGGAGAGGTATGAGTCATATCCGTGGTCAATGACTTTGACGGAGTTGTATTTCTGGGGGCGGATATGGTTGGCCATGTGTAACATCAGTGGTTGGACACTAGAAATCTGGAAGAGAGAGAGTATGACAGTTAGGAGAAGTACTTATGGAAAGAGGGAGGGGTAAGGGAGTATTTATAGGTGGGTATGGTGGATGGAAATGTTGGTTTTGGAGGGAAAGGTTTGGTATGGAAGGGGGAGTGAATTTGGGAGGGAAATGGTGGTTTGGGGAAGAGGGAAAATGGATTGCGAGGTAAGAATAAGGATTGGGGAATGGGGTTTTATCTCGGTAAGTAACAAAATACTTAGAAGACGAAACGATCCAGGTGCCCAGGACCGGATCGGTCTAGTCCTATTTTTATTTTTATTTTCTAATAAATGAACCGATCCGAACCCCTAAGGGCAGACCAGTTCGAACCCCTAAAATATGTAGAAACCCCAATTTTCTTACTTAACTCATCTCTCTCATTCTCCGGATGCTCCCACAACTGTACTTACACATAATCAAACTAACTTCGCTCAACGTTTGCTTTGAAAACCTAGGATCTCTCTCAACTTATGTTCTTCCGCACCTATCCTATGTGTCCTATACCTATCGACTCTAACTAACCTAACCGACTCACATCTACTGTACACAAGAATCACCCCATATGCACCGGGGGTGCGACGAACTTCTCGTACCTCTTAACCAGTCACCATAGATGGGGTCCGATAACCAAATGGTCTTGGATTCTTCGATGCAGGCCTTAAAGTACGATTTCAGATGTTTTCCATTCACCTTGAAAGTATTTCCCCCTTTCACATCTTCCAATTCTATAGCTCCGTGGGGGAATACTTCTCTAACCACAAATGGGCTCGTCCACCTTGAAAGCAACTTATTGCGAAACAAGTGTAATAGAGAGTTATAGATAAGCACTTTTTATCCTGGGTGAAACTCTCTGCATTGAATTATCTTGTCATGTGCGAGTTTCATTCATTCCTTTAAAATTTTAGCATTCTCATATGCGTCATTGCACAACTCTTCCAACTCTTTCAATTGAAGCTTGAGAGCTTCACCGACTTTATAAGGATTGTAGTTCAACCTCTTGATGGCCCAATAATCTTTGGACTCTAGCTCCACGGGGAGATGGCAAGTCTTTCCATAGACAAAATGATATAGGGGCATCCCGAGGGGGTTCACGTAGGTGGTACGGTAAGCCCATAGCGCATCATTTAATCGAAGGGACCAATCTTTTTGGGTAAGGTCGACGATATTTTCCAGGATGGTTTTCATCTCACGATTTGCTAGCTTGCATTGCCCACTTGTTTGAGGGTGATAAGTCGTTCCAACCTTGTAGATGACCCCATACTTTCTCATTAACTTTTCAAACAGCTTATTGCCAAAATGTGTGCCATTATCACTTATTATTGCCTTCGAAGAACCTAAACGAGAGAGTATGTGTTCTTGTAAGAACTTTATCACCACTTTATTGTCATTTGTCCGGGTAACTATTGCCTCTACCCATTTGGAGACGTAGTCTACCACGACTAGGATGTATAAGAAATTGAAGGACGGAGGGAATGGTCCCATGAATTCAATACCCCAACAATCAAATAACTCAATGATGAGTATAGGAGTTATAGCCATCATGTCGCAACGGGTAATAGCTCCCATCCTTTGGCATCTATTGCAAGATTTGCAAAAGGCATTCACATCATGGAATATTGTGGGCCAATAGAGGTCGCTTTGTAGAATTTTAGTGGCTATCTTATTCTTGGAGAAGTGTCCTCCACAAGCCTCCGCATAACAAAACCAGATTACAGTTAGAATGTCCTCATCAGGTACACATCTTAAGATGAGTTGGTCCGCGCAATATTTGAATAAGAATGGATCGTCATAGAAAAACATGCAGGACCAAGTGATGAATTTCAGCTTCTTTTGTGGTGTCCAATCGGGAGGAATGGCTCTCGTAACAAGATAATTAATGATGTTCGCAAACCAAGATAGAGAAGAAGTAACAAAGAGCTGCTCATATGGAAAATACTCGTCGATGGGCATTGGATCACTATGAACATCGGATGAGATCTATGAAAAATGGTCGACAATGGCATTTTCTACCCCTTTCTTATCTTTTATAGAGATATTGAACTCTTCAAGGAGGAGTATCCACCTTATGAGGCGCTTCTTTGCATCCTTCTTGGTAAGGATATATTTAAGGTACACGTGGTTGGTAAAGCATGTGATGGGCGACCCAATAAGGTATGAGCGGAATTTGTCCCCCAAAAAATAACCACTAGTAAGTTTTTCTTTGTGGTGTAGTTAAGTTCTGGACCAGTTAATGTCCGGCTAGCGTAATAGATGATATGAGCTTTCTTATCTTTTCTTTTCCCAAAACAACCCCAATTGCATAATCACTAGCATTACCCATAAGCTCGAATGGAAGAGACCAATCTGGAGCTTCCATGATGGGAACGAAAATTAGCATTCTTTTTAAATTATTAAAAGCCTCTTGGCATGCGTTATTCCACTCAAAGGGTGCATCCTTCATAAGGAGGTTACTCAAGGGTCTAGCGATGGCTCTAAAATCCTTGATAAACCGTCTACAAAAACCTGTATAAACCAAGAAGGAATGCATGCCCTTTAGTGATTTAGGCGGGGGAAGCTCGTCTATGACATCTATTTTTGCTCGGTCAACTTCTATTCCATTAGATGAGACTATGAGGCCCAAAACTCTGCCCTCAATAACCATGAAGTGGAATTTTTCCCAATTGAGGACTAAGTTATTCTCCTCATACCAAGATAAAACATTTTCAAGATTCGCTAGACATTGGCAAAAATAGGGGCCAAAAACTTTGAAATCGTCCATAAAAACCTGAAGCCTTCTCTCTACCATATCGCTAAAAATACTTAGCATGCACCGTTGGAAGGTCGCGGGCGCATTACACAATCTAAAGGGCGTACATTTATAGGCAAACGTGCCAAATGGACATGTAAAAGTCGACTTTTCTTAATCAAGTATATCTACCTCAATTTGGTTATGTCCGGAGTAACTATCAAGGAAGCAATAGTATGGGTGGCCCGCTACGTGTTCAAGCATATTAGGTCAATAAAGGTAAAGGGAAAATGTTTTTTTCTCATTCCGTCATTGAGTTTTTGGTAATCAATGAAAACGCATCACCCAGTGGTGGTGCGTTGAGGAATTAACTCTCCCTTAGAATTTTCAATCACCGTCATTCCCGACTTCTTCGAGATGACTTTAATTGGGCTCACCCATTTTCTATCCAAGATAGGGTAGATAATCTCGGCATCTAATAACTTTATAATATCTACTCTAACAACTTATTTCATGGTTGGGTTTAATCGCCTTTGCATTTCCCTTGAGGGCTTCATGTCGTCCTCAAGGTGGATTTTGTTGGTACAAATCAGGGGACTTATACCCTTCAAATCCGCTATAGACCAACCAAAAGCACCTCTATGTTTCCTTAAAATTTCCAGTAACTTACCCTCTTTCTCTTTATTTAGGCTACAGGAGACAACAACGCAAAATGTCTCGTCCTCTCCTTAAAAAGCATATTTCACATTAGAGGGTAGTTTCTTCAACTCTAGGGTAGGAAATTTCTCTTCCGAAGCTGTCAAGCATGACTTCCTCGGGGGTAGTTTCCTCGAATCTAGAAACCCAATGAACATCTCTCAACTCCTCTAACAATTCTCCCTCATCTTATTTGGCTTTAAATTCATCTACCTCTCGCTCAAACTCGGTGTATGGGATCTCACTCTCTTGACCTCTCAATAGGCATGCTTCTAATGCATCCCCACCCATGGTTATCTTCATGTGCTCTTCTACTACCTCCTCTATAAGGTTGGCCATATGGATTTCATCTTTGTCACCCATTTGGTTAGCAACATTGAAGATGTTTGTCTCGAGGGTCATGTTCCCAAAAGTGAGTTGCATTAGCCCATTTCATGAATTGATTAAGGCATTAGCCGTAGCTAAGAATGGGAGGCCTAGAATGATGGTAACATGGTTGCTAGAATATATGGAGGACTCTATGTCCCAAATGACAAAGTATACCGATAAGTAGAAAGTGTCCACTTAAACTATCACGTCCTCAATAATCCCTCGAGGCACCTTCACTGCGTGATCCGCCAATTGGAGAGTGATTCATGTAGGCTTAAGGTCACCCAACTCAAGTTGCCTATAAAGGGAATAGGGAAGGATATTAACACTCGCACCTAAGTCCAATAAGTCTCTCTCAATTTGACATTCTCCAATAACACATGAGATCATGGGTGCACCCGGATCTTTAAAATTAGGTTGAAGGTCGTTAAATAGAACGGCGCTCACATTATGTTCTAGGAAGACATTCTTCTTCACATTTATATATCTTTTCACAATAAAAATATCTTTAATGACCTTTTCATAGGCGAGAATTTTCTGAATGGCATCAAGGAATGGAAAATCTAGCTTCACTTGCTTATGAACATTTAGCACATTTGCACGAGAGGCTTCCTTTTGAGGTTGGGCCAACTGTTGAGGGAATGAGGAAACGGTGGGCAGTTCCACAATAACTTCAGGCTCGCTAGTGTCTTCCTTGTCACTCTCATTCAATGGGTCATCTTTGTCCTCTTTCATGTCGAGCGAAACCTCCTTGTCTTTTGGCTTCTCATGTGGGGGAGGTGATAAATCAATAACTCTCCCACTACCTAGATTGGTGACAGCTTGGCATTGCTCTTGTAGGTCGGAAGATGTAGAGCTAACATTGGCTTGAGCTTGAGGAGATGTTTGGCCTTGAGTAAAAAATCCTCCCTTCTCTTGGACACTCAACGAAGAATGCAACTTAGATAAGCTAGTATGCATCTCAGTGAACATGCGCTCAAACTTGGCATTGGTTGCATTTTGAGATTGGATAAACTGGATTATATTGTCATCAAGATTCATCTGCAGTGGGGAAATGTATGGGCCTGGAGGGGGCGCTTATTGAAATTGAGGAGGGGGTGGAGGTAAGGCAATATGTTAATGTAAATTCAACACAGCTTGTTATTGCCCGTAGCTAAAACCGGGATGGTTTCTCCATGAAGGGTTATACGAGTTCCCATGAGGGGCATTGAAATTTCCCTCAAACCCTCTTATAGCTTCCACTTGCTCAGTATGCATAGCTTTGTAGGCGGGTATCGTTGGACATTACATTTTTAATGGACCGCCTCACAAATGGCGCACGCCTTTTCTTTCCCAACACGGGTGGATCCGGTAGCTTCTCTAAGTCATAACTTAAGTAGGTTCATCATACATTTCTTAAATTGATCAATTCATCGGTCTACCAATGTATTATGATTCAATTAATATAGACCAAATGCATCAGGTGTAGTGAACACTTATCAAGTTCGGTTTTGGGCATTAGGATCGGATGTGTCCCATGCTTGAGTAGTCTCGGTGACATACTTAAGATGATCCTCAACGTCACTCGCATCTAATTCCCAAAACGGTCTTTCACATATTATTTGAACAAGTTGTTTAGACGCTATCGTAAGACCGTAATGGAAGAAAGAGATAAGGTGATGTTTCTCAAATACATGATGGGGGCAAGCATTAATCTACTCTTGGAATCATTCCCAACACTTGTCAGATCGCTCATTATCTCCTGTAGAAAGGCTTGAATTTGAGCCTTGATGGAGTTGGTTTTATGTGGTGGAAAGAACTTCGAGAGAAACTTGGATTGAATATCCTTCCATGATATAATAGAGTTCGGTGCTAAAGACCAAAGCCAGGTCTTTGCTTTATCCTTTAAGAAAAAGTAAAAAGATGTGACGAACAACATCTTGTGTGCAAGATTGATCACTAAAAGTTTCGCATGCTTCTTTGAACTCGCGGATGTGGATATATGGTTTCTCCGAATCCATGCCGTGAAAAGTTGGAAGAATTTGTATCATCCCATTATGAAAGTGGAATTGTGTTGCATTGTAGGGAAGTAGAACGCATCCAGGTGTGATAGTTCGATAAAGAAATAAGAGTTCCTTTATGGGAGGAAACGATAGGTTTCCCTAACCCATACTGAAACTAGCAATATCCGACATGGCTCTCTCTCCAATGGACTCAGAATCCTCACTCAGTGTTCTAGATGTGTGATTCATCGTCTGACCCATGATGGAGTTTGGAAGGGTAGGAGGTGGAGCCCATAATTGTGGAACGTGAGGGGTATGGGGGCTTTCGGAATTATACTCAACGATGGGATTTTTATGAATTCTTATTGGAGTATTTTTAGGATTTTGTTCTTGATTTTGCATGAAAGGGATTTTGAGAGATGATTTCCTTTTGTTTTTTTTTTCTGATTTTTTTTGGATTTTTGATTTTTTTTAATTTTTTTTTTTTGGCTATTTAAATTTTGGATTGAATCTACTAACCTAAAGTCTACCTAATTCCCCGGCAACGGCGCCAAAAATTTGACGGTACCATAAATGTGTATCTAATGTGCATGCTGGTATAGGCTCAAGTGCAAGCCTGCCGCATTAGTAATAAACCCAGATGGCAGGGATCATCTCCACAGGGAACTAGGACGATGAATGATGATGACGTAGGAACCGAAGACTAATCCTAAATTTATTCTCGAAAAGAAGTAAAAAAGACTATTTATTGTGAACTAAATGCAAAGGAAATTTAACTACTGATTAAACTAAATGCATCGAAATAAACTACTGCAGTGAAGTGAATATGAATAAAGAAAACATAGGTTAGGATACAATCCTCCAAACCCTAGTACATATACTGGATAAAATACTTTCTTTTGAATTAGAAAGTTGATTGAACCCAGTCTTTAGTAATCCTAAGCATTACATATATGAAGGTACTAGCCTGCATCATATATAATCAAAGGTAAAAATAAAGCGGTGCCGAATAGCTAACACGCACATCGCATCCTTAAACACCCCGGTTACCTAGGAAAAATGAGGTTAAAAGTTCTATGATTATTGTGTGTACTACATAACACGATCTAATAAATTTTCAATTCAAAACCAATTTTCTACACATGTAAATTACATCGGGTCGGGTTCATGCATCCCAACCCTTGGAAACTTAGTTGGACATGCTTAAAGTAAAAACTACCTCAAAACTAAATTTGCCGAACTTCATAGCTATGTGAGAAATTGAGAAGAAATTTGAAATTAATAATTGCAACCTAGATTTAATAACTAATTAAGTTGAATGATGAAAGAAATTAAAAGCAGAAATTAAAGAATACATGCAACAAAGGAATCTGGAATTAAGGCTTGAATTTTGAGTAAATGTTGCAAAACTTAAAAACCTAGGGTTCTTGAATGCAAGATCCCCTAAAACTAAAAAATATTGAACCTCCTAATGTCTGGCACTAAGATAAATTAAATACACTATGAAATTTACAAGAGTTGGAGGAAAGTAAAACTCTTAATTACAATAAAAAAATCTCGTCCGAACCGACCCGGTGGGGATCTTTGGTTCGGTCTGATAGCATCCGGATCGGTTCGTTTTGCATCTTTAACGGATCAGTTCGGGAGCCAAATTTATGCAGAGTTCTTAAAGGCACCGGACCGGTCCATTTTCATCAGTATCTGGATTAGTTCGGGAGCCAAATTTATACAGAGTCTTCATGCTTCCCAGATCGGTTCGTTTTTTTACCAACCCCGATCCAATCTGGTTCTGGAATTCTTCCTTTATTCTTTTCTCTTGATATTCTCTCATCTTCGGAACTCAACAACTTCTCACTCAGGTATTGGATTGGGTTGTCATTTCTTCCTACGTACTAGTAGTCGCGAGATGTTCAATTTCCATGTTGGTCCCTCATCCGAACTCTAGATGTGAATTGACCATTTTTCCCATTGACTTTCATTCCAATCTTTATTTTTTGCTTCACATGCATTAAATACCCATAAAAAGCATGAAAAATAAACAAAACTCAAGGCACTATGTAGGAATTGTCAGTATCACATATATGAGATAATTCAATATAAATTACATAGTTCGAGGTGCTAAAAGCTACTAAATTAAGAGTATAAATTCGGAAGAATTTATGCCTAATCACCTCTTCCATCACCGCATCGGTACTGTATAGCAAGAGGGTAATGACTTTAAGGTTAAAGAATACTAAGGAAACTTATTGAAGGGTTGCTACAAATATGTCTAAGAAATGGTGTGGAAAGATGATGTAAGTGTACATAAACGCCATTCTCGTGAAGAGAAGGGAGAAAAAGGATCATCTTGGTAACCTAACCAAGACTTATAAAGCCATTCATTACTATAAAATTGGGTTGGATTCATCCAAGTTATATTCTGGGGTATAGTTGGGAAAATTCCTTGCCAAAAGGGGTATTGAGGAAAAAACTTACCAGATCGAAGCAATAATAAATCTTCCACCTCCAAGAAATGTGCGTGGGGTACAAAAGTTAACTAGAATGTTAGTCGCTCTCAACAGGTTCATATCAAGATGTTTGGAAAGGTGCTGACCTTTCTTTCAAATACTAAAGAAAGAAAGGAAAGCGATATGGAATAATCAATGTACCCAGAGACTAGCATTAAACCATTTGGGACTTTTTGTCACGATTAAGGACCTTGACAAAAAGTAATTGTTAGGTCAATGACCTCGTGTAATATCCATACCCAATTTATTAAACCTCAATTTTCAATTTAATCCTCCCAGAATATAAATTCAAATATATTTAAAAGAAAGAATAAAATGCTCTATAAAACCTATAAATTTCTAAATTAACCAAGGCTCCTTGAAGTTTTAATAATTATAAATTATACCCCCAAAACTTCAAACTAAAATAACTTAACCTATACTTAACCCCTAGGACCAAACTTTATATCAAATTGATCATCTAGACTTTATTTTTTTATAAATTATAATTTTATCCCCTAAAACTATTAAAATTTACAAAAATACCCCTAAAACTTTACTAAAATCACACTTTTGAGGCTACATAAGCACAAGCATTATCAACCAAGGACTGAAAACCAATTATTTATTATTTACACACAACCGCCTGCCCACCTAAGCCTCCATATAAGAACTAAATAAAAAATAGCAAATGTTTGGACCATGAAAACAGGAGAGGTTCAATTAACAAGCCATTAAACTCTCTAAAATCAGTTCAATTCCACCTCCTATTTGAATAAATCAACTCTCCGGCTCAAACACTATAAAAACTCCACGAGTTCAGCCATAAAAAATTACCTCATCAGTAGCTTAAAAAACTCGAATTTTCACTCAAAATAGGTTACCCATCATTTTATGCATGACATTCAGTTCTTTCGATTCCAAATACTTTTTGTTGTGTTATAATGCTTGAATACATAAAAACAGTAGAAACTTTATGTGTAAAATAGGCCCTAGGTGAAAATTATGAAAATTCTATCATTAAAGCTTGAGATTTAATGATGAACCTCAAAATAATTCCTAGAACTCAGGTTTAAAGATATGAATACCTTCATTAGAACATTTGGAACTCTAATGTAATGATCAAACCCACGAATTTGCACAATAATCTATAATCGATTTAAAGGGATTTTTTAACCAGAAAACTCAAAATCTCAAATTCTCGTTATATAATTCACCCTAGTTTTTAAAATCAAAACCAAAACCAAATTAATCCTTAAAATAGTAGAAACCAAACTATGTTCATAAGAATCCCTGCTATCTTCTTGAAAGCCACGAATGTTAAATCAAAAATTTGACAAAACACACAGTTATGGAACTCACTGTATATTGTATCTCAATCCATAAAACCTATATATTTGGATTCCTTATGAAATTTTAGGTTGAGTTTGCTTATAAATCATCTCAAAAGGTTTTGAAATAAAGGATATATCTTCAGTCAAAAATCTGAAACCCTAAAGTCAAAAATCGAGAGGTTGAAGATGAAATATTTGACCACGAACTTTGACCACGCGCATAGCCAATCAAAAAACCTCTAAATTTTTTCAATATTTTCTTTTGGGGGGTCAAAATGGTATAATGTAAGGATATGTTTGGTCAAGCCTAGCCAAAGTTATGGAAAAATTAGGTTATAAGTTTGAAGTATTTTTCCTAAATTATAATTTGACCCCTCTTGACTTTTTCAACGTATGAATTTGAACCCCAAACATTGTCTATAAGTACTTTAAAATATTTCATGTCAAAAAGTCTTACACCAAATTCCAAATGTAACCTTAAGTCCAAGATTTGAAAGTCCCAAGTTATTTACAATTAAACCCCTGAAAGTTTAAAAGATATAATTTTTAGTATAAACTGACCAAACCCAAATCCAATTTTAAAAAATAGGTATTCACCCAAACACTGTATACAGATCATCAAGTACCATTTACTCTTGGTATCTTCCTTTTATCCACAAGCAGTTTGAAACACTGAGCAAGTAGGTTTCTTTTCCTCTTTAAAAGTAAATTTTGCGTATTTGTTAACTTATATTGATATCATTCTATGGTAGCCAAATTTGATTGCAAGTATGTGTACAAATTATCGTACTCATGTGTTATTATATCAATCTATTGTTTTAATTATGATCATCATATCAAATTAAACACTTATGGCCTAATAATTGATATCATAACAATTTGTTGTAATGATTATGTTTACCATGTACTTTTATGCATTATTCTTATCAAAAAGCATCAGTAATAACTAGGGAGTAGACTATTGTGTTATCTCACCGAATTTTTCAACTTGGCCTATGGCATCTGATATTTAGAGTCGGATTTACATCTACATATGTATGAGTGCCATTTTAATTGCATGCTTAGAGAGTTATCAAGGGTTTTGGATTATTCATTATTTGGTTTTACTGATGGCTTACTTATTTCTATACACCTTAGTGAGCTAGTAACTATGGGATTGTCAGTTCAAAGATCCTTAATTTTCTTTGTGAGACCCTTAATAAACTAATAAGTATGGGATTATCAACTTTAATTCTTTAACCTTGTTATATAAAAGATGAATTTTTTATACATTTCACCCATCATCTATACAAATATTTATTATATAATTGGTAAAGTCTACTTAGCATATTTGTGCTAATTTCTTTTTCCTCCAGATGACCCAGGAGAAAGAGGATAGTATCTCTTCCCCTTTAGAGATAAATTTTAGTCACCAGTTAGCATATGTGATTGTATGGGCAGAGACTAAGCCACATGGCAGCAAGGAGTGGCAATTTTTGATTTTTTTTTACTTTATAGTTCATGTTAACAAATAAAATGTAATTCACCACTGTAGTGGTATACACAATGTATACTATTTTCATAATGAATAAATTTATGTTTTCCTCGTTAACTTTAATTCATTACTTTATATATACTCTCTTCTACATTCATACCAAAAAGCAGGGTGTGACACCTTGACAATTCTAAGGGTGACAAAGCCATGTGACATAGTCATTGACTGTGATAATCACCCTTTGGCACGGTACCTTTTATAATTATAAAATCAATTAAAAAATGGGGTGACCTAGACTTGTGATGGTTAAGGAAAATTACAACATAATCATTATCATTGTCAAGGACCATAACAAGTACTGGAACTGTCATGGTCATTGATCGTGACAAAGCCAAACTTATCCATGCACACGACTAACTTTATCCCGTGCGCTGATGGGTAACAGTGTTTACATGTATGATGACCAAGCGCATGGACCAAAATTAAGATCGTGAGAATGACCCTTATTTTTATATAGTATTATCGCGGTCCTTGACCATGACAACTCCTTTTTGTCATGATCAAGGACAATGACAATATTATATAACACGAAAAAAAATTGATGGGCAGTAGCAACTGCCCAACAGTAAACCTACTTCAAATATGTAATATCTTTATTCAAACCAACATCAACATAATCAATAATATAATACGACATATTGACGAAACCAAATCCAAAATACTCCAATTCCATATAAATATGTAAAAAAATTAATTTGTTAAGTTAATTCCATAAATTTCCAAATAAAGTAATTTCAAATACACCGACTCCTATTAAAACTTAATATGTCTTGAGGAGAAAATTCGAGCAAATGATGTACGTCCCCAACGTGTCAACAATATATCAGACACCAACTTGCTGGTCCAATAACAATACATCGTCCTATTTTCCCACCATAGTCTTAGTTACCAAGAGTCGGGACTTAAAATATTACAGTGGAGGGTTGTGCACCATGGTACCCGGAGTGATGCGCATGTCCTTTAATATATTGTCGATTAGGGCATCTCCATGCTTGTGAAGGAAATGGATTTTTTCTCCAGATGGATCAAATGAAGTCAGGATAATTAGGTTAGGGGTATATTACATATCGTACATGGATCATGAATCGACCGGAGTTAGCTTGGAGGAGTGGTGACATTTGCTCCATCACTTCTTGGAGACTTTTAAATTTTGCGTATGTGTATGATTTGTACATTTTGAACTGGTTGGATAACCCACTATTACTAAAACCTATGCCCATCAGCTTCGACTTTCCTCTCCATGAGTTGACCCCCTTAGTATGGCCTATTCTAACTTTGTCTGGTACTTGTCTCAATGCATCCGTAACTAGAGATCCCTTATCAACATCAGTTTGGATGTTGTACATCACCTTTACCCTGTACTGAAATAATAAAGCACGTTATTTGCTTTGAAAAAGAATATTAATAAATAGTTTAAAATTGAGAATATAATTTCTATTACAACTTAAGATGTTCATGACGAATTGTGGGTTAGCAGGATCACCTTTCGTCGTCCGAATCTAGATGTAGGATTCGTTCCTATGTGGCTTTTTCTGCGGGACACTCTCAGACTCCTGCAAAATGTGAGAAAATTAAAGAAAAGTGTGAACAAATTAATGTAATTTCAATAAATTTACTTGTGATATGATGAACCACCTTCATATAAAATGTCCTCCAGAACTACTGCATATCCACTTTCTTTGACTGGTAAATCCTACTCGAGCCACAAAGGATAACTGTCTCTCGAAGGCATCGTGATCCACAGACCTCTACCAGTTGAGAAATGTTATTGGCTCCTTATTCGGGAGGGTTTCTCTTTATCTAAGACTGAACTCTCGATCTTTACCAAAATAACGGGCATATAGGTTATTCTTCCATGTCTTCCATTTCCCGCCTACACCTGCCCATACACTGTTTGCACTTTTGGGGGCAAGCTGAATTTTTGTTTTCCGACAAACATATAATATAACAACGCTAGTGAATTAATATTAAAAAACACAATCATAGAATCTTATGTGAATGTCAAATATTTCCTATGAATATTGAGATTTTCATACCTCGGAGGCCCTCCAAATGACCATCTTCAGCTCCATGGTCACAATCCTCCAATCTTCGTACATAGGAGAAATTATTGATTTCAATAGTTCTAATGTCCTCATGTAGTGTAGTCTTATTTTCAACTACGCTCCCATACTTCATGAACATTATAGGCTTATTATTAGAAGATACTTTGCCACCCTCTCTTTCTCTCTGAGCCTCATGGCCTGATGATGTCAATATTCTTCAAAAATAGGCTTTAGTAGCACAATATATAACATAAATCAAATGGAAAAACTCAAGTTAGAGATATAATAATTTCATTAACAAAAAAGTATTCCATCCGCTTGTTTTCATCAATTAATCAAAGGAAGTCATAAATCGGGATATAAGAATAAAATGTAAATAATCACAAAACTACTTTAATATAACAACTAATATTGGAGTTAACGAATAACAAATCAATGTTTGAGATTGTTTCAAACTACATATTACGAATTACAAATTGAAATCCATAATATATATTATAACCCACATAAATTTACCCATGTTAAGTGTCTATAGATTGTTTCAAGTTCGGGGAATCATTAAAAATGGATTGATATTCAACAGGGGCAACCAGGTCATCCACACTATGAGTTGGACGATTTGACATGTGTAAGATGATTGACCATAGTTAGTTTTTTATATACTCTGAGAAAACACTTTCTTGATATTTTCACGTGTAGAAAAAAATGGCTCATCATTCATATGCTCCTTGCTCTTTATCTTGGACAAGTATACCAGTATCAAATTAGCACCTATATAGGCATTATAAGAATTTATCCTAAACTCTTACCCAATCGCACTTAAACATAATATTTTTTAAAAATATATTTGAATTACAACATAGTAATTCATTCCTTCTTCAATGATGTTTTTGTCTTTGGAACTCGCCCCAATATACGTAAGAACCTTATATGAAATGTCGTTGTTTGTAGAAACGTATTTTGCTCGTAAAACCTCAATGAGAATACAAAATCATTAAGTAGATGCTTATTATCCTCGTTATCCGAGAAATTGGGTCCATTAGCGTGATGAGCAAGCCTTGACATGTCATAACTATTCTTTAACAACTCAAATTATGGATTGCATACGTTAATGTGATAAGTTTTAAATATTGCCATTATCTATCATTAATATTGGATGGTTGACCAAATAATGACCTCATGTGACACCCAAAGTCTAAATTCACTACCTCAATGTGAAACCCTGCTTCATTTGTTTTTATGCGCGGGTGTATTATACTTTCTACATTGAATGATAAAATTTATCAAGAAGGTGAACAAGTATATAAGATAGCAACACGAACTTATTCTCTCAATTCTCCCACTTTTTCATGGACTTCAAATATATAACGAGTCACTTTCTCATATTGTAAAGTTTTTAGTTTAACTAGTTTGCCATAACTTGACCGCCCTCATCGTCGAACTCTCCCCTGTAATTTAAAATGTTATGGTCGGGCATATATTCCATATAAAACACGAATGCCACCACAATAATTTATTCCTCCATGATGGATCCTTCAATGTACATCGTATTCTTACATACTCTTTGAAAACATTAATTTTCAAACAAGTACATCCATCAATATTTTACTGGGCCACAAAGAAGTGCCTCATCGCATAAGTGCACCCAAAAGTGAATACTTATATCGAAGAATGTTAAGGGGTACATCTCCAACTAAAAAGTTGCTTTAGCTATAGTTGTTTTTATAATCACGATGTTATTTCGGCTAACTAATTTTCACACAAAAGTGTGAAGCAAAGGCTAGTCTACATAATAGACCTATGCAAACCTTATGGTTAGAAAAATAGTGATTAAATAATAAAAGGACTAGTGGCATGATCATGTGCCAATCGGAGGACTTGCACTTTTGTAGATCATGTGTGGAAAAACTCACAATCATCCCCAACTTTAATGAAAAATTAGAAGGAACTTTCAAATCATACACTGTGCCTAAACACACCTTTCATTCCTCACTCGTAATAGTATATGCCCTAGGGGGATTATATTCCTCTCTCTACTATATCTTACAACCATAATTGCGACCTAATTTCCAACACTTTAAGATCATGTTGTGCATTTTATCCATTATTTGAATGACTTATAACTAGTCATGTTCTCAGAAGAAGTTCAATGATTCTATTCTCGGCATGAATGATATCTAATACATGTCTCATGGGGTTACCCTTCCAATACAAAAAGTCAACTAATATTGACCTTCTAAATCTCACCATCTGTTTCTCAGCTTTATTGTCAAGAAGGTCTTTTTATGCTTTACATTCTTGAGTTTAGGATTATTTCTCAACACATTAGCTCTATATTTTGAAGAACTTCTCTCAATTTCGGAACCTAAAATATTTCTCGAAGGTAGCCTATGTTCAACCCTATATTGAATCTAAAATAATGATCTAGAGGAAAGAATCCTTTATGGGAATGATATATAAATTTTCCACTATCCTCAAGATGTTGTGATTCAGTTTCCTCTCCAAAAATGTGACTACCAAAGTAATCATGAACATTACAGCCTGAAAACGTCCCATAAGTTGGTAAATCATGAATTTTCTACATCAACGTAGCTCTAAATGTGAACTCTTTATGTTTTCTAGAGTCAAATGCTTTAAAACCTGCTACTTACAACTCACTCAATTCATCTACCAACGGTGCCAAGTAGACATTAATGTCATCGCTTGGTGCCTTTGACCTAAGTATCAAATGGATTATCCCATGCTTCTGCCCTAGCATACCAAGTGATATTAGCACCCCTAAGATCACTTGTCAGACACTTTGATTAGTGCTTAGAGTACCAAATGGATTGAACCCATGTGTTGATATTTCGAGATAAATATTATGATGTTCACACGCAAAATTTGGGTAACTAAAACTTATGATTTTCCAAACAGTTGAGTTCATAGAATGGAGCATAAGATTATCCCTTACTTCTGCCCTACCATGCCAAGTCATTTCCTCCGTTTTCTATGGTATTATAAAAAATCTCGTCAACCTAGGACCAATAAGTAAATATTTTAATATTTTTAGTCACCCTTGGAAGTGTGCATCTCTTATCGTTAACCATGGTATGAATAAGATTTTTGTACTCTTTCCAATATAATATGAAGTAATAATTGCAAGCATGATATGATTTATACTTCATTCCCAAACCTTTAAAAATGTTCTTCATAATAGGATAGTTATTTGGAAGCATATTTTTTTAGGGAGAAAATATTTCACCCAATTCAAAATTCCACCCAGGTTATTGCCAGAAAATCCAAAATGCCATGGCATGCAAATACAATAGTTAGGTCGATTTTACTTTAAAATTTTTGTAGTCATTATCAAGGTTTATCCCAACAACGTCATGAGAAGTAGAATCTCCACTACAAGATTCATTGTCTTCCTTATCATAATCCTCATTGCTTGAACCACATGAGATCAATAAACATTGTCTATTATATCATATAACATATTATTCTCTACATGGCGATCCTCATGTCCTTACATTTCTATCCTACTTAAATGTTGTAGTGGAGGTTGTTCGGGGACAAAGGGGCAATATATTTATCCATAAAAAGCCCATACATGGGAATCGTCTTGCGTACCCTATCTAAGAAATGTAATTTAAATATTTTCCACTCAAATGTTTTGCCACTCTTTTATAGACGATAGCCCATAACACCTTGTTAGACTTGTTACCTAACATTTGCAAACAAAAGGGGTGTTTCTACATGTTAGTTTATCCTCGCAGCCGTTGAATCATTAGTTAACTCGGACACAAGGACAATCCAACTAACAACATGTCATGTTTAAATAAAAAAATTTAAACACTATGGTGTTTAAAACCTAAGCCATGTTTACATACCAAATTGGTTTTGATTATACTTTATCCAATCCAATTGTCAAAACCTTGGTTGAAACCCTAACTCACGTATACATACCAAATTTGTGTTAATTATACTTTATAACTTAATCGAATTAAATTTTCAAAACCTAGGTCGAAACCCTGAGCTGCGAATACATACCAATTTTTTTAATTATAATTTATAACTGACTTGAATCCAATTTTCAAAAACCTATGTTAAAATTCTAAGTCGAATATACATACAAAATTGAAAATTATATTATAATGTTCACAGTGCTCTAGATTACATTTTTAAATAAACCCAAAAATTTTGTTACCATAAACCCACATAAATTTTAAATTATATATATGAAATCCCAAAATCCTTCACATTTTATAATGAACCCACAATTTTTTTTAAGGAAAATGATTACATTTACAACAAATAAACACATATATTCAACTCCAAACAAATATCAAAGTCATATTGTTCAAACCTTCATACCTAGGTATTGCACAAGTTATTTTCTAACAATATCAAGCTATACATGTAAATACAACTATTTTACAAAAAATAAACACATATATTCAAGCGCAAACAAATATCAAAGTAAAATTGTTCAAACCTTGGTTTCATACAAGTTATTTTCTAACAATGTCAAAGTCATACATGTAAGTATAACTATTTTACAATAAGCAAACATGTGTATTCAATAAGTAGAACTACATTAATATATATATATATATATATATATATATATATATATATATATAAATATTAATGTAGTTCTACTTATTGAATACACATGTTTGCTTAATTCAATACACATGTTTGCTTAATTCAATAAGTAGAACTACATTAATATATATATGTCAAAATGTGTAAATCATACCTCTTGGGTGAAAACAAATCCTAGGTTTCTTACTTAGGAGAGAGAGGCAGCCGAATTCGTGAGAGAGAGCAGGGTAAGTGTGTGTTTAGGGGGGGAGTTAGGCCTGGAATGCCAATTTTTTGTCATGGTCCTTTTCATGGTCAAGACCATGGAAAAAAATATATCGTTTATTATCACGATCAAGAAGCATAATAACACACACGTGTTTTTTTATCACTGTCAAGGACCGTGGTGATAGAAAATTATGACTTTTTTGGTCTTTTGGTTTAGCGTATAGGAAATGAAAAAGTATCTAAGACAACCACCACTATCGACTATCCTTAATAAAGAAGGACCTTTATAATTGCACTTGGTAGTGTCCAGTCACTAGTCAGCTTGACATTTATTTTTTAGAGAAAGGGAATCAAGCTCCTATACCCACTTAGGGAAACTTACATGCGCAGTGGTGATAACCTCTCTTAAGTTTAAGCATTATTTTGGCACACACTGTCATTTTTCGGAATTGCCTCCCCACAAAGGTAGTTGTTGAAAGTCCAACGTATCTAAATAAATGTCCAAATGGTTAGTGGAACTAGGATGGTTTGATATCCAACATCATATTTGGACATCGATTAAAGGGAAGGTCCTAGCCGACTTTACGGCCAAATTTTCCATCGACCAGCATCAGGATAACTTAGCATCGAGGACTGTAATAATATTCAACAACCGATTAAATAAGTGTAAAATAAGCTCTTTATATGGATAGGTCCTCCAACTACAAGGGGGAGGCGAATGGATGGTACTAGTATGCCCAGAGAATACTATCCTCAAGCAATAAATGTGCTTAGGATTTGAAACCTCCAATAACAAAGCGGAGAATAGAGCATTGATTGGAGGTTTGAGGAAGTCATTCTCCTTGGGCGCACGTCACCTTGCTATATTTTGTGACTCAAAGCTAGTATCGAATCAGATACGAGGAGACTAAATGCCAAGGATTAGAGCACGGTTGTTTAGCTTGAAGAGGCCTAATCCCTAGTCGTTCAGTTCTAACATGTTCACACACAACAGTTCCTCGCAAGAGTTAACAATAGTCATGAAGACTCCTTAGCCACACTTGCCTCAACCGTACAGGGAGACCTTAAGCGAACAATTCAATTGGGGTATCTCGATAAACCCATCATTAATAAGGGAATGTTGGTCGAGCAATTTATGTTCATCAGGAAGGCTAAATCTAGATTTATCCAATAGTTCATTATCTAAAAAATAATGTTTTGACTAATGCAAAAAAGGAAGAAGATAAGGTCCATGTGAAGGTTATTCTCTTCCATTTGTCTCTAAAAGAGAATATCTATCGACAATTTTTTTGGGACCATATCTGTAATGTGTTCACCCGGATGATGTCGACCAAACCCTTTACTAGTTATATGAAGGGATACGCGAAAGCCACGCAAGGGTGCATATCACTAAAATATGAAGTTATGAAAGATATATATTGGTGGACGTGCATGGAACAAGATGCGGTTGCATACGTAAAGAAGTGCAAAAACTTCCAACCATTCTTACCTTTGGTGAATCCCCCCACCAACGACCTCAAATCCATAACAAGTCCTTGGCCCTTTATGTAGTGGGGACTGGAAGTTGTTATTCCACTACCCCATGCATTCGAGAGTAGAAAGTTCATTTTAGTCAGCACATATTACTTATCTAAATGGGTTGAAGGGGAATTACTAGCAAACATCCAAGATTTCGATATGACCAAATTCATTTAGAGCAACATCATGACACACTTTGGCATTCCTTAGATCATCATAACAAATGATGGTACATAGCCTAAAAGTAACATCTTTTAATGTTTATGTGATGAGAAAAATATTAAGAACTACTACAATTTATTATCCTACCCCCAGATCAACAGTCAAGCAAAAGCTACCAATAAAATAGACTGCGAAGGGATAAGGAACAGGTTCGAGAAAGCTAAGGTTGCATGGGTTAACCAACTTCCTCGTGTTCTTTGGTATACTAGAATACCCTATGAGATCGATATGGGAAACACTCCTTGCTATAGATTATGGGATGGAAGTTGTCATCCCACTAGAAATGGGTATGCTAACCATGAAGTCCCCCTTGGTCAACCAAGGTCTTAACATTGAAGAAATCATAGGTGAAATCGATGAAAAATATAAAAGAAAAGAGTAACCATTATGAATCTTCTCCCTACCAATAACATTTGGCAAGGCATTGCAGTAACAGAATCACGTTGAGGAGCTTAAAGGTCAGGGATTATGTCTCTAGGAATATTATGGGTAGTAAAAAGAATCCCTCAAATGAAAATCTTGGGCCTAATTGTAAAAGTCCATTCAAAATCGTCAAAGACGGCCTAGAAGGATCCTACTACTTTGAAGTAATGAAAGGCAAGGAACTTCCTCGAGAATTGAATGCAGACTACCTCAAGAATTTTTTCTTTTAGTTTAAATTCATTTCAATTTTGAATTGATTTTTATACATTCTCTTAACTTCTTGTAAATTTTTGTTTTCCAAAACTTAATTTATAATTTTTTTCAGACCTTATGCTTTATCTTTTTCCATTGTTCCAAGTAGAAGGCAATCCATATTTAACAAATAAGATTGATAGTTCGATGGATTTTGTTTGACATATTATCTATTATTTAAATATTTATCTTATTTAAATTTCTTCTTTATACCATTTGATCCCCGACTAGGGGCACTTCTTTAAAATGTCTTCTCTTAGACTGATTGGTTGGTAGACTAATGACCGAAACAGAATGTATGAGATTTCTTAAAGAAAATCAAAAGGCCTATGGGAAAAAACTAGGCACACAGTACTGACTAAGTCAAAAAAATACTAGCTAGGCGACCACCCCACAAATAGGTGCATTCTTTCTTTTATAGCTCTAGGACTAAGGTTTGATGTGGTGGCATCACCTAAAAAGTAAGACCAGGTACCACACAACATAAGGAAAAGTAAATGTTAAAATTTCCCTTGATAAAAAAATTTATTACAAGGAAATTTGGATTATGAATCATTTACAAGGAAAAACTGATTAAAAATAGGTCACTTATATGACTAGGGCAGTCTAGACTTGGAATATTCAACATTACTGGTCGGACCATCTAACCAGTGTGTTTGACGATATCATCTAAATCTCTAATTTTTGATAACCATCCTAGAATCACCCTATTGACTAGGGGTCGAGGTCGGTAAAGTTCATCATTTTCATGAACTGAATGGTCACCCAAATCTTGCCTTATCAAACTAGTCAAACTTTCACCCATTAGGATCCATGAATATCAAACCTATAAGGGGGATTCTTATAAGAGGGTAATCTAGGATCATACCAATACCACATCTTGGAATCGTTCGGTACTTTCACAACATATAAAGCATCGAGCGACCCATTTTTGTAAGCAGCATTCCGAGCATCGACTAATGCAACATCATGATTAAGAAAAAACTCATTATAGCCATAATTCCATCATTACAAGGTTTCTTGTGGAATTAAAATTAAAAATGATAAAGTTTCTCTGATTTACCTCTAATAACTTCTTTCTTTTCATGAAGAGACTTTTGGGTCTCCTTTCGCTTAATTCTTAGCTAACTATTTTCCTTTTCAAAAAGGAAGCTCAACCAAGCTCATTTGTTTCATAAAGACTATTTGGCTTTCCAGAATAGATATTTTTATGGATCTCCCAAGCTTAGTCCTTAAATAATTATTTTCCATCTTAAGAAGAATTGAAACCCTTATCACCCCAACGAGGGCAACTTGCAAAATGGAAGTCTTGTTAGCATGCATGGACTCAAAGTTAGTCAACTTTAAATCAAATTCCCTATTTTTAGACTGCTCGACAACATCCTTATCAAATTTAGACTTCAATTCCACTAACACTTCACTGTGACTGGCCCTCGTTGGCACTAATCGTGTTAAGATAGATGGTATTGGCCACAATAGCTTGATGGAAAATTTGGCTCAAGTTTGAATATGATTATTTTTCTCTCAAAGATTCATCATAGCCCAAGATCTATTCGATATCTCTATCATCATCAAAATCATCACAACTGGCAGTGAGGATTCTTGCACTCCTTTCCTCAAAGTTTTGGTGTGCAATAACGAGTGTTGCATGTCTTTAAGGAAAAGTAGTCGGTCATTAAATCTTAACAAAATAAAAATGAAGAAAACATTGAAAGATAAATGACAAATGAAGTTTATTTAAACTATGAATTTCATTAACTAGAGTTAATGGGGAGAACCCCTAAATCGCATATTGGCATATACTAGAAATAAAGACAATGTCTCCTAAATCTAAGTAGAGCTCATATTGGATTTCTCTCCCATATTTACCATCTCAATAGTTTGAGAAACAGTGATATATTCCAGTTGGACGACCCACCTTTAGCTTTCTCAGCATCTTGAGGAGTGCTCACCTTCTCATGAACCTTGATAAAATTGGGGATGTCATTTTCTTTCTTGAAATATCGACAAGTGCTAATTTATTTATCATTATCAAAACAAACATTATTTACATCAGCACTAACATGTTGGTCACCGAGAAACTCCTCTTCATCATCATCATCAATTATCGAGGAGAGAGATATCGTTATCCTTAAATAACTTAGAGTTCTTTGAAATGACAGCCTTGACCAGGGACATGTTTCATGCATTATTAAAGAAGGCCTTATTGAGGTATTTAATTTGCAATTGATCTTTGGCTAATGCCTTATCCCCACGCATTAGACTTGTCCTGCATCACCTTAGCAATGACTTTCTCAGCTTTGAAATTCCCCTCTTTATTTTTTATCTTAGCATTCTCAACATTGGCCTTTTCGACACCATCCTTCTCCTTTTGGCAGAAGTAATCAGGTCAGAAGACTATCATACCTTTTTACTTAGGTAGACATTAATAGTCTTAAAACCTTGGACCTTCAGTTCAAACTTCATCATTTCATCTCACAAGTCGAACATGCTCTTCCTTCATGCTTGTTGGGCGAGCAGTGGGAGATTTGGTACCAAGATTAACAGATCTCAAATCCACCATTTTTTTTCTTGGGGGCATTCCACTAGGAGAAAGTTCAGCATAAGGGATTGACAAAAGGTCTAACGACTCGAATGAGGATGTTATTTCCTCGACGGAGTTGTCAAAATTAGAAGCCTACGGATCATTCAGACCGACCAGTATAGTAGAACTTTGATCAATTAGCCTCTAGAAAAATAATTTGGTCAAACTTGTGTAGCGGAGGAGAAGAACATGCGACCTTGTATTATCATTGTCTTCAGGCCTCTACTTTATGGACCAGACATTCTGAAGATGAATAAAGTTAATGTCCTTATCATAAGGAAGATTCTTATTTGCTTTGGTTTTCAAAAAACAAATAAGAAACAATTATTATATGGAGGATATAACAAAAAGGGAAATAGAAAGAAAAAATATAAGAGCATCTTAACCTATCCCTTTCTCTTCTGGTGGGAATCACGACCCTTCATATCTTTTGTAACACCCCGTATTTTTGGTACATTTAAAATTTAATTGATTCGGAGATTTTAAATTACTTAGTGTGTTGTAATTTAATGAATTAATTAGAACAGAATAATATATATAAATATTAATCTGGGATTGAATGGTTAATATTTAGGGAAAACTTATTTACTAAGTGAATAGTAATAATGTAATTACGTCGTCTCGAGTATTAGTGACGAGGATGTACTTATCACATTCGGAAGTCGGTATAGACTACATAGGGTGGGGGATAAGTATTTTTAGAAATTAACTCGGATGCAAATTCTGAGGGTACAGTTGAGTCCGAATGGGCCGAGATAGTCGGAAAAGTGTACCCGGGGGTAGTAAACGGGTCACGGGACGTTTCTAGACATAGCCGGGCCCACTCGGGGACATTTGGGTCACTTGGGCTTGGCCCATTAGTCAAAAAACGGGATTAAGTTAATTAATCTAATAAAAAGAAAGAAGGGGGTGGCTGAACTTAATTAGAGAAAGCAAATTAAGGGCTAGGAAACCCTAACAGCAGCCAAAGCCAAATTGGGGATCAAAGAGAGCCATCAAAGGTCATCTTCAACCTTGGGATTTAGCTCCAATTCAGACTCTACGAACCTTAAGGCAAGTGGATAACTTGAAATAGCATTAAATCTGTTTTCGATTCATATTCATGTGTAGTGATTACGTAGAAATCCGTTTTTGGGTGTTAATGGAATGAACATGGGATTTTGAAAACAAAAATTCTGATTTACGAAATTTGGGGTGATGATTCTTGTAAAATCTGATAATGGTGAGTTATTGCATATCTGGTAGAATGATGTCTGCATATTTGAAAACGAATTTGATGATGAAATTTGGGGTATAAATGGACCTAGGGTTTATGATGGAACTTTCCCCAAATTTAGAAACTGGAGTAAATGGACGAATTATTTATGTTGATGAATATTTTGGAGATCCCTAATGAGTTTCCTAATATGTACAAATGCTAAAAGGGACTGAGTTTCAGTGTAGAAGGAAATTAGAGTTTGCAGATTTTCGCCCATGGCTGTCCGTCTTCGCGAAGAAGACGAGTACCTGTTCGATCGATCGATCGATGCCATGAAGTCGATCGATCGACGGTCGGCAGAAACTGACAGTTCGCCCAGTTTGTTTATATAAGGAGGGATTTATATAAAAGTTGTTATGTGTTATATTATTGAGAAAAATATTAATACATGATTTAAATCTAATTAATTATGAGGAAATTAATTAGAAGATGGGAGTAGAAATTGGGTGTCACGTCACAATTGGTTGAGCGACATCGGAGTATATTATTTCATTTAGTAATGGACTAAGTAGTTTAGAGTCGGGATTTAGACTCGGGTGAGGTTAATTCGGGCTAGGAGATTGAGTCCAATTAAATGGTGAGGGCAACATCAAAAGTAACTGAATTTATTAATGTGCAAATTAATTAATAATTCGAGTTGGGTAATAACCTCATAATAAAAATGGGATAGGCTTGTGTCACGGGTTTAGTACACGGTGTAGCTAGAACATTTTTATATATGTATATATATATACGGTGTGTGATAGTATATATATATAGTGTATGCCTTAATATCAATGGTTAGATATTATTATACTCTAGTGCTATAGGGGGAGGTTACGCGCAGTGGATGAATCCCCTAGCTTGAGGAGTAGGGCGAGTAGATTCCCAGGTCATAGCGTCCGTTACAGGGGGTGAGGGGCATCTCACTTTCCGGGAAGGAATATGACCGCCTCCAATCGTATACTAAACCAAGTTAGTGAGAGATTCTAACTTGGATAACTAGGATATGTGAATATACCTAGTGTACTAGAACTTTAGAGAAATTTTATCCGGGGAGTACTTTTACTCGGGTGGATATTAGTGGTTTATGTATTCCAGTATGTGTGTGAATGCTGCAATAAATTCTAAGTATATAATAGGGTGATTATTATATACGGGCTAAATAAATACAAGCATGTGTTGTTGTATATGTATAACGAGTGGAGTAGTTATATGATTTAAAAAGGGAAATGATTTAATTATGTTGAGGTTACTAATGACTTAAAAATCATAATCACATTTTACTCAGGTTAGAGTAGGGGGGAGTATAAGGAGACTTTAATAATTATCTAGTCATGAGATAGATAACTAGGTGATAATTAAAGCGTTAGTGGTGCACATTAGAGGAGGGGCAAGGAAGTTCTCAAGAGAGTGCGACACTAACTAAAATATGAAGAGCATGCATATTTATTATTACTGCAAGTTAATCATTTGCTAAATGTTTTCAAATGTTTTGGGTACTAACCCTTGCTATAAAAACTTTTTAAAAACCTTTTAGGTGTCCAGCCACAGGGACGCCAGACCTGACTCGATTCCAGGAAGTCCGTTGCTGCAACATATGTGGATGTTGCGGGACCTTTGATAGACGCCTCTTTCTTTCATTCATAATGTAGAGACTCATTATTATTTATTCGAGCATGTCGCTCACTTTCCATTTATTTATTTCTTAGACTTGTTGGGATTTTATTATTGTCTTTATGGGATTTTTATTTGGACCGATGGTTTATTCGGTTAATAAATTTTACTTGTGGAATGATTAGTTAAATTATCTGTGATTGTTTTATTGTTGTATTTTTCCGCATGGGTTTTTTTGTTTAATTAATGAAAGATAAAAATTGACACCAGTTTATTTTTCTCACTTAGGTGGTTAGTAATTTAAATAAAACGACAGTGATGCTAAGAATGGACCAAATGAGAAACCTGTTCTAACTTGATTTAGGACTGATCACCCGGGATTAATTAGGCGGGGTGTCACATCTTTTCCCTCGGGAAGAGGAGTATATTGTCATTTCTTCATAATCACACCATGATCCCATCTCTTCTTGTTGGAATCATATTGTCATTTCTTCATATGGAGACAGAATGCTTAAAAAAAATGGAGAAAGTGAGAAATCTTCTTCAAAGGATCATATCTTGAAATGAAGATGAAAGAGAGGGAATGATGCTTTTTGTACTGTGACATACCCTCACGGTTCCCCAAAGTGATCCTTGCATGCACATTTATTGAAATGACAGTTTGCAGTTATCGAAGAAACGATTGCACTCCCCCCCCCCCCCCCCCCCACCCCCCAAGGCTATGTGATAATGCCCAATTATGAGTGTGCCACTAGGCACTCAATGGGGAAAAATCATTCATTTCTTGTGGCAATTACATAATTCCCCCCAATCAATTTGTAGAAATCTCAAATGATTATTGACCTCTAAATCAGAGAGGAATCATGTTATCCCTAAAGAAAAAAAAGGATTATCAAACATCAACGATCGATCAAGGCATAAATTCCAGCAAACTCAATTAGCCCCTGTAGTTTGGGGGAATTTTTAGGCTCCAATACATACTAGCACGTTCTTCGCAATGTGTGCCCAAAGTTACGGGAGTCTTCTAGTGAAACAAGAATTATTCAACTTTGTCACCTGTTACGACCGACTATGGTCAAAGGATAAGTTAGAACTTTTAGGGATAACTTGATGGGGCTTAGAACTCTCCTAAGTTTGATTATCAATGTAAACCCATCCTATATTAATGGGGCATGTATGCATGTAATATAGAACAGTACTACAACTCTACTAACTTGAGTTATTGATCAATAGAGAACAACCTCATCACCCCGTGGATGTGGGCAAGCTGTTGGAACATGTACATCTTACCTGGTGTGTGTGATAACACTATAATTGCAATTATTTTTATTAATCTTAGGTTTGTTTGAATTGAATATAAAAACTACAAGAATTAAACACCTACACTCACGATGACCAATAAATAAACAAGTGAAGACAAGTTAGACACTCTTAAATCTTATGTGAGGAATTGTTCACCTTAATGGAAAATGTTCATCTAAATTTTGAAAAACATGATGGTATCATCAACAAAAATGTAAAAAACAAAACATGGGTATGAAAATTAAAGTTTTTAAAACTTTAAATTTACACTACACCAAAAATCGGATATGGTTATGGTGAGATGGCCATGGTCCATGACCATGACCAATATATATTGACTGCGACTCAAACTTTGGCCTTTTCCAGAGGTCATATATAATTCAAGACTCGAGACTAATATTGTAACGATCATGGACTATGAATTAATCATGACCTTTTACATGAGAAAAATGGTGCCAATGTGTTTACATTACTGGTCATAGTCAATCATTACCATCGGGAACATGATAATTATTGGTGTAATATGGTGTTGGTCCTAAACAGTGACCCCCATCCATGGAAATACTAAAAATGTAAATGGTTATGATAGCCTGATCATGAGTTTAGACCATGACTACCTTTGTATACTAAACTTGGGGTCACGATCATGGACAATGACCATCATGATGGATCTCAACTATCTATTTTAATTCAAAATGGTCATGGCCATGGTCACGATCCAAGAGTATGATATAACCTCATTAATCTTAAAAAAAATGAGTTCGAAGGGTTATATATTGATGAAAAACTTCAAAGATACTCATAAACAGTTAAAAGTACATTTATGAGTACCCTTGATGAATACCAATTTCCTAAAAAATATTCGCATTCCCAATTTATGGAACCCATCGATTGTAATGCCAGCTATTAGTCGGACTTATTGCCTTTTCCATAAGAAAGTTATGTACAGATATAATTTGGAAAATCCTATAATCCTCTCTACTAGCGAACTTTTTAAGTGAGGGGTTCCACATAACATCGATTGGAAACAGTGTTGATATCTCTAAAAGATTAATCCCCTCTAAACAACACTTTGTTGATGCTAGGAATATTTTGGCTTCACTATTTAGATCATTAAATACATTAATAAAATTATTAATCGAACATTAACTTCTCATTTTATGTCATTTCATAATGTCTGTAACAAACTACGTGGATTTTGATTTCATTTTTGGCTATGTATGCATCCAAAGTCAGTCGGGATTCAAGTCTTTTCTTACCAATTTCCTATAGTTTATCTTCATATACTATCATATCATTAATTTAATGAGCATCATTAACTCACATAGTTAGTTATCTTCCATTTATTGTTTTGTCACTCACATATTAGTCATTTTTATTTATGTATTTACTCTCTTCTTAGCGGTCATGTTCATGTGTACTCACTCTTTCTATAATGTGAATAAGATGATTCTAGTCATCACACGTGCACACACTTGCATATCCATGCACTATGACCAATAAACTTATTAAGATAATGGTTCAGGTTCGCTAATTATGATACAACTGACATGATAATAAGAGACTGGATTATAAGTTAATGGCTTTAGTCCTATTGGGTTTAGGTCAATATCGGGCTAACGCGATAAACTTGTTAAAATAACGGCTTGGTTTTAGTAGTATGATATATCCGACACAATGAAACGTGTTTTATCATTTAAAAATGGTAAAGTAATTAATATCTTAGTTAGGGGATTTCAGTGATAACAAAAATAAAAATAATAGAAAATGAAATTATAATGGGATTGAGAGACAATGAGCTCAGACACAATTTTTGTGGTTCGGTTCAATAATACAGCATACGTCCACAAGTGTAATAATTTTTTCATCTTTGATTGATAACATACAATTAGGGTTTATGCTATGATAAGAAAGAATTAGCCATCCCTTTTTATGTGGATTCACCCCAAATCTCGTGGTATAGGTGGACAGCCTTCATCAGCCAGGCAGTTATACAAATACAAATATCATAACAGATTGGTATAAACTAGTTACAACTTGTGCATCGTGGGAGTGAGTGGGCATGAACCACGTTTCACTCATTCCCACGACACATAAAGGGGATTCCATCAGGTATATATGAGGACACAGTTGCATGGTGCGTTTATATAGTTACATCAGATCAGGACAATTGTCACTTCAAGTTAGTCGAGAAGATAAGTATCTAAGTTGACCTTATGTCATATACATGGCCATCATATGATGAACAATTATGGGCCCATCATCATGCCACCTAAGCTCCATGTAGGCCAGACATATAATGATATAACATAAATCCCCAAGAAATCATGCATGAACTTTATGATGTCAATGACTTGTCTCATTGTGGTGAGATTCCTTGATAAGTTTCTGCTTCAGAGTTAGTGGACGAAGTGTTTACTCTGTTTGTCGTGGGCTTATATTGGTTAGATCTCTTCTAATCAACTAAGGTCAAACAGATTCCTTTTGAAACTAGAGGAAGTACTTAGGACACATGGCGGGTAGTCAAATCGTCTTCCTATAATGATTACTTACGGGATGCATGTGCATGTTATTTGTACCGCCGATTGAGTTTTTTAGACTTTATGTCTCCCACGAGGTGATGTGTCTGCAACCCTCTTCATAAGTATAAAACCTCTTATACACTTCACTTAAAATAACAATATCAAATACTCTGAATTGCATAGAGAGAGAAAGGGAAACATTCCTCCTTTTTTTGGACAAAGTTATCCCGCCTGCTGCAAGCAAATTCTACTTTACCTGCATGTTTGGGGATCCTTTATGATGTTGTTCCTTATCTATACCCTTCGTCTTTTGTTTTGTTTGCAAGGTACGCCCTATCTAATTTCTTTTTAGGGTTTCATTATTCCCATAGCGTTAATTTTCCTTTTTCTAGATGGTGTGTTGACTATCGTGGAGATTTTTTTATGGATTTTTACTGATTTAGACGTCCATTGATCTGGTTGGCCTAGTATTAAAGTGGTTTTAGAAATTTCAATTATATTTTATTGCATTCGCAACTTGTTGTTCAACCCCTTTTATTACCTGGTGTTTTTTTATTTTCTTTAAAATTAGGTTGTTACCTTGAAGAGTTTTCCACCCGACGTTCAGCACGTATATGTATTTTTTCTTGAACTCAAGTTTAAACGCCTAAGAATTATTGCTCAAATATTTCCCCATCATGTGTTGGTAGTCTGACCTGAGGAATACCTAGGGCATCCTAGGTATACACCCTAAACTCCTTCAAGAAGTGACTTCTCCCCTTTTCCAAATGAACCTTTTATCAGCTCTTTAGCTTGTTCTACACCCCTTTCTCTAGGCATTAACCTTAAAAGTAAAGAATTTATATCCCCTTGAAATGTTGTTGGGTCAGATAAGGATGAAGATGTTAGATTAAGGATTGTGGGTCCCTTTCCATCCACGTTACCAGTGGAGGGATCTTTGCTTGAGGTTGCAAAGGAGGATGAGGAAGGATCCTTCGAGTCTTATGATCCTTATAACCTTGCTCAAACAGATGCTCAGTGGTATCCTAATTACATAATTGAAGAGGAGGTAGGTCATCTGAGGGAAAAATATTGCATACCCATAGCCATTCAGATGAGAATTCCTTTGCCCGAGGAGAGGGTGTATGACGTGAATAATTTTGAAGAGGTTTCTTTGCCCCTTTGGGATCTGCAGGTCAGACCAAGGTTGCCCCTCCACCCGTGTTACTATCCATATTAAGAGGCTATGATATTTTTGAAATTGGGGTGACCCTGACCCAACTCCCTCCTAATGTGTATAGGATAATACTAGGGGCTATGATGTTTTTAAAATTAATGACTGTATTTGACTTAACTAAAGACATATTTAGGTATATCCATGGGTTCAAAGATAATGCTAAAGCCCTCGGTTATTGCTATGTTTTGACTTATAAATCCATGTATAGGATGGTCACAGTGGTGCATACCAATAATCATAGCTGGAAGGGTCAATAGAAGTTTGTCAAAGGAGAGTGGGAGTTTAGGCATCACGAACAAGATAGGTCATGTGGGATTCCCCAGGAATGGAATTGTCCCAACCATATAGGTACTATGTTCTTATCTTTTTTTAATGAGATCATTTATTTATTATTGTATTATGATATTAATAACCTTTTGGTGTGAATATTTTCAGTGAAGAAAGCCCCCAGTATGCTAGCGTTATTAGTCAATCTGATAGAGGCTTACTGTAAGAAGAAGCCTCTTACTTTCGAAGAGCTATTCTCGATGGAAAAACTTTATAGTTGCTGGGTACCACATCCCTCAATGAGGCATTCCATTAGTAGAGGTTGAGGTCCCTATAGAAGTATACGCATTGTACGAGATGAAGTTAGCAGAGGATGGACAACAAGAGGAGAGAAAGGTACGTATTGAGATAGAAAACAAACTGCCTTTCCTTTCTTATGTATTGTTAGCATTCCATTGGTTATATAATTTTCTTTCTCGCCCTTTCCATGGTTTTATGGAACATCCATCCAAGGAGACATTCGGGATGGCCCTTCATCATATCAATTGCAAATCCATGAAACTAATTTATAAGAGGAAGATAAAGACTGAGAAGAAGAGGGGTGAGGAGGTGAAGGAACTCGAGAAAGATGCTCGAAAGAATGACGAAACAACTAAAAATGTGGAAAAGTTTAAGAGGAAAGAACCCATGCTCGCTAAAAACCTAGGTATTGGGGAAAAGAGCCCCTTAGAACCCCCACTTAGTTAGAGTATACCCAAATTTCCTAAAGAGGGGAGCCAAAGCCTTTTTTCAGGATGGTGAGGGGACAATGCTCGATGTCTGGATATTGTGAAGTTGAAAAGTTTAAATGTGACCTTGATTATAAGATTTCTTTTGATGAGTTACATACCAACTCTAATTTCAGATTCCACCACGCTAATAACACTACGAACTTTCTCTATTATTACAATCATAGTAAGTACTTCGAGTTTTTGAGAGAGTATGATCCTGACTCTTTATGGCGACTGGTGTAACATAGGTTATCAGTGGTAAGTTCTTCGGCCACTTTGCATTTATTTTCATTAATCTATATATGTTGTATTTTCCTGGCCTGCTAATTCATGCATATTTAATGATAGGCTTATGTTGCCTCCACAGTATTGAGGGAGATGGTCGTGGTCAACCTCATTGCATATGAGGAGTCAAGTAACAAAAATGAGAGGATGAAGGCTGACCTGAAAAAGGTGTATGGAGATCAAAAGAAAACCTCCAACGAGCTAGAGTAGTGGGACGGGCAGCTGGTTACCAGGATGGTAGAATTGAGTTTTGCTAAGCAAGAGAACATCAAGATGAAAAACAAATTCACGACCAATGATGCTAGAGTAAAAAGTTAGGAGGAGGCTTTAGCTATGGTAAAGGAGGATCTGAAGTACAGAAAGACAATGCCACAATGTATATTTACCTGAATAAGGGCCGGGATGACATGAAAATGGCTGAGCAAAATAATACCTAATGTTTGTTGACTTGAAAAAGTCTCGAGAAAATTTAGTCACCACCGAAGAGGCTGGCGTGCAAAAATAAAAGTCTTCAGTGGACCACAACATGGACATCATAGGCTTCTTCATGGATGAGTATGAGAAGCTGAAGAAAAGAGTAATGACATATTACACAAAATTTTCTAAGGAGGTTAGCAAGTGGAAAGGAGACGACAACGAGGTTACTACCTTGGTAGGGGAAGGGTTGATGATGAGCCTATGGTTGATGATGTATTGGCCTCAGATGTTGTTGGTCCTTCTGGAAACAATGATCCTACTATTAAAATTGCTTGTGAAGCCTTTTTACTTTATCATAACAATTGTTATTTTCTTGGGATGTAATCATCAAATTTGGATTCTGGTTATTTTAGTAATAAAGCCTATTTACTATTTTATACCCTACTTCTTTCTATGCTTCTCTGCATCTCTATAGTCTTGTGGGTGATGTGTTATCTACCTAACAATCAAGTTATTGTATGTAGTCATCCTTATACCATTACATGGTTGGACTATATGGATCAAGAAAAATTATACTTGATCCAATTGACAAATTCACTAGTGGTAATTTTAAGTTTATTAGTTTGTGTTCACAACCTGTAGGGTCGTAGAGGGGTGTCACTCGTAGGCTTATTTTTTGCAATCCGTGTTAGGACAAAATCGTACATGAAGTTAGCTTCTGTTCATGACAAGTTTCATTTAACAAGGACATACATGTTCTTTTGTGACTTGTTAGTTCAACGAAGTCATACTAAGTTCTCTGTTCGTGACTTGTTTATTTAACAAAATCATACTGAGTTCCTTGTTCGTGACTAGCTAGTTCATATAGTGGTTTTGAGCCTTGTTCACAATCTTGTAAAGAATGTGCTTGATATCATATTATAGGGAAGATATGTGCATACACATATCTTATAATCGAAAAAAGAAGAATAAAACAAACACTGGAAATGAGTAAAACTGAAATTTTAATCATAAGGAATTTCAAAGTACATAACAAACAAAGAAAATGATTATGGATGAAGCCACTGATAATATTTCTTCAAATTTATGGAATTCCATGAGTTCTTAAACCGATTTCTCTCAAGTGCCTCATGGGATAAGTGTATGGCATTACCATGTTTGTTACTCGGTATTGTCCATGCCAATTAGGCTGAAGCATGTCGTTCTTCTTGATAATATTTTTTAATGACATATTAGCCCTCTTTAAAGCTTCTTGAATGCACCCGATGATTATAGAATCAGTCTGTTCTCAGTTGATAGGCAACCACTCATAGTGTTGTATTTTCTCATACCTCCTTAACTAGGTCGGGGTCTAACCTTCTCATTAGATCACTTTTGGTAATCAAAGTTAAAGGCCCAATTAGTTAGAAGCCCTGTAGTTTTTGGTACTACTATTTGTGTGCCAAATGCAAGTATGTAGAATGTTTCCCCAATTGTTGTTCTAGGGGTAGTTATCTAATCCCAAATCACGTTATGTAGATCATTTATCTAGTTAACCTTTGTGTTGTTTAGCCTCTTATTGATTCCATCCAGTAATGTTTTATTGGTAACTTCAGTTTGACAAGTACATTATGAATGTCTAGGGGCAGAGTGTAGTTTTTGGATGTTTGAATGGGCACATAGTAGTCTTCAAAGTCATGATTGTTGATATGTGTACCATGATCTGTGATAAAAGAATAAGGCATTCTGTATCGGCATATTATGTCTTTTAATATGAATTGAAAGACTTTCTCATAAGGAATTTCCACCAACGGTTCAACTTCGGCCCACTTAGTGAAATAATCCATTGATTCTATAAAGTATTTGAATCCTTCTTTCAATTTGGGAAGTGGGCCAACCTGGTTAATTCCCTAGATTGCGAAAGACTAATGTGAGGTGATCAGTTCAAGTGGAGCTCCTTGCGTGTGGATAATCTTGGCATATTTATGACACTTTTCACATTTTTGCATAGTCACTACAGTCTTCCTTCATTGTCAGCCAATAATAGCCTTAGGTTACAATGTGCTTCACCAAGGATCTTCCACCTGAGTGTGCCCGGCAACATATTTCATACATTTA
The DNA here is from genome assembly GCA_949130495.1 of Sambucus nigra. Classification (NCBI taxonomy): domain Eukaryota; kingdom Viridiplantae; phylum Streptophyta; class Magnoliopsida; order Dipsacales; family Adoxaceae; genus Sambucus; species Sambucus nigra. The sequence continues at coordinate 259,278,419 of OX422224.1, forward strand.
TTTGATTAATTTATTAATTTCGGTGAGAATGACACATCATAATAGCGATACGATATGTCCTCTCTCATAAAATACTCAAGTCTCTTTCACATAGTGAGCTGTAGTATGACACAACTTTCTTTCTTCTTTTAGGTCAGAATGTAGTTCTCCAGATTCAATGTATACCCATGTAGGATCTATCCACAATGGTTCTAGTCTTACCTCTATTATTCTTATGTTCTCCTCATCCATGATTTTTCGGGCAACATTTTAATTAGAATCATCCTCCTCAACTCAATTCTTATCGCCGAAGCTAATCTTGCTAAGGCATCTATCAGGGCATTTTTCGACCTGGGTACCCTTATGACCTTGAATTTTGTAAAAATCTTAACCATTGTCGCACTTTGGTCAGGTATTTTATCATGGATTCCTCCATTGATTCATTTTTAAGGACTTTATTGACCACTAGTTGAGAGTCGTTGTCTGACACAATATGATCGGCTCCGAGGGATGAGGCCAAACCAAATCCGACTATCAAGGCTTCGTGTTCCTCCTCATTATTATAAGCTTAAAACTGAAAGCGTAGGGAATACTTCATGTCTATCTCATCTAGGGAAGTGACGATGATACCTCGTCGCTACCCACTAAGGAAGAAGATCCGTCAATGAACAACTTACAAATAACACTAGTTTGGCCAAAATCATCTTCTTCAATTTTTCCAAATCTGAATAGCTTCTTTTGGGATTCCTCGTCCTAATGCTTGTTATATTTTAGTGGGGATTTATCTCCTAAGGGAATATTTTCTATATAATCTAGAGTTATTCTCTCGTCCAAAGAAGTCTGGTTGTCCTTGAGATCAGAGTTATATCATAAATAACTTTGCTCGGATGATTTTTCCTCATATGTGAACTCAGTAATGAAATATGCTATCGCCATCCCCTTGATGGTTATTCTGGGCTCGTATTGGATATCTTATTAACCAATGTTTACTTCCAAATCCATCGACTGACTAGATTTTATATTATGTAGGACCTATAGTAGTGATAAATAGTTATAGACCACGATAGAGTGGGCTTAGAAAATCAGTTGCATTCTCCTAGAATCCTCCTTGGTACTAGCCCTAACTTTTACATCCGAGGGCACCAGATTTTGGCTGCTTTATATGCTATGCTGGTATAGTAAATTGGTTTTTGATTTCCCTCCTCTTGTCTTACCAATGTTGAACTGAGAGTCAATTTGAACACAATAATATATAGGTAAATCTTTTTTTCAGTAGCAGGTCTCGACAAGAGTGGAGGTGATCCTAAGTTCCATTCTAGATCTCAAAATGAATTTTTTCATTTCTTATTCTACTTAGAGGATTTGCTCACTACTTTAAAGAAAGTCAAGAACCTATAAATTTCACTAGAGACAAACCTATTGAGGTCGGTGACATGCCTAATTAATCGTTGGAAATCTTTATTTGTCTTGGGGGACAACATATTGATCAGTGCTTGGATCTTCTCGGGACCGAATTCAATATCTCGTTGATTGGAAATGAACCCCGAGAACATCCCTTTTTTACTTTGAATATGCACTCCGTTGGATTAAGCTTCATTTGGTGTTTCTCCCATTGGTCGAATGTCTAGCCTATAAATTTGATGTGATCGACTCAAATTGTATTGTTCATTAACAAATCATCCATTTACACTTCCATGTTTACCCCAATATGATCTATAAATACCATTTTCTCATTACTTTAAAGAACGACAAGCACATATCAGTTTCACTATAGACGAACATATTGAGGTCGATGACGCACCTAATTATTCGTTGCACATATTTCTTCGTATTAGAGGACTACATATTGATCTATGCTTGCATCTTCTCGAGATCGAATTCTATACTTCGTTGTTTGGAAAAGAACCTCGAGAACATCCCTTTTTACTTTGAATATGCACTTCGTTGGATTAAGCTTCATTTAATGTTTTACCCATTGGTCGAATGTTTACCACATATTGTGACACCCGGCATAATAAAATACCTTACATCTATAATGTTATTATTATGTGAATATTTTCCCTAGTGTAGCGGGATTATCTTTAGTGTTATCCGCGGAGGATGGATGGGCATAATAATAGTGTTATGTACTCTATTGAGATTACTCATCCTATTGATGCGTTATACGGGTATGATATTATCCAGATTATGGATTTATAAGTAATGGTTAGAACGATAGTGGGATGTGATTGAAAGGCTATCGGGGTTGCTGCCCTAGTGCAGAATGTTTTCTCCTGGCGAGACCCCACCTACGAGAGGGTCGGGATCACACTTATATTATATATTATAGAGGCTTCAGAGCGTATAGTGGTCTCAAGATATTCGATCCCGTTATGTGTGGGGAGTTTGTAGTTATAATTCAGTATGTATTGGGTTTACCGTTAAGTGGAAAGATTCGCTCATTTTTATGTTTAGCGCTCAGGACTTGGTGATAGGAAGAGTGCATTGCTATATCTATGCTTTATAGAGGTGGAAATTAAGGCTTATTTTCATAGGTTTGGGGATAGGATCTCGAGAGTTCAAATTGTATGTGTACGAGGTTCATGGAACGTGATTACCACCAATACTCAGCAATAGTGTAATGGGCGAAAAGTTATTTGCTTAAATGTGATTGCAGAAAGAGATGACTTTTATGTTGACAGATGGGAATATAGGGGTACATGTTATGGACGGAGGACCTAACGGATTTAGATATCCGAAAATTCTAGGTAGTAGTGTATCGGGGGGCTCCTTGTTTGGATTTTGCTTTGCGAGGCATCCCACGCATGAAACTTAGCATAAGGTTGGAAGTCGGGATATGTTTGGTCAGTATTCCATGATCCGGTACCTTGGTCATCACATAATTATGTAGTTATAATGGTAAGTAGTTTAATTACGATATAAGGCCAGTGGAATCGATTGTGAGGTGAGGAGGCATTGAAAATATTGCCTAATATCCACGAGTTGAGGTGTGGAACGATGTTAAGGGTGATTTAGGAATTCAATTTCTAGGGTGATTAAGAGTACCCAATTATTGTAGCCACGTTGTGAATGCAGTGGCAATAAAGAATTGAGTGTTATGTGTGAAGCGTATATGATGTCTGTGCCAGTATGCACGGTTTATAGGCTGTGTGGGCATCCTGATTAGCAGAGGTCAGGATCGTCCGGGTGAAAGGAACGTGGGAATAGACGTGTGAAATATATACTTGAGGGACCAATATAACGAAGTAGAAATAGTAAAGTGTATTGAGCATCGTGTGAGAAGGACGATAATCCATAAATAAGTGTGCGATCAGAATAGCACACCCGAATTGGTTGAAAGGTTATGGGAAGCCATTTAGAAAGGGATATTACTTTAAAAGGGTAAAAATTTAACTATTACAAGAACACTCGGAGCGGAGTTTTACCTAGTCGAATGTTTAGAGCAACTTACGCGTAGGTGGAATAATGATGTTAGTAAGGAAGTGCACATCGTGGAGAAAAGTGCACGGGTCTAAACTTTCGGTATACGCCGAGGGAAGAAGGGGAATATTGAGTATCACTTGATTTAAGACATTACAGGTGGAAGTCGAGGTTGAGCGGGACATAGTGAGTAATCTCCACATGGACCACTCATAGATAGAATTCGATTGGAACAAGAGGTCCAACCAGAAAATTTTGTATCAAATCGATGATTCCGATAGTAGAAGAGAGCGGTCGAGTCGGTAAAGTTTCTTTAATGGGTTGCCACCTTCAAGGTAAGATCAAGGGTTCCTTCAAACGTGTGGAACAAGTTTCTGAAGAAGGAAGTGACTGACATTCCTTTGGGGTGATTTACAATATTAGCTAATCTGCCCCAGTCTTCCTTTGAAAAGAAGAAATGTGCCGGTGTGTGGTCCTACACGGTATGTTTATGAATTAGGATGAGATTTTTGAATCCCACCTTCAATATGGAATTTCGGGAAGCATCGGGGATAATGTTTCATTTTGACTAGGTTGTATCACCCATAGCCGGGGGGTAGGTGAACGGTGATTAACGACTAGTGGAGCCACGTGAAAGTAATTTTGGATTCATGGTGATAATTTCATGTCCACAACGGATATACCTAGCAAGTGAAGTATAGTACGGTAGAGTTCCATGGAAGAACTCGTACTTCTTTATTGTGGACAAACTGCTTATTGAAGTTTTGTGTGGAAAAACCTTAACTATTCTCCCTCGAGTTGTTTAGAGACGAGCGGATAATCATAATCTTGGATTGGTCGAGTTAGATTCGATGAATAAAGTGCAATAACCACATACTATCCTAGGTAAGCTTTTTACTATCGTGAGAGTTACGTCGCCAGGACTAAGATTTTAAGAACCGACAAGAGAAGTCAGATATTCATATGGTTTCTTCGAGGATGGGAGTTTTGTTTTTTGATAAATATGGGAATTGATACGAGGTGACGTGCGGACTCCCAACAATATTGAGACAATGGGGCCAATGATGTATATTCTAATCTTACTCAAATGTTATTCGGTAGGAGCACAATTGAGGTGTCATTATTGAGGTGTGACCCTATAATTGATAAAGTGTCGACAGTGTTAAACGAGCTTGTTGTGAAGCGGGGGCTATAGTGATTGAGCCTTACTTTGAAGTTGGTTTTGAGTACTAGAGGAAACATGTTTTTATCACCTATGCCTTACTTTTTTTGAATTTCAGGACGAAATTTCGTTATTAAGGGGGAAGTATGTAATACCCCATATTTTTATGTCTTTTAATATTGGGAATTTATTAAATTTAATTGAGATAAATTAATTTAATATTAATTTGGAAAATTGTTATTCTTTTAAACATTTACTAGCGTGACGAGAGTTAGTAATTATTGGAAATTTGTTGATTTGTTGAATATTACTTAATGAGTAGAGTAATATGTAGAATTTAATTTATTAAAATTGTCACAAGCAAATAATATGACAATTATGGAAATTAAGTAGGGACGCGCCTATGTTGTGTCGGGACTAAATTGTTATTATAAAAAGTGAATAAATTATAAGTAGCTTGCATAGTCATTTCGAGTGTGCCAATATGTCCGGATGGGTTGAGATAGTTAAAAAAGTGTACCCGGGGATTTAGTTTGGGTCTCGGGACATTTTTGGGCCTAACCGGTAACCCGGGAGGGCATTTTGGTAATTTCTATTTTTGGGATTTAATTACCTATGAAAATTAGAGAAGTATATTAAGTGTTAGAGGTTTTCTTCAAGGGTTAGAACCTGCATATGTCACAGAGGTCATTACATGAGTAAGGTGAAGAACTTCCCGAGGCTAGAGCCACCATAGTTGCACCATTTTCGCCACAAATATCGCTGGAGTGTAGATCGGAGGTTGGAGAACACAACCACATCATCAAATCTCATAAATTCAGACTCATATTCTCGAGGCAAGTATCTATCTTGCTACTTTTCTAGTTAATGTTTCACCCATGTTAGAATAGGATTGTTAAATACATACTTCATGGAAGAATTTGATGATTTATGGAATTTAAATCACATGCTTTAAAGAAAATAAAAATATACTCTGGAAATATCAACATATGTAGAGGAGTTCCCATGAAATCATATTGGTTTAGAAGTGATAAATCTGGAAAAAGAATTGAAGATTGGAAATTTAATGTGAAAATAGGGTTCTTGGTAATTTAGATGAATTATCCCTTTAATACGATACCTTTTATGAATTTTTACATGCTTCACGTAGGCAATCATGTATATAGGTATATGTAATCAGTAATAATCTTGTTTGGGAGTTTGGGGATCATTAATGGTGTTTTGGAGCAAAATTTGGATGAAACCCATAGGTCAAATTTGCAGTTTCTGGGCAAGAACTGCTTGATCGATCGATCGACCCCTTTCCTCAATCGATCGACCCCTCCGAGAAAATTGCATATTTTTTCCCTTTTCGTTTAATCCGGATAAAATAAGTAGGAACCCTTGAATATCATTTAAAGAGTATAATGGGTCATGAAGAGGACCAGTAGGGTCTAAGTAGACTCCGTTGAGTGAAATCATATATGGGATGAAATCGTGGGCTAACGGGGGGTTTCGTTACATATTGAAAATTGTGCGTACGTTCACTAAAGAATTGAGAGACTCGTGAAAGACTTAGACCAGAATGTTCAAAAGGGTGTACCTACTGAATTATCTTTAGTAAAAGAGAATACTTCGAGGGATGAGAAGTAAGTGTGAAATGATTATAATTGAGAATAAAAGAGATGAATCTTTTATGTGAGATAATTGGGTAAAATTATACTAAGTACGGTTAATAATAATTATTATGGGTCATGGGAAAACCTAATTGGAAAATGTGAATACTTATATATATGGCTGTGTGACTGTGTGCATATACTAAATATTATATTTGTGAATAATCATACCCGCACTACTTGCTATCACGGAGGTTGTCGTGCCAGGACAGTCTTATTTCGATGGGACCTTTATGGGGGATATTGACTTGTACCCTAGGACATAGAATTTCTTGGTACAGGCTATCTGAGAATGGTAGTCAGGCGGTCCTAAGAGATGTAAGGGGTATGTGTTGACCTCTTAGTGACTTAGAACTATGCTTCGCCTCCATTTTGTGTGAATTGTGTTAATACAGTTCGAGAGTGATTCCGAACTAGTATTTCCCTTAGTACGAGAGATATGGGGACTTGATAGCGGAGTATGCCAGCACCATAGATTTTACGTGGGGTACCGATAGTGTATATATATTATCTGAGTGATTAATATATACACGTATATATGGAAATCCTCTACTATGCGTATAAGTAGTTTTGTATTAAATAAATGCTCCAAACTTTATAGTAAGTGTTTGAGAACTTTATAACGGTGTTGAGATAATTCTAAGTAACGTAAGTAATCATGAAGAGATTTATCTCTAAACTAAATATCATAGCCTTGCTAATTATCGAAATAAAACTTTATGGGAAATAAGTTAGATAATCTTATGAGATTTAGTAGTACGGTAGGCATGCACACTAGATGAGAGGTGATAATTCTCAAGAGAGTGTCGCATACTAACATAGTTATTACATTAGTCGGTAAGCATTTTAAATACTTTCTCAACTATTTTAAAATTATTTTACACTCGGGCTCTGACTCGACTTCTGTCATTTTTCTCTCTCTTGTATATATATGTATGTATTATAGGTGCCCAGCCACAGTGGCATTAGGCATAGGTTCTTTGGATTGGACGTGCTGCAGCTTATGTGGGAGTTGCAAGCCCTTGCTTTAGAGGACCTCTTCATTGATTCAGTTCTTATTTTAGTTCTTCATAGTTAAGGCATGTGTCACCCGATTTCCTATTCCGTTTGGACTTATTAGAGATTCTGTATTTATTTATGTTTTCAGTCTTCAATATTCATTGGGAGTAAATTCTTGTCAGGATAATTTTGTTTATGGTTCTTTGACATGGTTTGGTTAATCTAGATGGGTTAATTCTTTCATGTTGATTGCTATCCTTAGCATTTATGTGATTCTTAAACTGATTTTTAGTTAAGAAAGTTTTACATTGGAATTTAATAAAATGGAATAAGATTCTAAATTCTTTTCACACTTAGCTTAATTATTTACGGTGTTTAAATTGGAAATAATTATTTTACGACTATGATGATAAGAATGAACCAACCGTTCACCTTGATTTTAATTTAATAAAGGACTAATCACCCGGTATTTAATTAGGCGGGGTGTCACACCTACCTCTTAAATTGGACGCTATGGCCTGGGGTTATACTCACCCTACTCCTCAAGTTACGGGATTCACCCACATCGTGCAACCTCCCTCGATAGCACTTGAGTATATAAATTAAATAAATATCTAATCACTGATATTTAAGCACACACAATATATATACTATCACACTACCGTATATATACTTTATATTAAATCTCGTCTTTACCGTGTACAATGTCTGTAGCACTTAGCCTAAAATATTGCCGAGTCTATGGTCCGATTCTAATGTAATTAATTTACTCATTAATTAATTCCTTACCTTCCCGAGTCTATGGTAGGACTCTATATTAATCTATTCCTCACAATAGTTAATTAAATACCTTGGTTCCACTCAACCAATATACCCGAACTCGCTCAGTTGTCCTGATTAACTATTCAGAATTCAAATGCCCAAATTCGCTTAATAAGTTTGACACACACTTATTAATTAATTCCAATCTTAATGTCTCTCTCACATTAAATATAAAACAACCTTATACTGTTTGTCCTTAAAGTCCCAAATAATCCCATATTTAAGACGCTTCCTTACTGTACATAATCCTCCCTTAAATTTCCACCCAGGTCGATAATTACAGCAAAAACAAAATGGGATGAATTTTCCATCTCGTTCGAATGAGAAACGGCGTCATTCGAACGGCGGGTGATGTCGTTTGGATGACATTCATTATCGTTCGAACCAGAGTCCTGGTCATTTGAACGACCTGCAAAATTTCCCACCTCTTCGTTTAGAATCAGTTCTCTACCACTAACAAAACCTTAAAACCTTTCTTACCCAGAAACAAACCCAGAATTTACACAGTAGATTCTAATAATTGACACAAATCCCAATATCTTTAATTCCCAATTTATATCTCCAATTGTAAATAAAGACATGAATATATATGATTTTTCCACAACTTTTGTTGTCAATAACATCTCTAATCTTACAATTTCTTCACACCATAATATGAATTCATAAGCCCTATTATATCAGTCCCAAAACCTGATTTCGGTATATCAACAAATTAAAAACCCAATTTGTAATAACCCAACCCAAAAATCATGTGTTTAACACCTATCATGATATGAATTGAAATCAACCATTTACATAAAAGCAAGTTTAGCGACTTGTATTATGATTCGTAGAGTCTGATTAATCCTTTGGTGTAGAGATTTGCTTTATTAAAGAACACCTCCTTTGTTCTTGTTTTTTGGCTCTCAAGAGTTTTCCCTTTGCTCCTTTATGTTCTCAGATTTCTTCCAATTGTGTTATGGCTACCCACAACTCCTAAACTTAGGTTTTTATCCCTAAATCTCGTATTTAGTCATATGGGACTAATTAAAATGGCCCAAATACCCCCATAGGGGCCCAATTATACCCAAAAATACCCCATGACCCATTTACAACCCCCGGGTATACTTTTCCGACTTTCTCAGCCCATCCGAACTCAACCATGCACTCAGAATTAACATCCAAATTAGTTTATAAAAATCGTTGTCTCACACCTAAATTAGTATATACCCAACTCCCGACTGAGATAAATAAACGCCCTGTCACTAATACACGTTACAACGTAATTAAATTATTAATATTGACTTCACAATCTAAATTCCATAAATATTAACCATTCACTCCCAATTGATATTTAAATAAATAGTATCATAATTAATTCAATTAAATTATGACACACAAGTAATTTAAAATTTACCCGAATTAATTAAGTAGTTAAATGCACAGAAATACAGGGCGTTACATACTTCCCCCCTTACAAAGGAAATTTGTCCCCAAAATTAGATCATACATGCGACGAATAACTCTGGATACTTCTCTCGCATATCCTCCTCTTGATCCCACGTAGACTCATCAACGTTATGATGACCCCACTGTACTCTAACTAGTGGTACTATCTTAGACCGCAACTTCCGTTCACTACAATCCCGAATAGCTACAGGTCTCTCCTCATATGAGATGTTTGGCTATAAGTCAATCTCCTCGAGTGAAATGTGCCAGAAAGCCCTCTCGCTGCTACGATATTTCTTCAGCGATGCACGTGGAACACGTCGTCTATCCGCTCAAGTTGTTCTAAAAAACCCAATTTATAAGCTGCATGTCCCACTCTCTCAATGATAGGGAATGCCCCACATATCGCGGTATTAGCTTCCCCTTCTTACCGATCCTCATCACACCTTTCATAGGAGACACCCGGACCAATACATGATCGCTCACCTCTAACTCCACATGTCTTTGAGGGGGCAGAGTGTTATTCGATTAGTTCAGAGGGGGGCTTATGCTTTAATGAGAGGTTAGTCATTCTAGAGGATGAGTATTTTCACTACACCAAATCTGCCGACTTATCACGATCATTGATCGTGACAAGTCCAACTTATAAAGGTCAATGATAGTGATAAGTCTCGGGGTGACAACATTTCTTGTCATGGTCATTGATCATGAAAAGTTCATTACACTTGTCATGGTCATGTCACGGTCAATGATTGTGACAAGCTTAGTCACGGTTAATAACCGTGACAAACCCGTGACATTTAATAAAAAATTATCACGGTCATTTACCGTGACAAGTTCGTGACAATTATCCTTTATCACGGACTTATCACGATCAATGGCCGTGATAATTTTAGGCAGAATTGGAAAAAAATCTATTGGGCAGTATGGCCACTGCCACTGCCTAGCAGTATATTTGTACTTGTTATAGCATTGTTGTACCTGTTCAAATATCATATATCCAAATAAAATAGAGATAATGCTAATAGACATTCAAAACAGTATGCAGCACGATATAATCCAAATATAATTCAAATGTAACAACTTAAAATAATTCAATTCAAATAATGTGACTACATGTCTGGGGTAGGTCTGGGGAGGTGAGTATGTCTCACGATATACGAATTGATACACCCAGCAATATACATCCTGTCGCATTGTTCGCACAACCACAATGGGGAGTTCTCCTTCCCGGGTATCACATGCGTGATGAGCACCTTGGGCTCTATGTCTTGAAGCAAACGTCCATAAACTGGCATACCCTGGATGGTATTCGGGTCCCTCAACCCCCTCCTTATCCGCTGGCCATCAAATATGTCCTGTATAAACACGCCCGACCAGCCAAGTGTCAATATCGGTCGGTTGAAGGGAGCCAAATAGGGAACTTGATCATCAAATTCTGCACATGTCGATGATGAAGCAACGAGGTCCACATCCTCGTCCTCCTACACCTCCTTCTCCACCACCTCCTCCTCCACCACCTTATCCTTCCCTTTCCCCTTACGATTTTTTCCCAACAAATGCTTCATGAATAAGAACATATCTTGGACCGTCTCCTCCAAACAGGACAGCTTCGCATCATGTGAGTCCACCGTTCGAGACAACCCGGTGTTGCTCGTCTCCAATTCGATGATCCTACACCCGCGAGCTCACCCCCTTATCCTCCCCTTGCGATCCGTGCCAAGAACTTGGCTGAGTGCGTCGGTGGAAAAAGATGCCTTATCGGCATCAGACTACGACTCATGCACTTCCTTAAGCGTTGCCTGAAATGACAAAAAGTACATGATTAGTTAAATAAGTAAATAAAAATATTATTACGTAATTAACAAAAAGTAAACTGTCGGATTACTTATAATCGTGGACGCGATAATTGGGGACACCTCCTTATCCTTCCCCTTCTTCGTTCGAATAGCCACATAAGTATCGAGCCTATATGGCATACCCCCAGGGCCACTCCCCATCCCCTAAAATAAAATAATGCAAAATTAGTATTGGCCCCCGTAAAGTAAAATAATGCATAATAACATATTTCTGTAATTATAGAAAAACTAGATCTTACCATCATCCTATGCTCCACCTCGGCGTAAGACGTCCGGACGGAGTAGTGCATGTCGGCTTTTTCGCCCGATTTTCCCTCTTCGATTGGCGAGATGCCAATTGTCGTTCCCCGATCTCATTGTCAATGAATTTTTTCCATTGTGCCAATAAAATCGGGTTTTTCCAAAGTAACAGGTCCGCATATTTTTCTTCCTAGTCTTGTGTTGCTCCCTCAACTGCTCCAAGACAAAATCGCGTAGTTTTGGGTCCATACTGAATGGTTCCTGTCCAACAAATACAATGTGAGTTGCGAATAAATATAAATATAAATATAAATAATAAATGAAATTGAAATTGAAATATAAATATAAATACATTACATGTAGTGCCACCCAAATAGCTAACTTGAGCTCATTTGGCACCTCCCTCCAACTAGTGTACCCCGAGTCGATTATAAGAGCTGAGAATATAGATAAATTAATTAGGTTAGTTGTAAAGTTCGAGTGTAATGTAACGTTATATAATGTCCATTTTCATTATAATTACCTCTTGTGACAACCACAACCCCAATTTGTTGTCTGGTTGTACCATTGTTTTTCGTCCTTTATTATTCTCACAGGCTTCATATTTTCTGCATATTACAAAATTAATCATGCATAAAATAATCTAAAATATTCTAAGATAATTTAAACTTACTTTTTCCATTCTTCGACATCTTCTTGTGTGTCAAATAAATAACGAGCTACTTGTTCATGTTTCAAAATCGTTAATTTCACTTGTTTTTCCATCACATGACAACCATCATCGACGAACTCATCAGTGTCATCAATGCTGGTCGAGTCAGGCATATATTCCCAAGTATAGATTGATGACTCCACAATGATGTATTCCTTCGCAATCGATCCTTCAATGTATCGCGTATTCTTGATGTAATCTTTAAAAACTTTCATCAATCTTTCAAACGAATACATCCACTGATATCTAACTGGACCGCAAAGACGTGCCTCATCGCGTAGGTGTAGCAACAAGTGAACTCTTACGTCAAAGAATGCTGGGGGAAAGTACTTCTCTAATACACAAATCGCTTCGGTCATTGCCAATTTTGCGACCACTATGTGTTCTCGATTGACTACCTTCTCACACAAAAGTGAGAAGGTTATACTAATTTTTATAATAGCCCTCCGCAAATCCTTGTGCTTGGGGAAACAGTGCTTAAACAATAGACGAACCAATTACATGATCACATGCCAATGTGGGACTTAAACTTTTGTAAATCATGAGTAGCATAATTCACAATCCTTTGCAAGTTGGACGAAAAATTAGAGGGACCCTTCAAATTATATATTGTGTCTAAAAAAACCTTCCTTTCCCCACTCGTCAAAGTAAACGCACCTGGGGGAATTATTGTCCTTCCCCTACTATCTTCTTTCAACCATAGTTGTGGCTTTAGTTTCAATGATTTAAGGTCTTTTCGTGCATTTTATCCATCGTTCAGATGACTCCCCCCATGGCAAGTGCCCAAAATATGTTCAGCGAGATTCTTCAATTCATGCATCACATCCAATACATGGTGCACTGGGTTATTCTTCCAATAAGGTAAGCTAAATAAAATTTACCTCCAAGACCATGCCTTTCTTGTCTTAGTCGCATTCCCAATTGGGGTCTTCTTATGCTTGACATTCTTAAATTTGGGATTCTTACCTGGCATATTAGGGCCACATTTAGAAGATTTAATTTCAATTTTTGAACCTGAAAGTTTTCTCGACCGTAGCCTATGTTCAACCCCGCCCGATAAAAAAAAATTGGAACCTTTCTCAAATCTGAAACTATGAGCCGGGAGTAAAAACGTTCTATGGCAATGGTATACATTTTTTTAGCTAGAGGATAGACGAAGAGATTCAATCTCCTCTCCACAAATAGGACACCCCAAATGACCATGTACTACTCAACCGGATAATGTCCCATAAGCTGGAAAATCATGAATTGCCCAAATCGACATAGATTTCAGCGTAAACTCTTCTTTTATAAAAGAGTCAAATGATTGCACACCCTCTTCCCACAACTTATTTAATTCTTCTACCAAAGGATCCAGGTAGACGTCAATGTCATCACTTGGTGCCTTTGGCCCAGGTATCAACAAAGACAACATCAAAAATTCGGGTCTCATACACTATGAAGGAGGGAGGTTGAGTGGGGCTGGGATCACTGGCCATACACTCTAATTGGTGCTTAGATTTTCAAATGGATTGAAACCATCTATTGATATAGATAAACGAATGTTGCGCTGTTCTTGAGAAAAATCGGGATATTCCTAATTCATCCTCCTCCAAGCTGTAGAATCAATAGGATGACGAGATTACCCCCTTCTTCTACCCTAGCATGCCAAGTCATTACCTCCATTATCCATGATACTGTGAAAAATCTCTTTAATCTAATCCCAACAAGAAAATATTTCAACACTTTTTGAGGCACTTTTGATCTTGTGCATTCCTTGCCTGTAGATTTGACATATATAGGTTCATCGCATACCGAAAAACGATCAAGATTGTTATACTCTTTTCGTTATAGTATGCAGTCATACACAAAATCATGAATCGATTTACACTTTATTCCCAAACCTTTTAAACTATTCTTCATAACAGGATAGCTATTTGGAAGCGTATTATCCTTGGGTAGTAAGACCTTCACCCAATTCAGAATTCCTATCATGGTATTGCCAGACAAATCGTACTGCATTTTCAAACTGTGCAAACCAACCATGGCATGTAAAGTAGTTTGATCTTTCTCACAACGAGAGTATAACGGTTGGGTCGCCTTAAATTTTAAACTTTGGTAGTCATCATCAAGGTTTATCGTGATATCTTCACGAGCACCTAAACCATGTACATCATCAGTAACCTCATTTTCCTCCACTTCATAAACTCCGTACGCATCATCAACTAAATCCTCTAACATATTATGATCTACGTCGTCCCCTTCTACATTTATCCTACTTGTTGAAGGTTGTTGGGAAGGTTGTTCGGGGACAAACGGAACTTTCAATTCATCGTGAAAACTCCAAAATCGATAAATGTCTTGCATACCCCATCTTAACAAATGTAGTTCAACTATTTTCTACTAAAACACCTTACCATTCTTACCCCTAACACACGGACACGGAAACTCTTCATCATTATGACATCTCTTTGTGTATTTCACAAATTCATTAGCACCTCTACGAAACACATCCCCCATTCTATTTGTCTCACCCATCCACTCTTTGTATTTAGGATATTCCATCACAGCTACCACAACTAATCACCTATTAAAGGTAAGAAGCGTATATTCATGGATTAGTATAAACAAAACTTATATTTATAGTATGTTTCATTTAATTATGTCTTATTTATATTCGATTTTTAAATTTCAAGTTCAAATTCAATTTATAATAGAAATTCATATTTCCTCCATCTCCTCTAAAGGGTGAGTGTTCATATCCCATTCAAGACCACATATTTCTGTAATATACTTAACAGCTCATGCACATTGTTACGATTTGAGAAAATTTCAGCAACATATCCCCATAGTTCTCCAAGTACACGACGTAGATTGACAAGTGTGACTGTTATTTTAATTGATCAATTGAAATAACACTACCACTTGCCAATCTAGTATGTACCCAGAGAACATTAGGGTACGACTTTGGAACTTCCTCCAAAAGTAACAACTTTAAGACACTAAGAATAGTATTATACATAAATTATTCAATCCCAAACTGTCCAAATGGGACAATTCGAGAGATCTCATTACAGGGGTGATGACTCTCGAACGGGTCTAAGGGTTATTGAATGCATACGCATAAGAACTAGAAGTCTAGTATCTATGCACACTCTATGTAATTTCAAGTATGTTTCATTTAATTATCGTACTATATATATAGTGTTCGTGATACAAAGTAATTTTTAAAAAAAGTTCAAAAATCTCACCCCATGTGGACAATAATCTAGTGGTCATGCCACTCTTAAAATTAACCAACTGAACATCAATTTAGTATAATCCAACCGCAGTAGCAACAAGAAATGTTTATCCCGTACTCCTTCTAATTCATCTACTCAATTAATTCTTTTCATCAATTAAAGTATATCATTATTAATTTACTAATTTTCAATGAGGGCCAATCCTACTTACATAAGAAAGGGGACTAATTATTAATTTACTAAAAAAATTAAAAACCAAGCAATATTTAATCAATCAATTCTTTTACATGGGGCATTGCTTGCATATTAGGGCAATATCTAATAAACCAATAAAAAATTAATTAAAAAAAATTAACAAGCCCCACCCCCCGCCCCATTTCCCCCTGCCCTACCCCACCCCTTCCCCCCGCCCCCACCACCACACACACAAGCATACACACATACAAGTGCACATATACACGCACACATAACCCCACACCCCCGACCCCCACCCCCAGCCCTGCCCACCACACATGCGCGCACACACACATACACACACATGAACATATACACACACACATACAGATACATATATATAAATACACCCCCCAGCCCTGCCCCCCCCCCCCCACACACACACATTTACACACACACGTATATACACACATGCACATATACACAAATGGAAGAGAAATAAAGAGAGAAAACGTACAAAAATTGTAGAGATAGAGAGTGTTGTCGCTTAGAGAGAGAGAGAGAAATGGTGGGAATAGAAATCGATGGCAAAAAAGAAAAGGGAATGTTTTTTTACTGACAGAATTTTCACGGACATGACACGGTCAACGACCGTGGCAAGGCTTCCCGGTTAAAGGGTGTCAATTTGACCATTTTGGTGTAGTGTTAAGGCATGCAGTTATGATTGAGTCCCATGGTTCGAGGTTTGCGGTACATCCCAACAGGGATAAGATGTACCATGATATGAGGAGGCAATACCGGTGGGAAGGGATGAAATGAGACATAGTAGAGTTTATCTCTAAATGCAACACATGACAACTTGTGAAATTTGATCATCAGAGACCTCTAAGGATGCTACAGCCACAGGAGATTCCCATGTGGAAATGGCAGAGCATCTCCATAGACATCATTACAGGGTTTCCTAAATCACAACGGTGTCATGATTCCATATGGGTGATTGTGGATCGATTGACCAAGGTAGCTCATTTCTTACCAATTCATATCAATTTTGAGACGATGAGATATGCACAGTTGTTTATAGCAGAGATAGGTAAGCTGCAAAGGGTACCGATCAACATTGTGTCTGATAGAGACAAGAATTTGGTGTCCTATTTCCGCTAGAGCTTTCAACAGGCCATGGCATGCAGTTACGATTGAGTATCGCATACCATCCACAAACAGACGTGCAGACGGAGGAGTTATTCAAATTCTTAAGGATATGTTGAGGATGTGCATTTTAGACTTTGGGGGAGGATGGGAGCGATAACTTCCTTTGTTAGAGCTTGTGTATAACAACTCTTACTAATTTACGATTGGGATGGCAATGTTTGAGGCTCTATATGGGAGACCTTGTCGTTCGCCCGCCAGTTGGTTATATGTGGGGGGACAACAAGCTATTTGTACCAGAGATGATTCAAGAGATGACTTCCAACATAGAGCTAATTTGGGGATGTATTCAGATAACTTAGGATAGGTAGAAGAGTTATGCTAATGCTTCTTGGAGACATGTGGAGTTAGAGTTCGGCGATCAGGTATTGGTCAGGGTGTCTCCTATGAAAAGAGTGATGAGGTTTGGTAAGAAGGAGAAGCTAGCACCGAGATACATGGGCCATTTCTGTATCATTGAGAAAGTGGGACAGGTAGCTTACAGACTGGGTTTTCCAGAACATCTTCAGCGAATACACGACGTGTTCCACGTGACATCGCTGAAGAAATATCAGAGGAGCGAGAGGGATTTCTGGCACGTTCCACTCGAGGAGATTGCCTTACATCCATACATCTCATATGAGGATAGACTTATAGCTATTCTGGATCGTAGTGAACACAAGTTGAGGTCTAAGGTAGAACCACTAGTTAGAGTATAGTGGGGTCATCATAATGTTTACGAGTCAACGTGGGAGCAGGAGGAGGATATGCAAGAGCAGTATCAAGAGTTATTCACCGCAAGTATGACCTAATTTTGGGGACGAAATTCCTTTATAGGGGGGAGTATGTAACACCCCGTATTTTTGTGAATTTAACTACTTAATTAATTCGGGTAAATTTTAAATTAGTTGCGTGTCGTAATTTAATTGAATTAATTATGCTAGTATTTATTTAAATATTAATCGAAAGAGTAAATGGTTAATATTTATGGAATTTAGATTACTAAGTAAACAATAATAATTTAATTACGTCATAACGTGTAATAGTGATGGGGAGTTTATTTATCTCAACCGGGAGTTGGGTATATTCTAATTTAGGTGTGAGATAAGGATTTTTATAAACAAATTTGGATGTCAATTCTGATTGCAAGGTTGACTCTGGATAGCCTGAGAAAGTCAGAAAAGTATACTCGGGGGTGGTAAATGGGTCACGGGGTATTTTTGGGCAAAATCGGCCCCCCACAGGGGTATTTGGGCCATTTTAATTAGGCCCATATGACTAAAAATGGGATTAGGGGATAATAACCAAAGTTGAGGAGTTGAGGGAAGCCATAACACAATTGGGAGAAATCTCAGAACGTAGAGGAGCAAAGGGAAAAACTCTTGAGAGCCAAAAAGGAATAACAAGTGAGGTGTTCTTCAAAAAAGCAAATCTCTACACCAAAGGATTAATCAGACTCTACGAATCATAAGGCAAATGGCTAAACTTGATAATTTCAATTCATATCATGGTTGGTGTTAAACACATGATTTTTGGGTTAGGTTAATACAAATTGGGTTTTAAATTTGTGGATATTACGAATAAGGTTTTGGGAGTGATATGATAGGGCATATGAATTGATATTATACTGTGAGAAAATTATAAGATTAGAGATGTTATTGACAACAAAAGTTATGGAAAATCATATAGATTCATGTCTTTATTTAAAATTGGAGATATAAATTGGGAAATAAAGATATTGGGATTTGTGTTGATTCGTAGAACGTACTGTGTAAATTATGGGTTGGTTTCTTGGTAAGAAAGGCCTTAAGGTTTTGTTAATGGCAGAGAACTGATTCTGGACGAAGAGGGGGGAAATGTTGCAGGACATTCAAACGACCAGGATTCTGGTTCGAACGATAGTGAATGTCATTCAAACGACATCACTTGTCGTTCGAATGATTCTGTTTCTCGTTCGAACGAGATGGAAAATTTAGCCCATTTTGTTTTTGCTGTACTGATCGACCTAAGTGGGAATTTATGGGAGGATAATGTACATAAAGAAGCGTCATAAATCTGGGATTGTTTGGGACTTTAATGAAAAACAGCATAAGGTTGTTTTATATTTAATGTGAGAGAGACATTAAGATTGGAATTAATTAATAAGTGTGTGTCAAACTTATTAAGGGAATTTGGGCATTTGAATTCTCAATAGTTAATCGGGACAAATGAACGAGTCCGGATATATTGGTTGAGTGACGTCAAGGTATTTAATTAACTATTATGAGGAACAGATCAATTTAGAGTTGGACCATAGCTTCGGGGAGGTAATAAATCAATTAATGAGTAAATTAATTAAATTAGAGTCGGACAATAGACATGGGAATATTTCAGGCTAAGTGCGATGGATATTGTACATGATAAAACCGTGATTTAATTTAAAGTTTATATACAGTAGTGTGATAGTATATATATTGTGTGTGCTTAAATATCAGTGATTAGATATTTATTTAATTTATATACTCTAGTGCTATTGAGGGAGGTTGCATGATGTGGGTGAATCCCCTAGCTTGAGGAGTAGGGTGAGTATATCTCCAGGTCATAGCGTCCAATTTCAGAGGTGGGGCATTGAGATGATGTCCTCATACGCGGGGGAATATGATTGCCTCCATTACGTTTATTATTTGCGTTCCGATTCGACGGACCATAGATGTCTCGAAATCTAGGTGGGACGAGCCTGGGTTGATGGAACATTAGAGAATACATACGGTGAGTTATTACTCAGGAGGATGGGCTATTTATATATTGGACACATGTGTGAATGTTGTAATATGATGTTACATATAAAATGCGATAAATAGTTATGTACGGGTAATTTAATCTATGAAATGAGTTGCATGAATTATATAACTAGAGTAAATTTTATATGGACTTAAAGTAAAGATGATTATTTAAGTTAAAGTGGTAATAACTTATATTTCATAATTTAAACATACTCGGGTTAGAGTAGTGCCTCATGAAATAATTATATCAAGAATCTAGTAACGGGGGCAGTCATATTCCACCGAGTATGAGGACATCAACTCAATGCCCCACCTCTAAAATTGACGCTATGACCTGGAGATATACTCACCCTAATCCTCAAGCTAGGGGATTCACCCACATCGTGAAACCTCCTTCGATAGCACTAGAGTATATAAATTAAATAAGTATCTAATCAATGACATTTAAGCACACACAATATATATACTATCACACTACCGTATATATACTTTAAATTAAATGCATGCTTTACCGTGTACAATGTCCGTAGCACTTAGCCTAAAATATTCCCATATCTATGGTCCGACTCTAATTTAATTAATATACTCATTAATTAATTTATTACCTTCCCGAGTCTATGGTAGGACTCTAAATTAATCTATTCCTCATAATAGTTAATTAGATACCTTGGCGTCACTCAACCAATATACCCGGACTCACTCACTTGGCCTGATTAACTATTCAGAATTCAATTGCCCATATTCCATTAACAGGTTTAACACACACGTATTAATTAATTCCAATCTTAAGGTCTCTTCACATTAAATATAAAATAACCTTATATTGTTTGTCCTTAAAGTCCCAAATAATACCAAATTTAGGACGCTTCCTTATTGTACATAATCCTCCATTAAATTCCCATCTAGGTCGATCAGTACAACAAAAAAAATGGGTTGAATTTGCCATCTCGTTCGAATGAGAAACGGAGTCGTTCGAATGGGAGGTGATGTCGTTTGAATGACATTCACTATCGTTTGAACTAGAGTCCTGGTCGTTTGAATGACATATAACGTTTTCTCCCTCTTCGTCCAGAATCAATTCTCTGCCTTTAACAAAACCTTAATACCTTTCCTACCCAGAAACCAACCCAGAATTTACACAGTAGGTTCTACGAATCAACACAAATCCCAATATCTTTAATTGCCAATTTATATCTCCAATTGTAAATAAAGACATGAATTTATATGATTTTTTCACAACTTTTGCAGTCAATTACATATCTAATCTTACAATTTTTTCACAGTAAAATATGAATGATGATGCTAAAAACAGTACCACCAGATGAGGTATTGTTAAGATCAAGCTAGAAATAATAATGGCAGCACAAGAGTAAATATCTAGTAGAAGGATGTGAGGAGAAGAGGAGAAACATTGGTATATAATAGGGGTTCAGCCAATTGGGCCTACGTCCACAGTGAGTATGTGAGTGAGTTTTACTAGAATGAGGGCACTAACGGCCTGCTATACAATCTCTCACTTTCTCTCTACTGTATATTTTCCTAGAGCTTTCGCTAGGGTTACAATTATGGATCCCTCTCCAAGGTAGGAGAGGATATGCATTTATAGTTCTTGGGGGTGTAGTGTACCCCCCCCCCCCCCCCCCCCAAGCATGCCATGAGCATGTGTGAGTTGAATACACTAATCATAGGTGGACACCTAGCTGTGCCACATGTAAGGAATGATGACCAAATATTCCCTCACTTGAGGGGAATGATTTGGTTATAACTGATTTTCTCATGTGTTTCAAGTCTTCCATGTGCTTGCGTGTGCTCGGACTTATGATATTATATATCGTAACCTCGGCCTGGCCAATTACGAGGTTGGGGAAGTTTGATAGTTGTTTTGTCATGTCAATCATCAGCATGACCTCGGACTGGGAGACTGGTCGAGGTTAGACATAAGGTAGGATGTAACGTCGGTTGAGGCAGAGTACGATGTTGGCAATATTTTGAGCTCATGAGATGTTATTGGCCTCGGCTGCTAGCCAGCGGAGGTTGGTCAACGAGGAGCCGACCTTGCAAAGGATGACCTTTCTCATGGCTCTTGTAAGCTTCCTGTCAACTCAGCTATGAGACAGGTCGAGGTTAGTGACCCTGAGTATGAGGGGACACTTTAGGCATATTAATCACCCCCTGACCCTTAGTCTCCTATATGAGTATCTTACTGGGGGGTATAAGAGTCAAGTTAATGAAGGGAAGTTTTGATGTTTTTGGGTTTGGAGTAGTTTCTTGGACACATGTCATTCGCTGAAGTGACTAGCATTTTCCCTAAGATATGACAATTTTTGCAGCACCTTTTGGGTTTCATAGGATAATGATGAGGGTATTGGAAATCATTCCCCGTCATTGAGAAGGTTTAAAAGATCTTTCTCCTTCCTCATTTCTCTTTCTTCTCCTCACTTCTCCCTCCAAGGCTTTCTTTGCTGGAAAAACCTTACAAACCCTCCATATCCAAAGCTTGATCACTTCTCTAGTTTACTGCACATCTTAGGCTTGTAAGCCTTTGGTCTTCTTTCTTTGTTTCTCGGGTAACCTCCTTTGACCCTTGCTCTCCCCTTTCTGGGTATATTTGCACATTAGTTTATTTTTTATTGGGTTTTTTAATTTTTAAGCGAGCAAAACCACCACTGCTAGGTGGCTATTAGGATAGGATTGGTGGGGTCAGGTGTTTTGGGGGCTATTGTA
Organism: Sambucus nigra; assembly: GCA_949130495.1. Classification (NCBI taxonomy): domain Eukaryota; kingdom Viridiplantae; phylum Streptophyta; class Magnoliopsida; order Dipsacales; family Adoxaceae; genus Sambucus; species Sambucus nigra. The sequence continues at coordinate 259,300,761 of OX422224.1, forward strand.
GGCTGCTTCGAGGTTATTTTAGCAAAAACAAAACCTTTTTTTTTTCCCTCTAGTGACCTTCCGGTCATCTTCTCCAGTGACCCAACTTTTAGTGTTTTTGTTAGGAACCTTTCAATTTCCAAACTATGATACATAGTTTAAGTAGCATAAGTTGTTTACCTATTTACCTTTCAAGTTTTTCCCACAAGTGTAGTATCGTCTGCCATATGCTCATACTTTTGTATAAACTTATTGAAGAATTCCCATCTCTGCATGGGAATACCTTTAAAAAGATTAGGCAGATAGAGTTAGCCCAGGAGGAATCTCATAGGGCAGAGGCCTTTCCCATCAGACCAATATTTCCTCCACCTTTGAAGGTCATATACCCTAAGCCTACTGAACCTACTGAGCCTACAGAGGTTCCTAAGGTTCCTGTGCCAATGTTCGAGTGAGCTTCTTCAAACCCTATGTCCACCTCTGAGGCTCTTGAGTCCGTAGACTCTTTCCAAGAGGCTATGGATTGCTCTCGTAGGTCTTCATATGTAGAGGTCCTAGAGCCAACTATAGCTCTTCGTGGTCCAATTGAGGTCATTCCTACAATAACTTTTCATGGAGCCCCCTATAAGGCCCATACTTAGACTGTTGAGGGCTACGATGATGATGATGATGATGATGATGAAGGGAGTGAACTTGACACTTCTAAGGTTAACGATCCTCAGACTTCTATCACTGAGTAAGACCTTCTTGTCTTCAGACATCTGTGTGCCATTCCTTCATCCATTACTTTAAGGAAACCCCTGAAGGATGAGAGGGCCTTCGACGGTCGTGAAGGAGAGATCTGTGTCTATGAGAATATGTTCAAACTCAGTTTCCATCTTCCAATCCACCCTATTAATCGAGTTGTCTTCTCTTATATCAACCTTGCTCCTTCTTAACTTTCGCCCGATGCTTGGAGGGTCTTGGTTGGGGCTATCGTTCTTTGGAAGGTGGTTTATCATATCGACCTTCCAATTAGGATATTCTTAGCTTGCTGCATATCTTGGTCTGCTAAAAAATCATCCTAGACACTACCACTTCGTAGAGTGGAAGTCTAAGAAGAAAATGTTAGTGGTGACCCAAACCTCTAACCATAACTGGAAGTCTTGGTTCTTCTTTCCCTCATAGGATTAGGATTTTGTCCCTAATGAGGCTTGCGAAACATCTATTCCAAGGACTCCCCTGAGGTGGGCCAAGGTCTCTTTTTCTACCAAAACTGACCCTGGAATGAGCCAGTATAACCGTAAGAGTGCTAAGGAACTTCGTAGTTAGGGTGAAGATGGCTATCTCGCCAACTACGAGCAATTAATGACACCTTACTATTTATCTCAGACAGGTCTTAGAGGTGGCCCATTGACCGAGCTTCGTAAGTGCTCTAGAATAAAACTTTTTTATGCCAAGTTAAGTCTTGTACCTTTCATGTATCTGAGGTTCTAACTACAATGTTTTCTTTTTGTAAAGAGAACAGTAGGAGTTTCCAACGATCTCTGGAACATGTTTGTGCCAAGTATTACAAAGCTATTGGAGAAGCGTTGTGGCAAGATCGCACCTCCCCCTACCCAAACAAACAAGGGGAAGGCCCCTGCCGACACTATAAAGAAGAGGAAGGCCCCTGCAGACCCTTCCTGTACGAGGCCTAGCAAGGCTCCAAATACTAACCGTGGTATCCCCATATCCTCAGACGATGATTTAGCTTCTCGACTTTCTCAGCTAAAGATTGGTGATAGCCTCATAGACAACAGTGTCCGGGCTTCTGACGCCCTCAGCCATGCAATGACCGAGGATGATAAACACTTAATGTATTCAATGGATGTCCCTCTACTAGTTAAGTTTGCATTCCATAGGGTAGTTCGGGTATTTATTTGCTATTTTTTACCTCTAGTCTTAGTTATTTATTATTACTAATATGTCTTATTCTTCTTTTTGCAGAGTGCCCTCTCTCTTCATCATCTGGTCGACTATACATTGCATAGGCTGCCTCTGATCTAGAAAGGCAGGGACATTGAGAAGCTTGAGGAGGATATGAATAAGAAAATTGACGATTTAAAGAAAAGTCTGAAGGACCAGGGTGACGAGATCGCTCGGCTGAAAACTAATCATGCCAAGGCTCTGAAGGCAAAGGATGATAACCTTCAATCCAAAGTTGATGCTAATGTTAAGGATGTTATGGAGGATGATTCAGATATGATCATCAAGGAGTATTAATCTTATGATGAATTTTTTAGCTTTAGCCTTGAGTATCTGGAGAAGGGCATCAAGGTAACCATCTGATGGGCTGCCATGAAGTAAGAACGTTCTCATAGTCTGTCAGTCGAGGAATTTATTGCCCTCAACTTTGGAAATGCTCTGCTTGCTAAGGCCCCACAGGAGGTTGAAGAGGGTGGCCCAGTCGAGACGAGCCAACTTGAGGTGACTGAGATCGAGGATGGTGGGCTTCAGGATGACGAGGTTGAAGTTACCAATAAAGTACCAAATCCAAACAACCCTACTGCTGGTGGGTCAGCTGAAGTGGGGTGTGAGGTTGAACTCTGAGTGCCTCTTCAGCATACCGTATCTTTTGTGAAGCTTTTTATATAACCTTTATTTAATGTACTGTAACCTCTTCCTGTCATACCCCGCCTAATTCTGGCGTCGGCCACCACCAAAACTAAGCCAGGCGTGAGTAAATAAAATACCATTCTTAGCATGAGACAGATATGAGACATAAATAAATCAGTCCATAAGATAAACAATTGAATCAATCTCAAATGATCACAAATAACTAAGCGATAAAAGATCCATCAGATGCTAACTCCAAAAATCCAATCTCCAATAATGATTAAATAAAATCTGAATAATCCCAATAGAAATCCTCTAAACAACTTCGGAACCGAATGGCCTAGTAAAACTCAAATGAAGTCTCGTAATTAATACGACTGACAAGGAACTAAACTATGCCATAAAAGAATAACTCCATTTGCACCTTCAAATGATAACTCTCATAAACTTAAGCAGCTTCTCCATTTCCAATCCTGAAAAATATTAATCAATGCATGAGTTAGAGCCAAAGCCCCGAGCAAGAATACACACTACTCCCCTCAAATAGGATCCTTGAATCCAGACAATAGCATTTTACGCAATAAATATCTCAATAGAATATTTTAAATTTAACGGGATAATTAAACGCGATAAATATAAACCACTAACTACCCGAAAAAATCCCCATTTATAAAGGCACACCGATATGATTTTTAAATTCCCAAGTCCTACGATGTTAATTTCATTAAATTAACTAGCTTTTATTTTATACTCATTTTACTATGTCGGTCCTCCCGCCTCGGGTGATTTCTCCACCAAAATACACATCCCCTCGTCAAAATGCCGGTTGGCCCATTTAAACTGTCGGCCCTCGCTGATTGACGAGGTTCCACACACGACACGATATATGTCGGCTGGCCCGTTTAAACTGTCGGCCCTCGCTGATTTTGTCGCTAATATATTTTAATACCCATCTTATTATCTTAGGTATTAGTTCTCAATTTCTCAATTCAGAATTTATAAACACCCCACCCTTTAATCGATGTGAGATCCTCAAAAATACCCCTTAGTCCCATACCTAAGGGTCCCCAAGTTATCAATAAGTCCTAACCTATGTATACGAGGATTTTCTGACATAAATCATAACCGAGTCTCATACCTAGACTAATGAAACGACGATAAAGTAATAAAAATCATCCCACTCCCGACATGATAAAACCGTGATAATCTTACCCTCACTAGTTCCATTCCTAGAAGGCATTCTAAAATATAGGGAGAGCAATAATACCCAATGACCCATCGTGACAATGATATTTAATAATACCAACAAGTCATACCAACAAGAATAATTAATCAACGTATAAAACTACGCATGATAGTCCAATTCAAATAAATCTTTAATTTAAGTATCACAACGTCAATAATACCCAAATAATCTCTTTTAATTATTTTAAAATAAGTATACCGTGTTTTCATCATATATACATCAAAAACCAAATTTCATTATCTCCACATGTATTACATGAGTTATACGCACCCAAAATTTATTTATTCTAAAACTAAGGTTTTCTACAGGCAACCTACACCAATAAAACCCAAAATCACTCATGAATCCTATGTACCCAAAGGATTATGAATATTATTCGGATTAAAAGATTTTATAAAAACAGCCCCAAAATTAGTGCCCACTTTTTCTAATTAAATTACTAATTATTTTTAAGAAAACATGTAATAAAGTGTTTAGGCTACACTTAAAACGCATAATACTAAAGGAAAAGAATAGACTATTCATGCCTGTAAAGACCGTGTTGAAAATCTGATTAGAAATCTGGATTCCTTGCCAAAAATTAGCAAAAGAGTGTTCTTGAACCAACTTGATTAAACACCAATTAAGCCTCCCAAAACTTGTCACAAAAATCTTGATTATGAAGAAGGTTGATGATTATGGGTGAGAGAAAAAATATTTGGAAGGGTTCTCTGGTGAAAAACTGGAGAAAAAGTGATTGTGAGAAGTCCCCCTACGGATTAACAAGGTTATATAGTGATTAGAAGTCCTAATCCTATACAAATACTAAAAACAGCTTACTCACGTTTTCTGGGAGGGTTGATCGATCGACCTCCAGGCGTCGATCGATCGCCTCCAAAAACTGACAGTTCGGCCTAAAAAATATAAGGGACAATTATTTCAAAAAATCATATAAAATCCATTTTAACTCCGATTTTAATTCCGCTTGAAGTTTTATTCTTCTAAAATCATAACAAACATATTTAGCAAATAAAATTTATTAAATTCAAAATTTTATTTTTCCCGAAAATTTCAATTAATTAATTAAATAATAAATAAAAACACGGGGTGTTACATACTTCCCCACTAGCAAAGAATTTCGTCCTCGAAATTAGACGAAGCATACTCATTAACGCATAAATCTCGCAAAATAAAATAAGGCTCACATATGCCTACCCGTAGAATGCCATAATTGGGCGCTCATACACCCAATCCTATGCGCACCTACCCCACAAATAATTAAATAATATATATAGTGCCTATATGCATATGCATAACTACGAAAATAATGGTGTACCACATGCTCTCACAAATCCCCCACTCGATCCTATATCCGAAAGTCATCAAAATGCTAACGTCCTCAAATTAAATCTCAACATCAAAAATCGATACATACGATACCTAACCTCTGTACTAAAATCTCCAAAATAATTATCGTCTCCAAAATCAATTTTAAGAATCCTCACATCAAGCTGAATAATTCTAAACTCAATGCCTACCACGTCATTAACTCAAAACTTCACATCTTCATGAAACACATCTAACACGTATGCTAGACCCTCTACCTTAAGAAGTACGAATCAACAAAGGGAATCAAACATCGGCAACACGGAAGCTAAACGGACTCATAACCTACGAGACCTAAGACCATGCTTTGATACCATCTGTCACACCCCGCCTAATTCTGGCGTCGGCCGCCACCAAAACTAAATCGGGCGTGAGTAAATAAAATACCATTCTTAGCATGAGACAGATATGAGACATAAATAAATCAGTCCATAAGATAAACAATTGAATCAATCTCAAATGATCACAAATAACTAATCGATAAAAGATCCATCACATGTTAACTCTAAAAATCCAATCTCCAATAATGATTAAATAAAATCTGAATAATCCCAACAGGAAAGTCTAACTAAACTATGCCATAAAAGAATAACTCCATCTGCACCTTCAAATGATAACTCTGATAAACTTATGCAACTTCTCCATTTCTAATCCTAAAAAATATTAGTTAATGCATGGGTCAGAGCCAAAGCCCCGAGCAAGAATACACACTGCTCCCCTCAAATAGGATCCTTGAATCCAGACAGTAGCATTATACCCAATAAATATCACAATATATATTTTAAATTTAACGAGATGATTAAACGCGATAAATATAAACCACTAACTACCCGCAAATATCCCCATTTATAAAGGTACACCAATATGATTTTTAAATTCCCAAGTCCCACGATGTTAATTTCATTAAATTAACCAGCTTTTATTTTATACTCATTTTATTATGGCGGTCCTCCCGCCTCGGGTGATTTCTCCACCAAAATACACATCCCCTCATCAAAACACCGGCTGGCCCATTTAAACTGTCGGCCCTCGCTGATTGACGAGGTTCCACACATGACACGACATATGCCAGTTGGCCCGTTTAAACTATCGGACCTCGCTGATTATGTCGCCAATATATTTTAATACCCATATTATTATCTTAGGTATTAGTTCTCAATTACTCAATTCACAATTTATAAACACCCCACCCTTTAATTGATGTGAGATCCTAAAAAATACCCCTTAGTCCCATACCTAAGGGTCCCCAAGTTATCAATACGTCCTAACCTATGTATAGGAGGATTTTCTGACATAAATCATAACCTAATATCATACCTAGACTAGCGTAACGACGATAAAGTAATAAAAATCAGCCACCCCCGACATGATAAAACCGTGATAATCTTACCCTCACTAGTCCCATTCCTAGAAGGCATTCTAAAATATAGGGAGAGCAATAATACCCAACAACCCGCCGTCACAATGATATTTAATAATACCAACAAGTCACACCAACAAGAATAATTAATCAACATATAAAACTACGCATAATAGTCCAATTCAAATAAATCTTTAATTTAATTATCACAACATCAACAATACCCAAATAATCTCATTTAATTATTTTAAAATAAGTATACCATGTTTTCATCATATATATATCAAAAACCAAATTTCATTATCTCTACATGTATTACATGAGTTATACGCACCCAAAAATTATTTATTTTAAAACTAGGGTTTTCTACAAGCAACCTACACCAATAAAACCCAAAATCACTCATGAATCCTACGTACCCAAAGGATTATGAATATTATTCAGATTAAAAGATTTTTATAAAAACAGCCCCAAAATTAGTGTCCACTTTTTCTAATTAAATTACTAATTATTTTTAAGAAAATATGTAATTAAGTGTTTAGGCGACACTTAAAACGCATAATACTAAAGGAAAAGAATAGAGTATTCATGCCTGTAAAGACTGTGTTGAAAATCTGATTAGAAATCTGGATTCCTTACGAAAAACTAGCATAAGATTTTTCTTGAATCAACTTGATTAAACACCAATTAAGCCTCCCAAAACTTGTCACAAAAAGCTTGATTATGAAGAAGGTTGATGATTATGGGTGAGAGGAAAAATATTTGGAAGTGATCTCTGGTGAAAAACTGGAGAAAAAGTGATTATGAGAAGTCCCCCTAAGGATTAACAAGGTTATATAGTGATTAGGAGTCCTAATCCTACACAAATACTAAAAACAACTTACTCACGTTTTCTGGGAGGGTCGATCGATCGACCCCCAGGCGTCGATCGATCGATCGCCTCCAAAAACTGATAGTTTGGCCTAAAAAATATATGGGACAATTATTTCCAAAAATCATATAAAATCCATTTTAACTCCGATTTTAATTCTGCTTGAAGTTTTATTCTTTTAAAATCATAACAAACATATTTAGCCAATAAAATTTATTAAATTCAAAATTTTATTTTTCCCAAAAATTCCAATTAATTAATTAAATAATAAATAAAAACACGGGGTGTTACACTTCCCTTGAAATAATGCAATACTTTTTGGTTCAACTGAATGCAATTCCATTTCCTTCACTTGTGTTGTTTTCCTTTACTTGTTGCTTTGCTGTTTCATGTCTACGATGTTTCATTTATCCACCATATCACAAAATTTGAATAGTGGGAATAAAAGAAAGTAACAATAGACATACATAATTCACCAAACAAATAAATGATGTTAAAAGGTCTGAGGTCACCAGTTTAATGATGTTTCACCTCGTAATTCACCAAATTAATGATGTTAAAGGTCTGAGGTCACCAAGCTAATGATGTTTCACCTCGTAATTCACCAAATTAATGATGTTAAAGGTCTAAGGTCACCAAGTTAATAATTTTTCACCTCATACCCCATCAAATAAATGATGTTTAAAACATATACATTGTAACAAAAGTATCAGCATAACATTCCTATCTTTTCATTAACATCCTTTATATAATATAGTACATGTATTACAAAAAGATAAGAACAATTGCAACATCATAAGTAATATTTATTTAATTGATCGGCATTCCAAGGGTTAGAGACAGGTTCTCCTTCAAGATTTTCTAGTCATTAGGTACCTGGTACGAACTCATCAATAACCCTATAAGGACCATGAGAGTTGGGACGGAGCTTATTGGTTTTCTTCCACATATTCTTGAGGACTAGGTCTCCCATAGCTATTGGCCTTGACTCTACCCTCTAATTGTAGAATCTCTCACTTCTATGCTGATAGCTGCCTGTCTTATATTTGCATCCTCTCTTCTTCCCTCAATCAAATCAAGATCGAGTCTTCTCTCTTCCCCATTCTTCTAAGGGTCATATGTTTGATCTCTATGAGTGGGAAGCCCTACCTCTGTTGAGATGATAGCCTCTGAGCTATGGGCAAACATAAATAGAGTTTCCCCTGTGGGTGTCCTCACTGTCATCCCGTAAGCCCACAGTACAACATATACCTCTTCTATCCATCTTCCTTTGGCCTCTTTCAGCTTCGTTTTTATCCCATCAAGGATTTTTTGATTTGTGACCTCTATCTAGCCATTTTCCTGGCGTCGAAGAGGGGAAGAGAAGAATTTCCTGATCCCTACTCTTTCACAATACGTCTCTAAGGAAACATTATTGAATTGGGTTCCATTGTCTGAGATGAGTGTGTTTCGAAGTCCATACCTGCATATGATGTTCTTCCAGATGAACTGGAAGGTCTTCTGCTAAGTGATTGTGATCATTGGATCGACCTCTACCCAATTGGAGAAATAATCAATTTCCACAATTAAGTACCGATAGTTGTTTACATCTTTTGGCAGAGGTCCTACCAAATCAATGCCCCATACTATGAATGGCCAAGGGGAGCTGATAAAAGTTAGAGGTTAGTGAGGCTGATGGAAGATGGTGGAGAACCTCTGGCACTTATCACATTTCTTTACATATGCTACTGCATCTTTAACCATGGTTGGCCACCAGTGTCCCTGAGTGATTATACTTTTAGCCAATGACCTTCCTCCAATGTGGCTTTAACAAGAGCCCTCAAGTATATCTTGTAAGATGTATGTAACCTCTGAAGGAAGAACACATCTTAGAAGAGAGAGGAGGAATCCTTTCTTGTACAGGACATCTCCCATAATGGAGAATTTAGCGGCTCTAAACCTTATCTTTCTCCTTTCTAACTTTAACTCTGGCAACTCTCCTTCTCTAATGTATTTCGATAAGAGGGTCCATCCACGAGGCTCTTATACTCATATTTAAGCAAGGTTTTGCAACCTTTTACTCTTCTATGGTGGGCTTGAGAAGAATCTCAACGGGTACTGTTCTCTTTATGTCTGTTCTTGTTGCTGAGGCCAACCTCGTGAGTGCATCAGCTTGGTTGCTGTCTAGTCGAGGTATCCTCTTCATTGTTACTTCCTTAAAGATTTCTAGCATCGATCTCACCCTCTTTAGGTATCTGTCCATCCTTTCGTCTTTGGCTTCATATACCCCCAGGATTTGGTTCACGACTAATCTTGAGTCACTGTGGACTAGGAGCTGGCCAACACTGAGCTCTGACTCATTATTGGAAGCTTTAAAGTTGAACCTTATCGCACACTCGATATCTGTACCATCTGGTGCCAATACTATCAACCCTGCTCCACTTTCTCTTTCATAGGACGACCCATCAATGAAGAGATTCCAGATGGTTTCATTTGAAGAGAAGTTACCCTCTGATATGGCCCCCTGCTTGAAGAAGTATCTCACTTATTCATTCTTAACTATTCTTTATCTTACAGTACATGTCTCATCCTCGCCTCAAGTTTGATCGACATTTCTCTCTACTGGCTCAGCTGCAGCCTCACGATTCTTCTCAACCTCGGCCTTATCCCAGGTAAACTTAGCCACAAAATCTGTGAGAGCTTGTACCTTGATGGAAACCCTATGTTGATAAACAACATCGTACTCCCCTAACTCAATTGCCCAGGTCATTATTATTCCTGACTTCTCAGGCTTATGGAGGACCTGACTGAGTGGGGAATCGGTGAGGATGACCATGGAGTGAGCCTGGAAGTATGGCTTTATTTTCCTGGAAGCATGTATCAAATCATAGGCTAACATTTTCATCCGGCGGTAATTCTTCTCAGACCCTTGGAGTACATTGCTATTGAAGTACACTGGTCTCTGCACTCCATCCTATTCTCTTACTATTGCAGAACTGATGGTTGACTCTGAGACAGCTAAATATACATATAGCTTCTCACCATGAATTGTTCGAGATAGGAGTACAGGGAATCTGAGGTAGGACTTGAACTCTTTAAAAGCTTTGTCACATTCCTCATTCCATTCGAAGGCTTTTCTAAGAATTTTGAAAAAAGGAAGACATTTACCTGTAGCTCTAGAGACGAACATGTTAAGTGCATCCACTCGTCCGGTTAGCCTCTAAATTTCTTTGATGGTTCTAGGTGTCTTCATATCTAATAAAGCCTTGATCTTCTCAGGGTTGGCCTCTATCCCCCTTTGGTTGGCGATGAAGCCCAAAAAACTTCCAACTCCAACCCTAAAGACACTTTTGGTCGGGTTAAGCTTCATTTTGTATTTTTCCATGGTATCAAAAGTTCTTTCAAGGCCGTCCATGTGAGTGCCGGCCTTCAGACTATTCGACAGCATGTCATCCACATAAACCTCCATGGAGTCGCCTATCTGATCCTCGAATATCTTATTTATAAGAAGTTGTTATGTAGCCCCTGCGTTCTTTAGGCTGAAGGGCATGACCTTGTAGCAATAGGTCCCCTTATTTGTAATGAAGGTTTTTTTCTCTGAGTCAGTCGAGTTCATGAAGATCTGATGATAACCGGAATATGCATCCATGAAGCTCATGAGCTCATGTACTGCTGTGGCATGCACCATCTGGTCTAGACAAGGTAGGGGAAAACTGTCCTTTTGGAAAGACTTGTTTAAATAGGTTAAGTCTACACACATTCTCAACTTCCCATTAGCTTTCGGCACTATGATATCATTAGACAACAACTCAGGTTATATATAACTTCGCTAATAAACTCGACCTCTTCAATCTTTTGAACCTCGTCTCTGATGACTTCATACTTGTCTCTTGAGTATATCCTTCTTCTCTGCTTGATTCAACATTGAGTTTATGACACATAATTTCAGGATCAATATCTGGCATGTCTGCATGGCTCCAGGAAAAGATACTCTCTCTCGTCCTTAACAACTTCTGTAGCTTCTCCTTGACCTTAGGCTTTAGGTCTTTGCCCACTTGGATGGTTTTTTTCGTCTCTTACTTATTGAGGACGATGGATTCTACCTCCTCCGTAGCCTCTCTCTTTTTTATATTTGTTTCATCTCGAGGATCAAGGGTATCAATGTTGTAAGTGGTTGTTGCCCTCTTATGAGCCTCTCTCTCTTCTGCAAAGTTAAAGTAGCATTCACATGTCGATGTTTGGTCACCTTGAACTTCCCCTACTCCATAGGGAGTCAAAAAAATTAGCATCTGGTGGATTGTTGAAAGCACGACCTCAAATCCCTTAAGGGACACTCTTCATATGATGATGTTGTAGGATGAGAAGACATTTTCATCCATCACAAGGAAATTGTTTTTCGGGTCAACCTCTTAGGCCATTCATCTCCCATTCTCACATCCATTTCATATATTCCCAATGGATGAACCTTCTCCCCGCAAAATACAATCAAGGGGTGATGGTAAGGGGCAAGCCTTGCTCGACTGAGGCCCAAGCTCTTGAAACAGAGACAAAACATAACGTTTGCAGAACTGCCCCCATCTACAAGGATCCTCTGAACTTCGCATTCATGTACCCTTGTTGTGATGATTAGAGGGTCATCGTGGGGAGCTAAGATACCCTTCAAGTAAAGTCGGGAGAAGCCGACCATGAGGGTGTCCATGTCTACCTTCTTTCTTTTCTCAAGTTTGACCTCTGTTGAAGCCAAGTTCACAACCTCGGCTTTGGTTACCGCTTTTACCTCTGGCAAATGAGCCTTACGATCAGCCACCTCTGAGTCACCCCCTTCTAGCCCCTCACAAATAGTGCTCACACTAAAAGAGATCACGTTGACTCTCTATACTGGGATATTGTCGTCCTTTGGTGCGAGGTTAGGGTCATCATCTTCATCATCTAATTCATCATATTTCCTAGCAGGGGGGTCTTCCCGTCACTTATCATTTCTTTTCTTTCTGGGGTCGGCTCGGCCATTTTTTGAGGCTCTTGCATCTATATACTTTCTTAGCTTTCCAGAGTTCAGCGTTTTTGAAGACCTATCATATCAGTCACAAAACCTAATTCGTAATATCCACAAATTTAAAAACCAATTTATATTAACCCAACCCAAAAATCATGTGTTTAACACCTACTATAATATGAATTGAAATCAGCCATTTATATAAAAACAAGTTTAGCCACTTGCCTTTTGATTCGTAGAGTCCGACTAGTCCTTTGGTGTATAAATTTGCTTTGTTGAAGAGCACGTCCCTTATTCTTCCTTTTTGGCTCTCAAGAGTTTTTCCCTTTGCTCCTCTACGTTCTCAGATTTCTCCCAATTATTTTATGGTTTCCCACAACTCTTAAACTTAGGTTGTTATCCCCAAATTCTGTTTTTAGTCATATGGGCCTAATTAAAATGGCCTAAATACCCCCGTGGGGGCCTGATTTTGCCCAAAAATACCCCGTGACCCATTTACCACCCTCGAGTATACTTTTTCAACTTTCTCAGGCTATCCGGACACAATCGTGTACTCATAATTGACATCCAAATTAGTTTATAAAAATCCTTATGTCACAGCTAAATTAGTCTATACTCGACTCCCGATTGAGATAAATAAACGCCCCGTCACTAATACACGCTATGAAATAATTAAATTATTACTAATCACATATCAATCTAAATTTCAAAAATATTAACCATTTAGTCTCCCGGTTGATATTTAAATAAATATTAGCATAATTAATTCAATTAAATTACGACACACAAGTAGTTTAAAATTTACCTGAATTAATTAAATAGTTAAATGCACAGAAATACGGGGTGTTACACATACCTTTGATGTGATCGACTCAACTTTTGTTGTTCGTCAACATATCATTCGCATACACTTCCATGTTTACCCCAATCTAATCGTCAAAGACCTTGTGCACCAACCCTTGGTATGTTGCCCTTGTATTTTTAAGATCAAAGGGCATAGCATTATATCAATAAATACCTCTGCTAAAAATGAAAGACATCTTCTCCCGATCTAAGGACTTCATTCTAATCTGGTTTTATCCAGAAAACACGTCCATAAAACTGAAGAATTCGTGACTAGAAGTCGCGCCAACCAGTTGGTCGATCTTGGGTAGAAGATAATGGTCTTTGGGACACACCTTATTTAGGTCAGTGAAATGGATGCACATCCTCCACTTATTATTATTCTTACGTACTATCACTACATTGGATAAGCACTTTGGGTACTTCACATCATTGATGAAGTTAGCATTCTAGAGCTTAAGGACCTCCTCCTGTATAGCAAGGTTTTTCTCAGCATCAAAATCTTTCACTTCTATTTAACTAGTTTCACCCAATTCATTATGCTTAGTTCATGGAAGATAAAATCAAGATCAATCTCGATCATGCCATCCTGTCTCCATGTGAAAATAGTCTTGCGTTGTCATAGGAAGTCTACCAATTCTATTTTTAGATGTGGATGACCGGATATGGACAGTCGTCTCATGGTGATCGGCATTGAGTAGAATTACTTTAATTTATTCGATTGCTTGTACTTTTACTAGCTTCCCTTCATCCCGAGGAGCAATGGTGCCTATTTGAATATTTGTTAACTTCTTTTGTTTCTCCTTGTTAGATGATGTGTAGTAAAACTCACGAGCTTCCGCTTGATAGCCTTTGATGATTACCACTCCATATTAGATTGGAAATTTTAAACACTGATAAATCGTGGACAGGAAAGTTTTAAATTTCTTCAAATCGACCCTTCTTGGTATCACATCATAGGTAGAGAGTTTTTTTTGTTCATGATAGAGAAATTTATTGTTTTTGTTCGACAGGTGGGCTAAGCACCTATAATGACTTCTAGCTCCACCATTATCAAAAGGTAAAACTTTTCTCTAGATAATTTAATCAAGGGCCAGTGATACGGAAAAAGTTTGTTATCGTAAAGTTTTAACCTTCTAAAGCAGTTATATAACTTGACATTGATTGAACTGCCATTATCTACTAGTATTATTGTGAATGTCCCCTCATTGATCTTGTGGAAACAACTAATGGGTTGTTATGGGGATAAAAAAACCCTACATAAATGTGACACCCCGACTAATTAAATACCGGGTAGCTACTCCTTTATTAAATTAATTCAAAATGCCAAGTTGGTTCAGTTAATAGCATCACTGTCGAAAACATTTAATGATTACTAACCACCTACTATTTAAAAAGTAAGTTGTCAAATTTTAAAATAAGTCTGATTAACATGCAATGAAAGAATAATGAAAATAACATAACCATACACCATAAAGAGACAATAGAATAACCAACAAATGATAATGATAAGTCTGGAGGAAAAATACTCCTCACAACAATCCCAGAACTGAATAAAATAAAACAAGTCTGAATCCTGAATTAATTACAATCCACAATCTTAATAACTGAAATATAAATGTCTCTAAAAGAAATGGGCGACATGCCCAACAAATGATGAAAACTGAATAGAGAGTCAAGACAAAAGAAGCGTCTGCTAGCAAGGCCCTGTAACTTACAAAACAGCTACAGCTCGTCACCTGAATGGAAATACTATGCATGGTGTCCTTGTGGCTGGGCACCTAAAAGGTTTTTACAAAAAGTAGATTTGAAAGAAAACGGGTCAGAGCCCGATAGTGGAGAGTATTTTAAAAGCAGCAAGTGCTTTAATAACATTAAAACAATGAATGCAAAATACATGTTAGGACGTGCTCTCACATGAAATACTCACCTCTCGACTACTTGTGCACTCCTAACGTACAGTACCCATCTAAGTGGTATTCATATCTAACTAAACCGACATAAGTTATAACCCATCTACTTGATTCACAATATAAATTCCCAAATGTTATCACTTCAATAGATAGCTTTGCTTAAACTCGGATTCTCAATTATTAGCATTACAATACATAGCAGGTTATTCCTTTTTATCTTTATCAAGGCTTTACCATAATTATACTCGCAATGAAAACATAACAATTCCTTTTCTTTTAACCGTATATTATTCACATCATAAATATACTATACAAGCACCCCGAGACTACTGCGGTGCACACATACTCTACTATCCCATCCCGGTATATCACGTACATAAGGATCACGCATTTCGAATCTCTCAGGAATCGTTCTCAGATAATAGCAAATCACAAACAATGGAGGCGAACGCAGTCACATCACATGGGTCACGCACATACCTACGCTCCCACGATCAGCAGTCTTATTAACTTACCAATAAGTCCTTCTCTGACCTATGTTCTCGAGGTACCAATTTAAATCCGGGCACACAAAGATTAGATGGCCCTAAGCGAACGTAAACCTCTTGTGATAGCAAGTATGGTAGGTATGTCATACACATAAAATCATACATACTAAGCATACACACATCTTAGTAATTGCCATATTTTATTAGTGGTATACTTCTCATTCTTATACCAACTGTTAAATTACACAATTCATATGCCCCCGGATTATATGTATTTAAGTCATTAATTATCCTCGCATCGTGATTAGTCGCTCGCGTCCTAATCCACAATTATCATTTGGTTCAAACCATTCTTCTATATTTTACTCCTCAATATATCCCAAATCTCCCAACTATATCAATTAGTTAACACGGGAAAGATATCTCGTCATTTAAACAAGGTTACGGGATCCTAAAAATCAAACCAGGCCAAAAAGGCCATTCTGTCAACTCGTTAGAAGTCTCGTTCGAACGAAGTGGGCATCTAACGAGATGTCATTCGAACGAAAGGCATCGAATGAACATCCCCCTCGTTAGAAGTCAAACTGTCAAATCGTTAGAAGCTCGTTCGAACGAGCTCGTTCGAACGACCTGGGCAGGCCTTGTAACGAGGTGACAGTTTCGAGCCCAGAAATCTCCTATTTCGTTTTTCCCAATTTTCTTCACCTCTAATCTCATCTAAACATCATTCCAACAGTAGTTCAAGGTTTCTAATCATTCCTAAACATATTTAGGTCGTATTTTAACATATATATGGGATCAAATCTCCCTAAACAATACCCAATCATCAAATCTCCCATATTTTCCCCCAAACCTTATGAGTATGAACCCTAGAAAATTTAAGTCATCAATATCCATAACTACATCCATTTTTTTCATCATGGAAAGTTGTATTTTGTTTAATATAATCACCCAATAACATTCTACATGCAATCCCTATATCATAACTTGAATTTCTATCTCCAATTTCATGGGTTTTCATCAAACTCCCAATATAATGCAATTATTTTAAATTCTAAGCATGGAAGAAACATTCGCTTGAAATTAACGTAATTAAACCACTTGCCTTAGATTGTTCTTCTGAATTTGGTGTTGAATTGATGAAGGTTGTTCTCTCTCCTTTTCTCCCAAGGTTGAAGGTTGACGATGAAGGTTAAGGCTTTCTCTTTTGGGAACTTCTCTTAACTTCTCATGAAACCCCCGTAGCCCTCTAATCAGTTAAGTGTTGGTAATGGGTTAGTGGGTAAAGATTAAATCAGATTTTAACTTCTAATTTTCGTGGGTTTTAATTCCCAAAATTTCTAAATTACCAAAATGCCCTTTTAAGTTACCGGTATGGCCCAATAATGCCCCGGGACCCAAACTAAACCCCCGGCTAATGTTTTCTGACTATTTCGACCCTTTCGAACTCGTTGGCGCACTCAAAATGACCATATGGTTGATAAAAATAAAATTCACTTTTTTTTAAAAAATAATTATATTCCCGACGCGACTGTCACACGCGTCCTAACAAAATTTCCAAATTGCCGTATTTCAATATCACGACAAATTCAATATATTCAATATTCATTATAATCACATAATACCCATTATAATCAAATACCAACTCACATCTCGTTAGTATTTTATCCGGATTAATTCTCAATTAATACCCATATAATTTAATTAATCCCACAAATAAATATCAATAAAAGTACGGGGTATTACATACTTCCCCCCTAATAACAGAATTTTGTCCCAAAATTCGAAACTAGAAAGTACCTGGTAAAAACAACTCTGGATAACGTTCGCGCATCTCATCCTCGCGCTCCCATGTGGACTCCTCGGCATTATGATGCCGCCACTGAACACGTACTAACGGAACTATCTTTGACCGCAGTTTCCGCTCACTTCGGTCCAAAATAGCAATCGGCCCCTCCTCGTAGGAGCTATCGAGATGGAGATCGATGTCCTCCAAAGCAATGTGAGAATGAGACAAATCATCTCTAAGCTAATTCCTTAACGAGGAAATATGAAACACATCATGAATCCAGTGTAAATGCTCCGGTAACCCAAGTCTATACGCAACAGACCCAATCCGCTCGATGATAGGAAATGGTCCCACGTATCTCGGTGCCAACTTCCCCTTCTTCCTAAATTGCATAATCCCCTTCATAGGAGATACTCTGAGTAAAACCTGGTCCCCCACTTGGAACTCCCTGAAGAACCTTTTCGCATCAGCGTAGCTCTTCTGCCGATCCTGAGCTACCCGAATGCGACTCCGTATCAATTATATCCTCGCCGAAGTATCCTGAATCACTTTCGGCCCAAGTAGTTTGTTGTCCCCCACCTCCAACCAACATGCTGGGGAACGACAAGGTCTACCGTACAACGCCTCAAATGGAACCATGCCAATGGTGAACTGGTAGGAGTTGTTGTAAGCAAACTCCACTAGTGGAAGATACTGATCCCATCCACCCCCAAAATCAATGATGCACATACGCAACATGTCCTCCAACATCTGGTTTTTACGCTCGATTTACCCATCGGTCTACGGGTGATACGTCGTACTCAACCACAATTTCGTGCCCATGGCCTCCTGAAAACTCTCCCAAAAATGTAAAACAAATATCTTGTCTCTGTCTAGCACGATATTTAGGGGTACACCGTGAAGTCTCACTATTTCTGCAATAAAGAGCTGGGCATACTGTCCCGTAGTGTAGTCTGTCCTTATGGGTAGAAAATGAGCGACTTTGGTCAACCTGTCCATAATTACCCAAATGGAGTCGTAACCTCTCTGTGACGTAGGCAGCCCCGTGATAAAGTCCATGGATATGCTCTCCCACATCCACATCGGGACCTCTAATGGATGTAGAAGTCCTGCCGGTCTCTGATGATCCACTTTTACCAGCTCACAAGTGGCGCATTTAGAAACAAACACGGCAATATCTCTATTCATCCCACTCCACCAATACTGACGTCTCATGTCTTGGTACATTTTGTCCCCACCGGGATGTACCGCGAATCGTGAGCCATGTGACTCTGCCATCACCTCGTGTCACAATTCCTCCCCTTCCGAAACTACCAGTCTCCCATTGAAGCGTAATCCCCCATCTGAGCTAACGGTATAGGACTCGGCTCCCTCTGTTAATAATTGAACTATTTGCTCCTGACAGTATGAGTCATCTGCTTGTGCCTTTACCACTCTCATGACAATTCGCGGTGTAACAGTCATCACCGACATGAATGATCGGGCCACGGCATCCTGGTGTCCCAACTCCTTCCACTTAGCCTTCCATACCCCTGCCACCTCATCTACTGGCCTACGACTCAACGCGTCTGCTACCACGTTAGCCTTCCCCGGGTGATATTGGATATCAAACTGATAGTCCTTCACAAACTCAAGCCACCTCCGTTGCCGCATATTCAACTCCTTCTGCGTGAATAGGTACTGTAGGGACTTGTGGTCTGTGAACAATTGAAATTTCTCCCCCAAAAGATAATGTCTCCAAATCCGAAGGGCAAATACAACTGCCGCTAAATCCAAATCATGAGTGGGGTAATTCTTCTCGTGAGGCTTAAGCTTACGGGAAGCATAAGCTATGGCCTGACTCTCCTGCTGCAATACACCTCCAAGTCCTTGTAAGGACGCATCGGTGTAAACTAGATACTCAACTCCCAGTCTCGGCAATGCTAACACAGGTGCTGAGGTCAACTTGTCCTTCAACTCATCAAATGCCAGCTGACAGGCATCACTCCAGATGAATGGCACACCCTTATGAGTCAGATGTGTCAAAGGACCCGCTATCTTTGAGAAACCCCGAATAAACCTCCTGTAGTATCCTGCTAGGCCTAAGAAACTACGGATCTCAGTCGGTGACGTGGGCTGTCCCCACTCTCTCATCACGGATACCTTCCCCGGATCAACAGATATCCCCCGATCAAAAATAATATGTCCCAAAAATTGAACCTCCTTCAGCCAAAACCCACACTTCTCATACTCTGCATATAGATCGTTCTGATGTAGCGTCTGCAAAACCTGCCTCAAATGCTCGGCGTGCTCCTCCTCTGTCTGGGAGTAAACCAGAATATCGTCAATGAAGACAATGATGAACTGATCTAGGAACTCTCTGAACACCCTATTCATCAAGTCCATAAACACGCCTGGAGCATTGGTCAAACCAAAAGGCATAACTCGAAACTCGTAGGAACCATATCTCGTTAAGAAAGCAGTCTTCGAGACGTCCTCCTCCCTTATACGCAACTGATGGTATCCCGATCGCAAATCAATCTTTGAGAAGAAAGAAGCTCCTCTCAGCTGGTCGAATAAGTCATCGATTCGGGGCAACGGATACTTATTCCGTATCGTGACTTTATTCAACTCCCGATAATCTACACAGAACCTCAACGATCCATCCCTATTCTTCAAGAATAACACAGGGGCACCCCACGGCGAAGTACTCCTCCGGATAAACCCCTGACCCAACAACTGCTCAATCTGATCCCGTAACTCTCTCATCTCAGCTGGAGCCATACATTAAGGTGCGCGGGTAATAGGTCGAGTGCCTGGCGTCAAATCGATCACAAAATCTATCTCTCTACTCAGAGGTAATCCAGGTATATCCTGAAATACATCGGCAAACTCTCTAATAACGGGTATCGAATCAAGTGGTATCACCACTTCCTTAGAGGTCTCCTCCTCTATGTAGTACAAATGAGTGGACGATCCTCCCTAAGGGCGAGGCATCGCCACTAAAAACATCTCCTGCCCGGGAATGACAAAGATAATACTCCTACTAAAATAGTCAATCATGGCTCGGTACGCAACTAGCCAATCTATACCAATAATGGCATCATACTCGGTCATCTCTAACACTAATATATCAACGGGTAAAGTAAACCTCTCGATCTATACACCCACACCTCTACACATAAGCAAAATCATGGAACCCTACTCAACGGTGAGTCTACACAAGTAGCAGTGCTCTCTGCGATGTCTAATAACCCAATAGTGCGTGAAAATCTCCTAGCAATGAAACAATGTGTGGCCCCCGTGTCAAATAAAATACGCCCCATAGTCCCCTGAATAGAGAACATACCCTCAATGGCTGGTGGATCCTGTGGGGCTGCGGTATGCTGAAGCTGGTACACTCTCCCATACTGAAGCTGTCCCTGCTGGACTGGGACCACTGGAATGGGTGGTAGTGCTGCCATCTGTGGTGGTGCTGGGAGGGCGGCGGGAAACATAGGCCTCTGTGGCTCGTGTCGAGCACCCTGCTGCTGCTACTGCGGTGCCCTGCCCCTATCAGGACAATCCTGACATTTATGGCCAGTCTTGCCACAAACATAACACTTTCCTGGGAAGTTTTCCCCTCGTTGTCCCTGCTGTCCTCGGCCCTGGTGGCCGTTACCATTCCTCCCCAGGCCCTGCTGGCCCTGCGGAAACTGTTGTTGACCATTATGCCCCTACTGGCCCTAATGGCCGTTCGGACCCTGATGGCCCTGCCTAAAACCTCCCTCTCCGTGCCTGAAATTCCCTGATCTGAATCTCTTATGATCCCCCTACTGGGAACCTTGGTCACCCTGCCTCTGCCCCTGAACAGATTGTGCCCCACTGGCACCATTTCCTCCAGTCCTGCCCTGAGGGCTGAACTCTCCTGATCTCTTGCTCTTAGTCATGTGAAAGCGGTGATCCTGGCAGTGTAACAGTGCAGTGTTAACCACATCAGAATAAGTGGCCAATGAGAGATTCCCCAATAAATGTTGACGGATTCTCCATGTCAATCCATCTGTGAACTTCTGGATCTTTTTCTCCTCTGTCGGTATTTCATCCGGAACAATATTCAACAGATTTGTAAATTCGGCCTCATACTCGGCCACAGTCTTTCCCTCCTGCTTGAGGTTCATCAACTTCCTTCTCATCTCCGTGTGAACAGCTGACGAAAAATATTTGCGGTCGAATCGCACCCAAAACTCCTGTATAGTGAGAGTATCTCTCTCCTCTGCGGTGGTAATAGACTTCCACCACTGCAATGCAGATCCCACTTGCTTGAAAGTAGCTAGTAACTGCCTCTGAATATCGGTGCACTCATACATCCTCAAGTGCCTCTGAATATCCTTCCTCCACTGACTTGAAACCACAACATCGGAGCTACCTGCGAACTCCGGTGGGTGCGCTTTCTAAAAAGCATCACGTACATGTTCCCAAGCAGACGGGAATGCATGTACCGGAACTGGCGTGGCTACTGGCACCTGGGGAGCTACCTGCTGTACAAAGGTGAGAGCGGCATTTACCACTTGGGCTACAATGGCTGCAACCTCAGCGGCATTCATGTTGCCCTGTACTGGTGCTGGCTGGGGCTCTAGCTGTGCATCCCTAGGAACCCGTGGTGCACGTCGTGGATGCATCTGAAATAAGAGTAAGGTCTATAAGTTCGCAGTTATAAACCCAAAATAGGTGAAGAGCGAAGCATACATAAAATAATACAACAATCCTAAAATATAGGGCTCTACATCAAAGAAAGCTCAGCGGAAACACAATAAGCCGTACAGATCCTAAAGGACACTAGAACCTGATGCTCTGATACCACCTATGACACCCCGACTAATTAAATACCGGGTAGCTACTCCTGTATTAAATCAATTCAAAATGCCAAGTTGGTTCAGTTAATAGCGTCACTGTCGAAAACATTTAATGATTACTAACCACCTACTATTTAAAAAGTAAGTTGTCAAATTTTAAAATAAGTCTGATTAACATGCAATGAAAGAATAATGAAAATAACATAACCATACACCATAAAGAGACAATAGAATAACCAACAAATGATAATGATAAGTGTGGAGGAAAAATACTCCTCACAACAATCCCAGAACTGAATAAAATAAAACAAGTTTGAATCCTGAATTAATTACAATCCACAATCTTAATAACTGAAATATAAATGTCACTAAAAGAAATGGGCGACATGCCCTACAAATGATGAAAACTGAATAGAGAGTCAAGACAAAAGAAGCATCTACTAGCAAGGCCCTGTAACTTACACAACAGCTACAGCTCCTCACCTGAATGGAAATACTATGCATGGTGTTCTTGTGGCTGGGCACCTAAAAGGTTTTTACAAAAAGTAGATTTGAAAGCAAACGGGTCAGAGCCCGAAAGTGGAGAGTATTTTAAAAATAGAAAGTGCTTTAATAACATTAAAACAATGAATGAAAAATACATGTTAGGACGTGCCCTCACATGAAATACTCACCTCTCGACTACTTGTGCACTCCTAACGTACAGTACCCATCTAAGTGGTATTCATATCTAACTAAACCGACATAAGTTCTAACCCATCTACTCGATTCACAATATAAATTCCCAAATGTTATCACTTCAATAGATAGCTTTGCTTAAACTCGGATTCTCAATTATTAGCATTACAATACATAGCAGGTTATCCCTTTTTATCTTTATCAAGGCTTTACCATAATTATACTCGCAATGAAAACATAACAATTCCTTTTCTTTTAACCGTATATTATTCACATCATAAATATACTATACAAGCACCCCAAGACTACTGCGGTGCACACATACTCTGTTATTCCATCCCGGTACATCACGTACATAAGGATCACGCATTCCGAATCTCTCAGGAATCGTTCTCAGATAATAGCAAATCACAAACAATGGAGGCGAACACAGTCACATCACATGGGTCACGCACATACCTACGCTCCCACGATCAACAGTCTTATTAACTTCCCAATAAGTCCTTCTCTGACCTATGTTCTCGAGGTACCAATCTAAATCCGGGCACACAAAGATTAGATGGCCCTAAGCGAACGTAAGCCTCCCGTGATAGCAAGTATGGTAGGTATGTCATACAGATAAAATCATACATACTAATCATGCACACATCTTAGTAATTACCATATTTTATTAGTGGTATACTTCTCATTCTTATACCAACTGTTAAATTACACAATTCATATGCCCCCCAGATTATATGTATTTAAGTCATTAATTATCCTCGCATCGTGATTAGTCGCTCGCGTCCTAATCCACAATTATCATTTGGTTCAAACCATTCTTCTATATTTTACTCCTCAATATATCCCAAATCTCCCAACTATATCAATTAGTTAACACGAGAAAGATATCTCTTCATTTAAACAAGGTTACGGGATCCTAAAAATCAAACCGGGCCAAAAAGGCCATTATGTCAACTCGTTAGAAGTCTCGTTCGAACGAGGTCGTTCGAACGAGAGTTCGTTCGAACGAAGTGGGCATCTAACGAGACGTCATTCGAACGAAAGGCATCAAACGAACATCCCCCTCGTTAGAAGTCAAACTGTCAACTCGTTAGAAGCTCGTTCGAACGACCTGGGCAGGCCTTCTAACGAGGTGACAGTTTCGAGCCCAGAAATCTCCTATTTCATTTTTCCCAATTTTTTTCACCTCTAATCTCATCTAAAAATCATTCCAACAGTAGTTCAAGGTTTCTAATCGTTCCTAAACATATTTAGGTCGTATTTTAACATATATATGGGGTCAAATCTCCCTAAACAATACCCAATCATCAAATCTCCCATATTTTCCCCCAAACCTTATGAGTATGAACCCTAGAAAATTTAAGTCATCAATATCCATAACTACATCCATTTTTTTCATCATGTAAAGTTTTATTTTGTTTAGTACAATCACCCAATAACATTCTACATGCAATCCCTATATCATAACTTGAATTTTTATCTCCAATTTCATGGGTTTTCATCAAACTCCCAATATAATGCAATTATTTTAAATTCTAAGCATGGAAGAAACATTCTCTTGAAATTAATGTAATTAAACCACTTGCCTTAGATTGTTCTTCTAAACTTGGTGTTGAATTGATGAAGGTTGTTCTCTCTCCTTTTCTCCCAAGGTTGAAGGTTGAAGATGAAGGTTAAGGCTTTCTCTTTTGGGAACTTCTCTTAACTTCTCATGAAACCCCCATAGCCCTCTAATCAGTTAAGTGTTGGTAATGGGTTAGTGGGTAAAGATTAAATCCGATTTTAACTTCTAATTTCCGTGGGTTTTAATTCCCAAAATTTCTAAATTACCAAAATGCCCTTTTAAGTTACCGGTATGGCCCAATAATGCCCCGGGACCCAAACTAAACCCCCGGCTAGTGTTTTATGACTATTTTGACCCTTCCGGACTCGTTGGCGCACTCAAAATGACCATAAGGTTGATAAAAATAAAATTCACTTTTTTTTTAAATAATTATATTCCCGACGCGACTGTCACACGCATCCTAACAAAATTTCTAAATTGTCATATTTCAATATCACGACAAATTCAATATATTCAATATTCATTAGAATCACATAATACCCATTATAATCAAATACCAACTCACATCTCGTTAGTATTTTATCCGGATTAATTCTCAATTAATACCCATATAATTTAATTAATCCCACAAATAAATATCAATAAAAGTACGGGGTATTACAATAAATCATCTTGAGAATCCAACAATTAGCTTGTCCACCCCCTCTATCAAATTCACTTAGTGAATGTGCGCACAAGCCGTTGCCTCATTTAGGTAGGCCCGTCTTTCTCCCAAAACTTCTACTCCCCCTACATTGCCTCCTGCAATGAAGTGGCATTAAAATGATATCATGCCAACATAGTGTATTAGTTCTTTAGGCCATTTGTGAGATCTAGGTTTTCATATAAATAATCATCGTGTCCTCTCTTTTGATTGCCGGCATTTCAACAGGAAGATTCATATCTTCTCCTGGGCCTGTGTTCGCCAACCTCCATTCTCCCATCTTTGTCAACATACATGGAAATATTGCCCCTCTGAATTAGGCCTTTAATTTCGTTCTTTAGGTCGATGAAGTCATTAGTATTGTGGCTATGATCTTTATGGAATTCACAATTCTTTCTCTTGTCTCTCCTGTTAGAAGGTGCCTTCAGTTTAATGGGACACTTGAGTTTTTTTTCTTCAAATATTTTTGCGAATGTGATTTATACCTACTATCAGGGGAGTGTATTCTTCATACTTCTTTAGCTTGTTGACCTTCGAGTATTTTTTATCCTTCTTGTCATTTCCCTTGATGGATGACATTTTGAATGATCAATGTCTTTGGCAGACCTAGCCTCTTCAGCATTCATGATTTTACCATCCTTCACCAGTAACTTCATTATTATTTTGGGGGGTCTTTGGCCAACACCCAAAATAGATTCCCAGATTTTAGGCCGCTCGTCAGAGTATATATGGTAGTTTGCTCATTATAATCCACTACTTTAAGTTTATTATTGTTGAAAAGGGTGATATAACCATGGGTGGTTTCTTCTGCTTTTTACCAAGCACTAAGAAGGCAGGCTACTCTATTTCCCATCTTTGAATAAAAATAAAAGTTCTTGATGAACAGGTTGGCCAGTTATTGAAAGGTGAATATTTGTACTATAGGTAAGCTATTGTAGAAATACGAGTCGGGCCTGTTATATTGATGGAAAAAGCATTGCATCACATCTCATCATGGATAGAGTAAATTTTTACGGTGGCTTGATACTGCTCAACATGCAGGACAGGATCTATCTTTACCACGTAGGTGTCTTGAATTTTTCCAGAGTGGTGCATATCACTATTGAGGAGATGAATGGATATCCTTTTACAACATCCCTATAGAGAGGTCTTTCAGATCAAGACATATCTCCAAGACAGTCCTTTAAGCATTGAATTATTTTTTTTCCACGGTTAATTGTCCTCCTTAACCTTCTCAACTGCCTACTTAACAACTCAGCCTTGACTTTCAATGGATCTCTCTTCCTTGGAAGTCTGTTTGGGCCTGGCCGAGTCCCTATCTAATCGGTGAGATACCCTGGTGATGGATATGCTTGGATCATCTCTTCTTAGGTTGTGGTCCCAGGGTATTATTTTCATTTGTGCCCGACTTCGACGTGGACCCAATTGATCGAACATCGAGCCTCCATTTAGACTTTCTAACACACTAGGACGCTCTTTGGAAAAGTATTATTCATCATTGTAACTTGATGATTGTATGAAGGACATGGCTCTAGGAGGTAGGACCGATCTCGTTGTGACCTAGTGCATTGGGAAGAATTAATATTCCTATAGGACCATGGGCTCAACCTTTTAGGGTTCTCCAGGGCTTGTCTGCGATACTTTTGCCTCCTATCCCTTTAGGGAGACTGGGGTAGTTATTATGTCTATATTACGTCCTTCTTACCTGACTTGGAGAGACTGAGTCAGTTGTTTGAAACTCTAATGCATTTTATTTTGCTCTATGGACTAGCTCATCAGTATTCTTTGCAAGTCACCCATCCTGATGGGGGTAGGAGGGGGCTAAACTTTCGCCATGTGGCGGATTGTTTGCCACTCTCAGTGGTTCAGGATAGATAGAAAAAAAAATCAAAAAGGGGGGACTACAATGGCTTATCGAGTTTCTACAGATGACACCATTTTTTTATCGTCAAACAATGATAAAGAAATTTATATCTTACTCATGGGGTTTAAGTGATAACAAATATAGAAATGACAAAAAAGGAAATGAGAATGGGGATTGAGAGATAAAGAGGTGAGACTCGATTTACGTGGTTTCGTCCAATAAACAAACCTAAGTCTACTGCTGAGAATTTTTTTTATCTCTGATTGAGAACATACAATTAGGATTTTTGTGCTATGACAAGGAAGACTTCACCTTCCCTTTCCATGTGGATTCCCCTGCTATTTTATAAATGATATTATCTAAATCTCGTGGGATATATGGATTGTCTTCATAGGTCAAACGGTTACACCAATACATATATGATAACAGATTGGTATGAATTAGTTACAGTTTCTTCATTGAGCGCATGAGTGGGCATCAATAATGTTTCCCTTATTCCCACGTGACTTAAAGGGGATTCCATTAGGTATATATGAGAACATGGTTGCACGGTGTGAGTAAAGATTTATGTCATATGAGGACACCAGCCACTTGAAGTTAGCCAAGAAAATAGGTATATGAGCCAACCTTACACCACATGCATGATTGGACGTATGATGAACTATTTTGGGCCCCTCATTGTGCCGCATGGTCTCCACATGGGCTGGCCTATAATGCTATAACAACCCGAATACCATAAAACATGCCTTATGAATTATGTCTAATACAATTTTTATATTTGTAACTCTTGGAACATAATATCTTTTTGTTCGGTTCATATTATATTTACATTTGAAGATTTTGTAATATTTGTAGCTCTAGTCGGGTGGACACGAATGTTGATTAAGACGAGACTGCATATTCATTGGAGAAGGAACATTTTGAGGATTTAAATATTATTAGTTTTAAATTCATGTAATTAATATGAAGGCTTGATAATTTTAATATCGTCAAAATGGACGATACGAATTTCTCTTATTCATAGAAACTCTTATGAGGAAGTTTTAAGTCCTTGTGCAATAACTTTTGTTATGTGTATCATGAATTAGTCAAATTTTTGGATTACTTTAGGTTTTCTTACGTTCGACACGAGTGTTTGTAGTGCTAATACTCACTCAAGAAAACGATCACATATCCCTTAGATTTAAGATTATACAACTCAAAAGGTAATAAGATAAAATACAATCTAAATTTAAAGTAATTAGAAATTTTAGAGAAATAAATCCAACCAATAAAGAACAAGATATTACATATATGGTTCACTTGTTATTCTATGTCCACATGTGATGATGGACTAGTCTCCTTGATTGAATCAACTAGGGTTAAAAACCTCAAACATTAATATCTCGTTCAAATTGTATATAATTAATATGATGAAAACCTAGGTAAAATCCCCTTAAAAGGAGATATGTGTACAAGGGAGCAACAAATAACAAAATATAACAAAAAAAATTATTAAAACCACATTTCACACCTTCGATATCCATTCGATGGAAAAAATATAACTTGTTCTATTTAACCATGAGTTTCACTACAATGAATTCGTTCATTGCCCTCTAACAAAGATTTAGTTATATCATATTATCACATCATAAATCTGTGGTGAATTTAGTCTACGTTAACATTTTATTATTCTATTAGGAATTTTGGAAAATTAAGTACAATGAATTATCTCAACACCCATGAAACTAATTCAATAAAATGGCAAAATGAAAAATAAGATAAGAATAAAGATAATTTTAACCTCACAAGTTCTTGTCATAAAAATGGTTTGGGTTTTATCCTTTTATTGACTCATTTGTATCCTTTGATAAATAGACAACATGTTAATAATCATGTTGATTCGTGAATACACAAATTGTAACAATGATGTATATTTATGAACTAAAGCATGTCTAATGACTATGAATATCCATGAATTATCACATGTATAACAATTAAGTTTATTTCTAAAGGACATGTATTTTCATTTATTCTCTTTATATTCCATTATATATTACAATCTCTATAATTATCTTCTAATACGTCATAACATTTGTTCAATTTCATTAAAAGTCCTTGAGACCATCAACTTAACTTATTTGATATGTCAAATAATTAATTTATCACCTGGGTTAACATAATCAAAACGTATATCTACATGAAGGGGGTATAATAAATCTCTATAACAAGAGAAACACAATCACCGTATCCTATCTATCGAGATTACTGACCCATCTATGAACGTCACTAATATGTAAAACTAATGAATTATCAATGCACGTATCCATCAATTATATCCGGATTTAAGAGATTAATCACTCATAATTCCACGAGATATGTATTATGTTATATAGTTAGTATTAAGACAATTATCACAAATTGGTTTTCGTTTGATACACACAAATTTTACTATCACTATAAGTAGAAACTATAATCAAGACAAACTAACTAAAATATTATTCTATAATCCTAACGATGATGTGTCTATCTATATCTATGATTGTTAACTATACTTATATTCTATAAGAATTGAGGATATGATCTTTGATGTTCAAATCTACCTCTACACACCGAATGATCTACAATATAGAGTAAAAGCCAGATATGCATTAATTTATCAATGGAAACATTGCCTATAAAGATTCTGATTAAATGGATATATTAAGATTCATGAGTGGCCCTTATTTTTCACTATTTAAACCCTATATATTTCAAATAGATGAGATAGGGGGAAAGGGAGGGAGAGAGAGTAAGGGAGGAGGAGAACTAAAGGATGTTATGAAGGAAAATCCAACCCTTTATTCTTAGTACGACAGAAATTCATACAGTAAAAGATATTGAGGTAACATAGAGATTGTGTTCTCAATTCATATACATCAACTCATATATGTGATAATATGGTATCATACCATAGATATCTCTAAGGTAAGACCCGATTCCATCTTGTCGGGTTTCACAATTTTGGGAATCAATTTTTGTAGTTTAATTATATGAAAAATCTACAAATTTCAAAGATCTACCACCCTAATAGTTTGGTACTAAAGAGAATTAAAATATGATAAAATAGAACCAAAAAAGTACAATGACGCAGTGTTTGGAAAATCAATAAATTAAATGGAGGTGATGAAAGGGAGATATTTTGGGATCGTCCCGTATAGTATCCAACTAAAGGTGTATGGTACCACAAAACACCATTAATAAGTTCTTATAGTAAGGAATGCAGAAAAACAAATGTGGATGAAGTTACTGAAATTAAACAATCATTGTTTGAAGCTAAAGAAGTTAAAATAAATAACAACTAACTATAGTCCCCTGGTCAAATTTTCTAGGTCTTGATGAACTAGATTTGGAGGTGATAATGATGTTCTTTGAGTTTGATCACTAGAACACAAAAATGAAAAGATGAAATTATTCCCAGAGATGACATTAATTTGTTAATAATGATAATTAGACAGCAAGTTACTCAACAATATAGATTAGGTCTAACAACTAACCAGTGAGATAAAATAAACATGAACTAAGAAATAAGACATGAACGTATGTGAACATTAACAAAATATATAAAAAGAGTAAGCGAAAGGAAAATAAGGGAGATAATGACATTTTACATGGTTCAGCCTCTGAACAAGCTCGCATCCATTTAAGGGTTTTTCTTCCCTATTGAGGAGATAGAAACTCCACTACATGATGAACTCTCCCCCCCCCCCCCCCCCCTCTCTCTCTCTCCTATATATCTATATAATAAAGTTGGAAACTTATGTATGTCACAAGTTTGTCTCATGATGTCATCTTTATGATTTTTTTCAACACTTCCTACTTTGCCCCCTACAAATTTGAATTGCCCCTCTTTTCACACACTCTAATTTGTTTGACCTTCTCTTCAAAATTCAAAATCAGGGGTAAAGTAGTAAACTTACCCAAGTCAAACTCTCTCTCACACTCTCCAACCACACAAACCACGTTCAAACCCTCCATCCCACATCTCCTCTCTCCCGATTCACCCAAACCCTACCTCGCGCCTCTCCCTCATGCGCGCATCTCCCTTATCTTCCACCTCACACTCATCCACATTTATCTCTCACACATGCTCCTATAGGTAATCTTTTCCACACCTTCAATTTGTTCTAATCTTTTATATGGATGTGTTTTGGCTCGATTTTGTGTATTTTTAGTTCGATTTTGTGTAACTAACAATATTCTTCGTATTTTGTTGTAATTATTATTTATATGCAAATGTAAATGACTTTTTGCACATCAGATCTGAGGTATATCTTCATTTCTCTCTGTTTAGCTTTAATTTTTTTATATTAGTTGTCTCTCCAATTTGTGTTTATGGTGTTTTTAACTCTCTCACATATATATATATATATATATATATATATTGTCCGTTTGAACAGTGTATTCACATTTAATAGCATATAGGTTTTTAGTTGTTTTTTAGGCCCTATTTTATGTCAACATGAATTATGGGTAAAGTTAACACTTAAATTAAAATGATTAATCAGTGGTACTATATATTATTCTTATAAAGGTTGAGCTTTTATGATGTTGTGTTCTTGAGAATCATTTAATTCATTTCATTTTTTAATGAATTGATCATTTTTTGTGGGGTTCTTATCTCGCAGGGATCATTTGGTGTTATACATTTATTGATAATTGTTTGATGGTTAACCTATCTACTAGAACATTTTCATTTGTTAAGGTACTTACTGACATTTCTCTATTATCCAGCCCAAATTTGTATGGTAAGTCTTTGAAGAAATGTCTCTGAAAATTTTTCTATTCTTACTTGGTGCTTTTTAAGCCTTTTCTAATGAATTTCTTTGTATCAAATAATTATCCATGCTAGGTGTTTGACTATTACTATTTTTAAAGGAAAATATTTTCCATATTGAAACAGAACTTTAGACAATGGCTACAAATGTAGATAGAAGGCAAGTAAATGCAACGCACATGACCGATTGTGTGAGGATTCATTTACAACAGTGTATGACCCATGCTAGGTGTTTGACATAATTCCCAAATGAGTATCTTTGTCGGTACCTTTTTTTTAACCCATGCTAGGATTTCTTTGTATCAATTTCACGTATGCTGGAATCGACATCACTTTGGGACTTGCTGGAATCGATCTTAATCTATCAACATAGGACGTATGCTGAAGCTATTAGGTAATCCTTCGCAAAACCATTTGCAAGTTGATTTTTCCACCAATGCTCGCTTCTTTTGGAGGAACATTTATCGTTTGAAGTGAATTATAGTTTCTTTTTATGTGAATCAACGGTCGGATGAAAAAGAGTCGCGCTAAAACAGCTTCCGTCCCCTGATTACCACATATCTCTTTTTAGAAGCATGCTTTCAATTTCACTTTTTTTTTTAAACTGGAATAGTGGAAAAATTGGAGACAACAAAGACGCACCCACCAAAAAAACGCTGCTGCTAATGAAGCCAACACTCAGAGCGTAGGAGAGGAAGAAACATGAGACATTCCAGATGGAGAGTTGTGCATAGTCTGCCTTATGAGGAGCCGAAGATCTGCATTCATTTCGTGTGGGCACATGGTTTATTTTCAGTGGAACGAGAATTAACGCCTAAATCTCCTATGTGAAGTTCGAAATTCGGTGAGGATATACAATTCTTGATCACCGAAGAGTTGCAATTTTTAGTGTGAAAAACTATGTAGCGCCCCTCACTATTAGGTAGTCTAATTTCAATGCTGGAATACCTTACTTTTTTTTACAGAAGGGGCATGCTATAGTGACGGAGGAGAGATTAATGAATATAGGAATTCTACATTGGTCAGTATTGAGGTTTACTTTTTCACTTTTAAATTTGTGCATAATAATCATATTATTGTTTTACTTATACTTTACATGAAGGAATATATTGCATACTTTGGTCACTATTATTGTTTATGATACATTTGTTTATGATAATCACATTATTGTCGTTGCAGACATTGGTCACTATTATTGCATCCAATCTAATAAACTACTGAAGGTAACTTATATTGTTTATTCGAACTTATTTTTAGTTATTATATTTCCCTTATTTTAGCAGATTGAGTTATATTGTTATTATATTATTACAGTCACCATCCAGTTATCTCTAATCAAATGGAACTTATATTATTTATGCAAGTGCACTGATTACAACTTGCCAAATTTATTGCAGACTAGACAAATTGAGGACTACACATCAAAACTAAATACAAACATGGCTCTCTAATAGCAGTTATGATGGAGGCTCAAACTCATTGTATGATGTACCTGTTATGCTCTTTCATCATTAACAATTTTGTACCTGTTATGCTTTGATGATGTATCTGTTATGGCCCTCTAATGACAATTGTCCTCTAATAATAATTGTCGTTGTGATCTTTCATTATTAACACATCAAAATTACACGAAATGATGTACCATGTCTAATAACTGATATTAAATACTCTTTTCCCAAGACTCTACCAAATATCAGTTAGAGAGTACATGTTGATGTACCTGTGATAACTGTGTAGAACGTTGATGTACATGTGATAACTTTATAGTCAGTTGTGTGATAACTATGTAGTCAGATGTGATACCGTTTCCAAATATCAAAATTAAAGTCTTGGGTAAAGAGTCTCCAACTGAATACACATTGCATTATTCCGTGTACTCTTTGCCCAAGACTCTCTGATATTAGAGAACCATAACTGATTGTCTAAATAGGGCGTATCAAATATCTTAACATGTCACGATTTTATATGTTTCGAGGCTTCATGTTGATTGTTTTTTCATTTGTTTCTTTTTTAAAGGTTATTATGGGCCATTTACCTCATTATTTATACTCTTAATTTCTGTATATGTTCACTGATTGTTTGTATTACTACAACATTCCCACATTATTTGTAATTTTGAATTTCTTAGGTTAGTATCAGTGTTCAAATGATTTTATCTCCTTGAGTATGGATAGTTATTGTTTATTTGATTTGTCTTTTTAATATATGTTTTTCATTTTAGTGTTTTATGTTTTTCATTTTTGATCTACATAGGCTACTGATACAAGAGAAGCATGGTTGATGACGACACTGGGAACTTTGGGATTATTACTAACCTCTTGGCCTACTTAATCATCATTCTTACGTGCCATATTGCTGTTGTGGGTGGCTACCTGCTTCCTCCGGCTATGAGTTAGGTTATATCACTAATAACATGGGGGTTAACAAGTTGGTTTACGATTATCATGAACTTATTGGGACTGATAAGTTGATTTTATTTGTTGCTACTGTATATGCGGCCTCTATACTGTGAAGTGTCTGACTGCAGAAAACCTGGAGTTAGGAGGTAATGCGTGTAAGGATCTCAAGGTAAAGCATATAACACCAAGGCATTTGCAGAATCACCATTTGTGGATCGACCTAGGATAGCTGCAAATCCAAGGAACAAATTCTTCAACAGGTAACATGTGCTTTTATCATGGTTTCAAGTATATAGTTGTTTCATGTATAGGGAGTTTGTTGTTCATAAACATCTTCTTCGTAGACTAAAATCTCGACGATGTATCATATATGCTATTGGATCTTCTAGCACAGACCAATTTTTACAGTTTTTCATTTTTTTCAATTTATATGTGAGCTTATTTTTCTGTTTTCCATTTTTCTAGCCGCGCCATGCGGTTCTCCAAGAGCTGAACAAATGTAAAGCCCTGTTTTGGAAGTGGAAATGTGTGGGCCAGCAGTCTTTATCACCTTTAAAGATGTGATTTTTTTGTATTTATTGATGAACATTTTAAACATTTCTTTTGTTAATAGCTATTTACAGTTTAAACATTTCTTCTGAAATAGGTATGCAGATTGATTATTGAATTATGTACATGTTTTCATCAATGGTCAATTATCAGGAACTGTTTATAGAGGATTGGAGAATCCAAAAATTAAATTTAGTGAGAATGTGAAATAAAGAGATGGCATCAACAAGATTTCTTCGCCAAGTGTAGCTGCGGGTCTTCTGAATGTTGGCATGTATTGTGAGACGTGGAATACTGGATTTCTTAGCCCAGTCACTTTGAAGGGTCTCAATGAGGGGACTAGAGACTTAACGAAGCAGAAATGGTTCTACAAGGTTGGTTTAAAAGGTGAAAATTTAAGTCTTAATACACTCAGTGGAAGTAACTCCATTGAATTGGTTGAAGGATCATTATTGGTTTAAAAGCAGCCTTTAACATGGTTCAAGACTACATTCAATTCTCCAGGAGGAAATGAACCACTGACTTTATATATGGGTAGTACGGGAAAAAAATGAAATATGGATAAATGATGAAAGCATCGGACGCCACTGGCCTAGATACATAGCACGAGGCAGCTGCGGTGAATGCAATTATGCTGTAACTTTCACAGAGAAGAAATGCCAAAGTAACTGCAGACAACCCTTAATCTGTGCACAATGCTTTTTTTGCAATCTTAATATGTGTACAATGGGAAATTTACAATCAGTCTTAACATAAACTTTAGTCACATATGGTTTTGGGAGGATAGTCGATGTTGCCTTCAATTGATATGCTGAATGGTTGCTTGTCATTATTTTATTCCTCATTAAAATTGTAATTATTTAATTGATATGCTGACTTGGTATCATTATTGTGACTTTTCTGCCATTTTGTTCCTCATGATGTGTAGACATACTGATGGTTAATATGCTATAAACACGCTGATGGTTGATATGCTGACTTGATATGTTGATGGTTGTTTGCAAGCCTAGCCTCACCATCTGAATTGTTTTGCTTCAGAAACATATGCTGCTCTCTCTGGAGAAACATGATTACTGTTTAATATGTATATTTGTCTTTATAATTCTTAATGTTGGTATTATAGTCGATTTATGTTGGATATTTTGTTGATGTTGATGTTGTTTATAGTAGGATTAATCCAATTGGAGGTGAATGGAGTTTTTCTGCCTTAATTCTTGGAAGATCCTCGATCAAGCGCTTGAAAATGACCATCCATGTGTACATGTTTCTGGACTTCCTATAAATTTTTAGACATCCTTGATCTCTTTGGCCGATAAAGAATTTATCAAGCAGGCAGATGACCATCATTCCAAGCTCTTCTTACACCAAAAGAATGCATCGGAGTCCAATAAGTGTAAAGATCACTTAGTTTCAGACAAAACAAAGCTCGCTAAGTCTGGCAAGGTTCTTTCATCTTTCCCATCAGTGATGAGTGCCTCTCAAAGTGTGAAAAAATAATGGCCAACGGGTTTTAGTATGCACCCTTGAGGTTATCCACAAGCTACACAAATCCAAGAACAAAAATGATTCACAAATTCATATAAAATGATTTAAGAATTAAAGTAAGCAATTTACAGCAATGATTCAAAAATTCGTATAAAATGTTCTGTTTTTTTTATTTTGATTTACGCAGAGAGTGATATTCTGTTGGTGCTGAAGTCAATTCTCATAAAAGTAACTGCCCATACAAGGTTTAGTGTTGTTAACGATGCTGAGATTTCGTCAAAATTTTGCAGAATCAGTCCCGTGGGAGAGCCACCCACATGTGGCTATGGCTGTGGTCAATACATATGTATGGATATTTCATATTTGGTCGTGATGAATTGATGTCGAGTGATATCAATGTGTACGTGAACCTATCATACCTGCTTTCCAGTTTGGACATTGCCACATGTCTTCACTTAGAGATAATCCCACTAATCTACTCCACCAAAGTTGACATCGCCATGAATGGTAGAAATACCACAGTTGACATCACCAGAGTTTACTTGACATTGCCATGAATGGTAGAGTTACCACAATTATTTCACTCAACCGACTGGATTTTTCTTAACGCAGCATAGCTCTTGAAGTAAAAGCACATTGGTATGTGATTTTAAAAAATACATGCTTAATTATTTGGATACTTATATCTGCTAATTCATTTTTCGGTTTTTCTTAAAATCAGGGGGGAACAACCTCCAGACTCAAAATTGGTTTTAAATAGGACTTCCATTTTGGTATAAATTGATTTTGGACATTTACTATTGATATAATTACAAAATCCACATTTTCATATGGTCACTTAATTTTTCAAGTTTGTTTTATAGCACAAACATGGTAGATACCAAATAGGACCCTCGACACATGTTTTAAGTAACTAAATTTATATTTGTAGATGATTTTCTCAAATAATCCTGATTGACTTTTTTTTCCTTTCAGTTCATCTTGCACATTGTGGCTATAAGCATACACGTGCTTCTTTCTAATCTTTTCATGTGTATGATTCATTTTATATCTTTTTTCCTGTATTTTTTTAGCCTCATGGAATTTTGTTTTTTTGGTCCAGAGTTTGTTATTGTATAGACAATTATCTTTCTGTGCGACCTCATCGGACAACTTCCATATGTTAATATGGATGCGATGCATGTAGTATGTTAACGATGTTGGAAATTATTTCTCAATTATCAATGAGGGCGTATAACCAACATGGAATTCTCATATTTGAATTATGCAACATAGGTCTTGATTGACAGTTTTGGATTATAATTAATAAATGGTATTATGCATTTCAAATGTGAATTGTAATTGTTTTTCAAGCTAGTTTTTTGTTGTAGGTGGCACTTTAGTTTAGTATGATGTATTTCCCAAATTGCTTCACGCGTACATCGATTGCCAAAAGGTTTGTAATTTGAGTATAGTTATGAGTACTGTTGAATTTGAGTAAATGGTTTCTTTCTCCTTTTTTTTGTACAGGTCCATTACAAGTCGTTTTGGCCCGTATCTCACTGTATCTCTTTATTCTATTCAAGTGCGTCCATTAGAAGAATTTTGTATAGGTGCGTCCATTATATTATGTACAGGTGCATCCATTACAAGAATTATGAGGGTCACATGCCAGAGGGCTATGGACCACCACCATTACCCTTCCAAGAAGGGCAAGTATTCTGTCGGTGGTGGGTCTTGACATGGACACCTAACGGAACCTTCGGTAAATCGGTACATTTGTTTGTATTATTGCATTTTTTTAATGTCGCCGTCCCATGTGTAGTGCGGACTTTGATTAAAGAAGTGTGACTTTTTTTGGGAAGGAACGACTTAAGTGCTAATGTGCAGTTATAAAATGGTTATACTTTTGTGTTGTAATAAAAACAGACTTAAATTTGTATTTGAGGTCTATGATGTTTATGAAAAGTCCAAGACGGACTATTAATATTATTATTGTGGACTATTTTGTTTTTTGACAGGGTGGATAGTTCTATAAACAAAGGAAATAATGCCCAAATTTTTAAAACATTTCACATTCGTGTTGTAAAAAAAACTTGGACTTAAATTGTACACTTTCAATACTTTGGACTTAAATTGCATGGTCATATATGAAGATGTTGCTCCCATGTTTCGAACCCAAGATCATTCGTAGCTTTGGCGAGGGCACTTGCCAGCACACCAAGGCACGACTTTATGCCTTTCAAAATTATCAGCGTGCCTTCAGGCAGGGGCATACCCTAGTGTGTGTGTATATATATATATCAAAGGTAGTAGTATATAACTTGAGCTTAGTTTATAAACAAAAAGTAAAAGGTATTTATAAATGAGGCATGATGTGTTCCTCATTTTAGTATTTGTCTCAATATAGACTCCGTGTTTGTGGGGGAGGGGGGGGAGCGAGAGATATCTTATCTTATCCAAGGAGATTTTTGTATCCAATTTTAATAGGTATATTCAGTTACCTTGTTTGTGAGGTGTCTTACATCATTTGAGAGTCTTGGATTTTAGCCCATATTGAAAGAGTAATTCCCCACTGAAAGTTGGATATGAAAGAAAAGGGTCATTTCTATCTTCGTGATTCAATAACAAAAATTTGTGAGTGAAATTATAGGTTTAGTTCTGGTATAAAATTAGTTATTAGGGGACTATTCTCTATTGAGATTTTGATAAAATCTATGTGTCTTTGGTGATAGTAATATTGTATGAGTCTTCCATTATAATGCATGTGGTTTTTTGAAGAAGATAGAATATTACATGTGAGTATGTTACAAAATGTATTTTCATTTATAATATTCTTCTATTTAGTGACACGAATCACATGTGGATTTAGCCAAATTGGTGACTCACGTAAATTTTATATTATTTCATCTATTTTACATTTCATTTATTTGTATTAGCATATTTGTCTTATTTCCACATTCCCTCACTACAACTTCGTATCAAAGCCTACGTTGCAAACTGGGGTACTCATTATGGCATCCAAGATAAAGTAGAATACGAAAAAATTTGACAAGAAGAACAATTTTGGCCTTTGGCAAGTCGAGGTATTGGACATCCTTGTTAAAGAGGGGTTGTTCCATGACCTATAAGGAAAACTCAACGTAATGAAGGACGGAGAGATTTAGAATATAGATAGAGAGGATTGTTCAATGATCCAATTATGTTTCTCTAAGGAGAATAAAAAAAATTCTATGATAGAAACTTAAGCTAACGTTCTCTGGGTATATCTTGAGAAGCTTTATTTGGATAAGTATTTGACAATTCGGATTAATAGAAAAAATAAATCATACCAGTTATATATAGGCCTGAGTACTTCATTGTAAAACCACCTCAATGAGATTAATAAGCTTATATTTAAACTATTAAAAATAGAGGTGAAGATGGTGGAAGAAGAATATTTTGCTTTATTGGCTTCTCTTTTCGAGAGGTACGATCATTTAGTGAAAACAATGATGCAAAAGAATAAGAACATTGTTTTGAATGAATTCATGCCAACCCTTCTCTACAATAAAAATAGGAGGAAAGTGGTTAAGGGTAACGGTGATTCCATAATCCTATTCGCTAGAGAATGATCGATGAAATGAGGTTCGAAGATCTTCAGGTTCAGGTCAAAAGGGCACAAGAACTGATAATGTTACTACTATCACGGGAATGGGGACATCATGTATTCTTATCCCAAATGAAATGAGAAGGTTCAAAACATATCAACAGTGGTGGCGGATGCAAGTGATTCAAAGTATGTCAACGATTTTTCTCTCATATTAACCCGGATTGGTGAGTCATTTAATGACATTTGGGTTATAAATTTTGGTTGTTTAATTCATATGGGTCCTAATAGGAATTCTTTGTCCTCATAAAAAGAGGTAAAAATGGTTCCATTTTAATGCCCGTATGGAGGGCATTCAAAATTCAAGGAATTGGATCGATTAAAATCAATACACATGATGGATTGGTGAGAAATTTGCATGGGGTGCAACTTTTTCACAATATTTAGGTTATCCTTATGTCAGTGGGTGTGCAAGACTCCATGGGTTACAAGGTTGTAACATCATATGGGGCTATGAGGATAATGGCAAGTTCCCTTGCAGTGTTTAGGGTCACCAGGGTGAGAAATTAATATCTTTTCCAAGGGAATAAACTAACAGGTGAAGCTATTATGGGTCTTCAATAGTGAGTGAAATCTCGCATTTGAATTAGAAATAGAGCAACGGGAAATCATTGCTTTCATTATAGGAAGATTAGCAATCTTTACTTTCAATTAGGTTATGAGGGGACTACAAAACATCCTGGGATATTGAAATACGCTTAGAGAAGGCAACAAAAATTTCAACATTCCTTACAAGGAAGTGGACCTATGAATATGGCTATGAGATCAGTTTGTAGTAGTCGTAGTGGACTTGAGTTAGTCATTTTGGTAGCCACTAAGATGAGTGGGAGGCAAGTATTCGATTATGATAGAGATGTCGGGGAAAGTCGGGGGCACCCAAGGGGGGAAAGTTGACTTTCAACTTCAAAATAGTGCTTGTAACCCAATTGGGGGAGGTTGCACCAGTGATTTCGAGAGTGTTAGGGAGCATTATGGGTTTGACATAAATGGTGGAGGCCTTCTCGTGTCTATGTAAGATATACATCGCTTAGAGAGTAAGTTGACAATCAGGTTGAGAAGGACTCAAACCTAGTCAGAAATATTCATTATTGTTTGGCAGTTGGAGATCGTTTATTTTTATGATAACCCTCATTTTATGCTTTATTCAATTGTTCTTTCACAGGTTTTTGGAAGCAATATTTAAAAGAGGATTTTCTAGAAGGGCTCGTGAACATCGATCTTTTTTTTTCCTCTGTAAGAATTGGATTCTTACTAGAGAAGGTTTTACTAGAAAATATTTTCTATAGATCATGAACTACGATGGTGGGCCTTAGGGTTAGCAAAGGTGTCATGGACAACGAAGATGATTTCTTGCGTCAGTAGAAAAATTTAGAATTAGGGTTTCGAAGATTCAGTTTTTTCATTTTGTTTAACCTTGCCAGGGTGGAGATATGTGTCATTTGGTGACTCCTTGCGGAGGAGATATATATATATATATATATATATATATATCTTAACTATTAGGAATTTGGTATCTATGTTTTATAAGTATCTTTAGTTACCAAGTTTGTGAGGTGTCTTCTACTATTTTAGACTCTTGGATTTTAGCTCCTATTTAAGGAGTCCTTCCACCTCGAAAATTCAAAATGAGAAAATTATTGTGTCTCCATCTTGTTGGAGTATGGAAACTATTGAGATATACTGAAAATTCATATGGTGTAAAACTAATAAGCCCACAATAAAGATTGGAAAAACAAAGTTGTAACCACTGTAGCTAGAATAGGAGGTGAAATTTTTTCCTCAAATAGCTCCCAATGTCCCCTTGGGATTGCTATACATAGCAAATCCATTCATTACAACCAACGGTGACACAAACACCAAGTTGTAGTAACACACTCAAGTTAGCATTCTGTACCAACTTTTAGAAAGAGAAAAAATATGGAGTGAGTATTTTCAAAGTGGTGTAGTAAGTATGAGCCAAAAAATACGGAGTGAATATTTTTATAGTGCAAGTGATAAATTACGTGTGATTGTAAAACATCATTATTACAGTGAATATGGGTGTGAGCAGTGGACATAGCAAAATTGATGAGCCATCAAAATCTTCGTCTTATATGTATGCAATTTTTTTTGCACTATTTTTAGTGTTTATTTTGTCTGCTCTATATTTTTGGATTCAATTTAAAATAGAGGTGTTTCTAAGGTGTTGTAACATTTATTAGTTTCTTGACCCATTAAACCCAAAGGTCCTAGAAAAAATATTGAGGAAATTAGTTGCACCTAATTTCCCAACAATTGGTATTAGAGCTCTTGATTTGACAACCTTTAGCAGACAAAGTT
The DNA here is from genome assembly GCA_949130495.1 of Sambucus nigra. Lineage (NCBI taxonomy): Eukaryota > Viridiplantae > Streptophyta > Magnoliopsida > Dipsacales > Adoxaceae > Sambucus > Sambucus nigra. Next base: position 259,342,959 of record OX422224.1, read on the forward strand.
GTCTAACAAAAATTACTTTGCATAGTTTTTTTTTTTGTATCCAACATATTTGGTTAAGTGGGAGAAATTGCATCAGAAAGGAAAAATTCTAAAGTAAAAAAAATTGATGTTCAAAATTTGAATTTTGGAAAATGCATCTGGAGGATTATCTCTTCCAAAAAGATTTTTATTTACCACTGGTGAAAAGACAGAAGAGATGAAGGATCCTTAATGGAAGTTGCTTAACCATAAATTTATGGCTCTATGAGTCTAAAACTCTTAAAGTCGGTAGCATTTAATATAATTATGAGAAGGCGACATCTTCTTTCATGGCTACCCTCTCCAACATTAATGAGCAGTCCTCTGCAGTAAATAAAGTTTATTTGATTAAAAAAAATTAATATGAAAATGGTAGAAGGTGGATTATTTATAGGACATCTAAACGAGTTCAATGAAGTTATTGGTCAATTAGAATTGATATAAATAAATTTTAATGATGAGACTCGATCTACATTAATTCTAGGACAGATGCTCGAGAGTTGGAGCAGAGCAGTTACACTGATTAATAGTTCTATAGGAAAAGCCAAACTAAATTTCGATGATGTCATTAATATGATCATGGAAAAAGAGATCCGGATGCAGTTAAACGGATCTTCCACTTAGGGATTGACGTTGAACATGGAGAGCTGAGGGAGAGATTCAAATCGGAGGCATGGACATGGAAAATTCCAGTCAAGAAATAGAAGGTCGTAATCTTGCAATCCTAAAATTTCCAATAACCAAATTTAGAACAAGAAGTCCATTGAGTGTTGGAATTGTGGCAAGATGGGGCTCTACAAAAATCAATATATATCCCTGAAGAAAAAAGGAGAGAAGACTAAAGCCAATGTCATTTCAGAAGCATAAGGCAATGAACAAATATGCTCATTGAAGAGCAAGGCAGAGTCATGGGTAATGGAGTCAGGGTTTTCTTTTTAGGCTACCTTAAGAAGAGAAATCTTAAAGAGTTACATACCAAGTTAAATTGGTAAGGTGTAACACGGTGATGACTAACCTTGCAACATTATTGGAAAATGTAATATACAAATCAAGTTAAAAGCCTCTGCGTGGAAGCTAAAGGATGTCAGACACATCCTTGACTTAAGGAAAAATCTTATTTTTGTGGGCCAGTTAGCAAATAAGATAATGTCATAACCTTCAGTGATGATAATTGGAAATTTTCTAAAGGCACCATGAATATAGAACATGGCAAGAAGAATGTATCCCTCTACATCACAATAGACACTTGAGGGTCAATTGCAGTTGTTGAAAGTAAAGAAGACTCATACTTATGGAACCAGAGACTTGGCCATGTGAGTGAGAAAAGTCTCATAGCCATGAACACTTAGGGCTAGCACTACAGTTAATTGTTATTGACTTCTGCGAGAGTTGCGTATTTGAGAAGCAAAAGCGAGTCAAACTACACCAAATGCGCCTTCAGTAACACAATTTAACTGTTACTAAAAATATTAGTAACACAATTTTTTCGTTAGAAAAAAGGAGTGGGGCACGAAATTAGTAACGAAATTTTATTGTTACTATTAGTAACGATAAAATTTTGTTACTAATAGTAACGGTAAAATTTAGAATTAGTAATGGTAAATTTTGTTACTAATAGTAATGGTAAAATTCAGAATTAGTAATGATAAAATTCTGTTACTAATAGGAATGGTAAAGTTCAGAATTAGTAACAGTAAAATTTTGTTACTAATAGTAACGGTAAAATTCAAAATCAGTAATTGTAAAATTCTGTTAATAATATTATTACATATTTAAAAAATATATATTTTTCAAGATCCAATATCCTGAATTTAAACAAATTCAATTATTCTTACCACACTATTTAAATCCTAAGAACATATACAAAAATAGTCCACAAAAACAAGGGCATTATATTCAACATTTACATTTATATAAGCCTCGACTCTTAATTTACAAATTAAAATTTAACCAAACAAATGAAACATTGTAATACAATCACCCCGAAAGTTACATTATTTTAATAAAAGAATCCAATATAAAATCCTAATACAATTATCACCAAATGATATATTTTTATATTATAACCAATCAAATGAAATGTAAAAAAGAAGTCTGTTGTTGTTGACTATCAACTTTCGTTCTATTATTATCGCCATCAACGCCGCAACCTGCAACGCTAGAAACTTGATGAGGATCCAAAAATGACATCCTGCCAAACAAAATAAAATTATCATATTAGTTATAATACCAACATTTAGTCATATAAAATTAATTTAGTACAAACAATTATCCACCAGTAAAATTAATTGCACAAGTATGTGAACTTATAATATCACACTTTCACATCAGCACTTAAAAGTAGGAAATTTCACATATAAACAAGTATGTGAACTTATAATATCACACTTTCACATAAGCACACAACACATATGGTTTCTAACACAAATTCAATTTTTTTTGGTACAACAAACATTGTTCACTCAAGCATAGAAACACACACTCACACTGCACACAAACACTGAACACACACTTCACGCTATTCATATAAACACACTACGCATATTCCTTACAGACACCCGCAGTTTCACATACAATATTTAAAAAACACACAAAACCTCCAATCGAATTCCAATTCTAGGCAATGAAACATAGCTTTATTGTAATGAAATTCCATCGCAAAGAAAAGAAATAGTTAATGATGGATTCAAATGTCTCTAAACTTGACATTATGATTAAGAAAATGAATTCAATTTTCTTTGTACTTCATATTCAAGCAATCAGTGTGCATTCATGAATTCTAGCTATTTTTCATAAATTCACATGATGTGAGATGTAAGAAATGCAAAAGAAAGAACTCAAGTATGAAAAATTAGGAACTTAATAAAATTCATTTCGGACTTACCTCTTCCAATATAATACGATCCCATTTGACAGAGAGAAAATTATATCCCATAATACTATCGTTTTACGAACATCCTGCACACATGCCAATTTTCATTATTTAATTATAAATTCCACTTCTAATAATGCACAGATATGGCATTACATTTGGTAATGAAGACAATATCAATTTACGGTGGTGGCACACTATGAGTCCTACTAAGCTTTACTACAACTAAACTTTAATTACCCAAAAGTACATCAAAAAGTATTAGTAGTCCAAGCAATACATGCAGTTGGAAAGCTTACCAGATTCTACTCTAGAGGCAGCGTCTGAAGAAGTAATTCGAGAATGTCACCATTCTCTAGATCATTTGCAAAACGCGATACAGACCTAACCGCATATGTACGGACTAGAGGAACCTTATCACCCACATGAATCTTCATACATTCTATCACCACATCCTAGAGTTCATTTCTAACTTCAGTGTCATCTGGCAATAGCATTATGATCTAAAAGAGAAATATCAAAAAATGATTGTTTAGTGTAAATTAAGAAAACTCAATTTAATTTCCTTTCTATGATGCTTTACCTCTGAGATTATCTAGCAGGCCCATAATGCATTATTATATCATACCATAATCCTACTGAGGATAAGTATCCATTTAGAAAGCCTCAAAAAGTCATTGTTTGATAACCGTGTAGTCATGGCATGTATACCTAGTGCATTTTTTAACTACATTCGATGTAAGCAGGTGCTCCGATAAACTTCCTTAGTTCCTCTCCCTTAAAAATTGAAAGATTTAAAAATTAGAAACAGAAGAAGAAACTATAATCAAAGAGATTCCTACTTCCTTAATGGGTAATTTGTTGCGAATTAATTTACAGTTTACCAACAAACTTTACTTGGGTTGTATTAATGGGCATGACACCAGGATGGTCTATAAATAATTGCTTGTCATTCTGAAGATCTAAATCACATTATCATTGAAAATCATAGAGCAAATGTGCCCGATATAGACAATGATTAATGAAAAATATTTATGATATATGCTCTTTAACTAAAACACCCAGTACTCCACAATCCTGAAAATGGTATATAATTCAATCTTAAATTTAACAAATCTCAGTTCAGAATATGGCTCTAAAATATATATGAGTATGTAGAATGTAATAGAAGAAAAGACCCATGTAGCAACCTACCTACAATAATATATTTAAAACAGGAGAAAATAGAGAAAATATGTAGTTATTACCTAATATTTTGCATTATAAAATCACTGTATAAACTACAAACTAAATCAATATATCATACATGTTTACTTGCTACATTCCCCTCCCCTTTTTCCACTAGTTCTCCACACGACACAAAAAAGAAATGCGAAAAATATGTTTCTTGGCAATATCATGAAATATCATTGACTAAAACGACAATAGAAACATCAAGAATGCATTAAATGAGGTGAGAAAAACTAACCAAGTTTTGTTCCAACAAGAACTATCGGGATACCAGGGGCATAATGCTTAAGCTAGGGAATCCACTAAGAAATGAGACAAATGTAATAATTGGTGATCGTTTCCTACTGTTAAATAATTAAATACTCAATGCAAGACTGAGAAAAGGATTTCATATACAAAAATTAAACCCTCACCTTCTTGGAAACATTTTCGTAGCTAGCTTTGCAAATGACATAGAATGCCAAAATGAAAACATTTTCCCCACGATAACTCAAAGGTCTTAATCTATTATAATCATCCTGACCTGTGTCACAAAAGAACAGTTTTAGGCCTAATGATATTTTATATATATAGGACAATACAATACATATATGTTTGTACACAAATACGTTTTATTCTTACTATGCTCAATTTTTTTGTCAAGTGTGATATGCCCATAATATCATAATGTTAAAAAATATAAAGTAATTGATGGCATGTCGTAAAGTTACCAGTTGTGTCCCACAATCCTAGGTTAACAGAGCTCCCATTGACAACCACATTTGCGCTGAAATTATCGAATACAGTCGGCACATAGTCATGTTTGCAATAAATTAAATTACAAAAGAAGTAAAAAATATCTAATTGTTCATTGAAAGTAGCTCCAAGATCTTCTAAAAGTGTGAGAAAATTATAAAGTATCCCAATCATCCAAGGGAGTGTATGTTTGAAATTATTGCATTATCAGGTTGTACGACAAACATAAAAAATCTTCCAAATGATATTGATCAAGCACACCTTAAATGTCATTTGCACCAAACTTACATGTAATCCTTAAAACTAGTCATATCGTTAATATACACCCACAATCAGAACCAAACATCAAGTTCAAATTTGTTGGCCCTCACTAAATGACCTTGCATTGTGATTGGTCAAAATATTAATGACTTGACAATAAACCCCTTTTTAATAAATTGTCTATGTTTCAACCAATGACATTAGAGGGTAAACAAATTTAAATTCCCAAACATTTATCCAACATCAGTACCTTTTATTTAATTTTAGCCAAAAGTAAGAAAGAAATATACATAAAATTGAGAATTTAAAAGGGTAAAAATTGACTGACTGTGGGAAATATGTTACTGGTGTATGAAATCAAGAGACAAGTCTTGACAACAAATCCATCACCAATCATGTTTTTGTATGAAAATTTTGACTTATGTCTCGTTTGAGGTTTGGAATAAAATATTCTTCACATAGGATCAAGTAAACTGTTGAGAAGTGTATATTCAGAGGTCATATGTCCCTGAATTCTCAATAGCGTGCTATATTTTAGACAGGTTCTCGTTGGCTTGAATGAGATTGACAGGAGCGTTTCCAAATCTCTAATAATTACACTTGTTTAGAATATATTTCGTATGTTTGAACTTATCTTTAGTGGTGAACATAGAGAATCCAAGGCAAGAAGTATTGTTCCAAAATCTATTCACTAAATTGACTAAGTACCCATGGTTATCCCAGGAAGAAATAAATGTAAATGGTTTATGTCGTTAGGAATTAGAAAATTGTGTTTAAAAAATGGGGTGGTGATCTGGGCCACTCTTGATAAGACCAGTATAGTTAAAATTAAACAAAACCTCCATCCACTTTGGATAATATAGATATCTATCAAACCTCCATTCAACCTTATCAGGAGTGTGGTAGCAAAATTCATTAGGACCTGCATCAGTATTAGGATCATGGCAAGATCATAGCATCCACAGATGAAAAGGTAAATCCCCACAATGAGTTCAAGAAGATGGATCCTGTCATTTTTAAGCAATAAACATCAAATATTAGCCAAGATTTAACATTATACATTGATTCGTCAATCTAGGATTTTGTCTACAATCCCTAACACCATAGGAGCAACAAGCATTTATGATTTCTTAATTTTTGGTTGAAGCATGTAATATTCAAAGAGTTGATTAAGAATAATTTGGTACAGTACCAAGATGAGAATTCTATAATGCACTTTTCCACGAATTTAGAGAACTTGAGACCATTATTATCTTGATGGAGAAAGACAATGTATGGGGATATTTTCTAAAATGTGAAAGATGTTAAAGGTCATGTTCTGAATGGCAAAACTAATTTTGAAATTGATCCCAACATTATTCATAGAGTTAACTTGCTATTTTATTTGCTCTGGATCAAGATTCCAGACACACCATAAGAACTAAATTGGTTCAACACATCCTTTCACCCTCAAAATTTGTTCTATAAAATATACGACATAAGTCCAAAGATAAATCAAATTCATTTAACATAAGAGAAAAACAAATTGTGTAACTTAATTAACCTTGAACATACATGTGCATCAATGGCATCAGAGGCATCTGCGTCTGCATTTGATGAGAACCCCAACTTTTCTTTCACCGGTGACTGCACATACCCAATACAACTAACAAAATCATACTTGAGAAAATTCACCAAAGCCAAATAATTAATATCTATCAAATGTTTCAATTTAACAAATACATTCATAGCTATAACATGTTAATCTAATCTCAATTTAAACAAGATTGATGGGGGATAATGATTTAGTACCTTAAGAAGGACAGTACTAATATAACTTGTATATATGTATACATTTATATCAGTATATAATTGTATCGATAAAGAAATATAAATGGTGTTGATATAGAAGCATATATTACCTACTCCAATTAGGAAAATAATCTTAGAAAACCCTATTCCTATTTGCATCACCGTCGATCAATAAATTCCCAATCATAACAAATCCGAAAGTGATCAAATGCTCTAACTACGACACTTTAAATGGGGTACTAGGGTTTGTTGTGTATGTCGTTCCTAGGGTTCTCTGTATGAGTTGGGGGTTTTCATTTTGGAGAATGCAAAGTCAATGCCTTTTGTTTGATTGGGAGGACAAATTTCCTTTATCTTGTTTTTAATTTCATTTTTTAAATATTGAACTAAAATTACTTACGAATATAGCATATAACTAACGGTAATTAATTGTTAGATTTAGTAATGGTATAATAGTGTTACTGATCTTAAAATTAGTCTATTACTAAAAGAGCATTTTGCTGACGTCTGGGGCTAACTGCAGTCTTATTCATTAGTGAAAAGTCTTAGTTTGGGACTTTTATTAATAACCACTCCAAAAATGTGTGGATATACTTCTTGAGACATAAGTTTGAGGTGTACGAGGTGTTCAAGAAATAGAAGGCCATAGTGGAGAATGAGATAGGGTTGAAGGCAAAAAATTAAGATTCGATAAAGATGGAGAGTACGAAGACATTCGGTTCAAGAACTTCTATTATAAAAATGCAATAAGACTAGAGAGGATTATAGAAGAGACACCGCATCAGAATAAAGTGGTATAAATGGATGAATTGAACATTGACTGATAAAGCCAAAAGCATGCACATACATGTTGGTCTACCCAGGCAGTTCTGGGTAAAGTCACTCAACACTGTAGTCTACCTAATCAAATAGGGTCCATTAGCATTATTGGAGCACAAAATACCAGAAGACGTATGAAGAATAAAGGAGATAAAACTTTCACACTTGAAGGTTTTCAGTTGTGTGTCGTATGTTCATATTAGTGATCATGCAAAGGGTAAGCCTGACTCTAAGTCTAAAAAATGCACTTTCGTTGGATAAGTAGAATATGAGTTTTATTATCGATTCTAGAAGGACCAAACAAAGAAGATAATCAGAAGTTTGGATGTGATATTCAATTAAAATGCGATGTACAAGGACAGAGATGCACCAAAGTCTAGTGGCATAAGGCAAGATGACCTAGTGTACATTGATTTGGAGGATATTCCAAAAATTAGTGTGTCACAATGGATAGATTAAAGTTCTCAGACAGACATACCAACACCGTAGAGTATCCTACAACAGACTAACTCACCACATTCTTCAGATCCTGCTCCTGAGTTGAAAAGATCCTCCCAACTTCATATACCGAATAGGAAGTATGTGAACTATTCATTCATCACTGATGGCGGTGAACCTGAATGCTATGATAAAGCGTTACAGGTAAAGGATGCAAGCAAGTGGGAGATTGTAATGAATGATGAGATGAAGTCTTTTGTCTCGAATAATAAATGGAAAACACCTAAGTTACCCATGGGAAAAAAATATCTACACAATATATGGGTGTACCAAGTCAAAGAGGAACATGATGGTTCCAAGAGATATAAGGAAAGTCTAGGGAACAAAGGATTTAAAGAGAAGGAAGGAATTTACTACATCAAAATTTTTTCATTGGTTGTAATACTAACTATCATTCGGTCAGTTTTAAGCATTATTTCAATAGAGAATTTGCATCCTGAGTAGTTAGATGTCAAAATTTATTTCCTCTATGGTGACCTAAAGAGGAAATATATATGCAATAGTCAAAGGGTTTCTCAGCAACAGTGATGGAGAAATTAGTGTGAAAATTAAAAAATTAAAAAAAAACTTATACGGCTTAAAGTAGGCCCCTAGACAATGATATAAAAAGTTCGATGGATTTATGCATAGAAATGGATACAACAAGTGCAATGTTGACCACTACTGCTACTTTAAGAGATTTCAGTCTAGCTACATCATTTTGCTACAATATGTTTGTTGATGTAAAAAACTAGATTTGATCTAATTAATTAATCACAGATAAATATGAATGAAGAAATAAGACAGTGGATTTTTAAAGTGGTTCAGCGTTAATGAAATGGCCTACGTCCACTGTTTTGTATTGCTGGGTATTTTCCTTAGTCTTCAGTATGTTTGTTTATGGAAGCTTTCCCCGCTAGGGGGTGTTACAAAGTATTTATTGCCATTTGGGCTGTCAGTATGAATAGACAATATGTCGTTATTTAATAGACATATAGATATATACACGATAAGTGATAAAGAGAACTTTTCGGTATATCTTTCTTCGTTGCTTGAAAAGCTCCTCTAATCAAAATCCTCAAATTACCTAGAAAATATAACAATCTCAAGTGTAGAGGTAAGTAAGGGTATCAATCTACATCAAGGGGGTAAGCTAGAAACAAACTCAATTGTAATTCACTTTTTATTTTCTTTTTGGAATTTTTCTTTTCTATTTTTTTTAGCCTTTTCAAATATTAAAACAATTAGGGTGAGGATGTGAAATAACACTAAACTAAAATGAAAGATCAAATTACAAACTAAAAAGTGACTAAAATGAAAAATAAAGTCTAACACAAAAATATGAGATAAATGAGGTAAATAAATGTGAAGACAATCAAGGAGTGGGATTACACCACAAATTTTAGTTATTCTAACTAATTAATTTAATTAATGGAATTCTCCCAAATTAATATCAAAATTACAAATCAACTCTCGTTGCAAATGTAATTTTAATAGTAACCTTTTCGAAAATTAAGTTTAACCCACCACAACTCTATAAAATATATCTACACTCCTTTTAGTTAATCACCCGCTAGGATCGATCGATTAAAATTTATATAAATCTTTGAAAATAAATTTAGAGTTTAAATTCAAGTAATAATACCCCACTTAAGAAATCCCTATCTCTAGTTCGAATCTAAAATGGGTATTATAACTAGAATTTTGATTTCCCCTCGAAAATCATTTACCCTCTCTCAAGGCATAAATTTAAGGGTGGGGGATAAAAATTAACATTCAAAGGGAATTTTCAAGTAATCAAACTAATTAAATTAAAATAACATCAAATAAGGGTTCACCCCACCCCTTGAAAGGGGATTTAGCCTAACATGGTATGAAATTTGACAAATTAATAATCAAAGGCAAAAAATAAATGAGAAGAGAAGAGAACAATCAAACCCAATCTCTTGAAATGAAATTGAACTCTTATTTCCTTAAAATCAAGCACTATCCATCCAAATTGAGCATTCAACAATAATCAATTCAACATAATACTCATTTCAATTACTCACAATTTATCACTCAATAATCTCTAAAAAGAAAAATAAAAACTATTTACAAAAATAATTTCGTAATTTATTTTCTAATCTAATCTGTCTCTCTCTAGAATTCTCTCTACCAATTCTTATTCTAAAAGCCTCTTCAAATTCAGTCTTCCATTCTTTAAATAGTAGGCATGGAGCATGGGGGTAATTTGGGTATTTGGGATTGAATGAGAATGGGGTGTGTGCACATGAGGGTTAATTGGGTAATGAAAGTGCACATGTGCATGGCAGAGGTGTGAGGCAAAGAAGGTACATGGGTGAGGGAATTTGGGTGACAAAATATGATATGATTGGAGTATTTTGGGTATATCGATTAAATGAATTAGTTGGGGATAGTTTGGGGAAAAAGGGTAAAATGATTTAAATGGGTTTAACACATATGGGGGCTTATTTTTTTGGTTTGGCTTTGGTGTTAACATGAGCAGGTGTACATCGTGGTTTGGAAGTTTGAAAAAGGGTAAGATGGGTTTTCGGTTTCATGGAACCGGGTTTGGTAGGTCGGGTTGCCTAGGCGTGGACCACGCGGGTTGATAGTCAGGTGGGTTTCTAGGCGTTGGTATTTCCCTGGGCTGAATCGGGTTGGGTCGTCGCAGGGGCTGGAGGTCGCGCCAGCGGGTATGGGGGATTGCGCCGGTTTTAATGCTGGCGGGTTAGGAGGTTTAAGATCACAGGAGGGAGGTCCGGTTAGGGGCAACGCTAGTGTGGTGGCAGCACGACGACGAGGGTGAGTGGGTTGCTGGGGAGTGGTCCGGTCGGCGAGGGTTGTTGGTTGGGGAGGGTAGTTGCACAGATGAGTGAGGGGCGCCGGCTTTGGGGTGGATCGGGGTAGAGGATGGGTGGTAAATTTTTTGTTTGTACTAATGGAGGTTAGGTGAGAGGAGAGTGTTGGGTGAGGAAGAAGAAGAAGGGTGTGGGGTTAGTGTGTAGGTAGGTGTATGGGAATGTGGGTGAGAGTGAGGGGGTTGGTTGGGTGTGTGTGTGGTGTAGGATTAAAGGTGTGAATGAGTTTGGTGTGTGTGAGTGTTTAATTGGTGACCCTAAATAAAAAACTGAAACTCAATAAAATAAAACAAAATTTACCTAATAAAATGAAAGCGAATAAAATAAAAAATAAAAATCAACTAAAAATAAAAATATATCGACACACTACACAAACTCTAAAAAAAACTAAACACAACTAAAATAAAAACTATAAAAATAAAAAACTAATAAAATAAAATAAAATAGAAAATAGAAAATGAAATAATAATAAACTAACTAAAATAAGAAAAGAAAATTTAAAAACTAATACACGAAGCGCTAAAAATATAAAAATTCTAAAAACATATACATGACTCAATAAAATAAAATAATAAAATAAACCTTAAAACTAAAATGACACAAATGAAATAAAATGGGACAACCTAAACACACACGGTTCGGGACAGGTTTAGGTAGGTTTAGGGTAGGCTAGAATACGGGACAAGGGTAATTAGCTCCATATTCTGCACAATTGCCTTGAAAAATGTGTTTGAAACCGCAACGTGCATTCGACCTACAAAATACACAATAAAGCGCATAAGACCCAAATTATCGAGAATTAGCAACTAAAGTACGTCTATTCGGGGTATAAAATATACACTTTTGGGTGCTTATCACACCACCCCCAAACAGAGCGTTGCTAGTCCTCAAGCAGTAAGATAGAGAGAAAGAGAAACATAAGTAACCAAAAGTGTACCACTTTTGCAGGCACTCACGATTGCACTTAGCATGTGCAATAAGTCTTTAAACCTATAGGTTGCCCTATAGGACGAGTTGTGTCTCGTGAGAGTTTGCAGGGAATATACCCACAAAATTCTTAGTTGCAAAGATTTATTGAAAGGCAGTCAATCTCTTATTAGACATAGAATAATCGCACAATCCATCATGAGATAAATGATTTCATAAATACAAGCTAGAAGTATAAAAAGTTTAGCTACGTAAAAAATCAAGGGACATCCTTCCTAGAACTCAACATATGTAGTGTGAATCATTCAAAATGGGTCGAGTATCACAAAAGTAATTCCTAGATTGCCTTATCGGAATCAACGCCTCAACTTCAAATCTCACTAGGTATAACTCTCTTAAACGAACTCTCGAGATTAAGGTTCGTGTATCGCTCTTGTGTGTGAGGAGATGAGTAAATGTAAGCAAGTTCAAATGTCTAGCACACACATACTAAAGAACACACAAATAGAAAGAAAAATGATCTCATGAAAGAAAGGTTAATCACTATAGTGAGAACATCGAGTTATTCACCATGTTGACTTTCATTTGCCCGAACGTCTAGGGAAAAATATGGATGATAATGGGTGAGGGGAAAATGAAATGAGAAGGATGGGATATGAGGTTGGATGGTGATGTATGGATGATGGATGGAAGATGGATGGATATGTGAGAATAGTGTTCTATACATGAAGAACCAATGTCTTTATTACATAAAACTAACTATAAACTCTCTTTCTTTTTTTCTTTTTTTTTTGAATTTTCTTTTCTTTTCTTTTTCTCGATTTTCTTTTCTTTTTCTAGTTTTTCTCCCTCTTTTTTTTTAATACTCTCAACACTGAAGACATTTAACATTTGGAATCAATACTCTTTTTCTCAAAATAATGGACGATATATAGATGGAGTGGGGAATGTATGATGTGGGAAAATATGTGGGAATATGGAGAGCATGGGAATATAATTGGTGAAGTGAATGGTAAATGGTAGGTGTATGGATGAAAAATTGGTGATCGGGACAAACTTAAAAACACGTTTTTCTTACAACTTGAAAGTGATGTCATTCTTAGTGATCAAGCCAAAAATTTAGTGAAGAATAATGAGACCATACAACGATTTAAAGTGCGGACCCAAATGAAGTTGAATCAACTCGTGACTCGGAGATTGCGTAAAACACTCTGAAAGGATGAAAGCCACAAATCTCACAAACTAAAGTCTCTACTAGTGATCCTTAGGGTTCTCTTGGGAATTTTAGTACTTCGTAACTCTAAACCGTAGTGACCTTATAAGTGCGCAAATTTTGTTGAGTCTAGAAATTCATGGTGCAAAATGCCTTGTTACGTATTACATAAGCTATTTATAAAAAGATAAATCCTCTAGCTTGATTCCTAGACTTAAAATATGGATGATTGAAAATTCACATCAATAAATGAGATGAAAGAAACTGCACGAAATTTTAAAAATCAGGTTTAAAAACTCAAAAAATTTCAAAAGAGGTACGATTATGATAAAATTCCCCACCCCCAAACAAAAAGGAACATCGTCCTCGATGTTAAGTAAAATGATTTTTAAAATTGAGAGCATAAGGTAGGAAAGATATTACCAGAATAAATCGCTAATGAAGTGGACAGATGTAGCCAAGATAAACTTGAATAAGTGAGATGAGAAAAAAAGTGTACAAGTCTATAAACATGATATAGCAGTGGGTGGTGTGACACACCACCCCCAAACAGGATGAGACTCATACAAGAAATAACGGGCTGCCTCCCGGTAGTGCTAAGTTAAACGTCTTCATCCAGACCGATGGATCTTACCCTAAAGATAAGGTCGATGAAAGCGCGGGGCGATAGAAAAATGGGTGAAGAGAATCACCCCCAAACAAGACTGACGCGTCAGTCTTGTTGGATAAAGGCTAAAATGGACAATGCACCAGTATGGCAAAGTGCATCATGCGATGCAAAGCATCGGTGGACCAGGGGTGGGTGTGTATTAGGGTAAAAGTGAAGATGTATCGGCCATGGGCCTTGTTGAGCTTGAAGGTGAGGGCGGCTAGGGCCCTGTAAGAATGGTGCTCAAGTTGTATGGGAAGGCAAAATGGTGTGAGAATTGTAATGCGTTGGGCCTCATAGAAAGGACACAACCATTCTATGAATGGCCTATGATAATGGCCGCACCGTGACACGCCAGGGAGCTGTCGAGAAGAAAAAGCAACAGCACAAGAATGTGGCGGGCATGGAATAGCAATCTCGGTGTCACCAAAGTGGAGAGTAGCACCATAAAAACTCTCATGGGTGGAGGATCGGTTTAGGTGAGGATCTAAAAATGTAGATGGAAACATGAAATGTGTAAAAGAAATATCCAAACCAGGTGGTGGGTTGGAAGGGATAATGGGTGGGTCGGGTGGGACAAATGGTGGAGGAAGATGATCCAACTCAAGAGTGGGAGACACGCACTCATTGGGAGGAGTAAAGGAATACTCACAAGGGAGTGTGATTTCTAAAGATAGAGTGGTCAACTTATCCATAAGAGTAGCATCGGGGAATGTGGTGGGTGGGTAAGATGAGGCACCAAGCTCAGAGATAGAGGGATCACTAGAAATATCGGGCTAAAAGGGATCCATGCTTAGTGGGACATCATCCATATCCGGATAGTTAGGAACTATCACAGATTCTATCTCGGTAAAATGGTGAGCACTCGTAGTCGGAGCTAACCTAAAAGATATGGGCATGTCAGAGACATATGCAATTGGGGCATAAGGTAAAAGCTCGGGCATAATTTTGGATATCTCGGGAGTGGGAACCACAATGATGGGTTCATTTGGATATGGTGGGATTTGATGAGGCTCACTATTAAAAGGTAAGTCAACACAATTTTCGACTTGGGACCCATACCATGGAATGGTCTCAATTTCAAGATTCTCGGGGTGGTAGGGCTGGTCACACTCAAAATAGGTGGAACAAGACGATGCATCATCACTCCACGTGGGGGAACAATGGGTTGACTTGGGGTGAAATCTGACTCTCGCTCACACTTAAATTCAGTTAATCGTTGTTCCAGCCTTTGGAGAGCTTCATTTTAAATTTGAGTGGCTTGCTCTTTCTCGATGATAAATTGTTGCAAGAGTGCCTCGAGAGAAGATGTGGATGGCGGTGGGTGAGTGATGGGTGGTGGCGGTGGGTGAGGTGGACACAACGCGCTACTATCGTGAGTGTATGGAAAATACTCAAATAAAGTGTGTGGAGTTGGGCCAAGATCATCATACACGAAAGGATCGCTTTCGTGATGGACAAGTGGTTGATACTCATGTGGTGCGTAATGAGGGAACTGATCGTGAACGGGTGCACAAGATTGCCATGATGACTGTTGGAACGTGTGAGGATCCACAACATCGGGTTAGGATTCATATTGAGTGGGAGGGTGATCAGGCCTCCACGAATAGCTCGGGTACTCACACAACTCGGGATTAGATACATCGGGATATTAAGCCAAGGTGGGTTCCGGAACAGTGTCATATGGATACACATGTTCCATGGTGGGTCGTATGGATATGAAAAGTAAGGACCCTCATGGGACAAGTGATCGGCATAGGGACAATGAGTGCACGACAAGGTACGCGACACGTCAACACTTGACACCGAGGGGGATGGAAAATGAGGTGCGTGCATGGACGGGTCAAGAGTATCTAAGGTACTCGTGAGACAGATGAAACCACTAAAAATATCATAAAGAGACGGCTCGGGATCACTCTCACGCGTATCACAAGACAATGGAAAATGACCAAAGTAGTCCCGTAAAGGATGTTCTTCGACCATGACGAGAAAAATATATTTTTTTAATTTTTAAATTTTTCAAAAGGAAAGAAAATATTTTTGAATTTTTCTAAAAATAATGGAAGAAAATATTTTTTGAGTTTTGTGAAAAATAAAGGAAGAAAATATTTTTGTATTTTTCTAAAATGAAAGAAAGAAAATATTTTTGGATTTTTTGGAAGAAAATGTGGGGAAAAATATGGACTTGCTGGATTGTGAACGAACTCATTAAAACCCGACTACCGAAAAATTAAATTGGACATGCACAAGCCAAGGAGAATTCCCAACTAGCACATAGTCAATTTTTATCTTTAAATTTAGTGAAGGGGGTAGTAAAATTTTAACTAAGTCCGCGAGCGATAAAAATTCATGAACTAATCTGAGTGATCGCCTTTGCAAAATTTTCTCCTAGTGGGCTACCTAGTTAATTGATTTCAAATTTAATAATGGCTAGGATAGCACACAATTGGTAAGAGAGTGAGTCGGATGATGAAATCCCTTCTCGTGAGTGACCGGGTGTAGGTCTTAATTAATTAATTCATCACACATTCGAAAAGAAATGCGAGAATAAAATCAAGTAAGAGAACACAAAGCACACAAAAGAATTGACTCGCTAACAGGAGAGGCGCGGGGGTTTGAGAAATTTACCTCCCATGGTTTTTAGGCCGTGGGGTGCCGAAAAATTTGAGTCGATCGGGGGGAGATCACACTAATTCTCAGTCGGCCCTGGGAGTCCTACCGATCCAAGGTAGAGAGGCTTCTAAATCCTCGCCTTTGGATGTCCTCTCTCTACCTTGTTCGTTCCCCTATCACGCTTATCTTCTATTATTACAATTTTAAAAAATGAAAAATAAAATAAAGGTATCTCTATGCATCGCAATACAAGCAATGATAAAAATCCTAATACAAGCCTTCTAAAAATATAAAAATGGTATTAAAATGAAACAAAAATGTAGGAAATAAATTAACTACAAAATTGAATCCGCTCCGAGTGCTTCACGCTCCCAAGAATGTTCACTGAATCTGTTTTTATCATTTGATCTTCCTGATTAGATGCTCGGTATGCTAAGTAGCTCGGCATGCTGAGTAGCTCGGCATGCTGAGTAGCTCGATGTGCTGAGTAGCTCGGCATTGTAAGTTGCTCGATAAATATATTTTATGCCATGTAGGATGACACGCGTCTTCATATAATTGGTCCATGTCAGCTGACTAATTTTTGTATCAATAGAAACCCCCAATGCTTCGTAGTTGAGGTTGGATATGAGAGTGTGGAACATTATGCCCAAAAGTTGCTCGGGCATGTTTACCCAGTTTTGTTAGATTACAGATCTCCAACACTTATGACATTTAATGGTTTTGAGCACGAAAGGGAAAACTAGTAAATATTTTGAATCTCTGATAGACGCTTGGGTATTTACGTCTTTTTCATTATTTAGCCTCCGGAAATGCAATCATCGTCTCTAGTGATCATTACTTTTATCGTTTCCCGAAGCAATGCATTTAAAGACGATATAATCAAATCGTCTTCTACTTTTTGCCTTTTAGATTTCCAAACTCTTTGTCTTCTCACTTTTTATTCTTACGATCATTCCTTTTGTCATCTGCCTTAGATAAATCCTTGAGTTTCTGTAAGAATTTCTTCTTTCTTCTTTCTTCTTTCTTCTTTCTTTTTTCTTATTACTTTGCTTTAGCCACCATGGTTTACCTTATCGAATCATTGGATAAGTTTAGGGCTGATTTTTTTATTCCTTCTTGGATTATTCTGGAAGAACCTCTTTGCCTTTCTAATTTATTTTCTCTAGATGAGGGACATTGGTTTCCTTTAATTTTCGTAGTTGGATGTAGTTTTTCCTTCCCGCCTAATCCCTTGTGTTTGGAATTTTGCCAATATTTTGATATTGTTCCTGCAAGAGTAATTCTAAATACATGGAGGGTAGTTAATAATTTATATATGTTGAATAAAATTAATAGAACTCATTTAGGGATTCCTGAAATTATGTACTGTTATAAATGGGTTACTAGCGATACCACCTTTTATTTAAAAACTGGGTATTCTAATAGAACTTTAGTGGTCAACCTCCCTGATGCTAATAGGGATTGTTTTGAACATGGGGTTTTGATGAAAAATTGGCAACACCCCCGTAAAAAGGGAAAGATGTATTCCAAGGTTCCAGATGTCCACTTTATGGCAATGGGATAGGTTGTTTTTAGTTTTTCAATTTAGCTCAGTTTTTGTTTGATGAAATGCATCACTGACACTTATTTTTTGTTTGTTACAGTTGAAAATAAGAGTAAATCCCCAAAAGAAAGTTATATTAATATAAAATATTTGAAATTTATTTGGGGATTGCATCAAGAAATAGCTGGGGAACACGTGAGATCTGCTTCCTATTTGCTGTAATACTAAAACACCACTTCTTTTTTTATTGCTCGTCCTCTTGTTCATCCCTTGGTGATTGACCTTGAGCAAGCTCCAACATCTTCTTCATTTGTTAAAGAAGCTTATCCTAACTTAGGTACTGCTATTGCTGACCTGATGACGAAAAAGAGGAAAGTGCTTGACCTCTTTGCCAAGTCTGCTCCTGGTACTGATGGGGCAGGGAAGAGCAAAAAAGATGTCCCAATTGAAGGGAGTAGGGAAATAGATGTTACTCTATGTGAGGGAACATTTTCAACTATTAAGAAGGTCAGCAAGAAGCCCCCTATTGCTCCAAAAGGGGTGAAGTTACTGTTACAAAAGAGGCAACCCCTTTAATTAAAGTTATTGTTATTCAAGGAGAGACAATACCTTTGATTGAAGGTGCTCCTTTGAAGAGGTTAAGGAGAGGTCTTGCTGAAAATCATGTAGATGTTGATACCTAACCTACTAGGGTTGAGCTTCCTTCTTTAAGGGTTAGTTCTCCAGCCATCATTACACCTGGCTTGGCCAAGAAATTAATCAGGTCGGGGACTCTTCTTGATTATCGAGCTGCTGAAACTTTAACTCCTCGGGACACAGCTATTGATTTGGCAGCCTATTACCTTGTATCAGTATGTGTCATTATACTTATTCATTTGATTCTTCATTACCATATTCATACTCTGATTTGTACCTTTCTTCTTCTTGTAGTTTTTGGTATACTTTGATAATATCGTGGAGAAGGATGAAGCTATCAAAGTTTTAACCTCGTCAAATGGAGTGGAGGAAGCCCTTGTTGGGTTATAAAAGTCTTTGATGGAGTCCCGGTAGAAGTAAGAGGAGGATAAATCTACTTGGGAGTATAAAATCCAATCTGCTGAGACAGCTGGACAACAAGCTATTGAAGCAACCAAAGATGCTGACACAGCTTGGTAAGAGTCTATAACAGCTCGGCAGGAGGCGATTACAGATCGACAAAAGGCCGATACAGCTCTGCAATAAGCTATAAATTCTTCCAAAGAGGTGGAGGAGAAATTGAAAGTCACCATTTCTAGTAAAGTGGAAGCTGATGGCAAGATTGAAGAGGCTGAATGGCATAAGAAAGACCATGAGGAGGAGTTAAAGTCTGCTGAGGAGATTTTTTAAGGGAGAAAACTTCCTCGAAGAGGGTGAAGAGAAAAGCTACTGTGAAGAAGTCCTTTGGCTCTGGCTGGGACAAAGGATGGAACAAGGCTTTAGCTGCTGTCTCGTACCAGATGGATTATGCAAGTTTGAAGTAATTTAGGGATGGATGGGTTGTAACTTTGAAGGAGTTAAATGGTGCTGATGATTCTAAACAATTTTAAAAACACACTCATGGCCCTCCTACTACTATTGAAGAAGAAGAAGATGAAGCTGGATCTGATGAATCTTCTATATTGGTACTAGAACAAACACCTGCTGCTATCATCCCTCAATCTTTCGAGAAAGTTTTGCAGATAACAACCTCTATCGAGCAACACCAATTGCGTTCTTCCAAATCGACTAATGATGTTGTAGGGAATAAGGAGAAGGTGTAAAGTTATTCGGATCTTTACTTGTCTTGCTTTTCTATTTTCCCTTTTATTATAACTTTGGTTGTACCATCTTCTGCTATGATTAATAATATTGACTTTGGTAGTTATTCTGAGTTCCTCTCTTACTTGCTTGATATAATTGTATCGTTGTTGATCTATTTTTACTTTTCCTTGCTAGTTTATTGCCAGGATGGAACTATTTTCATCTCATGATACAGAGTTGATGAAGAAATGTAATGATTACTTAAAAGCTTGTCATGCAGATTTCACTCAGGCGCAGATAGTTTACACCATTGGATTTGATGCCTCTGAACGAGCAATTGATGCTTACTAGTATCTAAAATGCTTACTCGATCAGGTCGTAGAAAATAATGTGGCTTACTACAAAATGATTGGAGATCTTCAAGGAATGATCGAAGAACTTCAATTGCAGTATAAAAAAGCCACAGCTCTTTTACATGAGGGTTATGAGAAAAAGTACCAATAGTTGAGTGCTGATCGGGGTTATGATAAGTTCATTTCATCCCATAATAAGAGAGAGTTTCCTAAAACTTGAGATTGAAGATTACATAAACATCGCTAAGTTGCTGGAAGAAGAGAATAATGCTTTAGGAGAAGAGTTGAGACAACTAAAATCTATCTCTTCCTCTGGAGCTCTGGTCCCAGTCAGTGATGAGGGCTTTTCATTTTTAGAAACTGAAAATGATGCATTGAGAGAAGAATTAGAGTCTTTGAAATGAGCCAAACCTATATCCTCATCACGGGGTAGAGCAAGAGATAGTCGGAGAAACATCGAATAGGCTAGGACTCAGCAGGCCTTAGCAAATCAAGTTGTTCAACTGAAGGCAAAAAATCAAGCATTAATTGAAATGTCCTAGAAAATTCAAACTCTTACCGAGCAACTATCCAACAAGAGTTCTGCAATGGAGAGCAAAGAAAATTGGTGAAAAGGCTTCATCAGCATGTGGAGAGATGGACTTATCAATTCCATAAATAGCCCAGAGAGTTTTGGATGGGGGGATACAATGAAGCTTTATGCCATCTTGATGCTCGATTGAAATAATCAAATAATGAGGGATACAAATAGAGGTGGCTAAATTCTCTAGTTATGATGCGTCGTGAGAGATAAAATTCCTTATAGGTTTGGTATGAACCTATATTTCTTGATCTACCCGTTCCTCCTTTCAAATTGGATGTTACTTGGATTCCATCTTGCTCCATTCCTCAGTGTTTGATCTCTAAATACCTTGGTGATTACAATCTTTATGGAGATTTTTAGATATCCGGACCTCCTCATCTGCTTGAGCGACCAAGTTTGAGCAATACCAGGATGCTGCAAGATTTGAATTTTATCAACTCTTCTTTTGCTTTAGATGATCGTCCAGCTGGAATGGATCCTGTACCTAAAGCTGAAGGAAAGAAACCAATAGAATATGATTTTTGTATTTCATTAATGATCATTTAATTAAGAAAAGTTCATCTTATTGTAATTTTCTTCCCATGGAAATAATTTGTAAGATGTTTTTCTTGTCATGCTATATTTTATATGTTTATAAGGGACAATTTGTCATGTATTGTTTTAATTGCCTAGACAATGGGACTTTGACCCGTTTGTTGCCTAGTTGTGGTGACTTGTCACCCATAAGTGCCTAGGCAATGGAATTATTTTCATCCCATGTTCCTGCTTAGTTGTAGCAATCTTATCTAGATTGTCTTGGTGCCTAGGCAGTGGATATTTTACCCATCTTCTTGCCTACTTTTACATGCCCCTTGAGGTCACCCATAATCAAACAGGCCTTTCCTTGTATAATTGTTGTGCCAACATTATTGGATGTCGACCAACCTTAGTTGGTGGTTGTTGATAGGTCGACTAACTGAAGTTGGTGGTTGTTGATATACCGACCAACCGTAGTTGGTGGTTGTTGATATACCGACCAACCGTAGTTGATGGTTATTGATATACCGACCAACCTTAGTTGGTGGATGTTGATATGGACCATTGTTGGTGCAGTGTGTAGCACTAGTACTCCAAAAAAATGTGAACTAAAAAGAATATGGGGAAATTATCATTTGTATTAATATTGAAAGAATGGAATAAATGTCAATATATATTACTGATAATGTTTGCATAGGTTCTCTGCATTCCATGCATTTTTAAATTCTTCTCCTTCTAAAGTTTCGATTCTGTAGGTGCCTGGGTGAACAACCACTGTGACACGATAAGGCCCATGCCAGTTGGCCTCCAGCTTGTTATGCTTCAGAATGACTTTCTTGAGAACATAATCTCCTGTCTTGAGATCACACTTCCTGACGCATTTATTGTATAACTTGGCTGTCTGTTAATGATAAGCTGCATTTCGGATCGCTGCGTCTTCCCAGACTTCTTCAAGCATGTCCAAATCTAAACGTCTCATCAAATCGTTGATTGGAGAATTGAAATTAAGCACCATGTGAATAGGTAAGCCTAGTTCAGCAGGTATAACTGCTTCACTTCCAAAGGCTAACATGTAAGGAGATTCCCTATTTGATGTTCAGAGAGTTGTTCGGTAAGCCCACAACATAGAATGCAGCTCGTTAATCTAATTCCCTTTCGCATCATCCAACCATTTCTTCAACATGTTCAATAATGTTCTATTTGTTACATCTATTTGCCCGTTACTCTGGGGATGACCTAGAGCAGAATGGATATTTTAGGTGTTAAACTGTAGACAATACGCTGTGAAATCGTCATTATCAAAATTGGGTACTATAATCAGTGATAAAATCATGTGGCAGACCATATCTGAAAATAATATTCTTTCAGATGAATTGATAGATCCTTTCATATGCCATATCGATGAGAGGCTCAGCTTCTACCCATTTTGTGAAATAATCAACAGCGACCACCAGATATTTGAATCATCCTCTTGTAGTCAAAAGAAGTCCAACCAAATCTATTCCCCACATAGCAAACGGCGAAGGAGAAGTGATTGGCGTTAGCAATGCCTGAGGAGTTCTTAGTGTAATAGAAAATCATTGACATTTATCTCATTTCTTAGCATAAGTTGTACAGTCAACGCGCATTGTTGGCCAATAGTATCCCTGCATCATTATCCTCTGTAAAAGAGTTTGACCTACTACGTGAGCTCCACAAGATCCTTTATGAATTTCTTCCACTAGATCTTGGACTTTCGCTGGGTGAATACATCTTTATAGACATGTGATCATACCCCTTTTGTATAAAACTCCATTATTTAAGACATATCTAGCAGCTTTAAACTTCAACCTTTTGGTCGCAAGTTGGTCAACTGGCAAAATGCCTTCCTCAATGTAATCCCTGATGGGATCCATCCAGGATGGTCCCATATCCAAAGTGATAAACTTTACCATGACATCTTCATTAATACTTCTACTAGCCAGTATCTTAATAGGAATTATTCTTCGCAGTTTGGTGCGAGTGCCTGAGGCTAATCGAGCTAGTTCAACTGCATTTACATTCTCCAGTCTTGGTATTCGAATCACTTCAACTACTGTAAAATTGGATACAATCTCCATAACTTTAGTTAGATACCTTGACATGAATTCTCCTTTTGCCACATAAAGATTTAGCATCTGATTCACCACTAGTTGTGAATCACTGAACACCATTACTTACTCTACATTCAATGACTTAGCTAGATTGAGACCCACAATTATGGATTCATATTCATATTCGTTGTTGGAAGCTTTGAACTGGAAATGCAAAGCATATTCTATATCTATCCCATCTGGACTATTGAGAATAATTCAATCTCTGTAACCCCTTGTACACGAAGAACCGTCAACATACAAATTCCATATAGGGATATAATTATCAAAGCCTTGGTCTGACAGAGTCCCCTGGTGGAATATCTGGTGCTTCCTTTCATCATCCCTCAACTCTAGGATTTTATCAAAGAATTCTCGTTGCTCGGTCACTGTCCCTTTCGACAAGTCTGCTAATGGGAGTTGATCAGGGATAATTTTTTATTATCCTTTAACATCTGTGAGTTGTTCTGCGTTAGACCCCTATTGGTCAGAGGTATCTGGGTAAGTGAATTCAGCAATAAAATCTGCCACTGCATGTCCTTTGAGAGAAGACCTTAGCTCATAGATAAGGTCATATTCACCTAACTCCGTTGCCCAATATATTAGTCTTCCAGATTTTTCTGGCTTGTGTGAAGCCTGTCTAAGCGGCATGTCAGTATATACCACTATTGTATGTGCTTAAAAATATGGCTTCATTCTCCTGGTCGCCTCAATCAATGCTAATGCCAATTTTTCCAATTTTGGATATTTGATCTCTGCTCCCCTGAATGCCTTGCTCGTATAATAAACCAATTTTTTCACTCCACCGTCCATTCTTGTCAAAGCTCAACTGACTACATTTTCTGAGGCAGCCATGTACAAGTATAACTTTTCTCCTAATACTGGCCTGGACAGTAAAGGAGATGTCCCTAGGTATTTCTTCAACTCTATGAATGCCTTGTCATACTCGTCATTCCATTCAAAGGTCTTTTTGAGCAACTTAAAGAATAGAAAACATCTATCAGTTTCTCGGGAGACAAACTTGTTGAGAGTCGCTACACACCCCGTAAGGCTTTATACTTCCTTCTTGGTGGCTAGAGATCGTAATTCTAGCAAGGCCTTTATCTTGTAAAGATTTTCTTCAATACCTCATTGGTTTACTATACAAGTAAGGAACATACCTTCCTGTACACCAAAGACGCACTTGATCGGGTTCATCTTCATCTGGTACTTCTTCAGGAAGTCAAATGTTTGGCTCATGTCAACTATGTGGTCAGCAGCTTTCTTGCTCGTAGTCAGCATGTCGTTGACGTAAACCTCTATGTTTTTGCCAATTTGCTTTGTGAACACCTAATTCATCTGTCGCTGGTACGTAGCACCTGTATGTTTTAGACCAAAAGGCATAACATTATAATAGTATGTTCCTCGTGGGGTAATGAAAGAGGTACTCTCCATGTCTTCTGGTTTCATCTTAATTTGGTTGTATCTAGAATAAGTATCCATGAAGCTCAACAATTCAGGTCCCAAAGTAGCATCTATCAGATGATCTATTCTAGGCAGAGAGAAGTGATATATTGGGCAGGCTTTGCTCAAATCTGTGAAATCCACACACATTCTCCATTTATTGTTCTTTTTTTTTTACCACCACCACGTTGGCTAACCAATCAGGATATTTGACATCCTCAATTAAAGAAGCGTTTTGTAGTTTCTCTACTTCTTCTTGAATAGACTAGTTCTTCTCTGGGCTAAAGACCCTTCTTCGTTGCTTCACTGGTTTGATCTCCTTATTGATACTGAGTTCGTGGCATAGGAAGGCTGGGTCTATTCCAGACATATCTTCATGACTCCATGCGAAAGCTTGCTTTTTATGCCTTAAAAATGCCACCAACTCTTTCTTATTGTTGGATCAAGTGAAGCGCCAATCTGAGTTGTTCTTTATGGTCGTTCATCATCCAGAATAATGCTCTCCATTGTTTTCATGACTTGACCCTTCACGAGATCTGATTCTTCTATGCGGTCTAGTGTTTTAATCTCCGATTCTTCAGACTCATCCACTTGGTAAGTGGTGGTTTTCTTCCTGGTATCCACCAGCTCTTGTTATTCGGCAGATGAGTAGTAGCATTCTCGAGCTACTTTCTGATCACCCTTCACAAGTCCCATACCAAAGTTGGTCGAGAACTTTAAACATTATTATATAGTGGATGGCACTACTTCAAACCTTTTCAGGCCTACTCTTCCCATGATTATATTATAGGCCGATTGGACATTTTTATCCATCATAAAGAATCGTATCTTCTTTGATCTACAGGCAGGCCAGGTACTAACCATCATATCCAACTTGATCGTCTCAAGTGAAAAAACTTCTTCGCCAGAAAAATTGATAAGGGGCTTGTGATACAGCTCCAACTAGACGAGTTTCAGGTTCAAACTGTCAAAAAAAGGGTAGAACATGATGTCCGTCGAGCTACCATTATCCATCAATACTCTTGAGATGATTGCGTCCTACATCCTCATCTTGAGCACCCAAGGGTCGTCGTGAGGATACAAGACACCTTCCAGATCATTCTTGGAGAAACTGATGACCAGTTTATCTTTGTTAAACTTCCTCGGATGATCCTCTTTTGCCAGATTTATCCGCTGTATATAAGAACAAGCTTGGGCCTCATTGAGGTAAGCTTTCCTTTCAGCGGTATGATCACCACCTCCTGCATCTCCACCTATTATCATATTATAGTCAAATGAACCAAAGCGGATTAAAAATACCTCATGTTCTAGCCTTCTTGGATTTTTGGGTAGATAGGGGTCTTCCTCCTAATCCTCTTCATGATCCCTTTTCCTGTCATTTCTTGGTCAGTGAAGAGATTTGGACCTTTGTCATGGTCTGTTGTTGGTATAATCATCGTTTCGAAGATCAATAAACCGGTTCAGCTTTCCTCGCCTTATGAGTGTTTCTATCTCATTTTGGAGAGCTACGCATTGCTTGGTCGTGTGACCATGGTCCTTGTAGAACTCACAATATTTGGACTTATCTCTTTTCTCGGGAGTTGTCCTCAATTTCTTAGCCAATTTAATTCATCGATATTCTTGATTTCTTCTAGAACATGATTTATATCCACCTTTAGTGGGGTATAATTAGCATATCTCCTCAAGTGCTCCAGAGTTTCCTTGCCTTTCGACTGCTTGTTCCCCCCATTTTGCTTATGATCTTTCCTCTCAGACCTACCTTCAACCTTAGTCTCTTCTTTTGACTCAGCATTCTTCTTCGCAGCCATAGCTTCTTTGGCGTTCATAATCTTGGTTGCTTTAGCCATCAATTCTTCCTTGGATTTGGGGGGATCCTTGGCCATAGTGTAGTACAACTTGTCTGGTAGAAGACCGCTCATGATGGCTGTAATAGCAGTTTTCTCCTCATAGTCAATGACTTCCAGTTTCTTGTTGTTAAAACCAATGATATAATCCCTTATGCTCTCTCCTGCCCTTTGCCTTACGCTCAATAGATGTGCTATTCTTTTGACTGTCTTTGCACCAAAAAAGAAGTTTCCTATAAAGAGCTCTACCAGTTGATGGAAGGTAGCAATCTGCCCCCGAGGAAGATTATTGTACCATATTTGAGCAGATCCAGTGATAGTCCCTGAGAATGCCCATCACCTCATCTCATCGAAAACTTCATAGATATCTGCAGCAGCTTGGTACTGCTCTATATGGAGGACATGATCAGTTTTCCATCGTACTTCGGTGTAACTACACGATCTTTAAACTTCGACAGTGTGGGAAATCCACAATTTCTTATACGAAGGGTGATACTTTGACAAAGGTTCTTTGGAGAGGGTTCCTGGCCTTAGCCATTTCCCTTAACCTATTTTCTAATCGCCGAATAGACCCTTTCCACGACTCCTTTCCAGTTTTGGATTTATGGGTGCGAGTAACAAATTGCATTGAATTCTCTTCCTGGGATCTTTCTGAGCGAGCAGCAGGCCTAATATTTGGACGTGATTGAGCAGATCCTTCCTTAACTCATTTGGTCATTGATAATTTCTCAACACAATTCGAGGAGGAATTATATTCCTCTTGGGGACCAAATGGCCAAATGGGGAGACACTGCTCAACCTTTCTAGAGCGCTCGTCCATTCTGGAGTCAAAGTGATGTTTTCTTGAGACTCTACAATTCTTATAACAAATGTTAGGCCGGGCTTATAGGATGGATCACTTGAGGTTCCAGTACAATAGGGTTCAAGACGTCTAGATCATGAAGACGGTGGTGGCATGATACTTCATTGACCAGACTGGATAGAAGCTCCATTTTGAAAAGTTTGGATGAACTGCCGCATAGTATCTTGCATGGCTGTTTGCCCCCTGGACAAACTAGCCAAGATTCATGTGATATCATTTGCGTTTGAGGAGTGGACAAGTTAGGAGGAATTCCGTCATTGTTTCTGTTGCTAGATTCTGGGATTTCGGCCATTTAGGATGAGTTTTTGGGTGAAAAACGCTACGTATAGTCGTTCCCACAGACGGCGTCAATCAGTTGATGTAAAAAACTAGATTTGATCTAATTAATTAATCAGAGATAAATATGAATGAAGAAATAAGACAACAGATTTTTAAAGTGGTTCAGACTTAATGAAATTAACTACGTCCACTGTTTTGTATTGCTGGGTATTTTCCTTAGTCTTCAGTATGTTTGCTTATGGAAGCTTGCCCCACTAGGGGGTGTTACAAAGTATTTATAGCCCTCTGGGCTCTCAGTATGAATAGACAATATGCCGTTATTTAATAGATATATACATCTGTACATGATAAGAATGTTCATTGAATCTGTTTTTGTCATTTGATCTTCCTGACTAGATACTTAGTACGCTAAGTAACTCGGCATGCTGAGTAGCTCAGTGTGCTGAGTAGCTTGGCATGCTCAGTAGCTCGATGTGTTGAGTAGCTTGGCACTGTAAGTTGCTCGGTAAATATATTTTATGCCACACAGGATGACACGAGTCTTCATATAATTGGTCCATGGCAGCTAACTAATTTTTGTATCAACAATGTTAATGACATGTTAGTGGAGGATCAGATATGGATGAAATCAGAAATTTAAAGAAGCAATTATCGAGTGAGTTTGACATGAAAGATTTGGGCACATCATAGTAGATTCTTGGGATGAATATCAACAAAGAAAAAAGGTACTTTTAAGTTATCTCATGCAGAGTACATCAGTCGCGTCTAGCGGAGGTTCAAAATGGGTGATGCTAAAATTGTAAGCACACCATTGGTTAGTCCCTTTTAACTATCAAAGGACCAGTCACCAGAGACCGGAGATGAGAAAAACTTCATGGCCAATATTCCATATGCCTCATCCATTGGTTGTTTAATGTATGTAATGGTTTGCACAAGACCAGATATTTCCCATTTAGTTGGAACAGTGGACAGATTCGTGACCAACCTAGGAAAGCAACGTCGAGAAGCTGTGAAGTGGATACTAAGGTACTTGTGAGGTACTGCCGATAGTTGTATATGCATCAGATAAGACAAGGAAAAATTGCAGGGGTATGTAGTTGCGGACTTTGCTGATGAGGTAGATCATAGGAAGAGCACTAATGTTTACGTTTTCACAATAGGTTCTAGTGCATTCAATTAGGTTTTGCAGCTACAGAAGATGGTCATATTACCACTACAGAGGCATAATACATAGCTGTGGCAGAATCCAGCAATAAGATAATCTGATTGCAAGGATTATTGACAGACTCGGAATTCGAACAGATGAAGAATATTTTGCACAGTGACATCGAGAATGCTACACATCTGGCAAAGAATTCAACATTTCATTCGAGGACCACACACATTGGACTTTGTTATCATTTTCTCATATCACATTTAAATGATGGGGTGTTAACACTTGAGAAGATTCATAGACGTAAGAATCTAGTAGACATATTAACCAAGACAGTGACTAAGGATAAATTGAAGTTGTGTTCATCTTCAGTGAGTCTTCAAGGTTTGAAGATCGAAAAGTCTCACACCGAAATTCACTGACATACAAGATGGTGAAAACACTTCTCAAAAGTCTCCAAGTGGAAGATTGTTGAAGTATGTAAACTATTGAGATATGTTGAACATTCTTATGGTGTAAAACTAACAAGCCCACAATAAAGACTTGGAAAAACAAAGATGCAATAATATGTAGCCATCCTAGCTACTATAGGTGGTGAAATGTTCTCCTCAAATAACTCACAATGTCCCTTTGGGGTTGTAATAAATAGTAAAGCCATTCAGCACAACGAACACCAACACAAACACCAAGTTGTAGCAACACAATAGAGTTACCATTATGTAGAAACTTTTAGAGAGAGGAAATATACGAAGTGAGTATTTTTCAGAGTGTTGTCGTAAGTTTGAGCCACAAAATACGAAGTGAATATTTTCAGTGTGCGAGTTATACACTATGTGTGTTTTGTAAAACATCTTTATTATAGTGAATCTAGATGAGATCTGTGGACGTAGAAAAATTAGTAAACCACATAAATCTTTTATCTTGTATGAGTGTAATTTATTTTTTGTAATATTTATAGTATTAATTTTATCTGCAGTATATTTTTGGAAACGCGTTCAAATAGCAATATTTTCAACGTGTGCTGATATTAATTATTTTCTTGACCCATTGAATCCCAAGGTCCTGGCAAAATTACTGACAGAATTCATTGCGCATAATTTCCTAACACATCTTTGTGACTTAATAAGATAATTGTTTGAGCGAAATTAAGGATTCACTTTCTGCTGAAAATTGGTTATTTGGGGACCCAATTTGGATATTCTTTATTGGAATTTAGGTTTAATCTAGGAACCTTTGGTGAGATTAATATTGTGCGAGTCTTTCATTATTATGTGTGAAGGTTATTTATGATAAGAAACATTATTCTATATGAGAAAGGAACATAAAGTCCTTTTATTTTTTATATTCTTCTATTTAGTGATATAGTTGGCCTTTAATTATTGCCATATTTGTGAACCATATAAAGTTTTTGTTCTCTCACCTATTTTCTGTTTTATTTATTTAAATTTATATACTTGGCGTGAATAATTTATTGATCACAAAGCGTTCCTGCACAGCACCCACATAGATGGAACACCCCTACATTTTATTACCATTATCATGGGAGTAAATGAGAGAACAATTGGAGTGACTCAATGTATTCATCGCATAAGTTTTGATCTGGATGGTGTAATATTAAGTCGAGACAAGTCTTGGGATCCTACTAAATACGATATATAACAAGGAAGGTCTTTTGCCTGAGGTTGAATGCCACTGACTTTCCATGGTACGATCCCGAACTATCGTCCTAAACAAGTGATTTGTGGTAGAAGGTCCTTTGGGCCCTCACTATGGCCGCACCATTAATAGGTAACCCAAATTTCACATCAAGGTTGCTGTATGACTTATCCAACCATGTCAACTTCGTCTGAATTCCTCCATATACAACATATTTTTTAGAATTCCTTCTCCCTATATTGAAAGCCTCTTGGTGGGTGACGTTAACTTCACAAATGGCCTCATTTCTAACATTTTCATTCAGGGGAGGGCTTCCAGAATTATCACATTTTGAAGACTTCCTAATTATTTTGACAGAATATCCCATCGGACCTGATAAAAAATATTTTATGTTATGTTTCATTAATGGGGTATTTTAGTTATTTGTGAGTGTGCCAAGAAAGACCTCCCTTCCCTTGCAAACGTTATAACCGAAATGAAAGCTAGAAACATTAAGAGATTGTTAATTGTTCAAATGCCGAAAGTATGATGATTTTTGTTGACAGGAGAAATTAACTAAGGCCCTGTTTGATTGTATAAATTATTTAGTTATACAAATTGGTTCATTATTAATTAGTGAATCGTAAATAAGTGAATTTAAAATGAGTTTAAATTCAATTTTAGGTAATGTTTGGTAATCTAAAATTGATGTTACGATTGTATGAAACAAGATAAAAACAAATAAAACAAATTAAGAGAGAGTGGGGGAGGGAGGGAAAGAGAGAAAGAAATAGGCACTTTATGTGACTCTTATTTCAAATGGATGTATTTCATATATGTTATAAAATGATCCAATTTCAGATTTTATACATGTATTAAAATGGGGAATTAGTAAATCATTTCATTAATGAAACCAAAGATAATTAATGAATCGATTTGTAAATGAACCAATTTATTAATGAGCAAATTTAAAATTTTGGAACAACCAAACAGGATCTAAATAGTCATGTAACGTGAATGACAAATGAGTTTAAATTAAATCTATGAAGTAAAGTATATCGACAAAATAAATTAAACCAACACCATAAGGTAAATTGAATGAAATTTGACATAATTTAAAAGCTCTCAAAAGACATTTTATTAATTGCAAAGTGTGGTAAAGTTGAATACTAAGCTTGTCAAATGTGTTTAATTATACCCCTCGTTGATGGTAATCTATATACTATTATAAAATATTTTACAAGCATTTACTTTTGCTTTGCACTTAGCATGTCCACGTGGACATTAAATTGGAAGGAATTATTATACAAAACATTCACACATTTGTATGCCTTTCATTTCCACTTTTTTCTCTCTCTCTTTAATTCTTTGGGATTCTTCTCGCCTCTTAACACTTCAGTTACTGGTTTATGAAAAACCTTAGCTGCATATCCGGACCACTAAGTGTGAAAATCCTTAGTCACTAGTGCTTACTCCCGCTCCAATGCATCCTCATTTTGTCCATTACTTGTCTTCCTCCTAAAAATAGTAAACTAAAGCGAAGCACATAAGCTCGAGAGGGGATCCCTTAGAGCTAGTATTGTATACCTGTTTTATGCTTTTTGATGCGCCTCTTTCTTGGGGGAGTTTTAGAAAAGATGGGAAACAAGAATAGAAAGAGTTTCACACGGAGACCACATGCCCACTTCACTTGCCTTGACTTGACTGACGAAGAAAGCGCTAGAAAAAGAGGACTTGTTTTCCTTTTTTAGTAGCATTAGTTTCCAAAATAAAAGGCAATTCAATTGAATCGAGTACGACCGGAACGGAAGACCACTTAATCCTTCCCACTTGACTTTTGACTATTCATATTCCTCGTAACTATATACAAATGAACTCTTCCAATGACTTCTAACTCCTAATTTACCATTGAGCTACCCATTACTCTCTCCTCTATAACGAGATTTGTCGTATTATAAAGGTGATGGATTAGAGGAACGTAGGTTCATTTTATTTTATCACAAAACATTTGAGAGGTCTTAGTGTGAGAGAAAGTGAAGAGTTCCTTGGGAGGAGAAAAGGTTGCTTAGGAAGGAGGAGAGACTTTTGGGCAAGCCAAAGGGGATTAACCAACTTCTACTACCACCGCCACCATCGAAAAGTCGCTGAAAAACAAAGAAGTAATTTTACACCATCATCACCAAAGGTTGAGACCTACATAATTAAGGCAGGTGTAATTCTTGCTTTATTTTATTGCTTACAATATTCATGCTAGATAGGTTAATACGAACTTGCATGATTTAAGGATGAACTATAGAGTTTTTGGGATTTGTTCTTCATATGAAAATTAGATAGAATAAATATATTTCTGTTTAAATGATTTAATCCACGAATTTTGGATTTCAAATGATAGAAAAACTCGGAGTTAATATGATTTTTGGAGAAATAAGAACCTATGAGAATTATGGGAATAATAGGATTTAATCCAAACTATTTGATGATTTTAGTTTGTTGGATTATTAGAAACTGATCATATATCTTTCCATATCAATTGAGAGTAATTAAGAGAAGTTTTGGATTAATTTGTGTTGGTTTTGATGAGAAAGAAAATGGATAAAACTCATGAAAAAATTAATGAAAAATGACGAACATTATATGATAATTTACACCCTTTTGCTTGCTATCATCCATCATTTCGTTGGCAGCAGTGATTACCAACGTGAACGTAACAGAGAATTGTTACAAAACCTTAAATGTCCTACTCTTAGCCAATTTAGGTGGTATAAGGACGTTTTCCTTGCTAGAGTTACTCAAAGAGATGATGCTAACTCTACTCACTGGAAAGCCCAATTCATTAATGGTCTTCCCACTTACTTTTCGGAAAAGGTCCGAAAGAAGCTTAGAGATAAACATGATGGTATCTCTATCCCTTATGACCTCTACACTTATGGCCAGCTCATAAGCGTCGTCATCCAAGAGGGTCTTTCCCTCTGTAATGACCTTAAGCTGACTAGACAGCTTAAAAAACAGAATCTTTCAGGAAAGAAAGAATTAGGAGAATTTTGTGAGCAATTTGCTTATGATACTGGTAAATCTAGCTCTCATAAA
The DNA here is from genome assembly GCA_949130495.1 of Sambucus nigra. Taxonomy (NCBI): domain Eukaryota; kingdom Viridiplantae; phylum Streptophyta; class Magnoliopsida; order Dipsacales; family Adoxaceae; genus Sambucus; species Sambucus nigra. Next base: position 259,376,598 of record OX422224.1, read on the forward strand.
GTCTCCAAGAAGAAGAAAATATCTTCTTCGAAACCTAAGTATAAACGTAATAAGACTATTACAACTAACGAAAAACCCGTTAGAAAACATAAGAAATATGTCAGAAAGAAATCTGATAAAACTAAAATAAAATGTTTTAAATGTGGAAAATTTGGCCATTATGCAAGTAAATGCAAGATGAAAGATAAAATCAGTAATCTTCAGGTTGATGATCACCTGAAAGACCAATTAAGTAAACTCTTACTTAATTCGTCTGAATCCTCTGAAGATTCAGAGGATACTTCTAGTGATGATGAGCTTTATCATTTGCAAAGCTCTAGTAGTTCGAATTCCTCTGACAGAGATTGTCAGTGTAACACCTTAACTAAGAGATGCGATCATCTCCAGTCTATTATCCAAAGAAATGGATTAAGTCTTAATGTTATGACTAGTCAGCAAGAAGGTATGATTGATATCATCACCAAAATTACTGACCCTGACATTAAGCTCAAACTGGTCCAAGCATGTTATGCTCAGGAAGCGGCTCTTCCTACTTCCAGCCATTCCCCTCAGGCTTATAGCCTTAAGGAAGTTTTTAATAGGCTTGAGAATACTCGTAACATCAATAAGCCTGCTAACCTTAATGATTTAAGGCACGAGATTAATAATCTTAAAACTGAGTTAGGCCAACTCCGTAGCCAGCAGAATAATATGCAAATTGAAATTAACAATCTCAAAATTGCATCTGCTCAATCCACTCCTGATTCCTCAGGATTCCTGGACATCATTAACAGAATCCCAAGCCAAAAATGGTATACCACCATTAATTTGGTCATCAATAAGGAATTCACTTTATGATTAAGGATCTTTTTGTGCAGCTAATCTTAGGTACACCCTTTTTATCATTACTTATGCCTATTGATAAAATTGATGCAACTGGCATATATACCACTATTCAAAACCAAAAAATTGTTTTTGAATTCATAATGAAACCTGAAATTAAAAGGATTAATTCTTTATCTAACAATATTGTTTCTAAAGAAAATCAACTTAATTTCCTTCAAAAGGAAGTTCTTTTCCTTAACATTAAAAAGAATTTAATGTCTCCTACTATCACTCAAAAGATCACTGTTGTTAAAAATCAATTAATAGCAGAAATTTGTAGTGATATCCAGAATGCTTTTTGGGATAGGAAGAAGCATATTGTTTCTCTTCCTTATGATAAGGATTTTCAGGAAAAAGATATTCCTACTAAGGCTAGGCCTTGTCAAATGAAGCTGGAGCTTCTTAACCTTTGTAAGAAAGAGGTCCAGGGCTTATTAGATAAAAAGCTTATTTCCAAGAGTTATTCTCCTTGGAGCTGTACTGCTTTTTATGTTAATAAAGCAGCCGAAAAAGAACGTGGAGTTCCTAGGCTTGTCATTAATTATAAGCCTCTTAATAATGTGTTGAAATGGATAAGATATCCCATTCCCTCATATTCCAGGTTAAAGAAAACTCCTTCTCCCTGGACTGAAGAACATACTAAAGCAGTGCAGAAAATTAAATTAAAAGTAAAGCTTTTACCCTGCCTTGCTTTAGGTAACCCTTCCTTTTTTAAAATTGTCGAGACTGACACCTCTGAAATTGGTTATGGAGGAATTTTAAAACAACTCAACCCTTCTTCTTCCAAAGAAGAACTTGTTCGTTTTACCTCTGGATCTTGGAAAGATGCCTCCAAGAATTACTCTACCATTAAAAAGGAAATTTTTTCGGTAGTTAAATGTATTCCTAAATTCCGGGATGATTTGCTTAATAAAAAAATTTTGCTCAGAATTGACTGTAGCGCTATTAAGCAAGTTCTTCAAAAAGATGTTGAGAATATTGTCTCCAAACAAATTTTTGCCAGATGGCAAGCTAATCTTTCTGCATTTGATTTTGATATTGAGCATATCAAAGGGGAACATAACTCTCTCCCCGATGTGAATCGTTGACCCGTGGGCTGGGATGTATTATGGGATAGAAAGACTATTGAATACAGCTTATTATGATTCATTAATAGTATTGATTTTTGCGATTAATAGTTTACTTCTTATTCCTGATTCAACTTTGTTATGGCCTCAAAAACCACTTATAACTTCATCCTATACTATTTATTTATTGGACTCATGCCAAACCCTTTTCTACTGTCACTCTATCACTTTTGAATTTACAGTACTCCAGTATCTATTCCTCCAGATATTAACATCTTTTATTTGTTGTTTTATGGCCCCTCTTGGATTAGTTATCTCTGCCCCTAAAATGAAAATATTAACATCTTTTATTTGTTGTTTTATGGCCACTTATCTCTGCCCCTAAAATGAAAATATTTCAAACTGATGTTCGATTTTTAGGTCATACTATTGGTAAAGGGAAAATTCTTCCAATAGATAGGAGCATAGAATTTGCTTCTAAATTTCCTGATGAGCTTAAGGATAAGACTCAACTTCAAAGATTTTTAGGTAGTCTCAATTATGTTGGTGACTATTATAAAAATTTGGCACAAGATAGTGCAATCTTATATTCCAGGTTAAAGAAAAATCCTTCTCCCTGGACTGAAGAACATACTAAAGCAGTGCAGAAAATTAAATTAAAAGTAAAGCTTTTACCCTGCCTTGCTTTAGGTAACCCTTCCTTTTTTAAAATTGTCGAGACTGACGCCTCTGAAATTGGATATGGAGGAATTTTAAAACAACTCAACCCCTCTTCTTCCAAAGAAGAACTTGTTCGTTTTACCTCTGGATCTTGGAAAGATGCCTCCAAGAATTACTCTACCATTAAAAAGGAAATTTTTTCGGTAGTTAAATGTATTACTAAATTCCAGGATGATTTGCTTAATAAAAAAATTTTGCTCAGAATTGACTGTAGCGCTATTAAGCAAGTTCTTCAAAAGATGTTGAGAATATTGTCTCCAAACAAATTTTTGCCAGATGGCAAGCTAATCTTTCTGCATTTGATTTTGATATTGAGCATATCAAAGGGGAACATAACTCTCTCCCTGATTTTCTAACAAGAGAGTTTTTGCAGGACAGATGAGCGGCCCCTCTAGAGGGCGTGGTCGCGGGAATTCTCGCAGACCTGGTAAAACACCTATCATCGTGAATGATGATCAGTATCCTCCGATACAGGATTATGTTGAGTTTTTACGCCAGAGTGCTAAAAACAGGGACAAGAATGCTCCCCCTCTCAACCCCTTTAGCAAAAAGAAATCTGCTAAAGAGGTCTTGGAAACTATCAAGTACCAACCCATTCCTAATATTAGGACTTCGGAGTTTGTGCTTTTCCTCGAGATTGAGGATGATATCCAAATGGATAAACCTTGGGACTTAAAGTCCAGGTACCTTGACTCTCATGGTTATGCGGTACAAGAAGGTAAATACCGGACGGTATATGAGATGATACTCGCCGAGACTGGCTCTGTGATTTTTCATCACAATAATAAACACCAGGGTAATACCCACTCTCCTATTGCTTATAGCAAGGCGGTGTTAAAAAACTTTTTATCTCCCCGAGATTGGGGTATCCACCCTTTAAAATCGCGAAAATTAAGTTCGCATAATGGTGGCACTTTTAATTATTTTGATTATGTCCAAGCTTGGACCAAAGCATTTTATTATCAAAATGCCGAGCACAAACACACTTGGTTTTTTGTTTTGTGCCCAAATTCTTTTCAAAAAACTTATCCCAGCTGGGTATTCAATTGGTGGGATAAATTTGGTCCCGGAATTGATATTCTTCCTGCTGAAATTGCCCAAGCCAAACTCTTTTTACCTTGGTGCCAATTTCATCCTCTTTTGCGGGAAAAGAAGAAGGCCCCGATTGGCCTCAACACTTTACTATTCTTCACAGAAATGCAGATCCCCTGGATTTCTAGTTGGAATTTTCGTTGTTAGATGAACAACCTCAATATTCCCCAACTTGAAAGAGTCTTCTTTTACCGTTGGTGGTCCGGTGTTGATATTGACAGCACGATTACTCAGATCAAAGCTAGCCTGAGCAGTTACATGAACTTGGTGGAAGAATCCCCCCCAACTCCTGATCATATGCACAACCCATCTAGCCAGGTTGTAAATCTCAGCTCCTTGATGAAGCAGTTTCCTCAGGCAACTGAGCAGGAATTAATGATAAGAGTCATGGAACATACCCAGACCCAATTCAAGATGGATTTCAGAGAAAAGCAAAGCAAAATGGCTTCTGAGGATGATGATACCTCCATGTCTTCACTAAACAAAGAGGATGACAGCAATCCCTTCTTTTGTCTAGCAGGAGAATCCCAAGAACCTGAGGATGATCCCTCCACTGAAGAACTCTTCCCTAATGACCCTGTCATGCAGGCATTCTTCAGATCTCTTGACAAAAAAGCCTGTCCAGCAAGAAGCCTGGAATCTTCTCCTTCAAACACTGGCGCGGATGGTCTAGATGACTTGAGATGATGGCCCACCTGGCACCTTTACTTCAAAGATAGAAGTACTGTTTGGTAGGTCCCACCTGGTCCCACCTGGCCCACATGGCCCCACAGAAGACGACAGGAGACTCTGTCAACATTGTACAGTTGTGTACCCCATGGGCCCCACTCGGGGATTCCTTTTCCCCCTATATATTGAGGGCTATCCCCTCATTTGTAATCATCTTTTTCTCTCTCTACTTCTGAGACTCTCTCCCTTCTCTCTAGAATTCTCTCTCTCTCTCTGGTTTGTAATAATCCGGTAACGATTCCGGCGACTCATTTGTAAGTATTTATTTCTGTTTTAATTACAAGTCTGTAATAATAGTTAGCTTTAACGATCCTCCCCCTCTTGGTATCAGAGCCATGATTGGCTAAACGGTTGTTAATATCTGGAAGATGGTACTGTGAGCTGGAAGACTCTTGAGTTCTCCGGTGTGAACAGTAGAAATTATGCTTTTTCCGTTGAGTTTTTCGGTATGAATAGTGTTATCATGAATTTTCCGTTGATTTTTCCGGTTATACTGTTGATCAGAATGCTATCATAATAGTAACCTACCAGACAGGGGAACTTGGAAGTCTGAGACTCCGTTCACCTGAACAGTAGATTCCTATTCGTATTAGTAACCTCCGTTCTTCTGAACAGTCATTTACTATTCACACGATGTGTACAGTATAAACTATTCATTGTCAGAAATCCATATTCAATGATAATAATAAGGAGTGTTATTAGTCTATATATGTTCCTAATGTTGTCCCTAGAATTTCCACGTTGGATATGCTACGTTTTCGGGTTGCCTTATTGCCGTGTTTGGCTGGCTGTGTCCCGATGTGAATCGTTGACCCGTGGGCTGGGATGTATTATGGGATAGAAAGACTATTGAATACAGCTTATTATGATTCATTAATAGTATTGATTTTTGCGATTAATAGTTTACTTCTTATTCCTGATTCAACTTTGTTATGGCCTCAAAAACCACTTATAACTTCATCCTATACTATTTATTTATTGGACTCACGCCAAACCCTTTTCTACTGTCACTCAATCACTTTTGAATTTACAGTACTCCAGTATCTATTCCTCCAGATATTAACATCTTTTATTTGTTGTTTTATGGATCCATATATGGTGGACACCATCACCCAACAACCACAAGAGTTCGTGAAGAACTCTTCATTAATGGAATTTGAGGTTCAGAAGAATCTCAATCGTTGGACTATACCTAAGGTACAGCCCAAAACTATTTATAACACAAACTGGTATAACTTCAGAAGCAAGTATGCCATTAAAACTATGGAAGAAACCATTAGTTTAGACAAACAAGATAAAAAGCTTGAATTGTTTAAATTAAGTGATCTAATTAATCACATTAATGATAAAAATTATCATTTTATTCATGTAGGTTTAATTCAAATTGCTTTTAAACCTTTAACTATTGCTGGTATGAATGCCTGTCTACAAGCTACACTACGTGATGGTAGATGTACTGACTTTAGACAATCATTAATGGGGGCTATAGAAACTAGCCTATGTAATGGACCTGTTTATTTTGATGTTTTTCCCAACATTACCCTGTCCCTTACAGATATGCACCTTTGTAAAGCTCTAAGCCTTAGGGTCCAGACCAAAGGTTATAATTTTCTTCCTGGTTCAGAAACCATTGGGATTGTCTATCGTATTTATTACAAGGTAATGAATACCATAGCCCCAAACATAAAACAGTTTAGTCCTTTTGGTAAAACTGTGTTAATTGACACACATCTTATTGATTCTAATGTTCACACACCTAGAACAATAAGTTGGGATGAAATTAACTTCCCAGAGACTTGGGTTATTGAGAACGTCGTCCCTCCTCAACCTAGTCATAATCATGACATTGAGGATATTATTGAAGAAAAAGATGGGGATGTCTTCCTAAATTTCAGGAAGCTTTCTAGGTGCCAATCTTCCAGAACTCGACTCTCTAGTAGTTCTAGAAGACCTTTCGTCACCTATCCTTCATCTACCTCTAGGCAATCTGCTGACGAGGAAAAATCTCCCCTTTTGACTCCTTCATATCATGATGATATGAATCTTCATGGTGTTTTTACTCATGATCAAATACCACATGGTATTTATGAGAAAGCTGAAACTTCTCAGCGTAGAACTTCACCTACGCCGTCTGAAATGAATGTCAGACTTTGATCCCTTTCCTTTTTATGGATTTTTCTTACAATAGGAAAGAGAGAAGTGCCGAGTTCAACTTACCTAAATGGGAAAAATTTAGGACTTGGTTTTTTAAAAAATTTAGTCATAAAGAACAACAGAATTATAAAACTGAATTTTATAATTGGATTGATTATAACAAGACTGTTATATCCTTTGCTGTTTGGTTTCTTTTATACACTAAGGATAAGGATCTTTGGGAACAAGAACTTTTTGTTCTTGACTCTAAAGCACCTAGTACCTTTGAAACCAAATGGACTACGGCTCGTGGCGAGATTATATCTTCCGTCCACCCTCCTACTGAACCTCTGGTTATTCAGACTAAGACTAGTCAACCAACCAGCTCCAGTCAGAAGACTGAAACCAGTACTAGTACTGAAGTTATTCCTCCGCTGCCTCCTATCTTAGAAGCCACTGCTTTTTTTAAGGCTGAGCAGGTTGCTAAAAACCTTACTTACACTAAAGATCTTAACCCTTTAGTAAAACAAGGTAATTACACCAATCTCATCCTTAACTCCATAGGAAAACAGCTCCAAAGAATTGAGCAGCATCATGTTGATGCTATGTTGGCTAAAGCCACTGACTTTACTGTCAAAAGTCTGGACAAACCTTTAATTCAACCACCTCTTGAAGTTAAAGGGTTTAAATCAGGAACTAAAGCTGATTTTATGTCCAAACTCAAAGCTATTGAAAAAGATCTTCAGGGATTAAGAATTCATACTCTATCCCATGACAGTTCTGATTCTGAGTCAGATTTTACTCTTGTTGAGATGCAAGACTTTGAGCATCATTTTGGTTTACCTGATAACCAAATCAACAGAGTTACGTTTGGTAGTACTCCTCTTGGCCCAAGCAAGCATTACTATCATCGTCCTACTCCCCAGGACCTCCTCTACGAAGAGAGTCAGGTTCTGCAAAATACCTTTTGCGGTAAATCCATATATGATTGGAATCTTGATGGACTTTCTGAATCCCAGATTTATGAACTTGTTCATCAAATGGGCATGTATTCCACCATATGCAGGCATAGTGATGCCACCGATCATAGTATTTCCAAAATGATCGTTACTGGATTTACAGGTACCCTTAGAGGTTGGTGGGAACATATTCTCACTGAACAGCAGAGACAAGAAATCCTCTATGCTGTTAAAATTGTCAAGGATGAGCAACAGCATGATCATGGAGTCCAAGACTCTGTTTACACCCTTTTGCTTGCTATCATCCATCATTTCGTTGGCAGCAGTGATTACCAACGTGAACGTAACAGAGAATTGTTACAAAACCTTAAATGTCCTACTCTTAGCCAATTTAGGTGGTATAAGGACGTTTTCCTTGCTAGAGTTACTCAAAGAGATGATGCTAACTCTACTCACTGGAAAGCCCAATTCATTAATGGTCTTCCCACTTACTTTTCGGAAAAAGTCCGAAAGAAGCTTAGAGATAAACATGATGGTATCTCTATCCCTTATGACCTCTACACTTATGGCCAGCTCATAAGCGTCGTCATCCAAGAGGGTCTTTCCCTCTGTAATGACCTTAAGCTGTCTAGACAGCTTAAAAAGCATAATCTTTCAGGAAAGAAAGAATTAGGAGAATTTTGTGAGCAATTTGCTTATGATACTGGTAAATCTAGCTCTCATAAAGTCTCCAAGAAGAAGAAAATATCTTCTTCGAAACCTAAGTATAAACGTAATAAGACTATTACAACTAACGAAAAACCCGTTAGAAAACATAAGAAATATGTCAGAAAGAAATCTGATAAAACTAAAATAAAATGTTTTAAATGTGGCAAATTTGGCCATTATGCAAGTAAATGCAAGATGAAAGATAAAATCAGTAATCTTCAGGTTGATGATCACCTGAAAGACCAATTAAATAAACTCTTACTTAATTCGTCTGAATCCTCTGAAGATTCAGAGGATACTTCTAGTAATGATGAGCTTTATCATTTGCAAAGCTCTAGTAGTTCGAATTCCTCTGACAAAGATTGTCAGTGTAACACCTTGACTAAGAGATGTGATCATCTCCAGTCTATTATCCAAAGAAATGGATTAAGTCTTAATGTCCTGACCAGTCAGCAACAGGGTATGATTGATATCATCACCAAAATTACTGACCCCGACATTAAGCTCAAGCTGGTCCAAGCTTGCTATGCTCAGGAAGTTGCCCTTCCTACTACCAGCCAATCCCCTCAGGCTTATAGCCTTAAGGAAGTTTTTAATAGGATTGAGAATACTCGTAACATCAATAAGCCTGCTAACCTTAATGATTTAAGGCACGAGATTAATAATCTTAAAACTGAGTTAGGCCAACTCCGTAGCCAGCAGAATAATATGCAAATTGAAATTAACAATCTCAAAATTGCATCTGCTCAATCCACTCCTGATTCCTCAGGATTCCTGGACATCATTAACAGAATCCCAAGCCAAAAATGGTATACCACCATTAATTTGGTCATCAATAAGGAATTCACTTTATGTGACATTATTGCCCTTGTTGACAGCGGAGCTGACATGAATTGTATCCAAGAAGGGATTGTTCCTACTGAGTATTTTGAAAAAACTACTCAATCTTTATTTAATGCTAGTGGAGATAGCATGGGCATTAAGTATAAATTAACTAATGTTGAAATCTGTAACAATGGACTTTGTTTAGATAGTACCTTCCTGCTCATTAAGGATCTTTCTGTGCAGCTTATCTTAGGTACACCCTTTTTATCTTTACTTATGCCTATTGATAAAATTGATGCAACTGGCATATATACCACTATTCAAAACCAAAAAATTGTTTTTGAATTTATAACCAAACCGGAAATTAAAAGGATTAATTCTTTATCTAACAATATTGTTTTTAAAGAAAATCAACTTAATTTCCTTCAAAAGGAAGTTCTTTTCCTTAACATTAAAAAGAATTTAATGTCTCCTACTATCACTCAAAAAATCACTGTTGTTAAAAATCAGTTAATAGCAGAAATCTGTAGTGATATCCCGAATGCTTTTTGGGATAGGAAGAAGCATATTGTTTCTCTTCCTTATGATAAGGATTTTCAGGAAAAAGATATTCCTACTAAGGCTAGGCCTTGTCAAATGAAGCTGGAGCTTCTTAACCTTTGTAAGAAAGAGGTCCAAGGCTTATTAGATAAAAAGCTTATTTCCAAGAGTTATTCTCCTTGGAGCTGTACTGCTTTTTATGTTAATAAAGCAGCCGAAAAATAACGTGGAGTTCCTAGGCTTGTCATTAATTATAAGCCTCTTAATAATGTGTTGAAATGGATAAGATATCCCATTCCCAATAAAAAGGATTTATTGGATAGGTTGCATTCTGCCACTATTTTTTCCAAATTTGATCTCAAATCTGGATATTGGCAAATCCAAATTGAACCCAAAGACAGATATAAAACTGCCTTTGTTGTTCCTTTTGGTCATTTCCAATGGAATGTCTTACCTTTTGGGCTTAAGAATGCCCCCTCTGAATTCCAAAATATCATGAATGATATTTTTACCCCTTTTTCAGACTTTTAATTTACCATTGAGCTACCCATTACTCTCTCCTCTATAATTCAATCCATATTCCCACCATTTACCTAATACATATCAATCGATTAGCTTTGGTTATCAACGAACTACATCTATCTTTACCACCACAACTAGAGACCAAACATCGATCGATGATTGTCTACCCCTTCCCCCTATCTTTGAACTCTACCTTTGTTCATAACATTTTTGGAAAAAAAAATTTAAGGCTTAATGGCTCTAAAAACAACTGTCATTTCTATGGATTTTGTTTAAAGGTTATTGGTATTTTTTTATCGATTACATGGGATTGGAATATTATATGTAATTTTGTGGTATTGATTCCTTATTTTAAGTAGGTTTTAAATGGTTATATAAATTAGTTTTTGAATCATTAGTACTGTCTTTTTTATACGAAATAGACTATTCGGTTTGTGTTCTTAATTTGAAAAAGGGTGATTGATTTGCTACGGTCCATTTTTCAAGTTTTCTACTTTGACTCTAAAATTTTCGATCTGAGTGTTTCGACGGAATTAACGGATTTTGGCGGCATGCCTATAAAAAGATAATATAGTTGATAGACTCACATATGAAAAATGGCATGGCTATGCTAACCAATCCAATTAGCACGGGATCGTGAAAACCCTTGGTATACATTTCATTTTTTGAAAACTATTTAATTTATTGAAATGGTATTACGGGTTACTGATTTGGGAGTATATATTTTGAAAATATAAGAGGGAAGTTGGTTTACCAAACTACCAAAAAAAGAGCTAGCGGGCTTAAATGTCATGTTACTTTAAAATATATGTATATATATACACACACATATATACCTATTAAAAAGAACCTTTTGTATTGATAATGAAGTAAAAAAAACTGCTCAACTAACATAAAAATGTTCCTTGTTTATATTAAATTTACTATTGTTTTAACTTCTTATTATTTTTACGCAGTTTCTCTTCCTCTTATAAATCCTTGCATTCTAACTTCTATACCAATTGAAGAACCAAATTGAAGATGTATATAATAGTTTTTTTTTATTAAGATTTCAATGTGAATACATTTTAAGCTTTAATATAACCCCAAAGGTTATGTAATTATTATTTTTTGAATAGCTATTCAATAATGGTTTTTTTAACGTAAGCAACTTCACATACTACTCAGTCCCTCGAGTTAGTATCATATTTTCTTTCACTTCTAAAATAATTATTTATTAAGATAGCCTAGCCCACGCAACGTGCGAGTTTACACCCAGTGAAAAGAAAAGTAAACTGGAATTATTAAAGATTCATTTGAATTCTAAATGTTTTCCATGTCCATGGCTTCCCGTGAATGGTTAATTGATTATGTGATTAATATTACATATTTGTGTTGTCGGTATAAGACTTGGAAAGATCTTATTGAGTTGTTTGTTATGGTGTAAACATGTGTATTTAAATAAATGTAACATTACATGTAATAAGAAATATGATTGAAGAGTTACGAATACAGGTTCAAGGTGTTTAGAGAGTGAAAATATTGAAAATAAGGAAGTAAGTGTATTTGGCAATGAAGATGTTACAATCAGAATCATTTTTTAAATAAAATTGCACGAAAGAACTTAAATTTTTGGCAATATATTTTGAATATTATGCATTTTGGACACATTATTTTTTTATGAAGTAATTGATATGAAAATTAATTTTAAAGGTTTTTTAATGTTTTGTACAACTAAATGTGAAAGTTGGCTCAAAATACTACTAGAGGCAGCTTTGTTATAGCGAAGGGGGGGGGGGGGTCGCTAGACTATAGTTATTCCAGAGTTTATTGGTGTATATGTCACGACCAACGAAGGAGGTTCTATGCAGCGAACGACACAGATATGCAAAAATGTATTTGTTAGTGTAAAGTATTTTGGGGTTTCCCACATGTAACCTTTGGGGTATACCTAGAATTATATGGGGGGTTTCTCACTAGGGTTTTTATTAATATTGAGAGAGTTATTCATCAACAAGAGAGGCAAAAAGAGTGAGAGATTTAGAGTTGTAAACTTGATTTTTAAAGTGATATTTGGGTGTTTTGGGGGTTTGGGTTGAGAGTGAGTGTAGCTCTTGGATAATCCTTCCATTGTAACCTATTTTCTTAAATAGTGAAATTGTTATCTCTGTCTCTCTCTTCTGGATGTAGGCAATGTCTTATTGCCGAACCATGTTAAATATCTTGTGTTGAGATTTTTTAATTTGGTTCTTCTTTATATTTCCATCAATCTTGCATATATTTCCTTGTGTTTGGTTAGATGCGGTGCCCATTGGTGTACAACAATTGTCATTAGAGCTTTGGTACACATAAGGTGTTTGAAAAAATTCACAAGTGAGGCTTTGGTGTTAAACCAATCGTGTTTGGAAGTTTTGGGCTTGTTATTTTATTCAACTATGTCTGAAAATGTACTTTCACTAGAAGGTGAATCATTTTTATGGAAGTGTTAGCTTCACATTATGGCAAGGTAGTGTGAAGTAACTCCTCGTGAAATAAGAACTAGCACGGGCTTTGAAAGGTAGGAGTGGGAAGACGAAGAAGATGACAGATGATGATTGGAAAGATATAGAATCAAGGTGTTTAAGTACTATTTCACTCTCTATCGGTAATAATATTATCAATAATGTCGATGATTAGTACACATTACCAAAGTTGTGGGATAAGCTAAAAAACTGTATTTAGCAAAAACTCTCACAACAAAGCATAATCTCAAACAAGAGCTTTATCGGTTAAATATGAGGGAGGAAAGGAACCTCATAGATCATATGAGTGCATTTCATGGGATGTTGAATTAACTAAATAAGATAGATGTGAAAGTAGAGGAAGAAAATCAATCTTTGTCGCTTCCTACCTCTCTTTCGAATTTAGATGATAACATTGTCACCACCATTTTTATAGTAAATATATGGTTAATATGGATAATGTAGGGTCCACTTTATTTTCCTATGAGAAGGGGAAGCCTTCTGGGGATGAGAGTTCGGGATCAAATTTTTATGTTCATGGTGGGAATCAGGAAAGGAATACCAACCGGGAATCTAGTGAAGATAGTAGTAAGTCTAGATCAAGGGGTGGTAGGAGAGGTCGACAATGTTGTACACTACACCAAAATGGGCAAATTGTCGCCTTTCAGCCGGCCAGCCTTGTCAAGGTCATTGACCGTGACAAAAAAACACGCGTTTTATGTCACGGTCATTGACCTTGACACGACCGTGACAACGAATTGTCACGGTCATTGACCGTGACAAGCCCGTGACAAATTTAATTGTCACGGTCTTGTCACGGTCAATGACCGTGACAATTCTTGTCACGGTCAATGACCTTGACACGACCGTGACAACTTTTCCAGCAAAAACCCTATCCCCCTTCTTTTTTCCCTCCCGCGCCGTTCCCTCCATCTCTCTCTCTCTCTCTCTCTCTCTCTCTCTCTCGACGCTGCTCTCTCTCTCTCTCTCTACTTTCAGGTCCATTTTCTCTCTCTCTCTCTTTTTCATCTATATATATATTTGTGTGTATATTTGTGTGTATGTGTATATATATATGTGTGTGTATGTGTGTGCGTGGAGGGGGGCAGGGGGTGGGGCGGGGTGGGGCAGGGTGGGGGAGGGGGTGGTGGAGGGGGGCAGGGGGTGGGGCAGGGTGGGGCGGGGTGGGGCAGGGTGGGGGAGGGGGTGGTGGAGGGTGGGGTGGGGTGTGTGTGTGTGTGTGTGTGTGTGGTGGTGTGTGGTGGGGGAGGGGGTGGTGGAGGGGTGGGGCAGGGGGTGGTTAGGCGTGGGGTGTGTGTGTGTGTGTGGTGGTGTGTGGTGGGGGAGGGGGTGGGGTGGGGTGTGTGTGTGTGTGTGTGGTGGTGGTGGTGGAGGGGGGCAGGGGGTGGGGTGGGGTGTGTGTGTGTGTGGTGGTGTGTGGTGGGGGAGGGGGTGGTGGAGGGGTGGGGTGGGGTGGGGTGGGGTGGGAATTGATATCCAAGACATGTATTTGAATTGATATCAATTTATTTGAATTGATAGAATTGTTTCTAGGATAATAATCCTACTATAAGGTAATTGCTCAAAATAAATATTAAATAATAATTACTAAGATATCAATTCAAATAAAGTCTTAATAACCTAACCAAAAGAAATAAAATAAAATATCAAATAAATTATCATCCACCTCATAGACATTCCCTACCAATCATTTTAAGATAATTTTATCCTTATAAAGATAATAGATTATGTAATTTTAGGACTTAAAATAATATTGATTATGGATATAGGACAACAAACATTTTGTTTCCATTTTTAGTCCCTATTTTCAAATTAAAGGGACACATGGCATGTTATGATTGGTTAACGTTTTATGAATATGGGTCCGCACCAGCGGTTTTATTCAAAAATAGGGACTAAAATCATAAATAAAATGTTTGTTGTCCTATTTTCAAAATACATATTACAATAAATCCTAAATTTACAAACCCCTAAAGATAAATACCTTTGATTGCAAAGCATGCACTTGTATTATTATTATACAACATGTATTATTTCGACGTGTAATTCGAAAATCTCACCTAGTTTTGTATACTATTTTTAAAATCATACTATCAATTCACGAGACACTAAACAAGAAAGAGGACATATTAATTTGGAAATGCTTGTTTTTCTTTCTAGAGACCCGTGTCGTCAAAACTTGGTAGTGTTCGAGTGTGTTTTTATCACTAAATTATTATTTCACTAACAAATACTCCTTATATCCTAGATTAAGAGTCCATATTTAACTTTTGTACTTACTAATAATACACTTAATCAATGGCTAGGATTAACCCTTATTCACTATTATGAAATTTGGTTAATTGATTATTTAAAAAAAAAAGCAGAAGTAGACTAACATATATACACAACACTAAAAGTAGACATCAATTTTATAAATAATTGATATTTTCATTCAAAATATGTGTGTGTGCGTGTGTGTGTGTGTGTGTGTGTGCGTGTGGCGGGGGTGGGGGCGGGGTGGGGTGGGTAGGGGTGGTGTGTGTGTGTGTGTGTGTGTGCGTGTGGCGGGGGTGGTATTGACGGAACTTACACATACGTTATAATATAGACGAAACATTTTTTTATCTGTACTAATAACATTTTTTTTATCTGTACTAATAACATTTTTTTACAGCAAAAATGTCTCCTTCAGATGTTAGGGCGAAGATGATGATGCTGTTTATGATGATGTCGTCGTCTGGGTTCGGTGGTAGCGGAGGCGACGAGGGCTCCTCCGCCCCTAGGCTCCCCAAATATGGAAAATTTGGGATTACCGTCGAAAACAAGTAAGAGCTTTTAGCGAGATCCCTCGAGCTGCTAAAGACGGTCATCGGCCCGGGGTTTATGAGTTGGAAGGAGGTGCCGTATGAGCTCAAGTTAGCTGTTTGGGAGGCACTACAGGTAATATTTATATGAATATTTCAATTTCAATTTCAATTTCAATTTCAATTTATATTTATATTTATATTTATATTTATATTTATATTTATATTTATATTTATATTTATATTTATATTTATATTTATATTTATATTTATATTTATATTTATATTTATATTTATATTTATTCGCAACTAACATTGTATTTGTTGGACAGGAACAATTCAACTTGGATCCAAAGCTACGCGATTCCGTCTTGGAGCAGTTGAGGGAGCAACACAAGACGTGGAAAAAAAATATGCGGACACGGTACTTTGGAAAAACACGAGAGACCATTTTACAATGGCGCGGATCCGTCCCGCCCAAGGAGCCGATCTCATTGGCACAATGGCAAAAGTTCATTGACAATGAGATCGAGGATCGACAATTGGCATCTCGCCAATCGGGGAGGGAAAATCGGGCTAAAAAGACGGACGTGCACTACTCCGACCGGACCTCTTACGCTGAGGTGGAGCATAGGATGAAGGTAATATTTAATTTATCTATAACTACAGAAATATCTTATTGGATATTATTTTACTTTGCGGGGCCGATACTAATTTTACTTTACTTTATTTTATTTCAGGGGGTAGGGAGTGGGCCAGGGGGTAAGCCACATAGACTCGATACTTATGTGGCTCTTCGGACGAAGAAGGGGAAGGACAAGGAGGTGTCCCCGAGCGTCGCGTCCACGATTGTAAGTAATCCGACAGTTTAATTATTGTTAATTACGTTATAATTTAGTTTACTTATTTTACTAATCATGTGCTTTTTGTCGTTTCAGGCAAAGCTTAAGGAAGTGCATGAGTCACAGTCTGATGCCGACAAGGCATCTTTGTCCACAGACGCACTCAGTCAAGTGCTTGGCTCTGATCGCAAGGGGAGGACAAGGGGAGTGAGCTCGCGGGTGGCCAAATCTAGGATCATCGGATTGGAGACGAGCGACACCGGGTTGGCTCGAACGGTGGATTCACATGACGCAAAGCTGTCCCGTTTGGAGGCGACGGTCCAAGATATGTACGCATTCATGAAGCGTACGTTGGGTGGAGACCGTAAAGAGAAAGGGAAAGGGAAAGGGAAGGAGAAGGCGGTGGAGGAGGAGGTGCGGGAGGACGGGGAGGTGCGGGATGACGAGGATGTGGACCTCGCTGCTTCATCACCGACACGTTCGTACTTCGACGATCCACTTCCCTATTTGACGCCCTCCAACAAACCATTATCAACGATTGGTTGGCCGAGCGTGTTCATATTGGACATATTTGATGGCCAGCGGATAGGGCGGGGGTTGAGGAACCCGGATATCATCGAGGGTGGAATAGTCCATGGACGTGTGCTTCAAGGGATGGAGTCCAGGGTGCTCGTCACGCATGTCATACCCGGGAAGGAGAACTCCCTACTGTGGTTGCGCGAACAATGCGGCACGACATATATTAGTGGGTGCGTCAATTCGTATGTCGTGTGGCCTACTCACCTC
This sequence comes from Sambucus nigra, assembly GCA_949130495.1. NCBI lineage: Eukaryota > Viridiplantae > Streptophyta > Magnoliopsida > Dipsacales > Adoxaceae > Sambucus > Sambucus nigra. Next base: position 259,393,672 of record OX422224.1, read on the forward strand.
CTCACATTTACCCAAGACATGTAGTAACATTATTTTTAAGTTTGTCCATTTTAATTATATTTGGATTATATCGTCATGTATATTATTTTTACTTTGAAAATTTGGATTATACTGTCATGAATATATATTTGCATTATCTTTAGTTTGTGTTGGATATATGATGTTTGGAACAGGTACAACGTTGTTATAACAGGTACAAATATACTGCTGGGCAGTGGCGGTGGCCATACTGCCCAGCAGATTTTTTTTAAATTCTGCCCAGAATTGTCACGGTCATTGACCGTGACAAGTCCTTGACAAATCTTGTCACGGGCTTGTCACAGTCATTGACCGTGACAATTTTTTTAAAAAGGATCACGGCTTTGTCACGGTTATAAACCGTGACAAATGTGTCACGGTCATTGACCTTGACACGACCGTGACACAAAACGCGAGTTTTGTGTCAAGGTCAATGACCGTGACACGACCGTGACAAAAAAAGTTGTCTCGCCTCGAAATGTCACGGTCATTGACCTTGACAAGGTGAATTTGTCAAGGTCAATGACCTTGACAAATGGGCAGATTTGGTGTAGTGGTAAGTGCGATAAGTGGGGTCACATAAAGCGAGATTGTCCTATGAAGAAGGAAGAGGTGGCCCCGATAGTGCAATGATGGCATTTGCAGAGGATGAAGATTTTATAAAGTCTCTCACACTTTTCAAACGTAACTCTCTTTATAAAAAATAATGGATATTGAATCCAGGATCTTATATCATGTTTTTTTTCCAAAAGAGAGTATTTTGAGACGATCCAAGAGAAAAATTAAGGCTTCTTGTCTCCTCTTAGCGAAAAACAATATGTGGCTGAGGGTGTGGAAATGGTGAAAATAAATAAGTTCGATGGGGTGGAGCGCATTTTAGGTGGTGTGTCATATGCATAAAAGTTGAGAACAGACTTGATATCCATTAGCCAATTGGATTCCAAGGATTTTAGAGTATCGTAAGTGGGTCAAGTCTTAAGCATCACACGCAGTTGTATGGTCCTAGAAAAGGGATAAGATGTAGGAGGTTTGTATCGTGTGAAGTAGACTTCAGGGGTAATGGGGAAGCGTCGCACACAAGTCATCGATCTCTAGAGGCATGTCTTATTTGTGGATAGAATAGAGGCATTGGTTGCAAGTCTCCCTGCAGGATATAATGGTAGGAGTAAATATCCTACCAGATGAGGGGATGGCTAGGGGTCCTTCTCCAGGGTCAACGAATGATTTTTTACTCAGGGTAGTTCCACACATGTATTCATTGTTAATGAATCAAGGAGAATTAGGAATATGTTTGTTTCAAGGTGTATGTAATTAGTAAAATGAAGGTCAAGGGGTGATCGTTTGTGTTTTCACAAACATGGAGTCTTAATTTGGTAGAGTAGCGGTATTTTCTTGCCAAGGTGGAGATTTGTGAAAGTTGGCTCAAAATACCATTAGAAGAAGCTTCTCTATAGCGAAGGAAATCTTCGCTGCAACAGGGGGGTAGCTGGACATAGGTTCTTCCAGGGTTTATTGGCTTGTATGGTGCAACCAGTGAAGGGGGTTCGAAAAAGAGAGCATGCCAAGATCTGCAAAATTGTATTTGTTAGTATGGGTTATTTTTAGATTTTTCACTTGTAACATTTGGGATATAAATAAAATGACATGCGGGGTTTCTTATTATTTTTTTAATTGGTATTGAGAGATCTATTCATAAAAAAGATAGGCCAAAAGAGTGAGAGGTTTAGATTTAAACTTTATTCCTAGAGTGAGATTTGGGTGTATTTAGGGTTTGGGTAGATAGTTAGTATAACTCTTGGTTAATCCTTAAATTGTAAAATATTTTCTCAAATAGTGGAAATTGTTCCCTCCCTCTCTCTTGTGGATGTTGGCAAGTTATTATTGTTTAACTATGTTAAATCTCTTATGTTCGTCTTATTAATTTTGTGCTTATTTATATTTTTATCAATATTATGTATATATTTCCTTGTGTTTTGTTGGGTGTGGTTCCCCATGGAACAATAAATGAATTGAATGTGAGTTACGAGAGTTAGGACTATAACATTTTGTTATTTCCTCCTATTCAGAGAATCTATTGCCGAATATGTTGCTTCCATGTGATAACAACTTTAAGCATTTATAAGGAAAAACTCATTTGACAAACTTAATTATCCATTTAGATATATTATGAAAATTATATTACAACTTCAATTTATATGTATTGAGTACCAACTTATTACTATCATATTTTTGTAGAATTAGGATTTGAAACCGAAAAATTAAGTACAAAAAAAAATCATGATATCAGTAAACTTGGTCAAAAAATATAAAAATGTTGTAATAAGCTTATCAATAAATCTAATATATACATTTGCGATATTAAGTTAGTAAAAAATGTTGGAAAATATGTATGCAATGGCAGAAATGACACTCTTATATTTATAATAATAATGTTAACTTCAATACAACAATATAAACTTATGAATACAACTCTGTTGAACTTCAAATTAAATGTGAAAACTTCAAGGCGTGATGTCACTTTCCTAAATACAGTATTTTCCCCACTAAGATAATTCATTATACAAACGGAAATTCATAAATTCGTACTCAAGATACAATGAAGAAATTGTACTGTGTGAAAATTGTATGTTTGAAGACAACCCTTGGATGTAGCAGCGAAGAACAGGAAATCAAGTTCTTATTATGTTTCTGTGCACAACACACAATAAGATAATTTTTGTATCTCTTAAAAATCGTAAGTGAGTCATTGCAGGAGTTGAAAAATCTGAAACTGGGTTAATATGAATTATTTCCAATTTCAAAATTGGTAGCCTTTATTTATAGGAAATCACTGTTCTAAAAAACCCGCCTAGGCTTAAGGCTTGGGAGAAACGCCTCGCCTTAAGTTTTTTACGCCTTATTCTTGGTAAAACCCTTAAGATGCACTTTTTTCTAAAAACAACAATTCTTTATTGAAACGACATCGCCTTTTAAAGAATTTTTTTACTAATCGGACCATTATTTCATCCAAAATAATCCAATAGTATTTTAATTTGCATATATTCGGACGTATTTTTATAATATGTACAATTTTAGTATTTTAATAGCCTTGTTATGGTTTAAAAATATTAAAATATATTAAGAAGGCCTAAACGCCTTTTCACGCCTTTTTATGCCAAGGCCCGCCTAGGCTTCCAAGGCTTAAGGCTTGGCCTCCACGCCTCAACCACGCCCCGCGTTTTTTAGAACCTTGTAGGAAATGAAAGGTTATGTCTTAAGAGTCGTGACTGTTGAATTTAACAGTCTTAATTTATTCCGAAATGGTGTGACTATTAAATACCAATCGCTATGACTATTAAACATCAATATGTATGACTATTAAATACCAACATACATGACTCTTATACACCAACAGTCACAAGCTTTCACACACCAACTTTTACTCACTTATTTTAAAAATCTCCAACATTCCTCCACCATTTTAAAAATAAGTTTTGTAAATCTTTGATTGTCTGTAAGACTGTGTATAAGTATTGGTGTCTCACGACTTGAACCAATACCATGTGAAGATTTGTCAAGCTAACCATGAAAGTATAGTAGACTTTCCTTTGAACTATTAATCTATATTGATAATCCAGACTTGTTTACACACACAATTTTTTAGTCACTAATTATCCATATAAGCCGACACATGTATTAGGTCTTGTGTTTGTACCTTAATTTCATGCATGCTTTAGAGTCAATCCTAATTCTCATAGAAAGTGTCCCCACTTCCACACGCATATAGGTAGACTATTATAGGTGCCCACATAACTAAAACACCATAATTCTATTAAGAGCAAACTCATCCTCATTTATTATTCATTACATATACTAAGCACTTATCCTTGGGATGTTTGATTCCATAGTGCTTACAATAATGTCATATGATGTACTTTAATCATTGAACTTGAGATTTGAATATATCAAGTATTAAGTTGAGTTTCCATCAAGATTGATTATTGTTAATGGGATTTAGTCCCATCCCCAAATGATGTCTTAGACACCAGTCCTCTTGCAAGACATTTTGTAAATGGATCAGCTAAGTTTTGACTTGATTTTACATAATCCACTGTGATAACACTATATGTAATCATTTGTCTGACATAACTATGTCTCAGTCCAATATGTCTAAATTTTCCATGGTATACTTTACTATATACTCTGAAAAGTGTAGACTCACTATCACAATGTATGGATATTGGAGGCATTGGTTTTGGCCAAACGATAATTTCAATCAACAAATTCCTTAATCATTCTGCCTCTTTACTCATTACAAACTAATGCTACAAACCCAGCTACCATTGTAGAATCATCTATATATATCTGCTTCTTTGATCCCCAAGAAACAGCTCCTCCATCAAGAGTGAAAATCCATCCACTTGTTGAGGAATGATCTTCTCGCTCAGTTATCCAACTGGCATCAGAAAAACCTTATAATACTAAAGGATATCCACTATAGTATATACCATAGTCCATAGTTCCTTTTAAATATTTTTATATTCTATTGACAGGATGCCAATGCAATAAACTTCGATTACTAGTATATCTACTTAATTTACCAACATCATATGCAATATCAGGTCGAGTATATGTCATGGCATACATTAAACTACCAATTAATTTTGCATATTCCAATTGTGAAATAGCTCTACCAGTGTTAGGGATCATCTTTAGATGTGGTTCAAAAGGTGCATTAACAGGTGTGCAATCAAACTGATTAAACTTTTTTAAAAGTTTCTCAACATAATGAGATTGTGTTAGATTTATATTTTTTTATCTTTTCTTATTTTTCACATTCCTAATATGACATGAGCCACATCCAATCTTTCATATCAAATCTAGAAGATTGAAAACTCTTTATATTATTAATGCTTTCTAAATCAGTATTAATAATTAACATGCCATCTACATATAAACAAATGATCACTCCTTTACCATTAGCAAATTTACTATAAACACAGTTATCAGATTCATGAATTTTAAAACCATAAGAAATGACGACTTTATCGAATTTTTCATGCCATTGTTTAGGTGATTGTTTTAGGCCATATAAGAACTTAATAAGTTTATATACTTTATGTTCTTTGTCCAGGCATAACAAACCCTTCAAGTTGTTCCATGTAAATTTCTTCTTCTAAGTCACCATTTAAAAATGCAATTTTTTCATCCATTGGATGAATTTCAAAATTATATATAGATGTTGATGCAATCAAAACTCTAATATTAGAAGTTCTAGCAACTAGTGCATAGATATCAATTCCTTATTTTGTGTAAAACCTTTAGCAACCAATCTAGCCTTCAATTTATCAATTATTTTATCTATTTTCATTTTATTTTTAAAAACACTTGATGGATTTAGATCCTCGAGGTAAGTCTACTAACTTCCAAGTTTTATTTCCCATGATTGAACCATTTCACCATTTATGGCTTCTTTCCAAAATGCTGAATCAATCGACTTAATTGTCTCACTATAAGTTTGTGCACTTCACCAAATCTGTCGGATTGTCACGGTCATTAACCTCTATCAGATCTAAGACATTTGATACTAGTATCACATTGATTTTTAACTTTATTTTTGTATGTCTTAATTCAATTAAGCACATCATCTTTAGAGTTTAAAAAATATACGTAACAATATTTTGAAAATCCAACGATAAATGTAGCAAAATATTTTTGGAAAAGGTAATGTTGTTATTTTTTTTGCATATATATTTGACATTTTTCATTCATGTCATTCTAATATCTAGGAATTAAATTTAAATTGACCATGAAATGCATTTTCTTTGTATTAACATGTCCTGAACGACTATGTCATAATGAAAGACAATCAACGATATAAGTAGAAGAATTATTTTTCATTGATGTTGAGCTTAAACATACCCTCATACAAATAACCTTTGCCTATAAAGGTATCATTTATAGTTAGAATAAATTTGTCTGACACAAATATAAGTTTAAAGCCAAACTTGTTGAGAAGACTTTCAGAAACTAATTTTTTTCTAACATCAATAACCTGAAAAATATTGGTGTGACTAAGGATTTTTCCAGAAGTGAATTCGAGATCCACTGTCCCTTTGCCTTTAACCGCTGTAGTTGAAGAATTTCCCATATAGAGAATATCTCCTCCCATAGTTTTATAGGCAGGGAACAAGCTTTTGTCCTTACATACATGCCTTGTGGCATGAGAATCAATCCACTAAGAGTTGTCTTCTCCAAGCATATTAGCCTCGAATATCATAGAAGTAAGTTTTTTCTTTGTGTCTGATGACCCTACTTTTTCTTTTAGTTTCTTGAACTCACGACAATCCTTCTTGAAGTGACCTGGTTTATTATAATGAAAATAATTTCCTTTCTTCTTTTTGTTTTTTTTAGAATTATTTGAAAAATTCTTTCGCTTACTATTCTTTCCATGATTGCCAATTTTTTGCTCATTTCCTTCCTCCACCATATGGACCTTAGAAACAGAATTTTCCTATCCCTCTTTACCATTTAGAATTTGAGACTCTTTTTCAATCTATTTCTTCAAGTGAAAAATCTTCCTTTTTGTGCTTGAGTTTTTTCTAATAATCTTTCCATGAAGGTGGAAGTTTTTCAATTATGGTAGAAACAATTACATTATCATCCATATTTAATTTTTTAAGCTTGCAATGATTTAAGATGCGTTGGATGTCATGAAATTGTTCTATCACAGGCCTATTATCATGCATTTTAAAACTTAAAAACTGATCGATAAGGAACTTTTTACTTGTAACGTCTTCCGTAAGATATTTTGTCTCTAATATGTCCTATAAATCTTTTACAGTCCTAACATTTTGGTACAAGTCGAAAAAATTATCAGTAATTGTATTGAGAATATGACCACGATAGAGGTAATCATCGGTCTCCCATTTTTTACGTTTCCTAGTCTATTCCACGGTCTCATTTTCTTCTTTATTTGGTTTTTCTTATAATAAGACATACACAATCTTCAATGTTGTTAGAAGAAAGTGAACCTTTTTCTTCCAACGCAAAAAATTACCACCATCAAATAGTCCAACTTGACAAGGCCTTGTATTATTTATCAAAGTGATTTGGAAGAGTCTGCTATTTCTAAATACTGTATTTAGATTGTTGGAAAATATGTATGCAATGGAATAAATGAAAATTTTCTATTTATAACAATAATGTTAACTTCAATGCAACAATATAAACTTCTGAATACAACTTTGTTGAACTTCAAATTAAATATGAAAACTTGAAGGCGTGATGTCACTTTTCTAAATACAGTATTTTTCCCACCAAGATAATTCAGTATACAAACGGAAATCCGTAAATCCGTACTCAAAATACAATGAAGCAATTACATTGTCTGTAAATTGTATGTTTGAAGACAACCCTTGGATGTAGCAACTAAGAACAGAAAATCATGTTCTTATTCTGTTTTTATGCACAAAACAAAATAAGATAATTTCTTTATCTCCTAAAAATTTTAAGTGAGTAATTGCAGGGGTTGGAAAATCTGAAACTGGGTTAATATAAATTATTTTCAATTTCAAAATTGGTAGCCTTTATTTATAGAAAATGAAAGGTTGTGTCTCAAGAGTCATGATTGTTGAATTTAATAGTCTTAATCTATTCTAAAATGGTATGACTATTAAATACCAATAGGTATGACTGTTATATACCAACAATCATAAGCTTTCACACACCAACTTTTACTTACTTATTTTAAAAATCTCCAACAAAAACTCTATTTTATTAGGCTGCGTCGGTTGTTCATTATCTGATGTGTATTTACATCGACATATGAGATTTTAATCTTTGGATGATTATGAAGATCCTTATTATTAGTGAACAAATAGTTATGTCATGAAGTAAACTATTAAGAGGAATAGGGCACATAGAGAACTTTAAAGAGAAGAAAAGTTCTCATTAATTGGTGTGCTAATAATAGAGGGTCGTCCTTTTATTTATAATACAAGTCATATCATCCCAAAAGCCTACTTTTCCAACGTGGGATGTGTTATAGTGGACATCCACTTAAAATATAAATTTTATAACACTACCCCCTTGGATGTACACTATTTCCACTATTCATTGATTGTTGCCTCATTAAAACCTTACTAGGAAAAAATCTATTGGGAAAAAATCAAAGTGAAGGAAAAAAGTACAACTATTGTGATCAGTGAATTAGTGATGGATGTTCTTAATGTTGCCTCATTAAAACCTTTGCTAGAAAAACCCAGTGGGACAAAACCTAATAAAAAGAAAAAGAGTACAACGCACATATGTCCCAATTTACATGTTCTTATATCCTCTCCCTGATTGATATGTTCAATTTCACTGTTAGTGGAGTTGACGCATTACAAACTTATACAAAAACATCTGAAATGTTGTCTTTGATAGTGACTTTGTGAAGAGATCAACTAGGTTATCACTTGAACAAACGTTCGTAACTTAAATCTCATTTTTCTTCTGAAGCTCATGAGTGAAGAAAAACTTTGTTGAAATGTTCTTGGTTTCGTCTCCTTTGATGAATCCTTCTTTAATCTTAGATATAAATGTTGCATTATCTTCACAGATAGTACTTGGAACATCTGTAATAGAGGGCAATTGACAAAAATATATGAATATGCTGAATTAAAGATCTTAGCCATAAAAATTCACAGTTAGCTTTATGAAGAGCTAAAATTTCAGAGTGGTTAGAAGAAGTAGCTACTAAATTTTGTTTAGTAGAATGCCAGAAAATAGCAACATTACCATAAAGAAATATATAACCTGTCTGAGATCGACCCTTATGAGGATCAGAGAGATATCTAGAATCTGTATAACCAATTAATTTTGAACTATTAGAGTTATAGGAATAAAATAAACCCATGTTAGTAGTTCCACATAGATATCTTAGGATATGTTTGAGACCAGCCCATTGCCTTTTGGTTAGTTCAGAATTATATCTAGTAAGCAGGTTCACGGAGAATGAGATATCCGGCCTAGTGTTTTATACCAAGTATAATAATGCACCAATTGTACTTAAATATGATACTTCTGGAATCAATATTTCCTCATCTTCTTCTTTAGGACAATATGGATCTTTCTTTATGTCCAAAGACCATACAACCATGGGGGTACTTAGTGGGCGTGCTTTATCCATATTAAAGCATTTTAATACATTTTCAGTATAATTAGCTTGATGGACTAAATCCCACTAGATTTTTTCTCGATCTGCAGGCCGAGAGAAAATTTAGTTTTCCTAATGTCTTTCATCTCAAATTCCTTTTTCAAACAGCTAGAAGTTATTTCGAGCTCTTCGAGAGTCCCTATTAAATTTATGTCATCCACATAGACTACTACTGCATATACCTTTAAGGATTTCTTTATAAATACACAAGGGAAAATTGGATTGTTTTCATACCCTTCCTTAGATAAGTATTTACTAAGACGATTGTACCACATTCTTCCGGATTGCTTTAAACCATACAAAGAACGTCTTAGTCGGATTGAATGCGTACTCCTTGGCTTTGCTTCAGGCAAAGGAAATCCTTTAGATATTTTCATGTATATTTATGTGTCAAATTCCCCATATAAATAAGTTATCACAACATCCAAGAGTCTCATATCAAGATTTTCAAAAATTGCTAAGCTAATTAGATATCTGAATGTTATACTTTCCATAACAGGGGAGTATGTTTCGTCAAAATAAATCTCAGGTTTTTGCGAGAAACCTTGTGCCATAAGTCGTGCTTGTATCGAGTAATTTCATTCTTTTCATTTCTTTTTCTTACAAAAACCCATCAGTAACCTACCGAGTTAAAACCCTTTGGGGTTTGTACTATAGGTCCAAATACACCACATTTATTTAGAGACTTGAGTTATGCCTTAATGAAAATTTCCCATTTTGGACAATCTACTCTTTGTCGACATTCATTTAGAGTGTTTGGTTCATTGTCCATATTACCGCCCTTTGAAATTTGTATAGCTACTACATATGAAAATATATCATCGATGACAGTTTCTTTACGATCCCACATTTCTCCCGAATATGTATAAAACGTAGAGATCAACCTCTTCAGGGGCTTGTATAGTCACTTCAGCGACTTGTGTGTTTTCAGAAACAATAACCTCTTCAGGGTTTTAGAGAAAGTGAATATTTTATTTATAAACTCTCCGAGATGATTACTGGGGCATGATTTTTCAATTGATCTCCGATTCCAGGGAGCAGAGTCTTTGGAACCTATAGGTCTTCCACGCTTCTGGCGTGTAATAGATTCATTTTCTGTTGATGTCAACATTTGTCCCACTGGTAAATCAATTCTTGCAAGCACATTTGCAGCAGGTACATGAGACTTGGTTACTTTTGTAGCATCATTGAACGCATCAGGTAATTTATTTGCAACTTCCTGAAAACGCAATATTCTTCTCACTTCATGCTCACATTGAGCAGTACGGGGGTCTAGATTAGACAAAGTGGAAGTATTCCATGTTAATTATGGTCGTTCTTCAGGAACGAACCGTACTTCAGGTACATTCTTTCCTCCCCCTAATGACGGGAAGAGTGTCTCATAAAAATGACAATCCGTAAATCTGGCGGTAAACGTATCACCTGTCAGTGGATTAATATAACGAATGATTGATGGCAAATCATAACCCACATATATTCCCAAACAACGTTGAGGACCCATTTTGGTACGCTGGGGTAGGGGGATGGGCACGTGCACTACACAACCAAATTTATGCAAGTGTAATATATTTGGTTAACATTCGGACACAAGTTGACAAGGTGAAAAAAGGTGATAAGCAGTGGGCCTAAGCTTAATTAACTTAGTTACGTGTATGATAGCATGTCTCCAAGAAGAGATAGGGAATTTGGATTGCATAAGTAAGGTCGTGCAATAAGTTGTAAACGTTTAATCAAAGACTCAGCTAAACCATTTTGGGTGCGGACATGGGGTACTGGGTGCTTAACATCAATTCCTTGTGATAAACAATAGTCATCAAAAACTTGAAAAGTAAATTCTCCTGCGTTATCTAAAGGAATGGATTTAATGTGTTGATGAGGAAAATGTGCTCTAAGTTTTATGGTTTGAGCAAGTAATTTTGCAAAAGCCAAATTACGAGTAGATAATAAACAAACATATGACCAACGAGTAGATGCATCAATTAAAATCATAAAATATTTAAAAGGTCCACTAAAAGGGTGGATGGGCCCACAAAAATCTCCTTGAATTCTTTGTAAAAATAATGGGGACTCAGAAGCTATTTTGAGAAAAGATGGCTTAGTGATTAATTTACCTTGAGAACAACGGGTGCAAAAATGATCATCAGGTAAGGTAAGTTGTTTGTTTGTTAAAGAATGTCCATATGTGTTATTTATGATTCGACGCAACATGTTTGATCCAGGGTGACCCAATCAGTCATGCCACAATATTAAATTATAAGGATCATTGAGCTTTCGACTTATGACAGTATATGATTCTACAACATTAATTGTTGTATTGTAGAACCCCATGGATAATGCAAGCATTTTCTCTAATGTGAGCTTCTAGCTTCCAACGCTATAAGTAATGCAAAGGAGCTCTTTATTACCTTCATTATATGTTTCAATATGATACCCGTTCACTCTTATGTCCTTAAAACTTAATAAATTTCTTCTGAAATTTCTAGAGTATATAGCATTATTTATGAATAAATGGGTACCATTAGGTAACACCACGTGGGCTCTTCCGGAGCCTTCAATAATCTTAGCAGGACCATCTATAGTGAAAACATTCGTTGTATTGTATAACAAGTCTGAGAAAAACTTCTGGTTTTTTAAATGACGTGGGTTGTCTCACTATCTACGAGACAAGTGTCATCGCTTGCGCTTACTTTCAGATCCATACCTTTAACATAATTAAATTGACATTGAAACTCAATTTGCTAATGATATAAGCATAAAAATTATCAAAACCATTCCATTAACTAATAAATTCTCAAAATAAAGATATTAAATAAAATTTTCTAAGCTTTAATAATAAACTGCTAATGTCTTAATAGAAAAGATAAATAAGATAAATAAATATATGAAGCATAATCAGTTAGATCTTCAGGACCATCTCTGGTGGTTCTCTGATAATGTTATCAAATGTCTCATCATCAATAGCATTTCCATCATCCACTTCTAAAAAATCATTAAAATGACTTGATTATGGTAGCCAGCTCTTTTGGAGTTGCCACGGCCCCACAACATATTTTCTCGACCTCTTTCATTATTCTGAATAGGGTTAGCATTCACTTTAGGGAGTGGTACAGATGCAGTGGGTCTTGATGTATGATTCTTCATCAATAAGTCATTGTTCTGCTCAACAACTAGGAGACATGAGATTAGTTTCGAGTACCGTTTAATCCCTCCCTCTCGATATTGCTGTTGCAGGAGCATATTCGAGGCATGAAATGTTGAGAATGTTTTCTCCAATATATCTGCACGCTCTACCTTTTCTCTACATAACTTTAGCTTGGAGGTAATCTCGAACATAGTAGAAATGTATTCAGACACAGTCTTGAAATCTCAAGTTAAGCCATTCATGGCGTGCACATGGAAGTATGACCAATTTTTTATGGTCATAGCGCTCCTTCAGGGATTTTCATAAATCAAGAGGATCTTTCACAGTTAGGTACTCACTTTGTAAATCATTGTGTACGTGATGTCTAAGGAATATCAGGGCCTTAGCTTTGTCCTGCTGGGACATGGCATTTTCAAGTGTTATTGCATCACCAAGATTTCGTGCTTGGTGGTGGAGTTCAGTGTCTTGAGACCAATTAAGATAATTCACCCCAGAAATTTCAAGTGCTTCAAATTCAAGTCTAGATATATTTGACGTTTTTAAACTGTTCAATAAGTAAATTACAATCAGAAATACGTAATGCATAATAAAAAAAATTATAATTAGAACTTCAGGTTCGTGTTATTTATTTGTTGGAACTTCAGATCAACACATAAAATAATTGAACTTCGGGTCAATCTTAATAAGTATAAGGACTTAAAATATCTACTCTATTGTGTCAAAACTTCAAGTTTGATCAGATTTAAAAAAAAAAAATATTTGGAACTTCAGGTCCAAATTATAAATCATTTGGGGACGTTTAATGTCCCTTACTCTATGATAGAAATAATCAAAACTTCGGGTTTTGATGGAGGGTATATATTATTTCGAACTTCAGGTCCACAATGTAAATAAAAATTCAAGTCCCAAATTTTAAAGGTAATTGAGAACTTCAGGCTCCAATTACTTGGAACTTTCGATTCCAAAAATCAAAACTTCGGGTTTGATTTTATGATACATGTTTTATCATATCCAAAAAAATGAACATGAATTGTGAACTATAGGCCGTAAAAAATTAAATAAGAATTGGAAATTTATAAATAATCAAAACTTCAGGTTTTGATTTAAGACATATTTTATTGGAACTTCGGGTCCAAATTTTCATTTTTATTCGTACACTAATTTCAAGAAAAAAATTATTAATAATAAAAATATATAACTTGTACGATTTGATTTTTGTAACCAAATATTAACCATCATTTATGCTTTAAAAGTTAGAAAAAATATAACTTGTGTAAGGAAATAAATTCATCTACTAACATGCCATGAAAGAGGAATTTTTTTTTATTCTCTAGAATGAAAAGTCACGCATAATGGATATGAAGACTTATAATGAAACAGGAAAATGAAACCTTAAACCTAAAACTAGATTTACGAATATTATTTTTAAAATATACAACTATTGATGTAAGTTATTATTGTGTAAAGGTGGGAAGACATGGTGAAGAAGATGTGTACCTCTTCTGTCGATTGTTGTTAAAAAAAACTTTATCTGTTAATCGACTTTCGATTGATAGTAGTAGAAATTTATAGGATCGTGCGGATATCGCGTTAAGAGAAATATGACTTAGAGAGAATTTTAGAAAGAAGAAAAATTCTCATTAATTGGTGTGTCAATAAAGAGGTGGTCTCCCATTTATTTATAATATAAATCATCTCATCCCAAAAATCTACTTTTTCAATGTGAGATGTGTATAATAAAAATCCACCTTAAAATACAACTTTTATAACGTTAACCATTTTATATGTAAAATCTTATACATAGTAAGTAGGCATTGCGCTTTGGCTTTGTGGCAAGACCCGGTTCAATTCAGTCCCCCTTTTGATTCCTTCATCTCTACTACTTAAAAAGAGGGAAGTTGCTCTTCAAATCTCAAAATACTAAACTACCCTCATTAAATTAATATTTTCTATCATACCCTTAATATTAGTCTCACACATTCATTAAATTAAAATCATTCAATGAATCTTAACTTGATACGTTTTCTCTCTTAATACATTCATCTAACAAAACTTCCAAATACATTCATCTTGAAACCCTAAAAATCAAAAGTCAGCGGCCCAAATTCATTCATCTTCCCATCAGATTCATATTGTATAGTTTCTTCGTTGTTGTTGTTTCTTGTCCAAAAAAACAAGGTGAATACTCTTAATGTCCTCTCTAACTTTTTACTCATTTTTCATTTGTCATCAGAAATATGCATTTGTTAATTTGAAAGTAAATACATAATTTTTGTAATTATATCTATCTCATTCATGAATGTTGTCTCTCTTTTGTGCTCAGATTTTGTATTTTCAATTTTGTTGTTGTTCTATTCATGTTTTATAATAATTCTAAATTCAATGTTAATTTCAGAAAAATTATATGTATATTTTAAGTTAAGGAATTACCAAGTTCACACCTAATTAGATTATTGTTTTTTATGCCTTCATATGTATTTTCCAGTTGGACATGTTTATTTCTTAAAGATTCTAAAAATTCTTAAAACACTCTATTTACTTTTTAAAAGAAAAACTTGCCATTTGCTCTAAAGATCAAACAAATACATTTTTATTTGTTAATTTTTTTCAATAAAAAACAGTATTTTAAATTGTTTTTTAAAACTTTGTTTTAATTTTTAAAATAAAAAATAACTGTTTTTTATAAAAACTGTTAAAAAAACTGTTATGATAATTTTAAAAACCCTTTATTATTTAAAAAACTGTTATGATACTTTTATAGAAGTTTTTTTTAAGATAGATTTAAAAACTATTTTTTTTTCCAAAAAGAAAATTGTTTTTTACATAAAATTGGGAAAAAAATTAACAAATAAAAAACTGTTTTTTAAATTGAAATTTGTTTTTATAACCGAGCACGACTCAAATAAAAGCAACTCGACACAACACGACACGATAATTTTTTTTCTTAACCAAACATGAACACGATCCTAATAAAAGTGACACGACACAACATGAAATATTATTTTTTTACAAAACACAAACACGACCCATGTAAAAGTGTCACGCCACAATATATGTTATTTTTTTAACCAAACAGGAACCCAACCAAAATAAGAATGACACGACACGCCTCAAAATCTTATTTTCACCAATAAAAGTAATATGATACAACACAAAATCTCATTTTTTTTATCAAATACTAACATAACCCACTTAAAATGCAACACGCCAAGTGCGCCGTGTTCGCATTTCGTAAAAAAAGGGATTTTGTGTCGTATCATGTCACTTTCATATGTGTTATATTCATTTTACGTAAAATTAAGATTTTGAGGTGTGTCGTGCCATGTTATGTTAATTTTATTTTGATCGCGTATTATAAAACATTTTAAATAAAATGTACAAAAAACAGTTTTAAATAAATAGTTGAAAACAATTTTTTAAGTGCCTAAAGATTTTATTTTAAAAAAAATTAAGATTCTAATAGTTACTGTTTTGGAACTACTGACTTTTTATTTTTATAAAACAATTTTTGTAACTATTAGAATTTTGTAACAATTTTTGTAACTATTAGAATTTTTGTAACAATTTTCTTAAAACACTCCCATGTTTGGATTTTACTTAAAACAATTTTTTTAAAATAAAATCTTTAGGCACTTAAAAATTGTTTAAAACTATTTTTTTTGTACATTTTATTTAAAATATTTTATAATACCGCCTATACATACCGCTGACTCGTACCAACATACTAAAAAAATGGTCCTCGCCAGCGGTATGTATAGGTGGTTGGACCGCCTATATATGCCTACCGTTGGCGCGGACCATTTTTTTAAATAGTAAAAAGATTATTTTTGAAATAATAAATAATGGTCCTTGCCACCGCTATAAAAAAAAATACGACTTCATGTCACGTCGCGTTTTATTTGGGTCGTGATTGTGTTAATTAAAAAATATAAAAAATAGTTTTCAATATAAAAAATAGTTTTCAATATAAATAACAGTTTTTTTTATTTGTTAATTTTTTCCTCAATTTTATGTAAAAAACATTTTTTTTGAAAAAAAAAAACAGTTTTTAAATCTATCTTAAAAAAAACTTTTTTAAAACTATCATAATAGTTTTTTTAATAAAAAAAGGTTTTTAAAACTATCATAACAATTTTGATAAAAAAAAGCTATTTTTTAATTTTAAAAAATAAAAAAATATTAAAAAAACAATTTAAAATACTATTCTTTATTAAAAAAAATTAACAAATAAAAAAGTATTTGTTTGATCTTTAGAGCGAAGGGCAAGTTTGTCTTTCAAAAAGTATTTGGAGTGTTTTAAGATTTTTTGGAGCGTGATTAGCTTTACCCGTTAATACCACATTGAAAATATTTCCTATAATTTATATTCGAAATGGTCATATATTTCCTTTGAAACTTTTGATGATATTGTTAATATTTGTGGTCAAAGCTTGGATTGTCCATCTCGTAGTGAAGGAATCTCACTTTGATTTATGAGATAATTGCAATTGATTAATGTATCACTGCTATTTTCCTTATCATTTAGAAACTGATCTATATAAGATTCTCTTATATTGACAAAAATGAAAAAGTAAGGTACGTCATAACCGTGATGATAATCATTCATACGTTTGCCTAACAATTTTCTAATCTCAAATACCTTTTTGTAAAATAAATAAATGATTATATACATGGTTGGAGTATAAACTTTGATCCAATTATGTATTATTGTTTTATGAGTGTTGGACAATTAAAATTTGTTAGCATGAATGAAATCCATTGCATATTATGTGTTTGATAATATTCATCCCTATCTTTACTATCGTCTTTCGCCTACATCAAAGAGAAGATTTTTTTCCACGTGATTAGTGTAGGGTATATCTGATTGGTAAGTTATAAAAATGGTGAATAACATTTTAATTTTTTATGGTAGTAAGAAAAAGAGACAAGTGGTTAGGTACCCAATTAATAAAGTCAATGATGAGAATCATATTTCTTTAGTACGGTAGAAAAGTAGACCAATATCAATTCGAAAGCGTTAGAAAATAATCCACGAACTTAACAAAAAATAATGCGACCGGTGATTTCGAATATAACATCTACCTAGACATGGTTCAAGACCTTGTAACCACATCTATTACTGCCCCTGTATTTACAAATGGATTCATTACCCAAGTGTATCTGCTGATATCCAAGATCACTAACAGCCTCAATGCCCTGTAAGCAACGCTGAAATTACAGAATAAACCTTAGTACCACTTTACGGACATGGTCAAATAGAAAAAGCATATGAAGACAAAGTTCCACATGCGGATTTAGTCATAATGCGAAGGCTTTCGAGTCCTAAATAGGATTTAGTCAGCAGTCGATATCGCCCACATGCATGACAGGCTGGCAACAACAGCAGCTGCTGCTGTTGCTTACATATACATGTCAGCTCGCTGGCACAGAGGAGTAAGCACAGATGAATGACTAAGCAAGAACAGTAGCTGCTGTTGTAACTAAAATTTTAGCGAGAAAAGATAGGATTCTTTCAGCGAAATCAACCTTAGTGGATGCATGATATAATAATGTGTTGTCTTCTAAGTTGGTTTACTATTGAGCTTAGCATCTTTCACTTAATATAATTCATGGTGGAATTCTATACATTAGCCTAGAATTTGTGACAACTTGGTTGTTGTGAATATTTGGAGTAATAATTTAACTAGTGAGATAGGAAATTCCCTTCATGTATGCTCTAATATTCAGTATGTTGATCTGAGCGCTAACAAATTGAGTGTAGATTTAGGGTTTGAATTTGAGAAGATGAAAGAGTTTTGGGAATCGGATAACAAATCAGGTAGCATAGTGTCACTCATGGAAAATTGCACTTTACAAACTCTGAACATTTCGGAAAATGATTTCAGAGGATAATAACCTAGGGGAATTTCAAACTGCAAAAATTTACCAATATTGACTTTGTGGGGTTACAGGGCCAATTCAACAATAGATTGGTTTATTTTCAAATCTCCAGGGATTTTTGTTGTCTAATAAATCCTTAATTCTATAGTCATTATTAACCTGAGAAAATTACCTTTCCCAGATCTAAGTACAAACAAATTTTATACTCCATATTAACATCCCATTATTTTTTACCCATTTGATGAGCTATATAAATCGCTTCAACCACTCGAAAGAGGTATTTTTACCAGAGTTTTTGTAGTACCTCCGTTCCAGTTATAGAGATTCTGATTATATATACATACATGTATGGGTGGTAAACGGACGGGTACGGATCGGATACCATGTTTTCCATATCCGTTTCTGCTATCTGAATGTACTATCCGTATCTGTATCCATATCCGCCCGGATAGTTAAAACAACTATCCATATCCGTATACGCTCGGATACCTCGGATTCGGATAATATCCGTATCCGTTTACATTATTTAGCCATCACAAAAAATAACAATTAAAATATCCAATCCAATGAAATTCAATCCAATCCAAATAAAAATGTAACAAAATTACTGCATCCTAACATCAACAAAATTATGGATTCCATAATAATAGTATCATTCCATAATGATAATATGGATTAAAATCATCCATACTTTACAACCATATAATCTTAAAGCCATCTAAAAAAATAACAGTCGCATTCCATGATAGTAGAAATAAATATGCACCTTTTAAAGTAATCAAATTTATTGAGAATGATAACTTCATGGACCTTTTGTCTTCAACATACTGATATTTTTATTTTAATAAGTATACATTTTTATTTTGTATATAATATACATATTGTTAACTTCAGTTATCATTACAATCAAAACCATCTTTTTACTTTTATGTTTCTCTCTTACATTCTATTATGTTTCTCTCTTACATTCTTTTTTGTTTCTCTCTTACATTTATTTATAATTAAGGAAACTAACAAACAACCACATGATAGTTTATTTTCTCTTGTTTTGTACGAAGGATAAATTAAACGAAGTTAGTTTTTTTTTAATGTAGTATATGTTCTTTAGTCGGTGTATGATGTGTGATAAGGTGTATTGTAACTTTAATGTAACTCCATAATAATATACCCAATAAAATAATAATACATGACATTTTATAATATACCCAATAAAACAATAACTTTAGGGTGTTTTTGTTTTGAGTGGAGTATGTGTTTATTTTGTTTTGGGAATAAACGATTAAGATTTTTTTTAATATTATTTTATTAGTAATACTAATACTAATATTATTAGTAATATTTTAAACATATGTTTGACGGATACAGATATCCGGTAAAACAGATATCCGATAAAATGGATACTCAACATCGGATACGGATTATTTGTGTCGGATACTAGTACTATTCGTATCCGTATCCGTTTTCTCGGATATTTTTAAAGCGTATCCATATTCGTATCCATTTCCATATTTTCGGATAAATATACGCAAATTTGGATTCGGATATCGGACGGATGCGGATTTTCGAATATCCGTTTACAGCGCTAGATACATGTTTGTGTGTTTTTCTTCCTGCTTTTGAGTAGGGAGTTCTGAGTTCGTTTGTGATAGATTTAGAGTATTCACAGGAATATCTTGTATAGTTTACTGTTGAATGGAGGTTTGGTTTTGGGGGTAATGATTGATGCTTCGTACTAGGTATTTTATGTTATATTCTAACAAAACAAATTCTACATAATATGTTGCAAGTATTTTTATTACTTTGTCATTCACAGATTTACAGTGAAAGAAAGATTAATATTTAGAAACGGTCACACGTGTAACACACGTGAGCACAACTAGTTCAACTAAATGATTGAAAGGATTTAAATCGTTTCATTGCTATTTATAAAATGACATGGAGTTTGTAACGGTAAAAGTTATTTTTAAATAACTTGATCAACACATGCCGATAACTCAACACTAGTAATAATACGATAGGAAACATACATTTTGTGCATATTATTATAATATATAAGTATTATATACAGAGATATTCCTTGCCTTCTTAGCCAACCGTATGGACCAGGTCTCTAACGACCAAACATTAGCATCACCCAATACACTCATTCCGTGGCTATAAATCCATAGAACTCACAATGTTTATTGACTTTCCGAGTTCTTCTTTAACGTCTTCATCTTTCCTATTTGTTCACGTCATGTATCCTCATTAACGTGAATTCCTAAAACATTCTTTCCAGAAACAATGGATTCCTTACTTTTCCTTCTCTCTCTCTTTTCCTTTTTCTTGCCATTTCAATCCTTTGGTTTCGTATACAATGGATTCCTTGATACCAACCTTACCCAGATTGGAGCTGAAGTCATGCCAGGTGGTGCACTTAGGCTCACTAACAACGCCCAAAATGTTAAAGGCCATGTTTTCTATCCCACCCCAATACCATTCTTCAATATTTCTAGTTCTTCTTCATCTACTGAGGTGTCGTCATTTAGTACATCTTTTGTTTTCCAAATAATACCGCCGGCCCACAACACGCGCGGCGGCTATGGCTTCGCCTTCACTCTCTCCCCCAACCCTGACTTTCCTGGGGCAGATAGTGGCCACTACCTTGGAATTCTCAACTCCACAACCGATGGCAGCCTTTCCAATCATATTTTCGCGGTTGAATTTGACACCGTGAAAGGTCTCATGAATACCGCAGACTCGGATGGAAACAACGTTGGCTTCAACAACAACAGCATGAATTCATTCGCGTCCACGACAGCTTCTTATTACAGCAGCTATCACATAGACGATCATTTGGAATTAGAGAGTGGAGATCCAATCCAAGCCTGGATCGATTATGATGGTCCAAATAAAACCGTAAATGTTACTATAGCTCCCTTAAATGTCCCCAAACCAATTAGGCCCTTATTGGAAAAGCCCATAGACTTAACTTCTGTGCTTAAAGACAAAATGTACATTGGTTTCTCAGCTGCCACAGGTGAAAGGGCAAGCTCTCATTACATCCTAGGATGGAGTTTTCGGCTAAATGGTGCCGCTCATTCGCTTGATAACTCTAGTCTACCTAAACCCCCAAAGGAAACAAAATCTTCATCTTTTAAACCTCAAATTGTAGCCCTTATTTCAAGCTTATCAATCATAATGTTTTTCTTGGTGGGGGTATTAGTCTCTGTTGTGTTATATCGACGATCGATGAGGTTTGAGATTAGTCTTGAGGATTGGGAGTTGGATTGTCCTCGTAGGTTTAGATATAAGCATCTTTATGAAGCAACAAATGGGTTTAAAAAGAGTGGGCTAATTGGGGCTGGTGGGTTTGGTGAAGTTTACAAGGGTGTGTTGCCCACTACTGGAGTTGAGGTGGCAGTTAAAAAGATCACTTCCAACAATTCTCTACAAGGGATGAGAGAGTTTGCTGCTGAAATTGAGAGTCTGGGGAGGTTGAGGCACAAGCACTTAGTGAACCTTCAAGGATGGTGCAAGAAAGGCAATGATCTTTTGTTGGTTTATGACTATGTCCCAAATGGGAGCCTTGATTCTTTGCTATTCAATCCAAAAAAAGGGTTCTTGTTGAATTGGGAGCAAAGATTCAATATCATCAAAGGGGTTGCAAAGGGGCTCTTGTATCTACATGAAGAGTGGGAGCAGGTGCTCATTTATCCTCTTCATGCCTATGAAGTTACTCAATTAGGAAAATAGTACAGAAACTCCTTGCACTATTCAATATTTAACTCTGGGGTACAGTTAATATGTATATATACAATTTGGGGTCCAAATGTTTATACAATTGCACTTTGGGGTTCATTTTCACTTTTTGCGAAGCTTATTAATATTCTGACATTCTCAAAAGCGTTGCAAAATGTGAAAAGAAAACCAAAAAGAAGAGGAAAAAAAAAGTAAAACTTTAGACCCCAAGCTAAGAATCACATATTCAAATAACCCTTTTACCAGTACAAACTTCCACCACAAATTTTAAATCAAAGTTTATTGTTGAGGGGGATTATGGAGATAAAACTGAATTTGCAGGTTTTATTTCATGGAGATTTATTACACCTCTCCCTAACATTAATACTATAAAATATGATTTTCTTCCTTAAATAGTTAGATTTAATATAATATATGACTCCTTTTAAGGTAAGAAAAAATGCGTATAATTATATTTTGTAGTAAACAAGAACTTCTGGCTCTTTTACTGCAGGTGGTGATACATAGGGATGTGAAACCGAGTAATGTCCTTATTGATGGTGAGATGAACGCTAGGCTTGGAGATTTTGGGCTTGCAAGATTATATAGCCATGGTAAAAATGCACACACTACTAATTGTGTGGGTACAATTGGGTACATAGCGCCCGAGTTAACTCGGATGGGCAAGGCCTCCACCAGCTCCGACGTCTTTGCTTTCGGTGTCCTCCTCCTTGAAGTGGCCTGTGGGAGGGCTGCTATTGTTTATGAACAAAAAAACGGTCACGTTATATTGGTGGATTGGGTGATTGAGTGTCTTGAAAATGGGCGAATTCTCGACGCGGTTGATCCGAATTTGAACTCAGATTATGTGGTTGAAGAGGTTGAGTTAGTACTTGGACTTGGTCTTCTTTGCTCTCACTCAAGACTAGAAGCTAGGCCTACCATGAGGGAGATTATTAAATATCTCAATGGAGATGAATTAAATCCAGTGTTTGATAAATTGAGGTCTGTTAATTATAAGCATATGGATGAAACCGCATCAAAATACTTGGAAATGATATCAACTGATATAAGTCATGGGACCAGTACAACATATCGCTCATCATCAATAGGGACGATGTCTTCTATTTCTCTTGAAGATGGGAGATAGTGAACAGTGAGCACTAATTTTTGTAAGTAATTTTGATTTTGTGGGTGATGATATATAAAATTTTAACACCCAGATCTAAACAGGCCAAACAAATGATGAAAAGTCAAACTCTCTCTCTTATTTAGTTTTTAGGCTCTAATGGGCATTGGGATTATTTACATATTTTGTGGTAGTATTAGGAATATATTTTTTTAGTAGATGTATAAATCATAGTTAAATTGTATTACTAAACTGAAAGTATTGTTCGTTTCGTTTCTGAAAATTTCCTTTATTTAGATCAGGAAGAGTATAACTCAATTCTATTGTTGACTACGATAACTGAGCATCAAATATCTTATAGTTTTATTTCAGAACTTTCTTAAAATCAGTGATTTTGAAATAAATGTAATTGTTGAGATGTGGAAGAAGAAGAAAAAAAAAAATGTGTTGTAGCATAATATTCTTGGTGGGAACGCAAACAACTTACGCGGTTGCATTGAAAAATCCTTTTGCAGAAGCAAATCAATGGGCCATGTGATGTTATCACCTCTTCACCTCGGAAAGACGTACTTTGATCTGTTATTCTAAGAATATCACCAATTGAATCGGACTAATCTAAGGTTGCTTATATTTTTTCATTTGAATTTGAAAGTTAAAATCTAAATTTAAAGTCTGAAATCTAAATCCGAAAGATATATTTGTTTTTATGTCTAAATGGATCTATAAATGAATGTATTTAGATTGATTCAGACTTCAGATGTACATTTACCTTTCAATCATTCAGAAGCAAAAATAGTCGTTAGCCTCTTAATTATTTATAAAAATAAAACTTATTTAGTACATTTACCTTTTAATCATTCAGAAGCAAATTATTTATAAAAATAAACCTTATTTAGTACCTCTTAAATTTGAATGGTTTAAATTTAGACATAAGTGATAAAAACAAACAATACCTAAGACTCAAGCTAAGGATGTCATTAATATCGCGTTGAAGCACGAGGATAAAGAAGCGTCTTTTTCTTATTCACTTAACACCCACCCCCAACCCACAACTATTAATAGTTATTAGACCTATCATCTATTTGTTAATTTTTTTTTATATCACCCCTCGTTTTAAACTAATAGCCTAACCTTTCGTGTTTCCTGTAATTTTAAAGAAACCGGAAAGTAAAAAGTAACAAAAAAATTTTGACAAAAAAATTCAAAGACACCTTGTTAAACATCAACGTAAGCTAGTTACAACTTTAGTCTATAAGCAATAGCATTTCTTTACTCATAAAGGTTAAAACATAATGCATATTATAATTCATTTCGTTGATTATTTTTTTAATACAAAAGTTCAGAATATATACCATGGTGGGCAAATGTCTAAAAAAACCTACTATTTGTTGGGGAAAGAACCTTAGCACTCAAGCTTATTTAATTATTTACAGGAGGATCGTGATTAATTGATGATGAATGAAATAAATTATATGCAATAGTTAGAAGATAATTGGAAGAAAAAAATTACACAACACACAAGAAAACGATATATTTGGTTCGGTAAATTATGTTTACGTTCACAAGTGATGGTGGTCTCTATTTCTTTACTAAATAATCAAGACTATGAGGATTACAAATCACTCATAAATGCTTACAATTTTTCTCTCAAAAGACAAACCCAAACTCATTCTTTTAAACCCTTTATGTTTTTCTTCTCCTGGTACTACGTTTGTCATCATGTCCGTTGGACTACCCTTGGTATTAATCATTAGTTGAAGAATTTCACCCTCTTCGATAATATACCTAAAGAAATGAAAGAATTTCACCCTCTTCGATAATATACCTAAAGAAATGAAAATGAATGTCAATGTGTCTAGTTTATCTATGGTGAACTTGGCTACGTTCGAAGTGAATAGCATTCTAGTTATCACAATCCACCTTCAAAGTCTCCCGAGTGATCCCCAAATCACTAATTGAACCTCGAAGCCACAAAGCCTCCTTCAATGCTTCTGTTACTTCCATATACTCCGCTTTCGTTGTAAACAAAGCGAACATCGACATCACATATACCTCTAACTGACTAGACCATGGGCCAATGTAAATGCATTAACGCATAGTAGACCGTCGCTTATCTAAGTCACTCGAATAATCGAAATCAACATAACCACATAATTGATACTAATCAACCTTGTGGTACACTAGTCCCATATCCAGAGAGCCATGAAGATGTCAAAAAATCCATTTCATTGCATATCAATGTTGCTTGTTTGGATTTTCCATGTATCTACTTACCATGATGATTGCATGAGCAATATCGGGACGAGTACGAACCATAATATACATTAAGATACAAATAATACTCACATAAGGAAGTCGAGACATAAAATCATGCCCATCTTCGGTACTCGGAGATATAGTCCCTGAAAGTATAAAGTGTGCAACTAATGGGGAACTCACAGGATTTAAATTTTTACATTCCAAAACGTGAGAACACCTTCCACAAATATTCTCTTTCAGAGAGACACAACCTCCCTTTCTACCTTTCCTTGGAAATCTGCATCCCTAATATTTTCATTGCTCCACCCAAGTTTTTCATCTTAAATTCCTTACTTAATTGAGATTTTAATGTGTTAGTCTCCACCATGCTTTTAGCAACAATGAGTATATCATCCTCATATTGGGGAAGATGAATGAAAGAACAATCTTTTAACTTCTTGAAATACATTCAATCATCGTAATCACTACGTGTATACGTTTTACTCACCATGAATGCATCCAACCTCTTATACCATTGTCTAGATCGATATTTTAAACCATGCAATAACTAATAAATATTTCACACATAATTCTCACAATGTCATATATCGAGAATCGTCACGGTTTTGGATCGTGACAAAGTCCTAGGGTCACGATTTTAGTTCGTGGCCATTTTTAGGGTGACCATATTGGGGGTTGCGATTAAAAAATGTCACCATAATATGGGGTTACGATTTTTTGGGTGACATCAACATTAAGGCTTCATCATATCTGAGGACCATGACCATGGAGTCACATCTCAAAATCGTTACCATACCTTTGATCCCAAATTGTATTGTTTTAATGGTTACGGTCCCCAACCGTGACCATCAATAGTGGAAGTTTAATTTTGACTAAAGTTCCAAATCATGACTCCAAGATGTGACCAAATTAATCACGGTACCAAAACTATGACAATTTAAATTCCATCGATATATGGTCACGATTTTAGACCCTGAACATATATTAATGAAATTTATATTATGACAATTTTGGTCACGACTCAGAACTGTGACCAATGATAAAATTAATTAAAAAGATAAACTTAAATTTCTACATTCAATAAAGAAAACATATACATGTTTTAAATCCTGTATACATTTTTACAAATAAATATTAAGCCATCAAATTATTCAATACAAATTAACTAACTATTAAGCCAATAACCAATCCAAAATAAATAAAAAATAATACAACACAAAATAATTAACTATTAAGCCACCAAATTGTTCAACACAAATAATAATACAACATAACCTATATACATTTCCACAAATAATAATACAACACAAGTTGTATACATTTTCGCAAATAAATATTTAGATCTTCAATGTGTTCCTTCCACGAAACTATATGCAACACGTTCAAAGTGTTCCCTCTATAACTATGCCTGCAAATATCATAATGTTTTAAATGGTCAGAAAGGACTTAAATCCCGAAAATGGCTTTGGGATCCCAACGTAGCTAAAAATGACATCAAAGTCCACATAGTTTGTGCGATGAATAAGGTTTGGTCATAGATGTATGATGCTCAAACATGTATACAACAATGGCAATAATCACACAGTAAATCAACAAAGAAGGAGATGAGGTGAAGAGGATGAACACCTGGATTTAAGTGGATCGACCAAAGCCTACGTCCACTGTGTGTGTGAGTAACATCCACTAGCAAATATGGCTCTAATAGCCTGGTTACCACACAAGCTTTCTCACACTCTCTCTGTCTCTCTCATGTATACAAATAAGAAGAGTTTTTTCTAGGGTTTCAATTCATCGACCTCTTACAATGAAGAAGATGAAGGGTTTATATAGTGCCTGGGGGGAATAATAAACTCACCTCAAGCATGTTGAAGGTGTGCACAGATGAGGGCATCCACTTAGGTAGTGACAGTTGTCTATGCACAGGTATGTAATGATGATGAAGTATCCCCTCACGTGAGGAGAATAATCTTAGTTATAACAGAATTTCTCACATGGAACATGTCACCTTGGTACGATCTATTACTCATCCACTCATGGCATCGTCTGCAGATGCCTCGACCTCGACCCAGTACGAGGTTGTTGATGGATCGATTGACCTTACACGTGAAACTAGCAAGTGTGGTCTCGGCCTGAGGAGCTCAGGTCGAGGTTGTCTAAGCAGGCTAACTCCTGCACTACAAGAAAAAAAACCTTTTTATGACGTTTTTAAGTGTCATAAAACGCATTTTATGACGCTTTATTTTTTAATAAAAAGAGTCATAGGTTTGGGTGTTATAATTGATACCCATAACAAGTGTCATATTAGGTAACGGTTATATATGACTTTTTTTTCAAAAATGTCATATCTGCTACAAAAAAGTTATAATATACCCTATAAGACGTCATATTTGATTTAAAAAGTGTCATTATAAACGGTTTTCAAAATTTTAAAAAGGTCATAAAAAATTTCACCACATGAGAGTTTAATATAAATGGTCATAAATTAAACATATAATACAAAAATTAATAATTAATGTTAACGTCATAGTTAACAAATAAATCTAAACACAAATCAAAATTTACAATAACATGAAAACTGTCTTGATTTTTTTTGTATTTGAAGTCAAGTACACCTAAAATGCACCAAACCAAGCCATTTGTCCATATAAAAAAAATAATGGGACATAAATAGATATACCCACCATCTACATTAATTATTCACGAAAAAATAATGACCTACTAAATGTATCATAACTAGATATATCCATTATGTACATCATTAAAAAAAAATGTCTCCAAAAAAATTTACATCCAAAAATCACGCATAAATGCGCCGGTCTTCCTTTGGCTTTCGCAAAATTGTGGCGACACTTCAAAAGCTCCAAATCATGTTTAAGCTCATTGATCTCATGAGTTTGATATGATGACTTTCCTGCCAACTCCTTCATCTAAATAAGACAAATAAAATTACATTTAGTTTTTCACATTTAAATAAAAAGGAATATAAAAAAATATTTAAAAATATGTGATCTTCATTTTTATAGACTTGGATGAATTTTGAAGAGCTCTTGCTTGAACTTTAATACAAAAAAATCACACATAATTTCCCCTCATTTAGGGACCTGAAAATAAAGGAGTTAGTATATTACCCATATCAAATGTGAATAAATAAATATTAAATTTAATCTATTGAATAAATACCTTAACATTCTCCCAGTCTAGTAGTGATCTTTTTCCTTTGATTGCTAAAAACGATCATGATCATATTATCCAATAATGATACACCTTTCACATCCCTCTAAGTAGATGATATTGCATAAGTTTAAAACAACATATAAATCTCTAATGAAACGTAAAACACAAACATATGAATTCCAGTTTTTCTAAAGTATTAAGACGTGCATAATTTATGTCAAAAAAAATTCTATAACACAAATAATTATAAAAGAAATTAAAAATTTGGGCAGAGTTTCCTCTGTTTATATGACTATCCACCCTGTTTAAGAAATAAAAAAATCCAACAACAATGATCTTCAAGGGATAATGCAGTTTACAACGGCTCACTAACAATGATCTCACTGCAGTATAACAAACAATCATTTTAGCATATATAAATAAATCCTCTTTAACTATATATACAAATGAGGGACATAAGAGTAGAAAAATCAACAATGGAAGGAAAACCTTCAAGTGGATGAGTAATTTGTCTAGCAAAATAAATTGTTGATAAAACGAGAACTATTATGATTATATAGAATTTCCCCCAACCATCTTTACATACAAAAATGAAAAACAAAAAACGCATGAGCATATGTAATGAATTGTAAATACTAGTAACATTAAAGAGAAAATCTTTTAGCTATGAAAAAAATATTGAGACGGGGATATATTTTGTCTCTTTAAAAGTACCCGGTCCTCTATTCTGATAGTTTTTAACTACATAGTCATAAATACAAACTTAGGGATCATATATGAATCATTATCATTATGTGTAAAAATAAAATTAAGTTGCAAAACCTTGTTTGTGGAAGTAAAAGGAAACAACTCACAATGAGCAAGAAAATTTAGGAGACTGAAGCATATATATAGTCATGAGGAGAATAGGAAACTGAAGAATTTCTAGACTTAAATATTATAACAAGTGTTTAACTACACATATCCTAATTAATTGTGCTTAACTGATAGGCATATTATAATTTCACTAATCATATTTTGATTTGTTTCTATGATTTAACCCATTGTGAAGAAGAACCCAACCCGGTTGAAAATGATCATCTTATTGAGTTCACTATCGATGAATTAAAAGTTAATTACACATATCCTAATAATTCATGTAGAAAGTCATAGTTAGTAAAAGTACCTAAAGTCTAAAAGCCCGTGTTGATGCATTCTCGGAGGGTACCTGAGCACGAATCGTAGTAACTGAGCATTTATAGACATCATGTAGAAAAATTAACGTTTATAAACATCACAAAGTTGGTGAAAAATGAACAATCCATAGTTAGGGAAAAAGAAGTAAGACGAAATAAGAAATTAAAAAGGTTACGCTTGTCTTCGTCGACCCACGTAAAATGACAAAATTAAGGAGATGTTGCTAAAGTGATCAGGTTCTCAGAGCAAGGGACTGCCCTTAAGGAGGTGTTTGAACTTAGTTTCACACCTCCTCAAATCTCCCAGAGATCCTTTACATGGAAACACAACATGTCATCCCTTTGTAAGCTTGTTGTGTGGAATGATGTGTGTGGTTTTCTGTATCAGACCTACATTATAGTCATTGATAAATTGGATCTGAAATAGATATTAACAAGGTTGTGATAGAAGGTAGATCCTATTATCAAGCGTGCTTTTGGTTAGAATGCACTTGTATTGTGAATGTAACTCAGATCGAATTGATTTCTGTGATTTCTTTTCTGATGACACACATGACCTTTTGATAAAAAAAAATAGATTATTTATATCAAAATGAGCTCCAACTGGACAAGTTTCAGTCACTCCAGCAGCAACACCACCAACAAATGAAGTAAAACTCGAGTTTTTAATTATGAACCAATTACAGTGCCAAAAACTGAGATAAATTTTTAATAGCTTGGTAGGATCCCTTCACCGCGATTTTAGAATCCCACCATTTAGGTTCACGCTCTGCCATGTGCTTAGGACTTATCATTTATAATATTAAATTATACGATTTGTTAAAGTTTAGTAACTATATGTAAAATAGGGAACCACAGAAGCTATTATGGAGTGTAAATGTGATATTTAAGTAGTGTGTGTTCATTGATATGAATGGATGAGAAAGCACCTGCTTGAGGTTGATGGCAGGACTGAAAAGGAGAGAAGTCAGAAGGTCATTGTTTGAGAGTATGGCTGCAATAGCTCCACGGGTAAGGCCAAAGCTAATAGAATTATATTGACAAGGAAATGCAAAATTGATGAAGATTTTTATATTCTTAAAATTAATATTAAAAAAATATAAACTTCATCTAGAGCTACACAACACAGGTAGCACCCATATCACTTTATACGCCAATAGAAAATGGCAGTGTATGAAAGTTTAGATCATTTGTTTGTCATGTTGTAAGTTCTGTAAACAATAAATTAGGATAAATTAAAAAGATTTTACCCACTCCATGGCATGACATATATGACAATCAAAAATAGATTTCCAATTGAAAAACTTCTTTCAATCCATCCTAAGACTAAGGACCAAGCTTACTTAATCCTTCCTTATAAAGATTGGACAGTTGTGTATTTGATGAAGGAATCGAGGGACACCCCGCCGTACATCCGTGCGTATCCATTGGTTGGAAGGATGTGGTTTGTCCCACTTGCGTAATCTCCTACTCTTTCTGGGGTCCACTGCCCTAAAAATACCGAACCTGCATTCTTATCGAAAATCTCCCACTTCTACACCATCAACAATGAAAATCTCACATTAATGATCAGATGTTTGGGTGCATATAAATTTGAAAAAGTGATTGCCTCAACTATATCGCGAGCCAACACCGTGAAGTTGTGGCTCAGCGCTTCTGAAGTAAACTCTCCCCTTGGAAGACTTTGGCACTGATTTTGGATTTCCTCCTCAATGGACTTTATTTCTACACCATCTCCTGCAACTACTACAACCACCTGGATATCAGGGCCATGCTCAGCCTGAGAAAGTAAATCTGTCGCTATATGAATAGGATTGGCATGTTTGTCAGCTATGATAAGAACTTCTGACGGTCCGAAAGGCATATCAATTGAAACCATTGCCTCATTATTTTGAAGAATCATTTTGGTAGCTCTGACATACTAATTACCAGGACCATAAATCTTCTCAACCTTTGGGAAAGAAGTTGTACCCCAAGCCATTGCAGAAATGGCCTGAGCTCCTCCAGCTTTAAGAATGTGAGTTACACTGTCTTTCTTAGCACAATAAAGTACTTCCTTGCAAATACTGCCATCATTAGCAGTAGGAGTTGTAAGTACAATAGTTTTACACCCAGCAATATGTGCAGGAACTGAAAGCATGAGAGTTGTTGAAGGAAAACTGCAGTTTCCCCCGGAACATAAAGTCCAACAGAAGAAATGCATTTCTCTACCCATTTGCATCTAACCCCTTCCTTGTTCTTAATAATTTTCTCCATCGGTTTTTATGCAGCATGAAATGTGTAGATGTCGTCATATTCCACATCAAATGCTTCTTGAACAACTGGATCAAGTTTTGAATCTTGAAGTTCATTGACATTTTTAACTATCTTGTCTATTTCAACCCGATCAACCGCACAGTATAATCTTTGACAGCAGAATCTCCTTTACTACAAATATCATCAACAATGGGCTGAACCGTATTGAAAATGGAAGAGAAATCAATACGAGGTCGAGCCTTGAGGTTATCCACCTCAACAGGAGTAAGTTTTGAAAGCTTATAGGACTTCATTGAGCACCTAATGGAGCTATAATGTTATACTGCTGGCAGATAACAATTCTGCCAATATATACTATTGTGGGTGGGAATCAATTATTTGGAAATGAGAAGTCTGGTACGATTTAGACAAACACTTGCTCCAGTTAAAAGTAAGAAATTGACAATCCATCTCCACCTAAATATGAAGATAATGATGTGGGATGAAGTTTTAGGCTTTGCTTTAACCATCTGTGGCAAGAGTTAACTACATGTTTATGTTTGGACTCAATAACCTCATTTTTCTCAAGGGTATGAGGACTAGTTAACTGCTGATTATTAGAACATGTATTATTATCTGTAAGATAAGCACACAGTTACATGTGGATGTGTATCCATTCCACAACTGTAGGAGTATTTGAATTCCTCTCTTATCACATGTAACAAACATCCTCTACTCGAGTTTTTTAAGCTTCACGTGTTGATTAATTTGTAAAGGAACATAGAACTGTCTATTCAAGTCATACACATGCATCATTGATAGTCAATACACTTTCTGTTCAAGTTATAGACATGCATAATTGACCGTTGGGATCCCACGACAATGGCATCACTGCCAACAGGATGCGACTTGATTTGTTAGGATTACGTCCAGAAGTAGGCTACCTGTGTTTGAGAGATTTGTTATGCATGGAACTATAGGGACGTGGAAATACTAATTCCTGATAATTTTTTTACATGATTCAATATTGTTCAAGTTATATCATTGGAAAGAACCAAAAAACAGAGGAACTTGTATATAAAAACTGAATTTTGGGTTTTAGAGTTACTGTTTGCTATGTGTGTGTGCTTATGTTTACTTTTTCCAGTTTTTACAAGAAATTTCCTTATTGAAAAATAGAGGAACATGAATACAAACTCTAGACTTTGTGTTTTAGAGTTATTGTTTAGTACATGTGTGCATATGTTTGGTACGTGTGCACGCTATTCCTATTACTTGTTGAATAGATAAATCGTAGACTAACCCATAAAATTTTAATACAATACATAAGGTTCTATACAAGAACGCAAAAATGAAAACACTACCTTCAAGGCTCTCCAACTGGTCCTAATGCTTCATGTTCACTACGATCTCTCTTGGAATATGGTATGCATTCTCTTTATGTGCACGGAGTTACTCAATTTTGGGCTTTTTATTTAATATCGTGAGTATTTCATAATATATATTGAAAATGCCATTCCATTCAATTGACAAGAAGCTAGAATGCCAAATATTTGGTGTTCTTTAATTGAAAAATACATTCCATAAATGAAAAATATAACAGTAGAAACCATTACAGGATGTTATCCTAGATTAGGTTATAAAATTAAACAACCAAGAAATACATCGATGAAGATTGCCACTGAATCATGCTGAGATGATAACTTGTGGAACATATGTTTGCAATGAATGTAATGAAAAATTAACCACATTCCTCTTGTACTAGTTTCGAATAATTTTTATTTTTTGTTTAAATATATTGATGTTGTAATAAGCTGATCATAGTAAGTAGAATTAGATGTTTGGAAAAATTGGTTGCCTTCCTAAAAAAGGGGTATAATGTATATCCAGTACTTGCTTTGAAAGAGCTGCTACATATATGTATTGTATACATATATATCAAAAACAGAACATTATATATATATATATATATATATATATATATATATATATATATATATATATATATATATATATATATATATATAATTGTTGAAGTTGATGTTGAAGTTGATGTTGAAGTTGAACAGCAGCAATGCTGAAGTGAGGCAGGAGGAGGCGGTCCAAGCAGGAGGAGGGGAGAGGGGGTTAGGGTGGAGGAGGCGATGAGGTGAGACTATCACCGTGAGAGGAGAGAGGGTAAGGGAGTGATGGCTAAAATGAGAGAGAGATTGAAAGTGTTAGGTGGAAGAGTATGGGCCCTAAATATATAACTTATAACAAATAGGCCAACAGGGGTCCTCACATTTCGGATGCCCCGCTAGATAATGATACTGATAAATACCGTTAGTCCCAGGAATACAACTATCACTAATATTTTCCCAATATAACCACACAACTATGTTCAAATGTGTTGTATTATATAGCCTATAAGCCATTATTGTTTAGTAGAAGACTCATCCACTCTAAAATACTACATATTCCATGAGGAACAATTATATATTATAGTAAGTTGAAACTTTGTTGAAGAAACAGTTCGATGTTAGAAAAGCTCGTGAAATACACACACACACACACACACATATATATATATATATATATATATATATAAGTGGTGGTAAATATGTACATTATTTATGATAAACATGGTGATAAGTCGCTAACTATATGTGCAGAACAATTAATACATAGTAGTGTTCCTACTAGTTACTTGCTTTACATGAGGAGTGTTCCAACCTAGTGTCCTAGATCTTAAATAGTTGATACAATGAAAAAAAAAGTCATGTTCAACCAAGCTTAGCATCATAAGACAATTTTGAGCTACCATCTACATAAACTTCTTCCTTACTATCTCAGTACATGTATATGAGCAAAATTGATCCAGCAGCATAATCTTCAAGTATTACTTCATTGACAGATGAATTAGAGAGATAAATTAGGCTTCTGACCTCTAAATGTTGTTGTTGTCGTGTAGTTGTTACAGTAATTTAATTCCTCTCCAAACTACATATTATTTTAAGAAGAAAAATAAAACAATCTCACCCGCACAATTTACTATTTTGGTGGAACTGCGGCAATAGAGTAAGCAATACATAATAGTCACTACTAACTGGCACAAACAATTCATTCTTATGGAAAAAACAAAAGAAAAACTACTATTTCTCATTTATATCTATAAGTTGTGGTTTATACCTGACTTATCAATGCGCTCAGAACTCGTAAGATCTACAACAACTAACTTGCGTTTATGAACAATGGGGGGCTTTAATGTCCTACTCACATGGGACATATTACTATTTTCATTTGAAAGACCAACATATCTTCCCCTGACAGACCTCTTAACATTTACCTGCAGTAAGAGTGAAAATTTATTCATGTCAATTGGATTAGTGCAAAACGGTTCAAGATGGCTAAGGATCTCCCTTCAATATTAATTGCATGAACATAAATGACAAAAAGATGGTATCATTCACCATCAGTATGGCATGACTACGAGAAGATTATGTATTTAACTTCGTATTAGCAGCAAAGCGATGAGCTTCCCCGATTTGTAGTAGTTCGATAAAAATGTTTTGATCTCTGATATTCACTATAGTAGAACCTGATAATGAAATATCTCCTATTTTTGGATCTTCGGTGATGGATATGTTATCATTAGTAGAATCAAGGAGGTCCTGTATGGTCTCTATATAAAGCTACATAGATTGGTACAGAGACACCTTAGGATTCTTTTTATAAACATAGAAAAAATCTGATTGATTGGGAGGGGGAAAATTATCAAAACCTATAGCAAGTTGGTCAATGACATTTATCAGGACTAGTCAAACGAAACTTGTGTTATAATGGCTAATAACAACCTGTAAATAGGAAACAGAGACATAATCAGTCTCGGGAGAAATTTTCTGTAAAATATCCTCCATTACACGAACCATTATTCCACGAGAAGTTGTGTCTTCCTCTCCCAATCATCCCAGTATGTAAGTTTTACCAGTGCCAGTCTGACCATATGCTATGACAGTTCCATTGTAACCATTCATAACACTCTGCAGAAGCGTAAATGTCACAAAACGTGAAAATGGACCTTAAGTGTAAATGATGTGAACTTTGGTACCACATGTGAAATATGGCAAAACAAATGGAGACTAAATGTCAAATGACCCTAAATATATTCAACTGCTTTACTGTGAATAATATTATAATAGTAGACAAGATAAAATTACGAAGAAACCAAAGTACTCAAGAAAGCATATGTAAAATTTGATGGAAATAATAGAATGCCCACTAAAGATAAATTTTCAAGAAAAATATTCAGCATTTTGGCAGAGGCAATATGGTTTATAACTTGAGTGAACAAATCTAGCATACATTCACACAATCAGCCATGATAGGAATAAATTAATTCACCTCCACTACAGGCTTTGCCACAACTTCGTAAACATGCTTTTGTGATGCAAATTCAGTAAGCATTTCATCGAATTCATAGGTTTCGAAGTCCCAATTATTTTTTCGAAGTTTCAACCTCTTCTGCTGGAAAAGGAGGGAAAAAACAAGATTATAGAATATAATCAAGCTTGGAAAAGTAGGGGAAATTTTTTTTTTAATCAAGCATTGAAATTTTAAAAATATTTTCCCAGAAGTAATCAATACTGAAGATGAG
This sequence comes from Sambucus nigra, assembly GCA_949130495.1. NCBI lineage: Eukaryota > Viridiplantae > Streptophyta > Magnoliopsida > Dipsacales > Adoxaceae > Sambucus > Sambucus nigra. The sequence goes on from OX422224.1 coordinate 259,430,218, forward strand.
TTACTAATCAAAGAAGAATCCTACCAAAAAAATCCATCTCAAGAGAATATTATATTTTAGAAGAAACCAAAGCCAAACTTAATGGGGCTATTAAATGTGAAGAGAAATTATGGAACCAAAAAGCCAAGATAAAATGGATAAAAGGGGACTTGAACACTAAATAATTTCATATCTAATACTAGATCTACAACTGCATGAATGGGATTGCGCTTGAGCCAACCTTGAATTGAATGCCATATTATGCACCAAAAACATGCTATCATCCTGCAACCTTTCCTCATCTAATGTATAACTGGATACAAACCTTTCTGGCGTTAGTCCATATTGAGATAGGCCACCAGTTTCATGAGTCAGTGGCGTATCAGGAGCATAAGTTGAATTAAGATCTATAAATTCTCAACCATTGTGAACAGGGGATGATATGCTAAACAAGTTATCGCTTGAAATTTGATGTGGATCTTGTGGAGTAGAGGAACCAAAAGCAGTTGGTTGATAGCCTTCGCAATATCAATTACCTTCAGGTACTTCACGTCCCAAACCAACAAAATAAGTGTGTGCAGATGAATCACATATATCGCACAGCAAGATGAGAGAATCATCCCCTCCTTGTAGACATTCAATACAAATTACATTTTCATAAGGATCAATATAACCCATAAGCTCTTCTTCAGATGGTTGATAAACCTGATCACGCTCAGGGACCTGTATCGTAACAATCCTTAGGTCAAGTCCTATGTTTGATCTAGCAGGCTTACTAATTGTCATGAATCTTTGCTTGCACAGAGGACAATGAGATTCCACCTTTGACCACTCCATGATACAAGCAAAACAAAATAATGACTGCAATTATTTAATGTACTGATTAAGGGTGAAAAGTAGCGCGTGTCAAGACGCTAATCGTTGTTTTCATTTCACCTCCTCAATACAAAAACCTAAACTTATGACTACACTCAAAAAGAGAGTATAGCGACCAAGTCCGGGTATCGAAAATCCCCAGAGACGAGTTGCTAGAATTTATAGGATTTAATACTCCTAAAATAAAAGTGTAAAAGGTGATAGGTTGGAAATAAAGAAAAGGGAAAAATTAAGAAGTTAAGTCTAAACTAGAATTAATAAAACGAGAGTCGGGATCGTGTCCCCACCAAGAGCTAAACAACTAATAATTAGAATTTCGGTTCGAAAACATTTAATCGAGCATTTTCAATTAAGTATAAACATCACACAATAAGGAATTTAACCCAAAGTTTCGAGATTAAACATTTAATAGAAAATGGTCACACGCATCTTAAATTCGAATTACCGCTATAAACACTAACGTTGCATGACAAAGAAAGTTAAACGCATAATAATCCGACTTTAATACGCGAGGTTTCAATTAATGCAATTTTACACAAAACCTAATTTTCGGAGCTCAACGCCCATCAATGGCGGACACACGACCCAAACTCTATGTAACTACTAACTACACATGATTAATATAATTAAATAACTAATTAATAAACAAAACAAGAAATAAATAAACTAAACTAATTTATCTAGGCAAGAAAGTAAAGAACAACAAAGAAATTAAGCTAAAACAACTAAGTAAAAAGCTTGAAGATAATAAATAGTAATATTAACTTACAAAGTAGGCAAAACACCCATGGAAATGAGGAGAGGGAAGCTCCAAAAAATCCCCAAAGATCTCTAACCTAAAATGAAATATCTCTCCAAAAAAAGCCCCTAACACTCTATTAATGCCCCAAACAAAACCAAGCCAAAAAACTAAAAAGAAGTCAATTTTTGTCCATATCTGATGGGACCGGTCGACCTCATGTTTGGGACAGTTCGACCGCACTTTTGGAATTTTCCTTGGGCTGTAGACAGCCCCCTTTTCCACTTTGAACCAGTTTTGACGCGTTGCACGGAAACGGCTATAACTCCCTCATACGGAATCAAAATGAGGCGTGGTCGGAACCGACGCTAAGCTAATTCAATTCTCTACATGATTCAATTTTGAAACCCTCCAAATTATGAAGTATGAAATTACCAAAATGCCCTTGAAGTCGAAAAAAATACCGAAACCTTCCGGAAATGAGCATAACTTCCACATACAGAGTCAGAATGACGCACGGTTAGTGGCCACGGAAAGATAATTTGATGATCTACATGTTGGTAACCTCATTAAATAAAAAATAGTGAGTTTGAAAAGACCAAATTTCCCTTAAAGTATCATTCGACGACAGAACTTCTCCGAAATGCAACCGAACCTCACTTTTAGCGTTCCAATACCTATAAAAGCACAAATAACCCCTACAAAGCATGTATATATCCAAATCCAAGGTTGTATGATTAATGAGCATAATTATAGGCATTTAGGATCGTAAAAGTGCTAGAATGCATAAAGATAACGGGTGGAAATATGCAATATTCGATACGAATCATGTACCACACACTATTTTATTTCCTTCTAATAATAAACAAATCCCACAAACCTGCTTTCCTATTTCGTTCTTCAAACCCTCTACCTTCTCCTTGCCCTTTCTCTGAAGACCTTTCCTTTTGTGATCTAGTGCTTCTTCTTCTTCTTCTTCTTCTTCTTCTTCTTCTTCTTGTAATCTCTTTGAAGAAGATGAACTTCTTAAACTACTGGTCAAACTTGTGCAAAATTTATTGGCCTCAGAGATAGTTTACTCACAATCAGATGATCCCGAACTCATGAAATTCGAGTTAGAACATGACATAAATCCCCTCCTCCTCCTCCTCCTCCTCCTCCTCCTCCTCCTCCTCCTCCTCTACCTCCCCGCTTAAAAATCTTCATATTCTTTTCTTCCACCACTAGGTTCTTGCCAGTAAACTCCCCATCATTACTTGTTTTTCTCACCATACAACGTCTTTTTTGTGATTTATTCCTCATAGGCTTTTTCAGAACCTTAGAGTTACTCTTCCTCTTCCTCTTCCTTTTCCTCTTTCTCTTTGGCGCTTTGGCAACACATTTTCCCCGCAACTGAGGACTGCTTACTTTTTTTTGTTTTTTTCATCACCGCCATCTCGTCTTCATCGTCTCCATAATAAATCTTATCCAGCGTAAATTCCTCATCATCTTCATCATCATAAACCTTCTCATTATCGTCATCATCGTTGTCATCATAATAAACCTCATCATCATCGTCTTCTTCTTATTTATGCAAAACCCTCTTCTTTCTCCATGTGTTCTTTATTCCATTTTCCTTTTCAATTGGAAAACTCTTTTGAGCTTTTGATCCACCAATCTTTTTCACCTTTAATTCCTCATCTTCTTCAAATTCACTAAAACTCTCTTCAGATTCATCCCCATCTAAAGAACAATACTCATCAAATTCTTCATCTTCCCCAATGTCATAATCCTCATCGGACTCGTGTGACTCCTTCTTTCTTGACATAATCCTTCTCCTTGTATTTCACTTCAGTCCAACCATGTGTCCCCTCCCCATCTGGCATGAGGAACAATTTCTTGAGCTCATCCTTATATGTGATACCATCAATCTTAAACCTACACTTTTTGGTTTACCTAGTTCAGTAATTTTAGATCAGTGCACTAGTGTTCTAGTAGCAGGACAAGGTCTACATGTATAGCAGGCCTTGTAAATTAAGATAATGCTAACAGCACATGAGCTCATAAATCAATGGTAATTGCAATCCCCTCATAAGTGAGACGTTGATGATTCAAAACTCCAAGCGAGCAGTTTCACCATGTAATTTAGAAAAAAAGTTTATTCTTTCCTTAACTTCCTCTGGAGCAAGATTCTCCAAAGCTGTAACTACGAGACTGTTTGACAAGACCAACGACAGGAAAATATAGGTACAATAATTTAGGTAATAACTATGAATAAATTGTACAATGGAAGAGATTGAGACCATCCCTTTTTGGAAAGGAAAATATATAAAAGATAATGCTGAGATATGTACCAAGTCATACCACTATACGATAAACAATAATAATTATAGTAGGTTAGTATTTTTTATTTTCAAGCGGCTGGTGCATGGTACAAAATCAAAGATTAAGGCATATTTAAGCCTAATCTCGTCCACTTCTTGATTTCTTTGCGCGAGATTTCTCTTACTCTGAGATCGGACACATCATACATTTTGTATCTCACTAAAAAAGATGAAGCTCGACTTGATAATGAACTCTAATACTCCGGAAACTAAATTTAATCATAAAACTACGAAAAATTATAAGTTTTAGATCATACAGATCTGGTAAAGACCATTACATCAATGAGCATGTCAAATCTACAAGCATAATAAAATTCAATTACAAATACACAAGATACTTTTAAATTATACAAATGTAAAGAAATATCATAAGTTTTTCCTAAATATTATTGCACCAGACTCCCATTTTCTTCTTCTACTTCATTTGTCCTAGGTTTCTTTTCTATCACTACATGTTATTACTAATCTTACGTATAACTTGATTTATTTGCAATTTAATCCAGAGTATATATTCTAAACAGTAGAATGAGGATTGTGAAGGGACATATAGTTGTGTTAAAACAACAAATACAAACATAACAATTATGGTTCCATATACTCCTTCTATCCCAAATAAGAGTTGGGTAAAAGGAGTATCTCTCTACTGATCTGAAATTTGTTAAATCGGTAAAAATGCGAGAAAGCTGCTTAGATTCGTGTTATTTTAATTATTCCAAGAATAGCATTTCTATGTGTTTTGTTTGTAAATCACGTGCATTAATTCAAACCAATAGATGATATTGTTTTCCAGTGCTTTCAATGTTCTCCTGAATCTCCAAATATGGTGAGAATAGGTAAAAGGTGAAATATGACACATTTTTTTAAAATAATTCAAAATTGTTTTGTTATATTTCAATGAGGAACAGTTTAGAAATAATAAATAGTTTAAATAGTTCAACAAAAAAATAAACAAAAAGAAAAACATAAACTAACAAGATGAAATAAGTAATATGATTTCATTTTCACTACCCCAATAAAGAATTTAAAGCTCTTCCTCAAAAAGCAATGGATTAGTCACACATAGTTTCATCGTGAACATATCAACTGAATCAACACCAAATGCATCCTTCACATCTAGACAGAGGCATTCAACGTCTATCACATGCTCTGATGAACATTTCACCAATTTTGAAGTTATAGAAAACAAGAAACAATCTATACAGTATGGTCAAAGATGAGACATAAACTGATGAACTAAGATTCCTACATATAATTAGAAATAAAAACTATCACGATGAGTCTATTCTACGAGTTTTCATTTTAGAGGCACACAACATATTTGCTATTAGGCATCATCCACTTGTATTTTTCAAGCTAAAAATTATCACATTTTATTGATTTCTCATACGACATGATACAAGTATAACAAAAGCCATTTTACCATAATTCTTAATCACCCATGTTAAAGGTGGTGTCATTGGAATTTTTGCAACGCACGTATGCATCCTCCCAACACTTCCTATCTCATTCAAAAGTTCTTATTCAATTTCCCAGGTGTCACCACCAACCAATGTTCCTCTCTTACAATATCAAAAGAAATAATTAATTTGTCGAAACAACAGGGTGAATCGAGGCTTCAATTCACAAGCCAATGCAAAGCACCACTAACATGCATAAAAAATGCCATATTAAAGGAAATCCCCATCGTAGACCACGAATTTAATTTCATAAAGTAAACCTTCACTTCATAATTAAATGAACCATTGTCTACATCATATAATTGTACCAACCTCACTACCTTGTAGTCATTCGCCAGCTGATCAATACATAGACAGATATCCATAAGTTTACATTTAACTCAACACTTATGTTTAATTGTTGACGTATGGTGCTCAATATTTGAAACTTGATATTAATTCTAATTGGGAAAGATTCCTACATTAAGAAAGTATAACGATGCAAGTGGTTGTAACTCATATGTGATGATGAATAATTTTTTTAAGTTCCTAAAAATACAAAAATATGTATTAATTTTCGTGCATGTTACAAACACACACGCATATATACTTGCAAGCTCCAGTGTGCACATTATACTAAACCTGAGTGGCGTTGAAGTAATCATATCAAAATAATAAATTCACCGAATATAGTCCCTATAATTACAATTCGTAACGTCAAAAATCGATGTCCATTCCCTAGTGACTAAAATTGGGTCAACCCTCATTTAGATTGAATGTTTTAGTACCGTTCCACGAAAAGATAATCCCTTGTATTTTTACTTAGTACAAAAAAGAACAAAAATAAGAGAGAATATTTATAAATATTGCAATTACAAAGGATTAGACCCGACAATGTCCAATTGACTATTCTTTTCACATCAGAAGGCCAAATACCATGAATGATAAAGTTTAATGATATTCGTATTTGTCTTAGAAGGAGAAAATTGTAGTGGGAAGCAGGACATTATTGTACAAAACAAAAGTCTTGACACGTATATCGTGTTTGACCTTCGTTCCCCAAAAATGATGAGAATTCTTTCTACAACAATGGAATGTTACCTACTACAAACTGCGTTCCATTTTGTGAAACAAATCCAAGCTATCATCAAACTTTAGCATTCATGGTCATTGGCCTTGTGATGGGAAATGAAAATCAATACAAATGCATTTGCAAGTATTCTCCCTTATTTTAATTTGTCTTTTTTTCTTGAAACGAGTAAAATCCAAGGGATTGTCATTTTGTGGAACAGTACTAAAACATTCCATTTAAATAAATATTAGACCCATATTAGTTAAAATGGTATTGAACATTAAATTTATGCACTATGAATGGTACAAACACTGAGTATGCTTGGAAAGTTTATTAACTTGATATGATTACTTATCAATATTACTCATGTCCAAACACGTCTTCAATAAACTGTGAACACTCGAGTTATTTGGTGTTTGTATGTCTGTAACATGCATGCAAATTAAAACATACTTTTAGATTTTTTGGAGTTTAAAAAATCATATATCAACACTTAATATTTATAGTCACTTCCATTATTGTACTTATATTGGGTACGAATATCCCCCAATGACGGTTACTACCAAGTTTCAGATATTTAAAATGTCACAAGTCAATAAATAAATGTCGATGTTGAGTTAAACCACAAACTCAATCGCACTGCCCATGTACTCCACATGGAGATCCGTCTATGTACTAATATCTGGCCGAATTAATCAGACGAGTGTAATTGAAATTCGAGAATCACCCCCCCCCCCCGAAACTTTGAAAGATTATTTGAAATTGTATTATTATATTCATTTGAATAATTACAAATTCAGGATTTTTGTGATTGATTTAACCAAAAAACTTCAATATGCTTCCCCCCATCCCACCCAAAATGAGAATTTCAATAGTATTTAAATAGCATTAAAATTTCTAGCCAAAATTTCATTAATCGGACAATTTTGAATTTGAATCAACAGAAAATATAAAGGAAATATATGAAAACTTAATAAAATATGATTTTAAGTAGTGAAATAAAAAAATTAACCTATTAAAAATGACAACTTTTAAACACAATAGATTATGACATATGAAAAAGACGATGCAACACAACAGGTGTAAATCTATTGAAAGCTTGATACAATTTTTAAACACAATCAGTTACAATGTGAGAGAAAACTAAAGTACCCACGTACGAAAATGAGCACACAATCAGTGAATAAGATTTTACAGGAAACAGAGTACGAAAACGAGAGAACAATCAGCGTAAGAAATCACAATCAGTCATAAATAGAGTAGGAATCGTAATAAACCACCATCGAAAGAAACAGAGTAGGGAACGAGTCATAAACCACAATCGTAATAAACTTGATGCGAAAAATTAGGGGGGGGAAAACAGAGTAGGAAAACCATAATCATACCTGCAGCGTGAGGGACGGAGCGCGAGGGAAAGATCACGAGGGAGAGGAGAGCGGAGAGGATAACCGTGAGGGAGAGGAGAGCGGAACATAAAGGAGAACGTGAGGGAGAGGGAGGCGGTCAACTGAATTTGGGAGGGAGCGGTAAATTTTTGTAAGCAAAAAAAAAATTAGGGCAAAACTCAACTTCTAAATTTTGGAGCAGAAAAAAAAGGTCATAATATGTACACTTATATTAGAAATTTTTAAAAATGTCATAATATCTATAATCAAATATGAATTTTATATTTAAAGTGTCATAAAAAATAATAATAATATGTATAAAATGACATTTTATATTAGAAAACATTAATAATAGCATTAACCTTTAAATGACATTTTTGTAATAAATGTCTTTAAATTATTTTTTTGAGCATCATAAAAAGGTGTTTTTTTTGTAGTGTTGGTGTCGGTTGGGAGATAGGATGAGAGATGTCTTTGTTGCTATGATTCATTCTTAAAGTCTCGGCCTAATGTATGGCCGAGGTTATACATACGAGGCCGACTATAGTTTTGGTCGAGTCTTGAAAATGACATGTGTGTTCCCTCTTGAAGCTTGACTGTTTGGAATTGAAAGGTCCCGTCCTGGGACGAGGTCATATTGGGCCATATCAATCACCCCTTAGCGCTTAGTTACCTATGTGAAGAGGTGGATGGGGGATATGAGTCGACATTATCACTTGGTGATATGTCTCTAATGCATCGGCTGGACACATCTTCATATGTAAAAGTGTGACACGTGTCACAATTTTGGTTGGGTAGGATTTTGCCCAAGTATGACTTGATGATTGAACGCATTGGGTTTTGTGCCTTCAAATGATGACTTATTTTGGGAATCGCACCTCATCATTGGCCTGATATTTAAACACCAAAATTTTCTCTTTCTTCTTCATCTTCTCAAAAACTCCGCTTTACTTTCTCTCTTTAACTTCCTGCACTACCTGCGACTTTCTTCTTCAGTCCCTTCTTTCCAGCGTTCAGCTCTTTCAAGTATCCTTCCACTCCTTATCATTTCAATCCTTCTTTTCATTTAAAACTAGTTCAATCTTGCTACCTTTTTGATTTCTGGTGGAATTTGCTTTTTTTGATGAGGTTTTGTCTTTTCAGTGGAATTTAGGGTGTTACTGGGGTAAGTTTAGCCCCTTTTTAGGACATCCTAGGTGGTAGATAGTGTCTTGATAGATTTTTAGGCTTTTTCCAAATTTTTCAAACATTTTCAGGCAAGCTCTAGTCGTCTTCTCCGGTGAGCTTCAAACTGTTCTTGAAGTTCTTGACATACAAATCCTTTCAACTTCTTATTTAATCTTCAGTCAACCTTGGTCAATGTTGTAAACTGTTTATCCCTTGTTCCAAGTTTGGTCAAGTCAAACGTCAACCTTTGATGTTAAAACATCTTTACAAGTTAGCCGAAGAGTTTCCTAGTGTGAGAGATAAGTACTTTGAGCATATTAAGAGGATAGAGTCTGAAGAGGACGAGATGCATAAGGCCAAAGAGTTTCCATTTTGTCATATTTATCCTCCCCCTTGGTTGTCATCTACCCTCACACCGCTGAGCCTTACGGTCCCCCAGTGGCTGAACCAAGTTATCCCATGTCTATGTCGTCCTCATCTCTAGAAGACTATATGTCCTCATCTGAGGCGGACGAGAATGTGGATTCATTTGAGGAGGCCATGGACTATTTTGAATCCCATACTGAGGGGTCGAACGTAGACGAGGCCACTTCTCGTGTCTCTTTATCTCAGAGTGCCGAGGCTTCAAATCAATCCGACTCTGTTCAGATTCTTGAGCCTAATATGGTAATTCCACCACCTATGGATGCAATTCAGCTGCAACTGGGGTTGAGTTTGCAGAGAGGTTCACAAGTGGTTACCCAGGTAATCCATAGACTCAAAATGATCCTCGGGTCGAGGCTGAGGAAAATAGTGGTGAGTAGAGTGAGGTTGATAATCAGTTGATGAGGAGTATGAGAGAACTATGCCCGAGCCTGACCTCTTGGTTTAGAGGAAATTATATGGGGTAGATACCACTATTTATATGAGAATACCTAATAAGGATGAGAGAGCGTTTCACGGTCGAGAAGGCAAAATTTATGTTTATGAGGAAATGTTTAAGCTCGAATTTTAGCTTCCTATCCATCCTACAATCCGGGCCATCTTGGCCTATCTCAAGCTTTCACCCTCTCATCTTTCTTAGAATGCTTGGAGGCTCATCTTTGGTTCTATCATACTTTGGAGGATAGTTTACCAAACTGACATTACACCAAACATTTTCCTTGCCTGTTATACCCCACCGTCCCCAAAGTCCTAACCTGGCTACTACCACCTCGTAGCCAAGAAATCTGAGAAGAAAATTCTGTTAGTCACCCAAAGTTCCAACCACAATTGGAAACCTCTCTAATTTTTCATTTATGGGGCATAGAAGTTTGGACCTACCCAAGCTTGTGGGACCTCTGAGCCTAGGACCCCTATGAAGTGGGGCAAAGTCTCATCATCGATCAAATTAGACCTAGGTTTGAACCCTGAGGCTTATGAGAAGGTAAATAAGATTGGGGGACACGGTGAGAAAGGTCGTCTAACTAAGTTTGAGCATATGATAACTCCATACTACCTAGCTCAGACAGGCCTAGACATTGACCCCCTTGAGGAGTTGTGTAAGTAGTAAACTTTGCGAAGTGTAGCTTCATAATTTTCAAATATTTATGACTAATTATCCAGGTCTATCATTTTTAGGTTATCCGTAAGGAATTTCTGATACTCTTTGGGAAATAGTGGCTCCAAATGTAGACAAGTTCACAAGCAAGCGTGGGCAGAGGAATGAACCTCCTGCCCCACCAGCAACCAAAAAATATCTGTAGGCGGACCGAGCCGCGCTGATGAAGTTTGGAAGAATAAGAGGACTTGAGTTGATGACACTACTACAACTCGTTATTCGAACCATGATCGTCAAGACCAATCCATTCCCATCTCGTTTGAAGAGGTGCTTGCTACTAGGCTATCGCAGCTTAAGATTACCGACGATAGCGTCATCGACCATAGCAGATAGACCATTAATGCCATCGATTATATCATGTCTAAGGCCGATAAGCGCTTCCTTAAGTCAATGGATATTGCGCCACTGATCGATTTGTCCATCCACAGGGCTGTTCAGGTATCTTTTTAGGCATTTTCAAAGCGATGTCTCGTTTTTAGTGAAACCTCGTACTGACTTGTCTTCTCGTATTTTGCAAGGTATGGTCTCCTTGCATAGGATGGGAGACTGGATCAGTAAGAGGATGACCCTAATTCAAAAGTTAATGGATGTTGTAACGATGGAGAGTAATCTCCAAATAGAGCTATAGATTTCAACCTCGTCCTTGCAAGAGGCAAATATTAAGATTGACAATCTAACGATGAGTCATGCAATACTATGAAGACCCTGGCCGAAAAAAGGCAATCAGAAATTGATGTTGCTGTTAAGGCTACTAGGGCAGAAGCTATAGGTGAATTCAAGGACTTTAAAGAGTTTGTCGATCTTGGCTTTGAGTATCTTAAGAGGGGCATCAAAATTATCGACCGGTGGGCTGTCCTTAAGCATACCGAGACTGGGGATCTTCCCCCTGATGACTTCTCAGATCTCAACTTCAATGATATGCGTCTACAGATGGCCCTGGCCGATGTTGAGGACCCCACTGCTATCATAGAGACTAGTCTTCCCGAGGTCACAGAGACGAATGAGAACACGGTTGACCTTGGTCTTGGCGATGATGGTGCCGAGATAACGAACAATGGTACTAAGGGGGAGAATCAAGTAGCTAGTAATGGATCGGCCCCAACCGGCAGTGATGGCGATCTGCAGCTCTGATTTTGTGCAACTTTTGTGTATCCCATTTCATTTTATTTTTAATGAAACTTTTTTTTATGTAAGGTGATTCTTTCCCTTTTGCAGCTTTCAAATTTTGTACTGTGATGGAATTTGACTAAATGAATTTGAACTTTTAGCTATATTATGTTTTGCTTACTTAACATTCTTAATTCTTGTCTATGCTTTCATCAAATATTTTATTCTTGCTTGGTGTGAACCAGAATTTGTAATTTCGTTGCCTCTGGTCGATGGATTGATAAACTAGACCTCTCTTGTCGTTTTTGGGAGTGTATGGATGAGTGTCATCTCGTCCATGCACTATCGTCTTTGGCCGAGAGATTTAATCCACCAAACTAATGTTTTTTAATAATGAACCACAATTGAGTGATTTTTAATTTGTATTCACCAAATCATGGTGTTATAGCGTAAGTCCTCTCTCATCGTTTTTAAGAGTGTATGGATGAGTGTCGTCTCATCCATGCACTATCGTCTTTGACCGAGATATTTAACCCACCAAACTAATGATGTTTAATAATAAACCACAATTGAGTGATTTTTAATTTGAATCCACCAAATTATAGCGTTGTATCATAAGTCATCTCTCATCGTTTTTGAGTGTGTATGGATGAATGACGTCTCGTTCATGCACTATCATCTTCGGTCGAAAGATTTAATCCACCAAACTAATGATGTTTAATAATGAATGTTTTTCAATGTTATTGACAACCCATGGACGAGGTTAACCACGTCTAGGTTGTCTTATCACCGAAATCTACTTAAGCCGACATCACCACGAATGATGTCTTGTTGCTTATGGTAGGTTGGCACATACAAATAACAATAATTCAAATAAATAGACAATATATGAGATAACACACTGATATTTTCATTGAATTTCATTCATTTGAGTCTCATACATATGTAGTATAATGAAACTGACAGAAAACTAGCATAGTTGAAATCTTACTGGTAATACTTTTTTTAGATGATTGGCATTCCATAGGTTGGAGAAGGGTTCTCCTTCTAGATTCTCCAATTGATATGTCCCTGGTACCACCTCTTCAACTACTCTGTATGGGCCGTGCCAATTCGGATGGAGCTTATTGGGCTTCTGTCACGTCTTTTTCAACACTAGGTCTCCTACTTTCAATGGTCGAGTCTCAACTCTTTTGTTATATAATCTCATTGTTCATTGCTGGTATGTAGAATGCCTAACCTTAGCGTCTTCTCTTCTTTCTTCTATAATATCCAAATCAAGCCTCCGCTCCTCACTTTTCTTTTCAGGGTCGTAGGTTTGAACCCTATGAGTAGACAAACCTAGCACCATCGGCAAAACTCCCCTCTGAGCCATAAGCAATCATAAATGGGGTCTCCTCAGTAGGAGTTATTTCCGTTGTCCTGTAGGCCCATAGGGCAGTATACACTTCTTCGATCCATCTCACCTTTGCATCTTCTAACTTTTTCTTGATTCCATCAAGGATCGTTATATTTGTTACTTTCGTTTGCCCATTAGCTTGGGGTCGACCAGGAGAGGAGAAGAATTTCTTGATGTCGACACTTTCAGAGTATTTTTCTAGTGAGGCATTCTTAAATTATGTTCCATTATCAGAAATCAGGGTGTTGGGTAGGCCGTACTTGTAGATGATATTTTTCCAGATGAACTGGAAGGTCTTCTGCTGCATTATTGTAATCATCGGCTTAACATCCACCCACTTTGAAAAGTAATCTAAGGCCATGATCAGATCTTGATAATTATTTACAAGTTTGGGCAAAGGTCCTACCAAATTAATTCCCCATACCTCATATGGCCAAGGATAACTAATGGAGTTCATAGGTTGATGAGGTTGGTGAGGTATGGTAGCAAACCTCTGGAACTTGTCTCACTTCTTGACATATGCTGCATCATCATTGGCTAAGGTCAACCACCAGTACCCCTGGGTAATAATTCTCTTAGCCAAAGATCTTCCCTCAGCGTGACTGGAGAAGGAGCCTTCATGCACGCCCTTTAGAATATAGGCTACCTCCGATGGATGGACACACCTGAGCAAGGGAAGTAGAAACCTTTTCTTTTATAAAGTGTCTCCTATGATGGAGAACTTAGCTGCTTTATATCTCAACTTCCTTTTCTCAGTCTTTGATTCTAGAAACTCCCCACCCTTTATGTACTTGATTAGTGTATCCATTCAGGAGGTTCCCATGTTCAGATTTAAATAAAACTCCGGAGCATTGTCTTCCTCTTCATTGGTCGGTCGGTGTAAGACTTCTCTTGGCACCATCTTTCTTATTTATGTTCTTGTAGCTGAGGCCAGCTTTGCAAAGGTGTCGTCTCGACCATTGTCTAACTAGCGTATCCTCTTCAGCTTTGCTTCAGCAAACTGCTTCAATGTTGTCTTAACCATTTCTAGGTACTTTGTCATTCTCCCATCTTTAGCCTCATACACCCCTAAAATTTGGTTGACGACTAACTTGGAATCACTATGCACAAGGAGTTGGCCAACATTCAGAGCTCGGGCAAGGGAGAGTCCTGTTAAGAGAGCCTCATACTCAAATTTGTTATTTGAAGCTTTAAACTTAAACCTCAATGCGTACTCAATTTCAGTATCATCTGGAGCTGACATTATCAATCCTGCACAGCTTCCACTCTCACATTAAGACCCGTCAACAAAGAGATTCCATACAGTACCATTTGGTGAAAAATTATCCTCTTTCGGGCTTCCGTTCTTGAAAATAAACTTTTCCTCTTCATTCTCAGATATTTTAGTTATTGTTAAACTTGTCTCGGCCTGGGCTGAGGGAGGACATGCTCTGCTTTCTTGTTCACAAGTAATCTCAATATCTCCAGTATCGGCCTCGTTCCAAGTCAACTTAGCCACAAAGTCCATTAGGGCTTGCCCTTTGATGGTCCTTCTTGGCTAATAGATGATGTTGAACTCTCCTAATTCAATTACCCAAGGCATTAGTCTTCCTAACTTCCCAGGCTTTTGGATTACTTGTTTGAGGGGTGAGTCTGTGAGGACCACCATGGTATGCACCTCAAAGTAAGGCTTCATCTTCCTCGAGGCATGGATTAGTGCGTAGGTTAACTTCTCCATCTTTAGGTACCTATCTTCATCCCCTTAGAGTGCCTTACTATTGAAATAAACCAATTTTTGAACTCCATCATTTTCTCTTACAATAACATCACTGATGGCTGACTCAGATACAACCAAATAAAGATATAGTTTCTCCCCCTAAACTAGTCTAGATAATAAGAGTGGGGAGATGAAGTGGGACTTCAAATCCTTAAAGTATTTATCACACTCTTTATTCAACTCAAAATCTTTTCTCAACACTCAGAAGAAAGGAAGACATTTGTCAGTGGCTCTACAGATAAACCTGTTTAGCGCTACCACTCTTCTGGTGAGTCTCTACACATCCTATATTGTAGTAGTAGTCTTCAATTCCAATAAGGTTTTGATCTTCTTGGGATTGTCTTCGATCCCTCTTTGATCCATAAAAATTCCCAAATATTTGCCTAAACCTACGCCAAAGACACACTTGGCGGGATTGAGCTTCATCCGATACTTGTCCATCGTGTCAAAGGTGCACTCAAGGTCGGCCACATGTGTGTCATCCTTAAGGCTCTTAATCAGCATATCATCAACATATACTTCCATCGTCTTTCTAATATGGTCTTCAAATATTTTTTGAATTTTTTTTTATATGTTGCCCCGACATTATACAACCCAAAGGGCATGACCTTATAACAGTAGGTCCCTTTGTCAGTGATAAAGGTGGTATTTTCTTCATCAGTCGGGTCTATGAATATCTGGTTATAGCCTGAGTAGGCATCCATGAAGCTCGTCAATTCATGGCCATCTATTTCATCTACTATTTGATCGATCCTGGGGAAAGGTAAGTTATATTTTGAGCACGCTTTATCAGATCCGTGAAGTCGACACACATCCTCCACTTGCCATTGGCCTTTCGGACGATGACAGCGTTTTCCAATCAGTCAGGATAGATGACTTCCCAAATGAAGTCAGCCTTCTCTAACTTCTTAACCTCCTCCCTGATAACATCATACTTGTCTCTTGAGTATACGCAACTTCTTTACCGTATTAACTTAGCATCATCGGTTACGTTGACCTTGTGGTATATAACTTCTAGGTCAATACCCGACATGTCTTTGTGGCTCCATCCAAATATGCTTTGCCTTTTTTTCAACAATTTCACCAGCTCTTCCTTAACCTCCTTTTTTAGGGTTTTTCCAATTTGGAAGATTTTTTTGGCTTGTCCTTATTGAGGACGACGAATTCTACCTCATCGGCGGCTTCTCCCTTCTTAAGTTTCTTCTCATATCTTGGGTCCAAGGTATTAATATTGTAGTTCGTAGTTGCTTTTTTCCTAGCTTACCTTTCCTCGGCTGAGTTAAAGTAGCATTCCCGTTCTAACACTTGATCACCTTGGACTTTACCTACTCCATAAGGAGTCGAGAATTTCACTATTTGGGGTATAGTGAAGGGTAAGGCCTCAAACTCTTTGAGGGACACTCTTCCCATGATGATGTTATAATCCGAGTATACACTTTCATCCATTATAAAGAAATTATCCTTCTTTGTTAACCTCTTAGGCCAAACATCTCCCATTCTGATGTCCATTTCATACACTCCCAATGGTGCACCTTTTAGCCGCTGAACCCTATCAGAGGATGATGATAAGGTATGAGCCTTTTCTTGCTGAGTCCTAGGCCTTTGAGGAATGGACAAAACATAACATCGGACGAACTTGCCCCATCAACCAGTATTCTTGGTACGTCATACCCATGGACCATGGTTGTAATAACTAGGAGGTCATCTTGGGGGCTAGGATACCCTTGAAGTCGAGTCTTAAAAACCCACAATCAAAGTGTCCATATCCACCTTCTTCCTTTTCTCTAACTTAACGCCTATTTCAGCCGAGTTAACCACCTCAACCTTATGAAGAGTGTTGACTTCTTCAACATGTGACTTTTTATCAGCCACCTCTGAACCTCCACCTTCTAGGTCCCTACAAATTATCTTCACATCAAATGAAATCATGTGAAGTCGACCTTTAGGACCGTCATCCTTTGGTGTCAGATCCGATCGTACTCATCATCGTCGTCTGAGGCATCATCTTTTTTCCCAGGGGTCTCCTCTCTACACCTATTAGCCCTTAGTTTTTTGGGGTTATCTCCTCCCTTTTTTGGGCTATCGTTGCTCACATACTTTCTCAGCTTCCCATCCATTAGCATCTTCTGAATCTCATCTTTCATAGCAAAACATTTTTCTTCTAAGTGCCCATGATCTTGGTGAAATTCACACCATAAGCTTTTATTTCTTTTGTGAGGGGGAGCTTTTAGCTTTTCGGGCCATCTTAGGGACCGATCATTCTTGATCTCGTTCAAAATGTGCTCACAGCTAACCGTGAGAGGAGTATACCTGGAAAAAATTTATCATCAACGGATCTCTTCTTTCCATATTTATTCTCCTTATAAAACTTACTCCCACTACTAGTCCCCTTCTCATCCTCATATTTCACTACCATAGCTTCCTTAGTGTTCATAACCTTATCGGTTGTCGTCAATAGATTAGTAATAGACTTTGGTGGGTCTTTAGCAAGCTTCCAAAGTAATTTCCCTTTATATAGGACCCCTATTAACACTTTCATCACAATACATTCCTCATAATCTTCCACTTCCAGCTTCTCCTTATTAAACCTCGCGATGTATTCCTTGAGACTCGCATTTTTCCCCTCCTTAACGTACAGCAGGTGAGGAGTTTTTTTCTTGGGTTTTACCCCAAAGCAGAATTTGTAGATGAATTATTCTCTGAGTTGCTCGAAATTTTCAATAGAGTTCTTCAGGAGTGAAGTAAACCATATATGGGCAACTCCAGTCGAAGTGCTTGAGAATGCACGACATTTCATTTCATCGGAGATGGAGTAGATGTCTTTAGCCGACTAGTATATCTCGACGTGATGCACAGGGTTAGTACTCCCATCAAACTTTAGAGTAACCACTGGTGGTTTGAACTTGGTAGGGGTTGGAAAGTTGAGTAACATTGCCACAAAAAGAGAACCTTCCGAGTGTCCCCTCTACAAGGGGTCACGGCTCCTAAGGATGTCTCCAATATTATTTCTTGTCTTTGAATTATGTCATTCCATGGCCTCTCGGCCGCTTCAACAAGGTTGGCATGACCAATGTTATCCCCTGCTACTTCAACCCGTCGAACTAAGGGTTCCCCTACTGCTGACTTGCTCGACTATTTACTTCTCCCTGTCCCTCGTCTTGGCAGTAAGGGGGTCGACCATATGCCCCCTCTCTTCTTGAACCAACATTGCTCCTTGACCTGGATAGCCTTTTTCTCAAATCTCCAACTGGGCCAAGTCTCTCGAAGGCCGACCCTCTAATTAATTTATCAAAGGCAAAACCCCTTGATTGTGCGTCACGACTCGGCCTTCTATCACAAACTCGGCTCCCTTGGATGGGGCGTACCATATTTCCAAATACTTTGTATGGCTCCCAGCAATCAGCTTGAGCATCTTCAGCCTCATAAACATCATAATAGTCCTACTAGAAAGTCTTTTGTGTATATGTCATTATTGAGTATAGACTGTCAATCAAAAATCCCTTTTGGTACCTACAAACACACTAAAAATGTGTATTCGCAAGTAAGGGGTCAATCCACGCTCTCTAATGTGGACAAGAGCAAAAGGAAGACTAAGTATGATTTTTAAAATAATTTTGAAGGAATATTCATACTACTAATTACGAACTAAAATTAAAACTACACTAATAAATAAAGAAAATGATAAAGTGAGCTAAATAAGAGGAGAAAATAATTATGAGATAATTCAAGGGATTAAACTTCACCACTTAACCTATTTATTTTCATTAATTAGCTTGTCTATTTGAAATACCCCAAAACATATATAAATTCACAAATCAACTCTCGTTGCAAAAGTAAACTTACATATAATCCTTTTAGAAGATTAATATTTAAATCTCACATACCCATAAAAAATAGATTGAAACATTTTCAAATAAATCACCCGCTAGGGAAAAATCACTAAAGGTATTTTACATCATTAAAAATATATTTTTAGAGTAGAGAAATTCAAACTATAATACCATTCAAAATTGCCTATCTCTAGTTTAATTAATGAATAAATATTATAATCTGAATTTACGATTTTCTCTCGAAAATAATTCACTCTCTCTCGAGGCATAAATATAAATTGTAAAATTTTAATATTAATATTGAAAGGGGCATAATAAATAAACAAACCAAAAATAAAAATAACTAAGTTAAGGGTTCCATCTCACCCCTTGAATGGGGTATTTAGCCTCTCATTATGGTATTGTTACATATAAAATGTAATAATGACACAATATGAGGCATACAAAATAAAATAAAGTGAGAAGGAAAATAAATAAACCGAGTCTCCTTAAGTTTGATATTAACTTCCCATAGTTATAAAATTAAGAGCACACACAAATCATATTATTACAACACTTGATAAAATGCCATAACTCCAAAATCTATTTTAAAATAATCTGTCTCAAACTCAAGTCACTATATAAAAAAAATTATAAAAGAAGAAATAAAATTTTGTACAACAAAATGAACTCCAAAAAATGGATCTCTTAAAACTACAAACTACACTCCTCTGCAATGCGTTGTCCGCCTTTTTTTCTTCCTCAGTGTTCCCCTTTTAAAATGAAGAGGGTCATAATGGATGAGACAAGTGATTTTTATTTATGGAAAATTGGCAGATGCTTGGGTCTTGTGATATTTAATTTTTTCTCAAATTGGGAAAGATTTGGGCAAAGGTGTCAGGTAAGAGCTGTGTGTTTGGTTTTTGAAAGTTGGGTGGCTGGTAATGAGCAGGTGGGTAAATGTGGAAATAGGTTATGGTAGGGGTTTTAAGACAGGACAAGTGGGTTTAATCGGGTATGGGGTATGGGACAAGCAAGTACTGGTCGTGTTGGTTGGTGGTGGGATCGTGACGATATGAGGGTCTGGGCGATTTCAGGTTGACATCAGTGGGTATAAGGCTCGACGGGGATGGGTTGGTTTAGTAAGGAAGGTAGGGGATGGTAGTGGTTCAGGCGGGTCAGGGGCTTGACCATGGCAGTTCGGAGCTTGGGTTGGAGGTGTGAGGTTGGTTCGTAGCTTGGATAGCAGGTTCGATTGGGTTGAGGGTTGGTGGGTACCCGAGTGCGTTCCGGGTTAGAGGTTGCAGCAAATAAAGGTATGTGGTAAAGTGTAAATGGGCTTTGAAGTTTTTATATCAGTGTTGGGTTTGGGTTATGGTTGATTTGAAGAGAGACAAAAATGAGGTTTAGTGGGAAAGATGAAGAATAGGGAATAAGGGCATGTTTGGGTGTTTGAGGGTGTAGGGTGGTTATGGTGTGTAGGAAAAATGGGTGTGGGTGAGTGTTTTGTTTATGGTGTATTGGTGTGTATGTAGTGTGTGTGTGTGTTAGTTTGTACCCAACTAAAAGTAATAATTAAGACTCAACTAAAAATTAATAAAACTAAAAACTAAAAATAAAAATAAAAATAACATGACACATAATACAAATTCTAAAAACTAAACACGACTCAAATAAAAACTAGTAAAATAAAATAAAACAAAAAAACAAATATAATAATAAACTAACTAAAAACTAAAAACAAACAAAATTAAAGGAAAACAAATACTCGACGCACTAAAATAAATAAATCCTCTTGAAATAAATAAAATCTATTAAAAATAAAACTCAAATAATAAAAATAAAAACTACAAAAGAAGTAAAAATAAAACCTAAAGTCCTAAAAATTTAAAATCAAGAAAACTTAAAATAAAGACTAAAATTAAAAACTAATAAAAATCAAAAAGAAAAAGAAATTGAAATTGAAAATAACTTCTAGAAAATTCTAAATAAATCTAAAATAAATCCTAAAAATAAAATCGAGTCAAACTAAAAATCTAAAAAAAATAATAAAGGTACAAACTCAACAAACACAGGCTCGGGTGAAGGTTTGGGCACGATTTAGGCTCGGGTCTGATACGGGACAGGGGAATTAGCTCCATAAGTCACACATTTGTCTTGAAATAAGCCCCGAACTTCCGCAAATGGTGATCAAGCCTGCACATTAAAAATTTACGCATATAAACCCAAATTATCGAGAATTAAAAACTAAAATACGTCTATTCGGGGCATAAAATGTACATTTTTGGGTGCTTATCACACCACCCCATACAAAAAGATTGTTAGTCCTTGACCAAAAAGATAGAGAGAAAGAGAAAGAGAAAGATAAAGATAAGAAACCAAAAGTGTACCACATTCGCGGGCACTTGCGATTGAACTTAGCATGTGCAACAAGCCTTTAAACCTATTGGTTACCCTAGAGGGCGAGTTTTGTCTCGTGAGGGTTTGCATGGAATATACCCACAAAATTCTTTATTTGCAAATGACAGTCTATCTCTTATTAGATATAGAATAATCGCACAATCCATCATGAGAAAAATATTTTGATAAATACAAGCTAGAAGTGTAAAAAGAGTATCTAAGTAAATACTCAAGGCACATCCTTCCTAGAACCGAACGTGTGTCGTGTGAATGAGTAAAAACGGGTTGAGTATCATAAGAGTAATTCCTAGATTGCCTTTTCGGAGTCAGCGCTTCAACTTTAAAATCTCACTAGATATAGCTCTCTCAAATGAACTCTCGAGATTTGGGTAAGTGTATCGCTCTTGTGTGTGAATAGGTGAGTAAATGTAAGCATGTTCAAACGTCTCACACACACATAAGAAAAAATGAACGTGTAGAAAGAAAAATAATCTGATGAAAGGAAGTTAATCACTATAGTGAGAACGTCGAGTTATTCACCACGTTGCCTTTCATTTACCCGAACAACTAGGGGAAATATGGATGATTGGGTGAGGGGGAAATAATTTGAGATGGATGGGATGGGATGGGATGGGATGAGGTAAGGATGGATGATAGATGAGTGATGGATGAGTATGCGAGAAGAGTGTTATATACAAGAAGAACAAATGTCTTTATTTAACAAGGACTAACTACAAACTTTTCTTTTCTTTTCTCTTCTTTTTTTTCTATATTTTTTTTAATTTTCTTTTTCTTTTTCATTTTTTTTGTTCATCTCTTTTTCCCTCTTTCATTTTTTCCTTTTATACTCTCAACATGGAAGACATTTTACATTTTGAACAACACTCATTTTCTCAAAATGTTTGAGGATATATGAATGGAGTGGGGAATGTATATGAATGGTGAGGAGAATATATATGAATATGGAATAATATGGGAAAGTAATGGGTGAAATGAATGGGAATGCGATATGGAAGAAAATCTAGTGATCGGAACAAATTTCAAGACACGTATTTCTTACAACTTGAAAGTGATGTCGTTCTCAGTGATGAAGCCAAAAAATTAGTGAAAAATAACGAGATCATACAAATATTTGAGTGCGGACCCAAACAAAGTTGAATCAACTTGTGAGTCGGAGATTGCCTAAAACTCTGTAAAAGGTGAAAGGCACGAATCTCACAAGCTAAAGTCTTTGCTAGTGATCCTTAAGGTTCTCTTGAGAATTATAATACTCTTCAATGTAACAACCCTCGCTTTTGAGAACTTATTTTATATTAATTTACTGTGTGAAGTAATTATATAAAATATTGGAACATGGAGTAACTATTAATTGAATAAGTTGAAAGCTAATATTTACTAGATTGTTGCATATATACTATATGAGTATGTAAATATCATCATGTTACATTTTCTAGTGTCATATGTTTAAAATGACATTTATGGTTTAAATGGAACCGGAACTTGAGATAATTTATAAAATTGTCGGATGCCAGTTTAGAGGGCGTAGTTAGTCCTGAAATCTGCAAGATAGTCGAAATGAGTGCCATATTGTATTTTTATGTTTCGGGCACTTTTGACTGGTTTTAACATAAATGTGTAGTTATGAATCATTTAATGTGATATTAACCATTTAAGTTGGTAATTTAGACTAATGCCGCAATTTAGTCTTGTAATTCATTTATTTCTCTTTAGTGTATTTACTAAACCTAGAGAGAAAGAGAGAGGAAGCGAAATTGTGGAGAAAGAGGGGAGAAGAGAAAGATTGAAGATTTAGGCTTGGTATTTGTTGCTACCACAAAGAAATCTGAGATTTCTACCTTAAGGCAAGTTTTTCTACTTGCTAATATATGGTTTAAGATGAGTAAATTGTGTGATAGTTGTGCATTGGAATTTATAGAACAAATATAGATTTTATGGTGTTTTAGCCCTAATCTTGGTTTATGTTGATGATATTGTGAATTTTGGTAGTTGATAATCATGTAGGATGATTTGGGTAGATTAATGGATGTGTGTAAAATGGAGAAGAAAATTGGGGGGAAAACTAGGGTTCATAACCCGTAGCCCCTTTCTTGGCCAAATCGCAGGGGCGAATCGATTCGCTTAGGGGTCAAGTTACAGGTCTGCAAGCTCAAATCGATTCGGGTTAAGGCCAAATCGATTCGGCTAAGGCAGAGACTGGAATTTGTCCTACGAATCGATTCGCTGTTTGGGGAGAATAGAATCGGCCCTCGGGCGAATCGATTCGAAAACCTTGCTGTTTTGAGTTATTTTTCCAACTCAATTTTCATCCAATTCTTTTAGGTTTAGGACTTAGGAACCTTATTGTATGAAATAAACTTAGTGTTCTAGAGTCTTAGAATGGTATGGTCACTACTCTAGGTTAGAAATGGTTCACGTGGGTGTTATTTCGGGGGTGCACAAATAGATGCTAGGGTATCTTTTTCCTTAGGTTACCAACTATGAGTCTAGGAGTTGTAAGGTCGTATTGGGAGACTTTAGAAGCTCAAATTGAGCTATGATAGTCTTTATGGGTTATAATTACAGAACAAAATAATGTTGGGATAATAATTTGAGAAGTCATTCATTTATTGAGGTTATAATGACGACATGAATTACGTGTGGCTCCGGATAAAATGTGATGTATCTATAAAAAGGAAGTGAAAAGGTAAATGATAATTTACTTAATCATGAATATGGTAAATGATAATTTACTTAAACACACCTCTCTAAATGCCATCATAAGGGAAGTTCGCGCGCGAGGTGAAGCCCCCTGGCTAATGAATGCAGGGTGGATATAGTCCTAGGCCATATAAGCGCTTATGGTATGTTTTTCTGCGATGGTGAGGTATTTCCGAGTGTGGTTATGACTCTCTCACAGGCATATGGCCGCTTCCTGATGTCTTGTGTTGTAGGTGCCCAGGTGGCCTTGGTTGATAGGCCCTGGAAGATGATGGTCATTTAGGGGCGCGCACAGTGGGGAAACCCGGACGGGAGGTCTTAGAATCGTTATATGTATATTAATATAACTATTCTTATTTTAAGTTGGACTTGATTAATGAAATGCCATAAAGAGTGTAATGAAATGCCACAGAGAGCATATAATTGTGACTATGTTTCCTGATAAGGAACGGAACAATGAAATGAATCCGTGTAAATGATGAAAGCCTTTAATTAATGTTAATTATTCATATCCTAGGGCATAACTAAATGGAACTTATGATCATTTAATTTGTTTTAGTTGATGCATTGAATTATGTAGGTAGATTCTTATTACTATCAATCATGATTAACTGTTCATAACTGTCATACTCTTTATTCATCTGGTGATCATATAAAATTGGGCCCTGACCCGTTCATATTTTTTGTTGTGCATGAATCTTGCATCCCCTCGGGTGCTCCGCCGCAAGGACGCTCGTACTAACTTTCCTATTCTGGTGTTTTGGGGAGACGTGATACCTTGCGGATATTACGCGATATTTTGTTATAGACGCCTTCATTTTTGTACTCTAGTTATGATCGGGTTATATACTCGGGCGTGTGGCCCAAGCTAATGTATTTGCTTATTGTTATGTATTGTGTAACCGATTTAAACTGTTGTATTACATTGTAGTGACTGTTGACAGATAGCATATTCGGTCCCCTTATTGTGTACTTGTTGTTGATGTAATATAAGCTCTTTTGGCTTTCCACTTTATTTTTAAATTAGGTTGTTTAAATTCTTTCCTTAACTTATAAAACAAAAAATGTTTTTGGCAACCCATTTTTCTGAAATATAGGGTGGTTATCCCGCATGCTTATTGTATTGTTGTGATGCTGAGAATGATTCCATCCATGATTCCAATTATCGTTATGGTATTGGGCTGGCCACCCCTTATTTTGGTGAGCGGGTTGTCATAGATGGTTTCAGAGCATTAGGTTCTAGAGTCTTTATGATCTATGAGGACTTATCACGTTCTACCGTAGCGTTCTTTGATATAGAGCTTAATGTTAGGACTGTTTGGTTGCCTATGCTTAAGATCTTCTGCAAAATAGATTGTTTCATATAGTATTCTAATTCTATTATTTCTTCATCTCATATGCCACCTAAGAGAGGTCATCCCGCTAGAATGAATAGAGTTGTAGAAGAGGAAGTAGGTCCTCCCCCGCCACCGCAAGGAACAATAAATGTTGCTGATGTAGCAAATATCGTGGCCCAAGCGGTCAATGCTGCTATGACTACCGTGGTTCAGCAAATGCCATAACTTCAACAACAAAGAGCTCAGGATGTACAAGATCCTACTGGACCTTCTCCGTGGGAGAGGGTTAGGGAATCCTTTTTAAAGGGTCATCCCCCATAATTTCAAGGAGGTTCCGATGTCATAGTAGCAAATCAGTGGAAAAAGGATATGCAGCGTCATTTGCGCATGGTGGAGTGTAGTGAGGAAAGGAAACAAATCCTTGCTACCTTTAAACTAGTTGGAGCTGCACTACATTGGTGGGAGTCGATGACTATGCCAGAGTAGAGGGATGTTATGACTATCAATGATTTTTGGGTTCTGTTTAATCGAAAGTACTTCCCTCCCGCAATTCAAAGGGAGATGAGAAGGAAGCTTCAGGATGTGGTGCAATGTGAGAGATCAGTTGAGGAATATGAAGAGGAATTCACACGGTTGGAAAGTTTTGTACCGAACGAGGTGACTCCGAAAGAGAGGAAAATATCGAAGTTCATGGGAGGTTTGCACTGGAGGATACAACAACATTTGCTGGGAAATCCGTCTTTGCAGACTTTTGGAGATGTGATGAATGAGGCGTTACTCCATTGTCAGGAACATCGGTTGTATGTTCAAGGCAGTAAGAAGACTTCAGTTATGGGGCAAGCTGGGAAACCCGGAGGTAATGGGATTGGAGGAGGAGCATTTCCTTTGTCCCAATCTTCGGGAAATAAGCAAAAAGAAAGGGATCCCCAGTAAGGGGACTTATCTAAAAGGAAACGTTTTGGTGGGTTTAATGTTGGTGGTAATAACAATAGTCAGGGTCAAGGTACCCCGAAACAGTAATAAGCAGGTAGAGGTAAAAACGGGGGTAGAGGCCATCCGAGCCAAGGCTTCGGGCAGACTCGACGCAATCGGGGCCGAAACCAAGAGAATGCGATGAATCGGTACTTTTAATGCGGAGAGTTGGGCCATTTCAAGAGGTCGTGTCCTCACTTGATTGGGGGACAGCTTCCTAGGATTCCACAGCAGCCACAGGCTCAGTTACCGCCACAAGTACCTAATGCGGTTGTCCCTCCACAACAGGGACAGCTACAATATAGGCGTATTTATAATATTCAGGATGCTTTGCCTCCTCCGGCTTCGCCAGTGCAGCTAGCTATTGAGGGTAAGTTTCTCATTCAGGGGCACATGGGTCGTGTATTATTTGATATGGGTGCAACACACTCGTTTATGTCCAGGAGTTTTTCTCAGACTATAGAGTTGATTAAATCTGCGGAGAGTACCTTCACTAGTGTTGAGTCTTCTATGGGTGATGGTTCGCTCATTTTCTTTATGTGTAAACAAATAGGAATAACTCTTGGTAACTTATGTTTTGAGGTCGATTTCTTCGTCCTGGACATGGTCGGGTATGATGTAATTATGGGTATTGATTGGCTAGTGAAGTATCGTGCGATAGTTAATTGCTATGGGAAGAGTATAGTTTTTTTCCATTTCGGGTCAAGAAATGTTTCTAGTGGTTATGTCTCATTCAAAAGGAGGTACTAGCACTTACTTGTATTGTATCGCGGAGGAGATTTCTCGGGATGTATCTATTTCCTTAGATTCGATTCCGGTTGTTAGAGATTTCTAAGATGTTTTTTTAGAAATACAGGGTTTGCCTCCTAGTAGGAAAATTGAGTTTATAATTGACTTAGCGTCGGGAACTCCACCGATTATGAGAGCTCCATATCGTATGGCTCCGGTTCAGATGAGGGAGTTAAGGGATCAGATTCAGGACTTGATAGAGCAAGGGTTCATTAGGCGCAGCACGTCGCCGTGGGGTGCTTCGGTGTTGTTTGTGAAGAAAAGAGACGGTTCTCTCCGGTTGTGTGTTGACTACAGAGAGTTGAATAAAGTCACCATCCGGAACAAATACCCATTGCCTCGGATAGATGATTTATTTGATCAACTTAGGGTAGCGTCGTACTTCTCTAAGATAGATTTGAGGATGGGGTATCACCAGTTATGGATACGGGAGAAAGATGTGTCCAAGACTGCTTTCCTAACAAGATATGGGTCCTATGAATTTTTGGTTATGCCTTTCAGACTAACCAACGCTCCTTCCATGTTTATGGACCTCATGAATACGGTATTTCGGGACTTCCTGGACCAGTTTTTCATCGATGATATTCTAATGTATTCTCAGATAGAATCTAACCATGCTACTCATTTGCGGTTGGTCATGCAATGGTTGAGGGAACACCAATTATATGTTAAGTTATAGAAGTGTGGTTTTTGGTTGCAGTAGGTACAGTTTCTGGGTCACATTGTGACATCCCACGGTATTTCGGTGGACCCAAGTAAAGTGGTTGCGATGAGGGAGTGGGGTCATCCCACGACACCTATCGAGATTCGTAGTTTTCTGGGTTTGGCGGGTTATTACCGTCGGTTTATCAAGGGTTTCTCTAAAATTGCTATCCCTTTGATAAACTTAACCCGGAAAGGGGTGAGGTTTGTTTGGGATGATTCTTGTCAGTCAGCTTTTGACAAGCTCAAGGATAGGTTGACTTCTGCTCCAGTCCTTGCGTTACCAAGGCCAGGATTGGAATATTTAGTCTTTACTGACGCATCTCTACAAGGATTGGTTGGTGTACTTCAACAAGAGCGACGATCTATTGCTTATGCTTCTCGCAAACTAAATCCCCTTGAAAGGAATTATCTGGTGCATAATTTGGAACTTGTCGCGGTTGTTTTTGTCTTGAATATTTGGAGGAATTATCTCCTGGGGGAGAAATTTAGTCTATTCACTGACCATAAATCGTTGCAATATTCGTTTTCACAAAAAGATTTAAATATGCGATAATGCCGATGGCTAGAGTTTGTGAAAGACTATCAATTGGACATCCACTATCACCCGGGCAAGGTGAATATGGTGGCGGATGCTTTGAGTCGGAAGCCCGATGGGGAGTTAGCGGAGGTATGGAAAGCCAAATGGAAGGATCTTAGTCAGGAGGATGCGGTTGCTAGGCCGTTTATGTCGGTGTTGACCGTTACGCCTACTATTGTGGCAAGGGTTGTAGAGGCTCAAAGAAGGGACAAAGGTTGTCAGGACCGTATAC
This sequence comes from Sambucus nigra, assembly GCA_949130495.1. Classification (NCBI taxonomy): domain Eukaryota; kingdom Viridiplantae; phylum Streptophyta; class Magnoliopsida; order Dipsacales; family Adoxaceae; genus Sambucus; species Sambucus nigra. The sequence goes on from OX422224.1 coordinate 259,458,615, forward strand.
GCTAATTATTAATCGAGGGAGAAGAATCCTACTCGATAAGTTCGAAGGGTGGATTACGTTTCCACGGGAGACTCATTGTCCCGGACGAAGGGGATTTAAGACGAGCCGTAATGACAGAATCTCATGGGTATAAATTTTCAGTGCATCCTGGTGGGGACAAGATGTATCAGGACATGCGCCGTCAGTATTGGTGGACGGGCATGAAGCGGGATATTTCTAAGTTCGTGTCCCAATGTGCTACTTGTCAATTGGTGAAAATAGATCATCAGCGACCGACGAGTTTGTTGCAACCGTTGGAAATTTGGGCATGGAAGTGGGAGAGTATATCGATGGATTTCGTCACAGGATTTCCAACATCGCAAAATGGTCATGATTCGATTTGGGTTATTGTTGATCGTTTGACTAAATCGGCACATTTCCTAAGGGTACGCACCGATTTTAATACAGCTCGTTATGCCCCGCTATTTATTGCGGAGGTTATTAGACTCCATGGGGTGCCAATAAATATAGTCTCCGACCGAGATAAGATATTTATTTCCCAGTTTTGGCGAAGTTTCCAAGAGGCTTTGGGAACCGAATTGAAATTGAGTACTTCTTATCACCCTCAAACATATGGGCAAACATAAAGAGTCAACCAAATATTGGAGGATATGCTCCGAATGTGTATGCTTGATTTCAAAGGTGGTTGGGAACAGTATCTCCCTTTGGTCGAATTTGCTTATAATAATTTGTACCAATTTACTAATGGGATGGCACCCTACGAAGCACTTTATGACCGACCTTGTAGATCTCCCACTTGTTGGTTGGGGATAATTAATTCCTTGGACCTAAAATGATCCACGATACTTCATCCAAGATTGAACTCATCCGGAATCGCATCCGAATATCTCAAGATCACCAAAAGAGTTACGCCGATGCGAATAGAAGGCATATGGAGTTGGAAATTGGAGATCAAGCCTTAGTGCGAGTATCGCCAATGAAAGGTATAAAGCGTTTTGGGAAGAAAGGGAAGCTTGTGCCACACTATGTGGGACCTTTTCCCATTATTGCCAAGGTGGGTCCATTGGCGTATCAACTTGACTTATCGAAACACCTACAACAACTCCATGATGTATTCCACGTTTCCTCTTTGAAGAAGTACAAGAGGTGTGAAGGAGCCCTTTGGCATATTCCTTTGGAAGATATTGATTTGAAACCCGATATTTCGTATGAAGAACAATCGGTTGCAATCTTAGAGAACGGAGAGATTAAATTGAGATCACGAGTGGTGCCCTTGGTGCGAGTTCAATGGGGTCATCACGATGCCAAGGAATCAACGTGGGAACGCGGGGATGATATGCGGGAAAAGTATCTGCATCTCTTTATACAAGGTACGCCTGAATTTTGAGGGCAAAATTCCCTCATAAGGGGGGGGGGGGGGAGTATGTAACAACCCTCGCTTTTGAGAACTTATTTTATATTAATTTACTGTGTGAAGTAATTATATAAAATGTTGGAGCATGGAGTAAATATTAATTGAATAAGGTGAAAGCTAATATTTGCTAGATTGTTGCATATATACTGTATGAGTATGTAAATATCATCATGTTACGTTTTATAGTGTCATGTGTTTTAAATGACATTTATGGTTTAAATGGAACCGGAACTTGAGATAATTTATAAAATTGTCGGATGCCAGTTTAGAGGGCGTAGTTAGTCCTGAAATGTGCGAGATAGTCAAAATGTGTGCCATATTGTATTTTTATGTTTCGGGCACTTTTGATTGGTTTTAACATAAATGTGTAGTTGCGAGTCATTTAATGTGATATTAACCATTTAAGTTGGGATTTTAGGCTAATGCCACGATTTAGTCTTGTAATTGATTTATTTCTCTTTAGTGTATTTGCTAAACCTAGAGAGAAAGAGAGAGGAAGAGAAATTGTGGAGAAAGAGAGGAGAAGAGAGAGATTGAAGATTGAGGTTTGGGATTTGTTGCTACCACAAAGAAATCTGAGATTTCTACCTTAAGGCAAGTTTTCTACTTGCTAATATATGGTTTAAGATGAGTAAATTGTGTGATAGTTATGTAATGGAATTTATAGAACAAATATAGATTTTATGGTGTTTTAGCCCTAATCTTGGTTTATGTTGATAATCATGTAGTATAATTTGGGGTAGATTAATGTTTTTGGATGTGTGTAAAATGGAGAAGAAATAGGTTTTGGGGGGAAAACTAGGGTTCATAACCTGTAGCCCCTTTCATGGCCAAATCACTGGGGCGAATCGATTTAGCCCTGGGGCGAATCGATTCGCTTAGAGGTCAAATTACAGTTCTGCAAGCCCGAATCGATTTGGGTTAAGTCCAAATCGATTCGGCCAAGGCAGAAACTGGAATTTGTCCTACGAATCGATTCGCCCAAGCGAATCGATTCGCTGCTTGGGGAGAATCGATTCGGACCTCGGGCGAATTGATTCGAAAACCTTGTTGTTTTGAGTTATTTTTCCAACTCAATTTTGATCCTTTTCTTTTAGGTTTAGGACTTAGGAACCTTCTTATATGGAGTAAACTTAGTGTCCTAGAGTCTTATAATGGTATGGTCACTACTCTAGGTTAGAAATGGTTCATGTGGGGGTTATTTCGGGGGTGCACAAATAGATGCTAGGGTATCCTTTTCCTTAGGTTACCGATTATAAGTCTAGGAGTTGTAAGGTCGTATTGGGAGACTTTAGAAGCTCAAATTGAGCTATGATAGTCTTTATGGGTTGTAATTACACCACAAAAGAATGTTGGGAGAATAAATTGAGAATTCATTCATTTTTTGAGGCTATAATGACGACATGAATTACGTGTGGCTCCGGATAAAATGTGATGTATCTATAAAAAGGAAGTGAAAAGGTAAATGATAATTTACTTAATCATGAATATGGTAAATGATAATTTACTTAAACACACCTCTCTAAATGCCATCATAAGGGAAGTTCGCACGCGAGGTGAAGCCCCCTGGCTAATGAATGCAGGGTGGATATAGTCTTAGACCATATAAGCGCTTATGGTATGTTTTTCTGCGATTGTGAGGTTCCGAGTGTGGCTATGACTCTCCCGCAGGCATATGGCCGCTTCCCGACGTCTTGCGTTGTAGGTTCCCAGGTGGTCTTGGTTAATAGGCCCTGGAAGATGATGGTCATTTAGGGGCGCGCACAGTGGGGAAACCCGGACGGACGGTCTTAGAATCGTTATATGTATATTAATATAACTATTCCTATTTTAAGTTGGACTTGATTAATGAAATGCCATAAAGTGCATAATAAAATGCCACAAAGAGCATATAATTGTGACTATGTTTCCTGTTAAGGAACGGAACTATGAAATGAATCAGTGTAAATGATGAAAGCCTTTAATTAATGTTAATTATTCATATCCTCGGGCATAACTAAATGGAACTTATGATCATTTAATTTGTTTTAGTTGATGCATTGAATTATGTAGGTAGATTCTTATTACTATCAATCATGATTAACTGTTCATAACTGGTATACTCTTTATTCATCTGGTGATCATATAAAATCGGGCCCTGACCCGTTCATATTTTTTGTTTTACATGAATGTTGCATCCCCTCAGATGCTTCGCCGCAAGGACGCTCGTACTGACTTTCCTATTCTGGTGTTTTGGGGAGCCGTGATACCTTGCGGATATTACGGGATATTTTGTTATAGATGCCTTCATTTTTGTACTCTAGTTATGATCGGGTCATTTACTCGGGTGTGTGGCCCAAGATATTGTATTTGCTTAATATTATGTATTGTGTAACCGATTTAAACTGTTGTATTACATTGTAGTGACTATTGACCGACAGCATATTCGGTCCCCTTATTGTGTACTTGTTGTTGATGTAATATAAGCCCTTTTGGATTTCCACTTTCTTTTTAAATTGGGTTGTTTAAATTCTTTCCTTAACTTATAAAATAAAAAATGTTTTTGGCAACCCGTTTTTCTGAAATGTAGGGTGGTTATCTCGCATGCTTATTGTATTGTTGTGATGCTGAGAATGATTCCATCCGTGATTCCTATTATCATTAAGGTATCGGTCTGGCCACCCATTATTTTGGTGAGAGGGTTGTCACATTCAACTCTAAACCGTATTGATGTGACAAGTGCGCAAATATTATTGAGTCTAGAAATTCATGGTGCAACATGCCTTGTTATGTATAACATAAGCTATGTATAAAAAGATAAATCCTCTAGCTTGATTCCTAAACTAAAATTATGGATGATAGAAAATTCACGTCAATAAGTGAGATGAAAGAAACTGCACGAAAATTTTAAAAATCAGGTTTAAAATCATATTTTTTCTAAAGAGGTACAATTTTGATAAGTTTCCGAGCCCCAAACAAAAAGGAACATCATCCTCGATGTTAACTAAAATTATTTTTAAAATTGAGAGCATAAGGTAGGAAAGAGATTAAAATAATCAACCGCTAATGAAGTGGACATATGTAGCCAAGAAGAAACCTGAATGAGTGTTAAGAAAAAATGCGTACAAGTATACAAACATGATAAATCATAGGGTGAAGTGAAACACCACCCCCAAATAGGATGAGATTCATACAAGAAACTACGGGTTGCTTCCCAATAGCGCTAAGTTTAATGTCTTCATCTAGACTGAACCATTCTCATCGTTGAGATAAGATCTTATGAAAGCTCGGGGCGGCAGAAAAATGGGGTGATGAGAATCACCCCAAACAAGACTGAAGCATCATCCTTGTAGGATAGAGGCTAAAGGGGTCAATGCACTTGTATGAAAAAGTTCTTATCGCGATTCAAAGCATAGGTGGACTATGGGTGGGTAGGAATTAGGGTATAGGTGAGGGTGTAAAGGCATCGGTCGTGACTTTATTGAGCCGAAAGGTGAGGGCAAAAAGGGCCTTATAAGCATGGTGCTCAAGTTGGTGAAGGAGGCGAAATGGCAGGGAAAGTGTAATGGGGTGGGACTCATAAAAATCACACGACCATTCTATAAATGGGCGATGATAATGGTCGCATCGTGACACACCAGGAAGCTAACGGGAAGAAAAATCAACACCACACGAGAGTGGTGGGAATAAAGTAACAAGCTCGGTGGAACGATGGATAGTATGACCACAAATACTCTCATGGGTGGGGGATGGCTTTAGGTTAGGAACCAAATATATGGTTAGGAACATGCAAGGTACAAGATCTAGATCCAGACTAGGTGATGAGAGGGAATGGACAATGGGTGGGTCGGTGGGATAAAGGGTGGATCGGGTGGGATAAACGGTGGGAGAAGATGATCCAACTCAAGTGTAGGGGACACACACTCATGGACAGGAGTAAAGGAATACTCACAAAGTATAGGGGTGTATAAATATGGAGTGGTCAACTTCTCCACCAATGTGTCACCATCCGTAATGGTGAAAGGGTCTAACGAGGCATTAAGATCTGAGATATGTGAATGAACATCAATATCAGACTCAAAGGTAGCCAAACATCGCTGGAGAGGATCCATAGAAGGGGAGGTTGGAACCATTTCCAATTCAATCTTAGTGCATTAGGGAGCACTCGTAGCCGTAGCTAACATAGGATGAAGTGGTTCCTCGGGAACACACGTGGTGGGCTCAATGGGTGCAAACTCGGGCATTTGTTTTTGGATATAATAGGTGTATAAACCTCAAATATGGGTTCCTTTGGATATGGAAGTGTGGGTACCCAGAATTAATACCATGGGCCTAGACGAGTAGCCCAATTCTAGCGGCCCAAAGTCTAGGCCCCCCACTTCTTATTTTGATGCACTCTTTTCCCACGTTCCCTTGAAGGGAAGTTATGGGAAGGATGGAAGACGTGGGGAAACCATCACCCCCACTCACCTAAAGGTACATGTATATATTAAACCCTAGGTCCGGGGAAAAAGGACAAGTTGTATTCTCTGTAATTACTCTCCGGAGTATATAGAAATAATATCGACTGCACCACCGTGGACGTAGGCACATATTTGCTGAACCACGTACATCCTTTACTGTGTGATTGTCATTTTATATTCCTTGTTCTTACTTGGTGAATGCTTTCTTCTTATTTATTTGTGTTGCACAATAATTGTCACCACAATTGGCGCCGTCTGTGGGAAGCATTCATCTTTCCCTGAGAAGAGCCCACACCAAGAAAGAATTTTAAGATGTCTGGACATAGCTGCAATGCCCCTCAGGCAAGGGATATTCAAGAACCACCTGCTCCTCGCAGGATTAGGTCTGAAGTTCGACATTAAGATCAGAGGGCTCGCTTGGAAAGGCCAGCCTCAGAAGAAAGCCAGGGACCAGTAAGGTCCACACAGATATCCAGATTGATTGATGCGTATGAGGTAAGGCTCCACGAGCAGAGGGAGTCTTCTCGCAGGTACAAAGCTGAGAATGCTCGCTTGAAAAGGAGAATGGAAAGACTGGAGAGGGAGCTTCATCCTGATAACAGGAGACATCCATACCGCACTCCTAGCCCTCAGGCGAGCAAATCTCACAGCCGAGGAAGGAGCCCAAGGCGAGGATTTCTAAAGGTCGAGGGAGACGAATCAGACGACGACCTCCGCGAACAGCTCGACGTTACCAGAGCCCTGCTCGCAGCAACAAGAACATATGAGATCTGGTCCGCAGGGAAATGGACCAACATCCTGCCCACCACGGTGCCAGATTAACCAGAGAACTCGCAAGGCGAGCTCTCAAAACCCAGATGAATTCACCCTTTATGAGGGAAATCGAAGAGGAAGAATCCCCCAAGAAATTTGCTATTCCAAGGTTCAAGATTTATGACGGTAAAACTGATCCCATCGATCACGTCAGGCAATACCGATAGGCCATGGCCCTCTGGAATCACCAGGATGCACTGATGTGCCGTATTTTCCCCTCAAGCTTGGATGATGTGGCGCAAAAATGGTTTGAAAGACTCCCCCATCGATCCATCCGAAGTTTCAAATCCCTGGACAAACTCTTTACGGCCCGCTTCATTACTAGTAGCTCCCATCCCAAAAGGATGGACGCCTTATTGTCAATGAAGAAGACGCCTCAGGAGACCCTCCGAGACTACGTAAAAAGGTATTGGGAGTTGTTCAATGAGGTCGAGGACTGCTCGGAGCAAGTGGCGGTGGCCTCCTTCAAAATTGGGCTGCCCAGTTCTTCCCTTCTCTACCAGTCTCTGACGAAGAAGGAAGCCATAACCATCGACGACATAATGGATCGCATCGAGAAGTATGCCAAGGTGGAAGACGTCACCTGCCCTAGTACAGGGGAAAACGGTCGAGCTAAACTCACTACTAAGGGAAGTGACAAAATCGAGAACCAGAAAAAAGGAGGAAAGAACGGGGGCAAAAATGGCTCCAAGAACGGAGGGAACCATGACGCATCGAAAGCATTCCAGGCGGTCAACACCGTCTTCAAAGAACCAATTTATAAAATTCTCACGAAGATCAAAGATGAGCCATTCATCAAGTGGCCCAGGAAAATGGGAGGAGATCCCTCGAAGAGGAACAATGCGTTAAGATTCGCTTTCCACAAAGAGGGAGGACATAAGATCGAGCACTGCAAAGCTCTAAAGTCTCACCTCGAGGAGTTGGCCCAGTCTGGGCATTTGAACGAGTTTGTGAAAAAGAGGGTAGAAAGAGTGGCTGCCAATAGAGAGGCGAGACCTGACAATGTGCTGGAAGATGATGCCGAACATGAATTCGCAGTAATCCATGGAGCATCTGATGTCAAGCAGATACAAGGAAACTCAGATCGAATGGAAATGAAAAAGCTTACAGCGGTAATGCAGTCTTTCCAAATCGACCCAGCAAAATCACAATTAGGAAAGCGTCGACGAGCAGAGGACGTCAACTATGACAAGCATATTGTTTTCACAGATGAAGATCTGGTGGGAGTAAGGACCCCACATCATGATGCCCTGGTCATTACACTCAGGATAGCCAACTTTGACGTCGACAAGCTGCTCATCGATCAAGGAAGCTCATCCAAAGTAATGTACCTCGACATATTCAGGAAATTGAAGTTAAGCGTCGCCGACCTAAAGGAAGCTACTGTTCCTTTAGTTGGCTTCGCTAGGAAAATAACTATACCCCTAGGCAAGGTTGTATTATCGGTGCGCACTGGAAACATTTCCAAGATGATCGAGTTTTTGGTAGTCAACATCGATTCGCCATACCAGGCCATCCTCGGCAGGGGATGGCTTCATGCGATGAAGGCAGTCCCCTCGACCTACCATCAGAATCTCAAGTATGTAACCGAGCTAGGAGTGATGGAGATCCACGGCGACCAAGCGATGGCGAGGAGGTGCTTCATAGCATCCATCCGACCAAAGCCAGAAAAGAAGGCCGGACAACCCAGCGAGAAAGTTGAAGAAGGTGTGATACCTTCCAAATAGAAATTAAAGTACGGAAGACCCAGAGTAGAGGAGACTAGGCTCCCCCCCTCTGAGCGTGCCGTCGAGGACCTGGTAGAAATTACAGCTGAAGATGGCAACAGTAATATAATCTTCTTGATTGGAGCATCTCTCACCGACCAAGAACGGAAGGAGTTGACAACCTTGCTGAGGTGCAACGTATATGTTTTTGCATGGGAACCATACGAATTGCCTGGAATCGACCCTGGTGTGGTCTATCATCAGCTACACATCGACCCCACATTCAAGCCAATCACCCAAAAGGCACGGTGAACTGCGCTTGGGAAGGCTAAAGCGGTCGAAAAGGAAGTAGAAAAATTGTTGGATGCAGGATCCATATGGGAAGTACAATTCCCCACGTGGTTGTCCAACCTAGTAGTAGTTCCGAAGAATAATAGGAAGTGGAGAGTTTTCATAGACTTCACTGACCTCAACAGAGCATGCCCTAAGGATAGTTTCCCCCCCCCCCCCCAAAAAAAAATAGACCAACTAGTAGACGCCACTGCAGCTCATGAGCGAATGAGTTTCCTGGACGCGTACTCAGGGTATCACTAGATCCCCTTGTATGCCCCAGACCAAAACAAAACGGCGTTCATCACAACAGCTGGGATATATTGCTACAAGGTCATTCCCTTTGGGCTCAAGAATGCAGGAGCAACCTATCAGCGGCTGGTCACTAAAATGTTCAAGGATCAAATGGGAGACACCATGGAGGTCTACATCGATGGCATGCTCGTTAAAAGAAGGAAGAAAGAAAATCACCTCTCGGACCTGTCAAACACCTTCGAAATCCTCAGGAAGTACCGGATGAAACTTAATGCGAGCAAGTGTTCCTTCGGTGTCCAGTCAGGAAAATTTCTTGAATACTTGGTCAGTAACAGAGGCATAGAAGCTAATCCAGATCAGATCGATGCAATCAACAGGGTGAAACCCCCTCTCACAATCCGGGACGTGCAGAAGCTCACTAGAATGCTCGCTGCCTTAAATCGCTTCATCTCCAAATCCTCCGAGAAGTGCAAGCCTTTTTTCCAGCTTCTAAAGGGAAGTAAAACGATAGAGTGGAGCCCAGATTGCTCGTGAGCATTGGACGAGCTCAAGTCCTACTTAAGCACTCCACCGCTGCTTGTCATACCACAACAAACGAATTCTTTGTACTTGTACCTCTCCGTATCCAATCACACTGTCAGCTCTGCGCTAATATGCGAGGTTACAGGAATCCAACACCCCGTTTATTACGCAAGCAAGACTTTATTAGACGCCGAGCAAAGGTACCTTCCATTGGAGAAGCTCGCCTTTGCACTAGTAATAGCCTCGAGGAGGATGAAGAATTATTTCGAAGCTCATACTATCATCGTCCTTACATCGCATCCCCTTAAGGCAGTCCTAAGGAAAGCAGATTTGTCGGGCAGATTGTGTAAGTGGTCAGTCGATATCGATTGGTTTGACATCCAATTTCAACCAAGGACAGCTATCAAGGGTCAGATCCTTGCTGATTTCATAGCCGAATTCACAGGCGAAGAACTCTCTGACCAACCTCAACCAACAAGGCATGAGAAGAACCAGGCAACAGAGGAAACCTGTAAACTCTTCGTTGATGGGTCCTCCAACTCAAAGGGGGTAGGGGTAGGCGTTGTTCTCATCACTCCAGAAAACACAATCCTTGAGCAAGGAATCAGGCTTGAATTTGCAGCCTCCAACAACGAAGCAGAGTATGAAGCCCTGATAGTCGGTCTCCAAAAGTCCCAAACTATAGGAGCAAAACGTTTACAGGTGTTCGACGATTCTCAACTAGTCTCCAATCAGATAAGTGGAGATTATAATGCAAAGGATGAAAGAATGACAGCCTACCTCGCCTTAGTGAAAAAATTAATGACAAGCTTTGAAGAGATCAACATCCAGCAGTTTCCCAGGGGGCAAAATAGTCATGCTGATGCCTTAGCAGCCTTGAGTTTGACAGTTGACTCTGACCTAAAAAGGATCATCCCCATCGATTTCCTCATTTGTCCGAGCATTAACCACAACAGAAAGCTACCAAACGTGGAACAGATACTCCAGGTGGGGTCAGCCCCCAGATGGATGGACCCCTTAAGGGACTATTTAAAGGATGGCACGCTCCCAGATGACAAGAAAACTGCCCACCAGATAAGAGTCAAAGCTGCTCGCTTTCACTTATCCACAGGAGGTGACTTGTATAAGAAATCCTTCTTCGGTCCCTACATTAGATGCGTCCACCCAGGTGATGTCGAGCAAGTGCTACACGAGCTTCACGAAGGAATCTATGGAATTCATGTCGGAGGAAGGTCTCTAGCCTTTCGAGCAATGAAGGAAGGCTATTGGTGGCCATATATGCAAAGGACTCCGCAGTATATGTCCGTAAATGCCTAAAATGCCAACTCCAAGATCCTATGGCCCACCAACCCACCAGCGACCTACAGTCCCTGTCCAGCCCATGGCCCTTCGCCCAATGGGGAATGGACATCGTGGGACCACTGCCTACCACTGCCGACAATCGCAAATATCTGTTGGTTGCGACTGACTACTTCACCAAATGGATCGAGGCAGAACCCCTGGCGAACATCCGAGATGCCGATATGATAAGGTTCATATGGAGGAATATAATCACTCGATTTGGAATTCCCAGAACCATCATCACCGATAATGGAACAAAGTTCGAAAGTGGCCCATTTCAGGACTTCTGTAACAAACACGGGATCAGACACTACTTCAGTTCGGTGGCCTACCCTTAGAGCAATGGTCAAGCTGAAGCTTCCAACAAAACTGTGATCGATGGATTGAAGAAGCGATTAGAGCGAGCCAAAGGCGCATGGGTAACAGAGCTGCCCCATATCCTATGGGCGTACCGAACCACTTCCCGGCGAGCAACAGGAGAAACCCCATTTTCGCTGACATATGGCATGGAAGCAGTCATCCACTAGAAGGGGGTTGAACGACAATGAGATCCAACCTTGTTGACCAAGGCCAGAATGATGAGGCATTGCTCGCCGAACTCGACCTAGCCGACGAGCGCAGAGAACTTGCCCTAGTGAAGCTAGCGAGCTATCAGCAACAGCTCGCGAAGTACTACAACAAAAGGGTTAACCCGAGAACATTCCAAGTTGAGGACTATGTTCTAAGGAAAGTCCTGGGCAGCACAATGAAGTCGTTATACGGCAATCTAGGCCCAAACTAGGAAAGACCCTGTAAGATAACTAAAGACAATCTGCAAGGCGCCTATCACTTAAAAACGATGGAGGGAAGAGAAATACCACGAGCATGGAACGCAACTAATCTCAATAAATTCTATTTTTAGATCTTTTTCTTGTATTCTTTTGTTATGAAAATAGAAGTTCATTTCCCTTATTACTAATGAAAGCTACTTAATTGGTTACACTCTGATTGGTAACATCTGCATTTATCGCACATCTTTTCCAAATAACAGGCACATTGATCACTATAGCAGGGAAATACCCCTCCTCAGGTCATCGTCATAAAACACGAGAGACCTCTTAGCATTGCCCCTGACAATATATGAAGCCCTACAGGGTATCCTTAGGCAATACGACCAAATTCTATACTGGTCATCAAACCTACTTCGATTGAGTAAAATCCTGATCGGATGAAGACGTCCAACACTAGGTGTGTCCTCGCCAATTGCCCCACTTAGGCCTAAGGGTGTGTGACGACACAACCTAAAAGGTAAAGTGGAGCACAATGGTATCTTGGTATTATACTGGACTGGGGGGACACTTGCATGACAAAACAAAAAAGATTATAGAGTAGCAAGAATATGAAAAATAGGATGTACATGTTTAGTCGGAAAAATTGCCCAAAACACAAACTTTTCATTAATCCATCATACTTACAACAATGGTAATACATGTTTAGTCGGCGAGCTCGCCCAAAGCATTTACATTATCAAAAATACAAAAAAAATAACAACTGGAAAAATCTCAATGGGGTGGATGCCTCCGAGCAAGATAATCAGCCACTCAAGCTCTTCGTCCGTCATCAGGAGCAGGAGCTAACTCCTCCACAACCTCATTCGCATCCGACTCCAATAATTGCCGAGGAATAGCATCGATAGGGATCCATCGATCATCCCTCCGGAATGGGTTAGGCATAAGGGTGGAGGAAGACATCTCATGACGATACCATAGCACCGAGTTTCTCGGTACTTGTAGCTCCTTCAAGGCACTTAGCCACCCCTTGATAAAAGAAAGCTCCTCAAACTCAGACAGCCTTGTTGGAGCATCCGACCTGCCTTGATCATAACCGTCAGCCCACGCTTGTCGAGGGCCTTTCTTGAATAAGTGTCGCAATCGAGTAACATCCCTTTGAAGCCCAGCAGCGATTACATATGCTCGCTGAACATCACCGCAGAGTTCTTTCATTTCCCTATCACGAAGTTCTTCTGCTTCCCTGTTTCTGCTCCTGGTGCTCCTACCAGCTCTCGGAAGGGGAGGGCGAGTGGGACTCCGCGACATAGGAGGAGTAACATTATGACCAGCTCTAGTTCGCGATGACGAGGAGCCTTGCAATACTGCTCGAACAATGCTCAACGCATGCTCCCTGAGTCATAAGACTTCTCTCCTCAGGTCTTCATTCTCCTGCTGAAGAACCTCCCCTACTTGGTTGATCTAGGAGGCCTCTAATAGTTTTGTCCTTAGCACATTAACCTCCTCTTGCACTGAAGAACCAATGTACTCCATCTCCTGAAGCCTGTCCTTCAGCTTGGCCACGAGCTCAGATTGCTCATTATACTTCTGATTTCTAAACCTAAGGGACTTGCAAAGCTTAACGAAGGCCTGTCAAACTTTGAGACTCGCATTGGGACCAAGGGTCCTACCCAACTGGGAAGTAGCAGGAATGTAATCATCCACATCAACTAACTACAAGCGAAAGAAAGAAAAAGGAGAGAAAGGGACAAATCAGTACAAGCAGAAATGAAGCCTTTTTCATTAATGAAAATTGAAATTACATCAAACTGAAAAAAGAAAGTTTATAGATTGGTAAAAATAAAAATACAAAGTAATCCTATCAGATAACTAATTAGCAACCTCAGGTGGCCCAGAGGTTGATGGCCCTATCCCCTTATCAGCATTAACAGGAGCACTGCCCTCGACAGGGGTGGTCTCTGTCACCTCAACAGGAGAAACGTCAGCAGGGGACGCCTGAGGAACAGGATCAGAGCCTTCAACGGCTGGGGCAGGGTCCTCATCTATGACTGGCCTCGGCCCTGGGTCGTGCTCGTCAAAAAGAGGAGATGCAACATCCACTCCAGCAGCAATGAGAGCCTTGTTCCATCCTTTCTTGAAGTTCAGACGGCTAATATAGCCTATCTGAACTTCAGCATCCTCATATGCTGCAGCCTAGTCAGAATTGTAAGAGTCTTCCTTGGTGGTAACAGCCTCAGACTCCTTCTTCTTCAGCTCTTCAGAGAGCACCTTGTTCTCCTCAACGACTGTAAGTTTTCTCGAACAAACCAAGTCATACACCTGCCTTAGCTCCTTCAGATCTTGGACTGCAGTGTCCTTCTCCTTGTTGGCAGTAGCAAGAGCCAAGTAAGATGAAATCCGAGAAGCTTCAACGGCTTTGAGGTTGGCCTCGAGCTCTTTACCCTTCAGCTTCAGGGCAGAGTTCTCTTGCTCCAGCTCACTATTCTTCTTCACCAGCTCATCGCGTGAACGATACAGCACGACGAAGTCAGTAACAAACTACAGAAAAGAGAAGGCATTAGAAGTGGAAAATGAGGGAAGTCAGAAAAACATAAGAGAAAAAGGGAAAAACTTTACCAGAGCAAGCCTCTGACTAGCCTGAAGGTCCAAGTGCTCTGACCCTACTGCCCTGTGGCGATCAGTCGGGAGGATAGCTCTTTCGAGCAGAGCCGGGGCCAACTAGGGAGAAATTTCCACTGAGGCCCTCTCGGGCAGAGCAGACACCGGGACTAAGGCCTGCCCGGCCTTCGTCCTCGCTTCAGCCCTCCTTTTCTCCTCCTCTTTCTCGCTCTCTTTCCTCCTCCTCTCCTCTACCTTCCATTTTTCCTCCATTTTCTTCCTCTCTTCGTCCTTTTTCCTCTCTCTCTCTCTCTCTCTCTCTCTCTCTCTCATCTGCTCCTCTTCCTTCCTCTTCCTCTCCTGCTCCTGAGCAGAAGATCGGGAACCAGTAGCCACAGCCCCCGAGGCAGATTTTTGTTTCTTCAACCTCTGATCAAGGAGCATATGGTCTTCATCGTCATCATCCCGGATCAGGTTCTTCCGGGGTGGAACCATCCCTTCACTCGAACTGCTGGAAGTGCTTGTTGACCCTCGAGCTTCAGAAACCTCTCTACGATCAGAGGAGCTGTTACTGCTAGAGCTCTCTCCCCGCAAATCACTTACAGCTCCTATAATGTCACTCTCAGAGCTACCCTCTTCCTCGTCCAATTGGATAGGACTTGCAGCAGTCTCTTCAGGTGAACTAAACTCTGGGATACTATCCACAGGCCTTGCTATGAAGCTGGTGCCAACGTTCTTGTACTCAAGCAGGAAGACAGCAGACCTGGGATGCTTGCCATCACCTAAAGGCTCTCAAATGTTCCAAGCCTTTATCAATTCTGAAAGACGGACCTCGCTGAGTGCAAGTTCCAAGTTCTTCGACCTCGCTGTGAAAGAAAAAGAAAAGAAGAGTTATAAAGATCACAAATAAAAAAAAGTCGAAACAACAGTACAATATCTACCTATGTATTCCTCCCCATAAAAGGGAACAGAGAACCTCTCAGACCTTGACCCTTCAAGTTGGGGAGAAAACTGCCAATTTGTAACAAGGAAACCCTCTTGCTAGTAGTCCTTATGGGAATCAGGTAGATTTACTACCAATACCCTGTCAGGGCTCCTGGCTTTGAGGTAAAGGACACCAGAACTAGTCTAAGAAAAGGAGTAGCAAAAACAAATTTTGGCGAGCCCTAACCTAGTTCCATACAATTGTTTTATCCTATGTACGCCATTTACTATTTTCCACACATTGGGCGAGCATTGTGCAGGAACAATATTAAAATAGCCAAAGAAATGCAAAAATAAGTCATTGGGAGGAAAAGTGAGTCCCCCCTGGGAAAGCAACAGAACATGGATCCAGTGGGCATCATCTATCTCCCTAATATTTCTAGGAGGGGAGGAACAACACTCAATATCTACCCACTCAGGAATATTGTAAAACTCCTTAAACTCGGAAATCGACCTATGCCCAATCTTCGCCATTGGAAAACTCTAGAAAACTACAAACTCAAAGAGAAAGCACAGAGAAAAAGTACAGGAAACTTACAAGATAGAAGATCAATTCGAACGATGAAGAAGCGCGATCCCAAACGACGAGAAAGCAACGAGAATAGAGGTTGAGAGAAGAAGATACGAAGTGCTAGAACTCACAAGGAATGAGAAAGTGCTGGAAAAATTGAAACGACGATAGAAAAGTACCTAATCCAAGAAACCTTAAAGTTCTACTAATCATAGGGCACAAGATACGAAGGGGGTGCCGCCAAAACCAGCTTCATAGTTTTCGAAGAATTGCAAAAGAGCCATTATGGCTAATCATTTACATTTATTGAGCCCATGAACATGGCCCAACAAACTTAGGGGCAATTGTGGGTACCCAGTATTAATACCATGGGCCTAGACGAGTAGACCAATTCTAGCGGCCCAAAGTCTAGGCCCCCCACTTCTTATTTTGATGCAGTCTCTTCCCACGTTCCCTTGAAAGGAAGTTATGGGAAGGATGGAAGACGTGGGGAAACCATCACCCCCACTCACCTAAATGTACATGTATATATTAAACCCTAGGTCCGGGGCAAAAGGACAAGTTGTATTCTCTGTAATTACTCTCCGGAGTATATATAAATAATATCGACTGCACCACCGTGGACGTAGGCACATCTTTGCTGAACCACGTACATCCTTTGTTGCATGATTGTCATTTTAGATTCCTTGTTCTTACTTGGTGAATGCTTTCTTCTTATTTATTTGTGTTGCACAATAATTGTCACCACAGGAAGGTAAGGGTGAACCTCGACATTAGGTTCTATTGGATTAGTAGGGTATGGATCAGTATCACATGCTATGGATAAGTCAACACAATTATCAACTTGATGCTCGGACCCTAAGGTGGTCTCAACATCGAGATTCTCGAGAGGATAGGGCTGGTCACACTCAAAATCCATATCACAAGATGAATTATCATCACTCCATGTGGGTGCAATAATGGGTTGACTTGAGGTGAAATCCAACTCGCTCGCACACTCAAATTCGTTAAGGCGTTGTTCAAGCCTTTGGAGAGCTTGAGTTTGAATTTTAGTGGCTTTCTCTTATTAGATGATGAACTGTTGCAAGAGTGCATCGAGAGCGGATGTGGATGGTGGTGGTGAAGTGTCAGTGGGTGGTGGTGGTGGTTGAGGTGGACACAACTCGCTATTGACATGTGAAAATGGAGAATACTCATATGAAGTGTGGAGAGCGGGGTCACCTATGTCATACACGAAAAGAGCGCCTTCGTGATGGATAAAAGGATGATAATCATTGGGTGCATAGTGAGGGAACTGATCGGGATGGGTGCACTTGAATGCCATGAAAATTGTTGGAACGTGTGAGGATCCAAAACAAGGGGATGGGATTCATTCTGCATGGGAGGGTTATCAATCCACCATGAATATCTTGGTTGCTCATACCACTCGGTATTAGATATGTCAAGATAATAAGCTGAAGTGGGTTCCGAAACAATGTCGGATGGATACGCATGTTCCATGGTGGGTTCGGGTGGATAAGGAAAATACGGGCACTATTGGGACATGTGATTGGTGTGGGAACAATAGGTGCATGGTGAAGCATGTGACGCGTTGATACTCGTCATCGGAGACGATGAAATGTGAGGTACATCCGTGGACGACGCATGAGTGTCAACGGTGTGTGGTTGAGAGTTAAAGCCACTAAGTAAGGCATGGAGGTTCGACTTGGGATCAACTTCAAACATGCCTTGAGAAAATGAGAAATAGCCAAAGTAATCCTGTAAAGGACGTTCTTCGGCCATGACAAAAAAAAATATATTTTTTATTTTTTTAAATTTTTTCAAAAGGAAAGAAAATATTTTTGGATGTTTGTAAAAATAAAGGAAGAAAATATTTTTGGATTTTTGTGGAGAAAAAATATGAAAAATATTTTTGAATTTTTTGAAAAAGGGATAAAAGTGGACTCAGTATGAAACATACTAGGATGGAGCACACAAAACCGACTGCCAAAGGATTACAATTAGACACGTATAAGCGAAGGAAAATCCTAACTAGCACGTAACCAATTTTTATCTTTAATTAAGTGATTGGGTAGTCAAATTTTAATTACTCCGCAGGCGAGAAAAAGCACGGAATCTTATACGTCGCCTGTGAAAAATTGTGCTCGTACTTGGCTTGCTAGTTGATTGATTTTAATTAAGTGATGGCACGGGTTAACAAGCAAGTGGAGTTAAGTGATTGAGTCGGGTGATGAAATCCCGTATCGTTTCAATGACCGGGTTTAGGTCTTAAGTTAATTAATTCATCAAACCATTGAAAGTAAGACTATGCAAAAATAAATTCACATAGGAGCAAATAGTCAACCAACAAATGGACTCGCTAACAGGAGATGCACGAGTGATAAAGAAATATACCTCCTACGACTTTTACACACGTAGGGTGAAGACCGAGTTGAGTCGACCGGTGGGAGTTCTCCTAACTTCAGTCGTCTCCGGGAGTCCTACGGACCCAAAGTAGAGAGGCTTCAAAATTCCACTCCGAGGGCGATCTCTCTCTACCTTGTCCCATTTCACTTTTGCTTTTTTTTGTTATTTAATTATTACAAATAATTGGTGTCCAAAGCACCACTAATAAATATACAGGGCCTCAATATCCTAATTCAAACAATCTATAAAAAATATATATATATATATATATATATATATAAATGAACAAATGTACAAGTCTTCAAAACGCTCCTCAACTCGAAAGGTCGGCAATGGCACTTTGTGAAAATTCAATCACCAAAGTTTGAGCAAAGTCCAACGCTTAAAAAGTTGGCAACATCGCCATTTGCTAGAAAGTCTTTTGTGTATATGTCGTTGTAGAGTAAAGACGGTCAATCAAAAATCCGTTTTGGTACCTAGAAGCACACTAAAAATGTATATTGGCAAGTAATGGATCAATCCACGCTCTCTAATGTGGACAAGAGCAAAATGAAGACTAAGTATAATTTTTGAAATAATTTTGAAGGGATATTTATACTACTAATTATGAACTAAAATTAAAACTACACTAATAAATAAAGAAAATGATAAAGTGAGCTAAATATGAGGAGAAAATAATTATGAGATAATTCAAGGGATTAAACTTCACCACTTAACCTATTTTTCTTCATTAGTTAGTTTGTCTATTTGAAATACCCCAAAACATATATAAATTCACAAATCAACTCTCATTGCAAATTTCAATTTACATATAATCCTTTTAGAAGATTAATATTTAAATCTCACATACCCACAAAAATTAGATTTAAAGATTTTTGTAATAAATCACCTGCTAGGGAAAATTCACTCAAAGTATATGAAGTCATTAAAAATACATTTTTAGAGTAGAAAAATTCAAACTATAATACCATTCAAAAATTTTCTATTTTTAGTTTAATTAATGAATAAATATTATAATCTGAATTTACGATTTTCTCGTGAAAATAATTCACCCTCTCTCGAGGCGTAATAAATTGTAAAATTTTAATATTAATATTCAAAGGGCATAATAAATAAAAAAATAAAAATAAAAATAACTAAGTTAAGGGTTCCATCTCACCCCTTGAATGGGGTATTTAGCCTCTCATTATGGTATTATTACATATAAAATATAATAATGACACAATATGAGGCATACAAAATAAAATAGAGTGAGAAGGAAAATAAATAAACTAAGTCTCCTTGAGTTTGATATTAACTTCCCAAAGTTATAAAATTAAGAGCACCCACAAATCATATTATTACAACACTTGATAAAATGCCAGAACTCCAAAATCTATTTCAAAATAAGCTGTCTCAAACTCAAGTCACTATATAAAAAAATTATAAAAGAAGAAATAAAATTTTGTACAAAAAATGGATCTCCTAAAAGTACAAACTACACTCCTCTATCTGCCTTTTTTTCTTCCTCAGTGTTCTCCTTTTAAAATGAAGAGGGTCATAATGGATGAGACAAGTGATTTTTATTTATGGAAAATTGGCAGAGGCTTGAGTCTTTTGATATTTGATTTTTCTCTCGAATTAGGATAGATTTGGGCAGAGGTGTCAAGTAAGAGGTGTGTGTTTGGTTTTTGCAGGTTGGGTGGCTGGTAATAGGCAGGTGGTTAAATGTGGAAATAGGTTATGATAGGGTTTTAAGATGGGACGAGTGGGTTTAATCGGGTATGGGGTATGGTACGATCAAGTCCGGGTTGTGTTGGTTGGTGGTGGGATCATGATGATATGAGGGTCTGGGTGATTTCGGGTTGACATCGGCGGGTATAAGGCTAGGTGGTGACGTGTTGGTTTAGTAAAGAAGGTAGGGGCTGGTAGTGGTTCAGGCGGGTCAGGGGCTTAGGCATGGTAGTTTGGAGCTTGGGTTGGAGGTGTGAGGTGTGTTCGCGGGTTGGATAGCAGGTCCAATCAGGTTGAGGGTTGGTGGGAACCCGAGCGGGTTTCGGGTTAGAGGTTGCAGGAGATAAAGGTATGGGGTAAAGTGTAACTAGGATTTAAAGTTTTGAATGGGTGTTGGGTTTGGGTTATGGTTTATTTGAAGAGCGAGAAAAATGAGGTTTAGTGGAGAAGATGATGAATAGGGAATAAGGGTATGTTTGGGTGTTTAAGGGTCTAGGGTGGTTATGGTGTGTTGGAAAAATGGGTGTGGGTCAGTGTCTTGTTTATGGTGTATTGGTGTGTATGTAGGTAGGGTGTGTGTGTGTGTATGTTAGTTTGTACCCAACTAAAAATAATAATTAAGACTCAACTAAAAATTAATAAAACTAAAACTAAAAATAACACGACACACAATACAAATTCTAAAAACTAAGCACGACTCAAATAAAAACTAACAAAATAAAACAAAACAAAACAAAACAAATGTAATAATAAACTACTAAAATCTAAGAACAAACAAAATTAAAGGAAAACAAATACTCGACGCACTAAAATAAATAAATCCTCTAAAAATAAATAAAATCTATTAAAAATAAAAATAAAATAATAAAAATAAAAACTACAAAAGAAGTAAAAATAAAACCTAAAGTCCTTAAAATATAAAATCTAGCAAAACTAAAAATAAAGACTAAAATTAAAAACTAATAAAAATCAGAAAGAAAAAGAAATTGAAAATAAATTCTTGAAAATTCTAAATAAATCCTAAAAATAAAAACGACTCAAGCTAAAAATCTAAAAAAATAATAAAGATACAAACTCAACACACACAGGCTCGGGTGAAGGTTTGGGCTCAGTTTAGGCTAGGGTTTGATATGGGGCAAGGGAATTAGCTCCATAAACCACACATTTCCTTTGAAATAAGCATCAAACTTCCACAAACGGCGATCAAGCCTGCACATTAAACATTTACGCATATAAGACCCAAATTGTCGAGAATTAGCAACTAAAATACGTCTATTCGGGGTATAAAATTTACACTTTTGGGTGCTTATCAGGTCCTCCGATCTGTGTTGGCCTTTCCTCCGCAGGCGTAAATGCCTTGGGTCAGCAATGTCCCTCCACCGCTCAAGAGGGAAGGTCTTTGCGTGGTGCCTGGGGTGGTCCCCTGGCATCGTGAGGGTGCTCCACGGCTTCCAGAGTAAACACCTCTAGTTGTACCCCAACTGGCCTAATTATCACATTTTGACTGAAGGCAACTAGTTGTTCTTGCATTGCATGTTGGCTTTCCACCAAGGACTTCAATGTCGTCTCTACCTCACCCATCCAAAGCTGAGGAGGTGCGTTGTTGGAACTAGGACCACCAGTTAGTGGTGATGGTGGAAATTATGATGCCATGTATTAAACCTGATGGGTGAGCTATAACTAGGTTGTATAAGCTTGGAAGCTCAACATGAACTCTTTTAATGGTGAAACAGCTCCACAAGATGGGAGGACTAGTTCACCACCAGAAACTCCACTGAGAATAAGCTAAAGGTGGGAAGAGATGATACTATGCGTTCCCACAGATGGTGCCAAACTGATGATACCAGAAATGGTATCATCAGATCACATATTTATGAAGTTCAAATAGGTATACAATAATGGCAATAATCACACAATAAATCAATAGAGAAGAAGATGAGGTGAAGAGGATGAACACATGGATTTAAGTGGTTCTGTCGAATCCTACGTCCACTATATGTGTGAGTGAAATCCACTAGTAAATATGGCTCTAATCGTCTGCTTACAACACAAGCTTTCTCTCTCTCTATCTCTCTCTCTCTCTCATGTATACAAATGAGTAGAGTTTTTGCTAGGGTTTCAATTCATCTACCTCTTGCAATGAAGAAGATGAAGGGTTAATACATACCCCCCAAGCATGTTGCAGGTGTGCACAGATGAGGGCATCTACTCAGGTAGTGACAGTTATCCATGCAGAGGTATGTAACGATGATGAAATCTCCCCTCATGTGAGGAGAATAATCTTTATTATAACATAATTGCTCATGTGGAATATGTCACCTTAGTACGCTCTATTCCTCGTCCACGTATGGTATCGTCTACAGATGTCTCTTCCCCAATCGAGTACGAGGTTATTGATGGAGCGATTGACCTTACACATGAAACAAGCAAGTGTGGTCTTGGCCTGAGGATCTCAAGCTGATGTGGTCTAAGTAGGCTAACTCCTAGTGTCAGCTGGGTGATAGGATGAGAGATGTCTTTGTTGCTATGATTCTTTCTTGAAGTCTCGGCCTAATGTATGGACGAGGTTATATGTACGATGCTGATTATGGTTTTGGTCGAGTCTTGGAAGTGACCTGTGTGTTCCTTCTTGAAGATCGATTGTTTGGAATTGAAAGGTCCCATCCTGGGACGAGGTCATATTTGGTCATATCATTTAGTATGATCCACAATCCAAATCTAGGGTGTCACTTTTGCTGTATGAAAATAGATATCAAATGTGTTACGTTATCTACAATATTGTATGAACACTCTAAATTGGTAATTGTGTTATGATTCCCCTTTTTTGAGTTTTTAATCTATGAAAATATATTTGAGTGTACATATGAATGTAAAAAGAGTAGGGTTAGTGATAGAAGAATTATAAAAAGATAGAAATGGATATTATAAAATGGTATTGGTATTACCAATAAGAGACTTTGATGGCTTGTCTCTCAGTGAATATCACATAACATAAACCACCGATCAAGGTAGCCACAAAAATAATGAACATCAATAGAAATCGTGATCATTATTGTGGTTACCTCAAAATGGCATTTTGATATTAGTGTCAGATTAAAAACTTAATAAGATCTACAAAAAAAATTACAAAATGTGAGAGATGAGACAAGTGCAAGAGAACTAAATATATGGGTAGAAGATGCACAAATTTAAATAAATACAAGGGTTGTTCCAATACATACAACACAAATAAGGTTTACATACAAGGGTTAACTAAATGATAAAAAAATATATTTCGATACTCAATATTTGTCCAAATAACCTAAAAGAACTTTTAAATTAGGGTTGTCATCACGAGAAGACTGTAATTATGTACGGGAATTTAATGTGTCTTCTTGAGTAGCCAAACCCTTTGGTGCATTCATAATAATAAACTATTTTTTGTCATTTATTCAATTTGTGTATAATACTTCTTTCACATTTTGAAAGTCATAAATAAAAGGCTCGATGACCTTGCGACATTTACTCTTCATCTTAAATAAATCAACCATGACAAGTTTTAAGGCATAATCAACTTTACAATCATTCGTGGTGTCCTCCACCTTCGCCCAGTTCAACTGAATACGACTTCTTTGAAATCTAAGCAATATAGCTCCAAGAATTTTTTGACAATCCCCTAATAGGTCAAAATTGTAGTGTCCTTTGGATTTTTATTCCTTTTTCAAATTACATAAGAAGTGAACTCAAAAATTAAAATTCCGTTGTTTCATGTCAACAGTTTTTCCTCTCATGGGTATGAGAGGAAATCAAAAATGTTGACGCGAAATTTTATAGACTCCCACGCCTAGAAATTAGGACCTTTGTTTAGATGCGCAAGACTTGAAGAGATATCACTTTTTCTTAAAAGTTTCATTTAATAATAGATTTGCATTAGAGCATATTTTACATTACATACATAAAACCGCAAGAGAATAGGCGTCAATTACATCTTTTGATGTACATGCCATAAATCGTGCATCATGGAATCTATCTTCTAATCTTGGGTAACTTGTGTCTCATACTTCCGAAACGTGACAATGAAATTATGGAGTTTATATGGTAATATAGAGAATCAGTGTAATCAAATAAAAATAAGTTGTATGTAACACCCCGTATTTTTGGAAAATATGGAAATTAATTAAATTGGTGATTCAGGAATTTATTCAATTGGGAGAATTATTTAATTCGGTGATTTAGATTTAAATTAATTCGATATAAGATTAATTTCACACGTATCGTGTTTTGAGTTGGAATTAAGATGATTTTATAAACTGACTCGGATGGTGATTTTGAGGCTACGATTAGTTCCAAAAGGGTTGAAATAGTTTGAAAAGTGTACCCGGGGTATAGTTTGGGTCCCAACGAGATTTTGGACCAACCCGACACCGTTTAAGGGCATTTCGATCATTCGGGAATTTGAGGTGTAGAGAAATCCAAAAATACTAAGTGTATATCTACCATTAGATAGAGGGCGCTAGGGTGAACACAATCACAATAGAAGAGAGGCCATTGGAGAGGAAGAGGAAAAGAAAGCCAAAACCCCTACACCATTTTTTGCAACGAACATGACATAATCAAGATCGGTGTGAGGGGAGAACCACCACACGAACATCTGAAAGAATTTCAGACCTGCTATTGAGAAGCAATTATTTAAATGTCAATTTATTTTTAAGCATGTTATAATACCCATGTAGAATAGGATTTGATTTCATATTTTTGGAAGAATTGATATGTATTTGGGTTGGATAAAGCCATAAATTGATGTAAGGATGCATGTAGATATACTTTTTAATGTGGGTTAATGAAATGAGAAGATTTGGGACGAATTTCTTGATTTAAAAATATGGGTTCTTTGTTCATGGAGATGAAGAAACATGAGAAGCTAGGGTTTTAAGTGATTTAAAAAAAATTCAATTCTTGGGCTGAATTATTGGTGTTTTGAGTATATTTTTCATTGGAAATCATCTATATGTACTAAAATAATGGTTAGGAATATTGTTTTAAAGTTTGGTGAAATATCATGAAGATTTGGGTTGTGAAAACCATGAAAAATGCATTTGCGAGGAAGAAGAAACAGTTCTGCGGATTTTCGAATCGATTTGGTCCCTTGCCGAATCAATTCGATTAGCGAATCCTCTTTAGAGACGTTTCCTCTTGGGATGATTTATGAGGAAGATGGGGGTTGATTTGTGATTTTTAAAAGACTTAGATGAAGTCAGTAGGTTTATGTATAAGACATGAATAGATCTTAACGAGGGAAAGATGGGAACTTGAAACTGGAGAGAGTAAATTTAGTAAATTACTATAATACCCCGTAATTTTATTGATTTTTATTTTAAGGGATTAATTGAATTAAATTAAAATTAATTGGGAATTAATCCGGATATTAAATACTAGCGAGATGTGAGTTGGTATTTGATTATGATGTTAAAATTGAATATTTCTGAGTATATATGGTAATATATGAGTATTAAAAATATTTAAATCGTCACGAGGCAGAAAGACGACAATTTGGGAAATTTAGTTGGAATGCGCGTGTCAGTCGCGTCAGGAATGATTTTATTTAAATTAAAAGGTAAATTTTATTTTTATCCATCAAATGATCATTTTGAGAGCGCCAATGCGTCCGGAAGGGTCGAAATAGTCAGAAAACACTAGCCGGGGGTTTAGTTTGGGTCCCGGGGCATTTTTAGGACAAACCGGCAACCTAGAAGGGTATTTTGGTAATTTTAAAAATTAAGGGATTAAAACCCACGAATTTGAGTGTTAAATTAGATATTATTAAAAGAGCCACTAAGGCCATTATCAACCAAAAAGTGAGAGAGTGGGCTACGTAAGTTTTTGAGAGAAGTTAGAAAGAGGGAAAAGGGTTTCCAAACAAAACCATCTCCCCGCCATCATTTTGGAAGAGATTGTGACCAAAAAGAAGGAAGAATCAACCTTGAAACACCGACAACAAATCTGAGGAACAAATCTAAGGCAAGTGATTTGATATTATTAAGTTTATTGAATATTTCCTCCATGTTTAGTGTAGAACTGTTTTTGCATTGAAAGTTTTGAGGAAAACCTAATGAAATTGTTATAGAAACTCTAAAGTTGGGCTAGGGATTGCATGTAGAATGACTATGGACGAATTTGGTATTCAAAAAATTAACTTTGATGATTTAAAAACGGATTTAGGATGGGTTATTAGGTACAATAAAATTATGTGTTCATGTTCATAGGGTTTGGGGTAAAATTTGGGGATTACTCTTAATTGCATGTTGATTAGGAGGATTTGACCCCAAAAATATGTTAAGAAGCGACCTAAGAGGACTTAGAGTAGTTTAGGAACATTAAAATGTTATTGGGATGACCTTAGGAATAATTTAGAGAAGAGAAAAATGAAGAAAAACGAGTTGGGAATTTTCTGGGCGTATTCTGCCATCTCGTTAGAAGACCTGCCCAGGTCATTCGAATGACCTTGTTCGAACGAGCTTCTAATGAGATGATAGTACCCCTTCTAACGAGTTCGTTCGAAGACTTCGTTCAAATGACCCTCGTTCGAACAACCTCGTTCGAACGAGATTTCTAACGAGTTGACAGAATGGCCTTTTTAGGCCTGATTTTATTTCTAACCTTCAGTAGACTTATTTAATTGAGTGATAACCTTCCCTTGTTGACCAGTGGGTATGGTTGTGAGAGTTGAGTACGTTGAGGATTAAAACATAGAATTAAGTAGTAAATCGGATGACATCTATGGGCTAGGGTATAAGTAACTAAAATTACGACGTGAGAAGAGTTGATAATTTTAATCTATATAAATCGGGGACTTGTAAACATGTAACATTAAATGACGGTATAGGGATGAGAAATATACCTCTATTGATATTATGGGATACCTAAGATGTGAGAATACTTGGTATATGTAGTTATTTGTGTACAACATACCTACCATACTTTCTATCAGGGGAGGTTGGCGTTCGATCAGGGCCATCTAATCTTTGTGTGCCTACAGGGGGGATTTAGATTGGTACCTCGAGCACATAGGTCAGAGAAGGGCTTATTGAGAAGTTAATAAGTCTGCTGATCATGGGAGCATAGGTATGTGCATGACCAATGTGATGTGAACTATGTTCACCTCCATTATATGTGCTTGTTATTTGTCGAAACGGTTCCTGAGAGATTCGGAATGTGTGATCCTTATGTACGTGATGTACCGGGATTTGATAGCAGAGTATGTGTACACCGCAGCTTAGTCTAGGGGTGCCATTATTGTATATTATGATGAGATTGATATACTGAATTATTGAAATGAACTGTTTATATAAGTACAAGTGTGAATTAATGTAATATCTTTGTAGAGTTAAAAAGGGGAAAACACTTAGTAATTATTGAAACTAATTTCGAGGAATGAAGGTAAAACTCGCAGTTTATAGTAAGGCGTCGGGAATTAAACCATGATTAGTATAGTAAAAGTCATATATATTGAATTGGACTAGTTTGATAGTAGAATATCTAAAACGGGTACGGGTACGATAGGTGTGCACGGTTAGTTGAGAGGTGAGGAACTCATGTGAGTGCACGCACTATCATGCACTTTATATTCAATGTTTAATGATATTAAACACTTGTTGTATTTTAAATTGTTTTCACAATCGGGCTCTGATCCATTTGCTTTCAAATCTATTTTCTTGTAAAGACCTTTTAGGTGCCCAGCCACAAGGACACCAAGTGTAGGAGTTCCATTCAGGTGACGTGTTGTAGTTGCTGTGGAAGTTACGGGACCTCGATAGTAGACGCCTCCATTTTCTATCTTTTACTCTACTTCAGATTTACTCATCTGTAGGGTATGTCGCCCCTTTTCTTTTAGAGACATCCTACTTACTCAGTTTTATTTCAGATTTTGGGTTGTAATTAATTTGTAATTCAGACTTTCAGTATTTGGATTATTAGAGGAGTATTCCTCCATATTCATTGTCATTCCATTATTATTCAATTGTGATTGTGTTGTGGTTGTGGTATTAGTATTTCATAATTTAAATGGATTGTATGTTAATCGGATTCAATTAAAATTGATAACTCACTTTTTAAATATTAGGTGGCTAATAATCATTAAAACGTTTTTCGACAGTGGTGCTATGAACTGAACCAACTTGACATTTTGTATTAATTTGAATAAAGGAGTAGCTACCCGGTATTTAATTAGTCGGGGTGTCACAGGTGGTATCAGAGCATCAGGTTCTAATGTCCTTAGGATCTGTACGACTTGTTATGTTTCTGCTGAGCTTTCTTTGATGTAGAGCCCTATACTTTAGGATTATCTTACTCTTTTGTGTATGTTTCTCTCTTCAGCTATTTTGAGATAATAAATGCAAACTTATAAGACTTTATTCTCATTTCAGATGCCTCCACGACGTGCACAGCGAGTTCCCAGGGATGCTCAGCCCGAGCCACAGCCTGCACCAGTTCAGGGCTCCTTGAATGCCGCAGAGGTTGCCGCTATTGTAGCCCAAGCGATAAATGCCTCCCTAGCAGTTGTGTAGTAGGAACCGCCTCAGGTGCTGGTAGTAGCACCAGTACAGGTTCATTCATTCTCGTCTGCTTGGGAACGTGTCCGTGATTCTTTTCAGAAAGCACACCCTCCGGAGTTTGCAGGTAGCTCCGACGTCGTTGTGTCCAGTCAGTGGAAGAAGGACATCCAAAGGCACTTGAGGATGTATGAGTGCATGGATGTACAGAAGCAGATACTGGCTACTTTTAAGCTAGTAGGATCAGCGTTACAGTGGTGGGAATCCATTACCACCGCGGAGGAGAGAGACATTCTTTCTATTCAGGAGTTTTGGGTGCGGTTCGACCGTAAATATTTTCCATCAGTTGTTCACACTGAAATGAGGAGGAAGTTATTGAACCTCAAGCAGGAAGGGAAGACCGTGACCGAGTATGAGGCCGAATTCACTAATCTCTTGAACATCGTTCTCGATGAAATTCCAACTGCGGAGAAAAAGATTCAGAAGTTCATGGATGGGTTGACTTGGAGGATCCGTCAGCACTTGTTGGGTAATCTCTCATTGGCTACTTATTCTGATGTGGTTAACACAGAACTACTTCACTGCCAGGACCACCGCTTACACATGTCAGAGAGTAAGCGATCAAGAGAGTCCATCCAGCAGGGCAGGACAAGGGGGAAAATGGTGTCAGCGGGGCACAAGCTACTCAGGGTCAGCATAGGCAGGGAGATCAGGGTTCCCAGCAGGGTGATTTTAAGAGGTTCAGATCTGGGGGTTTCAGAAATGGTCAAGGAGGTTTTCTTCAGGGCCAGCAGGGTTATCACGGCCATCAAGGACAGCAAGGCCAACATGGTCAACAACAGCAGTTTCATCAGGGCCAGCATGGCCAGGGGAGGAATGGCAATGGCCACCAGGGCCGTGGGCAGCAGGGTCCGAGAGGGGGGAATTTTCTGGGGAAGTGTTTCACTTGTGGCAAAATTGGACACAAGCGTCAGGAGTGTCCTGAGAGGGGTAGGGCCCCACAACAGCAGCAGCAGGGTGCTCGACATGAGCCCCAGAGACCTATGTTTCCCGCCGCCCTCCGAGCACCACCACAGATGCCAGCTTTACCACCCATCCCAGAAGTCCCAGTCCAACAGGGACAGCTTCAGTACAGGCGAGTTTATAAACTCCAGCATACCGCAGTCCCATAGGATCCACCTGCTATTGAGGGTATGTTCTCTATTCAAGGGACTATGGGGCATATTTTATTTGATACGGGGGCCACACACTGTTTTATCGCCACGAGATTTGCACGCACTTTGGGGTTGTTAGACACTGCAAAGAGCAAGATTACTTGCGTATATTCACCATTCAGTAGGGGTTCCGTGATTTCTCTTATTTGTAGAGGTGGGGGAATAGAAATCGGGAGATTTACTTTACCTGCGGATATGTTAGTATTAGAGATGACTGAGTACGATGCAATTGTTGGTATGGATTGGCTAGTTGCGTACCGAGACACGATTGATTGTTTCAGTAGGAGTAACATTTTTGCCATACCCGGGCAGGAGATGTTTTTAGTGGTGATGCCTCGCCCTGAGGGAGGATCGTCCACGCACTTGTATTATATAGAGGAAGAGACCTCTAAGGAAGTGGTAATACGACTTGATTCGATTCCCGTTGTTAGTAAGTGCACTGATGTATTTCAGGATATACCTAGATTACCTCCTAGTAGAGAGATAGATTTTGTTATCGATTTGACCCCGGGCACTCGGCCAATTGCCCCCGCACCGTACCGTATGGCTCCAGAGGAGATGAGAGAGCTAAGGGATCAGATAGAGCAGTTGTTGGGTCAGGGGTTTATCAGAAGGAGTACTTCGCCATGGGGTGCCCCTGTGATGTTCGTAAAGAAGAGGGATGGATCGTTGAGGTTGTGTGTATATTACCGAGAGTTGAATAAAGTCACGATACAGAATAAGTATACGTTGCCTCGAATCGATGACTTATTCGACCAGTTGAGAGGATCTTCCTTCTTCTCAAAGATTGACTTGCGATCGGGATACCATCAGTTGCGTATTAGGGAACAGGATGTCTCAAAGACGGCTTTCTTGACGAGATATGGTTCCTACGAGTTTCGGGTTATGCCTTTTGTCTTGACCAACACTCTAGCCGTGTTTATGGATTTGATGAATAGAGTATTCAGAGAGTTCCTAGACTAGTTCATCATTGCCTTTATTGATGACATTCTGGTTTACTCCCAGACAGAAGAGGATCACACCGAGCACTTAAGACAGGTTTTGCAAATGTTGCATCAGAATGAGCTTTATGCAAAGTACGGAAAATGTGGGTTTTGGCTGAAGGAGGTCCAATTTTTGGGGCATATCATTTCAGATCCAGGGATATCTGTTGATCCAGGGAAGGTATCCGCGGTGAGGGAGTGGGGACAGCCCATGACACCGACTGAGATCCGTAGTTTCTTGGGCCTAGCAGGATACTACAGAAGGTTTATTCGGGGTTTCTCAAAGATAGAGGGTCCTTTGACACATCTGACTCGCAAAGGTGTGCCATTAATCTGGAGCGATGCCTGTCAGATGGCATTTGATGAGTTGAAGGACAAGTTGACCTCAGTGCCTGTGTTAGCATTGCCCAGACCAGGAGTTGAGTATCTAGTCTACACCGATGCGTCCTTACAAGGACTTGGAGGTGTGCTGCAACAGGAGAGTCATGCTATAGCTTATGCTTACCGTAAGCTTAAGACTTACGAGAAGAATTACCCCACCCATGACTTGGAGTTAGCGGCAATCATATTTGATCTTCGGATTTGGAGACACTATCTCCTGGGGGAGAAATTTTGATTATTCACAGACCACAAGTCTCTACAATACCTCTTCACGCAGAAGGAACTGAATATGCATCAACGTCGGTGGCTTGAGTTTGTGAAGGATTATCAGTTTGATATCCAATATCACCCAGGGAAGGCCAACGTGGTAGCAGATGCGTTAAGCCGTAGGCCAGTAGATGAGGTGGCCGAGGTGTGGAAAGCTAAGTGGAAGGAGTTGGGACACCAGGATGCAGTGGCCCGATCATTCATATCTGTGATGACTGTTACACCTCAGATTGTTACGAGAGTGATAAAGGCCCAGGAAAATGACTCGTTCTGTCAGGAGCAGATAGTTCGATTACTAGCAGAGGGAGCCGAGTCCTATACCGTTAGTTATGACAGGGGATTACGCTTCAATGGGAGACTGGTCGTTCCTAAAGGGGAAGACTTGCGACACGAGGTAATGACAGAGTCGCATGGCTCACGATTCGCGGTACACCCTGGTGGGGATAAGATGTACCAATACATGAGACGAAAGTACTGGTGGAGCGGGATGAAGAGAGATATCGCCGTGTTCATTTCTAAATGCGCCACTTGTCAGCTAGTAAAGGTGGACCATCAGAAACTGCAGGACTTCTACAGCCGCTAGAGGTTCCAATGTGGGTATGGGAGAGCATATCCATGGACTTTATCACGGGGTTACCTACGTCACAGAGGGGTCACGACTCCATATGGGTAATTATGGATAGGTTTACCAAAGTTGCTCATTTTCTTCCCGTGAGGACATACTACACTACGGGATAATATGCCCAGATTTTTATTGCTGAGATAGTGATACTTCACGGGGTGCCTCTAAATATCGTGTCTGACCGAGATAAGATATTTGTTTGATGATTTTGGGAGAGTTTCCAGGAGGCCATGGGTACAGAGTTGCACCTGAGTACGACATATCACCCGCAGACTGATGGGCAAACGGAAAGGACAAATCAGATATTGGAGGACATGTTACGTATGTGCATCCTAGACTTTGGAGGTGGTTAGGAACAGTACCTTCCACTGGTGGAGTTTGCTTATAATAACTCCTACCAGTTCACCATTGGCATGGCTCCATTCGAGGCTCTGTATGGTAGACCTTGTCGTTTCCCAACATATTGGTTAGAGGTGGGGGATAACAACCTCCTTGGGCCGGAAGTGATTCAGGATACTTTGGTAAGGATAGAGATGATACGGAGCCGTATTCGGGTAGCTTAGGACCGGCAAAAGAGCTATGGTGATGCCAAAAGGTTCTTAAGAGAATTCAAGGTGGGGGACCAGGTGTTACTCAAAGTATCGCCTATGAAGGGGATTATGCATTTTGGTAAGAAGGGGAAACTGGCACCAAGATACGTGGGGCCATTTCCTATTATCGAGAGGATTGGGCCAGTGGCGTATAGACTTGGGTTACCGGAGCACTTGCATAGGATTCATGATATGTTCCATATTTCCTCGCTAAGGAAATATCTTAGGAACGATTTGGCCCATACTCACATTGCTTTAGAGGACATCGATCTTCAGCCCGATAGTTCCTACGAGGAGGGGCCGATTGCTATTCTGGACCACAACGAGAGGAAACTGAGGTCGAAGATAGTACCATTAGTACGCGTGCAGTGGCGGCATCATAATGCCGAGGAGTCCACATGGGACCGCGAAGATGAGATGCACGAACGTTATCTAGAGCTATTTTTACCAGTTATTCATTAGTTTTGAATTTCGGGACAAAATTCTGTTATTAGGGGGGAGTATGTAATACCCCGTAATTTTATTGATTTTTATTTAAGGGATTAATTGAATTAAATGAGAATTAATTGGGAATTAATACGGATATTAAATACTAGCGAGATGTGAGTTGGTATTTGATTATGATGTTAAAATTGAATATTTCTGAGTATATATGGTAATATATGAGTATTGAAAATATTTAAATTGTCACGAGGCAGAAATACGACAATTTGGGAAATTTAGTTGGAACGCGCGTCTCAGTTGCGTCAAGAATGAATTTATTTAAATTAAAAAGTAAATTTTATTTTTATCAACCAAATTATCATTTTGAGTGCGCCAACGTGTCCGGAAGGGTCAAAATAGTCCGAAAACACTAGCCGGGGGTTTAGTTTGGGTCCCGGGGCATTTTTAGGCCAAACCGACAACCTAGAAGGGTATTTTGATAATTTTAAAAATTAAGGAATTAAAACCCACGAATTTTAGTGTTAAATTAGATATTATTAAAAGATCCACTAAGGCCATTATCAGCCAAAAAGTGAGAGAGTGGGCTACGGAAGTTTTTGAGAGAAGTTAGAAAGAGGGAAAAGGGTTTCCAAACAAAACCATCTCCCCACCATCATTTTGGAAGAGATTGTGACCAAAAAGAGGGAAGAATCAACCTTGAAACACCGACAACAAATCTGAGGAACAAATCTAAGGCAAGTGATTTTATATTATTAAGTTCATTGAATATTTCCTCCATGTTTAGTGTAGAATTGTTTTTGCATTGAAAGTTTTGAGGAAAACCTAATGAAATTGTTATAGAAACTCTAAAGTTGGGCTTAGAGTAGTTTAGGAACATTAAAATGTTATTGGGATGACCTTAGGATGAATTTAGAGAAGAGAAAAATGAAGAAAAACGAGTTGGGAATTTTCTGGGCGTATTCTGCCATCTCGTTAGAAGACCTGCCCAGGTCGTTCGAACGACCTCGTTCGAACGAGCTTCTAACGAGATGATAGTACCCCTTCTAACGAGTTCGTTCGAAGCCTTTGTTCGAACGACCTTCGTTCGAACAACCTCGTTCGAACGAGATTTCTAACGAGTTGACAGAATGGCCTTTTTAGGCCAAATTTTATTTCTAACCTTCAGTAGACTTATTTAATTGAGTGATAGCCTTCCCTTGTTGACCAGTGGGTATAGTTGTGAAAGTTGAATACGTTGAGGATTAAAACATAGAATTAAGTAGTAAACCGGATGACATTTATGGGCTAGGGTATAAGTAACTAAAATTACGACGTGAGAAGAGTTGATAACTTTAATGTATATAAATCGGGGACTTGTAAACATATAACATTAAATGACGGAATAGGGATGAGAAATATACCTCTATTGATTTTATGGGATACCTAAGATGTGTGAATACTTGGTATATGTAGTTATTTATGTACAACATACCTACCATACTTTCTATCAGGGGAGGTTGGCGTTAGATCAGGGCCATCTAATCTTTGTGTGCCTACAGGGGGGATTTAGATTGGTACCTCGAGCACATAAGTCAGAGAAGGGCTTATTGAGAAGTTAATAAGTCTGCTGATCATGGGAGCGTAGGTATGTGCATGACCCATGTGATGTGAACTATGTTCACATCCATTATATGTGCTTGTTATTTGTCGAAACGGTTCCTGAGAGATTCGGAATGTGTGATCCTTATGTACGTGATGTAACGGGATTTGATAGCAGAGTATGTGTGCACCGCAGCTTAGTCTAGGGGTGCCATTATTGTATATTATGATGAGATTGATATACTGAATTATTGAAATGAATTGTTTATATAAGTACAAGTGTGAATTAATGTAATATCTTTGTAGAGTTAAAAAGGGGAAAACACTTAGTAATTATTGAAACTAATTTCGAGGAATGAAGGTAAAACTCTCAGTTTATAGTAAGGCGTCGGGAATTAAACCATGATTAGTATAGTAAAAGTCATATATATTGAATTGGACTAGTTTGATAGTAGAATATCTAGAACGGGTACGGGTACGATAGGTGTGCACGGTTAGTTGAGAGGTGAGGAACTCATGTGAGTGCACGCACTATCATGTATTTTATATTCACTGTTTAATGATATTAAACACTTCCTGTATTTTCAATTGTTTTCACAATCGGGCTCTGATCCATTTGCTTTCAAATCTATTTTCTTGTAAAAACCTTTTAGGTGCCCAGCCACAAGGACACCAAGCGTAGGAGTTCCATTCAGGTGACGTGTTGTAGCTGCGGTGGAAGTTACAGGACCTCGATAGTAGACGCCTCCATTTTCTATCTTGACCCTACTTCAGATTTACTCATCTGTAGGGCATGTCGCCCCTTTTCTTTTAGAGACATTCTACTTACTCAGTTTTATTTCAAATTTTGGGTTGTAATTAATTTTTAATTCAGACTTTGTATTTGGTTGTATTTAGTATTTGGATTATTAGAGGAGTATTCCTCCAGATTCATTGTCATTCTATTATTATTCTATTGTGATTGTGTTGTGGTATTAGTATTTCATAATTTAAATGGATTGCATGTTAATCGGATTTAATTAAAATTGACAACTCACTTTTTAAATATTAGGTGGCTAATAATCATGAAAACGTTTTCGACAGTGATGCTATGAACTGAACTAACTTGACATTTTGTATTAATTTGAATAAAGGAGTAGCTACCCGATATTTAATTAGTCTGGGTGTCACAATTACAAATCAGGAATTCGAAATCTAGGCACCGGGAAGAATAGACTTTGACCTAAGATGATATCCAGTAGGGTATAAGTGTAATAAATACTAAATTCACATAAAGAGTAACAATGGGCCCTTCGGATAAAGAATAATGCTTGAAAATACGCGATAAAGAGGTATATTGTGAATAAATTGTACGGAGAGTATTCGAGAGATAAATACTATGTATGGATGATTATTACAGGTTGAGTGTATACCTATATAAATATATTATTACAGGTCGCGTACGTATCTATACGGAATATACATATGGATAGGTTGTGTGTATGCCTAGTATGTGCTTGTGTGTGTGAACATACCTACACTACTTGCCATCACGGAGGTCCCACGCAGCGAATACACCACATTGACGATTCCAATAAGGTCTAGATTTGTGCCCCAGAATATAGTGCTGGTAATGGATAGCTATGTGAGATGAATAGTGAATTCAGTAGGTCGTTTGGGTACGTGAGGTATGTTCGCAGCCCCAAAGACTTAGCACTATGGTCACCTCCAATATGTGTTGTTTTGATTGTTGGTTCGAGGATACATTCTGAACTGATAGTCCTTGATTTAGTATGAGAGGTACTTGGACTGATAGGAGAGTATGCGAATGTGCATCACGGTGGTTAGTCCGACGGATGCTGTATATATATATATATATATATATATATATATATATATATATATATATATATATATATATAATGTGTGATAGTAGTGAGAATAGATAGTGTATATCTAAACAACATGAAATCTACTACTGTGTGCGGGTAGTGAGAGTAGATAGTGTGTATCTAATGAATGATTAATCTACTAATGGGTAAATAGTAATAGGATAGATAGTGTATATATAAGATAAAGTTTAAAAAGAGAAACTTAATGGAAGAGCATGAACGGTAACATGTGTAAAAGGGTAACTTGGTTTAACAATAACATAACAGAGATGCTAATTATTAAGTAATTCGATGGAGTACTATATGGGCGGTACATGTGATCTAGAATGATTTGGAGTTTATTAGATACTTGAGACCTAGTTAGTTTGGGTAGTATGACTAGGTGGGACGTTAGGAGCGCACTATAGATAAGAGGTGAGGAACTCAAGGGAGTGTTCGAAACCTAATATGTGTATCTAATAACTGTTCATTCAAAAGTGAAATTTAAATGCTTGCTAAAAGTTTTCAAATGATTTTTACTTGGGCTCTGACTCTTACCTACAAAACTTTTTCCAAAACCTTTTAGGTGTCTAGCCATAGGGACGCCAAGCAGGATGATCTGTTCCAGGGATGCATAGCTACAGCACTAGTGGATGCTTGCAAGACTTTGATTTAGTCACTTTAGTTACTTAATTCCTAGAGTAGGATGCAACTCAGTATTCCATTCGATCATGTTAGCCCTCAGCATTTCATTTAAGTTAGATTTGAATTCTGGATATTTTTACTTATATTGGACTTTTATTAGACTTGGTTTTGGGACTTTATCTTAACCGATGGTTTATTCGGTATCTTTTATCTCAGTCATTTATATAGTGAATGGAATTATATTACTATTGCTGGGATGTTAATTATGGTAATAATGTTCCGTTGTTGTTGTTTAAATAAAAAGATAAAATTTGGCACCGACTTTTTGAATACTAGGTGGTTAGTAAAATGTTTAAAAAGATTTTGACAGTGATGCGAAGAATGAACCTAATGGGCATCCTGTTTTAATTTAATAAAGGTTTGATCACCCGGTATTTAATTAGGCGGGGTATCACAGATGGTATATAGCATCAGGTTCTAGTGTCCTTCGGATTTGTGTGGCTGTTCACATTTAAACTTAGCGTTCTTTGATGTAGAGCCTTTTGATAGGATTGTTGTATTCCTTTACATACGTGCATTTATGTTCTTCTGCCAATGAATTTGTATTTGAATGTGAACTTAAACTTATCTTGATCTATTTTCAGATGCCACCCAGGAGAGAGAGAGAGCGGAAAGGGCAGTGTTTAGGGAGGACGTGAGGGATGCTCAATCAGAGCCACAAATACTGCCACCATATCCACCCCCAGGGATGATATCGACTCCCCAGGTGGAAGAGATTGTGTTTCAATGCATCCATGACTGCCATGGTCATCCATTTTTTGAGGAATCAGCCATAACTTTTAGTGGCACCCGATGTTCAGGCCCACATGCACAGAGAGCGAGGGAGGCATTTTAGAATGGTCAGCTACCAGAGTTTCAAGGTAACTTGGATGCAGTAGTGGCCAGTCGGTGGAAGAAGAATATGAAGTGCCACCTGCGCATGATTGAGTGCAGTGACACTCAGAAACAGTTCTTAGCAACGTTCAAGTTGGGGGCGCAGCTTTGCAATCGTGGGAGTCTATGACCATAGCGAAAGACAGAGATGTACTGAGTATTGGAGAATTTAGGGTGCAGTTTGACTGCAAATACTTTTCGTCTGCTATTGAGACAGAGATGAGGCGACAACTTATCAATGCGTCTTAAGGAGATATAACTGTGGCTGAATATGAAGAAGAATTCACTCGGTTAGAGAATTTCTTATTAGAAGACGTAAACACTAAGGGGAAGAGTATACGTAAGTTTATGGGTGGACTTACCTAGAAGATTCGACAGCACTTGTTGGGTAATACAGCATTCGAGATGTACGCTAAGATGGTTAATGTAATGCTAATTCAATGTGACAATTAACACATGAACATGAGCATTTGTAAAAGAGAAAATGTGACTAGTGAGACTGGAAGGTATGATAGGAATAGTGCTAGTGGGGCATAACAGTAGAAGGTGAGGGATCTCCAGCAAGGGAACCAAGCCAAGAGGTTTAGGTCCGGGGGTTATTAATCTAAGAGAGGTGGATTTAGGGAGGGTCAGTAGTACCCTCAATAGTATTTTGTTCCTCTTATCTGCTAGGTCCCAATAAATGGTAAGGGAGGACAGTAAGGACAAGATCAATGGCAAGGGGGATTTCCTGGGAAATGTTTCTATTGTGGAGAGATGGGACACAGGAAGAGATATTTCCATGAGAAAGGTAGGGGAAATTATAGGATGAGGTTCTGGATATACAGACTTTTCAGCAGTTCATGGGTCAATTCTGGCATGAGGTAGCCGCTCAAGAATTTAGTGACTAGGAGAAACAACTACATTATAGAGGTAGTATTTTATTTTATCCTTATGAGTATGGAATTTGTTTGGGTGACATGAGTGCGTCACTATA
Organism: Sambucus nigra; assembly: GCA_949130495.1. Lineage (NCBI taxonomy): Eukaryota > Viridiplantae > Streptophyta > Magnoliopsida > Dipsacales > Adoxaceae > Sambucus > Sambucus nigra. Next base: position 259,497,428 of record OX422224.1, read on the forward strand.
TGTGATTGGTAACACTAAAATTTGTGAATGAGTTGGATTTAGTGGGGGTGTTTCCCATAATAATCTTATTATGTATTTATATATAATTACTGTGGGGGTAGAGAGGCTCTTTGGTGTCGCCAACGAGATAGAGCGGGTGTGTGTACCAAGAGGACATTTATATTATGTGTTAGTTTAGTGATTTTGAGAGTTATGAGAATAGAGTAGAATACCTTTTGAGATTTTTCTGGTTAGCTATGGGTTGAATGATCGTAGATTGTGATAGTGAGATCTCGTGTTCGATGTCCCAATGTATGATTTGTTTTGCTAGGTATCACCGAGAAGAGGGTTGAGCTTATATATACGTGTATATATCTTATAAGATATTGTGTAGGACACTTCCGTGTGTATGTTATCTAATTATAGTTGATCATGGTGCGTAGGGACGGTTACTGATGTTATTAAGGGTAGACTGGCTTATTGTCGAGCGGAGAGATATAGCTCGTGACTTTTTACACTAAGAAACTAGTGATAATAAGAGTGCCATGATATATGTTGTCTTGTGTATAATGAGAGTGGAAGATTATACTTTTATATAAATAGATGGGTATTTGAGGCTACGTACTATGGACTGAGGGCTTAACGAATCTTGACGACTAACAATGTTAGGTAGTAGTGTATTGGGGGGGTTCCTTATTTGGATTTCACTTTGAGAGACATCCCACGCATGAAACTTAGTGCAACGTTGGAAGTGGGGAGTTGTATGTCCATTAGGACATGGGTTTAGTACCTAGGGTATTGTTCCTTTATACAGTTATATCTGAGAGATAATAACTATGTTATATATGAGGCTAGTGGAGCCACTTAACGTTTGTGCAGTTATGCATGGGTATATGGTGTATGTGTGCCCTAAGTAGTCGAATTATATTAATTTTATCCACGATTAGGAGAGATGGAATTTGACATAGTGATTTTAGAGTGGATGATCAAGGTAGCACAGAAACCTTGGAATACTAGCCTTATCTAAATTTCGAGGACAAAATTCCTTTGTAAGGGGGTAAGTACGTAACACCTCGTATTTTTGGAAAATATGGAAATTAATTAAATTGGTCATTTAGGAATTTATTTAATTAGGAGAATTATTTAATTCGGTGATTTAGATTTAAATTAATTCGATTTAAGTTTAATTTCAGACATGTCGTGTTTTGAGGTGGAATTAAGATGACAAGCAAATTCCTAAACCTGTGCAAACTCATCAGGTTAACACAAATAAGGAATTACAGCCTCTTGAAGCACCTGACATGTTGGACACTCAAGAGCCATGCCTTGCTTATTACTTGCATCATACTAATCAAGCCTTACAAGTTAACACTGAAAAAGTGATCATCTATGATGCTGCTACTGATGTAATCAGTAATGTTTCTAAGAGGGATACTGACATCTCTCTTAAATTTATTTATCCAGCACATGATAAAGATTATGCATCAGATTCTGATATTAAAGTGAAAGGTCCTCTCCCTAGTCAAGAAGAGTTGTCTTCTTTTCCCAACAATTTGATGCAAAATGGAAGTATTATCAAGAGGCCAAGGTAATAAGCAAGAAGAAGCCTGGCCCTCTCCCTTCTCCCCTAGCTACTAGTTTTATTATTCTTCCTAAGGTAAAAGCAAAACATGATCCTATGTTTAGAAGAATCACCAGGTCAGCTAATAATCTCAATACTTTAACTTCATCCCCACTTTCTACATGATAAATTTTTTTTGTTGGAATATTAGAGGTGTGTCTAATAAACCCTCTATTAGAAGAATGAAAAAGTTGATCAGATTGTATAATCTTCCTGCCTTTGCTTTACTTCAACCTAAGCTTGATTCATCTATCATTGAAAGGTTTAGGTTCAAATGGAATTTTGAAGGATGTGTTTCTAATACTTCATCCAAAATTTGGTTTTTTTTGGAGACATGGGCTTTCAATAGATACTATCTCGAATGATGATCAGTCCCTCATAGTGAAAATTGAAGATCCAAGCTTTGTTTCTCCTATTTTTAGAACTGTTGTTTATGCTAAATGCTCTAGAGCAGATAGAATGGTTTTATGGTATTCTTTGGAGCATACTTCTGGTCTGGTGTGGAATCACCTTCATGTAATTATGGGGGATTTTAATGTGGTTACTGCTCAATCTGAAAAGGCTGAAGGTAATTCAATTGATTTTCATTCCACACAAGACTTTAATGATAGAATTATATCTTGTGGCATGACTGATCTCAGTTATTCTGGTTCTCAATTCACCTGGTGTAATAATAGAGCAAAAGAAGGAGCTCTTTTTGCTAGGCTGGATAGGGCATTGGCTAGTCAAAAATGGAATGAAATTTTCCCCTCCACATCGGTCCAACACCTAAATCACAACTGTTCTGATCACTCCCCCATCCCGATTTCTATTAAATCTGAGTCAGACTCATTTCTAAAGCCTTTTAAGTTTTAAAAAATGTGGTTTTCTCACCATGATTTTTAGGCAGTGGTTAATCTATCTTGGCACTCCCCTTTGCAGGCATCTCCTATGAAACTTTTCTCTCAAAAACTCAAGAGGCTCAAAGGTGATCTTAAGTCCTGGAATAAAGACACGTTTAAGGATATTTTTCAGAATGTCAAGAACCTTGAAGATTCTCTGATTGCTGATGAGCAAAAGTTTGATCAATCCCCTACTTATGATAATAGAATGGCGATGAATGCTACCAAGGCAAAACTAAATGAATCTCTAACAGTTAAAGAAATATATTAGGAACAGAAATCTAATGTCAAATGGCTAAAGGAAGGGGATCTTAATACTAACTTTTTCCACAACACAGTCAAATCCATAAGGAAAAGACTTAGTATAAACAAAATTCTTAATTCTGATCAGCAGTGGCTTCTATCTCAAAAAGATATTGAATCTGAATTTGTTTCTCATTTTCAAAATATGCTTTATCATGAGCCTACATCTCCTATACATGATATGCTTGATGTAAGCCCAAACATTATTACATGCGGTTTCAATGAGTTCCTCATATCATATCCTTCTGAGTTAGAAATTTTTAATGCCATTAAGAGTTTGAATGTTGATGCAGTCCGTAGTCCTGATGGATTCAGTGGATGTTTTTATCTTTCATGCTGGGATACAATTAAAGTTGATCTCATCAAAGCCATAACATCTTTCTTTGCAGGTGGCCAAATTCCCTTGAGTTGGTCATCTAATTCAATTTCCCTCATTCCCAAAACTTTTCATCCTTACTCATGCTCCAATTTCAGACCTATTAGCCTATCCAACTTCTGTTTCAAAATGATCTCCAAAATCCTTAATTCTAGACTTACACCCATTCTTCCAACCATCATTTCGCCTAATCAATGTGGTTTCATTCAAGGTAGAAGCATCACTAAAAATGTTCTTTTGGCCTAAGAGTTAACTGCTGATCTGGATAAAAAATCTCATGGTTCTAATCTCATTTTCAAACTTGATATGGAGCGAGCTTATGATCGTGTTTCTTAAATGTTTGTCCTCTCTATGTTAAGACAATTTGGTTTCAACGAATTCTTTATTGATATGATAGGGAGGATCTTATCTAATAACTGTTTCTCAGTGATTGTAAATGGCAGGGCTGCTGGATTTTTCAAGTCTTCAAGAGGTCTCAAATAAGGGGATCCACTATCCCCAACTCTATTCATTATTGCTGCTGATGTTCTATCTAGAGGCCTTAAAAAACTTATTTCTGTCAATGTGATCTATCTATATAAACAACCTATAGGTTCTCCTCTTATATCACATTTATCATATGCAGATGATATTATCATTTTTACAAATGGCTGTAAGAGAAGCACTAAAAAATTAATGGCATTTCTGCAAGAGTATGAAGATATTTCAGGTCAGAAGATTAATATGCTCAAAATTTCTTTCACAACTGGGAAACATACATCCATAGATAGAAGGAATGCAATTTCATCTAATCTAGGCCTACAGTTCAAACCTTTGCCTTTAAATATCTTTTTTGTCCTCTTTACAAAGGTATAATGAAATTGTGCTATTTTACTGACTTGCTTGATAAAATCAGACAGAAGGTGGCAGAATGGAAGATAAAATATCCATCTCCAGGAGGAAGACTTATATTGATTAATCATGTTCTAGCTTTTATTCCAATTCACACAGTGGCTGCTCTACATCCTCCAAAAACCATAATCAAAAGAATTGAAGCGATCTTTGTAAATTTTCTTTTGGGATTTTCTCAAGAGGATAAAGCTAAATACTATTGGACTTCTTGGAAAGAAATTTGTCAACCTTTTGATCAAGGAGGTCTAAACGTTATAAACATGACTACCATCATTCATGCTGCCAGCTTAAAGCTATGTTGGTCTCTTTATTCTTCTAAAATTCTTTGGGCCTATTTCAAGAATCACAAATATAAATATTATTTTCTCTCTTCTGCTAATGGTTCTCATACCATTAAGAGAATTAGATGTGCATTAAGCATCTTTGAGGATATCACCATTAAAGATGGGGACAATTACATTTGGTCAATAACTTCTGATGGTAATTTTTCTTTTAAGTCTGCTTATTTGTCCACTATACCTCAAAATCCCTCCTCTATGGTTTGGAAATTCATTTGGTCATCTTCTTGTCCTATTAAAATCTCCATTTTCACTTGGGAGTTACTGCAACAAGCTATAACCCTTGACTCCCAGCTTCAAAAACTTAATGTTAAGTTAGCCTCTATATGCAGATGTTGTAATGATCATGAATAAAATATAAGCCACACCTTCCTAAAGGGTCCTATTGCCTCTCAAGTGTGGAACTTTTTTGGAAAGTTATTTGGTCTGAAGTTTAATTTCCAGTATTGTCAATCTATGCTCATCTCTTAGTGCATCAAAAAATTCAACTCCCATATTCAATTCCTCATTCACCACCTTCCTATAATCTTTTTTTGGGAAATTTGGCTTGCCAAAAATAGATGCTTTTATGATGGCATCGAAATGAATGATCAGACTATTATATCAAATGTTATTTCTCTAATGATTTCTTTGGCCGCAGATACACATATTTCTAGCAATGTCTCTCAAGATGATCTCTATATTGTGTGTCTTTTCTATTTAAAAATCCACAGGAAACTATCTTCTTTTTTATCTATATCTTGGGAAAAGCCTCCTCTAAACTTACTTAAATTAAATGTGTATGGTTCTTCCAAAGTCAATCCAGGAGAAAGTGGATGTGTAGGTATTCTTAGAAATCATAAAAGGAGAATTTATATCTACTTTTTCTTCTTTCTTGGGATATCAAACTAGCCTGTCTGCTGAAGTTGAAGGACTAAAAGATGGCCTTTATCCATGCCTAATGCTGAACATCTTAGAGATCATCATTGAAACTAACTCCAAATCTCTTCTCCATATGGTTCAAAAGACATGGAAACCTCCTTGGAAGCTGAAAAGGTCCATTGAATACTGCTCTTTGATTATTTCAACACATCAGTTCCAGATTCGGCATGTCTATAGACATGGTAACAATGTTGCTGATAGTCTTGAAAATATAGCTACTTCTACCTCAAGTTCTGCATCTTACACCTCTTTCAACCAGCTACCTAAAATCACAAAGGGATTCTTCAAAATTGATAAGATTAGCCGGCTATCAATCATACAATTTTTCTAGATCTATGGATTGTGTTTTCATAGTTTGTTTTTGCTCTTCTTTTTCTTTACATTGGGCCCTTCAAAGATCTCCTCTCTTTATTTTTCTTCAAAACATGTATGCCACCTAGGAGAGGCTTTTTTTCCTACATTAATAAAATCTAGGGGGTTTTAACCCTTTTCCTTAAAAAAATGGTGATTTTGAAGTTACGGTTAGTTCCAAAAGGGTCGGAAAAGTGTACCCAGGGGTATAGTTAGGGTCCCGGGGTGATTCTGAACCAACCCGGCACCGTTTAATGGCATTTCAATCATTCGAGAGTTTGAATTGTAAAGAACTCCGAAGATACTAAGTGTATATCTTCTATTAGAGAGAGGGGCTAGGATTAACACAATCACAATAGAAGAGAGGCCATTAGAGAGGAAGAGGAAGAGAAAGAGAAAGCCAAAGCTTCCTACACCATTTTCGCCCCGAACGCGACGAAATCAAGATCGAAGTGAGTGGAGAAACACCAAACCAACATCCCAATGAATTTAAGACCTACTATTGAGAGGCAAGTATTTACATATCAATTTTTTTTAAGCATGTTATAATACCCATGTAGAATAGGGTTTGATTTTATGTTTTTGGAATAATTGATATGTATTTGGGTGGGATAAAGCCATAAATTGATTTAAGGATGCATGCAGATATACTCTTTGATGTGGGTTAATGAAATCAGGAGATTTGGGACGAATTTCTTGACTTAAAAATATGGGTTCTTTATTAATGGAGATGAAGAAACATAAGAAACTAGGGTTTTAAGTTATTTAAAGAAAATTCAATTCTTGGGTTGAATTATTCGTGTTTTTGATATATTTTTAGTTGGAAATCATCCATATGTACTAATATAATGTTTAGGAATGTTAGTTTAAAGTTTGGTGAAATATCATGAAGATTTGGGTCGTGAAAATCATGAAAAAAACATTTGTAAGGAAGAAACAGTTCTGCAGATTTTTGAATCGATTCGGTGCCTGCCGAATCGATTCGGTCTGCCAGATTTGCTCACTTTTTCCTTTTTAGAGATGTTTACTCTTTGGATGATTTATGAGGAACTTTCGGGTTGATTTGTGATTATTAAAAGACTTGGATGAAGTCTTTAGGTTTATGTATACGACGTGAATAGATGTTAATGTGGGCAAGATGAGAACTTTAAATCGAGGAGAGTAAATTTAGTAAATTACAAATAGGGAATTCAAAACCTAGGCATCGGGAAGAATAGACTATGAGCTAATATGATAACCAGTAGGTTATAAGTGTACTAACTACTGAATTAACATAAGGAGTAACAACGGGCCCTTCGAATAAAGAATAATGCTAAAAAATACGCGATAGAGAGGTATAGTGTGAATAAATTATATGGTGAGTCTTCAAGAGATAAATACTATATACGGATGATTATTATAGGTTGAGTGTATACTTATATAAATATATTATTATAGGTCGTGTGCGTACCTATAGTAATATACATTTGGATAATTTGTGTGTATACCTAGTATATACTTGTGAGTATGTGAACATACCTACGCTACTTGCTATCACGGGGGGTCCCGCATAGTGGGAGATCCCACCTTAACGATTCCAGTGAGGTCAAGATTTGTGCCCCAGAATATAGTGTTGGTAATGGATAGCTATGTGAGATGAATAGTGAAACCTTCAAGTCATTTGGGTACGTGAGGTATGTGCGCAACCCCAATGACTTAACAATATGTTCGCCTCCAATATGTGTTATTTATATTATTAGCTCGTGGAGAGAAACCAAACCGATAATCCTTGATGTAGTACGAGAGGTACTTAGACTGATAGCAGAGTACGCGAATGGGCATGGCGGTGGTTGGTCCAATGGATGCTATATTATATATATATACAGTGTGTGATCTATATGTATATATTTGTATCTGGGTGTTTTATCTCTAATGTGTGATAGTAGTGAGAATAGATAGTGTATATCTAAACAACATGAAATCTACTAATGTGTACTAGTAGTGAGACTAGATAGGGTATATCTAACGAATGATTAATATACTAATGGGTAAATAGTAGGAAAATAGATAGTATATTAAGTTTAAGAAGAGAAACGTAATGGAAGAGCTTGAACGGTAACATCTGTGAAAGGGTAACTTGGTTTAACAATAACATAAGAGAGATGTTAATTATTAAGTAATTCAATCGAGTACTCTATGGGAGGTACTGGTGAGCTAGACTGATTTGGAGTTTGTTAGGTACTTGAGACCTAGTTAGTTTGGGTAGTATGACTAGGTGGGATGTTAGGTGCGCACTATAGATGAGAGGTGAGGAACCCAAGGGAGTATTCGCGACCTAACATGTGTATCTAAAAACTGTTCATTTAAATTTAAATTTAAATGCTTGCTAGATGTTTTTACATGATTTTTACTTGGGCTCTGACCCGTACTTGCAAAAAAAATTCCAAACCCTTTTAGGTGTCTAGCCACAGGGATGCCAAGTTGGATGATCTCTTCCAGGGATGTGTACCTATAGCACTAGTGGGTTCTTGTAGGACTTTGAATTAATCTCTTCAGTTGCTTCATTCCCAAATTAGGATGCAGCTCAGTATTGCATTCGGTCATGTTAGCCCTTAGCATTTCATTTCAGTCAAATTTGAATTCTAGAATTTTACTTATGTTGGACTTTTATTAGACTTGGTTTTGGGACTTTATCTGAACCGATGGTTTATTCAGTATCTTTTATCTTATTCATTTATATGGTGAATGGAATTGTATTACAATTGCATGGGATGTTAATTATGGTAATAACGTTTCGTTGTTGTTGTTGTTTAAATAAAAAGATAAAATTTGGCACTAAATTTTTGAATACTAGGTGTTTAGTTAAATGTTTAGAAAGTTTTCGACAGTGATGCTAATAATGAACCAAATGGGAATCCTGCTTTAATTTAATAAATGCCTGATCACCCAGTATTTAATTTGGTGGGGTGTCCCATTATATAATTAGCTACTTAGTCTCTGCATTCTTCAACTTCATCTTGCGATTCAAAGATATAATGAGTTGCTTGCCCGTATTGCATATTGGTGAGTCTTGCCTCTCCGCGACTCTTAAAAGACATAATGCGTTGCCTTGTTGTGTTTATTTATCTACATCTTGGTTTATTTTTTCTCCCTATACTCATTCTCCGAATAGTTATTCCATTAGCTGATGGGAATTTGAACATTTGAGGGAGTTCTGTCTTTTAACCCCAAAATATCAAAACATAATGCCCCATTTGAGAAAAAGTTCTTCTGAAGGTTCTTCCGATATGTTATCATATGTTCAACTACTTTGGAAATAACCCTTTCCTTTGAACCGGTGGGAATGTAAAATTATTATAAAGCTGATCACACACATCATCCTTTATGGATGGATAAACCTTCTTTCAATATTCCGAGTCCCTAACGCCCACAGTCATCTTTTCGTGAGACAAATAATGGACTTTAAAAATCTTTATGTTAATTTATTTACTGGTAGGACCATCAAAAGTGGAAAACCTAATGGGCTTCTTTTCATTTACATGGGATTCATCGGTAATGGGAGGCGGGGTATTGAATTAACAGGGGTTTGTTGAGTTTGATGAATCAGAGATAGAGTAGCAGAGTTAACTTACAACAAAGTAGAGTATTGCCAATATGAAGGTTAGGAGAATTGTGGTTGGGGTGTAGCATCGGATCAATTTGGAAGTGTTCCATTATTTGGTTGCTTATTTTCGTTCCTATTCGACATTGCCTATAATTAAAAAAAATGGCGATGAATGTACGATAATCATATTTACAACTATATATATATATATATATATATATATATATATAGGCATAGGCTCAAGTGAGGTCCTTAAATGAGGTCCTTATGTGAGGTTCATAATAAGACAAAAGTAAGACCTTTAGTAATATTCTATTTTAGACCCCAATACCTTTAGATAACAGTTTTGCATTTTAAGCTGTAAGACTTTAGAAATAAAAAAAAAAAACTCACTGAATTCTGACCCAACCCCAATTCTGGTATCAGAACCATAAGACGCTCCTTTTAGACTTATAGTAAAAATACTTTAATGCCCTTGGGATTTATCCCCGGCATTTACCAAGATATTTTTTGATCCAACCCAGACTACCAACCTTTACCCATAACTAATTTAGACTCAGAAGGTTGTTTAACCATACACATAGACGGTTGTTCACACATTGAACATATCCCAGCTAAACACGCAGACAGTAGATAAGTTACTGCTAGTGCTATTAATTGCATAATAGACCAAAATAAGTGTATACTCCTTATATTAAGACAATTAATAAAAGACACTCAAATCCTAGAAACAGAGATAAAAAATATCTCTAAAAAACTTTTAGAAATAGATAATCAAATCTCAATAGACTTAGTACACATTTTACGAGAAATAAATATTAAGACTAATCATATAGAAGTCCTTAACAAAGACATTTTAGAAATTAAAAATCAAGACATTGAGTTAATTAAACTTACTAAAGAACAATCTAAGCTTATTCCTAGATTAGATAGTTATCTTCCTAATGGAGATAGTTAGATCGAACTGGAATGAGGTACCAAGAGACCTCTCCATTCAGACTTTATCATAATTTTATCAAAGAATTTTAGATTAGATAAATGATGATAGATTTTATTATATGATAAACGAAAATGAGATTGCCAACGCAGCTAAAGCAACTAGACTTATATTAGAAAGATGGAATTTAATTTCTACATCCATAGAAGCTACCTAAGACTATAACAGTAGCTTTGTTAAAGACTTGCATTTAGACTTAAAGGCTAAGACAGAAGGATTAACCACCTTCTATACAGACTTTGTTAAATTCCAACAAAATTTAGCAAATTACCTTAATAATAGGGAAAACCATAACCTATCCAAAATGGATAGTATTATTAATGAATTTAGACTAGACATGGACCAAGTAGAAGAAAAATACAAATAAATTATAAATGGAATTAAGGCTATATATAATAAGCCTTCCTAAGCAGAAATAGACTCTCCTTTTATTCTAACTCGGTTAGATAAAATTGAAAAGACTGTAGAAGTCATAAAAATTAGATCTATGCAACAACAAGAAAAAGATAATGAAGTAAAAGACTATATTACTAATGTTGGTAAAACCATAGTTAATTCTCTAGCTAGACATCGTGAAGAAAATTTTGAGAAGACTAGAAAAGAGAATAAGAATTTTAAAGAAGAAATCCTTAACCAGATAAAAAAGACAAAAAGATTATTCAGACTTCTTAGAAAGAATTTAAAAAAGACTTGAACAAAAACAGGTAACCACTTGTAAATTTAGAGAAACCCCTCCTATAGAAACTAGAGAAAAGAATACCATAGGTAGACGAGTCATAAATGACAGATTAGATAAGACTAGCAAGATAGTTAGCTCTATCCCAAATATTGGACAGAGTAATCATATGCTTCAAAGACTTAAGGATTCATCCTCCAATGTTAGGACATGGTGGAAAGAGAGAAATTTCACCAATCTTCTCCAATGGAAAGAATGGGGTGAAGTTGACTAGAAGATTGTTGAAGATTCCATCCATAATGGATAACTTCCAGTCATTAGATACATAGACTTGTTTAAGGAAGGTGCCACTCCTAAGACTCCTAATTATAACATGACCTACCATTGTAGAAATCATGTGTTAGACAAATCATATACTGAGCTTCAAGTATTTGACTCAGAATGGCTTAGATCTAGAGGAACTGATAGGAAGTTCCAATTCCTAACCTTTGGACTCTTTCAAGCAAGAATCCAAGGATTACATAGACCTCAAAATAATATTAACATATTATGTTGCTTAGTAGACAAAAGATGGAAAGATTTTGAGAAAAGCCTTATTGGGATAGCCCAATTAGAAATGTCATACAACATAGGATACTTTAATGTCATTCCAAAATTTACAGTAACCGTAGACACAGCCAAGCATTTTAAGTTAATCTTATATGCTAGTGGCTATGAAGACTATATTATCCCAGACGCTAATATAAATATAGAATTCCAAAGCTATGTGAAGTTATCCCAATTTCCTTATGAAGGAATGCAATCGGGAGTTCCTAGCGGTAGACTTAATGAAGAAATCTTGGTTAGAACCAATGTGTCAGACTATAATCATACTTACAGTATTAGGAATACTGGACCTATGAGAGAAAAAGCTAAGACTCTCTGGCAATTGCCAGAATTTCAAGAAACTAAAATTATACAAAATAAACCTTTGATTATTAATCAAGACGACGTCACTGGAAATATTACCATCCAGTTTGGTCCTCCTAAGATTGTTAATAAGAATATCCAGACCGAAGAAATTAGATTTAGGAATATGGGAGAAGCCATAATCAATGATCCTTCAGAAGGAGAATGTAGTAGTAAGACTAGTGCTAGTTTACTAAGACAAGCCCCAGTAATTAGACCTAGAAGATAATTTGAACAAAAAGACTTAATTAAAAAAAAAGCTAGGATCCAAAACTTTGGACATGAACCCTCAGAATTGTATATGCAGACATTTAAAGATAACCTTAAGAAAAGTCATTCTGTTAGGTTTCAAGAAAGAGACAGTTTTAATATGATAGCCCAAGACCGCATATTAAAATTAAAAGAATCTAAGAATACTAAGGAACTTCTTAGAAACTTAAGACTAATAGAAGAAGGAGAACAAAGATTGATGCCAGCTACACAAGTTGAACCTAGTAAACAAGAGATAGGAAGTGGTAGTAGGATAGAATATGCTCCTAGACTTTTCAGTAAGCTAATAGGAATAAATATTCCTATATACTCAAGCACTGTAGTTAAGACTAAATCTGATTATATAAAAGACTTTCCAACTAGTGAAAAGAGTTTCACTCCTGTTAAGACTATGGCAAGCCAAGCCATAAATCCAGTAGGTATATATCTTAACCTAGACAATGTTCAAGATAGGAAAAAGGACTTAGATGAATGGCGTAATCAGATGAACATGTATTTTTCATCTAATGAACAATGGGATGCAAGTTCATGTAAGTAGTACGCTGAGAAATCCATTAGAGGTATTGCAAAAGATTACTTAGATAGTGTAAGAAAGGCTACAGATGAAGACTCCTTAGCTAAGGTTGAAAAGATGAAAGAAAACCTAGAAGAAAGATCAATTGAAGAATATATTCAATTGTTCATATTAGAATTCATTGGAGCTGAACATCTAGATCAAATCAATGAATAAGACCTAGAAAAAACTAAGTTAGCCCTCCTTAGCATTTGCAAATTAGATAAGATAAATGAATATAGCAATAATTATGAGCAGCTATATTACCAAAGTAAAGAATTTGGAGAGACCTTAAAAGATGAATACTTTAGAAAGATACCAGCCATAGGACAAATCCTAATTAATGAATAAGGAATTGGCCAGGAGTAGCTGGAGTTAAGAATAACTCCCTTGGTGAAAGAATCAATTTTGCCAAAGACTATATCATATCTAAGAGACGTGATATAACCCAAGGAAAGTTAATAGAAGAAACTTTCAAGAAGATCCCTCCAATCAAAGACGAAAGAGACATCGCTCCAATCCAATGGGGATGTGGAAGTGAATCTAATAAATTCAAAAAGAAATTAGAATGGAAACATAGGAATTTTAAGACTAGACCTTTAGGATTTCCAAAAAAGTATAAATTTAGACAATCTACTACCTTTAGGGAAAAGAATCCTAAGACTAAGAAAAGTAGATTTAACCAAAGAAGATATTTTAAGAAGAATACTAGTAAGTATAAGAAGGTTCCTAATTATAGGAAAGAAAAAGATGTAGCTCAATCTAAGACTGCCACCAAAGAATGTTGGACTTGCAGAAAAGAAGGACATTTTGCTAAAGACTTTCCTAATAAGAAAGATAAAGAAAGCATTAAGATTATTAATACAATATTAGATGATGTAGATCAAGAAGATTTAGATATCCTATATGCTATAGAAATATCAGACATAGAAGATAATGACAATACTAGTATCTATAGTGTATACACAGACAGTGATTCAGAAGACTATAGTGATACTAATGATTATGAAGGCTCTCAGGATACTCTAGACTTGTATATGATTCAAACTAATCAAGATGATCTAGATGATGAATATATAGACTTTGAAGATGCTTGGTATAAGTGTATATTAAGCCCCTTTTTAAAGAAAAGATGGACAGTTAGTAATCCTGAATTACTAACCTATATACCTAGATGCTATTTTGATGAAAGACATTATTGTACATTTGAAATGAAATGTTGCAAGAAATACTTTAGATGTGTAGAATGCTTTGAGACCATACAAACAAAATTATTCATGGTTTGTATTATTTGTCAATTACACTACCATGAAGACTATTGGAGAACTAGATTTAGAGCAATTTATACTAACCAGTATGACGCTCAAATAGACTTAGATATTAAAACATATTATCAAGACATTGATAGAAATATAGCCAAAAGATTGCAAGAAAATTAAGACCTTAAAGGAAAAGGAATTTCCTATGATTTAGAAGAATACCATTCTGATAGTAGTTCAGAAAACCAAATACCCTTAGATTTTATAGATAAACCTTATAAAGGTATATCTATTTTAGAAAAGAACAATTTAGGAATTTCTACTAAACCACATGCTTGTTTTGTAGAATTATTTGTTCAACATAAAGACTATCCTAAACGACTTTCAGCTTTTATAGATAAAGGGTGCTCTGAGAGTATTTGCAAGGCTAATGCCTTCCCTGAAGACTATTTTCTAGAAAGTACTCAAGAATTATATGGTAAAGTGGCTAATGGAGATCCATTTACCTTATATTTCCAGACTATTCCTATTTATTTTAAATTATGAAATCAGACCAATAAAACCGTTAATCATCGATTTTGGATAATGGATCCTCGTCCTAGTTTCACAGGAAACATTATTTTAGGACAAGACTTTATCAGTAAATATCATCCTTATACTCAGTATAACGATAAGATATTAATTAGTGATCAAGAGGAATTTAACATTAAAGCCCCTCTAATAGATCATAAGATTGCCTTTGACCTTATGCAGGTCAAGCCCAATTATAGACCCATAAAACATCAGAGTTCTTCAGTTAAGTATGGTGGACCTAGACCTACAACCCAACAAGAAGCCCTAGAAATTACTAAACCCTTACAAAAAGAGTGTAAGTGTCCAGACCAAAAGTGTTATAAGCAAATAGCGCTTATACAACAAGACATTTTAGATCAAGCCCAGCATACCTTATTACAGGTGCAAGCTATATCCAAACACAAGAAAATGGCTATAGAAGTAGAAAAAGAAAAGATTAGGCAACTAGCTGAGCATACTTTAGGAGAAAATCCCAACGCTAAGTGGGATAAAGACCAAAGCAATTGTGAAATCATCCCTATTAACCCAGACGCCATTATTAATGGTGGAACCTATAAGAAAGGATACTCACAAGAAGATAGGGAAGAATTCAAGAAAGACATAGATGAAATGCTTAAGTTAGGCATTATTAGAGAAAGTAAAAGTAGACATAACATCTTAGCCTTCTATGTTCAAAATGAATCTGAACGTAAAAGAGGAAAAAGACGCATGGTTATAGATTATAGATAATTAAATAAGAATTGTGAATTTAATTCTTATAAGATACCAGACAAGAATAATTGAATCAATTTGATTGAAGATAGAATTATATTCAGTAAGTTTGATTGCAAATCATGCTTCTGGCAAATTAAGATGCATCCAGACAATATTACTTGGACAGCCTTTAGTGTGCCCCAAGGAAAATACGAATGGCTAGTCATGCCATTTGGAAACTTGAATGCTCCTCAAGTTTTCCAAAGAAGAATGGATAATATATTTAGCCCTTATTCAGAATTTTGTCTTGTTTACATAGATGATATTCTTATAGCCAGTAAGATTGAGATAGAGCATGTGGACTATCTTAAAAAGATTATTTTAGAATTAGACAAACATGGTATTGTTATTTCCAAAAGGAAAATGCAATTATTTCAGACTGAAATAGACTTTGTGGGAATGCATATTAATAAAGGCAAATTATCCTTAGCAGAACACATAACTAAAAATATTCTTGAGTTTCCAGACCAACTCAAAGATAGAAGATAATTACAATCATTTTTAGGATTGCTTAATTGTGCTGCAGACTTTATTAAAGATCTTGCTTCAAAAAAACAAAGCTTAACATCCAAATTAAAAGGAACAGACAAACCCAATCCCTTTTATTGGACCAAAGATGATTTTGAAGTAATAAGACAAATTAAAGATGCAGTCAAGAACATTCCTTTACTTGAACTGCCAAATGCTGAAGACCAATTCATAGTAGAAACAGATGCCTCTGATAAGCAATGGGGAGCAGTATACTTTTCCATTGATCATCAGACAAAAAAGGACAAACTCTGTAGACATAGTTCTGGAACCTTTACAGACCCAGAAGTAAGATACACTGCCCATGAAAAAGAAGTTTTAGCCATAGTAAGGGCAATAGAAAAATATATGTTATTTCTTAGACCTAAACATTTTACTGTTTATACTGACTCTTCTTATGCAGTAAAATTCAGAGATTTAGACTTGTCCAAATCAAGGACTAATAGACTAATTAGATGACAACAATTGCTTAATGGTTATGACTTCTCTGTTATACATATTAAAGGAAGTAAAAATACCATTCCAGACATTATATCAAGAGAGCCAATGTTTGCTAACATTAATATGATTTCATATTTTATGTTGCAAGCAGAAGACTTAGAAGACATGAGTTCCTCTGGAATGAATAGACTGAACAGGGAAGACGTTGCAGACTATCTTAGACGCGTAAGACCAAATGACGGTGTAACGCAAAGATCGACTCATATTCAAGACTCTAAAGAAAGACCAATCCTAGAGAACTTTGATGATATCTTAGTTCCTCCTGGAAAATCTAGACGAGAGATTCTTTCTCAAAATAGACTCATTGGGAAAATATACTTTCCCCAATATAGACCCAATCAAAGATACCCAGAGTTGATCAAATTTAGAAAAGAATTTTCAGAAGATGAAAAGACCCTTATAGACGCCATATGGTGGAATGTGAAGAATAGACTATGGATCGAGTTCAAACAGAATTTGGTAGACATTGACAGATTCATGAGGACTCAAATACTTGTAGTTACCCAACTCAGTGGTACTGCTATACCTAGACCACAGACTCAAACCTATGCTCAGACTCTTGGAGAATCCTCCAAAGCTAGACCCACTGATAATTTTTGTTCTCAGAAAAAGCCATTTAAGACTAAGATTGTTATACTATTTGGTCATAATAATCTTCCATTAATAGAAGACTATAAGAAAGAATCTAATAGCATTATTGAACATTTCAATATGTTATTATCTGAGACTAATGGAGATGCCTTAATAATGAAAGGTTTCTTCAAAGACGTTCCGAAGATTTATCTTGCTGGGAAAGCAGAAATTGCCCAGATAACCTTAGCAGACTATGGGTTCATTGGACTCATCCAAATTGAGACTATAGAAGACTCTGTTGCTCTTGGAAAAATAGTCCATGAGTATGTTAAAAATGTAGAAGATTTCCTTCCTTTATTTGCTAGAATCTATCAGATTGCTCCAAGTTCCTGCAGAAGAATGAGAGTGGAAGGATTTAGACTTGTTAGATTTTCTAATTATACATTTGAAGATGTTGAGATCCTATCAAAAGATGAGACTAAAGATTTAATTATTGATAAGTCCAAGTTCCAAATCGCTCAAGCCATGGAGACAATTGAAATCATGGAGTTATTGACAGGAGAAGATAGGTGGTACATGGCCTACCATAAAGAAGACCTGATAATCCAAGCTAATGAGCCATTCAACGGAAGGCTCAAGAAAGACTCCAAGGAAATGGTAAAGATAGCTTTTCCAGCTAGCCTTAGAACTGTAGGCCTTATTGATGAATTTTTCAACAATGCCCTACCAACCAAGACAAGGAAGAAGAAGACATAGATGGGATAAAAATGGGTCCCTCGTTAGCAGAGGAATTATTAAATACAGAAGATGCTCTGCACTAGACCCCTGCATTATTGCAAGAAGACAAGAAGACTCCATTATTTAGACTCATGATGCCCTTGCAGAATAAAGCAGCTCAAGCCTGCCCCATACGGGCCCAGACATCCTCCTTTCATAAAGTTAAAGGAAGACGGTGAAAGACGTTAGGTGCAAGATGATTGCAAAATGCCAAGATTGCTTTTGAAAAAGAAGAAAGGTAAAGACTCGAAAGATTCCAAGACTGAACACCTTTAATAATTATGCTTTCAACTGGATCGCTTTTGATAGTCGGTTACCAGTCATTGTAAGTGCCCTTGTGCTATAAAAGGGAGCGTCCATTTGTGTTTAAGACATCAGGAATTAGAGAGTGATCAAATATTAGACTTTTAGAGAGAGTATGCTTGTAGAGAGTAATATATATATGAGTGAGTAAACCTATCATAGTTAGGGGAGAGGGGAGAGTTGTATTTACTTATGCAATGCAATAAAAGTATTTTCTTTTCTAGAAATCTCTTATGCTAAGTTGTTATTATTTTCCAAATTATCTCCAACTTTCTGTTCATAGAGGACTATTATGTGGAACCTCTGGTGTAGCACACAAGGTGTTATATTGGTGAACCGTCGTCAGGTGCCGATTAGCCGTGAGCCGTTAGCCAGGTGGGCATTAGGCGTGAAGGTGTACAGGAAGGAAACTGGTCAACCGCCAAAGTAGTGGATTGAGGTACGACACATAAAGAGAGAGTTGCAGGAGGCCGAGACTGGAGAAGAATAATAGCAAGGCTAAAGAGAAGAAGGAAGGAAGGTAAAGATATTGCAGACCAGAAGGAAGGTATAACTTGAACCAAACCCTTAACTATTTTACATATTATTGTTTTAAAGAGAAACTTATATGAGCTTACAAATCACCAAAGACTTTTTAGAATTTGTTAATCAAACGAATTTAGACTTAACTAGAGAAATTCAAGACTGGACTCTTACAAACCCTAAAGATAAAGAACTGATAGAATCCGCTTTAATATACGCAGGTGGTACATTTAAATACATAGACCAGATTATTGAGTGGTTAGGAAGAGAAGTACCTAGAATAGAAATCATTAGAACAGGGATCCGTGATCTCTTTAGACGAAAAATAAGAACTGAAGATTTTACAGAAGAACTATCTAGACCTGAAAAATACCAAGAATTCTTGAAGATAGTATAAACGTGTTAAAATTTATTAGACGAAAAAGATTAACTGAAACAAAGGCTACTTTAATTAGAGACGGAGGAATCCGCCCTCTTATTAAAAACGTAGAGACAACTGCCCCTAGAACATACCGTAAATTTTTGTCATCTTATGGTGATAATAATTTAGACGAATTCATAGACAAAGATATAATTGATATTATTAATCAAATATATAAAGAAACTAGACAGATAAACCCAAGATACCTTATAAGGTATTTAAGACTAGAATATTTTCCAATAAAACCTCTTCCAATTTCTAGACTCCCTGAAGAAACAATTTATATAGATAATCCTCTCTATTCAGAACTCCAGTACGATAGTGACGGAAGACGCTTAAGAAGTAGCAGTAGCCCTGAAACTTCTACAATTAGACTTCCAGATTAATTAAGTTTTAAAATAAGCTTAAAAGACTTTAGAAATCATTGGGGTAGAAAATCCTATTCCTAAAAACTTTAGAAAAAGACGAAAACATATAAAGACAAAGGTGGTCCCTAGGTAAGTTTTGGACTGTAGCTAGTCCCCATACTTAGTCCGCAAACAAGGTCTGCACTAGATCCTCTCTCTCTCTCTCTCTCTCTCTCTCTATATATATATATATATATATATATATATATATATATATATATATATATATATATATATATATATATACCTTTTAACACATCCTCGATGTGTTTAATTTCCATCTAATCAGTATTAGTTTTTAAAAATTCATGAAATTTTGCACTCGTTCAACTAGGCTAAAGCATATATATGATTGACATATGAACGTTCATGATATTAACTTGAAATCCTTTCTTTTTCAACTTATTTTCAAGCTCACAATCAATGTCCATATGAAGCGACACATCACAATCTAGGTGAATGATCTTTTTATGGAGTTATAATCGTAATGGATGAATATTTTTTTCTGTCTTTTCTAACAGTGTCACCAACACCAGTGCCATATTGGGATTATGAAGGAAAAATATATTATCTACTGCCTCATCCTAACATTCTATCAAGTAAAACAAAATACGATTGAACGGGTACACTTGCGAGAGATCAACTCCTTGATTTGTAAGGTATTTAAACTGTTCACTTTTATTATTCATGTAATTATATATAAGAGTTCCCTCTATATGGCGTGCACTAATAAAATATTTTTTGTATTACCCCGTACATTTGTTATTATTATTTAATTTCTGTGTGACTAATACTATTAATTTAATTGGGAAAAATTTAATTTAATTTTATCAAATATAAATTAGCGAGATAAATGATTAATATTTATTATAATTATTATTTACTTGAGTGTGATAAGTAAATAATTATATGATTTACTATATGTCATGTTTGAGTGAAAGAGACGATTTAGTGTTATATGCTGATAGTGTTACAACGACGGATTGATACAATTTATGGGCGACGCGTGGAGTACACACGTGTCGGGACCGATTAATGAGATGTTAGCGTATTTGGAGTTGGGTGACTCTGATGACCTTTTCGAGTGCACGGTGACCAGGGAGGGTCGAAATAATTCAGAATATGTACACGAGTGTTATGTTTGAATCTAAGGGCTTTTTAGACATAACGGGGGCACGTATAAGGGTAGGAGGGTCAGGGATAAGAAGAAAACGAGATTTAGTAAATTAAAGGGATATTTAATAGGTTGGAAAGGTGGATGGAAGCCCACCTCTCATATTTTACACAAGGGGTTGAAAAAGAAAGCCCTAGGGAAGAGAAAAAGAAGAAGAAAAAAGAGAAAACTTGGAGATGAGAAGAAAGAGGACTCAACCCATCATCAAATGCGTAGGGGACTTTGGATTATAATTCATAAAGGCAATTAGATACTTTCTTTATGTTGCAATTTGGAAGTAGTTATTTATTTTCATGATTAGAGGTAGAAATATGAAAATTAAGATGATAAAGATTTAAACTTTCTTAATTGATTTAGAGATTTAAATGATAAAAGATTAGGGTTTGTTAATTAATTATTAATGGAGATCAATCATACTTGACATTCGACATATATTCTGGGATTTAAATGGATGAACATGTACAACTCGTATATAAACATTAGATCTTGATAATTAATTTTGGGAAAAATTGTGTGTTGAATTAATTGGATGTTTGATTTAAAATCCAAGGATTTTATTTGGGATTTAAGATTAGTTAAAATAACTCTGGAATGTTAGGGTAACGTTGTAAGATTTACTTTTTGTGTTTGGAGTGGGTAGAAACCTCTATTTGAGGGTTTTTAGAGGTGAAACTTGAGGAAGAAGATGTTGCAAAAACCAAACCAATTCTCTAGTGGAGTGAATCGGTTCCTCTTTAGAAGTTGGATAAAGTTGTTCATAATTGAATTTCAAAGGCGTGTGAGTCGGTTTCAATTTTTGCTTATTTTTTGGAATTTTGAATGAATTTTGTACTAAAAGGTGCGCGATATTGAAATTTTAAATTGGTTGTTTTGGATTGGGCTTTCTTTTGGTACATGTGATAGACCCATGATAAATGGGTTCGAGTGAGAAGAATCGAGTATTCAAGTGAATGAATTTCAAATATTAATCGGGAAGTTGGGATTGAACTTCGGGATTGGTGAAGCATAAGATGTGGGATATGCGTGTGAGTTCAGTACTTATTATAAATACATATTAGAGTGATGTGTATATATATGTATGTGTGTATGATACATATTTTATTAAACATGCCTACTCGGTAGTGCTATCGTAGGAGGTTGCGCATAGTGGGTAGTCCATCTTGGTATTGACCAGTAAATATTCGATTGATTCCCCAGGTTATAAGACTATTGCATAACCACTATTCTTGTGTGAGGGTAGGTGTTGGTTTTGAATACTGTTGGACACGATGTTATATGGTTGCGACATCGGATGTTTATCTATTACTACCTTCGTAGTATGTGTTTTCGTTTGGGATCGGTGGTGAGATTCCGACCCGGTGGCTTAGTGTGATGCCTGGAGCCGAATAGCATACGAGAAATGCATCTGCGAGGTCTTTACTCTGGGGATGCGATTATACGTATATAGCGAGTGATATATATGTATGCTCATATGATATAGTGTATGTAGATGTTTATAGCATGAGCGTAGCTATGTTATTCTCATTATGTGATTATTTATTTATAGCAAGTTTGTCGCCACAATATTGTTTATGAATAGAGAAGGTAGTTATACTTAGCTAATAGAGGATATTTTCGGGATTGGGATTAAATTGAGATTATATATCCTAGATAGATCGGGTAGTTTAATTAAGATAAATAAAATTAACACATTAGGCGCGTACTATAGTTGAGAGGTGAGTTTTATCTTAAGTTAGTGCGACTGTTTAATTATGAAAACAATACACAACTATTTTAATCGATTTAAAACAATTATCTACTTGCAAAATATTTTCAACTTTTCGGGATTTGACTTGCAAGATTCTTTTTTTTCTTCTCTTTCTATTTATACTCCAGGTGTGTAGCAGTATAAGAAAGAACCGTTGGGACATATTCATTATTGGAGTACAGTAGTTATGGACGCTACATCTTTGTTTAGACGCTTCGACTTATTTTATCGAGATATGATCAGTAATTTCAATATCAGTTTTGGGTGTGTTGCCCATAAATGGATAGGCTTTTATATTAATATCAGAAAATTATATTTATGTAATCATTCTTATTATTCAGTTCTATATTGTGGATGTTTTATTTGGTGACCGATGGTTTATTCGAATCACTCTTATTATTCATTTATGCATGGTGACTTATTCATTAATTTTTAATTGTATGGTTTTATTCGTATTATTTATATTATATTGATATTGTGGCAGTAATGCTAAGAATGGACCATACTGAGATTCCTGTTTTATTTTAGTAGAGGACTGACCACTCGGTATTAAAATAAGTGGGTTGTCACAATTGGTATTAGAGCATCAGGTTATAGTTTTCGTAGGATCTGTACAAACTTTCTATGTTGTCAGCGTTGTGTTATCTTTTATATAGAGCCACTTTCTTAGGACTGTTGATTCATATTACGCTTTTACGTTCTTCAGTTATTGTATATGGTGGAATTGAATCTCATATAAGTTCGTTTTAGTTTCAGATGTGAAATGCCAGGAGAGGTAAACTAGTGCACGTGTTTAGGTGGGTCGTAGAGGAGGATGTTGAGTTGGAGCCACAGGGCACTCAGGAGTTTGTGACCGCAGCAAAGGTCGCAGCTATTATTGCACAAGTGGTTAATGCCACGACGACTGCCTTAACACAACATTTTCCCCAGGCACAACCACAATAGTCAGTGGCACCAGTTCAGGCTCACCCAATGTCATTGGTATGGGAGCGAGTCGGAGAGGACTTTCATGAAGGTCATTCACCAGAGTTCCAAGGGAGTGCGTATGCGGTTACAACTGGCCAACAAAAGAAAGAGATCTAGAGGCATTTGCATATGGTTGAGTGTAGTGACACTCAAAATTAGATATTGACGACGTTCAAGATAGTAGGGACAACACTTCAGTGGTGGGAGTCGGTCACCATAATAGAGGAGAGATATACTATGATAATATAGGAGTTTGGGTTTGATTCTTCCACAAATTCTTTATGTCAAAAGTGTAGACGGAGATGAGGAGGAGATTTTAGGATCTCACGTAGGAGGACCGAACAGTGGCCAAGAATGAGGAGGAGTTCACTCGCCTAGAGAACTTTATGCCAAATATGGTGAACACTGATGAGAAGAAGAGTCTTAAGTTTATGGATGGGCTGACTTGGAGGATCTGCCAGTATTTGTTGGGGAACCCGGTGTTGCAAACTTATACGGATATCGTTAACATCACGTTGATTTATTTCCAAAAT
The DNA here is from genome assembly GCA_949130495.1 of Sambucus nigra. Taxonomy (NCBI): domain Eukaryota; kingdom Viridiplantae; phylum Streptophyta; class Magnoliopsida; order Dipsacales; family Adoxaceae; genus Sambucus; species Sambucus nigra. The sequence continues at coordinate 259,521,153 of OX422224.1, forward strand.
CATCGGTTCCATTAAAAGGGAGCGAAGAGGTAAAAAGATGTAAGTCGGCATGGTAAGAGTGGGGGCAACGGTGCTAGTGAGGCGAAATAACAATAGAGTAGGCAGCAGGAGATTCTCAGTAGGGGACTCGGCTAATAGGTCTAAGTCAGGTAATGGTATTTACAAGAAAGGACATCAGAGCCAACAACATGCTCCTCAAGGCCAGCCAGGCTAGAGGAACCAGGCTAGAAGCCACTAAGGTCGAGGTTATCGATACCTCTAACTCCAAAGGAAGAATGAAATATTATTTATGTTTGGAGCAGGTCCACATGAAATGATCTTGATAGAATGGGGATAAGAGTCAGTAGTATGAAGCCCAATAGGGGCAGTAGCTACCGTAGCTTCCATCCCCATCATCAGTTCCAGCATTGTCGCCTTCATATGGGCAGAGGTAGTTTGGGTATATATATGACGTTCGTGGACTAATTTTACAGTCACATCCGTTAGAAGTTGTGGGTATGTATTCTTATCCATGGGCACATGTGGTAAGTTTTGTGTAATACGGGTGCATCATTCTATTGTTAGTACTGGATTCGTGCGTGAGATGGGGTTAGTCGACATAGTGTCAGTTATTATTATGACCTTATATTTAGTGTGGGTAATGGTTCTCATTCGTTCCATCAATAGAGGAGTATGTGTGGACACTAGGAGGTTATTCTTAGTAGCGAATATGCTCATTTGAGTGATGTATGAGTATGATGTTATCTTAGGTATGGACTAGTTAGCAATATTTAGAGCGATGGTGGACTGTTACAATAAGGCTACCGTGTTCGCCATTTTAGGGCAGGATATGTTTCTGGTGGCGATGCCTCGTCCTGTGTGAGGGTCAAGCACGCGTTTATATTATTTTGGGTAGAAGACTTTAGAGAGTGTAGCTGCCTTGATAAACTCGATTCATCTTTTTAGGAACTATACTGATGTTATTCAGGGGATACCGAGGTTACAGTCGAATCGAAAGATCGAATTATGATCGACTTAGGACTGGGGACTTAGCAATAATGTGAGTTTCGTATTGTATGACTCAATTAGAGATGAGGGAGTTGAGAGATCATATTTAGTAGCTTTTGGTGTAGGGTTTTTGGGTGCCCCAATATTGTGTCTTGGGCTTATTAATCTTGATAATTAACAGAGCTAAGCAGTAGTGTATCAGTAGGGTTACTTATTTAGAATTTATTTGGGTTACATCCCACGCATTAAGCTTAATAAGTGTCGGGAGTTGGGAGACATTTGGACTCTAGAGTATTAGTTTAGTACGTTTGTCATTACAAGTGTGTAAATATGATACTTTGAGTAGAGAGATATTATATGAGTTAAGGCTAGCAAAGCGAAGTAGTTATATGTAGAGGGCACTAGAGAATATTTGTACCACATATTGATAAGTGGGGAAATCTCAAGAAGAATTTATCCAAGATTAGTAGAGTAATTGAGTATACTTTTACTTTATGATCATGCAGGGCATATGTGGTTTATTTTAGTACATGTAAGTTGCATATGTGGTAGTTGTGCATGTGTAGTATAATTTGGGAAAGGATAGGGTGGAGGTAAATTCATTTTTCCATATACCTATAGGGTAGATGGTAGCAGTGTGAAGAAGATGTGGTATGAACTCCTTCGAGAGAAGGAGATAGTCAAGTCCTATATGGCAGTGACGACCGTAACTCCCAAGATCATTCTTAGTGTTGTGAATGCAAATGCTGGGGATACCCCTTGTTATAAGGGGATATAAATTTATTGGAAATGGAGTGGTGTCTTACTCAATCAATGTTGGTGATGGATTACAGTTCAATTGGAAGTTGATTATACCAAATAATAAGGACACAAGTGAACAATAATGGAAGAGGCTCACATAGCACGATTTTGGGATGTACCAAGTGTTCAAAATTTGGTATTAGTAGTCCAGTGCGAAGCGATACATAACAGAGGTCATCTGCAGGTGCACCACTTGTCAGATGGTAAAGGTGGATCATAGGATGCCAGTAAGGATTTTATAGTCATTGGAGATTCCGATGCGAGAAGGGGAGTATATTTTGATGGACTTCATCACATGGTTACTGACATCACAGAGGGGTCATTATTCCATCTGGGCTATTGTGGATCAGTTAACCAAGGTATCCCATTTCTTGCCCGTTCGAGTAAAATACATGACCAGGCAATGTGTCCAACTTTTCATTGTAGAAAGAATGAGCCTACACGAGGTACCGCTCAACATTGTTTCGAGTCGGGATAAGACCTTTGTGTCCCACTCTTGATAAATTTTTCATAGGGTGATAGGGATAGAGTTACGTTTGAGCAAGGCGTATCATCCCCAGACCGATGGGTAGAAGGAGAGCTGAATTAGATGTGGAGGATATGCAAAGGATGTGTATTCATGATTTTCAGGGTAAGTGGGATAAGTAATTTCCTTTGGTAGAGTTTTTGTATAATAACTCGTACCATTTTACTATTTGCATGGATCTTTTTTAGGCTTTGTATAGGAGACATTATCATTCTCTCTCATGTTAGAGGTGGGGAACAACAATCTTCTCAAGCCTTATGTGATTAAGGGTTCGTCGATAAGGATTGAGTGATCAGGAGTCATATTTTGGTAGCTCGAGATAATCAGAAGAGTTACGTCGATGTGAACCAAACACATCTAAATTTTGACGTGAGTGAACAAGTGTTTTTGCGGGTATTTCCCATTAAGGAAGCGATGCAATTTGAGAAGTAGGCAAGTGGGTGCCTAGGTACGTGGGACCCTTATAATCATCGATAGGGTAGGGTCAGTTGCATATAGGCTCTCCTTACAGAAGCACTTGAAGCGGATTCAAGATGTGTTTCACGTATTTTCATCAAGAATGTATCTTAGGGATGACATGGTCTATCGGCACATAGTATTAAAAAATATTGACTGGTAGTTGAATTTTCCTTACAAGGAAAGACCTTTTTTCCATTTTGGGCTATAACAAGTGGAAGCTTCAGTCAAAGCGGGTACCATTAGTGCAGGTACAATAGGAATGCCATAATGTTATCGAGTCGACGTGGGAGCGTGAGGATGATATGAAGAAAAAGTATCCAGCACGTTGTGGTAGTTACGTTCTAATTTCGAGGACGAAATGTCGTTGTTAGGTGTGAAGAATTTAATACACCATACTTTTATTATTATTTAATTTTCGTGTGAAAGTTATTATTAATTTAATTGGCGAAAATTAAATTGGGTTTTATGTAAATATTAATTAGCGAGCTAAAGCAGTAATATTTTTTGTAACTATTATTTACTAGTGTGTGATAAGTAAATAGTTATGTGTCTATTATATGTTGCGTATGAGTGAAAGCGATGGTTTATTGTTATATGTCGATAGAATGTTACGTTGACAGATCAACACAATATATGGGCGATGCCTAGGGTGCGCACGTGTCGGGGCCGATTAATGAGATGTTAGCATATTTGGAGTTGGGTTCTGAGAAGGGTCAAAATAGTCCAGAATAGGTACCAAGGTGTTATGTTTGGGTTCTGAGGGCTTTTTAGACATAAGGGGCCCGTATAAGTGTGGACTCATTTTACACTTAGGGCTAAGAAGAAAAGTGAGATTAGGTAAATTAAAGGGACATGTAAGAGGTGGATGGTAGACCACCTTTCATAACTTACACAAGGGATTCAGAGAGAGCCCTAAATAAAAGGAAAAAAATAATAAAGAAGTGGAAACTTGGAGAGGAGAAGAAAGAGGACTCATCCCGTCATCAAATTCTAAGAGATTTCGGATTATAATCCACCAATGCAAGTAGATACTTTCTTTCTATAGCGATTTGATAGTAGTTATTTATTTTCATGATTACAGGTAGAAATCTAAAAATTGGGATGTTAAAGATTGAAATTTCTTAATTGATATATAGATTTGAATAATAAAATATTAGGGTTTATGAATGGATTATTAATGGAAATCTATCAAACATGAAATTCAAAATATATTTCGGGATATAAATGGATAACCATGTCCAACTTGTATGTATAGATTGAATCTTGATAATTAATTTGGAGAAAAATTATGTGGTAAATTAATTGAAAGTTTGATTTAATATCCTAGGGTTTGATTTGGTATTTGAGATTAGTTTTGTGCTAAAATGCCTCTGGAATGTTTGGGTAAATGTTGTAAGTTCTAATTTTTGTGTTTGAAGTAGGTAGAAATCTCCATCGAAGGGTTATGGGAGAGAAAATCCGAGGAAGAAGATGTTTAGAAAACTGAACCGATTCTCTAGTGGAGAGAACCGATTCACTTTTGGATGTTAGATAATTTTTTGCAGAATCGAATTACGAAGGTGTGGGCACCGATTTCGTATTTTAAAAAAAAATTGTTATGATTTTTCTACGAAAAGGTGCGCAATACCAAAATTTTACATTTTTGGATTAGGCTTTCTTTTTGTATGTGTGATAGTTGAGAGGTGAGTTTTATCCTAATTAAGCCCAATCCCATGATAGCCTAATTAAGCCAGGTAGTTTTTATCCTACTTAGCTATGTGTGATAGCCAGGTAGTTTAATTAGGATAAATAAAATGAATATGTTAGGTGCGAACTATAGTTGAGAGGTGAGTTTTATCTCAAGTGAGTGCGACTAGTTAATTATAAAGTAATACACTACTGTTTTAGTTGATTTAAAACAATTATCTACTTGCAAAATATTTTTTACTTTTTGAACTTTGACTCGTACGCCTTTGTTTCTTTTCTTGTCTTTCTTTTTATACCCCAGTTGTGCAACAGTAATTGCCATGACCGCGTGGATAGATTCATTCTTAGCGTGTATTATTTTTGGATGATACATCTTTGTTTAGACACCTCAGCTTATCGATCTAGATAGGATTAGTCATTTCAATTTCAGTTTTGAGCGTGCTGCCAATAGATGGGTAGGCTTTTACATTATTATGAGATATTTATATTTCTGTATTGATTTTCATTATTCGATTCTATACTATGGATGTTTTATTTGGTGATCGATGGCTTATTTGGTTCACTCTTATTATTCATTTATGCATGGTGACTTATTCATCCACATTTAATTGTATGGTTTTATTCGTATTATTATATTATATTATATTGCTATTGCAGCAATGATGCTGAGAATGAACTATATTAAGATTCCTGTTTAGTTTAGTATAGGATTAACCACACGGTATTAAAATAGACAGGTTGTCACATATGTGTCCATCAAATGTGAAAGCCCTTCCACCAATTTGTGTTAACCTAGACACCAACCACTTAAGAAAGGGATGAACATGGCCACAAAATTTAACCAAATAAATATATGCATTAATATCCATCCGCACAATAACAATAAATCCAATTTAAGATCATTTTAATTAAATCAATCCTAAAATTACTATTTGTCCACTAAATGTGCAAGACCTTCCACTGATTTGTGTTCACCTAAATAGTAACCACTTATAGAAGGGGTGAACATGATAACAACACTTAACCAAACAGATAAATGCATTAATATTCATCCACATAGTCAAGTCCAATTTAAATTTATTTTAATTAAATTAATTTTGAAATTACTACGTTCCTAAAAATGTGCAATCCTTTCCACCAATTTGTGTTCTCTCAAACATTAACCACATAAGGAAGGGGTGAATATGATCTCCACAATTAACTAAGAAATTATAACTATATATAAGACTATGTGAAATAAAATAAAAGATAACTAAAATTACTTGAATAAAGAAAGCACCTTAAATCAGTCGAACTTCAATAATTCTTCTTCAATTTCATGTGCAAATGAAAAGAGAAAAAACATGTTAACATACTATTCAATCTAAAATCTTACCAAATTACTCTATTCTAAACATGTAATTTATGTATCTCATGTTACTCAAAACTTCCATTTTGTTGAAAATTGTATTCATTATATATACATGTATATGTTACATGTGTGCGTGTATGTGTATATATATGTGCACATATGTATATGTATGTAAATATATGTATATATGTGTGAAATTGTGCTCAAATATATGTGCGATTGTGTAAAAGTATATATATATATATATATATATATATATATGGGGGGGGGGGGGGGGTATGTGCGCTTGTGTGAGTAAAAATTACTATACGAATGCGTATATACTGAATTTTAAAATCAATTTCAATCTCACATTTATAAACCCATAACAGTAAAAATTCATACCCAATTTCATATATATAAACACACACATATACTCTCTCTATATCTACACACACACACACACACACACACACACACACACACACACACACATATATATATATATATATATATATATATATATATATATATATATATATATATATATATATTACTGGTAACCGGTGCGATGAATGGGAATCTAACATGTTTTAAATTAGTAAACTTTCATTTATGAAACTATGAATGATGTTTAATTTTGTAATAAAATAACTATTCTTAATTGACCTAAAACACATGTTTTGATTTAAAATGTATTAAAGAATAATATAAAAATCGTAGTGTATTAGTGTAAAAAGTCTATGATTCATGAAAATAGTTTAAAAAGTTTATCCGCATCCCAAAATTTTGGAAATCTGGGCACATAGAAAAATAATTACTTGCTAAATTAAATAATCAAAATGTGAAATAACTAGAATGACGAATAAAGTAACTTGTCCATGCATGACACCGCTAGACATGATTGTTATGGCATGACAAGGAAGGAAAGTAATATTATGAGTAAGCACGTAACATGAAACATTAAAAGAAGGGAAATGCTATGTGTCCCAAACAACTCCCCCAAATCATCCCCCAAGTAGCTTTAAGTGTTATACCTTGTGGTATGGGTCCCGTCAGGGCACAACTCATTAATGCTATTTGGGAGAGATTTGAAGGAGTTGTTTGGTACCCATCGCATCACTCTTAAAAGAATTACTATTTTATTGTACATGTGAATTAGTTGTTGCACTACCAATACTCGGGTGCTAAATGGATATTATTCATCTAAATGTAAGTAAACGGTAGCAGTTGTAGTTAATTAATATAACATGCATGTGTATAAAGAAATTTATAATCCATCGATTAGTAGATTGTTTTTCTAAGTTAATATCTTATTGTAATTTGACTACAGGCTCAAATAGCCATTATTTGAACATTCATCACATCATTATCCTTTGGAAAGAAGAAATGACGAATATTTTTATGCGTCAATAGTAACTCGTGGACTGTTCATAAGACCATGTTGTAGGTTAATGCATTTGAAATCCTACATAAAAATAAAGACTTGTGTAAAATAAATTATTGGTGCGTGGACATCATTAACATGTGTATTAGTAATGTTTGATATATGGCATGTTGCAATCTTCATGACATTCTCACAAATTGCTTGATCATTCAAACAACCATGATTTTTTTAAATTCATTTTTTATAAATAAACTTATTTGAAATAATATGGTATACAGAGTTTATTAAACATTCGTGTGCAGCGTTCATATTTTATCCAAGGTATAACTAAAAATAATTTTAACCCAGTGAGCCTCATTGATACTCTGAAGTGGTAGAAAATAAAAACAATGAAATGCTTATATCAAAGGACATAACAGTTGTGATTAAATGTAAAAAGTAAATCTATTTTGTTTATATAGTTATTTTACACTAAGCAACCAAAATTTAAAATTAGACAATGATGCACATCTCTCCAAATAATTCATTTTTGTGAAATCTATGAGCTCCACTTGATTGAAAAAACAACTTATGTTCATAAAACACACAAAAAATATAAAGTTGAATAACACTAACTTTCCTAAAGATATAAAGTATTTGTTCAAAGTCTAATTTAAAAAAAATGTATGCACGTATTATTTTTACGTTGCTATATGCGCAAACGACAAATTCCAACATATAAGTTCAAACTTCTAATTAAATAATCATCTTATAATTGGAAATTAAAGTAAAAAAATGTTAGTGATTTTATTTTTTTAGTGACCCATACTCACGGTCAACTGAACTTCACAAAACAATACACTTTCACAATATGACTATACTGATGAATGCAAATAGACATAAAAAATGAATTTTTTTTTATATACCCATTTTGATTCATGAAAAAGAGAAATGTTGTTTTTATTTAAATTCTACTTTTCCTATACATCTCCCAATTTTATTAAACTTTTAAAACTTTTTTGGAATATATAGAAGAAAATTTAGGTAAGAATAAAAAATCCCAAAGAAAAAAGACTCAGTGGTATGTGGCGTATAGATAGAGGGAAAATGGTTGAAGATTATTATTTATTAACTCACCCATAATGGGTATCAATGGAGTTCATTAAAACTTACAATTAAACACTATTTCATTTCTAAAATTTACCAAACAGAAATAACAAAGGTGTGAATTATGAGAAATATTCTACGAACTATTATATTTCAAAAATTTACTTTACAGTGTTGCATTTAGAAAGTTGTAAATTATCATAAAAGTAGCATGCAAGAATTAGTACACATAAATAGCCATTATTGGAACATTTATCACAACATTATCCTTTGGAAAGCATAAATGATGCATGTTTTATGCGTTAACAGTAACCCATGGACCATGTTCATTAGACCATGTTGTAGGTAAACGCATTTGAAATCCTACATAAAAACAAAGACTTGTGTAGACTAAAATATTGGTGGGGGTACATCATTTACCCGTGTCTTCGATATATGCATGTTGCAATCGTCATGACATTCTCTCAAACTACTCGATCATTTCAACAACCATGATTTCCTGAATTTCATTTGTTATAAATAAAATTATTTGAAATACATGGTACACAAAATTTATTAAATGTTAATGTTCAAGGTTCATACTGTATCTAAGGTATAGCTAAAATTGTTTTATCCCAATGAGCCTCATTGTTATTTTCAAGTGGTAGAAAATAAAACTATGAAATATTTATATCAAAGGACATAACACTTGTGATTATATGTAAAAAGTAAATCTATTTTGTTTATATAGTTAATTTATACTATGCAACCAAATTGTGAACTCAAATAGTGTGGCATTTCTCTCAGATAATTTAATTTTGTCCTTTTTATCAGCTCCCATTGGCTTGAAATAACAACTTATGTTCACGTCACACACCCATAACCAAAATATAAAGTTGCGTAATACTAACCTTCCTAAAGAGATAAAGTATTTGTTCAAAGTTTAAATTAAAAAAAGTATGCACATATTATTTTTTTCGTTGCTATATGCACAAACCACAAATTCCAACATATAAGTTCCAACTTCTAATTAAATAATCATCTTGTAATTAGAAATTAAAGCAAAAATATGTTAATGATTTAATTTTGTTAGTGACCCCTACGCAGGGTCAACTGAACTTCACAAAGCAACACACTTTCATAGTATGAGTACACCGATGAATACAAATAGACACACAATGCATAATGTATACATAGACATAATAAATGGGAAATTTGTTTGTATACCCATTTTGATGTTGTGTCTACTATTTATAAATAATAATTGTACAGAATTATGAACAATTAATATAATGACAGAATTGAAACAGAATTATAGAAATGAAATACTTACTAGAATTTGCAGAAATAACAATAATTAGAAAGAAATCCGAGCCCTGTTGAACAGTCTCCTTAAGACAAAATTATTCCTCCAACGTGCTTGAGTTTAATGAATAATTGTCTCCCAAGATAGAACGGATTTTCGGATTAATCAAGCAGCACAGCAATGACTAATCCCAGCGAACACAATTTATGTGTTTTGTACTCAACACAACCAAGAACATGTAATGCAGAAATGAAGAAAAGAATTTTCTGGGCAGAGGAAATAATGCAGTAGCATTTTCGGAATTTTGGAGGGTTTATTTTTCAGTGTTTAAAACTGAGGGGGAAACATTTTATTTATAGTAAATGTTTTGACTGTTGGGAACAGTCAAAATCGAAATTAACTGTCAAAGCAGTTAATTTCGTTAACTGCTGACTCTTGGAATTAACTGATTATCAGTTAATTAAAGATTAATTAATTCCGTAATTAATTAATTAAATTAAAGCCCAGAAAGTTAATTAGATTCGGCCCAAAAATTTAAGAATTTTTATAAGCCCGAGCCTGCTGGACGGACGAACGCGCGCGCGCGTGTGTGGACCTTTGACCGAAAGTCAACCCAAGCATAGCTTAGGTCATCTCCCCTTCAAAGAGTTGGGATACCCCAAAGGCATCCAAGCCTTAGTCCATCAATTGGGTTTTATTAACTCATCATTTTTCCACTACTCTTCCAATGTGGGACAAGAGTTCAAACATACCCAATACATTAACTTTCATTGCTTTATGAGTCACTTTGGGGACATAATTATCATTCATAACTTATTGAAATTGGACATATGAATATACTACGTTAATCTCCTTGCGGAGGTGAACGCGTTCGTATATGGTCCCACAATTTTCGTAGTGTGGGTCCCACCTAAATTTGAGCTCAAAGTTGCTCAAAAATCTGTCCAGAAAAATCTGGACAGCTTTATAATACCCATTTAAGTTCCAATTTTCCAACAATCCCCCACATGAATGATATGTCGCTATAAATAAAACAAAACAAATGCTGATGCAGATGCAGACACAGGTTGAGTAAAACTGAAGACTTATTGCATCGGGAGAAATAGCCTAGTGGCCTTGAACTTTCCTTAGTTATATACTATCAGATTTACTTGGTTGATCAGTAGACTTCACATCCTTGAACCGTCAACCGTTTTTGTAAACCTAGACAACAGTATTCACACAACAATTCTTCAACACAGTTGGTTCTCACGTTTGTGTTCATTTTGGCCGTGAACACCACTTGGTTCCGCAAGTATTTTAGAGAATATGCCTTTCATTATTCTCATAGAAGTGGCCCCCTTCTTACTTACGTAGGTGACTTCCATAAAGAGTATTCTGCAATACCCCACTTAGATGTACTAAGATATAGATGTCATTAAAAGCATAACTTATCCTAATTTCGCGGCAGATATGCACTGTCTCATCTTTGGAATGGATAGGATGATATATCCTCCAGTGCTTACTGAATACAACGTAGTTTGGTTTGCCCATTGAACCTAGATCTTCGGATCTCCAGTCAGCTAGGTTGGGTTGCCACTATATTGATTTTTTATTTATTTATAGGCTTTAGACCCATTCCTCTCGATGATCTTTCAACTCGCTCTCGGTTTAAACCTTTCGTTAGTGGATCCGATATATTATCTTTTGACTTTACATAGTCAATTGTGATAATACCGTTTGAGAGAAGTTATCTAACGGTATTGTGTCTACGACGAATATGTCGTGACTTTCCGTTATACATGTGATTTTGTGCCCTTCCAATCGCTGATTGGCTATCGCAATGTATGCATATTGTGGGCACAGGTTTAGACCAATTTGGAACATCCTCTAAGAAATTTCGAAGTCATTCAGCTTCTTCTCCAGCTTTGTCTAGTGCAATGAATTCAGATTCCATTGTCGATCTAGCAATGCACGTTTGTTTTGAGGATTTCCAAGATACGGCTGCACCTCCGAGAGTAAACACATACCCACTCGTAGACTTAGAGTCTTTTGTATCAGATATCCAATTTGCATCGCAATGTCCTTCAAGAACAGCTGGATATTTTGAGTAATGCAATCCATAGTTTTGAGTATATTTTAAATAACCCAAAACTCTCAATATTGCTTTCCAGTGATCTCTTCCTGGATTACTCGTAAATCGACTTAGCTTACTTATTGAGTATGCTATGTCTGGTCGTGTACAGTTCATGATATACATTAAACTGCCGATAATACGAGAATATTCTAGTTGAGATATGCTTTCACCATTATTTCTTGCTAGATGTAAATTTACATCTACAGGTGTCTTGGTAGGACTAATATCATACTTCTTGAATTTTTCAAGTACTTTCTCAATGTAATGAGATTGAGATAATATAAGTCCATCCGATGTTCTAGAAATTTTAATTCCTAATATAACATCGGTGATTCCCATATCTTTCATGTCAAATCTACTACTCAACATTTGTTTTGTAGTTTTGACAATTTCCAAGTTACTACCCATGATAAGCATATCATCAACATAGAGGCATACAATGACATATCCATTATGAATGTATTTAAAGTAAACACATTTATCGCATTCATTAATTTTGAAACCATTTGATAACATTGCATTATCAAATTTTTCATGCCATTGTTTAGGTGCTTGTTTTAATCCATATAGTGATTTAACAAGCTTACATACTTTTCCTTCTTGTCCGGGAGCTTTGAACCCTTCAGGTTGCTCCATATAAATTTTCTCATCTAGTTCACCGTTTAAGAATGCAGTTTTTACATCCATTTGATGTATTTCAAGTCCATTAATAAAATCTATTGCTATTAACATCCGAATGGACGTTATTCTTGTTACCGGTGAATATGTGTCGAAGTAATCCAACCCTTCCTTTTGCCTATAGCCTTTAGCTACAAGTCTAGCTTTATATTTATTGATTGATCCATCGGCCTTCAATTTCTTTTTGAAGATCCATTTATAACCTAACGGTTTTGAACCTGGTGGAAGATCCACTAGTTCCCATGTACGATTTTGTAATATGGATTCAATTTCACTATTAATTGCTTCTTTCCAATTGGAAGCATCGGGTAAGGATATAGCTTCTTTATACGATTGAGGTTCATTTTCTAACAAATATGTTAGAAAATCTGGAGCGAAAGAAGTCGAGGTTTTTGCTCTTTTACTACGTCTTGGTTCATCCTCTATTGATTCAATAGGTTGATGAGTACCACTTGTAGTAGCTTGATTTGTCCTTTTAGAAGGACCAGATTCTCGGGTCATGTTATACGGAAATTCATTTTCAAAAAATAAAGCATCCCTCGATTCAATAACCGTATTTACATGAATGTCCGAAATCTCAGATTTACAAACTAGAAATCGATATGCACTGCTATTAGTAGCATAACCGATGAATACACAATCCACAGTTTTTGGCCCTATTCTTACCTTTTTAGGTTTAGGAACCATCACTTTGGCTAAGCACCCCCACACTCGTAAATATTTATAGGAAGGTCTTCGACCTTTCCATAATTCATAAGGTGTCTTGTGAGTCTTTTTGTGAGGTACTTTATTGAGAATGTAATTAGCAGAAAGTAAGGCTTCCCCCCACAAATTTTGTGGAGCTCCTGAACTTAATAACATTGAGTTCATCATTTCTTTCAAAGTACGGTTTTTGCGTTCAGCAACACCATTCAATTGAGGAGAATAAGGAGCGGTTGTTTGATGAATAATCCCATTTTCAGAACAAAATTCCTCAAATGGATATTCATATTCATCTCCTCTATCACTTCTAATAGCCTTTATCGTTTTGCTTAATTGATTCTCAACTTCATTTTTATATTGTTTAAATGCATTAATAGCCTCATCTTTACTATGTAACAAATATACATAGCAATTTTTTGTGCAATCGTTAATAAAAGTAATAAAATACTTTTTCCCACCTCTAGTTTGAACAAATTTTAAATCACAAATATCGGTGTGAATTAAATCTAAAGGTTCAGTTATCCTTTCAATAGAATGGAAAGGTAATCTAGTTAATTTAGATTCCACACAAATTTCACATTTATGATTTTTATCAATATTGAATTTTGGCAAAAATTCCAAGTTAATTAATCTACGCAATGTATCAAAACTAACATGTCCCAATCTAGCATGCCAAATATTATATGACTCAATCAAGTAAGAAGAACTAACAACTTCATTCATTGAAACATATGTTTTAGGGGTTACAGTAAGAACATTCAGTTTAAAGAGCCCCTCATTTAGGTAGCCCTTTCCTACATACATGTCATTTTTAGACAACACAAAGCGATCAGACACAAACACAAGCTGGAAACCATTCTTAGTAAGGAGAGATCCAGAAATCATATTCTTTCGAATATCAGGCACGTGAAGAACCTTGTTGAGAGTAAGTTCCTTTCCAGAAGTCATTTTCAAAGCAATCTTTCCTTGTCCCATCACCTTAGAAGTGGAAGAATTTCCCATAAAAAGGTTCTCCTCATTTTCCAAAGGCTTATAGGTGGAGAACATCCATTTGTTTGCACAAATGTGTCGTGTGGCTCTAGTGTCCACCCACCATTCCTTGGTATTTCCAACCAAGTTACATTCAGAGACAACGGCAGAAAGATTCATATCTGCCAAATCATTGGTGATATTCTCACCCTCAGTCACATTTGCTTATTTTTATTTTGCTTCTTAGGCTTACGACACTCACTTGAGCGGTGTCCCGGTTTACCACAATTGTAGCATTTTCCTTTGAACTTTTTCTTGTTATGTTTGGAAGTGCCTTCCCCATCATACTTTCGTTTGTTCTTTTTAGGACCTTCAACGACATGGATCTTTATTTCCATCGGATTCTTCCCACTTTTCTTTTGAGACTCACGGTTGTCTTTTTCGATTCTTAGCCGGACCACCAACTCCTCCACATTCATCTCCTTACGCTTGTGCTTGAGATAGTTTTTGAACAAAGTCCAAGAAGGTGGCAACTTTTCAACAATTGCAGCAACTTGGAAAGTTTCACTAATTGACATTCCTTCAGCATGAATGTCGTGGAGGATCACTTGAAATTCTTGCACTTGCGAGATCACAGATTTAGAATCAACCATTTTGAAGTCCAGAAAACGCCCAACGATAAATTTCTTCATCCCAGCATCTTCAGTTTTATACTTCTTTTCCAAAGAATTCCATAATTCCTTGAAAGTTTTGATAGTGCAATAGACATGGTACAAAGTCTTGTCCAAGTAGGCCAAAATATAATTTTGGCATAGGTAGTCCGAGTGCTTCCAAGCATCGACAGCAACAACCTTTTCAGCGTCATCTCCCTATTGAATAGAGGGGCAATCTTCATATACAAACCTGCCCAGTTGGCAGGTAGTGAGATATAAGTACATTTTTCCTTGCCAACGTTTAAAGTCAGCCCCAATGAACTTTTTCGGTTTCTCCCCGTGTGGCATAGATACGGGTGCAGTCACATTTGTGTTGGTGACAATCAGTTTCGTAGGAGTAGTGTTCGTACTTTGTGATTCCATTTCTGTTACAACAACAGAATTTTTATCAATGGTAAAATTCATATATAATGAATTAATCAAAACAGAATACAAAATTATGTGCACCAATTTCCTCCAAATATAATTCACAATAAATGAATTCCAAAAGAATTCAAATAATAATTCAGAATTAAAGTATAATATATAAACTGAATCCCGTACAAAACAGAATTAAAATTTTAAAATCTGTGTCACACTAATTTTTAATAATAAAAAGAATTCCGTACAAAACAGAATTATAATTTAAGGAAAAAAAAATATAGATAAACAGATTTTAACAAGAGTACACAAATAAAATTTATTTTCTAAAACAGAATATAAAAATAGTATAGAAATTAATTTCTATATCAAAACTGTTTTACTAATTTCTACAATAAAGCAGTAAATTAATTCATTTTATTCTGTCAAAACAGATTTATTTCCAACAAATAAATTTCTGTAATAAAAAAAATTATGTACACTAAAAACAGTAGAACTAATAATTTTGTCTTAAGATTGTTGTGTCTATTATTTATAAATAACAATTGTACAGAATTATGAACAATTAATATAATGACAGAATTGAAACAGAAGTATAGAAATGAAATACTTACTAGAATTTGCAGAAATAATAATAATTAGAAAGAAATCCGAGCCCTGTTGAACAGTCTCCTTAAGACAAAATTATTCCTCCAACGTGCTTGAGTTTAATGAATAATTGTCTCCCAAGATAGAACGGATTTTCGGATTAATCAAGCAACACAGCAATGACTAATCCGAACGAACACAATTTCTGTGTTTTGTACTCAACACAACCAAGAACATGTAATGCAGAAATGAAGAAATGAATTTTCTGGGCAGAGGAAATAATGCAGTAGCATTTTCAGAATTTTGGAGGGTTTATTTTTCAGTGTTTAAAACTGAGGGGGAAACATTTTATTTATAGTAAATGTTTTGACTGTTGGGAACAGTCAAAACCGAAATTAACTGTCAAAGCAGTTAATTTCGTTAACTGCTGACTCTTGGAATTAACTGATTATCAGTTAATTAAAGATTAATTAATTCCGTAATTAATTAATTAAATTAAAGCCCAGAAAGTTAATTAGATTCGGCCCAAAAATTTAAGAATTTTTATAAGCCCGAGCCCGAACCGAGCCGAGCCGAGCCAGACGGACGCGCGTGTGGACCTTTGACCGAAAGTCAACCGAAGCATAGCTTAGGTCATCTCCCCTTCAAAGAGTTGGGATACCCCAAAGGCATCCAAGCCTTAGTCCATCAATTGGGTTTTATTAACTCATCATTTTTCCACTACTCTTCCAATGTGGGACAAGAGTTAAAACATACCCAATACATTAACTTTCATTGCTTTATGAGTCACTTTGGGGACATAATTATCATTCATAACTTATTGAAATTGGACATATGAATATACTACGTTAATCTCCTTGCGGAGGTGAACGCGTTCGTATATGGTCCCACAATTTTCGTAGTGTGGGCCCCACCTAAATTTGAGCTCAAAGTTGCTCAAAAATCTGTCCAGAAAAATCTGGACTGCTTTATGATACCCATTTAAGTTCCAATTTTCCAACAATTGATTCACCAAAAACAAAAATAATAACTTTATTTAAATTCTAGTTTTCTTTATACATTTTCTAATTTTATTAAACTTTTAAAAAATTTAGGAACATATAGAAGAAAAGTTAGGTGAGAATAAAAAATCCCAAGAAAAAAAAAGACTCAATAGTATATGGCGTATAAATAAAGGGAAAATGGTTAAAGTTTATTATTTACTAACTTGTCCATAATGGGTATCCATCACTATAAAAAAACTGCATTTTGAGATGGTGCTTTAGTCGTCTCAAAAGGTACTTTAGCCATCTTAAAAGCCTTTCGGAACACCATTTGGGATGGCTAAAGGGGGTCATATTAGACTCCCATTTTAAAAGCTTTTTAAGATGGCAATATCCATCTCAAAAGGGTTTTTTTAGATGAAAAATACATCATCTCAAAAGGTCATCATTTATAGGATCCTTTTGAGTCGGCCAAAAATCCATCTTTTAACATATTTTTTGAGGCGGCTACAGCTGTCCCAACAAGAGTTTTTAAGATGGTAACTTAATCGTCTCAAAAAGTCCTCATTTATGGGACCCATTGGGGATGACAAAGAAGCAGTGTTTAATAATTTTGGCACCAAAATTATAATTTCATTCATTATGGAATACATTGTATATAATTATAAATAAAACCTCTTAAAATATAATATATGATATATTTGGAATCCCATTTTAATATATATATAGCATACAATTTTTCATCCAACTATAATTAGAGTTCATACAAGTAAAGTCTCTCTATGCAATCAACAATCCAACATCATGTCCATTAACCTAAATCTCTCTACACAATTTCACTCTTCTCATTAGAAAAAATACATAAAAACTCGTCTACTCCTACATAAAGTTATGTTAGCAAAGTAAACCCACAATCTTGAAGGATACGAGCTCCAACAAAAAGACTTCAATGACTTGCCTTTTCCACAAAAGGTTTCTACATGCAATAAAATCGATTTAGTGTCAGTTACCTTAAACAAATAAGTAATCTTTTTTAGTAGTTCCTATAAATGACAATCTTTAAAAACATTATCAAACTTATATATCTTCATATTAATTACTTTAAAAAACACTTAATATTTTTAAGATAAACTCGGCAGAGTCTTCTTTGTTTATTCATAAAAACCAACTTGTTCAAACACACAAATTAACTAAAAAACAATGGAAAAAATAGCCACAACACTGTAGAAACCTAAGGGCGGAATAACAACATCATATATTTTATCTAACAGTCCACCACATACATATATAGAAGTAAAATAAATATGTGTTATTACCTAGTCGGTATGGGCTGTTGAAGTAATGGACGCATGATGAGGGATAATACTCTGAAACAAACTTTGCATTTCATTTCTCATGTCAGTTTTTAACTGTGGTAGTGCTTGTTAGTGGAAAATCTCTAATTCGAGCTCGTGTCAATGTCGATCATCTAGATCTTAAGCGTCTTGTCTATGTCTAGCCTCTCAATTTTCAGTGTCTTTCTTTAACTGATTAATATCCTCTAGTAATTCATGAGAGGAACTTGTTTGTGTAGATGTTGGCCTAATACATATCGTTTTTGTTAAAGTATAACCACGGCCTCCTTGTCCTACCACATCCTTAAAAATCTCATTCCTCGCTTCCAGATCATTTTCCTTCTCTTCTATTAGGTCATTCAGTCGTCTCTTCAGCATTTCCAACCAATTAAACATATGCTAGAAACTAATGAATGTAATTTAAATCCGTCACAACATTAATTTAACCAAATTTGGCTTCAGTTACTATATATACATACTGATCTATCTGATGATTCACCTTCAATATTGAAAGTTTTACTATTCGAAACCCGAGTGGCTTGCCAAATGATGATATTGTCTACAATCTCTCCTCGTTCTTGCTCCTCATAAAAAATAATGTATATATTAATATTTATTAAACTAAAAATTAGAAGTGTTTATAATAAAAAAAAAATGAACCTCCTTAGTAATTTTTACATGTGACTTTCGCCCTGTCCTTGAGTAAGCACATTCACCTTCACGGTTCTGAGAGTTTTTATTCACTATATCCTATAAAAAAGTTAGAGAAAATAATAAATTTCATATTACTAATGAGCTAGATTTAAATATACTCGTCTTGAATTTATGAGGTTGTTTAACAATTGTCTTCTTTAGACCCCAATAGTTCACTATAGAATGCCATTGATCTTTTTCGACTCGCGGGGCTTATGTTTCAATCATTATTCATCTATTTGAAACTTT
Organism: Sambucus nigra; assembly: GCA_949130495.1. Lineage (NCBI taxonomy): Eukaryota > Viridiplantae > Streptophyta > Magnoliopsida > Dipsacales > Adoxaceae > Sambucus > Sambucus nigra. The sequence goes on from OX422224.1 coordinate 259,540,085, forward strand.
TAATATTAATCCGTCATGCATTTGTACTTCCTTTTCTTCAAAGAAGCTTCCATGCAAAGAAAATTTGTTTAAAAACTTCTGGGGCATTTATTTTATCCTAAGAATATATAACGAAATAAATACATCAAATTGAATAAATAAATTGGTTGGAAATTTAACAAACTCATATATAACGAACGAAATAAATCAAATTGAATTACTAAACTACCTTCACTTCATTCCATATCCCCTTAAGAGTGTCATTTTTCAACTTATTCCAAGATAACATTGCCAATGGAAATAAATTTCCACTCCTAGCATAATAGCCTAATTGCGCCATCAATTTGCATTCAAGACTACAAACTGGCTGACAAATCTCATTCCATTCTAGTATCTTATTTTTCTTATTATTCCATTCAATCCAAGGTCTGGAAGCTTTTTTTACTTTTTTCTCATTAGTCGGGGTGCTCTCTGTAACTAAACAAATATTCGATAAATTATGTTTATAACACTTTATTTGAGATAACTATTATTATATGAAATGTAATATCAAACGAGTGCGGTATAAAAAGTGCATTTCTAACTATGATATACCTCCAAGCTCCTCAATATCTAAAGTCAAGTCATTTTATAAAGGATTGACACATTCTCATGGATCATTAACTTGCTCGATATTTTGGGTTTGTTGGCGTATAAGACTCTAAAATAAAGAAACATGAGGCCTTAATTTGTGACGTATCTAACTGGGATGTTAATCCATGAATCTGTATGAAAATAGTTCATCTTCGTCCTTCAAGTGCCACTCGGGCCACGGGATGGGGTTGTAACATCTAATTCGGGAAGGATATCGATCCATGACTCGCTAAATCGTCTTCCGTCGGTGTTTTGAGTGGTTGTTTCTTAAGTGGTCTTTCCTCGATAATGGGATCTCACATATTCAAATGACTTCGATGCTTCTCTGCCATGGATCTGTATATGTACATAATAGGTCTAATAAGACACGAGCATAAAAAATTATAATAAAGTAGAGTGGAATAAAAAATTAAGTGAGGCATTACAAGTTACATAATATTCTATTTATCTTTTATTTGAAGCTTCACAAGTTTATAACATGGTTGTTTTAGTAGTATTGGGGATTGTTTTTACCCATGGGTAGGTACTATAACAATGACAATTCAGTATACCATGTAATTGAGTAGACTTATAGGGGGTTGATCAAAGTAATCAAAATCTGAACTATGTAACTAGTATGAACTATGTAACCAAATTAATTAAATTTAGTACACTGTGTAACTATGTAACCATTGATGGAAGCCTACCTAAATAGGCCTTCCACCACTATATTCGTAGGCCCTCTTTGATCAAAATAAAATAAATCAAGTAGTAAAAAAATAACATAATCACAAATATATTCTTCATGTATTCAAATAATATATTTCTTCTTACACCACAAAAAGTCTCTCCATTGAAAACCAGAACCTTATAAGTCTTGTCAAAACCCTGCATATCAAGGCTTTTCAAAACTTTATAAGTCTATTATATTTCAAAAATTCATCTAGCAGTAATCAATACACGTAAATATCCATTATTGGAGCATTCATCACACCATTGTCCTTTGAAAAGAAGAACTGATTCATTGACAACGACCGTGTTGTAAGTTAACGCATTTGAAATCCTACATAAAAATAAATAGTTATGAAAACTAAATTATTGGTGGGTGCACATCATTTACCCGTGTATTAATGTTGCTCAATATATGGCATGTTGCAATTATCATGACAACCTCACAAATTGCTCGATCATTCAACCAACCATGATAACCTGAATTTCATTTGTTATAAATAATCTTATTTGAAATAGCATGGTACGCAAAGTCTATTATACGTTAGTGTGAAAGGTTCATATTGTATCTAAGGTATAGCTAAAAATAGTTTTATCCTAATGAGCCTCATTGATACTCTGAAGTGATAGAAAATAAAACAACGAAATGCTCTTATCAAAGGACAAAAACGCTTGGGATTATATGTAAAAAGTAAATCTATTTTGTTTATATAGTTATTTTATGTTAAGCAACCAAAATTTAAACACAAATAGTACTGCATGTCTCTTTAGGTAATTCATCTTTGTCCTTTCTATCATTTCCCCTTAACTGAATAAATAACTTATTTCCATGACACACAAACATAAACAAAATAAAATTTGCATAACCCTATCCTTCCTAGAGATATAAACACACATGACAGTGACACAACGAAAAATAAGGGGAGAGTATAAATGAGACATGCACGCAGACTAACATTGCCTTATCATATGAGTTGCGAATTTTTTTACAAATTATACCTCTTATAGACATTTAGCAATGTCTCATCGATAAATATCCCTTTCTGAAAACAATTCACTCTTCATGACTTCTTCATGACTTTTTTATGATTTTGGATTATTTCTTACAAGAGTTGAAAATTTCAAATTAATTTTTGCTTTTGAGCAAGTTGTTTACTTTGTCTGGATATTCTCTTTATTTAGTATCATACTTAATGTTAGAAATATTAATATTATATTGAAAATTAACAGCTTAACATATATACCTTCCATACTTTCTAACATAATGGGACTTAGGAGAAAAAGAGTATCATCCGAATATTAAAGTTTCAAAACACGTATCATCATATTTGATAAAAAAATTAATTGAAAACTAAAGGAAGACTATCATATTTTAGCCTATGTACCCCTCATTATCGATCCTCAAAATCCATCTTAAACTCATGTAATTTGAGAAGGGAATTGGAAACATAAGCACTAAGCACTGTGATAAGTTGAAATTAGGAAACGTAATGTGAATTTTCCATATAATCATCATTATACAAAAAGAAAATATTAGGGACCATCAAGGACATATATAACCCAAAATAAATTCCAAATTTATCAATAAAGACAAAAAGTCCAAATCTAACAATAGGATATAGCAAACCTAATTTTCATAGGTACTAAGCACTATCAATTTTAGAGGTATGTGATCAGTAAATGCTAAATAGATAATATTTATATTAAAATAATTCATCTTATAACTCATTATGTGGAAATCACAATGCTCCTACATTAAAAAGAACAAAATAAAATATTATTACATAGAGTAATTTAACAATCACAAGTACCATAGATGGAGCTATCCACGGATTTCTCTAAGATTCCGATACAATTGTAAAAGAAGAAGTTTGGACATCAATTATGGAAGTTTTAGATGTGTTGAGAAAGTGAGTAAGGAAATTTAGAGAGGCAGTGGTATGAATAATTTTACGCTTGACCACATTTGAAATAATTTTACATTTATCTCCTTAATTTTATTATTTGATAATAGACTACAACATATTGTAAATGAATTTTAAGGGACGATTTTTAATATGAAACCTAGGGCGCGCTCAAAGACAAATACCAGAGAAACTACACTTGAATACACATAAAAATCACACACACTATATAGAAAACAACAATAACACACATCTTAGATATTAAATGATAAGTCAAAAAGGGATATTTTCTTTCTTCGTTGAATTATTTAATCAAATGTGTTGTGCACAACATAAAAGCTCAAGAGATCAAGTAAATGATAAATGTAAAAGAAAAAAATTATTGAACCCTCAATGAAATTACATAAGTTATAACACATTTTAATATTTCAAGCCTTACCATTCCTTTCCCAAATAAGAATCTAATTATAAATGGTTGATATTATGGGGAAAAGACAAATTTATGACTTGCTCTTTACTGAAAAATAACATATGTTAAGCATGAGAATGTTGTTACTTCAAAGGATGTTCTACCAATATTATATATAAATTAGCCAACCCAATAAATATCTCCTTAAATTGAAGAAGTTCTTTAAATAAGGTGTTTTTTAAAATGATTAATGCTATATGTAATAAGTTTTGCATCTGGAGTGCATTAAATGGTTGTATTTACACTTGGAGTACAACTGCTTAATACACTTGGAGTATAAATGTTTAATGCATTTAAGATACAAAACTTGGTGAAAAAACTTAGTTCACAAGACTTTTTTTTAAATAATATTATTAAAAATAAATTCATCTTATGAAAAATATAAAGGCATTGGGTTAATGAATCTTACACATTTATAGTCTCGAGCACCGCATCTAATAGAAATACGGATGCTCATTTGGAGAAATAAATTTTAATCTTCTTTTACTTTCATTATTAGCATTAGCTTATTCAACTTATAAGAAAATGGAAAGAAGTTTATCAAATTCAATAAACATTGAGATATGTTGGTCAATGCATAATAAATATCTTAAAATAAAAAGTATGTGAAAAAAAAATAATTAAAATTTGTTTTTTACAAATTAAAACTGCAAATAGACTACACAGTGAATCCGAACTTCAACCAAAAAAACTCCATAAAACCCAATAAACCTTTATGGGAGATGAATTGACTTCTGTAACAATGGAGGTGGAGGCGCTACAGAGAGAGAAGGAGGAGAGATTTATGTTCTTATTGGTAGATGATCAGTGTTCCATTTTTCCATGTTAATTTAGCAAGTGGAAATGATGAGTTTTAGGTGTAAGAATAGAGGGAGGATATTAGGTGAGAATGATGTTAATATTAGGCTAGAATATAGGTGGAGACATGAGGGGTTGAAGTTTGGAGAAGTTTGAGAGGATCTGAAGTGAAAGATTGCTTAACTTAAAAAATGTGGGGTTAGTTATGAGTGAAGATGGTGAGAAATACGTGTATACTGGGACATGTATGAGTGGTGGTATGATTGTTCAGGAGAAAAATGCACGTGCAATGATTTTAAAAAAAGAAATTTAAAAATATAGAAAAAAACATATTCGAGGTTTGGGGGGCTTCTCAGCGACTCAACTACATAGTTATATGTAATAAGATATGGACAAACACATGCATATACTCTCTTGGTCTCTCTCTTTATATATATATATATATATATATACAGAATCACACACACACACACACGCATAAACTTATAGTGAGAGAAGGAGGCTATTATCGTTGGGTGAGAGGGATAGAGATTAGCATCGAACAGTGTGTGTGTGTGTGTGTGAGAGAGAGAGAGATAGAGATAGAGAGAGAGAGAGAGAGACAGGGAGAGAGCATTGAGATTGATAGTGAAATCAAGAGAGAAACAAAACATATTTCATGAAATGAAATACCCTAGGGGCTTAATTTATAGCTGATAAATGGTCATGGCCTGGAGCCGTGGCCACTCCTGTAATAAATAATATTTCCACGAGCCTCGGTAAAGGGACACACTTCCCATCTGTGACCCAATTAGTCACAAAAATTGTTCATGGTCTAAGCCATGACCAATTCAAATAAAATCATGATCACTGTTATTGGTCACTGTCTAAAATAGTGACATTCCCCTTGGAAAAATGTCAACAATTTCACACCTAAATGGTTATGGTTGAGTCACGACCTAGAGTCATGCCCGTTGTGGTCATATTCTTGAACTGTGAATAATATTTTTTCTAGGTCACCGCTACCCTTGGTCACAACACTTTTCACAAATTTTTTATGGTGGTCGTGAATTTCGACCTTGACCTAGTGAATGTGACCATTCTCGGTATAAGGCGTAGTATCACAATACTAGTAACCTTGAATCCTTTGGGATATGACATATAAATGTCCTCCTCCGTACAAAAATGCAGTTTTATGCTCTATTTGCTCGAGCTTTAGGTCAAACTGCCCCACCATAGCTGTCAATGTTCAGATGGAAGTGTGCTTAACCATTAGAAACATAACTTCATTATAATCCACACCTTTCATTTTTCCATACCCTTTATCTACCACTCTTTTCTTATAGCGTACGCCACTCTCATTGGAACTTGAAGAACCATAATATTTCTTTGTGATAACCCATTTCACCCAATTGGGTTCTTACCATTAGGAACTTGTACAAGATCCCAAATGTGATTATTATGAAGATATCATCTCTTCATCCATAATTATCTTCCAGTCATTAGAGTGAGGGCCCATCATTCCTTCTTGATAGGTAAATAGCTCATCACTAAATATTGATGATACATATGATGCATTATCCCAAGAAAACCATTGTGGTACTTTTTTATCATTGTCTCTCTGCCACTTATTAAATATAGTCGTTATTGTTACTCTTTGTAGCCGACTAGGATCCTCATTTTAAATCTCCTTATATGTATCTTCCATCGAATTTTTTATAACCTCTGTAGAATCATTTAGAGTTAAAAACTCCATCTATAAGAAATCATAACCACCACTACGAACCTCCTCATAAGTATTAAATGTCTTCTTCTTACGCTTTGGCATAAAAACTTTATTAAATGTTACACATCTACTAATTACTAATTTCTTTAAATCCTGGGCAACATAATTTGTATCCCTTAACACATGTATGGTAACCTAAGAAATTTGGTTTCTTAGCTTGAGGATATATTACATCTTCTGTGATATGAAAATCAGTCGAATAATCGAACACTTTAAGGGAACTATAGTTTGAAGTTTTACCATACCATACCTCAAAAAGTGTCTTGAATCCAATTGTTGTCGATGGTGATATGTTCACGAGATAGCACTTCGTGTTCAAACAATCAACCCAAAACTCTTTACCTAATCGATAATGGGATAACATGCACTGCGCTCTCTCTAATTGGGTATGGTTCATTCATTTCTCTACCCTATTTTATTGAGGTGTTCATTTCACTGTAAAACGTCAAACAATATGTAATACTCCATAATTTAGGGGAATTTATTAATAGTTATATATTAAATTTTGATTTTATTGAATATATTTTTATTTATTTAAATGATTATTTCTATGGAAATTAAATTTGAAGTAAAAAAAGTTAATATTATTTACTATTCAACATCGTATGATCACTATTCAAATAGAATTTACCATTTACATAGGATGCTAAATATTATTTACTATTTACATAAGATGCTAAATAATAATTACTATTTAAGAATTTAAAAAAAAATGATGAGCATTGAATGCTCATTCTTATAATTTTCTTCTGCATTCTCTACTACCATTTGTAATACCCCGTATTTTTATGATATTTATTTATGGGATTAATTAATTAAATGTGTATTAATTGGAAATTAATCCGGATTAAAATACTAACGAGATGCGAGTTGGTATTTGATTATAATGGGTAAATATGACTATGTATGAATATTGAATTATGAAACTTGTCGTGAGATTGAAATACGGCAATTTGGGAATTTTGTTGAGACGCGTGTGACAGTCGCGTAAGGTATATATTTATTTTAATTAAAAAGTGAATTTTATTTCTATTAACTGTATGGTCATTTTGAGTGCGCCAACGCGTCCGGAAGGGGTGAAATAGTTAGAAAACACTAGCCGGGGGTTTGGTTTGGGTCCCGGGGCATTTTTATGCCATACCGGCAACGTATAAGGGTAATTTGGTAATTTTGGATTTTTGGGAATTAATACCCACGAAAATTAGGAATTTATATCTGATTTGGCAATGACCCACTAAACCCACTAATAACCTATTGGGCTACGGAGGTTATTGAAATTGTTCCAAAAGAGTTCCTAAGACAAAAAAAACCCTAGCCACCATTCACTTTGGAGAAGAAAGCTTGTAGAGAGAGAAGAGAGGAGATTTCTGCAGAGAGAGAGAAAATACTCCATCAAATCGACATCAAAATCAGAGATTCATATAAGGCAAGTGGTTTAATTTCGTTATTTTGCAAAGAATGTTTCTTCCATGTGTAGGAATTGATAAAATCTTATTGTTCTTGGGAGTAAATGAAAAAACCATTTTAATTGGAAGTAATAGTTACATTTTTGATGAGGAATCGCATGTAGATTTGTATTTTGATGATTATTCTGATGATATTATAATTTGGATGAAACAAAAACGGATTTAATTGGGCTCTTTGATGATTTATAAATTCTAGGGTTCATGTTCTTAATTGGGGGAAAATATGAAGAGATTTGATAATTGAATGAGGTTAGGATGAATTAACCCCACAAAATACGTTAGTATATGACCTAAATATGTTTAGGGATAATTAGTGGCTTTGAACAATCGTTGGATTAATGTTTGGATGAGATTTGAGGTGTAGAAAAGTTGGAAAAACTATATAGGAAATCTGGGCTTGAAACTGGCCACTCGTTAGAAGACCTGCCCAGGTCGTTCGAACGAGCTTCTAACGAGTTGACCTTTGACTTCTAACGAGAGTGAAGTTCGTTCGATGACCTCGTTCGAATGAGATCTCGTTAGAAAGCCCACGTCGTTCGAACGAGATCTCGTTAGAAGGCTCAGTTCGTTCGAACGAACTCTCGTTCGAACAACCTCGTTCGAACGAGACTTCTAACGAGTTGGCAGTTTAGGCTTTTTAGCCTGTTTTGATCCCGAGTGTCCCGTAACCTTGTTTAAATGTAGAGATAATATTTCTTGAGGATTAGTTGATATATTTGGGATATTTAGGGTACAATGAGGAGTAAAACATAGGTGTGTGATTTGAACCAAATGGAGATTATGGAGTAGGACGTGAGTGTCTATTACGATGTGAGAATTATTGACGACCTAAATAAATATATTAACCAGGAACATATAAATTGCGTAACATTATATGTCGGTACGAGAATGAGAAGTGTACCAAATAAATTATGGTGATTACTAAGACGTGTGCATACTTAGTATATGTATATGATTTTATATGTATGACATACCTACAATACTTGCTATCACGGGAGGTTTACGTTCGCTTAGGGCCTTCTTATCCTTGTGTTGCCCGGATTTAGACTGGTACCTCGATGAACATGGGTCAGAGAAGGACTTATTGGGAGGTTAATAAGTCTGCTGATCGTGGGAGCGCAGGTATGTGCGTGACCCATGTGATGTGACTGTGTTCGCCTCCATTATTTGTGATGTTGTTATCTGAGAATGATTCCTGAGAGATTCGGAATGCGTGATCCTTATGTACGTGATGTACCGGGATGGATAGCAGAGTATATGTGCACCGCAGCTTAGTCTTGGGGTGCTTGTATTGTATATTTATGATGTGAATGATATACACTTAATTAATGGGAACTTTCATATTGATATTGTGAATACAATTATGGTAATGTTTTGAGAAAACATAACGGGTTAACCGATAGTGAATTGTATTACTAATTGAGAATCTGAGTTTAAGTAAATCCCTCTATTTAATTGAGAACGCTAGAATATCTTTGTAATAGCCCTCGCTGGTGGGACCGTATTTTATAAGTAATTACTTAGTATAGTAATTAGAGACAAGTGTTGGGTTATGATTTGGATGATAATTCAATGTAGAAAAGTTGATATTTATTATGAGTTTGCATACATATCATAACTATGGGTAAATATTGCTATGTCATGCTTATTAATATCATCTGAACTCAAAATGATATTTGGCTTAATAATGAGACCAGAACCTAAATTGAATTTTAAAATGTCCAAATGATAATTTGGAGGTTGCAGTTGATTCCGGAACGTTCGAAATAGTCAAGTAATGTACCATATTGTATTTTGAAGTTTTGGGCATTTTGACTGATTGTACCTAAATTATGCAGTTGCATACCATTTTATCGCACTATTAGTTAATTTAGTGGAATAATTGTCTTAGGTCACGACTTAAGCTTTCCAAGTCTTCCAATTTCCCTAATTTCCTTCCTAAACCAAAGAGAGAAAGAGAAGAGTAGAGAGAAAGATTAGAGCTTTGGAGATTTTGAGAGATTCTTGCTCCTACAACCAAGAGACCTGTAAATTGTTGAATCAAGGCAAGTTTCTACTTGCTATTTGTGACTTAAGATAGATGATTTGTGATGATAATGATGTATTGATCTTGATTTAGTTAGTTTAGGGTTTTTCTTATGTTTTTGTGGGTTTTGATTCATTCAAAGATGATTGGGATGATTCATGAGGTTTAAGATGGTCAATAGTATCATTGATGTTATCTTGGTGTTGGTATATAAGTTTGGTGGGGAGAAATTTGAGTTGGGGTAGAAAATGGAGTCCAAGACTCCATAGCCAAATCTTGGCAAAATCGCAGGCCCGAATCGATTCGGCCCCCTGGGCGAATTGATTCGGTTAGGTCCAGTGCTCCGGTCTTGTGAACCGAATCGATTCGGAATTGGTCCGAATCAATTCGGCAGTTATGCAGAAACCCAAATTTTCTAATCGAATCGATTCGGTTTCCATCCGAATCGATTCGGCAACTTTGCAGAAACTCAAATTTTCTGGCCGAATCGATTCGGCCAAGGGGGCGAATCGATTCGGTAGCCCTAAAATTTTCCAAATTTTTCCTTTTTCAATTTTAACCCTTTTCTTTAGGACTAGTGATTGGGGATCTTCTTAAATGAAGTAAACATAGGGTTCTAGAGTCCTAGTTGAGTTGGATCGACACCCTAGATTCGAAAGGGTTCATCTGGGGTTCTTTCAAGGGGGAGTTTAAAGAAATGTTTAGGCATTTCTTTTGTCTTATAGTCTTATAAGGGTCCAGAACATATTAAGGTCACTTTGGAGACTTTAGGAATTAACTTGAGTTAGATTTGACTTGAGGGTTTATATTAAAGTCTAAAGGAGGTTTTGGGAATAACTTTGGAGTCTGAATCCCTTATCGAGGATGTTATGACGGTACGAAATACATATAGTCCCGGTTAGGCTTATACCTTTGTTAAAACGTGAAGATGATAAGGTAAATGATAATCTACTAAATCATGAAATGGAAATTAATAAAATGGATGTTACAAACCTCTCTAAATACCATCTTAAGGGAAGTCCGTGCGATAGGTGAAGCCCCCTGGCTAATGAATGCAGGGTGGATATAGTCCTAGGCCATATGAGCGCTTGTTTTATTTTTCTGCGATGGGTAGGAGATTCTGGGTGTGGTCTTGACAACCCCGCAGGCATATGGCCGCTTACCGACGATTTCGATAGGATCCCAGGTTGTCTTATGTTAGGCCCTGGAAGATGATGGTTATTTAGGGACGCGCACAGTGGGGAAACCAGGACGGGCGGTCTTAGAATCATTATATGTATATTTATGACTATTCTAATTATCGAGTTGGACTCGATGGAACTTTAATGCCACATAGTGCAAATTTATGCCACAAAGAGCATGCTATTGAGATTAGTGCCATAAAGAGCACATGATGATAATTGTATTCCTGATAAGGAATGTCAAAGAAGATTGAAATTGAAATATGATGAAAGATGAAAAAGGCTCATAAGTACTTTAAATTCTTGTATAAGTGAATTTCATTTTACATAGCTATTTATCAGTTTTAGTTCCTTACTTGATGCTACCATGCTAGACTACCACCCATGCTTGCTTGCGCATCATTGTCATACCTGACATTTATCTATTGATCACACATATCCGGCCCTGACCGGTTTTCACTTCTTGTTGTGTGTGTGTGTGTATATATATATATATATATATATATATATATATATATATATATATATATATATATATATATATATAATCCGTTCAGGTGTTCCGCCGCACGGTCGCCAGTAATGATCTTTCCTTCCATATGTTTTGAGGAGCCGTGACATCGTGCGGGTCTCACGGGATGTTTTGTGTAGACGCCTCCATTTATGCTTTCTAGTTATGATCAGTTTATTCGGGCATGTGGCCCAAACCGTTGTAATTGTATAATGGATCTATTATGTAACACCTGGAACTTATTGTATGTTGTATGGTTATTTTGACCGACGTTCCATTCGGTCCTTTTGTATCCTTTTAGTTTCTTATGCGCTTGTGGGGGTTTCCACCCTCTATTTCTATCATGGGTTGTTGAAAATGCTTTCTTATTATTTCAAAACCAAAATTTTTGATAACCCGTTTTCTGGAATATAGTGTGGTTATTCCTTATACTTTATATATTGTTGTGAATGCTGAGAATGATATTTATCTATGATTTCCTATTTTATCGAGGTATAGGGCTGGCCACCCTTTATTTCGGATAGCGGGTTGTCACAGATGGTATCAGAGCATCAGGTTCTAGAGTCTTTAGGATCTATGCGGACTTGTCACGTTCTACCGTAGCGTTATTTGATATAGAACTTAATGTTAGGATTGTTTGTTGCTTATGTATGCGATCTTCTGTTAAATAGATTGTTTTGTATTATGTTTTAACTCTGCCTCGTCTTTATCTCAGATGCCGCCAAAGAGAGGACGTCCCGTTAGACGTAATAGGGTTGTTGAGGATGAGTTTGGTCCTCCACCGCAGCCACAGGGGAATATCAGTGCCGCTGAAGTGGCAAATATTGTGGCCCAAGCTGTCAACGCCGCGATGACTGCAGTGGCACAACAAATGCCATAAGTTCATGTAAGGGGACAAGAAGCACTAGTTCCTACGGGACCTTCTCAGTGGGAACGGGTGAGGGAGTCTTTCCTCAAGGGACATCCCCCAGAATTTGAGGGAGGTTCGGATGTTATAAAGGCGAACCAGTGGAAGAGAGATATGCAGCGCCATCTTAGGATGGTGGAGTGTAGTGAGGAGAAAAAGAAAATTCTCGTTACCTTCAAGCTGGTCGGACCGGCCTTACACTGGTGGGAGTCAATGACGACACCCGAACAAAGGGATACTATGTCCATCACAAATTTTTGGGCTTTGTTTGATGGAAAGTATTTCCCTCCCGCAGTTCAGAGGGAAATACAGAGGAACCTTCAAGATTTAGTACAAGGGGAGAGATCGGTTGCCGAGTACGAGGAGGAGTTTACCCGGTTAGCAAGCTTTATACCGGATGAAGTAACTCCAGCAGCGAAGAGGATCTCCAAGTTTGTGGGAGGTTTGCACTGGCGAATAAAACAACATTTTCTTGGAAATCCATCTCTGGTGACCTTTGGTGATGTGATGAATGCTGCTTTACTTCATTGTCAATAGCATAGATTATTTGTGCAAAACAAGAAGAAGGTTGTAGTTGCGGGGCAAGCTGTGAGACAGGGAGGAACTGGGAGCGGAGGGGGAACATCTTCTTCGTCCCAATCCTCGGGGAACAAGCAGGTTGAGAGGGATCCTCAGCAGGGGGATTCGGCAAAGCGTCAACGTTTCAGTGGGTTTAAATGCTGGTGGCAATAATAATAACAGGCAGGGTCAAGGTGGTCAGCAACCACAGGATGGTAGAGGTGGAAATGGAGGTAGAGGCCAACAGGGCCGAGGTGCGGGGCAATTCCGAAATAACCAAGGTAGGAATCAGGATAATACGGCAAATAAATGTTTCCAGTGTGGGGAGCTGGGCCACTACAAAAGGGCGTGTCCTCAGTTGGTTGGAGGGCATCTTCCTAGGGCCCCACAGCAGCCGTATGTACAGTTTTCACCCCAAGCTCCTAATCCGGTTGCTCCTCCTCAACAGGGGCAATTGCAGTACGGACGTGTTTACCATATTCAGGAGGCTTTGCTTCCTCCAGCTCCTCCGGCACCACCAGCGATCGAGGGTAAGTTTCTCATTCATGGGCACATGGGTCGAATACTATTTGATACTGGTGCTACACACTCCTTTATTTCTAGAAGTTTTGCCCAGACTTCAGGTTTGATAAAATCTGCTGAAAGTACCTTCACTAGCGTTGAATCCTCTATGGGCGATGGCTCATTGATTTTTTTCGTATGTAAAAATGTAGGAATTAACCTTGGTGACTTGTGTTTTGAGGCTGATTTGCTCGTCCTTGATATGGTCGGGTACGATGTGATTTTGGGTATGGATTTGCTAGTGAAGTATCGTGCTATAATAAATTGTTACGGGAAGAGCATAGTTTTTGCGGTTCCGGGACAAGAAATGTTCCTGGTAGTTATGCCTTGTATGGAAGGGAGCACGAGTGCTTATCTATATTGTATTGCGGAAGACGCATCTAGAGATGTCGTGGTTCCCCTAAATTCTCTTCCAATCGTTAGAGATTTTGAAGATATTTTTCGGGAGATACCGGGATTACCTCCAATTCGGGAAATAGAGTTTGTGATTGATTTAATGCCGGGAACTTGACCGATCGCCAAAGCTCCTTATCGAATGGCTCCTGTGGAGATGAGGGAGCTGAGAGATCAGATTCAGAAGCTACTGGAGCAGGGCTTTATTAGGCGTAGTACCTCACCGTGGGGTGTTCCGGTATTGTTTGTGAAGAAGAGAGATGGTTCTCTCCGGTTATGCGTGGACTATAGAGAGTTGAATAAAGTCACCATTCGGAATAAATACCCTTTACCTCGCATCGACGACTTGTTTGATCAACTTAGGGGAGCTTCCTACTTCTCCAAGATCGATTTGAGGACGGGGTATCACCAATTGAGGATACGAGATCAAGATGTATCCAAGACGGCCTTTCTGACCCGTTATGGATCTTATGAATTCTTGGTTATGCCCTTTGGGCTAACCAACGCCCCTGCAGTGTTTATGGACCTTATGAATAGGGTATTTCGGGATTTCCTTAACCAGTTTGTCATTGTCTTTATCGATGACATCCTAGTCTATTCTCAGACAGAGTCGGATCACGCTGCTCACTTGCGGTTGGTCCTGCAGAGATTGAGGGATCATCAATTGTATGCAAAGTTTGAGAAATGTGGCTTCTGGTTGAAGGAAGTTCAATTTCTGGGTCATGTGGTGTCATCCCAAGGCGTGTCTGTGGATCCGGGTAAGGTGATCGCGGTAAAAGAGTGGGGTCAGCCCACTACACCTACTGAAGTTCGTAGTTTTCTGGGCTTGGCGGGTTATTACCGCCGGTTCATTAAGGGCTTTTCCAAGGTTGCTAGCCCATTGACGAATTTAACCCGAAAAGGGGTAAGATTTGTTTAGGACAGTTCATGTCAAGCGGCGTTTGATGAGCTCAAGGATAGACTAACTTCGGCTCCAGTCCTGGCATTGCCAAAGCCGGGATTGGAATATCTCGTCTTCACCGATGCATCTCTTCAGGGGTTAGGAGGTGTTCTTCAACAAGAGAGATAACCCATTGTGTACGCTTCTCGTAAGTTGAAGCCTCACGAGAAGAACTATCCGGTTCATGACTTGGAATTTGCCGCAATTGTATTTGCCTTGAAGATATGGAGGCATTATCTATTGGGGGAAAAGTTTAGTCTTTTCACCGACCACAAATCGCTACAATACTTATTCTCCCAAAAGGATTTGAACATGCGCCAGCGTCGTTGGTTGGAATTTGTGAAAGACTACCAATTTGATATTCATTATCACCCTGGAAAGGCGAATGTAGTGGCAGATGCCTTGAGTAGAAGGCCCGAGGGAGACTTAGCCGAGGTATGGAAAGCTAAGTGGAGAGAGCTCAGCCTAGAGGATGCAGGGGTAAGAGCATTCATTTCCGTGATGACGGTTACTCCCACGATTATAGCAAAGATTGTGGAAGCCCAGAAAGGAGATAAAGTTTGTCAAGACCATACACGCCAGCTGTTGTCCGAGGGAGCGGAGTCGTACTCGATTGGTTCCGAGGGCGAACTACGCTTCCATGGAAGACTTGTGGTTCCCGACGATGGGGATTTGAGACGAACGGTGATGGCAGAATCCCACGGGTCAAGGTTTGCGGTACATCCAGGCGGGGACAAGAAGTACCAAGATATGCGTCATTTGTATTGGTGGGCGGGTATGAAGAGGGATATCTCAGAGTTTGTGTCTCAATGCACTACTTGTCAGTTGGTTAAGATAGACCACCAGCGACCGACAGGTTTGTTACAACCGCTCGATATTCCCGTATGGAAATGGGAGAGCATTTCGATGGACTTTATTACGGGCCTACCTAGATCGCAGAAGGGTCATGACTCAATTTGGGTGATTGTCGACCGTTTGACCAAGTCGGCACACTTCTTGCCTGTGCGCACCGATTATGATACCGCTCGTTATGCCCAGTTGTTCATTGAGGAGATTGTTAGACTTCATGGGGTGCCTTTAAACATTGTCTCCGACCGAGATAAGATATTTGTGTCCCACTTTTGGCAAAGTTTCCAAGGAGCAATGGGGATCGAGTTGAAGTTAAGCTCTTCCTATCATCCTCAAACATACGGTCAGACCGAAAGGGTAAACTAGATGTTGGAGGATATGCTTCGTATGTGCATACTCGATTTTAAGGGCAGTTGGGAACAATACCTTCCATTGGTTGAGTTTGCTTATAATAACTCATACCAATTTACTATCGGAATGGCACCCTATGAAGCTCTGTATGGAAGGCCTTGTAGGTCGCCCGCTTGTTGGTTGGAAGTGGGTGATAACAAGTTCCTTGGACCTGAAATGATCCAAAACACTTCTTCGAAGATTGAGCTTATTCGAAATCGCATACGGATAGCCCAAGATCGTCAAAAGAGTTATGCCGATGCGGGTAGGAGACATATGGAGTTGGAGGTTGGAGACCAAGTGTTGGTGCGAGTGTCCCTTATGAAGGGCATTAAGCGTTTTGGGAAGAAAGGAAAGCTTGCACCCCGTTTTGTTGGACCTTTCCCGGTGATTGCAAAGGTTGGTCCCGTGGCATACCAACTTGCCTTGCCGGAACCATTACAACAAATCCTTGATGTATTTCACGTCTCCTCTTTGAAGAAGTACAGAAGGTGTGAAGGTGCCCTTTGGCACATTCCTTTCGAAGATATCGAATTGCAGCCTGATGTCTCTTATGAAGAACAACCGGTTGCTATCCTTGAGTTTGGGGAGCGAAAGTTGAGATCTCGTGTGGTGCCCCTAGTGAGAGTTCATTGGAGTCATCATCATGCAAACGAATCAACTTGGGAACGTGAGGACGAGATGAGGGAGAAATATCCACATCTTTTCTTATGAGGTACGCCTGAATTTTGGGGGCAAAATTCCCTCATAAGGGGGGGGGGGGGGAGTATGTAATAGCCCTCGCTGGTGGGACCGTATTTTATAAGTAATTACTTAGTATAGTAATTAGAGACAAGTGTTGGGTTATGATTTGGATGATAATTCAATGTAGAAAAGTTGATATTTATTATGAGTTTGCATACATATCATAACTATGGGTAAATATTGCTATGTCATGCTTATTAATATCATCTGAACTCAAAATGATATTTGGCTTAATAATGAGACCGGAACCTAAATTGAATTTTAAAATGTCCAAATGATAATTTGGAGGTTGCAGTTGATTCCGGAACGTTCGAAATAGTCAAGTAATGTACCATATTGTATTTTGAAGTTTTGGGCATTTTGACTGATTGTACCTAAATTATGCAGTTGCGTACCATTTTATCGCACTATTAGTTAATTTAGTGGAATAATTGTCTTAGGTCACGACTTAAGCTTTCCAAGTCTTCCAATTTCCCTAATTTCCTTCGTAAACCAAAGAGAGAAAGAGAAGAGTAGAGAGAAAGATTAGAGCTTTGGAGATTTTGAGAGATTCTTGCTCCTACAACCAAGAGACCTGTAAATTGCTGAATCAAGGCAAGTTTCTACTTGCTATTTGTGACTTAAGATAGGTGATTTGTGATGATAATGATGTATTGATCTTGATTTAGTTAGTTTAGGGTTTTTCTTATGTTTTTGTGGGTTTTGATTCATTCAAAGATGATTGGGATGATTCATGAGGTTTAAGATGGTCAATAGTATCATTGATGTTATCTTGGTGTTGGTATATAAGTTTGGTGGGGAGAAATTTGAGTTGGGGTAGAAAATGGAGTCCAAGACTCCATAGCCAAATCTTGGTAAAATCGCAGGCCCGAATCGATTCGGCCCCCTGGGCGAATTGATTCGGTTAGGTCCAGTGCTCAGGTCTTGTGAACCGAATCGATTCGGAATTGGTCCGAATCGATTCGGCAGTTATGCAGAAACCCAAATTTTCTAACCGAATCGATTCGGTTTCCATCCGAATCGATTCGGCAACTTTGCAGAAACTCAAATTTTTTGGCCGAATCGATTCGGCCAAGGGGGCGAATCAATTCGGTAGCCCTAAAATTTTCCAAATTTTTCCTTTTTCATTTTTAACCCTTTTCTTTAGGATTAGTGATTAGGGATCTTCTTAAATGAAGTAAACATAGGGTTCTAGAGTCCTAGTTGAGTTGGGTCGACACCCTAGATTCGAAAGGGTTCATCTGGGGTTCTTTCAAGGGGGAGTTTAAAGAAATGCTTAGGCATTTCTTTTGTCTTATAGTCTTATAAGGGTCCAGAACATATTAAGGTCACTTTGGAGACTTTAGGAATTAACTTGAGTTAGATTTGACTTGAGGGTTTATATTAAAGTCTAAATGAGGTTTTGGGAATAACTTTGGAGTCTGAATCCCTTATCGAGGATGTTTTGACGGTACGAAATACATATAGATCCGGTTAGGCTTATACCTTTGTTAAAACGTGAAGATGATAAGGTAAATGATAATATACTAAATCATGAAATGGAAATTAATAAAATGGATGTTACACACCTCTCTAAATACCATCTTAAGGGAAGTCTGTGCGATAGGTGAAGCCCCCTGGCTAATGAATGCAGGGTGGATATAGTCCTAGGCCATATGAGCACTTGTTTTATTTTTCTGCGATGGGTAGGAGATTCTGGGTGTGGTCTTGACTATCCCGCAGGCATATGGCCGCTTCCCGACGATTTTGATAGGATCCCAGGTTGTCTTATGTTAGGCCCTGGAAGATGATGGTTATTTAGGGACGCGCACAGTGGGGAAACCCGGACGGGCGGTCTTAGAATCGTTATATGTATATTTATGACTATTCTAATTATCGAGTTGGACTCGATGGAACTTTAATGCCACATAGTGCAAATTTATGCCACAAAGAGCATGCTATTGAGATTAGTGCCATAAAGAGCACATGACGATAATTGTATTCCTGATAAGGAATGTCAAAGAAGATTGAAATTAAAATATGATGAAAGATGAAAAAGGCTCATAAGTACTTTAAATTCTTGTATAAGTGAATTTCATTTTACATAGCTATTTATCAGTTTTATTTCCTTACTTGATGCTACCATGCTAGACTACCACCCATGCTTACTTGCGTATCATTGTCATACCTGTCATTTATCTATTGATCACACATATCCGGCCCTGACCGGGTTTCACTTCTTGTTGTGTATATATATATATATAATCCGTTCAGGTGTTCCGCCACACGGTCGCCAGTAATGATCTTTCCTTCCATATGTTTTTAGGAGCCGTGACATCGTGCGGGTCTCACCGGATGTTTTGTGTAGATGCCTCCATTTATGCTTTCTAGTTATGATCAGTTTATTCGGGCATGTGGCCCAGACCGTTGTAATTGTATAATGGATCTATTATGTAACACCTGGAACTTATTGTATGTTATATGGTTATTTTGACCGACGTTCCATTCTGTCATTTTGTATCCTTTTAGTTTCTTATGCGCTTGTGAGGGTTTCCACCCTCTATTTCTATCATGGGTTGTTGAAAATGCTTTCTTATTCTTTCAAAACCAAAATTTTTGATAACCCGTTTTCTGGAATATAGTGTGGTTATTCCTTATACTTTATATATTGTTGTGAATGCTGGGAATGATATTTATCTATGATTTCCTATTTTATCGAGGTATAGGGCTGGCCACCCTTTATTTCGGATAGCGGGTTATCACAATCTTATGGGAATCGAGTAGTAAGGGGCAGAACTTATTACGGTTTGGTTAGATATGTATGTTATATAAACGTGTACGGTACGTTAGGAGTGCACATGTAGTCGAGAGGTGAGAATTTCATGTGAGTGCACGTCCTAACATTTATTTTGCATTTAATGTTTTAATGTTATTAAAACACTTGCTGTTTTTAAAAATGATTTCCACTTTCGGGCTCTGACCCATTTGCTTTCAAATCTATTTTTGTAAAAACCATTTTAGGTGCCCAGCCACAAGGACACCATGCTTAGGATCCTCATTCAGGTGACGAGCTGTAGCTGTTTGTGGAAGTTACAGGAATTTGCTTGTAAACGCTTCATCCATCTTGACTCCATATTCAGCATTTATCGGTTGTAGGGCATGTCGCCCATTTCTTTTAGACATTTCATTTATTTCAGTTATTCAGACTTCTGGCATGTAATTATTCAGGGTTCAGACTTGACATATTATTTTCAGTTGTGGGATTTTTGTGAGGAGTTTTCCTCCGGATTTATATTTATTATTTGTTGGTTATTTCATTTCTTCATTATGGTGAATGGATTATGTTGTCCTTCCATTATTCTTTTATTGCATGTTATTCAGACTTAACTTAAAAATTGGCAACTTACTTTTTAAATACTAGGTGGTTAGTAATTATAAAAAAATGTTTTCGACAGTGATGCTATTAACTGAACCAACTTGGCATTTTGTATTGATTTAATAAAGGAGTAGCTACCCAGTATTTAATTAGTCGGGGTGTCACACCATTCTCATTTTAATACACAACTGAACCTACCTAAATTACATTACATCTCAAAAATCATACTCTTTTATGATAGCCAAAAGTTATATATATTTTTTTGGGAAAAAATTGGAATGGCTTTTGATCAACTCTAAAGGATTTTTGGAGGCCAAGTCAACTAACTTTTAAGAGGGATTTATTCTACACATTTGGGAGAATATTTTCATTAATTTCGGAGAAATTTTGGAGCAACTTCTTTAACAATTCATTCTTATTATTTTTGGAGGTTTTCATCAATTGAGGCAAGACAATTCTACTCTCTCCTCCATTAGATAAATAGTATTTCTACCTAAATTGTTCTTTATATAAATTCTAAAATTTATGTAGAGATAATTAAGATTTAGTTTGTTTCTAACACACCTTTATAAATTCTTATTTTTGGTGAATAAATTTAATGAATTTAATCCATGAAATTATTTATTAATCTAATCTCATTCGATATAACTAAAACGGATCATGAATTGTATATTCTTGGTTTGATTTACATTGAACGGATTATATGTATTGGAAATCATGATAGTAGATTAAATTCATGTCTTATTATTTTAATTTTTTTTTATAATTTTGCGAATATATATTCTATTAAATATTAACTTCTACATTTGTAGGTTTATGAATTATGTTGAAGATCTGAGATAGTCTCAAATTTTTTAAAAATATAAACTTTGCTTAGAATATGATAAAACTTCATGTTCTTATGTAAAATATACTTTTCTAATAGTTTCAAGTTTTAACAAAATCCAAAAAATGTCATTTACGGCCTAAGAAGTGAAAAAAGTCGGACTAGTTATCTTTGTCGACGTGTAGTAACATTATAGAAAAGTGAGTTTTTAATCCATATGGAGGGCGTAAATTGAGACATTTCACGAGTTTTTATAAGAAATTATATTCTTCACAACTTTTCTATTTTAAGTTTTTCCAAAATCCAATTATAAGGGACCCGTACTAATAAATTACTATCACTACAAAAAAAACTGCTTTTTACTACGGTGCTCCAGCCATCTCAAAAAGTCCTCTGGCCGTCTCAAAAGCCTTTTGTGACGCCTTTTGAGACGGCAAATGGGCGTAGTATTAGACCCCCATTTTAAAAGATTTTTGAGACGGCAGAAGCAGTCTCAAAAAGTTTTTTTGAGACGAAAAATACACCGTCTCAAAAGGTCACTTCTTATAGGACCCTTTTGCGACGGCAAAAAAACCGTCTTTTGAAGTTATTTTTAGAGGCGCCAATAAACGTCCTAAAAGAGTTTTTGAGACGATAACTTAGCCGTCTCAAAAAGTCCACATTTATGAAATCCTTTTGAGACGGGAAAGGAGCCGTCTTTAATACGTTTTGCGCCAAAATTAAAATTTCATCCATTCCGTAATATGCTCAATATACTTTTAAGCAAAAACTCTTAAAAATAATATATAACATATTTGACATCCCATTTCAACAAATATAACACATAATCTTCCATTCAACTTAAATTATAGTCCATACAAAGATAAAATAGACAATTTCAACATTGTGACCATCACACTAAATATCTATACAAAATTTCACTTGTCTCATTAGAACAAATACATAAAAACCAATGTATTCCTAACATAAACTAATGCAAGTAAACTTGCAATCTTGAAGCAACGATCTCCATCAAAACGTGTCTTGCCTTGTCCATAATAGATTTCGATTTGCAATAAAATTTATTCAATGTCAGTTATCGTAAACAAAGAAGTAATCTTTTTTAATAATTCCTTTTAATGATAATCTTTAAAAACCTAATCAAATTTGTATACCTTCATTTTATTTACTTTTAAACACTAAATATTTTTAAAAAAATTCGTCAGAGTCTCCTGTAGTTATTCATGAAAACCAACCTGTTTAAACATAAAAATTAACTCAAAAACAGCTTTAGAAACAGCCACAACATTATAAACAACTAAGAGTGAAATAGCCACTAACATATATCCTACCTAATACTCCACCAAACTAAATATCTCTACAAGATTTAATTTGTCTCATTAGAATACGTACTCACAATCTTGAAGCAAACGATCTCCATCAAAACGTGTCTTGCTTTGTTCACAAAAAATTTCGACCTGCAATAAAATTTATTCGGTGTAAGTTACCATAAACAAAGAAGTAATCTTTTTTTAATAATTCCTCTTGATGACAATCTTTAAAAAACTTCTCAAATTTGTATATCTTCATTTTATTTACTTTTAAACACTTAATATTTTTTTAAAAATTCGGCAGAGTCTCCTTTATTTATTCATGAAAATCAACCTGTTTAAACATGTAAATTAACTCAAAAGCAACTATAGAAACAACCACAACATTGTAAACAACTAAGAGCGAAATATCCACAACATATATCATGCTACCTAACACTTCATCACATACATATATAAAAATAAAATAAAGATGTGTCATTACCTAGTCGGTATGGGTCGTTGAGGTAATGGAAGCATGATTAGGGATAATACTCTGAAACAAACTCTGCATTTCACTTCTCATGTCAGTTTTCATCTGTAGGAGTGCTTCTTGGTGGTGAAATTCTAATTCTTCAAGCTCGTGTCGATGTCTAGCCTCTCGATCTTCAGCGACTTGTCTAGCTCTACCTTCTCGATCTTCCGCGTCTTTCTTAAGTTGACTAATATCCTCCAATAATGCAAGAGAGGAACTTGTTGGTGTAGATGTTGGCCTAATGCCTACTCCCTTTAGTAAAGTATAACCATGGCCTCCTTGTCCTACAACATCCTTAAAAATCTCATTCCTCGCTTCCGGATCATTTCGCTTCTCTTCTGGTAGGTCATTTAGTCATCTCTCGAGCATTGTCTACCAATTAAACATATATTAAAAACTAATGAATTTAATTTAAACATATATTAAAAATTAATGAATGGCTTTAGTTAGCATATATACATACCACTCTATCTGATGACCCATCTTCCACATTGAAAGGTTTATTATTCGAAGCCCGAGTGGCTTGCCACATGCTGATTTCGTCAACGGGCATTCCTGCCTCTACCCTCTACTAAAAATAATGTATATATATTAATATTTATTAAACTAAAAATTATAAGTGTTAATAATACCAGAATTCTAACCTCCTTGGTAATTTTTGCATGTGGCTTTCGCCCAGTCCTTGAGTAAGCACATTCACCTTCACGGTTCTTCGAGTTTTGCTTCGCTATATCCTATAAAAAAAGTTAAAGAGAAATTAATAAATTTGGTGTTAATAATGAAGTAAATGTAAATAGACTCATCTTAAACTTAATGAGTTGCCATACAATTATCTTCTTTAGACCCCAATACTTCACTAAAGTATGCCATTGAACTTTGTCGACTCGAGGGGGTGTATTTTTCAATCACTCTTCATCGGTTTAAAACTTTTTATAGTGATCTATCTTCAATCGGTACTTCCATTGCCTCCAAGAAGCTCCCATCCTTGCAAAGCAAATTGGTTTAAAGCCTTCTGGTGCATTTGTGTTTTCCTTAAAATTTAAAATGAAACGAATAAATATTGAATTAATAAATTGGTTAGAAATTTAACAAACTCATATATAACAAAACAAATAAATCAAATTGAATTAATGAACTACCTTCACTTCATTCCAAATACCCTCAAGAGTGTCATTTTTTGCCTTGGTCCAATATAACATTGTTAATGGAAACAAATTTCCACTCCTAGCATAGTAGCCTAATTGCGACATCAATTTGCATTCAATCCTACAAACTGGCTGACAAAGCTCATTCCATTCGAGTATCTTCTTTTTCTTATTATTCCATTCAATCCAAGGCCTAGAAGCTTTTCTAACATTTTTCGCATTAGCCGGGGTACTCTCTGTACCTAAACAAATATTCGATAAACTATTATTATGTGATATATAATATCAAACGAGTGTGATAAAAAAGTGCATTGCTAACATATGATATACCTGCGGGCTCCTCAACATCTAAAGTCGAGTCATTGTATGAAGGATAAATATTTTATTGTAGATCATTAATTTGCTCGATATATTGGGTTTGTTGGCATGTAGGGCTCTGAAATAAAGAAACATGAACCCTTGAGTTGCGATGTGACGTGTCTGACTGGGGTGTCACTAGGGTAGTTTGTTGGGGTTGCAACACCTCACTCGGGTGGGATATCAATATATGCGCCTCTAAATCGTCTTCCAATGGTGTTGTGAATGGTTGTTTCTCAAGTGATCTTTCCTCGGCAATGATATCGCACATATTCATATGACGCCGATGCTTTCCTACCATGTATCTGTATACGTACATATAACATACATAATCAATTGAATTACACAATAATAAAATTAAGAGAGGGAGCAATCTCGATAATTCTACATGAAACAAACATGAATTTGTAATTGGGTTATTGATCCATACCTCTTTAAATCATCTTCCACTGGGGTTGTGAGTGGTTGTCTTTCCTCACCTATGAGATCACACATATTCAATCGACGTCGACGCTTCGTTGTCATGGATGTGCATATGTACATAATAGGTGTAGTAAGACACGAAATCATTGATATTTAGCATTTTAAAATTAGGATTAATGAAAAGAATAAATTAAACTACACAATTTCACATAAAAGATCATCCAAATAAACTGCTGATTAAATGACGAGGCACATTGAGTGTGTTTTATGTGGAAATGTAGTAGTAATAATAGTTGCAGCCCCCTGTATATACATGGAAAAAATTAATACTGAAGATAATCAACAATTTTATTCTCAAACCCCCCTTATCAAACACCTCTGTAACAACCCTCGCTTTTGGGAGCCCATTTTGTATTTATTTATTATGTTGAGTAGTTTCATATATACAATGCTGCACGTGGGTAAGTATTAATTTGATGAAATAAGTTAATATTTACAAATAAGTTGCATGTTACCATGTGTGTAAGTAGTTGTTACCATGTGGTGTTATATTTTGTCATGAAAATTAATATGGCAATTTGAATTAAAATGGAACCGGAACTTAATTTGGCTTATAAAATCTCCAAATGATAATTTGGAGGGTGTAGTTAGTTCCGGGAGGTGCGAGACAGTCGAAATGTGTGCCATATTGTATTTTGGGATTTTGGGCACTTTTGACTGGTTTTGGCATATTGCGTATTAGAACTTAACTATTGCGGTATTTCTACTTAAGGGTTGGAGACTTTTAATCTTAAGCCACGTTTAGTCTTTCCCCAAGTCTTTCATTTCCTCTTAATTGCCCTAAGTGTTGTAGCCCTAGAGTGAGACAGAGTGAGAGTGGAAGATTGGAGAAGGAGAGGAATCTTGAAGATTGGTGGTTTGATCTTGCTTTCTTCTTCAACCAAGACTGAATTTGAAGCCCCAAGGCAAGTTTTCTACTTGATAATGTATAGTTTAAGATGAATAATTAGTATGGGTAGTTATGTATAGTTTTGTGGTATTGTAATTGTGGTTTTGGTTGGATTTATTGGTTATCCACATCTTTGATAGAGTTTGTTTGTTGATTAAAGTAGAAAATGTTGTTGGGAGCATTTATGATCTTTTTGTATCATTAAATGTAGTTGGAAGATTTTGGGTTAGTTATGGATTTTGTGTTGGTTGTTGATTTTGGGTTTAGAAGTAAAATAGGAGAGAGAGGTCTAGGTCTGCTATGGCCGGTCGACCGCGTATCTCAGACCGGTCGACCGGGCCTTCTGAAGAGGGCTCACTGCTTTCTTTCCAGGCATGAAATTTAGGGAGCGGTCGACCGCGGTGTCCCACCGGTCGACTGGTCCATCCGAAATGAACCTTCTGCTTTCTTTTAAAAGCTAAAATTTGAGACGCGGTCGACCGCGGTTTTGGGACCGGTCGACCGGTCCCCTGTTTTCTTTCCCAAAATTCCCACTTTTGTTTTTAATCCTTTTCTTTCCCCAGGAACTTAGGACTCTTCTTGAATGAAGTAAACCTTGGCTCTTAGAGTCCCAGTTGAGATGGTTGTCACCCTAGTGTTGAGTGGGTTTCACTTGGGGTTAAGTCCGGGGGAGGGGTTGTTCTAAGTGATGTTAAGGCATCACTTCTCTAGGTGCATCCAAATAATTTGGATGGGAATTGAAGGCCCATACTTGGAGACTTTAGGGGCTTGAAATGAGGCATATGAGACCTTAAACTCGGGAGCCTAATATGATCCCTTGGAGATTTATTCGAGGCATAACCTAGGATGATGAGATGGTATATCCTAATTGTAGTTTCAAACAAACGAAACATGTAAATGTAATAAAAAGGAAAAAAATGGTTTTTATAGTAAATGACAATTTACTTAAACACACCTCTCTAAATGCTATCATAAGGGAAGCTCGCGTATGAGGTGATGTTCCTTGACTAGTGAATGCAAGGAGACTATAGTCCTCGGCCATATGCGGGTTTATTATATGTATTTTTTTCTGCGCTAGTGAAGTAATTCCGGGTGTGGTTATGACTCACTCGCAGGCATATGGCCACTTCCCGACGTGCGTTAGGTACCCAGGCTGCCTTGTTTGATGGGCCCCTGGAAGATGATAGTCATTTAGGGGCGCGCCCAGTGGGGAAACTCGGAGGGGCGGTCTTAGAATCGTTATATGCACAAGATTGTAACTTTTCTAAACTCAAGTGGGACTTGAGGGATGTATGATTTCCACTAATAGTATTATGTTAATTACATTCCTGCTAAGGAATGGGAATTGGAACGAAATGAGAAGAAAATAATACTGTAATCCTGTTAAGGAAATTCATCCGGTTTAAAGTGGAAATTAGAGAGTGGAAGCTTTTAATTTACTTTAATTTAGCATCATTTCATTCTCTTGCATAGCTTACTTAGTCATGGATTTTGACTTGTATTCGTGTCATTCATGCTAGGTTGTTAGATTCTTGTTCTTTTTATTTCCATGATTTAACTGTTCATATCTAGCATGCTTTTTTTGTTCATCTGGGAACTATATATAAACTGGGTCCTGACCCGTCCATTTTCTTCTATGCTGTGCTTGTTATTGTATCCGCTCAGGTGCTCCTCCGCAAGGACGCCCGTGTTGACATTCCTACTCTTTTGGCTTTTAAGGAGCTGTATGAAATTGCGGATATTACAGGATGTTTTGTTAGACGCCGTCCTTCTTTTGACATCTAGTTATGATCGGGTCTATCACTCGGGCGAGTGGCCAAAACCTATAATTGTATAATGATTGTAAAGCATAATATCTAACTGTTGTGATTACTTTTGTGTAGCTATGAACCGACAGCATATTCGGTCCTCCTCTTTGTATATGGTGGTTTTAAATGTATATTATTTATGTTTCTTTAAATTCCACTATTGTTCTAAAATGGGTTGTTTAAATTGTTTTTCTTAACTTTTAAATTGCATAAATTATTTTGGCAACCCGCTCTCCGAACTATTGGGTGGTTTTCTCGGTTACTCTTACTATATTCGTGGTGCTGAGAATGATTTCCGTCCATGATTACCGCATATGTCGGAGTATCGGGCTGGCCACCCCTTATTTCGGAGTGCGGGTTGTCACAGATGGTATCAGAGCACTGGGTTCTAGAGTACTAGGATCTATGTGGACTTGTCACGATCTACCGTAGCGTTCTTTGACATAGAGCCTAATGACAAGATTGCTTTGCTGCTATTATTGCGATCTTCTGTGAAATAGATTGTTGTGAATTGTATTCTAACACTATTGTCCCTTCATCGCAGATGCCGCCTAAGAGAGGTCGCCCTGCGAGACGCAATAGAGTCGTAGAAGAGGATGTTGGTCCTCCACCTCCCCAAGGAACTTTTAATGTTGCGGACGTAGCCAATATCGTGGCTCATGCAGTTAATGCCGCCATGACCACAATAACTCAACAGATGCCAACAGCTCAACAACGGGCACAGGATGCTCAAGCACCTACGGGACCCTCTCCGTGGGAAAGAGTAAGGGAGTCCTTTTTAAAGGGCCATCCCCCAGAGTTTGATGGAGGTTCTGACGTTGCTCGAGAAAATCAATGGAAGAAGGATATGCAACGCCATTTACGAATGGTGGACTGTAGTGAGGAGAAGAAGCAAGTCCTTGTTACTTTCAAGTTGGTTGGGGTAGCGTTACATTGGTGGGAGTCGATGACTACGCCGGAACAGAGGGATACTATGTCCATTACTGATTTTTGGGTCTTGTACGACCGAAAATATTTTCCTCCCGCGATTCAGAGGGAGATGAGGAGGAAACTTCAAGATCTAGTCCAGGGAGATCGATCAGTTGCCGAATATGAGGAGGAGTTTACCCGGCTAGCTAGTTTTGTGCCGGAAGAGGTGACTCCGGAGGAAAGAAAAGTCTCAAAATTCATGGGAGGCCTAAACTGGAGAATCCGACAGCATTTGCTGGGTAATCCGGCTTTACAAACTTTTGGTGAAGTGATGAATGCTTCGTTGCTTCATTGTCAGGAGCATCGGCTGTTTATTCAGAATAATAAGAAAGCTTCAGGAGTTGGGCAAGTAGGGAAGCCCGGGGTGAGTGGGAATGGAGGAGGAGGCTTTCCTTCGTCCCAACCAGCGGGTAATAAGCAACGAGAAATGGATCCCCAGCAAGGGGATGGGTCGAAAAGGCAACGTTCTGGCGGGTTTAATGTTAGTGGGAATGCTAACAGGCAAGGTAAGGGTGTCGTACCACAGCAAGTGGGTCGAGGTGGCCAGGGAGGTAGGGGCCAACCGGGCCAAGGTTTTGGGCAGTTCAAGAATAACAGAGGTCGAGGCCAGGAGAATATGGTGGGGAAATGTTTCCAATGTGGAGAAGCGGGTCACTTTAAGAGAGATTGTCCTTAGGTGATTGGGGGACAACCTCCACGAGTTCCTCAGCAGCCTTATGTGCAGTTCCCTCCATAAGCACCGAATCCAGTTGTCCCTCTGCAGCAGGGCCAACTACAGTATGGGAGAGTCTACCACATTCAGGATGCTATGCTTCCTCCTATTCAGCCAGCGCCGCCATCTATAGAGGGTAAGTTCCTTATTCAGGGACACATGGGTCGCGTTCTGTTTGATACGGGTGCGACACATTCTTTTATTTCCAGAAGTTTTGCTCAGTCCACAGAGTTGATAAAATCTGCGGAAAGTACCTTTTCTAGTGTGGAGTCCTCTATGGGTGACGGTTCCCTTATTTTCTTTGTTTGTAAACATATAGGGATCACTCTTGGTAATTTGTGTTTTGAGGCCGACTTACTCGTCCTAGACATGGTCGGGTATGATGTTATTTTGGGCATGGATTGGCTTGTTAAGTATCATGCTATAGTAAATTGCTACGGGAAGAGTATAGTCTTCGCCGTTCCGGGACAAGATATGTTCCTGGTGGTTATGCCTCGTTTGGAGGGAGATTCTGGTACTTATTTATATTGCATTGCGGATGAGAATTCTCGGGATGTAATTGTTCCCTTAGATTCTATTCCTGTTGTTCGAGATTTTGAGGACGTTTTCCGGGAGATACCGGGTCTGCCTCCTAGTAGAGAGATTGAGTTTGTTATTGACTTAACGCCGGGAACTCGACCGATTGCGCGAACTCCTTATCGAATGGCTCCTGTGGAAATGAGGGAGCTAAGAGATCAGATTTAGCAGTTGTTGGAACAGGGGTTTATCAGGCATAGCACATCGCTGTGGGGTGCTCCTGTGATATTCGTTAAGAAAAGAGATGGTTCTCTCCGGTTGTGTGTTGACTATAAAGAGTTGAATAAGGTCACCATCCGGAACAAATACCCTTTCCCTCGCATAGACGATTTGTTTGATCAGCTCAGAGGAGCGACCTACTTCTCTAAGATAGATTTGAGAACGGGGTATCATCAGTTGAGGATACGGGAGCAAGATGTATCCAAGACTGCTTTTCTGACGAGGTACGGGTCTTATGAGTTTTTGGTTATGCCTTTTAGGCTAACCAATGCCCCTGCAGTATTCATGGATCTTATGAATAGGGTGTTTCGGGACTTCCTGGACCAATTTGTTATCGTATTTATTGATGACATTCTTGTGTATTCTCAAACGGAAAATGACCATGCTACTCACTTGGGGTTGGTCCTACAAAGGTTGAGGGATCACCAATTGTACGCTAAGTTTGAGAAGTGTGGTTTTTGGTTGCGGGAAGTGCAATTTTTGGGTCACGTCGTGACATCACAAGGGATATCGGTGGGCCCAAGTAAAGTTGTTGCGGTGAGGGAGTGGGGTCAGCCCACGACGCCTACCGAGATACGCAGTTTTCTGGGTTTGGCGGGCTATTATCACCGATTTATTAAGGGATTTTCTAATATTGCTAGTCCTTTGATAAATTTAACCCGGAAGGGGGTTAGATTTGTGTGGGATGACGCCTGTCAAGCTGCGTTCGATGAGCTTAAAGATAGATTGACTTCGGCTCCAGTCCTCGCTTTACCCAAGCCAGGGTTGGAATATTTAGTCTTCACCGATGCATCTCTACAAGGTTTGGGAGGTGTGCTTCAGCAGGAGCGGCAAGCTATTGTATATGCTTCTAGAAAACTCAAGCCTCATGAAAGAAATTATCCGGTGCATGATTTGGAATTAGCCGCCGTTGTCTTTGCCTTAAAGATTTGGAGGCACTATCTTCTCGGGGAGAAGTTTAGTCTTTTCACGGACCATAAGTCGTTGTAATATTTATTTTCTCATAAAGATCTGAATATGCGACAGCGAAGATGGTTGGAGTTCGTGAAAGATTACCAATTTGATATTCATTATCATCCGGGCAAGGCGAACGTAGTGGCAGATGCCCTGAGTAGGAGACCCGAGGGAGAATTAGCTGATGTGTGGAAAGCTAAATGGAAGGAACTCAGTCATGAGGATGCGATTGCTAGGGCGTTTATGTCCGTGATGACCGTTACTCCGACGATTGTGGCAAGGGTAGTGGAAGCCCAAGGCAGAGATAAAGAATGTCAAGACCACATTCGCCAGTTATTGACTGGGGGAGCGGAGTCCTACTCGGTAAGCTCTGAGGGTGGATTGCGCTTTCATGGAAGGCTTATTATTCCGAAGGATGGAGATTTGCGATGGACTGTGATGGCGGAATCTCACGGCTCTAAATTTTCGGTACATCCGGGAAATGATAAAATGTATCAAGATATGCGCCGTCAATATTGGTGGTCGGGTATGAAACGAGACATTTCGGATTTTGTGTCACGATGCACTACTTGTCAGTTAGTTAAAGTTGATCATCAGCTATCGGCAGGTCTGTTGCAACCGTTGGAAATTCCTGTTTGGAAATGGGAGAGCATTTCAATGGATTTTATAACCGGTTTGCCAACATCACAAAAGGGTCACGATTCTATTTGGGTTATCGTGGATCGCTTGACAAAGTCGGCGCACTTCCTTCCCGTCTGTACTGATTATAATACCGCTCGTTACGCTCGATTGTTCATTGAAGAGGTTGTTAGATTGCATGGGGTGCCCTTGAATATTATTTCCGACAGAGATAAGATCTTTGTTTCCTACTTTTGGCAAAGCTTCCAAGAGGCCATGGGAACCGAGTTGAAATTAAGTACTTCTTATCATCCTCAAACAGATGGCCAGACCGAAAGGGTTAACCAAATGTTGGAGGATATGCTCCGTATGTGCATACTTGATTTCAAGGGTAGTTGGGAACAATATCTCCCTTTGGTTGAATTTGATTATAATAATTCATACCAGTTCACTATTGGGATGGCGCCCTATGAAGCCTTGTATGGTAGGCCTTGTAGATCCCCCACGTGTTGGTTAGAAGTGGGAGATAACAAGTTTCTTGGACCTAAAATGATTCGGGATACTTCTTCAAAGATCGAGCTTATTCGAGATCGTATTCGGGTAGCCCAAGATAGACAAAAGAGCTATGCTGATGCGGGGAGAAGGCATGTGGAGTTAGAAGTTGGAGATCAAGTATTGGTGCGGGTGTCGCCTATGAAAGGCGTTAAGCGTTTCGGAAAGAAGGGGAAGCTTGCACCACGTTACGTTGGGCCTTTTCCTGTACTTGCTAAAGTAGGCCCCGTGGCGTATCAAATTGCCCTACCGAAACCTTTGCAGCAGATTCACAATGTTTTCCACATCTCCTCTTTGAAGAAGTATAAGAGGTGTGATGGTGCCCTTTGGCACATTCCTTTTGAGGATATAGAGTTACAACCCGATGTTTCTTATGAAGAGCAACCCGTGGCCATTTTGGAGCATGGGGAACGTAGATTGAGATCTTGCGTGGTGCCCTTGGTTAGAGTACAATGGAGTCATCACAGTGTCGATGAATCTACTTGGGAGCGTGAGGATGATATGCGGGAAAAATATCCGCATCTTTTTATCCAAGGTGCGCTTGAATTTTGGGGGCAAAATTCCCTCATTAGGGGGGGGAGTATGTAACAACCCTCGCTTTTGGGAGCCCATTTTGTATTTATTTATTATGTTGAGTAGTTGCATATATACAATGATGCACGTGGGTAAGTATTAATTTGATGAAATAAGTTAATATTTACAAATAATTTGCATGTTACCATGTGTGTAAGTAGTTGTTACCATGTGGTGTTATATTTTGTCATGAAAATTAATATGGCAATTTGAATTAAAATGGAACCGGAACTTAATTTGGCTTATAAAATCTCCAAATGATAATTTGGAGGGTGTAGTTAGTTCCGGGAGGTGCGAGACAGTCGAAATGTGTGCCATATTGTATTTTGGGATTTTGGGCACTTTTGACTGGTTTTGGCATATTGCGTATTAGAACTTAACTATTGCGGTATTTCTACTTAAGGGTTGGAGACTTTTAATCTTAAGCCACGTTTAGTCTTTCCCCAAGTCTTTCATTTCCTCTTAATTGCCCTAAGTGTTGTAGCCCTAGAGTGAGAGAGAGTGAGAGTGGAAGATTGGAGAAGGAGAGGAATCTTGAAGATTGGTGGTTTGATCTTGCTTTCTTCTTCAACCAAGACTGAATTTGAAGCCCCAAGGCAAGTTTTCTACTTGATAATGTATAGTTTAAGATGAATAATTAGTATGGGTAGTTATGTATAGTTTTGTGGTATTGTAATTGTGGTTTTGGTTGGATTTATTGGTTATCCACATCTTTGATAGAGTTTGTTTGTTGATTAAAGTAGAAAATGTTGTTGGGAGCATTTATGATCTTTTTGTATCATTAAATGTAGTTGGAAGATTTTGGGTTAGTTATGGATTTTGTGTTGGTTGTTGATTTTGGGTTTAGAAGTAAAATAGGAGAGAGAGGTCTAGGTCTGCTATGGCCGGTCGACCGCGTATCTCAGACCGGTCGACCGGGCCTTCGGAAGAGGGCTCACTGCTTTCTTTCCAGGCATGAAATTTAGGGAGCGGTCGACCGCGGTGTCCCACCGGTCGACTGGTCCATCCGAAATGAACCTTCTGCTTTCTTTTAAAAGCTAAAATTTGAGACGCGGTCGACCGCGGTTTTGGGACCGGTCGACCGGTCCCCTGTTTTCTTTCCCAAAATTCCCACTTTTGTTTTTAATCCTTTTCTTTCCCCAGGAACTTAGGACTCTTCTTGAATGAAGTAAACCTTGGCTCTTAGAGTCCTAGTTGAGATGGTTGTCACCCTACTGTTGAGTGGGTTTCACTTGGGGTTAAGTCCGGGGGAGGGGTTGTTCTAAGTGATGTTAAGGCATCACTTCTCTAGGTGCATCCAAATAATTTGGATGGGAATTGAAGGCCCATACTTGGAGACTTTAGGGGCTTGAAATGAGGCATATGAGACCTTAAGCTCGGGAGTCTAATATGATCCCTTGAAGATTTATTCGAGGCATAACCTAGGATGATGAGATGGTATATCCTAATTGTAGTTTCAAACAAACGAAACATGTAAATGTAATAAAAAGGAAAAAAATGGTTTTTATAGTAAATGATAATTTACTTAAACACACCTCTCTAAATGCTATCATAAGGGAAGCTCGCGCATGAGGTGATGTTCCTTGACTAGTGAATGCAAGGAGACTATAGTCCTCGGCCATATGCGGGTTTATTATATGTATTTTTTTCTGCGCTAGTGAAGTAATTCCGGGTGTGGTTATGACTCACTCGCAGGCATATGGCCACTTCCCGACGTGCGTTAGGTACCCAGGCTGCCTTGTTTGATGGGCCCCTGGAAGATGATAGTCATTTAGGGGCGCGCCCAGTGGGGAAACTCGGAGGGGCGGTCTTAGAATCGTTATATGCACAAGATTGTAACTTTTCTAAACTCAAGTGGGACTTGAGGGATGTATGATTTCCACTAATAGTATTATGTTAATTACATTCCTGCTAAGGAATGGGAATTGGAACGAAATGAGAAGAAAATAATACTGTAATCCTGTTAAGGAAATTCATCCGGTTTAAAGTGGAAATT
Organism: Sambucus nigra; assembly: GCA_949130495.1. Classification (NCBI taxonomy): domain Eukaryota; kingdom Viridiplantae; phylum Streptophyta; class Magnoliopsida; order Dipsacales; family Adoxaceae; genus Sambucus; species Sambucus nigra. The sequence continues at coordinate 259,574,723 of OX422224.1, forward strand.
AGAGAGTGGAAGCTTTTAATTTACTTTAATTTAGCATCATTTCATTCTCTTGCATAGCTTACTTAGTCATGGCTTTTGACTTGTATTCGTGTCATTCATGCTAGGTTGTTATATTCTTGTTCTTTTTATTTCCATGATTTAACTGTTCATATCTAGCATGCTTTTTTTGTTCATCTGGGAACTATATATAAACCGGGTCTTGACCCGTCCATTTTCTTCTATGCTGTGCTTGTTATTGTATCCGCTCAGGTGCTCCTCCGCAAGGACGCCCGTGTTGACATTCCTACTCTTTTGGCTTTTAAGGAGCTGTATGAAATTGCGGATATTACAGGATGTTTTGTTAGACGCCGTCCTTCTTTTGACATCTAGTTATGATCGGGTCTATCACTCGGGCGAGTGGCCAAAACCTGTAATTATATAATGATTGTAAAGCATAATATCTAACTGTTGTGATTACTTTTGTGTAGCTGTGAACCGACAGCATATTCGGTCCTCCTCTTTGTATATGGTGGTTTTAAATGTATATTATTTATGTTTCTTTAAATTCCACTATTGTTCTAAAATGGGTTGTTTAAATTGTTTTTCTTAACTTTTAAATTGCATAAATTATTTTGGTAACCCGTTCTCCGAACTATTGGGTGGTTTTCTCGGTTACTCTTACTATATTCGTGGTGCTGAGAATGATTTCCGTCCATGTTTACCGCATATGTCGGAGTATCAGGCTGGCCACCCCTTATTTCGGAGTGCGGGTTGTCACAACCTCCAATTGTCATCAAAGAGACTTGAGAACAAGATAAGACTCAGCAAAATAAATAACTGTTTTGACAAGCAAAGATGGTAGCAGTAGATAAGACCAACAGCAACCAGTTACCAGAGAAGACTGAAATAATGGGATAAAGTTATTCGAAGATGTCTTACAATGCAATATCTCCTCCCAACCAATAGTTATTCAGACTTTAAGTAAATATCTAGGTGAAGCCTCCATTGCTTTCAGTCAAGATCAGATAGTATCCTTCAGAATGAACCCTCCATTTGGATTGAAAACTAGTGTGGAACTAGGACATTTGGTCCATTCTGAAGAAGATTACAGTAGATCTTCCTCTATGCGTGATCAGTGGGTGATCAGTGGTATATCGGAAGAAGCCCAATGAGGGCAAAAACCATTAGAATAAAATTGATTAGAAGAGACAAATGGAGCAGAAAAATAAGGAAAGGATGGGACTATTTGAGCCGAGAAGGTGCTAGTTCCGCTCATTATGACCATATCCATCATATCACATTTGTTTAAGCTGTTTCATCATGTCACAAAAATATTTATACTTCTATTATGAAGGATTCAATCTTCTGACATTGATGTAAACGAGCAAAATCTGATGGTGAAAGGCAATATCGTGCCAGAAGCAGTTTTTCAGAGTGCTGAAACACTGCTATGCAATTGCTGCTGAAACGATGCGGCACCATGAAACGATTAACATCATATTGCTTATATCAAATTATAGGAAGACCATTTGTTGCACTAATCTTGTTTTAGTAGTTCTGCAACAGCAAAAAATGTATGCAAAAAGAAGCCAATGTGTGATTGGGAAAAAGCAAAAGTACCTTGTAAAGACATATCTACTGACTCAGCACAAATCAGAATGGTGATACAGCCTATTGGTGGTTTGCTATAAACCAATGATGTGGTCCAACTAGATGTCATTTTAATGTTTAAAATTACCACAACTAAATTAATTTAATCCAATTGGATCCCACACATTAAATTATGCAAGAGATCGTGAGTTTTCAAAAATAAGGTTGTGGCAAAGAACTGTTGGGTTGGGTTGTCTTAATAGAAATGGGATATGGTGTTGGTTATGTAAAGAGTGGCTGTACTCGATGGCAGACTCCAGAGTTAGACAATATGAGGGGGTGGGGCAAACAACATATAATTAATTTTATGGGCACCAAACCTATAAAAAATAGAGAATTTTAATTTCTCACATTTTTTTAGGGAGACCAGGGCTACCCCTCCATCCCCCTCTGACTGTGGAGCTAGTGATGCGGAGTCATAGTGACGTGAAAAATGGAATGTGGGAACTGTGAGGCAATAGTGGTGTTTATGGTGATTTTACAGAGAAAGGAGGGAAGGGGAAAAAGGGAAATATTTAGAACCGATAACAGGTTTTTGACACCAGATGAAAGAATATATAGATTATCTGGCACTATATTAACTAGTTATTAAATGCCTAGTGTTAGATTGATTGGTATATTCACATGTATCTAAGGTTCTATATATGAAATGGTAGGATACACCAGCCTGAACTAAGAATCCAAACAATTGTTTTAAGAGAATCACCATAGTGGTGTGCAAATAGATAAAATAAAACAACTATAACAGTGGTCATCAAGTAAATGGCTGAAAAATCTCGTTTGTTTAAACCAAATCTGTTTAACATTATGCACAACTATAACAGTGGTCATCAACTAAATGTATATTGGACTTTGTATAGTTGTATGCACATTTAGCCTTTGTATAAATTCATTTTATAGCTGTATAACATTATGCACATTTGACAGTATGCACATTAGGCCTTTCTATAGCTGTATGCACCAAATATATCAATAGTTGTATACTCAGGGGCACTAAATATGAGTTCAGGGGAAATATAATATCTTAAAAAAATATAGGAAACAATATCTCCAGTCTCTCTGCATTTTTCTTGGAAAACACAAAATGAGTCGGTTCCAACCACATGTTCTGCTATATAACTAATGATCTGATTCGATTGACCATTTTGATCACCAATAGTCGTTCTTATCACATGTACTACTTCGGTTCCCACACTGGTAACTATATCTGGTTCATTATCTCTATCATCATTATGATTACTGAATTGTCCATATATGATTACTGAATAATTTAAATCTCGTGTTTATAGTTGTAGAAGAAACTGTGAAACACCTCCATGTACACATTCTGCAACGCGAATTTTTAACATTCTTTTTTTTCAGTTTTGGTTTTATTCTCTTAATTTTTCATTCTTTGTGACAGTTTTATTTATCGTAATTCTTTTTTGGTTGTGTATTAGCTCTCATATTAGCCCTTGTTTTGAATATTCGCACTCGGAATATCATGCCTAATAGAGTCATGGATCCGTACATGAGAACATCCTTTCCCCTTTACAGGTAACTATAATATGGTCCTATTAGTGATTATTCTCATGTACTAAATCCTACTTGTCTTTCTCCATTTGGTCAAGTATTAAAGAATCTCTAACTTCCATTCATATTCATAGAAGATGGATTATTGGGAATAGAAAATCAATTTCTCCATTAAATGATGTTTGGTTAAACACAGTTATTTCTTAGATCATGAACGGTAACAAACGTTATAAAAATGATTCCAAAGTCAGTTATTCCAATAATGTTTGGACAAAATAATATTTAATACCAAGTCATCAGGTATTAGTATTATTCCCCCAATCAGTATTAGGTATAGGATCTTCATTCAGTCTGTGTAATGTTGGTGACGTCGATGTTTATGTACGTTGGATATGGCTTTAGTTGAATACATTGTCGATGTTTATATACGTTGTATTTTGCAAACATATGCACGTGTTCAAGCCCAAATGTCACTGGCCATCCTGGCTAATGCCAAAGATCCATCATCTGTTGCATTTTAATGCTTTGGTTGTGGTCAGGTCGGGCATCAGGCAGTAGTGGATGCCAGTTTTCCTTGACAATTTTAGACTTCACAGTGATGTTCAAAGGAACAAGAGTGAGCAAAATGTTCCAAGCAAAGGCAGATATTTTTACAGGAACTTTAGTGTCCCAAATGAATTTAAAGTATACTAAACTCAGACCATAGTATTGGCAGAGCAAATACAGAAGCAGTAGGCACTGTTGCAACATCGCAACAAGAATCAAAAAATGTGCACAGGTTTTGCATTTGATTTTGTAACGAGAATCAAGAAATTTTAATCACTTTATTTTGTTTTCATTATTTTGTTACGTTGTTATTTCTTTACAGGTTCACATTGTATACAGGTTCACATTGTATACAGGAAGATAATAATCATAATAGAAATATCCAATTCAGTAATGTAGTTGGTATTTCTAGAAGGATCAGAGGGGCTTTAATGTGGGACACATACATACTGAAAATATATGCACAAGATAACATCAAGTTTTAAAATATAAATAAATGGACAACATGCATAATAATGTCTTCACATTGTTCCAATCTTTGACATCAAACAAATCAAAAACAAAAGGTAGCTAATTTAGGATTACATTCCCCTCAAGCATTGCCCCTCCCAATTTCATCATCATCATCATCATCATCATCCTCTGGGATACTTGGGTCAACTATTGTTCCATTTGCTCCTTGCCTCACCCACCTTACAGTTTCATCTTCATCCAAATTTTTCATATTAAATGGCACATCTCCATTGACCAATGATTCTTCTTCGGTCGTCGTGTACCTATCAAATCGATCTCTTGATGACATACGGACAACAACTTGCCAATCTTGTTCTACAGGATCCTGCACATAAAATACCTGTTCTGCTTGAGATGCGAAGATGAAGGGTTCATCGCTCTCTCGACCATCCTTATATTTCAAATGCTTGAAGTTCACTAGTGTAAAGTTGAACTCATCCACTTTTGTGCCCATGCGATTTTCAACCCAATCACACTTGAATAACACAATCTTCATGCCATTAACATATTGAACTTCAATGATGTCTGTCAGCTCCCCGTAGTATGTAATATCGCCTGCAGTAGGATTTTTATCTTTTCGACTTGAATAACTCATTTGTTCCACTTTTATAACAACGCCTCTATTTTGAGTTTTTTTTTCCCAAGTCAACTTTCTTCATTCGAAATCGAAAACCGCCAATAATATAAGATTTGAATGTAACTGCATCTTTGAGGGGCCCTAAAGACAATAATTTGATTTCATTGGATAGTTCAGCGCCATCGGCTACCATTCTACTCACCTATAGTATTTTAAAATAAATGTCAATAAACAAATATAATCGTTATTTATGATTCAAGTATTTGTTATGATGTTTTTACTTACATGATCCTTAAACCATATGTGGAACTCTTCGTTGTGAAGACGATTAACATGATGCTTTTGTGAATGTTGAGGGTAAATTGATGAAAGCTCTGCGAGATGTTTTCTACAAAATACAAGCGGAGTCATATATCTATTTCATACAAAACTATAAGAAACGTTTTTACAAAATCCAACTAGGTATAATGAAACTTACTGAATGGATGGTGTCACTGACTCTGTGTTGGTAAGAATGTACCGATGAGCTTGCGTATACATTACTTGATCAACTTCAAATGGAACTTTTTTTCCAAGTGCTCGACCATTCATATCCCCCTTATCGTCACTTCTAGACAGTCGGTTAGACTTGGTTTCCACACCAATGTACCGCGAGCAAAAAGTCATGCATTCCTCCAAAAGAATAGAGTTAGCGATCGAGGCCTCTGGATGAGCTCGATTACGAACGTATAATTTTAACGTGTGGAGGTACCTTTCAATTGGATACATCCAACGGTAAAGGACACAACCAACAATTAGGAGTTCATTGGGCAAATGTATAGGCAAGTGTTCCATCACATCAAAAAAACTCGGCGGGAATATCTTCTCAAGGCTACAAAGTGTAAGAGCCATCCGATCTTCAAACTTTTCCAAATCAGCTGGGGTAACTGCACTTGAGCACAATATCATGAAGCAATTTCTTAATTCAATTAAGGCTTTGACAATATGCTTTGGCAATACCCTTCGCGCTGCTATAGGAAGTAAGTTTTGCAATAAAATGTGATTATCATGGCTTTTTAATCCTGAAATTTTCCTTTCTTTCATGTTCACGCACCGTGAAATGTTAGATGAATAACCATCGGGAGTTTTAATATCCCGCAATACTTTCAAAAAAATGGCCTTCTCCTTGTTACTCATCGTGAACTCTGTTGGGGGAATGTACTCTAAATTTGACCCTCGTGGTTGAGGATGTAACTCAGATCTAATATTCAATTTTTTGAGGTATTTTCGAGACTTTAAATTGTCCTTTGTCTTACCTTTAGCACCCAACACTGTAAATAGGACATTATCACACACGTTCTTCTCAATATGCATGACATCGAGATTGTGGCGAATAAGATTATTCTTCCAGTACTGCAAATAAAAAAAATACTTTTCTTCTTCCAACCCATTCTAGGCTTCAACACTTTCTTTGTTTTCTTTTCTAGCACCTATCTTTCCCTCCTTCTAAAGACATCTTCCTTCTTATATTCAATTTCAATGTCAAGAACATTTAACTGTTGCAACACTTGCAAGCCCGGAAGTTTTAATGGGGCCGATCATAATTCTACCCTTCCATTAAATGGTGTCTTCTGTTGACGAAACCTATGGCGGGGGTCTAAGAATCGACGATGACCCCAATAGCAGAACTTCTTACCATACATTAATCGCATTGCCTGATGGTCTTCGTTACAATAAGGACAAGCAAATGTACCTTTTTTGCTCCATCCTGATAGCATGGCATATGCGGGGAAATCATTAATAGTCCACATCAAAGATGCATGCAACTGAAAGAACTCCTTACTAGATGCATCGTAAGTGCATACACCATCATTCCATAGCTCAATCAACTCATCAATCAATGGCTGTAAAAATACATCGATCTTATCTCCGGGTCCATTTGGTCCATCTATAAGTATAGACAAAATCAAATTAGGTTGCTTCATGCACAACCACGGAGCTAAATTATAAATAATGAGGATAACAGGCCATGTACTGTGCTTAATGCTCATATTACCAAACAGATTAAATCCATCAGAAGCTAACCCAAGTCTAACATTGCGACTGTCTCTCGCAAAAGATGGGTTTTTCTCATCAAATGTTTTCCAAGCACGAGAGTCTGCTGGATGCCTCAAGACACCATCATCAATTCGTTCCTCGGTATGCCATTTCATTAGAGGAGCTGAATGGGATGACCAAAATAGTTTTTGCAATCTAGGTTTTAAAGGGAAATACCTTGCTTTCTTTAAGGCTACCTTCGGGCCTTGGACACCCACACTTGAATCATCATCTTTATATCGAGAAGATCCGCATATGTCACACTTTTCATGATTCTCAGCTTGATTTTGAAACAGCATACAGTTGTTTGGGCACGCATCCCACGTCTCGTACTTGAATCCCAAGTCCTTCGTTAGCTTGTTGGCTTGGTAGTAAGACTTCGGAATTCTAGCACTCGAAAATACCCTCCCCAAAAAACCCAATAACTTAGTGAAAGAACAATTTGTCCATCCATTAAGTTGCTTCATGTGCAAGAGTTCAACAACAAATGACAATTCCGTAACCCCCTCTGGACAATTTTCATACAAATCGCACTGCGCCTCTTTCAAAAGTCTAGAATACTATGGAACATTTTCATCCGATTTGAAGACTTCTTCGGTTCTACATTCCTCATCATTACTCATATTGTCATATGTGTGAGGAATACCCCTTCCCTCTTGAACCATTGTAACCATGGCATCTCGAGCATTCAATTCAACGGGAATATCATCAACTAACATTTCATCCCGTAAAGAATTCATATTGCTTCCTACACCACCAAAAGTCTCTCCATGGAAAACCCAAACCTTATAAGTCTTGTCAAAACCATACATCTCAAGGTGATTTCTCACCATTTGTCGGGGGTGGTATACTCGATTTGCGCATCTCTTACACGGACAATAGATTTCTGTGGTCCCAATGTTCTTATTTTTGTATGCATAGTTAAGAAATCCTTCAATCCCGTCAATGTATTCTTTTGAACACCGACTACGTAAGTTAATCCAACTCTTATCCATGATACCTAAAAATGAAAAAACAAATGATTCCCAACAATTTGATACATAAATTCAAAAAATTCAATAGCAAACTTATTTAAATAATAATAATAATAATAATAATAATAATAATAATAATAATAATAATAATAATAATAATAATAATAATAATAATAATAATATAACCCAACAATTCAACGCATCAATTTTAATATCTACATCATTAAAAAGTCACATAGTCAATATAAAAAGTCAAGAAAAGAAAGAATGTTACGCAATTAAAAATTCACACAATCTTAAGAAATGGCAGCATCTAATGCAATTAAAAAATCACACAATCAACATTTTAGCATCTACATCATTAAACATTTATACATAAAAAAATCGACCAATATACCCATTTTCATCCCCGCTCAAATCACTGCGTTCATCTTCTCCTTTGTATGGCACGTACACTTCATCGTCAACCAATTTTTTATTACTCTTTGATTTACTTTTCTTACTTTTAGCGCGATCCCGCATTGCCGAATACAATTTATGGACTCCCAATTCTATCAATTTTTTTCTATTCTCTTCTATTTTCTTCAACCTCTTCCTCTCGTACTCCTTCAATGTTGTAAACATTTTCTGATAAAAGATATGTAATTAGATAATAAATTAGGCAGAGAGAATGAAAAATCTAGTTTTCTTTTTAGATTCTTTAAAGATTGTGATATTACTTTTTTGTGTGTACTAATTTTTTTTAAACTACAATTTTAACTAATGCTTACTTTCGAGTACCGCCTCATATGTTGGAGCTTGTGTCCCCATACTTAAGGTCCGTTTGATTGGCGTTGAATTATTTTCCATGGCAATACTCATTTTTTTACTTTTGAGGTGCTTGATTTCATATGCATTCTAATACTACTTATAAATATAAAAATTGTTCCATGTTTGTATCAATTTCACGAAAAACAATTCTCACCCACTACCCAAAGAACTGATTTCCATGGAAAAATTCCAAAGTAAGACCAAATCCCTCTTATCTTTTCCACACATATTCTTGCCTGTATTAAAAATGAACTATACCTCAACCATTTTCCAACTTTGTAATCAAACACAACCTTAGTAATTTTTAACAGGAGCAATGCCAAAATACCTAAAAAAATATATGGTATTGGATAACATTAGTGATTTTTTCAACGGTGGTGCATTTTGAATTAATTTGGGTCCATCACATATATCCTCAAATAAAATCATAATCAAATAGTAAATCAAATTAATAGCATGAACTACTTGCAAATGCCATGAATTAATTAACACAAACAAACATATAAATAATTCCAACTAAAATTTACACAAACATGCACACAAATATTTTCATAAATTAGTCCTAAAAATATACTACAACAACCAATTGACAATCCGGGTTTTCAATTGGCTCACCCTCAACCTCCTATCACCACTACAAATAGACAAAAATAATCAAAATTTGCATCCAACACAGATCTATATGTAACTCGAGTAGTAAAACAACACATATAAAGCCATATACAGACCAAAAATACATATAGACTGATGAAAAAAACCATATGTAACTCGTATAGAAACAAACTAACGTCTTACCTAGGGTGATGGTGATAGGACCCCGAGGCTAGGGCGAGCGGCTATTCTAAGATGGAGGCACGCAGCCGATGGGACGATGCCTTACCTAGGGCCGACGTGTGCGTCGGGTGAAGGAGAGAAAAGAATCAGCCGTGGGTTTGTTTTTAGTATCTTTCTTGCTTAGTGTCTTTATTTTTTTTAAGTGTATTTTTACTTTCTTTTTACTTGGGAATAAAAGAAGCGGGAACCTAAAATGTAAGAAGGGGGAACCTAAATTTTTTGTGGCTGTCTCAAAAAGTATATTTTTTGAGACGGCTACTAATTTGCCGTCTTTTTAGCTACTACTTTATGAGACGGGGAATAAAAGCTGTCTTAAAAAGAATATTTTTTAAGACGGTTAATTTTAGCCGTCTCAAAAGGTTAGTTTTAGAGACCAAAATTTTAACCGTCTCAAAAGCCTCTGCAGTAAAAAGCAATTTTTTTGTAGTGTATTCTGATAGCATAGTACTTGTAATATCATAAATGAGTGCAATCCTAATTTACGGGCATTGGAAAATATGCTTGAAGTGGTTGCTATGATATGTGAGTGAAATGAAAATTTTCTTTTCATTTTTGTGGGTAATATATGTCTCATCCCCTCCCTTTATAAAATATTATAACATTTAGAAGTAATTTAAGGGAATTTCAGAACTTAAAGATAAACTATAAAAGACATTTAAGTACGTTAGTGATTTGTGGAATTTAAAGTGTGAAATTATATTGAGAGTGAATAAATATTAATCTTATGTTGATAACCCTATGCATATGGCCACTTTTATTATATTGTTATTATGAATATGTTGGGCAGATAAGGTTGGTTCCATATTGTTGGGCATGGTGATCCGAAAGGGAATTGAGGGCCAGACATGATTATGCTGATTTTATTATTGATGGTGTTTGGGGTGGATATGATGAGGTTAGATTTGCGTTTATGATGGGGATTTAGTTATATTATTAATTTCATTTTATTTCATATGCGTGATGTCCTAGATATGATCACGAGCCTTATTTATGAATGAAATATTTAAATTGATTATATATTTGTGAGACATGTTATGCTTTATGATACCCCTCAACAAATGAAGGGCTAGTCGTGGTTTATATATTTGTATAATTGTTAATCTAATAAATGTAGAATTATTATATATACTCATGATTGATAGTTTTACTACTTGAGTGCGTAGCTAATAACTTTTTGCAGTGGATCTGACATGTCACGATTTTCCATGTGCTCTAGTGTACCAGTTTAGTTTTTCGCCAGAGTACGGAGTCTTTTATTACAGTCACCACCGAGTTTTAGAGATGTAGGTCTTTCACCTACTTTAGTTTTATTTTTTATTTTTATTTGAGAGATTCGAGGTTTATTTCCTTTCTAGCATTTGTACTCAGTTTGGAGATAATACCAATTTTGGAGGCTTGGGATGTATTAGTTCATGTCAGATAGTTTTACCATAATTTAGTTGTGGTGATTGATTCTATCTATATTATATAATCGATTGATTATTTTTCATATCGTTTTCTGCGTTGATTTATCCTTATTCATTGATTCTAATGTCATGCTAAGGATAATATTTAAATTGAAATGGCAAACCATTTTATTTCATAAATAGACTTGATCAACCTAATTATTAAAAAAGTATGGAATGTCACAATTGGTATCAGAGTATGGTCGTAGGCAACATAGGTTCCATAGGACCATTCTAGTCATCCGAGAGTTCTTTGATACATAAATTTGTTTTCATTCTCATCACATGATATAATTTTTTAGGGAGTCTAATGCATGTTATCATTATGAATGACCTGACTAGATCGAAGTGTATCGAGAGGGATACTTATCTAGATTTCATTCGTAAGACGTCCCACGAATGGTGTTTATTTCGATCAAGAGTTAGGAGATATTAGGCATAAGACTCTTAGTACCTATATAGTGATATGTTTGGTGAAGTGTATTCCTAGATTATGAAGTAGTCAATGACAATTGCTTCCCTGAGTCTATTTGGGCTTAAAAGAAGATAGAGTTTCTCATTTTGCAGTATTGAAAAATCAGGAATGATTACTAACTCCGTGTGTTATGGTTTTATCCATAGCTACCCCTTTAGATCTATCCACTCTTATTATCGAGACTTGTGATGGGGTATGTATTGATATAATTAGGCTAGGATTTATACCTAACTTGTTCATTTTAGATACCCACACATCTGATGTTATATTGGGGATGGATTGGTTATGTACGTATTATTCTTAAATAAACTGTTTGGGTAGATCCATTGAGTTTTCTATACCAGGTTAAGATATTTATTTGGGAGCTATGCCCAGATGTGATGGTGGGTTTATTACCCACTTGTATTTTATGGATACTACCTAGTTATATTTTATTGATGAGTAAGCCATAGTGTCTTTATATATAATTCTAGTAGTTCAAGAGTTTTTAAATTTCCTTGATGAGATTTTGAGTTACCCCTAGTGGGGAGATTGACTTTGTGATAGATTTAGTGTTGGGCACTAAGTTGATAGCTAGAGAACCTTATCGTATGGCCTTTATAAAGATGAAGGAACTTAGAGAGAAGATTAAGTAAATATTAGAAAAAGGTTTCATTCTCCGTATCACTTCACTTCGGTGTGCCCAGTTTTATTCGTGAACAAGAAAGATAAGGATTTGAGATTGTTTATCGATTATAGTGAGCTATATAAGGTGAATAATAGGTACCCACTATCGATGATCGGTGATATATTTTATTAGTTAGAGGTATCATCATCCTTTTTCGAGGATTTATTTACGATCTGGTTATCACAAATTGAGGGTGAAAAAGAATGATGTTCTCGAAAGAGTCATCTGTACTTTTTATGGGTCTTATGAGTTCCAAGTGACACTATTTGGGTTCAATAATGCTCTAGTTGTATTCATGGACATAAGGAATCGGGTCTTCTAATCGTATTTAAACCAATTCATTATTGTCTTTATTGATGATATTCTGCTATATTAACGGACAAAGGAGGAGAATGGCGACATTTTCGAATTGAATTACAAATACTAAGAGATCATAAGATTTATGAAAAGTTATCCAAACACGAGTTTTAGAAGCGAGAAGTGAAGTTTCTGGGGTATGTGGTATCGACGAAGATATTATTTGTAAATTCGAGTAAGGTGTCAGCCGTGTTAGCTTGAGGACAACCCAAGATACCTACTGAGGTCCATAGTTTTTTAAGGATTATTCGATTATTATTAGAGATTCATCCATGATTCCAAAAAGATAGAAGGACAAATTAATGAGTTAATGATGGTTCACTAATCTTTTGTACGAAGAAGTTTCAGAACGCATTTGATACTCTCAAGGAAAAATTGACTGCTACACAAGCTCTTCCTTTAAAAGAGTGGCGTAGGGTTATTGGTTAACACCGATGCTTCTCTACTGGGATTAGGTGGGGTTTTGATGAAAGATGACATGTTGATTTCTTATGCCACTTGAAAGCTTAAACGAGGTAAGGTTCATTATCCATCTTATGACTTAGAGTTAGCGGCCATAGTATTTGTGTTTCATGCATGGAGGCACTATCTTTTGGGTGAGAAGTTTAGGCTATTTAATGATCACAAGAGTTTAGAGTACCTATTTATATAGAAAGATCTAAATATGAAGCAGTGTTGGTGGTTCGAATTCATCAAGGATTATAAATGGGGATCAATAGAGATGATTGACGAGTTAATCCGGAATTCATGAGAATGCTTATAGTGACTCCAGATATCAAGGGACGTGTAGTCTGTGGACAGTCACATAATGAGATATGAAAGAGAAAGGTGACGTAGTTTCTCTCTATCGGTGAGCCTTTCTTTTTAGTGGGATCTAATGGAGGGTTGTGTTATAAGGGTAGGATAGTGGTACCCTTTGATGAAGAGTTGAGGTGAGAAGTTATGCAGGACACACATGGTTCGCATATTTCAGTATACCTAGGTGGGGATAAAATGTACCAAGATATGAAATGACGGTATTGGTGGTCTAGTATGAAGATGTATGTATTTGAATTCGTATCAATATGCACTATTTGTCAGATAGTGAAGATTGACAATAAAAAATCGTGTGGTATGCTTCAACTTTTACCAATTCTTTATTTGAATTGGAATAGTATCTCGATGGATTTTATCACAGGGCTACCTTTGACACCTCGATAATGTGATTCTATTTGGATGATTGTTGATTGTCCCACAAAGGTGGATCACTTTATAGCCGTTTATACTGATTATTCAATCGAGCAACTTGCATATTTGTATATGTTCGAGATAGTTCCATTGCATGAGGTTCCATTATTGATCATTTCATATCGGGACCCTACATTTGTGGAAAATTTTTGGAAGAGTTTCTCGTAGGCCATGGGGACTAGGTTGCAACTTAGAACGGCATACCATCCACAAACGAATGGATAAACTGAAAGGGTCAACCATTCATTCAAGGAAATGATATGATCATGTGTAATGGACTTCAAGGTTAGTTGGGAGATCCATTTTCCATTAATAGAGTCTTTATATAACAATAGTTATCAGAAGTCCATTTCTATAGTTCTTTATAAGGAACATTATGAGAGACCGTGTAGATCATCGGTATGTTAGTTAAATCCAGGTGATGGTTGACGGTTGGGACTGAAATTCATCCAAGAGACCAACGAAAAGGTCAAGTTGATCAATGACTGGATTAAAGTCATTCATGATACGGAGAAGAGCTATGCCGATAAGAAATGAAAACTGATGGAATTCTAGGTGGGATAGCAGGTGTTACTATGGGTTTCTCCAATGAAATGGTTAATAAAGTTTGAAAAGTAAGGGAAATTGGCCCCTCGTTATATTAGGACATTCATGATTACAGAAAATGTAGGAAATATTGCATATCATTTAGCACTTTCAGACCATCTAGATCGGGTGCATAACGTATTTCACGTATTTTTAATCTGTCTATTTTTACACCCTAAGATTGCATATTAGCATCTTGATTTGGGTGAAGTTGAGTTAAACTCGGATCCTCCATACTGTCGTGCCTCGACTTAATTAAGTTAAACTCATCATTTTATTTAGAGATAACTTCCTTTAAACAATGCTTTTTACTTTAAATCTCTCATGAAAAATAGCATAAGTTTTTTTTTCCAAAGGCAAGTGTAGATGAAAACATAACTACCTTTACATGTAACTTATAAGTACCATACAACTTTACATACCCAAGATCCTTAGTTTAACATTTACAAAGAAAGCTTCTTGACATTCAATTCATATTGGATAATTGTCACTCCCCCATCTTAAGGTCCTAACTTGGTAGTGAACTCCAAATGATAATCATACCTGAAATAAAATATTATAGGAGTGTAAGCTATAAAGGCTTAGTGAATGACCATATACCACACATATAACAAATTTGAATAGCCGTATAATATTTTGTTCAAATGCTATAACTCAACAGGAATTGTGAAACTCTCGCAAGCCTGGACCCTCCATAGTCCAGTTAACCCACCACAGTTATAGGGTACCACCACATCCCTTTATTAGGCCCGAGTACACAAACCTTTTAGTTGGATTAAGAGGACCACCACATCCCGTAAGACCCACCACAGTCCTTAACATTAGATAAAGGACCCGCCACAGTCCATAACATTAAATAACATTGCTTAACATTTTTAATCATATGCATATGTTTCATAAATACCACATCACTCCATAAACATTCTAACACATGTATTAAACTACACATTTCCATATGAAATTATAAGCATTTATATTTCATAAGGAAGGTCACTCACCTTGAATTTGGTGCTAAGATTAATACCAACTTCTTCCTTGGTATGTTAGTATTAGATGCTTCCCCACCTAACAAGTCAATGTCATTAGTATTTGAATATACTGATTAACATCAAACCCAGTAATAAATCACATCATTTGGTCAATAAAAAATAACTAAGGAGGAATTAAATATCATATTTCACATTTACAATTAAGGAGGAATTAAATATCATATTTCACATTTATATAACACCCAAGTAATTAGGGTTCTAACACAATTTACGGAATTAAATTACGAATTCGCTAGACAAAGTTATGGACATTTTATTACAACCTTTTCCAAATCGTTTCTCAAGAAAAACAACAACACAACTTCAACTTCCTGGAATTTGCATAATTTTTATACATCATAACTTTGCATGATATTCCACCATATATCAGTAAACACATTGAATAATACAAAATTAATGTTTCATAATTTTTAGGGCTCATTTTCTATGTCGAGCAAAACGTCAAACACCTGGTATGCATTCTTGCTCATTTAGGGAAAATTTTAAACCAAAACTTCAAACTATCACCAAAGGTTCATTCCTTGGTATTTTTACACAATTTTTGGATATATTATACATGTATGAGTATATTTTACTCTCCAATGGGACTCGCTCAATTCAAATAAGTATTCCATGATTTATGATATTTTTAGTACAACTAGGTCGAAAACGAACATTAAAGCATAACTTAACATTTTTAAGCATACATAACCTCCACTTTGGGTATCAATCATGGAAACATATAATAAACATGTTTCAACATATATACACATGAAAAAAATGAATTTCCTAAGTTAAAAAGCATCACGGGGAGTAAATTTAAATCATGTTAACTTTAAAGTTAACATTTACGATCCTAGTACACATTCTTACACATGTTCTTCAACCTTCCTTGTTATAACACAATTAGAAATATGGGTATCATTAAAATATTTATCCAAATCAAAAATAAAAATATGCCAAGTGTAGAACTCATCCATGTGGCCAACTTTAATAAAGAAGTAATTACCTTACGAGGATTCCTCGATCTATAGAAATTTTTTGAAGATTTATTCCGTAACTTTCTTCTCTTTCTCTCTCTTTAGGCAAAACTCTTGTTCATGGCTGAATTGGCTGAACAAGTGTGATAATAAGACAAATGTCACTTAAGAGATGGACAAATTTGCCCTTGTTTCGTACTTTTGGTATAACTTCTTGTACGAGCCTCCATTTAATCCACCGTTTGTTGTGTTATAACATTAATTCATATATCTACAACTTTCATAATTTGTGTTTTCCCAAAATCATAAACTAGTACGCCTAATATTGGCTTTGAACAGGAAAGTAGCAATTTACCGAAAATCTCAAAACTTTCACATTTGGTGACCAAACATTGCCAATTTCGTATCAACACCCTAATTTACTTTTATAAACATAATCATGCATTAAAAACATAATTTATGATGCATTTAAACACATAACTAATCATATGATCTAAACATTGTATCTCCGATCATAAGCTTGATTAGCATATAATATAAACCACATATATATCTCACATGAGCATGCATCCCTTAAACATGATAATTAACATGTTTAACACACATAACCAATTTATAACTCATAACTCATAACTTATACTTAATCATGTAATTAACCTTACTAATCATGTTTTAGGGCCTTACACATACACTGAGCATCTGGTGAGTATTTTGGATTGACGAATCCAAAACTTACATTCTAAGGAGATACCAGTAATACGGGTGCAGTGGGATCACCATAATGAGGATGAGTCCACTTGGGACCATGAGGATTTGATGAGGAAACAATAACTCCATCTATTTTGACTCATTTATATGAGGTGTTAGTATTTGACTAAGTTATATGAGGGTTTATTAATTTGGTTGAGGTAAATATGGGGTTAATTGTGAATTAAGAGGATGGAATTCTTTTTGTTAGGGGGAAGATCATAATAATCCATAATTTAGGGGTATTTATTAAAAGTAAAATATTAAATTTTGGAAAAATTTTATTGACTAAATTTTTTTTTATTTAAATGACTATTTCTATGGAAATTAAATTTGAAATAAAAATGTGAAAATTATTTAGTATTCAACATTGGATTCTCATTATTCAAATAATATTTACTATTTACATGGGACATTAAATTTTAATTACTATTCAAATTATATTTACTGTTGACATGGGACGCTAAATGCTAATTACTATTCAAAGAGTATTTACTATTTACAGAGGATGCAAAATAATAATTACAATTAAAAAATTTTAAATAAAATTATGCTCATTTTTGTAAACAAAAATTTCTCTTCACCCTCTTCATTCTCTATTTACCATTTTCATTTCAATACACAACTCAACCCACCAAAATTACACCATTAAATCTAAAATATCATACTCTTTTATTCTAGTAAAAAATTATATTTTTTTCCTGAAAGAACTTTGGGATATCTTTGGATCAAATCTAAAGGATTTTTGGAGGCCAATTAAACTAATTTTTAAGGGAGATTTCTTCTACACATTTGGGAGATTATTTTCATCAATTTTGGAGCAATTTTGAATCAGCTTCTTCTAGAATTATTTCTTATGATTTCTTCAATTAAAAGAAGACAATTCTACTGTCTCCACTCATAAGATAAATGGTATTTTCTATCTAAATAGTTGTTTTTTTATATAAGTTTTAAAATTTATGTAGAGATAATTATGACTTATTTTATTTTGAT
Organism: Sambucus nigra; assembly: GCA_949130495.1. Taxonomy (NCBI): domain Eukaryota; kingdom Viridiplantae; phylum Streptophyta; class Magnoliopsida; order Dipsacales; family Adoxaceae; genus Sambucus; species Sambucus nigra. The sequence goes on from OX422224.1 coordinate 259,592,698, forward strand.
TACTCCTTTATAATTTATGATTTTGATGAATAACTTAAATGAAAATAATTCATGAAATTATATACTTCATTAATTTAGTTTAATTTGGTACAATTAAAATGGATAATGAATTGTACATTCTTTATCTGGTTTACACTGAATGAATTATATGTGTTAGAAATCACTATAGTAGATTAAATTCATGTTTTTATGTTAATATTTTTTTATAATTTTAAGAATTTAGGTTCAAGTAAATATAAAATTATTCATTTTTAGGTTTATGAACTATGTTGAAGATCTGAGATAGTTTGACATTTTTTAAAAATAGTAACTTTTCTCAAAAAATTATGGAACTTTATGGTCTTATGTAAAATATAATTTTATAAAAACTTTATGTTTTAACAAAATCCAAAAAAGGTCATTTAGGTAAATGAGAAATGAGAAAATTTGGACTAGGTATTTGTGTCGGCGTGTAGTAATATTATAGAAAAGTGAGTTTTTAATCCACGTAGAAGGCGTAAATTGAGACATTGCACATGTTTTAGTAGAAAATTATATTCTGCACAACTTTTTTATTTTAAGTTTTCCAAAAATCCAATTATAAGGGACCCATACTAATAAATTATTATTCTGATGGCATAGTACTTGTAATACTCTAAATGAGTACAATCCTAATTTATGGGCATTTGAAAATATGCTTAAAGTGTAGTTTTTTAAGAGATGTGAGTGAAATGAAATTCTTCTTTTGATTTTTTGGATAATATATGTCTCACCCCTCCCTTTTAATAATAGTATAACATTTAGATGTAATTTAAGGTATAACATTTAGATGCGATTTTTGTGGATAATATACATTAGTGACCTGTGAAATTTAAATTGTGAAATTATATTGAGAGTGGATAAATATTACTCTTATGTTGACGACCCAATGCATATGGCGACTTTTATTATATTGTTATTATGGATATATTGGATGGATAAGGTTGGTTCCTTATTATGGGGCTTGGTGATCCGAAGGGGAACTAGGGGCCGGACACGATTACAATAATTTTATTATTGGTGGTGTTTGGGGGTGGATATGGTAAGCTTATATTTGTCTTTATGATGAGGATTTATGTATATTATGAATTGCAGTTTATTTATCATGCCTGTTGTAATAGTTATGCTCACGATCCTTATTTATCAATGAAATATTTAAATTAATAACCATACGCGTCTGGAAATTTTTATTATATTGTTATTATGGATATGTTGGGTGGATAAGGTAGGTTTTGTATTGTGGGGCTTAGTGACACCAAAGAAGGGGGGGGGGGGGGGGGGACACCATCATGATGATTTTATCATTGGTAGTATTTAGGGTGGATATGGTGAGGTTAGATTTATGTTTATGATGGAATTTTATTTATGTCATGCATTCCATTTTATTTCACATGCGTTATGTCCTAGATAGGATCACGAGCCTTATTTATCAATGAAAAATTTAAATTGTTTATATATTTGTAAGACACGTTATGCGTTATGAAACCCTTATGGATGGATAGTCTCAGTTTATATACTTATATAACAGTTAATGTAATAACTATAGCATTATTATTTATATTCATGATTGATAGTTTTACTACTTGAGTGCATAGCTATTATCTTGTTGCGGTGGGTCTGACCTGTCGCGTTGTTTCAGGTGCTCCAGTGTACCCGGCCTATTTTTTCACACGAGTATAGAGTCTTTCATTATAGTCACCACTGAGTTTTCGAGATGTAGGTGTTAAACCTACTTTAGTTTTATTTATTTCATGTTTGAGATATGTGAGGTTTACTTCATTTCTAGCATTTGTGCTCAGTTTGGAGATAATATGATTTTGTAAGATTTGGGATGTATTAGTTCTTGTCAGAAAATTTATACCATAATTCAGTTGTGCTGATTGATTCTATCTATATTAAATAATCAATTGAGGATTTCTTATATCGTTCTCTACTTTGATTTATCCTTATTCATTGATTCTTATTTCATGCTAATGATGATATTTAAATTGAACTGAAAAACCATTTTATTTAATAAATAGACTTCATCATACTATTTATTAAAAAATTATGCGGTGTCACACTATACCTTCATCTTCACAAAACTTTTTCAATGGGTGAAAATGTACTCCTCACTATTGTTAGAGTGACTCCGCTTTGCTTGTGTACCAGTTTACTTTTCAACCATTGTCTTCCATTCCTTGAACATAGTTATTTTTACATCAGTATGCTTCATGGTGTATAACCAAACTCTCTATGATAAGCCATCAATGAAGTTAACAAAATACCTTAAACCCCTTTAAAAATAACTCTAGAGGGACACAATTCATCTAAAAGCATGTAATCTAAAGTTCCCTTAATACGAGTAATAGTTGTACAAAACTTTACCTTGCACTACTTCCCAAATATGCATTGTTCATAGAAATCCAAGTTTCTAATTTGATCCTCACAAAAAAGTCAGGCCTACTCAAAATGGTTAATCCATAATCACTCATGTGGACTAATATCATGTGGCACAATCATGTTACAATTAACTCCTTCACCTCTACTTGAGAGACTAAAGTCCCACGTGGAATGGTATCTGTGACCATACCTCCCCCGGGTGTGTGTGGGTTTTCCTATCTCCTTATCCATCTCGGGGATTAGCGATCATGCACGGTGAAAAGAGAAAGAAGGCTCACACGGTGGTAGGAATTCTATTGATATCAATCATTAAAATGGGTTCTCTACTAGGTACCCCCTCCTGTGGTGCCTCTCTAGCACTGTTAAATCCAGTCTTACCCTTTGGTTAGGTTCTCCAACTCTCTTGGCTCCCTTCTCACGATATTGACGACAACCATACCAATCGTTTTGGCCATATTTCCCCATACATTCTTGTATATTTTACGCATGAGTCTATTATTAACTTACGTACCTTCTTCATTATCCATATCCACCTCATCGGGTCTGAAGTTCGCTAAACATGTCAAATCTCCTTCATGATTGGCCACTGTATGAACCTTTTAAAACAAGTATTGAAATCTCATTTGCCTCTCTGTTTAAACAGCTGATGAGAGGATTTGCGGTCAAACCTCACCCTAAATTCATCCTTATTCCTGGTATCTCTCCATAGTTATGGTGACTGACTCCCATCACTACAACACTGCTCCTCTGAGCTAAAACTTTTGCCCTAAATTTAGTCTTGGGTGCCTTGGCATTCCACCCTACACAATATCCTTTTGGTTTTCTCCTTTCGTTGATATGGTGACTTCTATTGCGATCAACAATCCCAGAATATTCCATGGCTTCTGTTAAGCCTCTCCATATGCAGTCCTTCTAACAAACCTCGTTGTTCTACCCAAAATTTTTGGTGTATGAATCCCACTCAAACTCGTATATGAATCAAATCAACTATAGTATATAGTAGTAGAACATAAGTCACATCCGTGCAGAAATACAACAATCCTATAATAAAGCTCTATATCAAAGAACTCTACGCTGAAACGTAATAAGCCGCTCAAATCCTAAGGACTCTAGAACTTGATGCTCTGATACCATCTGTGACACCCTGCCTACTAAATAACGGGTTCCCATCCTGTGATCAAAATAAAATATTGGCCACATATGGCTCATTCTTAGCAGCACTGTCAAAAATATTTTTAAAGTACTAACCACCTAGTAATTTAAATATACTGGTGCTAAATTTTATCTTTCATTAATTGGCAACATGTGGAAATAAATAATAATTAAACCATTAACACAAACTGATAACTGAATCCAACACAGACGAATAATAAGAATAAAGATGATCGAATTAACTATCGGTTCAACACTAAAATCCAAAAATAAACTCATATAATAACTTGGATACACAAGGTCACATAAATAAACTGAATACTAAATTAGAGGGGAGCATGAACAAATGAGTATTGAAGTAAAGATCCTACACTAAGAATAAATGAATGAAGCATTTATAGCAAAGTCCTCCAACTTCCACTTGAGCTGTAGCTGCGCATCCCTGGATAGAACCCTCAAGCTGGCCATCCCTGTGGCTGGACACCTAAAATTTTTTGGAAAAGATTATTGGCACGGTTTAGATCCCAAGTAAAACATTTTGAAAATATTTAGCAAGAAGTTGAATTGTAATAATTAAATATGCATGCACACTCTTTATTTTTAAGCTAGTGTCGCACTCTCTTGAGGTATAACTCACCCCTCATCTAATGTGGACACCTAACGCTTGCCTTCTAACTTTCCAAGTTAAGCTACCCCACCTAACTAGCCATATCACACCTTTTTCCACCCTATTACACTAACCCGAGTATTCTTACTTTGATTATTAAGTTATCTACTCATTAACTTATTAATCGGTTCAACTATATTAACTCATATAACATTCACACTAGTTATATAGGAAATTCCCTTTTTAAATCATATAACTTCCGCACTACTTATATAAGAAATACACTCACACTTATGTATTAATCTTATATAATTATTTACTCATATTATATATGCACTAGTATACTACGAAATTCACACACATGTCAAGTATAATAACCATCCGTTCCCGAGTAATAACTCATCGGATGACTTCTCTAAAATTTTATCATGTTCTAGGCCTGCTCACTCTAACCCGGATACCTCAAGTCGGAATCACTCTAGATCTTGAGAAAAATAAATAAACGCGGTAGAGGAGGTCATAGTTCCCCGGGTGTGAGACGGAATTATACCCAAATCGTCTCATCCCAAAAAGAATCACAACATATAAATACGGGACGCTATGACCTGGGGATTATACTCTCCCTTCTCCTCAAGCCAATGGATTCACCCATATCGCACAACCTCCTATGATAGCACTAGAGGGGTATGTATTCCTAAAAATATCATTCGCGCCGATATCTATAAGGCACACAAATATATATATATATATATATATATATATATATATATATATATATATATATACACACACACACACACACACACACACACACACACACACACTAGGGTATGCCCGTGCCTGAAGGCACAACGCTAATTTTTGAAAGTGTACATCGTTTATAGAACCATGCTAATTTTTTAAAGTTAATTATATGATGTCATGTGATGTCGTGTTCATAAGTAGTGTTATCATGTATTAGTGTTTTTGTCTTGTTTTTACTCGTATTAAATTATGTGAAAAATTGGGTGTCAAAATTGTCAAACGTGTCGAAATTGGGTGAAAAAAATGTCATGTATTTTCATGTGAAATTGGATTTAAAAATTATTAACCGTATGAAAATTGGGTGTCAATAATGTTATCGTTATTTTAGTTGTGTATTTTCATGTTAAATTGGGTGTCAAAATTGTTAACCATGTTAGTCATGTCATGTTGTGCTTGTGTCCAAAAAATCATGTACACAACACATTCACAATAGATAAACAATTTTTGAAATAATACGAACCTATTTATTTAAAAAAACACAACACGACACGATAGTGTATTTTTTCTTAACACGACATGAAAAGTAAATACAGTTCGATTGGATATAATAGATCCAACCCAATAAGACACGACTCTTAAGGCCATTTAACTATAAGCTTCTTTATCTGAGGGTCAAGGGGGACAACATCATTGATTAAGTAAACTGGTTCCTAATAAATTTATTGCAAAATAAAACAGTGTTAGGTTGTATAATCAAGTTGGAAGTCTTGAAAGTGCCCACCCCCTAATTAGAATATGCCCATATTATATTGATCCACTGTTAATAATAACTGGTCTGCAATATCAATAACAAACGTGACTCACTTAATTGAACCCTTGAGCAAAGCCTTTCTTGTACTTTTGATTCATGAAATTGGCCCGTAGAACATTGTTGATCTTTAATTTCCATCAGAGGTTCAAGTCAACTACCTTAATAATGTCAAACCGATTTCTAGAGTTCAATAAACTTTCATCATAAGGGAAACATGCATAATCCCATGATAACCAGTTATGAGTATTTACTTAAATACACTATTCTATTATCATCCAAAAAAATTAGTTCATCCAAATGTGAAAATGAGTATAAAAATATAAAAAAAACATTTTACACATTTTAGGACAAACTAAATATATGAATAAAAATGAATTTTACACAACAATGAATTCAAAATTTTGGCACTAAAAAGTAAACATATGTCAGTTGTATACAAATCAAATCATTGAACATACACCAAAACTAAAGCTACTACAAAAATGAACATAATTACTTTGATTCGTATATAATCTAAACCCAAAATCTAAAAATGCAAAATGAAAATGCCATAAAACAGAAATCTTTCAGATATGGGTACAAACCAATTTACAGCCCTAGTCATGCAAACTCATAGGTCGGCATATGATCAACACAAAGAGCATGTCACATGTGTCAACATGATATTATTAGTTCTTGATCAGAGCCACGTCCCGTGCACACATCAATATACACCTTCACATATTTACAGCGAGAGAATAAATGAACAACCATTTTAATTTCAATGAAATACTTAAAATATATAGGCAAATCAATAGCATGTGTACGCCGATCTATCAATAAGTTCATAGTCGGAAAATCCATAGTCCACAAGCTTTAGTGCATTGGTAGAATCATAATCGGAATATCAAATTCTTTGGCCAATCCATAATCGGCAAGCTTTAGTTCATTGGTACGATGATCCATTAGCGGGTTCTTCTGATTTGTGAATCCAACTCCTGCTGTAATTTATGATTTGTGAAACATAAAAATGTAAGTACCAAAATAGTAAAATAAATGATGGTGTACTATAGCTTCTAATCCAACAGTGGAATTAACAATGGTGTACCAAAAATAGAAAAATGGGCCAAGTACTTATTAATTACTCTGCTTGCAACCTGAAAAGAAAGATGTAAATCCAACATTCATTTTAATATAACATTTTTATTAATTATTATTACTCCCTAACCATGACTTCAACTCGGAATAGAGACTTATATTTTGAAAGTCATTGTGGTACATCATATTTATGGCGGGGCCAGATCTCATCTAGAATACAAACCAACCTGTGATATATGTAATACGCATGTTTAATTAGTTATTTTATTGCGCCTATTTAAGATAAAGACTAGTTTGCTTGCATTAAAATAACTTTAAAATTAAACTAAGATAATACATTATATTGAACAAAAGTTAACACAAATCAAAACATACATTGATTGATAGATGATATATTAGAATGCTCATAAAGTTTACAAATGCAATTTTCATCTCAATCTTCATATTGGATTGATATTTTCTTCAGGCTTTGTAAGTTTTCCAAATGAACATAAGGGATCAACAAAATATGTACTTAAATTTAAATAGATATTAAAGTGGTCCAATTTTACATGTCTTTTGAAAGTATCAAATTTTCTCACATGTTATCTGTAGCAATCTTGGGAAAATTAACTGTCAAAAACACATAAAAAGGAAATAACTATACTCAGAATGTCTAAAGGTATTCTAAGTAGCTATTTTAATGGGAGTGGCTTCAATGTAAGTAGCAGTGTAAGTTGCAGTGGTTGTTATATAGTTACGATATAAGTAGCAGTGGTTTCAATGTAAGTATAGTAGTGCCTAAATTATGATGTAACTATGCTAAGAATGTTTGAATCTTAAGGGCTTTGTGGATGTAGGGGAACTGAGTCTTAGTAGACAACTATCTATATCCTTAACCCCCGCAGAAAATTCTTGTTGAATCAATCCCCCATCCTCTCTAATTTAATGCTACAGTTTTTACAAAATCCATTTTGGGGCCTCTTGTTGGATACGATATCTGATCTAAAAATAAACCACATTAGCAATTTTAACCTTGACTCCTGCTTAATGTCACCCTTACATTCCAGCCTACGAATAATCTTCATGCAATAATCAAAATTCGCATCCAAGCAGTTGCTAACACAATCATTTCTTCTAGCAGTTGTTGTCCTCCCTGCTCTTAACTCAATAGTTGGAACCTCCCCGATCATGGTCCCTCCTCCTACATGGGTGGTGGTCCAATAATTAAGTTAACTTGAGCATAATGGTTAAAAGATACTGATCTAATTATTTTCCCTCCACGTATGAGGCTAGCATGCTAGATTGAGAGGTTTTCCCACCATGATCCAAGCCTTCCAAAAAAATCAAAGCACGCCTTAACTTGCTGCTCTGATTATTTTCCATGTGAATTATCCTACAACAACACTTGAATGGGAGTTTAAATTCCAACAATCACCTTGCAACCACCACACCAAGATTACTGTTCGAAGCAAAGTTTGGGATGTGATTACCATGGTTTGACAAACCCCTCTCAATACAAATATAAATAATAAAGAAAACTCTCAATCAACTATGTATTTGGTTTAAACGTAACAAAATAACTTTATGTAGTAGCATATTCAAAATTTTTCTAGATCGGAGACAACTATGTCAATTTCTAGCGATCGTTAAACACAATTTGTCTCATAGAGTATCATGGCTTATTAATTCTTCTAGAAGAAATAAATCATTTTTTCCTGTTAATTATTTTGAAACTAACTATTAATTCAAGACTGAAGAATTATATAATTAAATGCTTAATTTTTTCCATTAATCTATAATTAAAAAATTATAATGTACCCACACACTATGGGAGTTGCAAACTTGTACCATATGAAAAACTTACACGACGAAAAACTACTGTGAAGCATATTTAATACCACCACCAATGGTATCACCGGTTGTATAAGTTGGGACAAATGCCTCTTTCTTTCCAGGTCCATGATAAATCATTCCATCATCACTGTGATATCTACAACTGTTTGCTTCCTAGCTGCCACATGAAAAAAAAAATCAAGACATAACTCAAATAAACTACAAAGCAACAAAAACGGCTAAATAGAAACATATTTTATTTAAGTAAAATAGCATTTTTTATTTTCCAAATGTATCAAACCATATATTATTTAGTATTTGAATTCAGTTGTGTGGTTGATCAGTACTTATGTGTAAATGAACAACATACAAAGCTCACAACCCAAACACAAACCGATCCATCGTTAAAAGAAAAAAACATCGAGATATATTAGGGGAAAGTATGGATGTACCTCATCTCTTGGTATGCGAATTAGTTTTTCAATGGATTAATAAAATTTTAAAAAGTTCATAAGAAAATACAGTATTTACAAAAATAGCTTGCAGCTAACACAAAAATAGAGAAACATAATTTGAAAACAATAATAATAAGATTAACAATAAAATGATACAATCTTGTGTGAGAGATGAGATATAGAGATAAAAGTAAAATTAAAATTTGATATATGCAAAAAAAAAGTATACCATAGTGTAAGAGATTGGATATAGAATATATGTTACAACGAAAAACACAAAATTAGTAAATGTAAAAAAAATGAACAAAACAAAAAGAATATGAACCTAAACTCAAATGCGGCCTTCTTTCGGGTTTAAAGTTGTTGTTATATCAACAACTATAACTAACTTACCCCATTGCATGTGATTGAAACCATATTATGAGAAGTTGATTACACGTTTAGCTGGAGCTCAACATCATGTAGTAGTCCACAAACTCAATACCAAGCTTCTAACAGCTAAAAGGTCAAATGTTTGCTAAACATAAAAAAAGGATGAACCAAATTAAATATCCCTAAAGAATAAAGATGGCTAAATGAAATAATAACACAATCCAGACTTAGTAGCTTTCAGATGTATGAACGTAATACTAACATTAACTCTTTTATATGCAAATGGTCCACTTTTTTAAAGTTCGCGGTTGAGCAAGGGTAAATTGAACACTATTGCCTCTCTTGTAGTAATACAACGTGACCGCGTAGATGGCGCTAGGCCATGGAAGGGTGGACGGAAACGATAAGGCATATATCAAAATGAACATTAGTCTGTCAAGTAAAATACTACAAACAGTATATCGTGGGATCCTAGCTAAAAATGAACATTAGTTAGTGAAATCAAAAGGAAGAAACTAAGGAAAACAAAATCTTCAATTTTATACCTTTATTTCAAGCGTCAAGCCCTATTATCTACAATTTGCAAAACAACAAAAAAATAAATTGAAAGAAAGAGACATAAATACTTACATTGCATTAAAATAAATATAATAAAACAAATGGAAATCAAAGGGTTACCATGATTTGAGTCCCCAACCTTTTCCAAACAATATCTTTGAACCTGTGAAGACAACAATGGTCATAGGGTTATTTCATCAAACACTTTCTATGCACTACAGAAAATGAATCAAAAACCCCCAAAAGGAAAAGATCACTAAAATATATACATGAATACCAATCCCAAATAAGATAGAATACATAAATAAATTTACAAAATCTGCTGACTTATATATGATAGAAATCTAAGACTTAACATAAAAACCATTATTTCAAAACAAATATCAAAACCCCCAAAGTCTTACAAACTCAGTGATGATCATTATGTCACTACCCAGTTGAGTCTTGCATTATTAAAAATGTACAGTAAGGGGGGTGGGGTGGGGAGGGGGGGGTGCACGTGTAATAGAGTGAAGAGATTACCTATAGGAGTGTGTGTGAGAGAGGCGGATTACTATGAGGGGGAGAATGACGGAGAAGGGACACATGAGGGAGAGGGAGAGAAAAGGGTTTGTGTGTTGTGACAAGAGGTGAGAGAAAATGAAAAGCGGGAGAGATGAGATGGGAGGGAGGGTTGGTTGTGTTTTGTGTGGTTGGAGACTATGAGAGAGAGTTTACTAATTTACCTGAATCTTGAATTTTAATGCAAAGGGGGAAATAAATTGGAGTGTGTCAAAAGAGGGGGAATTCAAATGGTTGAGGGAAAAATAGGTAATGCAAAAAAATTCATAAAGATGACATCATAGTTCAATCTTATGACATACATAAGTTTTGTAACTTATTTTATATATATATATATATATATATATATATATATATATATATATATATATATATATATATACACTATCATACATAACTGTATACATATATTTAATAAAATTTCGGCTAACTCGTGCCTAACACCCGTAGCACTAGCCCAAAATACCCAAGTCTATATCCCAACTTGTAATTTAATTAAGCACACATTAATTATTTTTTATTCAAGTAGTGTCATCCAACTACAGTACCCCGACTGACTCCTTCGGTCCGTATTATTACCCTTTTTGAATTTGTTACATAAAAACCCACTATTAAGGTTAACACCTCGTTAAACTCACTATTCAATAATTTATTATATATACCTATAATAAATTAACCGACTACTCCGTACCTAACTCCTGACACGCTAGGCTGAAAATATCCGAGTCACAACCCCGACTATTTATTAAATTAATTTCACCTCCATTAGTTGTATCTAAGTGGTGCCAATAAATCGAAATGCTCGGACTCCAACTTGGTCTATAAATTTAAATTTTTATGAATTAAGTCCACAAAACTCCCTTAATAAATTTCACACTTTTATGTACCTTTAAAATTCCTTATCTCCATCTCCCAATACTTTCGGTATTAATTTATATATAGATAACTATAATAAAAATCTACTTAATAATTCCCCAATGTCACTAAGGTTGTAACTACGAAAAGTGAATTGTTAAAGCTTTCCAGCCAAAACAAATAGGACAAATTGAGTCGGGTTTTTCAACGTCATTCGAATAACAGGCAATGTCGTTCGAATGACCCCTGTCTTCTTCGCCCACCCACTTCTGCCATGGAAAACCTTTCGAGCTCCAAAATACCCATTTAAGATCTCTATCTAGTAATCCTCACATTCAAAACACGTTCCAAAACAGGATTATTATCCTTTAAACCTTACGGATTCTCATCACGAGTTATCAAACTCGAAGTTGGGTTATCGTCTTCCTCGCGACTTTGTTTCTGCCATTAACAACATTGTCGAGCCCCTCTTCCTAACCTAACCCAGAATCAACTTTAAAAGTCACCAACACTTAATCCTTCCTATAAACCAAATCAGATCATGGATTCTAACCTAAGATCATAAATGATTTCACAAATTTCTATTTTTCTTGAACTGGGTCTTTAACGGGTTTAAACAAGTTTTTCTAAACTTCGATTTTCTTGTTCTCCTTTTGAAATTTCTTAGCATCAGTTGTAAGGGTTTTCATAAAATTCAACTTCCAACATGTTTAACATTTATCACCTACCAATTTTATTTTTTTGACATCCCATAGTGTTAGTTTTATCGAAAACTCGTTTACACGTGATAATTCACCCAAACATGAATATGGTTTACACCCACCATGATATGAATCACAATACCATAATTTAAATTAAAGCAAGTTTAAATTCTTGCCTAAATAAATTATAGGGTCTCACTTCCTTTGTTATAGACGCATATTTGATGGAGAACACACCCCTCTTCTTGATTTGGCTCCCAAAAGCTCTCACAATTCCTCCCTCTTTTCTCCTCTGCAAAACTAGAATTTTCTTATTGAGTTGTGACTGCCATAAACTCTATAATGTAGGTTTTATATTTATAATCCCTAATTTAAGCCTATGGGACGAGTCCAAAGACCCGAACACCCCCGTGTGAGCCCGGTTATGCCTAAAAATGCCCTGAGACCCAATTACTACCCTCGGGGACTCTTTTCTGACTATATCAACCATTTCGGAATCAACCTTGCACTTATAATCATCATTCAAGTTACTTAACTAAAATCTCGAACCTTGTCCTCAAATTACAACACATGCGAATTTAAAAAAATAACCCGAATTAATTAAATATTAATTCAGTAATTTAATTTAATCCTCCAGCTTAATTAAATCATATATCACCAAATTAATGAAATTCCATATCCTTGAAAATTCGGGGTGTTACATGGATCTCCCCCAGGGGACACACTAGGGTGCATTAAGACCTTATTAGTCAACTCCTCCGAGTAAATCCTTATCTCTTGCAACTCCACTAGAGCCATCCTATGAGGTGGTATGTAGATAGGCAAGACACCCTACTGCACATCTATGGTAAAGACTACCTCTCGGTGTGGTGGTAAGCGAGGAAGATCATCTGGGAAATTACTGGGAAACTCCCACACTATTGGGTAGTCTAACTATACCATTCGGTTCATCCTGGGGCACCATACTGCTCAACCAACCGTAGTATCATTTATGCTCATGCACAGTGGAGAACTTACAAGGATAACCAACATCCTGCTTGCTACTAAAATGTTTACGAGACCCATATGGAAGAAATACAAATATACTATGCCGATGGTAGCAATAAAACAAGACAACCAATCCATACCTAGGATCACCTCGAGCCTATCCACGTCCATGAGAATCAAGTCATACTCCATAACATTGTCTCCAACCATAACTACGCAACTACGGTAGAACCTATCGAAAACTATACTGCCGCCAACCGAAAGTCCTATAAAGGTGGGAAGGTGAAACTAATCTACCTTTAACCCCAAACTGGATGATAACAAGATTGAGATAAATAAATGTGATGTTCCTGAATCAAAAAGTGCCTTTACCTATGTGCTGAACAAAATAATCATACCTTCCATTACGAAGGGATCACCGAAAGGTAGTACAAACTGTGACATGGCATAGGCACGCTAAGGGTTAAACCTACAGCTCTGCCCGCTCGACAACTGACCTAGATAAAGGCTACTCTTCCTCTGTCTAGGATATGAACCATCCATGCTATTCCTCATTGGCTGATGATTGGCCAAGGAAAACTACTGTTGGTTGGGACCCTTATAGCTAGAACTCCTACTAGGTACATAGTTGACAGTTTGCTGACTACCCTATTGATTTCTCGAAGCACTCTACGATCAACTCCTCTTTAAGTGATCAGGGGACCTACATGAAAAACAAGTCCTCTCAGTAGGATCCATGGTACTCTAGTCGCTGGTACATTGGGTGGATGATGAACCAACCCTTATTATGGCCTTTTTCTTTACAAAGAAGACTCGAGCCCCACCCCTGGACTTCTTATGACCACTGAACTAGGAGCCACTTGGCTCCCTCTTCTTCTCCTAGGTGGCCTTAGAATCCTATACTTTTAACTCTATCCTGGTGGCCTTATTCATCGCAATTCTAACATTTGGTAGATCCAAACCTGCCATGATCCACCGGATACTGACGTTAAGGCCCTTAATAAACAACCTCATTTTTTCTACCTCATTCTTCTGCACAACGTCCACATGCTTACAAAAACTCTTCAAAATGACCTGGTACTCATTCATATACATCTTACCCTGAATCAGATGAAGGAACTCGTCCTTCTTGGCATTTTTAAATGCCTTGGGAAAGTAATAGTCTAGGAATCCGACTCCGAAGCTTTCCCAATCTATAGTCCGGCGGAGTAGACGCTCCACCAACGCTATGCCTTCTCTATAAGGTGTAAGGTAACTATCTTGACATTTTTCCCAGCTAGCGCATTAAGAATCTCCATAACCCAAGTGACCTCATCAAGCTACTCTCCTGCATCATCGGGGCCTGCTTCCCCATTAAAAGTCGGTGGGTATATCCTCCTGAACTCCTTCAGGATGGAGATTGAAATAGTTATCTCAATTGTTCAATTACGATTGGCACTTTGTTTCTGCGAGAGGGAGTTTGCAATATGATGCACGACCTGCTCCATGCATCTAAGCTCACTATTCCCTGATTTGCTAGCCTCACCATGATGTGTAGTCATCTACACAAGAAAGGAGAGCTCAATACACTATGATATGAAATGAAAGTGATTAAGATAAACAGTAATTAAAGTGCTAACTACAATGGAAATGTATAAAGGAAATGTACTAAGAAAGCGTAAAGCACTCCATCACACTCGAGAATCCTATTGCTCTGATACCATTTGTAACGCTCCGATCCAGATTTGGGGTGCTATCGGGTCAACTCAACCCAGTGAAGGAGCTGGGGGGAGTCCAATTCTATTATTTAAGAAAACCCCTTCAATTGAACCATTTTATAAAGATTGAATTACCAGTTTTACTTAGAAAAACAAGTGATCACTTTAAGTAATTAGGTTAATTAACAAGGTTTATTTATGAAATCCATTTAATCTAGCAATACTAAATAAATAAGAAATAAATCATAATTGTCCCTATATTATTATATCACTTGGCCAAAGGCCCAAATAAAATGATTTAAAAATATCCAAATCCAATGTTTCATAGACGAGTTTAAAAATAATGGTAGAGAGCTTCTAATTATGGTTATTACCCTTAGGGATGTTACCAACGTCCTTGCCAACATCCCTACTCGATGTACATGGGGTGGGGTAGATCTTTTAACATAACAAGTAGGGGTGAGCGAATACTCAGCAGGGTGAGATATACTAAGTTAAACGTTTTCTATAAAAATACTATACATGTAACATGTATTTTACACAACTCCAAAAATATTTGACAATTTATCTAGTATTAATGCAACTACCATGCAATGCACCCGAGCGATGTGTATATACTCACTTTTATCAATTTCACGCCACCCTTTATCGGGTCTAGAGACTTTTTAATCATATTTTAACCCTTAGCCTCCATTTTATCTCCTTTTTCATTAGGTTGTCTTATTTACATTCCTTAAGCACAACCTAACTCCTTTTCATTTCCGTTATCTTTTCTTGGAATCCTTCAATTATTCACATACTTTAACGGACTCCACAGGGTCGGCTACGCTACCATATGCTTTGGTTATGGCCAGTGATTTTGAATCTTTCGCCCTAGGGCTTCATGTCATTCTTAATTGTTTCCTAGTCCCACCCAAGTCGATATTAATGTGTTTTAACATTTGTACCAATGTCCATATTGTTCATTTACTTTCATCATTCTTATTCCATTTCATTCATTTACCCATTTTCACAAATCGACCGATAAGGTCAAATGAGGAGGTCCAACCACTAGGACCCTTTAATTTTATCAAAAACTTTTTTACCCTTCATTTCCTTATGAAAAATACATTTCTTTCATCACGGCATTATAAATTGTCATTTTACATTCAAGACCACCTTTCATGATTTTATATAAAAAAATCATACATTATCCATTTTTTCCAAGAAAATCCCATTTCTTCATATTTCATTTTAAGAAACATATTTAATGTCACAAAGACCATTTTATAAAATATCAATTTTGCCTTTATACCCAAATGTTGTAATAAATATTATTTCTTCTTCATTTTATAACATATTTTGGGTTAATATTTTTAGTTTCCTTATTTCACCAAGAAATCCATTTTTAATTCCGCATATCATGTCCATAAATCCTTATTTAACATATTACAACATTTTAAGCATTTCACGGAGGATTTTAAGCCTAGAAACCCTTAAATAAGCAACTAGACATGATATTAACATGGAAAATATATCTTCATGCTTATTTCCTCATTTTACAAGAATAAACAAAATTGGTTCATCAAAAGTCATTTAAACTAAGTTTTCATCAAAAATCCTACTTTTTTAATAAAAGATTTAAACAAACATACTAGAAAATATTTTGCAAAAATAAACTATTATAGCATGAATCATAATAGATTTAAATCTTGAAACATTTAGAGGAAAACCCTACCTTTGATTTGAAGAGGAGAGACTTTAAAGCAAATGACTTGAAAGCTTTTAAAAACTCCTACGCTCCAAGAAAGCTCCAACTTTTTGAAAAGCTCCAACAATGGCTTCTTCTACCCAACTTTTTCCTTAACTAGACTTGAAATGGGTGTCTTATCCACGGAATATCTTAAAAATGCTTGGGGTGGAAGGGGAAAACCTTGGAGATGGTGGGAATGGGTTGAAAATGGTGAAGAGTGGCATAGAAAGAGAGAGAGAGAGAGAGAGATCCAAAAATCTGATGAGAAAATGTCTCTCTCTCTCCTCTTACCTCTATTTAAACCCATTAACTAATGGTTAAACCCACATTTTGATATGAGGCAGTGAGAGCTCGACAACTCTGCAAATCCAATGATCCACCTCACAATAGCACATTAAAATGTGTAGATTTTTTGAATTGTTCTTCGACCATTCGAACGACTTGGACCTCGTTTGAACGAGATCCTCTCTCATTTGAACGAGAGTTCTAATGAGGTACAAACGAGGTAAATCATGGACTAATGTAGGGCAAAAAATTCACGTCTTCGAATGGGAAACTACCCTTTGTTCGAACGACGGTGCACCTCACTTGAAGTGAGCGTTCCAACGAGATTCCAGAGAGCGGGAGAAATTTTTTATATCCTAGTTGTCAGAAGGTCGTTTGAGCCTCATTCGAATGACAACCCTTATCTCATTCGAACAAAAATTACCTTCGTTCGAACGATGGCCAAAAATTCTTATATCAACTTTAATCCATTAAAAGCCCAATTTAAATTTCACAAAAGCCACAAGGATAGATCAAACTTAATATCCATTCGTAATACAGAGTTCATGGCCCAAGTGCATACGAATTACAAGGATCGACGTACAAATTTTAGGCATGGGTGTTACTGTGACACCCCGCTTAGTAAAATAAGAGGTGTCCAACCAATCAATCCAATAGAACAGGAATCTTAAAAGGTCCATTCTCAGCATCACTGCCACATTAAAGATAATACGAGACAACAACCAAACATTTTAAAAATGGATGTCATATTTATAATTTTGCAAGCTTGATAAGAGCATTTTCAATCATCCAATTTATAACAAAATGTTGATTAATAGATATATAACAGTTTAACAAGAATTATACAAAACATAATCGAATAAGCTGTCAGTTAACAGACTAATATAAAAGGTTACACCAATCATAATGGTATGTACAAAGACTAAACTTGGGAAACACGCCCGAATATATAGACGGATCATAACTAGAGTATCAAAAAAGACTTATGCGTCTACTACAAGAATCCTACAACATCCGCAAAATTTCGTAGCTCCTTGACACTAGGAAGGAAAGTCAAAGCAGGCGCCCATGCGGCGGAGAACCTAAACATATATAAGAACCACAAAAGAAGAAAAAATATAAATGGGTCAGGGCCCGGTTTGATATGATATACATGTGAATAAAATGCATGACAGTTATCAATGCTACTTTCATAAACAAGTTAAATTCGCTCTTCATTCAAAGTATCATCCCCGCCTCTCTTCTAAGTGCACATCCTAACGCATACAATTCATGTTAAGTTAAAACTTCCCATCTACTTAGTAGAAGCAACCTAACTCTATTTAACACGCCGAGTCTACCATTTTAACATGACCATACAAGACAATAATCATTAGGGACCATATTCAATTAAAGTTGGTTCACAATTTCTTAAATCAATTTAATCATTCATGGGAAATACCATTTTAGTGAGAACAGTTACAATTATAATAATGGTTCTAAGACCATCCTTCTAGGAGTCACCCTACTGGATGTGCCCCTAAATACTATCATCTTTCAGGGCCTATGACCAAGACCACCTGGGACTCCTAAATCGCAACGCACGGGAAGCGGCCATATACCTTCAATAGGTAGTCATAACCATACACGAAATTACCTCACTTCGAACCATACAATCATACAATGTAATAACCGGTATCATGGCCTGAGGACTATAATCTCCCTGCATGATTATCTAGGGGATTCACCTCTAACATGTACTTCCCCTATGATAGTATTTAGAGAGGTATGTGTAAATCTGCCATAGTTACAAATTATATTAAGTTAAACCTACGGTCCTTTAATTTCGAAACCACATGTACATACAAATTCGTTTCAAGAAATATTTGTTATCATACTAGCCCCCCTAAGGTCCAACACACACCACCCAACTATATACTAGTCCCACTCTCATTTACTAGATGAAATGAGACATTATACCCTTATGAATAGCTCTCGAAATAAGCTCGGGCACTCCTGTACTATCCTAGAGTACCACTAACCTTATATGAGGTCATGTTACTTCTTAATGCATCCTAAGAGAAGGTTCCTAAGCCTTAAACCCCAAAAGAAAAGAGTAGTAAGAAAATCCTATTCTTGGGCAGAAAATAGAGTATCAATCGATCGTCCCCTGACCCCCGATTGACCGCGTGTTTGGGTTTTACCTTGTGAGCCAACCAGTAGGCTTTTCCCCTTGGCCCGATCGACCGACGGCTTGGCCGCAGTCGACCGGTCATACCTGATAATTCCTCTATCCCCGATTTTCTTTTAAAACCTAAATCTTCAATTCTTCTTCTTCCCTCTACACCAACTATCATCAATAATTATTAACAACAAATCATTTCTATATGATCACCTACCAATATACAACAAGAAAATCATATCTAACTTATATAGGTGAAGATTTGACCAAAAAACTCAATCAAAACTTTATATGGGTTCAATCTTAAGAACAATAACCATCTACACCATTTATTCAACATAATAATAAGGTATTGCAAGTGTAATAACTTGCCTCAATATTGTAGCCTCGAATTTCTCTTCATTGTTACGATTCCGAGCCCAAACCAACCATCTCTTCTCTTTCTCTTCGTTCTCTCAAGCTCTCACTTCTCTCTAACTTCTAGGTTTGGAAAATACACAAATGAGATATAAATGCTCTTGCAAGACTTAAATACCTAAATATAACTCAAATATATTAAGTCCAGCATTAAATGCTACTACACACTTAAAATGACTCGTAACTCCTATTTAAGTCATAAATATCCAGGAAGCACCCCCTGGAACCCAAAAACAACCTTAACACTTATTTTGACTATATCGACCCTTCCCGGACTAACCGTGCCCTCTAAACTGACATCCAGGACATCGTTCATTAATTCCCATTCCAACGTCATATTAACATTCTAATAATAACTCGAATGGAATATAAATCATAACCGTCGTTTTAAAGCCCAATGACTTAACATAACATAATATTACTCTATTTACATTCGCGAAATGGTAAATATGCAATACTCATAAATATTAACTCTTAAATTGCTTAAATTAATATTTACTTCCATTTCCTTTATTTTATATAATTAACCCACATGGCACTTTAATATAAAAATAATTATTCAAAAGTAAGGGGTATTACAGTTACACCAACACCCATTAAAGGTATATTGACTTTCCCATGAAACATATCCAACTATACAGGGGGAGGAAAACATGGAGCCACCCCATGAAATTTAGGGTTGCATTTGTTAAAAGAGTTGTGTCATTTATAAGCAATGCTTTACATAAAAATGAAGCCAAAAATTCCCACACTCTCTTCTATCACAATCTTCCCTTACATTCTCCCTTATAACACCACTGTGTACCTAACTAATTATTTCTAACTAATTATTTCCTTCTTTATATAATCTAACTTGTAGACACCCCATCCTAGTACCCCCCCAAGCACCTCCTTAGCTACCTATCACTCACTTGTTCACCACAAATTCCAAGTCATACTCTGAGTACCGATTTAGAGGCCATTGGGAGCTCCTGAGCCTCATTTGACTCCGGTCAACTTTCTCGCCTGAGCGAAAGCACAATGAATCTTTGAAGGGCACTGAATCTCCTTTCCAACGATCTTACCATGCGTTTATAAATATAATGGTTCAGATGAACAGTCCGTAAAATGCGAACCACGCGTGATTATGACTCACGGTTCGCATTTTACGACCATTTTTTTTTCAAAAACCTGCCTCAAATGGACGAATGTCAACCTAAGGACCCTGCCTATTGGTATCATGTCTTGAGTTTTATGCCGATAGGCAAGTCTAAGACTATTCTTATCGGCACCCCCTTAGCCCTATAAATAGAGACCATGACCTCGCTTTGAAAACCACCCCCTGAACATCCCTCTCAACAATTCAAAGAGAATTATCACAAATTCCTAGTTGCTCCTTCCTTAAAAGTCCATTTACGACATTCCTTTCATCCTTTTCATCCTATTTTGAGTAAATTCCCACCAATCTCCTCAAACCACCATCACCTCATCTTGAGATCAACGCATTTATAATCAAGATCCACATCAACTCTTCACAAGAAGGTCTAATTCTTCCCCATTATCTTTGAATTATCTTAGTTTTGCATTAGTTACTTCATTTTCACTTTAGTACTTTACTTAATCACATCACATATCATAACTTCAAACTTTTTATTATTAGTATTCGCACATACTTTATTTTTATAAAAAAAACCAAAAATAAGAAAAAGAGGGTTCACTTGTTAATTTGAAACGGGATTTCTCATCATATTTTCTCACATTAAAACACCTTTTTCTACACACACACACACATATAATAAAGTCCCTGGTTGGATTTATGGGTTAAACCTCACCTCATTTTTGTTCGAACTACGTGGACTTTGATGCATCCCGGCTACATAGGCGTCTTGGATAAATCCCTAGACTCGAGTCCTCTCACATAAATTTGTTACTTTGTTCTTATCATATATATATATATATATATATGTGTGTGTGTGTGTGTGTGCGTGTGTGTGTGTGTGCTTGCTTGCTTATGTCTTGTCTAATATTCTTAATCATTCCTCCATAATAGCTTGTGAACTGACAAACACCTACATCATACTTTTAATTATTATTTTGAAAATACTCCAAAGGATGACCCCACTCCGCCTTTATCCATGACATGAGTCGAGCGATTTCTTCCTCCATTTATATTATACAAAGGAGCAAACATATCACAGAGTTCTAGAAGAGAAGATTAACACATTTCCATGAGATACCGAAAGGGTGGGATGGGCACCTTCCCATTTCGTAACTTAGTCCCCAGACCCTCGAACTACTTGGATTTTCAAGCATTAGTAGTGTCCTTAATGTTTTTCTCTCGAGGTGAAAACATTAATTTTGCATGTTTTGTGAAAAATAGGTTGGCAACTCTATCTCTACATATCACCCCCACATCGACGACGATCGAGCGACCCGGTAAAGGATGCAATCCCATGAACAAGTTGGAAAAGGGGGAGGAAGGAGGGATCCACCTCAGGAGATGTATTTCCCCCAGACCCCGCGGAGAAACCCTCGAGATGGCCACAATGGTGACTCTACTAGGGACATTTTAGGAGGACTAGACTCTATTTTTGCATGGGCGTTATTCGTTTCTGCATGTGTGCGTATGAACTTACCAATGTGTTCCATTTTCTCCTCTATCTACCTTTTTTGTATCTCTCTCTCTCTCTCATGTATGTATCACTCTCCACTCACTTATACACTTCACACACTTGTATATACTCTCCATGCACATTTCACACACTTACACTTAGCTTCACTTTACACTCACATGCCTCATAAACCACTTAAAATATCCATGTTTAGGCTTCACTAGCACACAACCACACTTCCTACACTTGTATATATACTCACTTATACATATCATACATCACTTGTAGTTAATCCATGGATAGGCTCACTATCACAAACACTCACTTGTGTATACTCCCATGTCACTTAATCACTCACATGTATCCATGCGTAGTATAGTCTCCATGCTAGATTTATTTTTATAATACTTTCATATGCTTCCCATTAGTGTAGTATTTAGTTTACTCATCATACGAATAAAAAATAAAAATTAATAATCTCTCTCCATAATATTTTATTTGAGACTCATGCATTTTTGCACACTACATCACCAAGATCACGGTTATATTAATCAAAATTTTGTCTAGTACTAGTGGTTCACTTTTTGATGGGCTCTGATCCTGCAGGTCACAGTTAGCCTAAGCGATATGGCTCTCACTTTCCATTGGCCTCATACCTTTGACGTATATCAAACGGTTCCCCCCTCATCGTACCGCCTGACCGAACTCACAACGGGGGATATATAGTAGATAAATCATTCAAGTATGTCAAGTCTACTAAATTCACTCTTACATGTATTGTCCCCATGAGGTATATAGTGAGGCAATTCAAGTACACTCAGTTATATCATATGTCTTGTCCACATGTACCGATAAATGATTGCCCTTATATGAAAGAGGTATATCGTGGAAGTCAAGACAAATGGGGAAACAATTCCATTAACCTAACAATTTCATAAATCTAATATAGCTGTCAAACCTAGGAAAGTCCTATTTGGTTTGTTAGTTACTATGAAAAACTCTGTAGAAAATCCGGGTCGACATACTACCCGAATTTTTAAGTAATTTCTCCTTTTTTTCCAAAACAGGACCTTTCCGTGAGCCTGAGAACAAGTCCAAACGTGTCTTACATATTTTCAAACCCTATTTCCCTAGGATCGGGTCCGGTCCGACATTTTTTTTGCATTTAGGCAAACCTAATACAAGTGAGAACTTAATAATAATAATAACAACAATAATAATAATAATAATAATAATAATAATAATAATAATAATAATAATAATAATAATAATAATAATAATAATAATAATAATAATAATAATAATAATAATAATAATAATGTTGAGATCCTTCTCCTTTCCCTCCTTTTTCAAAAATAAAAAAGATCAAAAACATTTTTCTCCTCCTTCCAAAATACCCAAAACTTTCTCCCAAAATTAAATTCGAATAGATTTCCCTCTCAGATCAGTTGTATACCCAATTTTGGCCTTGCTCCCTACTGGCTTCGGTCTTCCATCAAACCTCCTCGAAGCTCCGCTGGTTCTTCTTATACCTCATTCGAGTTTAGTATTTACCTTCACTATCTCTTCATGGAGAACACTGGCCAAGCACCGAATGTGAGCCTGATTTGATGGCCGTCTTAGCCTAACTCGATGCTAAGATTAACAACCTTCAAACCGAGGTCCATGAGATGCAGCCTCACCGAGCCCAGATTCCCTAAGAACCCAAGGTTGTCTATCCTCGTTGTGACAACCCGGTATCCTAAATAAGGGGTGGCCATCCCGATACTCCAATATTACAGGAATCATGGATGGAATCATTCTCAGCACCGTAACAACATAAAGAGTATATGGGATAACCACACAGTATTTCAGAAAACGGGTTGTCAAAAATTTTTCTTTGTAATTTGAAGAAAGCATTTTAAACAACCCATAATTGAAAACAAGTGGAAACCCCAAAAGTATATATGTTACAACTACAAAAATATACAATAAAAGGACCGAATATAATGTCAGTCAACAGAATTCATATGATGTACAACAAGTCCAATGAATTACATATTACATCCATTATACAATTACAACACTTTGGGCCACACGCCCGAGTAAAGACCCAATCATAACTAGAGAACAACAATGAAGGCGTCTACCCAAAATATCCCGTGAAATCTGCAAAATGTCACGGCTCCTCAAAAGACACTGGAATGGGGAGGTCAATACTGGCGTCCTTGCGGTGGAGCACCTGAGAGGTTACAATATTTTATGCACAACAAGAAAGAAGAACGGGTCAGGGACCGGTTTTATGTGATCACCAGATAAAAAAATAGTATGACAATAATGAACAGTTAATCATGGATGATAAAGATGATAGTCTAACATGGTTACATCATGAAATAAACTAATACAATTAAATGATTATAAAGTCAATTTCAATTATGCAAGAGGATATATATAATCATCATAAATATAAAATCTTTATCATCATTCACCTTTTCATTTTATCTTTCCATTCCTTATTAGGAATACAAATTTTATCATGTGCTCTTTGTGGCACATATCTCAATTGTATGCTCTTTGTGGCATGTAATATGCTCTTTATGGCATTAATATCCATCAAGTCCCACTTGATGTTAAAATAGTTATAAGTATATATATATAACGATTCTAAGACCGTCCGTCCGGGTTTCCCCACTGTGTGGGCCCCTAAATAACCATCATCTTTTAGGCCCTATCATCAAGACAACCTGGGATCCTATCGAAACGTCGAGAAGCAGCCATATGCCTGCGGGGTAGTCATAACCACACCCAGAATTACCTACCCATCGCATGAAATATAAAACAAGTGCTCATATGGCCTAGGACTATATCCACCCTGCATTCATTAGCCAGGGGGCTTCACCTTACGCACGAACTTCCCTTAAGATGGTATTTAGAGAGGGTGTGTTCCAACCATTTTATTAATTATCATAACATAATTTAGTAAATTATCATTTACTTTATCCATTTACATTTTATCAAATGCATTATGGTTATACGGAACTATATGTGCTTCACATCATCATAATAACTTCGATGAATATATAAACCCCTAAGTTATTTTCCCAAGTCTCCTTTTGGGCTTTATAATAGAACATCATACCTCAAATTAACTTCTAAAGTCTCCAACATAACTTCGTAAACTCCTAGACTCCTACTAATTTATAAAAGGAAAGTAATGCATGAACATCACTTCACGCACCCTCGAAATAAATCCCATATGTACCAATTCTATTCTAGGGTAGTAAACTAACTCATCTAGAACTCTAGGACTCTAAGTTTACTTCATACAAGAAGGTTCCTAGGACCAAATCCTAAAGGAAAATGAGTTAGAATTGAATTTCAAAACTAACTCAAAACAGCAGGAAAACGAATCGATTCACCCTAGGGGCCGAATCGATTCGCCCTAAAAGTGAATCGATTCGGACAAGGGAAACTGACATTCTGTAATTTGTCGAATCGATTCGGCCAAGCCAAATCGATTCGGTCCTGGCAGACCTGGAAACTGGACCTAAGCGAATCGATTCTCCCGGGGGCCGAATCGATTCACCCATGCGATTTTGCCAAGAATGGCTATGGAGTCTTGGACTCCAAATTTACCCCCAACTCAAATCCATTCAAACCAACTCATTTATTGTCACCAACACATCATAAATACCACTAACAACTACCATAAACCTCATTAATCATCCAAATCATTCTTGAATGATTCAAGACCCTCAAATCCTCAAAAACCCTAAAATAGTTAAACCGTGATTAATACACAGTTATCACAACTGATCATTTATCTTAAACCACATATAGCAAGTAGAAAACTTGCCTCAATCTTGCAAATTCAGATTTTTCTTGTGTAGTAGCAAGAATCCAACCTCAATCTACAATATCTTCTCCTTTCTCTACTCTTTCTCTCTAGGTCACAAGTTTCTCTTAAGAGAATAGTGGCTTAATCAGGACATAAATCGTGCCTTTAGTCTACAATTTACAACTTAAGTGGTAAATACCACATTAAATGGTTCGCAATTACACATATATGTTAAAACCAGTCAAAAGTACCCAAAACCTCGAAATACAATATTGCACATATTTTGACTATCTCGCACGTTCCCGAACCAACTACATCCTCCTAATTATCATTTGGATATTTTATAACTCATTTTAAGTTCAGGTTCCATTTTAAATCATAATGTCATTTTAATTCTTATGACACTATAAAGCTCAACATGAGGATATTTACATACTCATACAGTAAATATACAACAAGTTAGTAAATATTAACTTTTCTTCATTAAATTAATACTTACTTCATATTACAAAATTTTATATTTAATTACCTCACATAGTAAGTAAATATAAAATAGGCTCTCATAAGCGAGGGTTGTTACATACTCCCCCCTTATGAGGGAATTTTGCTGCCAAAATTCGAGCGTACCTTGTAAGAAGAGATGCGGATACTTTTTTCACATGTTGTCCTCACGTTCCCACGTCGATTCTTTAGCATTGTGATGACTCCATTGGACTCTCACCAAGGACATCACACAAGACCTCAACTTATTCTCCCCATGCTCTAGAATAGCAACTGGTTGTTCTTTATATGAAATGTCGGGTTGCAAGTCAATATCCTCGAAAGGGATATGCCAAAGGGCACCTTCGCATCTCTTATACTTCTTCGGAGAGGAAACATGGAATACATCGTGAATTTGTTGCAAAGGTTCCGATAAGGCAAGTTGATACGCCACTGGACCGACTTTCGCAATAACTGGAAAAGTCCAACAAAGCGTGGCGCAAGCTTTCCTTTCTTCCCGAAACGCTTAATGCTCTTCATTGGTGACACTCGCACCAAGACTTGGTCACCAATCTTCAACTCCATGTGTCTTCTACCCGTATCGGCATAGCTCTTTTGGCCGTCTTGGGATATCCGAATGAGATTCTGAATGAGTTCAATTTTGGAAGAAGTATCTTGGATCATTTCAGGTCCAATAAATTTATTATCACCCACTTCCAACCAATAAGCGGGTGATCTACAGGGCCGGACATAAAGAGGCTCATAGGGTGCCATTCCAATAGTAAATTGGTATGAGTTGTTATAAGCAAACTCAACTAATGGGAGGTATTGTTCCCAACCACCCTTGAAATCAAACATGCACATATGGAGCATATCCTCCAACATTTGGTTTACTCTTTCAGTCTGACCATCTGTTCGAGGATGATAAGAAGTGCTTAACCTCAATTCGGTCCCCATGGCCTCTTGGAAACTTCGCTAAAAGTGGGAGACAGAGATCTTTTCCCAGTCAAAAACAATATTTAAAGGTACCCCATGAAGTCTAACGACCTCCTCGACGAACAACTGGGCATAGCGAGCAATATCAAAATCCGTACGCACGGGTAAGAAGTGTGCCGACTTAGTTAAGCGGTCGACAATCACCCAAATCGAATCATAACCCCTCTGTGATCTTGGTAAGCCCGTAATAAAGTCCATCGATATGCTCTCCCATTTCCACACCGGAATCTCTAACGGTTGCAACAAACCTGTCGATCGCTGATGATCGATCTTGACTAACTGACAAGTAGTGCATTAGGATACAAACTCAGAAATATCCTGCTTCATGTCGGGCCACCAATACTGGAGGCGAATGTTTTGGTACATTTTGTCCTAACCAGGATGTACCGTAAATTTTGACCCGTAAGATTTTTCCATCACCGCCCATCTCAAATCCCCCTCTTCCGGAACAATAAGTCTTCCATGAAAGCGTAATCCACCCTCTGAACTTATCGAGTAGGATTCTGATACCTTGGACAGTAATCGGTGTATATGATCTTGATAGCCCTTATCCCTTCCTTGGGCTTCTACAACCCTTTCCACAATTGTAGGAGCTCTTTCCACTTAGCTTTCCATACATTAGCTAACTCCCCCTCGGGTCTCCTACTCAAGGCATCCGCCACTACGTTCGCCTTGCCCGGATGATAATGGATGTCAAATTGATAATCTTTCACGAACTCCAACCATCGGCGCTAACGCATATTCAAATATTTTTGTGAAAATAAATATTGCAGCGATTTATGGTCCGTGAAAAGACTGAATTTCTCTCCTAGAAGATAATGCCTCCAAATCTTCAAGGCAAAGACAACCGCGACGAGTTCTAAGTCATACACCGAATAGTTTCTTTCATGAGGCTTGAGTTTGCGGGAAGCATACGTAATAGCTCGTCTCTCTTGTTGAAGCACACCTACTAATCCTTGAAGGGATGCATCAGTGAAGACTAGATATTCCAATCCCGTCTTTGGCAAAGACAGGACTGGATCCAAAGTCAATCTATCTTTGAGCTCATCAAAAGCAGCCTGGCAAGAGTTATCCCAAACAAATCTCACCCCTTCCCGGGTCAGATTTATCAAAGGGCTTGCAATTTTAAAGAAACCGTTGATAAATCGACAGTAATAACCCGCCAAACCCAGAAAATTGTGAATATCGGTAGGTGTCGTGGGCTGACCCCACTCCCTCACCGCAACCACCTTGCTTGGATCCACCGATATACCTTGGGATGACACCACATGACCCAAAAACTGAACTTCCTTTAACCAAAAGCACACTTCTTGAACTTCGCATACAATTGGTGATCCCTCAATCTTTATAGGACCAACCATAAGTGAGTAGCATGGTCAGATTCGGTCTGAGAATAGACTAAGATGTCATCGATGAATACAATAACAAATTGGTCAAGGAAGTACCGAAACACCCTATTCATAAGATCCATAAAGACAGCGGGGGAATTGGTTAGTCCAAAAGGCATAACCAAGAATTCATAGGATCCATATCTGGTCAGAAATGCGGTATTGGATACATCCTGATCCCGTATCCTCAATTGATGATACCCCGACCTCAAATCGATCTTAGAGAAGTACAACGCTCCCCTAAGTTGGTCAAATAGATTATCAATACTAGGTAAAGGGTATTTATTCCGGATGGTGACTTTATTCAACTCTCTATAGTCCACACACAATCGGAGAGAACCGTCTCTTTTCTTTACAAACAACACCGGAGCACCCCATGGAGATGTACTACGCCTAATAAATCCCTGCTCCAACAACTGCTGATTTTGATCCCTCAACTCTCTCATTTCCACAGGAGCCATGCGATATGGAGCTTTCGCTATAGGTCGAGTTCTCGGCGCTAAATCAATCACAAACTCAATCTCCCGACTCAGAGGTAATCCCGGTATTTCTCAAAAAACATCTTCAAAATATCTAACAACCGGAATAGAATTCAGGGGAACAACTACATCCCTAGGAGTATCCTCCACAATGCAGTATAAGTAGGTACACGTACCTCCTTCCAAACTAGGCATAACTACCAAGAACATTTCTTATCCCGGAACAACGTAGACTATTCTCTTCCCATAATAATTCACTATCGCGTGATATTTTATTAACCAATCCATGCCCAAAATCACATCATACCCAACCATGTCAAGGACGAGAAGATCGGCCTCAAAACACAAATTACTAAGATTAATTCCTATGTTTTTACAAACAAAGAAAATCAATGAACCATCACCCATAGAAGATTCTACGCTAGTGAAAGTACTCTCAGCATATTTTATCAACTCTGTGATCTGAACAAAACTCCTAGAAATGAAAGAGTGTGTCGCACCCATATCAAATAATACCCGACCCAAATGCCCTTGGATGAGAAACTTACCCTCAATCGCTGGCGGTGCCGGAGGGGCTGGAGGAAGCATAGCCTCCTAAATATGATAGACCCGTCCATACTGCAGTTGCCCTTGTTGTGGATCAACAACCGGATTAGGTTCCTGGGGCGGAAACTGTACATACGGCTGCTGTGGAACCCTAGGAAGTTGTCCTCCCATCAACTGAGGACACGACCTCTTATAATGGCCTAACTTTCCGCACTGAAAACATTTGTTCATTACATTCTCCTAGTTCCGTCCTTGATTGTTTTGGAATTGCCCAAAACCTCGGCCCTGCTGGCCTCTAACTCCATTCCCACCTCTACCTGCTTGTTGTTGTGGCAGTCCACCTTGACCTTATCTAGTATTGTTACCACCCGTATTAAATCCACCAAAGCGTTGGAGTTTTGACAAATCCCCTTGCTGGGGGTCCCTCTCTCTTTTCTTACTCCCTGAAGATTGGGATGAAGGAGATACTCCTCCCCCAACCCCATTACCTCTAGGTTTTCCCACCTGCCCCATCGCTGTAGCCTTCTTGCTATTTTGCACAAACAATCTATGCTCTTGGCAATAAAGTAATGACGCATTTATCACATCCCCAAAGGTTTGTAAAGACAAATTTCCCAACAAGTGTTGTTTTATCCGCCAATGTAAACCTCCCACAAACTTGGAGATTATCCTCTCTTTTGGAGTCACCTCATCCGGTACAAAACTTGCCAACCGGGTGAACTCCTCTTCATACTCTGCAACATATCTCTCTCCTTGTACTACATCTTGGAGCTTCCTTCGCATCTCCCTTTGACCTGCGGGAGGGAAGTACTTTCGATCAAATAAGGCCCAAAAATCAGTGATTGTCATCGTATCCCTCTGTTCTGGTGTAGTCATCGACTCCCAACAATGTAATGTCGATCCGACAAGCTTGAAAGTAACAAGGATTTTCTTTTTCTCCTCACTACATTCTACCATTCGAAGATGGCGTTGCATGTCTTTCTTCCACTGATTTGCCTTTATAACATCCGAGCCTCCATCGAATTCTGGGGGATGGCCCTTTAGAAAAGACTCCCTAACTCTTTCCCATGGAGAAGGTCCCGTAGGATCTTGTGCCTCTTGCGCCCTTGGTTAATCTTGTGGCATTTGTTGTACCACTGCAATCATAGCTGCATTGACTGCCTGGGCCACTATGTTTGCTACATCAGCAGCATTTATACTCCTTGGCGGCGGCGGTGGAGGATTAACCTCCCCTTCCTCAACTCTATTACGTCTCGCTGGGCGACCTCTCTTAGGCGGCATCTGAGATGGAGAAACAATAGAGTTAGGATACTGTATAAAATAATATATCTTGCAGAAGATCGTAAGCATAAGCAACAAAGTAGTCCTATCATTAGGCTCTATATCAAAGAACGCTATGGTAGAACTTGACAAGTCCGCATAGATCCTAAAGACTCTAGAACCTGATGCTCTGATACCATCAGTGACAACCCGGTATTCGAAATAATGGGTGGCCATCCCGATACTCCAATAATACATGAATCATGGATGGAATCATTCTCAGCACCGTAACAACATAAAGAGTATACGAGATAACCGCATAATATTTCAGAAAACGGGTTGTCAAAAATTTTGTTTTGTAATTTGAAGAAAGCATTTTAAACAACCCATAATTGAAAACAAGTGGAAACCCCAAAAGTATATATGTTACAACTACGACAATATATAATAAAAGGACTGAATATAATGTCGATCAACAAAATTCATACAATGTACAACAAGTCCCATGAATTACATATTACATCCATTATACAATTACAACAGATTTGGCCACACGCCCGAGTAAAGACCCAATCATAACTAGAAAACAACAATGAAGGTGTCTACCCAAAATATCCCGTGAAATTCGCAAAATGTCATGGCTCCTCAAAAGACACTGGAATGGGGAGGTCAATACTGGCGTCCTTGCGGTGGAGCACCTGAGCGGTTACAATATTTTATGCACAACAAGAAAGCAGAACGGGTCAGGGCCCGATTTTATGTGATCACCAGATAAAAAAACAGTATGACAATAATGAACAGTTAATCATGGATGATAAAGATGATAGTCTAACATGGTTACATCATGAAATAAACTAATACAATTAAATGATTATAAAGTGAATTTCAATTATGCAAGAGGATATGTATAATCATCATAAATATAAAATCTTTATCATTATTCACCTTTTCATTTTATCTTTCCATTCCTTATCAGGAATACAAATTTTATCATGTGCTCTTTGTGGCACGTATCTCAATTGTATGCTCTTTGTGGCATGTAATATGCTCTTTATGGCATTTGTAGGAGGGTAGTGAGACTGGGGTCTATGAATAACTGGAAAGGGTGAGGCGTGACCCACTCCAATGGACACTGTCTGCAAGTCTTCAAGGTCTCCTGTGCAACTTCTGAAGAAAAATTCATCTTCTGGTAACAATGGAACTCAAGCTTCAACTCACTCCCTGCAAGAAGATGAACTTTCACAGCAAAAATAGTAATTTTCTCAAGGGAAACACCTGAGAGTGATGGCTGTCAGTGGGGAGTGAAGGAACAAAGCACTCAGCACTATGAGAATGAGCAGGGAGAGAATACTAGGTAGGTCTGGTGATATTTTAGCAGTGCAACAGTGCAATTTTTCTTGTCCATCTTTTGACCTTGCCCCGAGGTCTATTTATACATGGGCGTAAGGGGTGAGCTGGCGATTTTGGGCGCCAAAATTGAGAGAGTTGGTGGGGAACAATGTCTGAAGTGTACCATTTGTCCCTACCTGCAGGCAGCCTGCCTGTCCCCTCTGCAGGCGCCACCTGGCACCGATCAAAACTCAAAAAGCACATATGTCCCCTAATGGAGACAAAATAGCAGATTTGGTAGTTATCTTTTGAAACGGTAACTTGTGGTACAATTTTGCAAATCTTTGAGAGAGAGGACCTTAAGGCCTCACTCCCTCTAAAAAGTGTTATTTTTCTTGAGAGAGACCTCGAGGACCCCCTCTTCTGGAAAAGTCATTTTTCTTGTAAAGAGTTTATTTCTTGTGCGTAGCCTCGAGTGGCTTCTGGGTCTTCCTACTAGTATTCTCTCAATCCTATAGTGCTAAGTGGTTGAGCTTGCTCAACATACCTTGTCCCTCAGCCGCCAAGCCAAAACTCCCAGGAGGTCCCGATGCGCCTATTCGAGCCCTGCTTGCTCGACTAGGCAACCTGTGCAAGAAAGTAAAGTGTTAGTGCTGTTGTCCATTTAGAGCCTGCTGTTTCATGATGGAAACTCCTGTAGCAGCACTTCTCGAATAACGTTTCTGTAGTACGATTGCAGTGGCGCTGCCCCTTGAAGTGGCGTTGACGCGTGAGGCGGCACCGACCCTTGTCCCGGCGCCGATGCTCGAAATGGCGCCGACCCTTGTTGCGGCGCCGACACTCGAAGTGGCGCCGACGCTCGAAGTGGCGCTGACACTTGAGGTAGCGCTGATGCTTGAGCCGGCGCTGACAGGTGAGGCTGCGCCGACCCTTGTTGCGGCGCCGACGCTCGAAATGGCGCCGACGCTCGAAGTGGCGTCGACGCTCGAAGTGGCGCCGACGCTTGAAGTGGCGCTGACGCGTGAGGCTGCGCCGACCCTTGTCCCGGCGCCGATGCTCGAAATGGCGCCGACCCTTGTTGCGGCGCCGACGCTTGAAATGGCGTCGACGATCGAAGTGGCGCCGACGCTTGAAGTGGCGCCGACGCTCGAAGTGGCGCCGACGCTTGAAGTGGCGCTGATGCGTGAGGCTGCGCCGACCCTTATCCCGGCGCCGATGCTCGAAATAGCGCCGACCCTTGTTGCGGTGCCGACGCTCGGAGTGGCGCCGACGCTCGAAGTGGCGCTGACGCCTGAGGCTGCGCCGACCCTTGTCCCGGTGCCGATGTTCGAAATGGCGCCGACCCTTGTTGCGGCGCCGACGCTCGAAATGGCGCCGACGCTCGAAGTGGCGCCGACGCTTGAAGTGGCGCTGATGCGTGAGGCTACGCCGACCCTTGTCCCGGCGCCGATGCTCGAAATGGCGCCGACCCTTGTTGCGGTGCCGGCGCTCGGAGTGGCGCCGACGCTCGAAGTGGCGCTGACGCTTGAGGTAGCGCTGAGGCTTGAATTGGCACTGACATGTGAGGCTGCGCCGACCCTTGTCCCGGCGCCGATGCTCGAAACGGCGCCGATGCTCGAAGTGGCGCTGACGCCTGAGGTAGCGCTGGTGCTTGAACCGGTGCTGACAGGTGAGGCGGCGCCGACCCTTGTTGCGGCGCCGACGCTTGAAGTGGCGCTGACGCTCGAAGTGGCGCGGACGCCTGAGGTAGCGCTGACCCTTGCGGTGGCGTAGGGACTCGCCGCGGCGCTGACACTTGCGGTGGCTTTTGGACTTCTGGGTGGCCTCGCGAGTACCTCTCGGATGTTATTTAAAAAAAAGCCTATTTATTTTATTTTGCTTTTTTTTTCTGTTTATAACACCCTTCTACATTAGCCCCTCGTGCAAAGATTTTTTGGTTGGGTAGACTAAAAAAACTTTGTACCCTATAAATCTGGTTTCAATAATTATATATATATTTATATATATATATATTTTCTGAGGGATCCTAGGATCATTAAATTCTGTGGCCCTTTATCCGAGGTATTTTATTTTTGAGAACCCACGCGTCAGTGTGGGAACTGTCATCTCATTATTTGGAAAAAAAGATCATCAACTTTTTTCCTTCCTGCACGTTTTTCCATTTTGGTGAAAAAAACATAAGCCCCTTATCTTGGGGTCCTTCATCTTCTTCAACCAAAACTTAAGCATCTTTGGGTTTGTAGTGAGAGAAAGTGAGAGAGGGATATTTTGTTTTAAAACCCCATAGCCATCCATCTCCTTTTTTTTGCTCTAAACTTCCCAACTATCATACCCTCTCATCCATGGATCCTAAACCCACGAAGGTTTCTCCAAATGCAAACAACCCTAAAGTACCCAAAGCTCTAAACTCCATGTCTTCTCCAATGTCTATTTCAACCATTTCTATGGCTGATGGTGATATCGCCGGCGACCCTTGGCCGCGGGTACCTCTCGGCGTCAATGTGCCGTCCATCGTTTCTGAGTTGGGAAATTTTGAGGTGAGGCCTCTCGTGGATCCCTCGCCCCCTCCCTTGGCACCTTCGCCATTTCGTTTGAGTTCCCCCATAATAAAGGGTGTCTTGGACGCTACTCTGCTACCGGCGAGGGTTCTCGCGAACGACGAGGCAATTCTCCGAGGGTCTCGTCCCCTCTCGCCCACAGGTCTTGGATCCCCGGGTGTCTCGCCTCATCTGGGCAGGGGAGAGAATTTATGTGTCGAGGAGGCATTTTTTCGAGGGTCTCATCTCTTCTCGCCAACAGACCCTAGGTCTCAGGGTGTCTCGTTTCTTTCCAAGCTTCGCGACAGCACGCCGTTCCAGCACAACATGTCCTCGAGCTGAGACCTCTCGTGCTCGGGGTCCTCATTTCAGAGTTCTTTGCCCCCGGATATTCCCTCCATGGGTCTCTCGCCAATTTCAAGTCCTCGCGACTTTGACGGTTTCGGACGAGACATGTCCCGCCCCATTCTGGACCTCTCGCACTCGGGGTTCGCGCGCCCTTGTAGTGGAGGTTCCTTGTCTACCGGTTTTACGTGCGAGGGTCTCTCGCCCGCGATGAATTTTTGTGGAAGTTCCTCGCGTGATGCTGTATCTTCTATGGGTATCTCGCGCGTCCCGTCGTTGGTGTCTGGGGGTGTCTCGACCTTGAGCGTCTCGGCGCCCGTGAGTTTTTCTGAAATTTATCCAATTGGTGTGGATAAGGGTATCTCGGATTTTTCTGGCGTCGTCAGTGGTTCCTCGCGCGTTGAGCTAGGCGTGGGGAGTCCTTTGTCTGTTGGAGATGAGTTCGAAAGAAGGGGGGTCTCGACGAGTTTTAGTGCTGACGCTCGCATTTCTCCTTCGGGTGTCTCGATGCCTTTGCTTGATTCTGAAATGGGTATTTCAGCTTGTGGCCACTCAAGAATTGGTCTCGCGTCCACGGGTCTCTCATTTGTGGAAGGGGGTGTTTCTACCTTTTGTCACCTCAGGGATTCCGTGACCCAGGGCGTCTCGACGACTATTGGTTTTACGGGGGGCATGCCATTGCCCAGGGGCTCTTCTTATGATTATGATGGGGTTTCTGCCTCCACCTCTTTTTTTACGAGAGGGGACCCCGGGGGTCTCTCGCTCGGAGTCTCCACTGGTGTGAGTTCTTTTCTTGAGCCGCTGGCTCTGGGTGGTTCATCAGCTATGCCAACTTCCTCTCAGGCATGGAAGGATTATATGCACATTCGTCAAGGGCGGGACTTTGGTATTTATCGCCGTGCTCCCTTTTTTGGTCCTGCTGACAGTTTCATGACTTCACTTTCCGACTTTGGGGAAAAAATTTCGGGTGCTGTTCTCGATCGGTCTCATGTGGGGTTACCTGAGTCTGCTGATCTTCCTACTATTTCTCCGGATTCAATTCTCAGAATCCGAGTTGACCGAGGCGACTTTCCCTATTCCAACGTTGAGGTTAAAACCCCCGGAGGACCCACAGAGGAGTGGGCCAGTTGGGTTGACTATGTTCTGAGCGTTCCTGATTACGTGGCTATTCTCAGGGAGGTGGGGCTCTTCACCGCCGTCAGCAGTCTGAAGTCCTGCACCCTCTTTAAACACGGTACTTCTCTCAATCTCTTATTGTCCGGGTGGAGTATGGAGTCTCACACCTTTGTCACGGGCTGGGGGGAATTTACTGTTACTCTAGAAGATATATGTGAGTTGTACACCCTTCCTTTCTTTGGGCAACAGGTCTTTACTGATGACTGCGAGGACTCCCTAGAGCAGGAGTTGGTGGGGGAGTTACGGTCATCTCTCGGGGAGTGCTCGAGATATGTGGCCATAAATGTAACGGGCCATTCCAAGCATTCCTTTGCCAAATGGCAAAGATATTGGTTCAGAGACTTTGAGCAATTGCCAAGGGGGGAGACTTCTCGCGCAGCGCCCAGCTCCCAGGATGGTCCTAAGCTTCGCTCTCCCGCGCATTTAGCCGCTTTTCTCGTTACGTTCCTGACTCGGTTCCTTCTTCCAGGTAAGCCTGAAGATTGTCCTCGAGAACTTCTTTTTAGATTGGCTGTGCGATTGTCTCGCGGTAGACCAGTGCCCCTAGCTGCCCTGACCTTGGGTTCTCTTTTCACGTGGATAGACCGAGCACACATAGACGTAGAGAGGTACTGCGGTCGGTATGACGTTGCTAATCATGTCAACGGCCCTCTCTTGATGGCCTTTTTGTTTGAGCATTTCCCCCACTTTACTTCAGGGTCTCACGCTTGTCATAGCGACGCTGCGAGGCTTCTTCGGTGGCATAAGAAAACTCCCAAGAAGTCTTTGGGAATGTTGATTGACGACATCAAGGAGTTTCAGTTTCGGCCTTATACCAAGCGCCCTGGGGGTACTTTCAGCTGGCTTTCTTTCCCTAGTGATGGCGGAACCTTCTATTGTCCTTCCGCAGTGGGGTCAGTTTCCACGTGTCCTCATATTAACGTGGTGACGATGCTCTTACCATGTCACCTTCCTTCTTGGACCGAGTTAGGTCCCCGTGATGAATTTTATCATTCCGAGAGGGTAAGACGGCAGTTTGGTTATGATCAGGGAGTTCACACCCCTCCTCTTCCTACCTATGGCAGTCATTCTGAGGCATTCTCCGAGGCGTGTGCAAGTTTTACTCTTCAGGGGTTATTCCGCAGAGTCAGCGGTTTGGGCGGTCTCTATGTGCCTCCCAGCGATTATCACCCTTCATTTACTTCATCCTGGTTCCTTCTTTGGCAACAGCAGGTTCGTCTTATTCGAGAATGTGTAGTTGGCCCTCCACATGAGACCAACCCCACTAAATATACCAGAGCTCAATTTTTGGTCAGGCGGACGCAGAAAGATCCTTGGTTTCTCAGCACCACTTCTACGCCACCCTTGGAGCAGGCCATCCCTATTTTAGTGAAACCTCTCATTGACGAGTCAGATCTTCCCCCTGCGAAGTCTAAAATCCAACCGAAAGCAAAGGGAAGGCGGGCACCTCTACTACCAGCAAAAGGAAACACCCTGACGCCGATGTCTCCAATTTTATTCCTGCTACTACTGCTTCTCCTCCTTCTTCTCCTGTGAGGACCCGGGCTGCGAAGAAAAAGAAAGGAGGTGGCGCCGGCATAGCTGCTTCATTTACGGTGGACCAAGGTTACTCCTCACCGAGCCTTACTTCCCAGGAGACGCGGGTCGCGTCCATTCCTATTGCAGAAGGTACTATATCACAACCTCCTTTACTTAGTGGAACCAGTTCTCGCGGAGTCCCTTCATCTCCCTCCCCTTCATTGGAAGAGGAACTAGTTGATTATGGAAGCACCCCTTCCTATGACGACCACAGTTCTTCTTCGGGTGATATGGGCGGCCTGGGTTTCCATAGCGAAAGCACTACTGACACTTATGCTTTGTTATCAGTCTCCAGAGAGTCTTCTAGCGATGATGAGGCCTCCCGTTCTCCTGGGGGGGTCAGCCCCACCCATCTCCCTTATAGCCAGACTACGCGCCCCGTTACTGTAAGCGTTCTCCCTTCACTTGTCTATATTTTTTTTTTGCATGTGATTTTCTTTCTTCCCTTCATCATATATATGTATATATTTTCATTTAAAGTATTCTGTTATATTTGTGCAGGCCACTTCCATCGAGGCAGGTGGTTCTCCTCTTCCCCCACTACGACCGACGCCCTTTCGGCGGGAGAGGAACTCCATGCTCATTTCCTCCCGGGGCCTGTTTAGAGAGGTTTGCTGTTTCCTTAGTTCATTTAACATCTGTTGTAATTTATTCATCTTCTAACTGCCTTTTGGTTGCGTATACTGTCATTTCCTCGCAGCTTTCGTCCGTGCATTTTACCGTCACTCGGACCACCCCTGTGGCTTCCCCTTCTCCTCAGGTATGCCTCGTTATTTTCAAAACTTTCATTGCGTCATTTCCTTTTGTATTCCTTCTTTTTATTTACCCATTTATCATGCGTAGAGAGTTGTGTCTTCGGGCGTTGCCACATCGTCCTCTCTTGTCTCGGCGGTGGGTACTTCTGCAGCTGAGCCCCTGGAGCCCTCTTCATCTGAGGTAGTACTTATTTTTTTTTGAATATTTGTTTCCTCTCCGCAGGAGTCTTAATGGCTCTTGGACTTTCTTCTCAGGAAGGGGCTCCTCCCTTAGCTGGCGTTATCGCCCCGAGTTTATCCTCTTCGGGGAGGATTTCCATCCCTAGGGTCCGCGTATCTATGGACAGCAGACCTTTGGTTCAGGCGATTTCTCGGGGCCCCATATTTACCGTGGCCTCAACCAGTGAGCCCACACTTCAGGTCAGTCTTTTCTGTCAAAGGAATGGGATCTCCTTTTCCTCGAACATGCAATAAACAACATATTTTCATTCCTTGCAGGCTATCAGTACAGCCCCTACTGCGCCGACCGTCCTTTTTCGTGCTTCCCCCTTGGATGGGGTTCAGGTATTCTTTTATTTTCTTAGTTCTATTTTCTTATCTGTCCAGCCTGCATATATCGTAGCCCTCTTTTACTTTGTCGCAGTTATCTCTGGGAGCTGTTTCGAGTGCGGCTCCTGCTACTGCCGTTTCAGCAGCCCCTATACACAAGCTGGTTTGTCCTGTTGTTGCGCCTCCTCAGGTAGCTATCTCTACGGTGCCCGAGGTTGAGGTAGCTTCTTCGGAAGTATTGGTCACTGAAGCAACCCCTGCCGGAGCATCGATCAGTGTTGTTGTTCCTGCGGGAGCCCCTACTCCTACTTCTATTAGCATTACGGAGGGCGTTGTTCAGGTACCGTGTATAAGAGTATTGCTTTCCTCTTTCTTGCGTATATTGTGCAAGCATTCTCATTTCACCCTTGTCTCATTGTTTCCAGGTGCACGAGAGTACTCGGATAACTGTGGAGTCTGGCGGTGGGGCAACTATGAGAGAGGTATTAGACTGGCATACCCTCTTTTTCTGTTATTCTCCTCATTTTCTTCTTGCGTATACTGTGCAAGCGTTCTCACTTCACCCTTGTCTCATTGTTTCCAGGTGCATGAGGATACTCCGATGACTGTGGAGTCTGGCAGCAGGGCAGCTGTGAGAGAGGTATTAGACTGGCATACCCCCCTCTTTTTATTATTCCCCTTTTTTCTTCTTGCGTATACTGTGCAAGCATTCTTATAACACCCTTGTCTCATTGTTTCCAGGCGTATGAGGATACTCCGGTGACTGTGGAGTCTGGCAGTGGGGCAACTGTGAGAGAGGTATTAAACTGGCATACCTCCTCTTTTTACTATCCCCTCTTTTCTTCTTGTGTATACTGTGCACGCATTCCCATTTCACCCTTGTCTCATTGTTTCTAGGTGCATGAGAGTACTCCGATGACTGTGGAGACTGGTAGTGGGGCAACTATGAGAGAGGTATTAAACTGGCATACCCCCTCTATTTACTATCCCCGTTTTCTTCTTGCGTGTACTGTGCAAGCGTTCTCATTTCACCCTTGTCTCATCGTTTCCAGGTGTATGAGGATACTCCGATGACTGTGGAGTCTGGCAGCGGGGCAGCTGTGAGAGAGGTATTAGACTGGCATACCCCCTTCTGTTTACTATTCCCCTTTTTTCTTCTTGCGTATACTGTGCAAGCATTCCTATAACACCCTTGTCTCATCGTTTCCAGGTGTATGAGGATACTCCGGTGGCTGTGGAGATTGGTAGTGGGGCAACTGCGGAGGGAGATCACAGTTCTGAGCTCACTCCCTTAGTCGGTGATACTGATTCTGGTGGGGAGTCTTCTTTTCTTCCTTCTGAGGCGGGGTCTCGCCACTCCGAGGGCGATGATGAAACAGAGGACGCTGCGACTATTTCTAGTAGGCTATGGCGTGAGGAGTTACCAGGCCGCTTCAGGGTACATGAGCGTCAGCTCTTGGATCTCATCTTGGAGCACCACCCCGAGACGTTCACTTCTCAGAGTATACTCCAGGTTGACAGTCTTACGGCCTTCAACCTGAGGGCTCTTGCCAGCCATGTTCATGAGTTTTTGGCTACCTCCCCTGCTAAGCTGACTAGCTCTTCTATCTTGCTATTCTTGGATGCTCTCCGCGACTTACAGCAGTTCTATCATTTTCGTTTGGATTGGCTTGACGCAGGGGTTCGCCCCTTTCTGAGTGTTCCTTTCCGAAAGATAGTGAGGTTTCACACTTCCCGGCAGTCCAGGGTTGAGCAACGACATGCTGAGGCTACGAGGATCCGGAATCAGATCGCCCTACTGCAGGTGAAGCTTGCCAGACTTGAGTCTGGCGATGAGGAGGATGATGTTAAATTCGTCAGGTTGGAGGAAGAGTTTCTGCGGGAGGCTGGTCCGTCATATGCTGGCGCCATTGCGCGCGATGATTTATTTTTTGTGGTTTCTAGCCGATAGGCTACCTCTTGCTTTGTAGTGCTCGGAATTCTATGTGTACATCATTTATCATTCATGTATGAGACACTTTGTTTCTTCTGCACTTTCTTTTTTTCTTTTGTTCTCCCTCTGTGCTGTGGGTGTTTGTTTTGCATGACTTGCTCTAATTTCTGTGAGCCTTTAGTCTACTGGTGGCTACCCCATATACTGCGGGGTATTTGCATTGATATGGAAAGCTTGTGTATTATCATATTGTACACGTTTTTTTTTTGAAAATGCACCTCTTGTAGCTGTGAGGTGTTGGCATGTGACTTTCTTGGGTTGCCCCTCCTGTCTGTGGGGGTATTCCTACATATTACTGCTTATAGTCGTAGAGGCTGGGTTGGGGAGGAGGGTGACCCCCGCCCCTTTCCAGAAGCCTGATTTTATTATAAAACTGTATTAATGTATGTCTGGGGGATTTTGCTCACTATGCTTTCTCTTAGGATGGACTTACCTCCCAAGTGTAGTGGGCAAAGTTCCTGATCTTTTTTTTTGTACTCTCTTCTAATTTAGTAGGGAGTGTATATATGTGTATAAATGAGCAAGCAAAGCAAATGTCAAAAGTGTTGCTATTTCATTTCTTTACCTTTGTGTGCTGTTTACAGTGTAGTATTGCTCTAAAAAAAATTTACACAAAAAAACTTTTCTGGCATAGGAGCAATCCTTGACATCCATTACAGACATGCAAAACACAAACAAAATTTGTTAGTTGTTACTAAGCATAGTACCTCTTCAGCCACTTGCAGTTGATGGACTGGAGGCAAACACTCTCCGGTTTTGATATCTGGCAGTAGCTCGACTTCCCCACTCCTCTAACAACAAAAGGGCCTTCCCAGTTAGGTTTGAATTTTGACGCCGATATGCTACGGAGATGGTGGTGAGTTGATGCTCGCAGGACTAGATCTCCCACCTGGAATTCCCTAGGCTTAACCAAATTTTCGTAGGCCCTGGACAGCTGCTGAGTGTAGACCTTGAAATTCTCTTTTGCCTTGTCTATGTGCTCATCCAGCGCCTCCAAATTCACATGCCTTGGGTCTGGAATGAGCCCATTGCTAAGAGAAATTCTGGCTGAAGGTACCGCCAGTTCCACCGGTAGGACAGCTTCGGTCCCATATACTAGAGAGAAGGGAGTGAAACCTGTTGGCTTTCTTTTCGAAGTACGGTAGGCCCATAACACCATAGGCAGCTTCTCATCCCATGCTCCCGGCATGTCTTCTAGCATTTTCTTCAAGATATTTATCAGGGTCTTATTAGTAGCTTCTGCTTGGCCATTACCCTTGGGGTAGGATATGGTTGAGCTATTATGCACAATCTTATACCTGTCCGTGAGGAGGGCCATCTCTTTGCATACAAATTGTTTCCCATTATCCGTTAGGATCACCTTGGGTATACCAAACCTACATATGATATATTCCTTTACAAACTGGGTTACCACTTGGGCAGTGACTCTCCTTAAAGGAATGGCCTCCGCCCACTTGGTGTACAATTCTGTAGCCACAATGATAAAAGCCTTGCCATGAGATACTGGGGAGATCTTACCCACCAGGTCGAACGCCCATGTGTGGAAGGGATAGGGGGCTGCCAAGCTTTGTAGGCTGACGGAGGGAGCGTGCACCATGTTTCCATGCACCTGGCATGCTCTACACTTTTTCACATATCTAATGGAGTCAGCCTCCATGGTCGGCCAGTAGTACCCCAGCGTCATCAGTTGATCATACATCTTGGCGCCTCCCATGTGGGAGGGCTCATGAGCTTCTTTCAATACCTTTTCCACTTCCTCTTTGGCTACGCACCTTAGGGCTTTCTCATTGTACCCTTTCCTATACAACTCTCCTTTGACCAAGTAGAAACGTGCTACCCTTTTTCTAAGGTAAATTTCATCCGCTCTCTCGGCGGGCAACTCCCCATCTTTTAGATATGCTAGGTACGGCCGTCTCCAATCTTCGAAGGCTTCCACGAAGTTGGCCTCCGTCGGCTGGTCAAAATTAGCTTGGCACTTTAAACAACTTTGTTGCAAGCGGGCTGCTTCTACGCTCATGGAGGGCCAAAAATACCCACTTTGCTGCAGTCGTCTGTAAAGGGGGATATCCGTATCTCCACAGTGCCTCTGGTGCATTTCTATTAGCCTCTCCTTAGCTTCTTGCTCCCCTACACACCGCGCCAGAGACCCTCCAGGACTCTTGAAGTAGAGAGTTCCCTGCAGCAGGTGATAGTTGGCTAACTCTAATATTTTCATTGTCCCTTCCCTGGTTTCAAGTTGCTTCTCTACCAGACGCCTCCAATCTTCCGGCTCATTACTTGGGAATAAGGACTTCACGGTAGTGGGTACCATTCTCCGCCTCACCGTGATGGTTGCTTCTGACTCCTCCATGTCCAACTTTTGGGCAATGGTGGCGAGTGCGTCAGGGTGCCTGTTCATCGTTCGCGCCTGCCTTTCCACGGTTACTTCCAAGAATTGCCCCAGCAGTCGTTGGATGATGTGTCTGTACGGCGCTAAGTTGGCATGTTTAAGGGAAAACTCTCCATTGACCTGCCTTACTACCAGATTGGAGTCTCCTCGGATACACAGTACCCTGATCCCTCTTCTGAGTGCTTCCAACATTCCTAGAATGAGGGCTTCATACTCAGCCTCATTATTTGAGCATTTAAAATCTAACTTGAAAGAGAGGGTAATCTTCTCCTTCCCATCTGACAGTATGACACCAGCCCCACCTGTTCCCTGCGCACTGGAACCATCAAACTCCATAAACCACTTCTTCACCTCCTCCGCCATGCAGGCTTGGAAACTTTCTCCTGGTAGTTCCTCACTAGGTGGTTCGAAAACCCCACTCGGGAAGTGGGCCAGCAAATCGGCCACTGCCTGGCTCTTAATGGCCTTAGGCACTACGCATTTTAGATCATATTCTGATAAGATCAAAAACCACCTTGCTGCTCATCCCACGAGTATAGTCCGCGCGAGGAGGTACTTGATGGGATCACACTTGGTGACTATATGAACAGTGAAGGCTAGAAGGTAGTGTCTCAGCTTTTGTGCTACAAATACCAGCGCCAGGCAGTGCCTCTCGACGCTGGTGTATCTCGATTCTGTTCCCGATATTACTCTTGACAGGTAGTAGACCGTCTTTTCCACTCCTTCCTTCTCTTGCGCCAATAGGGCCCCTATCGACCTTTCTGTAAAAGTGAGGTAGAGCAGCAGCGGAGATCCAGCTTCGGGGGGAATCATTGTGGACGGAGAGGCTAGGATTTCTTTAATCTTCTCGAACGCACTCTTTTGCCTCTCTCCCCAAACCCACTTGGCTTTTTCTTTTAGTAGAGGTGCGAATGGGTGAGTTACCTCTGC
Source organism: Sambucus nigra (assembly GCA_949130495.1). NCBI lineage: Eukaryota > Viridiplantae > Streptophyta > Magnoliopsida > Dipsacales > Adoxaceae > Sambucus > Sambucus nigra. Next base: position 259,637,223 of record OX422224.1, read on the forward strand.
CAACGCAGGTATAAACCTCCGCAGGTAGGACACCTTTCCCAGGAAGCTCTTAAGTTGTCTCTGACTCTTGGGCGGTGGCATCATCATAATGGCTTTCATCTTCTCTGCATCCACCTGCACTCCTTGTCTATTTACCACAAAACCTAAGAATTTCCCTGCAGTAACCCCAAAGGCACACTTTGAGGGGTTCATTCTCATCTTATACCGCCGACACCTCTCGAATACTCTCCTGAGATCCTGAATGTGTTTGTTTTCTTTCTTAGATTTCACCACCAGATCATCCACATAGAATTCTAGTATATCATGAAATAAGTCATGAAAAATTGCCATCATGGTCCGCTGGTATGTGGCCCCAGCGTTCTTCAATCCGAAGGGCATGACTGTATAGTGAAAGTTCCCTAACGGTGTGCGGAAGGCAGTCTTTTCTGCGTCCGCGGGGTCCATTTTAATCTGGTTATAGCCAACATACCTGTCCATGAAGCTATACATCTCGTGTCCCGCGGTGGAGTCCACTAAGCTGTCTATGCTGGGTAGTGGGAATTCATCCTTAGGACACGCCCTATTCAAGTCGCGAAAGTCTACACAGATTCTGATTTGGGTCTTGTCTTTCTTTACCACCAGCACTATGCTGGACAGCCATATGGGGTGCTGAATAGGTTTGATGAACCCTGCCACTAACAACTTCTCCACCTCAGCCTTTATTTTCAAATCAAGGTATGCTTTGTATGTGCGTGTGGCTTGCCTTACCGGACGGGCGTTGGGAAGGATGTTCAATCTATGAGAGCTCACTTCCGCGTCTATCCCTGGCATCTCCGTGTACTTCCAAGCGAATACATCAGTGAACTCCCTAAGCAGCTCAATGAGCTCTTCCTTCTGCTTCGGTTCCAGGCACTTGGAAATTAGAATGGGTCTACTCTCGCCCTCTTCCAACCCCAACTTGATTTCTTCCAATTCCTGCAACTGCTCTCTGGGTCCATCTTGCATGCACTCCGGCGCCTCTTCTGGTTCTTCAACATGCTCAACGATATGGGATTCATCAACAATAAAACATTCGGGCGTCGGGTCGATGCTCTCGTCCCAGAACATCGCCCGCGCAGACCGTTATAAACGGTAGATGACTTTCCCATTGGGCAAAACTACTTTCTTACAAGTTCGAGGAGGTCTAGCTACCTCCTCTATCTTCCTCTTACCTTTTGCCATGTGGGGAATTATCCTCTCCCCTAGGCGATCATGCACGGATTTTTTCTGCGAGACCCTTCTTTCAGCTACCTTAACGCCTGCCAGCTTTCTTGTAGAGACCTTTCTTTCCTCGTCCAATTCAGTGTAAAAGGCAGCATCTACCAGGTGGGCCTCCTCAACGGCGAAGGGTCTCTGCGTGGCCTTGATCACTATCTCTGTACCTCTAATATTTGCCTTCGCGCACTGATGGTAGGTGGAAGGCACTATGCCATGAGTGTGCATCCATACCCTTCCAATGAGTAATTGGTAGCTGGTGTCAGCGTTAATAACGTGAAATTTGATGTGGGAAGTGAAATTTCCCAGCTTAATTCCCACATTCACATATCCGATTGACTGCATTCCGGCGTTGTCGAATCCGGAAATTACTAGCGGTACCGGAACCACCTTCTCCTGGTCAATTCCCGTTTCATACAACGTACTTATGGGCATAATGTTAATGGATGCTCCTCCATCCATCAACGCCCTAGGAAACGAGACTCCATTAATTATGGCTGTGACGTATAACCGGCGATTGTGGAAGTAGGGCACTGCCCTATCCGCTTCTGAAAACACCACTTCAGAGGTATACTTCTTAATCATCCTTCCCATTGGCCCCTGCCAATTTAGCGAAGGGTCTCCATGCTGCTGCACCGCCTCCAAGACTTTCCTCGTGATGGACACCCTTGTGTCGTACTTCACCCCTATCTGGTCAAAAAACCACTTGAACTTGGGGCTCCTTGCTATGGCCTCGCATTCAGAATCTAAGTCTACCTCGTATGTCTGGGCACTGCAAACATACTCCGCTTCAGAGGCCCCTCCCTCGTCTAGAGCGAGGATGACGTCTACCTCGCCTTCTGAGAGACCGACCCCCTCAGCTTCCCCGCTCCCACTTTCATACTCCGGAGTGAAGAACCACTCCTCTTGCTTTCTTTCCCGCTGAAATCTGCTTAGTGACAGATTTTCTAACTCCTCACATAACTGCTCGTCATCCTCCCGCTTCGCGAGACTTTTCGTAGCTTCTTCGTCATAGGCAACTACCATGTTGGCAGTTCCAAAATGATGCGTAGGGAGGGGGTTCTCGTTAACGTCCGCGGGGGGTATCTGCAAGGTACCGCTGGCCATCTGCTCACTGATGATCCTTCTCAAGTAGTAACAATCCTAGGTAGAGTGCTGCACTCGTTGGTGCAATTCGCAGTACTTCGGATTGGCCCTGTCAGCTGCAGTGGGGGTCTCTCCTTTTAGGTTGGGAGGTCCTGCTACGCCTTCTCGCACCAAGGTACGGTAACAATCCATGGCCTCCGCTATGCTGCACGGTAGTGGCGGCGGGACATCCTCCCCAAACTTTCTCTTGTTGCCGGGACTGTCAGTCCTGGCCCCGGGACCTCCCCTCTTCCCTTTGTTACTTCCATCCACATAGTTAACCGCCTGCCTTCTCGTGACTTGAAACCTTCCGGGGGCCGGTGGAACTTGCGTCCTCCATCCCGGGGCTCTCGGTTTGATTATCATAGCTATGTTGCTGGCGGCCCGGGTGAATTCTCTGAAAGTTCCATCTCTAGTTTCATTGATCAAGTGCAGCTTGTACTCTTCCAAGAGTCCTTCCACACATATTTGCAGCAACCTGGCCTCCGCCACATCCTCGTGAACATCTAAGGCCCTCTCGCGAAATCGCTTGATGTAGTGCATCAATTCCTCTCCTGGCTTCTGGACCTCCTGCGCCAGGTACCTCAGTGTAAATTCATCCTCCGCTACAAAAAACTTCTGGAGGAACTGCCTGTGCATCTCTTCCCAACTAGGGACGCTGTTAGGTGCCAAGTGGGAATACCATGTATAAGCTTTCCCAGTGAGAGTTTTAGAGAAATCCCTCAATCTCAGGTTCTTGTTGCCAGCGTGTACTCCCAGGTACTCGACGAACCTCTTCACGTGTTCTCGAGGGTTCTCCCCCCTACCGCCAAAATTGATAAATTTTGGTGGAATATACCCCTCAGGGTATGGCTTCTCACTCACTTCCTGTGGGTAGGGGTCTTGTAACTCCTCGTATAGGTAGGAACCCTCTCTTTGAGAGGAGGAGAGGAGTTTCCTCACTTCCTCCATAGTAACAGTCTTGGAGGGTGATTCCTCCAAACATGTGCTTTTAGGAACTGGAGAACCTGTTGGCGCCAGGACCTGCTCCGGCGCCGCCTTCCGAGACGGAACCGTCTCTGCCGGAATCGTAATAGGAGTGGCCACCCCTCCGGAAGGGGCAGCGGCAGGTGTCACACAACCTTGACCCAAATTTGATAGATCCACGTTGTTTTGCTTTAAAAAGTCAAAAAACATTGCCATAAGGTTCATACCTGCCATTGGAGCCACTGCCGGCGAACTCGTCTGACCTCCCTGAGGCGCTGGCGCCTTGGCTCCGATCACCACCACTTCTTCCTGAGTAGTCTGGTCACTGTGAGCTCCATTACCAGATGGAATGTCCTCAAAAACCAACTGCTTAGAGACATTGAAACCTTCTTTGTCCATGGAAATGAGGATACCTCCCCAGCAGAGTCGCCAAATGTAGGAGGGTAGTGAGACTGGGGTCTATGAATAACTGGAAAGGGTGAGGCGTGACCCACTCCAATGGACACTGTCTGCAAGTCTTCAAGGTCTCCTGTGCAACTTCTGAAGAAAACTTCTCCTTCTGGTAACAATGGAACTCAAGCTTCAACTCACTCCCTGCAAGAAGATGAACTTTCACAGCAAAAATAGTAATTTTCTCAAGGGAAACACCTGGGGAGTGAAGGAACAAAGCACTCAGCACTATGAGAATGAGCAGGGAGAGAATACTAGGTAGGTCTGGTGATATTTTAGCAGAGTAACAGTGCAATTTTTCTTGTCCATCTTTTGACCTTGCCCCAAGGTCTATTTATACATGGGCGTAAGGGGTGAGCTGGCGATTTTGGGCGCCAAAATTGAGAGAGTTGGTGGGGAACAATTTCTGAAGTGTACCATTTGTCCCTACCTGCAGGCAGCCTGCCTGTCCCCTCTGCAGGCGCCACCTGGCACCGACCAAAACTCAAAAAGCACATATGTCCCCTAATGGAGACAAAATAGCAGATTTGGTAGTTATCTTTTGAAACGGTAACTTGTGGTACAATTTTGCAAATCTTTGAGAGAGAGGACCTTAAGGCCTCACTCCCTCTAAAAAGTGATATTTTTCTTGAGAGAGACCTCGAGGACCCCCTCTTCTGGAAAAGTCATTTTTCTTGTAAAGAGTTTATTTCTTGTGCGTAGCCTCGAGTGGCTTCTGGGTCTTCCTACTAGTATTCTCTCAATCCTATAGTGCTAAATGGTTGAGCTTGCTCAACATACCTTGTCCCTCAGCCGCCAAGCCAAAACTCCCAGGAGGTCCCGACGCGCCTGTTCAAGCCCTGCTTGCTCGACTAGGCAACCTGTGCAAGAAAGTAAAGTGTTAGTGCTGTTGTCCATTTAGAGCCTGCTGTTTCATGATGGAAACTCCTGTAGCAGCACTTCTCGAATAACGTTTCTGTAGTACGATTGCAGTGGCGCTGCCCCTTGAAGTGGCGTTGACGCGTGAGGCGGTACCGACCCTTGTCCCGGCGCCGATGCTCGAAATGGCGCCGACCCTTGTTGCGGCGCCGACACTCGAAGTGGCGCCGACGCTCGAAGTGGCGCTGACACTTGAGGTAGCGCTGATGCTTGAGCCGGCGCTGACAGGTGAGGCTGCGCCGACCCTTGTTGCGGCGCCGACGCTCGAAATGGCGCCGACGCTCGAAGTGGCGCCGACGCTTGAAGTGGCGCTGACGCGTGAGGCTGCGCCGACCCTTGTCCCGGCGCCAATGCTCGAAATGGCGCCGACCCTTGTTGCGGCGCCGACGCTTGAAATGGCGCCGACGCTCGAAGTGGCGCCGACGCTCGAAGTGGCGCCGACGCTTGAAGTGGCGCTGATGCGTGAGGCTGCGCCGACCCTTATCCCGGCGCCGATGCTCGAAATAGCGCCGACCCTTGTTGCGGTGCCGACGCTCGGAGTGGCGCCGACGCTCGAAGTGGCGCTGACGCCTGAGGCTGCGCCGACCCTTGTCCCGGTGCCGATGCTCGAAATGGCGCCGACCCTTGTTGCGGCGCCGACGCTCGAAATGGCGCCGACGCTCGAAGTGGCGCCGACGCTTGAAGTGGCGCTGATGCGTGAGGCTGTGCCGACCCTTGTCCCGGCGCCGATGCTCGAAATGGCGCCGACCCTTGTTGCGGTGCCGACGCTCGGAGTGGCGCCGACGCTCGAAGTGGCGCTGACGCCTAAGGTAGCGCTGAGGCTTGAATTGGCGCTGACATGTGAAGCTGCGCCGACCCTTGTCCCGGCGCCGATGCTCGAAACGGCGCCGATGCTCGAAGTGGCGCTGACGCCTGAGGTAGCGCTGGTGATTGAACCGGTGCTGACAGGTGAGGCGGCGCCGACCCTTGTTGCGGCGCCGACGCTTGAAGTGGCGCTGACGCCCGAAGTGGCGCGGACGCCTGAGGTAGCGCTGACCCTTGCGGTGGCGTAGGGACTCGCCGCGGCGCTGACACTTGCGGTGGCTTTTGGACTTCTGGGTGGCCTCGCGAGTACCTCTCGGATGTTATTTAAAAAAAAGCATATTTATTTTATTTTGCTTTTTTTTTCTGTTTATAACACCCTTCTACAACATTAATATCCATCAAGTCCCCCTTGACGTTAGAATAGTTATAAGTATATATATATAACGATTCTAAGACCTCCCGTTCGGGTTTCCCCACTGTGCGCGCCCCTAAATAACCATCATCTTCCAGGGCCTATCATCAAGACAACCTGGGATCCTATCGAAACGTTGGGAAGCGACCATATGCCTGCGGGGTAGTCATAACCACACCCGGAATTACCTACCCATCGCAAAAATATAAAACAAGCGCTCATATGGCCTAGGACTATATCCACCCTGCATTCATTAGCCAAGGGGCTTCACCTTACGCATGAACTTCCCTTAAGATGGTATTTAGAGACGGTGTGTTCCAACCATTTTATTAATTATCATAACATAATTTAGTAAATTATCATTTACTTTATCCATTTACATTTTATCAAATGCATTATGGTTATACAGAACTATATGTGCTTCGCATCATCATAATAACTTCGATTAATATATAAACTCCCAAGTTATTTTCCCAAGTCTCCTTTTGGGCTTTATAATAGAACATCATACCTCAAATTAACTTCTAAAGTCTCCAACATAACTTTGTAAACTCCTAGACTCCTACTAAATTATAAAAGGAAAGTAATGCCTGAACATCACTTCATGCACCCTCAAAATAAATCCTATATGTACCAGTTCTATTCTAGGGTAGTAAACTAACTCATCTAGAACTCTAGGACTCTAAGTTTACTTCATACAAGAAGGTTCCTAGGACCAAATCCTAAAGGAAAATGAGTTAGAATTGAATTTCAAAACTAACTCAAAATAGCAGGAAAACGAATCGATTCACCCCAAGGGTCGAATCGATTCGCCCTAAAAGTGAATCGATTCGAACAAGGGAAACTGACATTTTGTAATTTGTCGAATCGATTCAGCCAAGCCAAATCGATTCGGTCCAGGCAGACCTAGAAACTGGACCTAAGCGAATCGATTCTCCCAGGGGCCAAATCGATTCGCCCATGCGATTTTGCCAAGAATGGCTATGGAGTCTTGGACTCCAAATTTACCCCCAACCCAAATCCATTCAAACCAACTCTTTTATTGTCACCAACACATCATAAATACCACTAACAACTACCATAAACCTCATTAATCATCCAAATCATTCTTGAATGACTCAAGACCCTCAAATCCACAAAAACCCTAAAATAGTTAAACCCTGATTAATACACAATTATCACAACTGATCATTTATCTTAAACCACATATAGCAAGTAGAAAACTTGCCTCAATCTTGCAAATTCAGATTTTCCTTATGTAGTAGCAAGAATCCAAACTCAATCTTCAATCTCTTCACCTTTCTCTACTCTTTCTCTCTAGGTTACAAGTTTCACTTAAGAGAATAGTGGCTTAATCAGGACATAAATCGTGCCTTTAGTCTACAATTTACAACTTAAGTGGTAAATACCACATTAAATGGTTCGCAACTACACATATATGTTAAAACCAGTCAAAAGTGCCCAAAATCTCGAAATACAATATGGCACATATTTTGACTATCTCGCACGTTCCCGAACCAACTACAGCCTCCAAATTATCATTTGGATATTTTATAACTCATTTTAAGTTCAGGTTCCATTTTAAATCATAATGTCATTTTAATTCTTATGACACTATAAAGCTCAACATGAGGATATTTACGTACTCGTACAGTAAATATACAACAAGTTAGTAAATATTAACTTTTCTTCATTAAATTAATACTTACTTCATATTAAAACATTTTATATTTAATTGCCTCACATAGTAAGTAAATATAAAATAGGCTCTCATAAGCGAGGGTTGTTACACTCGTGTTATGGGTTCACCCGTTCCTGAGCTTATTTGGGTCCTAAAAGAGTATCAGCATGCTCGACATGTCCCGTTTGCTAATGGGCCGCTGCCAGCTCAACTCCTTATCCCGAACCTTACCCAACCAAGGGCTAACCTTATAGTTGTTATTGACATGACTCAATTTGTATCTAAAGTGCATGTTAATTACGGTTCAAGTGAAAATCGGTCATGATAGTAATGAACCCGATAAGACGGGGTATCGATCCTCGGGGAAATAGGATGCGGAGACATGACAACATTGGAGAGATAGAGAATCCTAACCTGACGCTAAAAAGAAATGAAAATATGCTTTAAATGGGAATGCATTGATTAACTAAATGCAAATTTAAATTCACTACAACTATATTAAATTCTATTGAAATGAAACTAGTCTATCTAACCTAAGAACGTATGACAATTATATAATGGAATTAATAATAAATCGAAACAATAGGTCCAGTTAAAATCCCACACACCCTAGTAATTCACCGAGTAGGATAGTAGATTTTGGAATTAAAGCTTTAAATGAATTCGGTCTTTATTAATCCTAAGCATCACGTATATGAAGGAACGAAGCCCGCATCATACGAAATCAAAGGAAAGAATAAAGTGTTATCACATTAACTAACATGCAAGTCGCACTCGTAAGCATCCCGATTACATAGGGCAAACGAGATCAAAAGTCCTACGACGGTTGCGATAGTAGCGTGACACGATTCTTGTAAGGTTTTAATTCAAAATTTTATTTCCATTATGATGAACTACATCGGGTGGGGTTCATGCACCCCAACCCTTAAAACATAGCCAAACATAACTACACTAAATAAAAACGCAATTTTTGAAAAGAAAAACATCATGCTATATGGAGAATAGGGAATAAGAACGTGTTGAATCCAACCAATAACTATTCAAAGTAAAATTGATAGATTAAAAGAAAAATATTACTTGTATTGAAGAAAATTCAGAAAATAAAACCTCAATCTTCACTCTTGTTCAAAACTAGGGCTTTTGGTTACAAAACCCTTCTCTTACTGCTGGGAAACCTAAATTTTGAAGCCCTATAAATGTGTAACAACTTTGAATAAATAGTCTCCGAAATTTTACAAGGGATTAAGCCAATCAGAAAATTCCTAAAAAGATGAAGTTTTGAGAAAATCTAAAGCGGCCCGGATTGGCAGGGCTGAGCAGTCCGGATCGCGCCCTTTTTTTAGTCAGGCTTTTGCATAGAGGCGGCCCAAATCATTTATTTTAAAAAGGTCCGGATCACCCATATTTTTCATTCAGAAACAGAACTTTTGCTGCCAAACTAGTCCGGACTCTTTTATTTTAAAAGGTCCGAATCGCCTTACTTTTTCTTCCAGAGCTTTTTCTTGATTTCTCTCATCTTTGAAACCTCGTAACTTCCTCTCCAAAACTCAGATTTTGACGTCATTTCTTCATACGTACTTGTAGGCTCAAGGACTTCAACTTTCATTTTGAGTTCTCGTCCAGATTCCTGATAGTAATTACGCTTTTTCCCTTTTGACTTTTCTTCCTTGATTCAACCTTCTACTTTGGCTTTTTCCTTACTTTACTTAGTAATAAATACCTGTAAATATCATGAAAAGTGCCCAAAACTCGAGATATTATATAGAAAGGTCAGTGGCATATAAATGAGATAAATCACCATATTTTCCATTATTCGAGATGATAAATGTCCCTAAATTAAGGGGATAAATTCGAAAGAATTTATGCCTAATCAAATCCCCCTAACTTAGAACTTTGCGCATCCCGGGCAATGTAAAAGAATCCAACTGAGGCTCAACTCCCGAAAAACAATTATTAGGATATAATTGCACTTTTGCATGAAGTGATTCCATTGAGCGTATGCAACAAGCCTTTAAACCTCTAGGTTAACCTAGTAGGACGAGTTGTGTCTCATGAGAGTTTGCAGTTAATATACCCACAAAATTCATTATTGACTCAAAGAAAATTCAAAATACTTAAAAATTGTACAATTTAAACCTTCCAGAAAATAGTCACTAGAAATTTATATTCAAGAGTTTCAAATCATAGTGCGTGTGTGCGAAGCCAGAAATTTAATCGCCAATTTCCACTAATTAATCATTATGTTACATTTTTGAAAATAAATTTTGATTCAAATGCTCACGGAATACTCTCACAAACAAATCACTCGGAATGTGGCTATTCTCACGGTATGCGTGATTTATAAGAATAAATATAATAGAATACAAGTTCATGCACACAATTATGAAAGACAGACTATTTGAGGTGAAAAGATCTCATCATTGGGATACGATCATTGGGAAATGGAAACATCGCCTTACTCATGCATTTAATCTCTTTTATTATCTTTTTTTATTTTAGGCTATCCACGCGGTAATGGATTTCGCAATTCAGACTCGTTTAGGACTTTTCTTGGGTTATATGGTGTATTGGGTAAAATTGGAATTTGTTGTGAAAGTCGGAATTGGAAAATTTACATAGGATGTCCATTAGTGCTTTTTGGGGCTTTTGCTCATTTTTCTATTTTTTCACTTTTTTTTGCTATTTTTGTTTAGCATTATTCATTTTTTTCTAGCCCCTTTTTATTGCACTATTTGGACTTTATTTGATGAGTATTCGATTTTCACAATTCCGGGCTAATTGAGTTTTTCGGGCTATCAAACGAAAAGGAAAAATTTTATTCGGCTCAATTGGGCTGCAAAAGGGATAATTTTTATGGCTAATATTTTTGGGTAACAAACGATGGCCGAACTTCATTTATCTGAATCACTAATCAATTTACCATATGCGTTTCGAGAATCATTTAAGTTTAGAGATATATTTAGCGCGCTTTTTGGGGCAATATCTCACATATTTCCCATAACTGATCAAAACAAGGGTATTGAGATCTTCAACGACTTATTTTAACGCTGAAAATCGATTTAACCATTAACTCTGATTGATTTAAAAACTCAAAAAAAGTGATAGGCTCAAAATCTCACCGAGTTCATTAATCTCCACACTTATTTGTAAAATCGTCAATTTTCTTTCAATTTCCATCTTTGGTCAATTTCGGCTTTGTGCTCTTGATTTTTATACTTTGAGACTTCAAACCGAATTTTAATGATATTTTTGAAAAATTTAAATTCCAAAATTTATTTATTTTGAAGAAAAATATTTTTGGCTTTTTTAAAAAAAAAAATCAATTTTTTGGATTTTTCTGCGCATTTTGGAAATTTTTGAAGTTTTATAAATACGCACTCGTCACCCCTCCCCCCCCCTAACTTGGACTTTTGCATTGTCCCCAATCAAAAGGACTAAAATTTAAACAAGTCAAAATAAGAAGTGCAATAGATAAAACAAACAAATTGGGAAAAAGATGAATTTTATATAAAAGCAAGATTGTGGTACACTAAAGTAAGGAAACACAAACATTACAATCATCCAAACCAACTCACAAACAACCAACATAATCACCAAACAAACTCTTCACTAGGGCGATGGGTGGGAGCTACCGGCCGCACTCGGGTCGTATGGATAATAAAAATAGCTCGGAGGGGGGGGTACCAAATGACAATTGATACATTTGAGCTTAAAGGCGATGCATTATGTTTGTATCACATCGATGAGCGTACTGATTGGCCTCTTTATCCCTGGTATATTGAGTAATGAACCCGTTAACTTTAGGCTCAAGCTCCGTGAGGTACCTATTAAAATCAGTCCCGAGAAGCTCAAAATCAAAATCAACCTCCTCATCATATTCCTCTTATTGCGACATCGTCTTACTCCTAATCACTGCTCTCCTCAACATTGGAATCCTCATCTTTCTGGGCAGGTAACAACGCTCTTTGGCTCTTGCTTTTTTTTCCAGGTGACCATCCCAAACGGGATTTGGGAGGCGAACAGAACTGGCTTGCGGTACAATAAGCATATTGGCAAGAATAGATGTAATCAGAGGCGCATACAGCAGAGGAATAGTGCCCTTTTCGCATAGCGCAGCAAATAAGACATCTCGATAAATTATGTGTGACAAATTTATGGAGGAGGAGCGGTCAAAGAGGTGATACACGAGAGTAGCTTGTCGGGGTCGCATGCCGAAATCATTGGAATTTTGCAATATGTTGGCGTACACGATTTGAAAGGTGAGACGTGCCTTTTCGCTCATTCGGTCGACCCTAAAAACTCTCGAACCCTAAACTTCTTCGGGCACTATACATTGAATGAAAACAACTTGGTCGAGGGGGAAAGAGTGTTGGGATAGGTGAAGTTGGAGGGATTTTGGACATCCTTTTCGACAAGCTTATCGGCAATGGTCTCGACGGACAAAGGAATGCGTTGGACATCCACACGTGCCTCGACGACAAATTCAACAGTGAGAACAAGAGTGCCATAAAACTCACGGACCGATGTTGCCGAAACGGCATTGTGAGGCTCTTATAGATAATGGCACCAACCCTTTGGGGCAAAAAGGTTGGTGACGAAATTTGGAAACACTTGCCACTGCACCCCTTGTTCAATTTGAAGCTTGCGAGATGGCCCAAAAAACTATTCGCACCATCATTTCTCTTGATCGGAGCGATGTGTGGGATTATTGTTGATGAAATCGATGGAGGGCTAGGCTTTGTTTTCTATGGGATAAATGGTTTGTGGGAAGGATCAAATTAGAGTATAAGGAGGAGGAGGAGAGTTTAGAAGAGATGGTGGGGAAGAGATGAGAGGGAAGGGTGTGTATATATTACTGGGTATTAGGTAGGGGAAGGGTTGGAATTGGAGGGAAGATGGAGGGAGGGAAAAGGGGAAATGAATTTTGGGGGGTTATGGATGGGGAAAATGAAATGGAGGGAAGTGAGGGGATTAGGGAAAAGAAGAGCTGCACCTAGGGGTTATCGAAGAAAACCAGAGGGCAGTCCAAACCTGGTGCCCAGGGTGATCCGAACCGGCCATTAATTCGCAGCAGATTTATTTCTTGTAGGCGATCTGGACCGGGTGCCAGGGGCGGTCTGGACTGGCGCCTAAATTATAATAGAATTTTCTCTAAAAGATATCCAAACCGGTTGCCCAGGGGCAATCCGGACCGCTGTATAATTTGCAGCAGATTTCCCTTGAAGGATTTTTACTCCACTCATATAATCTTAAGGATTTCCCATTGTGATATCAACTCATCATGAACCCGATTTCTCTCAATCCTAGTTTTGAATCCCTAGGCATTCTCTCAATGCGGTGTGCTTCCAAACCTACATAGTGTGACTTATTGATGTAACCTACTCTACCTAACCTAACCGATGCACTTCTACTATACATAAGTATCACCCTATGTGCGTCGGAGGTGCGATGACCTCTGAATTGCAGCTCACTCAACCCCACAATCAGGGTCCGGCAACCATATAGTGTCGACATCCTCTAAGCATGCCTTTAAATATCGCTTTAGGTGTTTTCCATTAAGCTTGAATGTGCTTACCCTCTTCGGATCTTCCAATTCCACAGATCTGTTGGGGAATACGTTCTTTATAACGAATGGGCCAGCCCACCGAGATCGCAACTTACCCGGAAATAGATGAAGCCAAGAGTTGTAGAGAAGTACCTTTTCCCCAGGAAGAAGCTCTTTCTGTCATATAATCTTATCGTGTGCGAGTTTCATCATTTTCTTGGATATTTTAGCATTTTCATACGCTTCATTGCGTATCTCCTCTAACTCATTTAACTGAAGTTTGCAAGTTTCATCGGCGTTGTCGATGTCATAGTTCAAACTCTTAATTGTACTACCCCGTATTTTCATGGCTTTTAAATTTAAGGATTTATTAAATTTAATTGAGATAAATTAATTTAATTTTAATCCGGAATGTTGTTTTAAATATTTACTAGCGTGACGAGAGTTTGTAATTATTGGAAGTTTGTTATTTGTTGAATATTACTGGATGAGTATAGTAATATATGAGATTTATTTTTATAATATTATCACGTGTGAATAAAATGACAATTGTGGAAATTTAAGTCGGGACGCGCCTGTGTCGTGTCGGGACTAAATGTTGATTTATAAAAAGTGAATATTTTATAGGTTGTTCGTATGGTCGTTTTGAGTGCGCCAAAGTGTCCGGAAGGGTCGAGATAGTAAGAAAAGTGTACCCGGGGGTTTAGTTTGGGTCTCGGGGCGTTTTTAGGCCTAATTAGTACCCCGGGAGGGCGTTTTGGACATTTCGTAATTATGGGTAATTAAACCCACGAATTTTATTGGGTTGTATCAGATGGGAAGTGTCATCTTTTAGGGTTAACACAATGAAATACTAATGACGGCCATTGGAGAGGAAGAGGAGAAGCTCTCCAAGGAGTTCTAGACCAAGAACACCTCTGATTGCACCGCCGTCACCACCAACGCGTAGATCGCGTGACGGGGAACACAACCACACCAAAATCGTCCGCAAATCAGAACTGAGATTTTCCAGGAAAGTATCTATCTTGCTTTTATCAAGTTAATGCATCCTTTTGTATTAGTCTTAGGTTGATTAGATTAGTATTCTTGAAGAAAAAAACATAAATTGGTGACACAAATTGCATGTTATAATGTTAGAGATCATATTTCTGGAAACCCATTTCACATATAGAGGATGAGCCACGAAATTCCATGATATTAGAGATAGAAAATCTGGAAAAGAATGAAAGAGATTAAGTTAAAGGAAAGATTAGGGTTCATAAGAATTATATAGAATTTGCCCCTTTTTAACCCATGATTCTTGAGGAAAATCCGCATGTGTTACGTAGGAAATTGTTTAAATGGGTATATAACACTTATAGTATAATTGATTGGGAGTTTGGGACTGTAACATGATGATTTGGAGGAGTTTGGGGTGAGAATCCCGTAACTGGGTTGGCTGCAGAATATGCATAACTGCTTGATCGATCGATCGAGCCCAGAGCCTCGATCGATCGACCCCTTTCATCGATCGATCGACCCTTCTGGGAAAACTACATTTTTGCTCGTGTTAGCTTAATCCGATTTTATGCGTAGTAAACCTTGGTTAGGGTTGCTAGAATATAATGGAACATAAAGAGGACCAGTAGGGTCAAGAGAAATCCCATAAAGTGGAACTTTAATGTGAATTGAAATAAAGGGTAACCGGGGAGACTTTCAGACTTAAGAAATCATACGTGTGGTGATTAAATAGTCGGAACATCTATTAAGTTGGGTTAGAAGGCAAGAGAGGGCCTATTGAAATTGCACTTAGATAAAGGAAATACTTCGAGAGGCGAGAAGTGAGTTAAAAATGACTTAATTACGAGAATAAAGAAGAATGAGGTCGTTATACAATATAATTGAGTAAAACGTGTAATAACGGATAATGATAATTTTGGGTCGTGAGAGTACCTAATTTAATAATGTGGATGTGAATACATATTTATATATGATGGTGTGATTGTGCATATATATTATTTCTGTGTAAAAATCGTACCCGCGCTACTTGCTATCCCTGAGGTTACCGCGGTGGGACAGTCTTATCTCGATGTGACCTTTATGGGGGATATTGACTCGTACCCTAGAAGATAGACATCCTTGGTACAGGCTATCGAATCGATAGTTCAGACGGTCCTAAGAGGCGTGAGGGTATGTGCTGACCTCTTAGAGACTTGGAATCAATGCTTCGCCTCAATGCTGTTTGTGTTTGTGTTAATACAGTTCGAGAGTGATTCCGAACTAGTATTTCCCTTAGTTTGTGTGATACGGGGACTTGATAGCAGAGTATGCCAGCACCATAGATTTTATGTGGGGTGCCGTTAGTATATATATAATTTATGAGTGATTGGTATATATATACTTAGATATGGAAGTCTAGCACCATAGATTTTATGTGGGGTGCTGTTTGTATATATATTATACGAGTAATTAATATATATACGTGTAACTATATGAGAACTTTCTACTGAGTAAAATAGTAGTTAAGGAAATTATGAAATTTAATCAACTTCATTATAAGCATTTGGAAATGTTATAATAATACGGAATTATTCTAAATAACGTAAGAAATCTTGAAGAGTTAGATTTTCTAAATGTGAATAGCATAACCTTAATTCCACGTGTTAAAACTTATGGAGAACAAGTTAGAGAGAGAGAGATGGGGTTCATTAGTACGATAGATGTGCACACTAGATGAGAGGTGAGAATTCTCAAGAGAGGGTCGCATACTAATATGACTGTTGCATTAGCCGGTAGCATTTTAAATACTTGCTAAACTATTTTCAAACTGCTTCACATTCGGGCTCTGACCCGTTTGTTGTCACCTTTTCTCTCTTGTGTATATATATATGTATTACAGGTTCCCAGCCATAGGGGCGGCTTACTTGGAATTCTTGGGATGGAACGCGCTGTAGCTTTTGTGAGAGTTGCAGGCCATTGATTAGACGACCTCATTATTGACTCTACTCCTAGTTCGGCTTTATCCAGCAGTGGCATGTGTCAGAGACTGTAATTCTTTTTACTGTAATTCTTTAGTTGGTATTGTCAGAGACTGTAATTCTTTTTACTTCCAGCATCTTTATTTCGGGATTTATTACTGTCAGGATGTTTTCCTTTAGTGTTTTAAATGTTGGAATTATTTATTGATGGTTAAATTCTGGAATTTTCATTACGATTCTCATTATTAATGTGTGACTCTTAAAAATGTATATGGTTAAAGGTTTTATAATTGGATTTAATAGAATGGAAATATGGTTTTAAATGGTTTTTGACACTTAGCTTAATTATTTAGGGTGTTTAAATTGGAAAAGTATTTTAACGACAGTGATGCTAAGAATGAACCAACTGTTCACCTTGATTTTAATTTAATAAAGGAGTGATCGCCCGGTATTTAATTAGGCGGGGTGTCACATTAATGTCCCAATACGCTTTGTATTCTAACTCGATGGGAAGATGGAAAGGCTTTCCATACACAAAGTAAAACGGGGACATTCCAAGAGGATTCTTATATGTGGTACCATTGACCCATAGCGAATCATTCAATCGAAGGGACAAATCTTTCCAGTTAGGATAACGGTCGTCTCGAGGATGTTCTTGATTTCTCAATTTGCCAACTTGGCCTGCCCATTCATTTGTGGGTGATAGGTCATTCCAACCTTGTGAACAACGTCGTACTTTCTCATAAGATTCTCAAATGATCACTAATTATCTCTTTTGGAGCACCAAAACGGGAAAGTATGTGTTCCTATAAGAAACGTATCACCACTTTATTATCATTTGTTTTGGTAGCTATAGATTCCACCCATTTAGAAATGTATTCTATCGCAATAAGTATGTATAGATATCCAAAAGACGGGGGAAAAGGAACCATGAAATCAATACCCCAATAGTAAAAAATCTCAATAATGAGTATGGGGGATAATGGAATCATGTCTCATTGGGTGATAGCCCCCATCTGTTGGCACATATCGCATGATTTACTACAGTTTATCACATCCCAAAACATTGCGGGCTAGTAGAGACCGCTTTGGAGAATTTTAGTGGCCATCTTTTTCATCGAGAAATGGCATCCACATGCTTCTGAATGACAGAATTGGATGACTTTGGGTATTTTATCATCCGGTACACACCGTCAGATGATTTGATCTGCACAATACTTAAAGAGAAATGGATCATCATAGAAAAACATGCGTGACCAGGTAATGAACTTCTTCTTCTCTTGCGGTGTCCAATCGGGAGGGACGGTTCTCATAACAACATAATTTACTATATCTGCAAACCAGGGGATAAACGAGGTGGAAAAGAGTTATTCATCCGAAAAATATCCGTCTATGGGTATAGGATCGCTAGGTACGTCGGACGAAAGTCATGATAATTGATTGGCAATAACTTTTTCTACTTCTTTTTTATCTTTAATGGAGAGATTAAACTCTTGTAGGAGTAGGATCCACCTTATGAGGCGCAACTTTGCATCTTTCTTTGTAAGGAAGTATTTTAACGTCGCGTGGTCGGTGAAACAAGTAATGGGTGAACTGATGAGGTAGGACCAAAATTTGTCTAGAGAAAAAACTACCAGTTGCAATTCTTTCTCCATGGTGGAGTAATGAAGTTATGGTCCGATTAAAGTCCGTCTAGCGTAGTAGATGACATGAGCCTTCTTGTCTTTCCTTTGGGCCAAAACATCACCTATTATGAAATCACTCGCATCACACATGAGCTCGAATGGCAAGGACCAATCCGGGGCTTGCATGATAGGAGCAAAAAAAAAGCATGCTTTTTAATTTTTCAAAAGCACATTGGCATGCTTCATTCCACTCAAACGGGGTGTCCTTCATGAGAAGATTACTTAAGGGTCTAACGATGGCGCTAAAGTCCTTAATAAACCTTCTATAAAACCCCGTGTGGCCTAAGAAAGAACGTACCTCTTTTAGTGATTTCGGTGGGGGTAGCTCAGCTATGACATATGTTTTAGCTCTATCAACTTCGATTCCTTTGGATGAGACAATGTGGCACTACACCAAAACATTCTATTAATAACATACCAATTTTTTTATTACGAACACTATTAAACCATTACTATTTCTTACCCTATATTACCGTTGGTAAATTCATATAAGTGTTAGTAATTTTAATTTACGATTAAAATATAAGATATATAATTTTTTTAACACTTTCGAGAAGTGTGTTTTCCCTCCCACTAAAAAATCCCCAATTTTACTTCTCATCTGTCATTCTTCCCTCTTAAATGAAATGCCCCAAATTGCAAGGCCGGGTTCCTCTCTCTCTACATTTTCATCAACCACAAGGTCGATCATTTGTATATAATATGCACAAAAATCTCTATTCCCTCTTGATTTCAGTAACAAACTCCTAAGAAATTTACATAACAACGGTCTGCAAAAAGTGTAAGGTCCTCTACCACCATAACCATTGTTTACATATGTATATATATGTGCCTCTGTATCTATATGTGTGTATATATATATGTATAGATATAGATGTGTAAGTATGTATGTATTGAATTTGTTAGGTTTTGAATAGGTGAAAACAAACTAACCAAGGTGATAGTACCAGACATGTGGAAAGAAGAAGCCAGCAACACTACTGAAGGTGGTGCCCGCAAAATTAACGAGAATCCTCTCCAAAAAAATAGGTATTTTTCTATATATATATATCTTTATATATCTAAATATGTAATAGATGTATTCATGATTTGGGTATTTTAAGGTAAGCCTCCTCTCTAATTCGAAGCTAAATATTGTTAGATCTAACCCTGCTTTGTAATTTCGTTCAGAAACTGGATTTTAGTTTAAGGTTAGAAAATTTTCGATTTGTAATGAGAATAACTTGTTTGATATTTACTACACTGAACAAATTACATATTAGATGAGATTTTTTTTGATTGAGTGTCTTCATTGTCTATACAGATAACTATAAACATATTTGTTAAAGTGTTTATCTGGGCAAAATTTTTATTGAGTGAGATTTAGAGGTATGGATTTAGTGACTATATAGAGTAGAGAGCCAACGATGAAGTGCGAAAAGGTCGATTTTGTTATAAACATGTATGTGGAATGGGTTTGCTTGATTCTACATTCAGTTGTTGTTAGGTGGTTGTTACTACATAATTTTTACAGTTCTCTTGATGTTTTATATTGGAGATTTGGGTTTCAAAATCAACTTTTTTCAGAAATGAAACGAAGCAAAGCCTATCAAACTTTTTATTTATTACCTAATTGTTACAATTAAAGTGTCGCGTGAATAATGCCACAGCGCTCCATCTTCCGCTCTTAATGGAAATTTTCTGATATGGGCAAACAATTGGCCATTGTTTTGCCACTCAAAATATGGGGGAAAAAAGAATGCCCATTTGACGATGCATGCTTTGAGCAATGCAAAATGCTAAGTGGATATTTTATCATGCCCTATTTCCGACTCTTGTTCCATTATTTTTCCATTTAAAACCTTTTCTTCCTTATGCTTGAGGGATCATTGATTTAGTCATATGTTGCTTATGACAAATTAGCCAAAGAAACAAGTTCAGTGTAAATTATTTTTGAGGGGTGTAACATTTATTCAACGTAACAAAAATAAATCTTCTCACAGTGATGCAATGAACTATACAATTATTTGAATAAAAGATTGCTTATTGTCTACAAATTTCTATAATGAAAGAAATTTTAACTTCCAATCTAAGCGACTTTAAATGTAGCTGGATTTCAACTAAACCTCTTCAATTTTACCCTCATTGAATCAATTTCTAGGTTTCTCCTCCAGGGGGTGAACAAGAAGTTGCCAGAGAACATAGCTTCTTTGTCTCCGTATCCAAATCAATTTGTCAAAAAAATTAATAATAACAATAATAATAATAGTAATAAATAAATATATAAATAAATAAATCTAGTAACATTGAATGGTGAAAGTTTCAGCGTGTTAAAGAAGCATAGTGTTTTGGGGATAGATAAACATAACAAAATTTGTTGAAGCATTCAGAGGAATTTTCAAATGAACACTGTTCATAATAAAGTTACATATAAAAGGGAGCAAACATAAATACAAATAAATCCTTTTTAAGTTTACCGGTGTTGCAAAAATGCAAACAAAAGATAACAAGTATTGATTTTTTTTCCATTGTTTAAATTTGAAATATCAAGTTTCATGAGTAACTTTGTTATGTATTTGAGATTTTTTTTTATTGTAAGATTTATTTTTGTTCAGTGTCATCAAAATAATCAATCTGTTTAATTTTGTGTTGATTTGTTTAGATCTTGTTTGCTTATTTTACATGTTCTAACAAAACCTTATTAGCAGGGATCCATCCAAGTTTAATTTTTATTTTAATGTGCATTTGAGTTGATACTTCTGAGTGAGAAAGAGGGCTTGTTGTTTGCATGAATAAGCTATGTATTTTTTAGTGTATAACTTATGAGTGAGAAAGAGGTCTTGAATTTAGGTACACTCATATTTGGTTTTTGAAATGATTTTGTTTGATGTGGTGAATTGAGTTCTGAGTTTTGGGGATTGGAGTTGGTGAAATATTTTGGATATAATTGTGTGCTTTGGATAATGAGCTTACTTTGAAAACAATGTAAATTAGGAATAGTCAATAATCCGAATTTATAACTCCCCAGAGTTTTTTGGATCATGATGAAATACGCCGCCAAATTTGTCGACAACAGCGATGCCGCCATTGCCATTAAATGCAAAGACGATATTGTTATGCACTCTTTCTACTTGTGAATATTGTGAATAAAATTATACCATTACTATTTCTTGCCGTAAAATATCGTTATAATTTCATGTCAATAAAAAAATTTGTTCCTAAACATATGACATTGTTATGCTCTATTTCTACTTTATAATTTCGTTACTCATCAACCAATAGAGAACGGTAGAAATTTGAATATCATGTCTTTGTAACTAACTGGTGTTCTAATGTGTACTATATTCCTAATTCTTTTCAAATTATTAAATTTCTGCTTCAGTTGTTCTTTAATGATAGCGTGCACAATATACAGTCTGGAAAGCGTATTGGTCTCCACACCGTGTTAGTAAGCTGTTTGTGACAACATTGTCATAAGAAATACTCCAAAAGAAGTATATTTAATGTAAAAATACTACTTTTGGAATACTTCTTTTGGACTGTTTGATGAACTAATAAAAATTTCCATCAGGGGTTATTAAAAAACTTATATTATTATGAACACTTATCCTCTGCTCCAAATTCACATTGATTTTTTGCATAAAAGTTGTGACATTGAACTGCTTGATGAACTAATAAAGAATCTACTTTGGAAGTCAAATTACTCAGGAGATCTAATATTTGTTGTCTTCCACCGTAAGAAGGTATTCATTTTCTCTTATTCAAACCTGTCTATTTTTTTATTTTAGAGTGGAAAGAAAAACAAGGAAATGACGATAAGAGTAGTAGTATACGTTTCCAATATTTATCCGCCTCCTATTTTCTTCCTTCTGCCACTCACCAATAAAAAAATTGATTGAGGAAATTGTTGTGGAATAGGCAGAGAGTAGTGATGATTCAAGAAACGTTCAGTGAAAGTCAGCTTTTGCAAATTGGTCATTTGAACACAATTTTATTTTTCTGTATATCATCAATGAGTTATGCAACTCTCGTAACTAAATTTCTTATGCGACTGAATCCCCTGACTCTATCTGTGATATGCTCCAACAACAATCCAAAAGAGGTATTCGTATTTATAATTCGAACAAACCACAATGATAAATCATAATGTTATGTTTTTGTGCATATATGTCATTTGTAGTTAATGCATATTGTTACTTAATGCTCTAATTACATTTAGTATTTCAAAAGATGATGGCTAGAACTGATCACTACATAGCCACATCCACAGTTGAATGGCATCCACATGAATCACATAGTCTTGATTTTGATATTAAAGAGTATTCTGAAGAATAGATAAATGAAATTTATCTAGAATGGAAATGTCTGGTGGAGTCGCAATCCACGTTTGGTGTTTTCATGACTTTTGACAATCATATGGTATCCAAGTGAGTTTACTTTTATTTTTTCTTCCAAGTTTTAATTTTGGAACATCAAAAATATATTTACCTCTTACTCGCCTTTTAAATATAATACTGATGGTAAGTTGTGTTTGTCATGTTCTTTTAGGATCATAAAAGTTACCTCACTGAGCGAAAGTTTGACGCTACGAAGGAACGCATTACCAGAAAAAAGGGGGGGTTTCGAAAGAGTTTCTTGCATCAATGCCACACTTCCATTTTCATAACTTTCACAATTTTTAGATGATATATGCATTGTATGTGAGGTACTAGTCCCCCTTCTGCTATCATTGAAGTATTCCTCTCCAGTGCATCTATTGCATTGTAATAAAATTGATACTATCGGAATGAATTTATACCTCAGATAGGATCTGAACTGAATGGTTTCATTAGTATAAAGCCTGAGCTAATTTGGGATAAAATAAGGCAAATTGGATATTATCATTTCAATCATCGAATGGGTACTACCCTTCGAAAATCATTTGTCTAATTATGTGTCCATATAAAGAGAATTTACATACTTTTTAATGAAATTCTTTCCATATTTAACACTGATAAACATAAAGATATATTATAGTGTTTTAATGTTCCTATTAATGCTACAAATATTTAATCAACTTTGGTTTTACGGGATGCTATTTTTATTATTGTAAAATTGAGTCCTAACATATTTTATATAATCCTTTTGCAGTATATGTATTTTATCCTTTATTCATCTTTTAATAATTCCTGTCATTGAATGACTCATCACTTCAGGAGATGAACTTTTGGACACATTATTGCAAGTAGTGGAGAAATAGGGGAAGAATATTTATCTATTACTTGTAATTTGATGGACTTGTGTTTCTCTCTTAGCAACATGCTGTTTAGTTTTAATACTCGAGCTTCTTTCAAACTTGGACAATTTGGAGACTAAAGCATGTGTTGCTAGCGAGACCACAGTAATTTCCTCAGTGCCAAAACATGTTATGCAGGAATTTAGGTTTATCAATGAAAATCCTATTGCTCAGGTTCTGAATTAGCTCACATCCACACTTGATTGGGCAGAGTTTCATTTTTTGGGTGATGCTTCAATGGTTTAATGGTTCAATGGTTTAATGTTCCTTTCACTCCACACTTTTACTTATGATTATGTGAGCATTTTCAGTTTTGGCTCTGGAATTTCACTTCATCAGTGAGGTGGGATAGATGGACCGGTATAAAAAATTTGAAGGAACATATGGTGTGGTATATAACGTTCGGGATTGCTTGACCAATGAAACTATTGATTTGAAGAGTATCCGTCTGGAGCAGGATGATAGGGAGTGCCAAGCACTACTATTAAAGAAACTTCTCTCTTTAAGCAGATGCAAAATGGAAACAATGTCAGGTATCTTGATACATTATACTACATATCAGTCCATGTTAAACATAGAGGAAATGTTTATGACTTTCACTTCAAGATATGAAAGTGAAGGATTTTTTTAATCATTTATTTGGTAGTTGAATTTAGATTATGCGTTCATTTTTCTTCAAATCTCAAATTAATTTATGATTTTTAAAAGTTGTTTAAGTTGGTACTAAATCAGAATATGTTTTTTTTTGTTTAATATAGATCAGGTGTTGATCATAAAGAGAGTGAATGATCTAAGTAAAAAATGGAAGATGCCTTAAAGAGGAATACGGAGCATAAAGAGCACAACACAATGAAATTAAGGGACCATCTGAATGCAACTCTGGATCGACTAAGAAAGAGATGAATACTGTGGAGAAGGCTACTAAGCCTATGAAGTTTCTGTATGCAGTGATGCTAGTTGACGCGGCGTTGATGATGCAGATGCGGTACGATGGGTTGTTTGTCGTGTCAGGGGTGTTTAAGAGTGGGGATCCCACGAAGAGGCTGAATTTATTAGAAATAAGGTATGAATTATTTATTTTCATTGGTAATGTTGTTTGCATCCAACTTTTTGAATTCTTTTTTGTAAGGCTTTAAATACAATAAGGATGCAAACCAGTTCTAAAACTATATATTTTAAGCCTTCATTTATCGTAATCTTTTAATTTCCAGTGTTAGGGATTCCATTCCATCCAATGTTGGGTATATAATTTTTGTAGATGTTTAGATGTCTTTTGTTTTCTATGTGTTATAAAATCATTTAACGATTCATGGTTTTGGATTTTGGCATTTTGCGTTATTGAGTTTATAGCTTGGGGTCTTTGTGTTTCGTTTTATGTTCGCAATTACACACGTTTTAATACTTTTGGAGTATATGAATTTAGAATTAGAGAATCAATTTTCATTTAGTTTGAAAATATGAATTAGTTTTTCCATTATCTAACTATATTTTGTCTTTGCCTATGTAGGTGCCCACTACTGCAAGAAATGACCAAACCTATGCTCAAATATATTAAGTACCATAAGAATTCAAACACCATTGTTAGTACATTGCGTACTATTTGTATAATTTTTACAGACTATTACTATTGTTGTTTGTATAAACAGGAAGAAGAAATATTTTATAGGGAAGAGAGAAAGGGTGTTGCTAGTTTTTTGGTTACTTTAGTTACAGATTGAAACTATTATACATTTAACTTGCAAATTATGTTGTAAAAGTTTGTTTGCTTAATTGGTTTACTTACCTTCGTGCCTTGCTATGAGATTGTGTTGAAGTCGGAAGCTTTTCATTTCCCTTTTTAGTTTGAAATATGATTAGGTTGTTCGTGTTTATTTTCGAATTGATTAGTTTGAAATATGATTAGGCAACTATTTTAGTATATGTTCTTAGGATTTAATTAGTGTTCCCGATTTTAAATTTAGAATAATGGATCTTGAAAAATATTTTTTTTAAATATGTACTAAGATTAGTAACATAATTTTACCATTACTATTAGTAACAGAATTTTACCGTTGCTAATCTCGAATTTTTTGGGACTATTAGTAACATAAATTTTCCATTACTAATTCTAAATTTTCTGTTACTATTAGTAACACAACTTTAGTGTTCCTAATTCAGAATTTTACCGTTACTATTAGTAACAGAATTTTACTGTTACTAGCTTCGTGGGCACGCCTTTTTTCTAACGGAAAAATTGTGTTATTAATATTTTTAGTAACAGTAAAATTGTGTTACTAATGGCGTGTTTTGGTGTAGTGTGTCCAAGAACTATTCCCTGAGTGACCATAAAATGGCATTTTTTTCCAATTCAGCACTAAGTTATTTTTCACACACCGAGCAAGTACTTTCTCAAGATTTGCTAAACAAAGATCGAAAGAGGTTCCAAAGACGCTAAAGTCATCCATGATTACTTCAATACCTCTCTCAATCATGTCGCTAAAGAGACTTAACATGCACCTTTGAAAGGTCGTGGGCGCATTGCGCAATCCGAATGGCATACGCTTGTAGGCAAACGTACCAAAAGAACATGTGAAAGTCGTCTTCTCTTGGTCAAGAACATTTATCTATATTTGGTTATATCCGAAATAACCATCTAGGAAGCAATAATAAGGGTGTCCCGCTATTCTCTCTAGTATCTGATCAATGAATGGAAAGGGGAAATGGTCTTTCCTAGTTCCCACATTAAGTTTTCGGTAATCAATGCAAACGCGCCACCCAGTGGTGGTATGTTGGGGGACTAGCTCACCCTTATCATTTCCAATCAGAGTCATGCCCGAATTATTTGGGAAAACTTGTATGGGACTCACCCACTTGCTATCCGAGATTGGATAGATAATCCCGGCATCCAACAGCTTAATAATTTACTCCCTCACTACCTCTTTCATGGCAGGGTTCAATCTTCTTTGCATTTCCCTCGAGGGCTTCACATCCTCCTTGAGGTGGATTTTATGGGTAAAAATCAAAGTAATTATACCCATCAAATCATCCATACAAACAACCACAAGCACTTTATTGCTTCCTCAAAATTTTCAACAACTTACCCTCTTGCTCTTCATCTAGGCTAGATGAGACAACAATAGGAAATATCTTGTTCTCTCCTAAATAAGCATATTTCACATTAAAAGGTAGTTTCTTTAATTCGAGGGTAGGAAAATTTTCACAGGAGGAAACCATGTGTGCCTCCCTCAGTGTCATTTGCTCAAATATAGAAACCCAACTTACATCTCTCACGTCCTCATCTGACGCTCTCTCATCGAGTATCTCTCTCAACTCCTCTATTTCCTTCTTAAAGTCGGTGTACGCTCCCGCACTCACATTGCTCGATGCAAGGCAAACTTCTAGCGCATCTTCACTATAATTTTCCTCTATGATCTCATCAATAAGTTTCACTACATGAAGAACATCTTCTTCCCCCACATATTCGGTTATGTTGAATCTCTAAAGTCATATTCCCGAAAGTGAGTTTCAACTGCCCATTTCGAGTGTTAATCAATACATTAGACATAGATAATAGTGGATGACCAAGAATAATGGGAACATGATTACTTGAGGCAAAGGAGGGATTCGTGTCCCAAATGACAAAATCTATCGGGAAGTAGAAAGTGTTGACTTGGACTATCACATTCGATCTGCTAGTTCAAAGTGATGTTTATGGGCTTGAGGTCACCCAAATAAAGTTGCATATATATGGATTAAGGGAGGATATTGACACTTGCCCCTAAATCTAGAAAGGCTTTTTCTATTCGATTCCCTCCTATGATGCAGGAAATGGTGGGTGCACCCGGATCCTTTAACTTTGGTGGGAGATCATTGAGTAAAACGGAGCTAATATTTTGTGCTAGAAATACGTTCTTCGTTACCTGAAGAGGTGCGCGTGCGTTCAAACAGAAATATTATATAATTAAATCCCAGTTTAACCCAATTAAACTCTAAACATGCAACTAGGTGTGATTGAATAAAATGTAAAACATGCTAGTACGATCAAACACAGACAATTGAGGAAAAATCCCCCAAAGGGGCAAAACCATTTATTTTCATTATAATACTGTAACATACAATTTCGGATTACAATGAAAAATACAGTGACACAAAATTACCCGCAGGCGTCGGATCTGTAGTCGACGGCTGGAAATTTCCCTTTCCAGGAGGGCAGCAATGAAGAAGAAGGACGGTCTTCTCCACAAGGGTAAGAACAGACACACTATGGTGTTCTAGGGTTTCAAAGGGATTCACAATTGATTTGGAAATTTGTGTGAATTAAAACATGAGTTTTGGTAACTCACAAAAGTGAAGACTTTGAGTTTAAGAACTCTGAAAATCGTGTGTAGAAGTCTTGGAAACAAACTCCCCGTAGTGGGTTTATAAAAGAAAACCTGGGCCAAAAATAACTGAACACGATCTGCACGATTTTATCCCAGGCAGACCGGTCCGGATCTGAAGCGGATCGGTCCGGGTAGAGGACGGATCGATCCGGGGGCGGACCGATTCGTTTTCCAAACAGGCGGACCAATCCGGCTGTTTAGATTTTTTATTCCTTCCTTGAATTCTTTGATATTCGGATCCGTTGATGATGATGAGATCTTGAATTTCTTCAACAATGTAACGGCTTATGACATATACATAAATACTGGACAAAATGCCCTCACAAATCTCCCCCTATGTCTATGCCGGTACAAACATAAAAACAAACATCCGAATTATTAAGTATAAAATTTCCTATACAAATCTACCCTTCCATGAACCCAAAACTGGAACGATACAAATGAATAAGACTTCATCGTTTTCTTTTCGAATCTTCAGGAATCTCAACGCTTTTCTCATCAGGGTGTGTAATAAGAGATCATCAAAGAAGTACTTACACACATGAGATAAAGCAAATACCAAGTGACGTATCGAGTTTGAAATGAGATAAACATATATACCAATTACTCCCCCATAATAAGATAATTCTTTCTCCCCCTTTTTATGATGTCCCCAAATAGACAAATGAGAGAAATAAATCAAATAAGCAAGGTCGGGGTGTCACAAGGACTAAATCACACCATGAATGAACACAAAACAACCAAGTCCATGATAGCGTAAATGAATGGGTGTGATCAAATTCGATAGGAAAATCAATGCATACAAACATGACATATGTGCATGATGAATATCGGATAATCCTAACGAATGAACTCAAATGCTTCCTTTGGTGTAAAACAAAAATACGAGACATTGACTCAATCAAATCAACAAATCAAAGCTCACAGTGATTTTTCACACCAATAACGTCTAAAACGATTTCATGCTTTTTCAGGACTTTCAAGGAAGTGCAAACCCGTTTTAAAATCTCCAACCAAACTCCGTCAGAAGTATTTTCTTTTAGAGGTAATCTAAATTCTCAAACTTTGGAGAATTGATGGTGAAACCTAGTGGCCCATAGTTGGCATGAAATGATTTTTATTGCCTTTAATTTTTGGGCTCTTTTAACCTCATTGGACCTCGGATAATAAAATTCCTCAATTTTTTAGGTCCTTTTTAACGGTGGCTTTTGCTTAAAGGATAAATAACTACCTTTTGCAGCCCCTCCCCATTTTCAAATAAACACACAGTCTCACCAAAATGGTTTTTACATGCATTCCAATCTTGTCAAGATTTATTGCATATTGTACGTTGTATAGACAAAATTGAGATGGAAACACTTAAGCCAATATGTGATAGACAAGTAAAATAATCAAATGTAGTCGTGCATGTGTGTAATAAAGGAGATAGGAGTCAAACATGTAGAAGGATATCCTAATCAGACCTCAAAGACTCCAAACAATGTAAAGCACATGGATAAAATGATGTAGCGTCTCAAATCTCTATCAAACAGTCACATGGATAAATGGAATGAAATTGTGACTTGGCTATCTTAAATGCTCATCCATAAATGGTGAAAATAAGATACAAATATCTTTTTGAGCTTTTCTAAAATTTTTATAAAACAAAAATCTTTTTGGATTTTTAAAAAAATAAAAAGCAAAACATGATAAAACAAAACGTATGATACAATCTAGCAATAGGCATTAGATGATATGAAAAAGACAATGCAACCTATGCTAGATACATACCAACTCCTCAGTCAACTGTGCAAATTCCCAAAGACTTCCTAAGACTCTCAAATCTAAGGTCATCTAAAGGTTTCGTGAAAATATCGTCTAACTAACGGTCGGTGGGAACAAAACTCAGGGATACGACTTTCTCCTCAACTAACTGACGTATAAAGTGCTCGTGTATCCTGATGTGCTTTGTGCGCGAATGCTAGACTGGATTGCGGGTGATTCGTCACTTTTATTATATTTTAAAACCCGTTAATTTGTACATTCTAGCGTTCCCGTGCATGTATTTCCCGGTTCTTATACTCATTTATTGACTAACCCCTGAATTCATCATATATACTTTGTATGTGTCTTTATTGAGCTTTTATAGGTCTCGGGAATGCATTTTGGGAAGTTTGGTTTTGATCCGGAAAGTTCCGTTGGCACTTGCACAATCGGGGGCATTTTGGTAATTTCAGCACTCGGGTTTTGATCCCGATTTCTTCACGGAAGTTGTAGACCTTCTTCTTATCTTCGCATAGCCTCCGACGGTGCTTGAATCCGACCTCGAACGAAGAAGTTACGGAAGTTTCGGTGAAGCATGGGAGAAAATATGCCAATATAGGCAACTTTCCTTCTCCAGTAGGCCCGAATCGATTCGCGATTAATGCCGAATCGATTCGGTTTCATACAGGGGCAAATATCTACACTTCCGAATCGATTCGGATTTGGCACCGAATCGATTCGGCCCTGCATTTCCAGCTTTCTTCTTATTACTAGTTTGCCATTTTGGTGGGATTTTGGGGATATATCCCTTGTTTTTCCTCTTTTGTAGATATAGATTACTTTTGTTAGATATTTGGGGAGATAGAAAAACACTCTCTTCTCTCTCCTAGGTCAAAGTTCATTTATGGTTTTTACCACTTGTAAAGCTTTGATTACTAGTTGTTATTAATGCAAGAAAGGTTCATTTACTTCTTCTCTACTTGTTTTACTAACTTTAATTTGCATTTAATTCCATCTCTTGCATTGGTTTGTGTTGAAACTAGATAACTAACTTAATTATGTTGTTAACTAGCATGTGTAGTTTAGTTTCAATTATGAGTAGCTAGACTTATGATTGGGGATCAAAATCCCACCTTGGATGCTTGAACTTCATATTTAGGGTTTGGTTTATAATTGTTCTAATGGAACTTCATGTGTTGGTATTGGAGTATCATAGTTTCTTAACTTCTCTTGTCATGCAAGGGTTAGTGTTTGAAGCTTTACTACAAACCCAACCCATCTAGCAATAACTAACTAACCCCTAATCCTCCATTGTTGAGTTTAGTCTCTACATGGTTGATGTTCGGACTTAATTAGTTATGCTCGATTAGAATTAATTTCAACCAAGCCCTATAATCCCCTTCTTTTCGAATCCGAGGTGGGAGAATGATCATCGATCCCTTTAATTTCTTGAACTCAAGGTTATCTTAGTTCTTTTCATAGTTCCGTAATTGTTAATTAATTAACTTATCATCAATAGTATGTT
Organism: Sambucus nigra; assembly: GCA_949130495.1. NCBI lineage: Eukaryota > Viridiplantae > Streptophyta > Magnoliopsida > Dipsacales > Adoxaceae > Sambucus > Sambucus nigra. The sequence goes on from OX422224.1 coordinate 259,667,882, forward strand.
AGTTTAGAGATTAGTCTTAATCACTTTTCCAAAATATTAAATCATCTTTTACACTTTAACTTTTGTGACGTTTAGAGAATCCCTTTAACCTAATCCCGTTCTCTTAGGAGTGTTTCAATCCCTGTGGATCACGATTCCGTACTTACCGGATATTACTTGTTGCGATAGATTTGCACTTGAATCACAAGCTTTATTTTGGGTGCACCAAGTTTTTGGCGCCGTTGCCGAGGATTGGCAACCATCTTAGGTTTTAGAAATTCTCTTTACACTATCGTTCCCAATGGTCACCGTGACATCACGGTTTCCAAAAATCAATCCAAAATTCTGTAAATGCATGACGCGAGTAGTAGCAATTTGAATCCTATTCGTGAACCATCGTCTAGTGAACCCTCGGATTATTGGAGACCTTTACCATCAATTTATCGTTCTAGTTTGATCTCGTCTTCTTCGTATACCTGGTCCCACTCCGATCCTACAACCATGGCCGACAATGTTAGTGAGAACGGTAGTCAAGGGGTTGCACCCGACCCCCCGTATAGGACCATGCGTGATTATTTACAACCGGAGAGGACCACCTCTCCGTCTTGTATCATTTTTCCTTACAATGCCGCGCAGTTCCATTTTCGTAATGGAATGATTCAATTACTTCCTACTTTCCACGGCATGGACAGTGAACAACCTTACCTTCATGTTAGAGAGTTTGAGGAGGTGTGCGCTACTTTTAGCGATCAAAACTGTCCTCTAGATGTCACACGTCTCAAACTCTTCCCGTTTTCCTTAAAGGACAAAGCCAAAACTTGTCTTTGGTCTTTAGCTCCTAATTCCATCGGGAGTTGGCGCGAAATGCAAGCGCAGTTTTTGAAAAAATTCTTTCCAACTCATCGCACCAACTCTTTAAAGAGTCAAATCTAAACATTCATTCAAACCGAAGGTGAATCATTCGAGCGATGTTGGGAGAGATTTAATGAGGTACTTCATAAATGCCCACACCACGGTTTCGAAAAGTGGAGATTAATCTCATTTTTCCACAATGGGCTTACACTTAATGCGAAACAAATGGTGGAGACAATGTGCTCCGGTGAGTTCTTTGGTTTAGATCACGATGATGTGTGGGCACATTTCAAATATTGTGCCGAGACCACCCAAGCATGGGATACCTCGGATCCGAACAAAACCAGTTCGCGACCTTCGGTTTCGTCCTCGTCTAACCCTGGTATGTATCACCTCACTGACGAGGATGAGATAAAAATGAGATTAGATAAATTATCTAAGAAAGTTGAAGAGTTCGGCTCGAAGGTTCGAGATCCCGTTGTTCAAACTCATTCCGTAATTGAGGAGTTGTGTGCCATTTGCGACACTAATGCTCATTCGACCCAAGATTGTCCCACTATTCCGGCTTACAAAGTGATCCTCCATGACCAAGCGAACGCTATGGGAGTTTTTAGAAGATCCCAAAACGTTCCCGACCAAGGGTTTAATCCATCTTGGGGTAACCAACTCGGTTACCAATATCCACAATCTCGTCCTCCCCAGCCTCAGAATTACCAACAACCGTACAACCAACATCCCCCTCCCCAAGTTGTAATGCAAGGTCCCCCCTCCGGGACCACCTCCCCTAGTTATACCTGCCTACGCGCACCCGAACAAGAGAAGTCTAGAAGAAATTTTTCAATCTTTTGCGACTTCTCAACAAGCCACAAATGCTAGGTTCGAAAAAGAAATTTCCAAGTTGACCGCTTCTTTGAGTGTGCAAGAAAAAGGAAAATTCCCCTCACAATCTCATGGGCCCGTTGGGCAAAATAACATGAATTCTGATGTTTCTACTCCTTCTTCCGATCAATGTAGGTCTATGGAATATGCAAATTCCATCACCACTCTTAGGAGTGGGAAGGTGATTGAAGATCCGCCTCCACCTTCCCCGAAAGAATCCGACGATGTCACCATAACTCCCCGAGAGAGTGAAGTGGCTCCCAATAAGAAAAGAGATAAGTCGCTGACCAAGGGGCCGGAAGCGTCAGTCCCTTATCCATTTCCCGCACCCTACCCGCAGAGGCTCCTTCCCATTGTTAAACCCAACAAAGATCAAGAAATCATGGAGACATTCAAACAAGGAAAAATCAATCTCCCTCTCCCTAACACGATTAAGCAAATCCCTTCCTATGGCAAATTTTTGAAAGATTTGTGCACCTTTAAGAGAAATCATGTTTCTCGCAAAAAGGTGGAGTTGACTGAACAGGTTAGTTCCATTTTCCAACACAACACGATTCCAAAATTTAAGGACCCAGGGTGTCCAACTGTTTCCTGTATGATTGGAAACTTCGCCATTAATCACGCTCTTCTTGATCTAGGAGCTAGTGTGAACCTCTTGCCGTATTCGGTTTATCTTCAATTGGACTTAGGAGAACTTAGTCCTACCAAAACTAAAATTCAACTGGCCGACGGCTCCACCAAAATTCCACGGGGCGTCTTGGAAGATATCCTCGTCCAGATAGACACCTTTGTGTTCCCGGTCGACTTTATCATTCTTGATACCCAACCTGTTTTAAGCCCGAACAATCAACCTCCCGTCATCTTAGGACGACCATTCCTCGCGACCGCGAATGCTTCGATAAATTGTAGGAATGGTGAGATGAACTTGTCTTTTGGGAATATGACATTAGATGTCAATATTTTTAATGTGTCGCACCTCTCGAGTGACGAAGATGATTGTGTGAGGGAAGTGGATTTCGTTGGAATGATATGTGTGGACGATGATCATATTGCGAGGGAGGAAATTGAATGGAGTGTGTTAGATGTGTGTTTTGACATGCTAGGAGAGGTTGGCGTAGGAGAAAACCATTAAATTAGGGATAAATTAGGCAATTTTGATTTCACTCCGATTGATGACTCTATCATTTCCGAACTGACATTTAAATAGAGTCATCAATCCCGTGTAAGGAGGATTGCTCGGAGAAAAATAGGGTTGAAAATGTTTCTATCGATTTGTGCACCGACCCACCGATCCGTCACTTTAATAACCCATGGCCCCCTCTTTCAAATATTAATCCGGTTTTCAAAACCACACGCGGGTCCAGCGGTTGGGGTAGTCCATTTTGGATAGGTGTCATATCTTCCGATCTTGAACCCGATATAATTGTTAAGTGTATGAGCCCTAGTTGGAGCAAAGTCAGCCCGAGGGGAAGGATAGGTGTTCACATTGTGAAGTACGTCCTAATAATATTTGCGGATTTACAACCGGACATCGTACGCAGCAGCCCCGTTAGAAGGGGTGATTCGGTTCGTTAAATCCTCAATTTTGGTGTCGAGCAACCCCCGGCACGTGAGGGGTTGCAATTTTTTGGTTCCGGACCAGTTACATACTTATGGTATATCATTTTGGTCCAAAAAAATCCAGTTGAGGTGGCCCCAAAACTTAAACTTCATGAGAATTAGAAAATCAGCATAGCAGAAACTTGGATCCCAGCATCCGAATCGATTCGGATTAATACCGAATCGATTCGACCCTTCCCAGTGGCAAAATTTAGAGCCAGCGAATCGATTCGCTGCACTGCCGAATCGATTCGGTTAATCCAAAGTGTCAGGTCTCTTCTCCCGAATCGATTCGGATTAATACCGAATCGATTCGGCCCCTTCCAGTGTTCAATCCGAGAGTAGCGAATCGATTCGGTTTAATTACCGAATCGATTCGGAGCACCTGTCACTTAAAATTCCCACATTTTGTTTTAATCCTCTTCTCATTCTCTCTACTCTCTTAACCTGCGAACACAGCCTCTCCCATATTATTTCCCTTCTTCCACATTTCTTCCACCTCATGGCATCCTCATCCAAGGTAACTAATTAAACCCTATTAAATCAATTTCAATTCTTATTTAGTGTTCTTGGTATAGAAAGTAGGGTTAATTGGGGTATTTTGAAAAATTCATATTTTATGCCAATTGCTCCATTTATTCTCATTGTTTGTGGTATGAATCCAACAAATACAACTTGTTTATGTTGCTTTGATGATTCAGTTGTATTTGTTGGGGTTGTTTCACGTTAAACATGTTATTTTCACCCTACTCTCTATACATTGCACACTAAGTGTTCGATAAATTGCCTCTGTGAAAATTTTGTGCGCTAATGCTCTATCTTCGCACCTTTTATCGCACATTCTTGTTGAATTATCCTTGTTTGAGTGCGGTGTGCATCGGTTATGTCTATTCGACCAATTTTTCCCAACGCACACCCTCCGAACCTAGTTCCCCTTATTTCACAATTACTTTGATTTTGTGCATCGCACTTATGGTGTGTGTATTGAATTAATGTTTTGTAGGTTTCTTCGATCTCCAAGCCCACATCCAATATAATTTCGGGTCGGGGAGGTTTTGAATCCTTTCGCTCAAAGCAGGAAAAGGACTGGTTCCGGGCTAAATTTCCTTCGGGTCGCCCAATTGCTATTGAGAGGCCTGTGCACCTTGAGGATTTCCCCGCCTCTGTTCGTCGGTACTTTCAGAAGTTTAATTGGGAAGCCCACCTTGCCAGGGTGGGTGATGTCAATAATGAGCATGTTCGTCGGTTCTATACGTCTCTCAACCCAACTGGGGACAGAACTTTTGAGGCTTACGTGCGGGGTAAGCGAATTCCAATTTCAAAGCCTCTCTTGGCTATGCATCTGACTGGGGCCGATAACCCCGAGGATTTTGATTACCCTTACTCCGACGAGGAGAGGCTGACGAATGAGACCCTGATTGCGCGTCTGGCGCCAGGGAATGTTTGGGCTGGGGAGACTTTCCCCACATCTCTTATGCCCGACAACCACCGCATCATCCACCTTGTTGCTGTTAATTCCATCACGCCGACCCAAACCAAGGTTGTTCTTCGCTCCGCCCAGGCCCACTTCCTTTACCATCTCTTGGATGCCAATTCTATTGTCAACCTTCCCGCATTGGTACTTCAGCGGATGCTAAAGGCCGCTTACTGTGAGAAGGGTACCACTACCCTCCCGTACGCGCGGTTGGTTTCCCGTATTTGTAGAGATGCTAATTGCGAGGTGGCGGGTACGGATAACATTCCTCGCCTCCCCAAGTTGCTTGGCGAGAAGGTCATTGAGAAAAGTTAAGGAAATGATTATTGAGAGAGGAGGAAGAAGCGAATGTTGGATGCCCCGGATGCTCCTGATGCTGCTGATGCGCCGGATGCTCCTGATGCTGATGATGCCCCGGATGCTCCTGATGCTTCTGATGCCCCCGATGTCCCTGGTGCTCCTACGCCGGATATTTCGGAAGTGCCTCATCCCATCTTCTGTTTACCCCATTACATATCATGGGGTGCGGATGGATGAGTTGCAGGCGGATTTTATCGAGTTTCGGGGCACTTACATGACGAACTTTGCTTCGTTCCAGGCTGATTTTACTGCTTATCGGGGCGCTTACGAGCGCGATATCTTGATGATTATCCGGGCGCAGATGGACCTATTTTCACATCTACGAGGGGGCGAGGCTGCTGTGCCTCCGTACCTTTATGACCCCACCGCGCCCGAGTCCCCGAGCCGCCATCCGGACGATATGTAGGCCGCTGTCATCCCACTTTCTCTGCTGCTGATTTTTGTGGTTCTTCATTTTGATTTTTGGGTTTCTATCTTTGTAGTTGTGTTTTGGTGTGGGGAGGAGAGAGTACATTTATTGTATTTTCTAATTTTGTTTTTTTGTTCCCCATGTACACAACTCGTAATTATTAATGAAGTTACTCATTTTCAGTTTCATATTTGTTCTTGTATATATCTCTTTTGTATATATTATTGTTTATGGTACTAACTTGTAACAGGCATGCTGTTGCGCGTATCTCGAGTTACTCCTTACGGGGTGACTATTTTCTAACCCCTTTTTCCCTTTTTATCCATACTAACATTGGGGACAATGTTTCATTCAAGTTAGGGGGTATGGTTTACAATTGTGACGCCGGTTATCATGTTAGTATTTATTTATTTATTTATTATAAAAAAAAATTCTTTTTCTCTCTCATATCTACTATGATTACTTATATGATCGACATATCCTATTGTATAGCTACGAAACATGCTTTGAGTCATTGATTTATTACCCTTTAGCCCATTATTGTTTGCATTATGAATAGCATCATAAAATTAAACTATGAAGCTTTGAGCATATACACAAATAATTATTTATGATTTGGTTTAAAGTGCTTCAAATTCGTTATTCTAAGGCGCATGCTATACCCTTACAAAAGTGAAAATTGAGACTTATCATCATTTGTGAGCGTATACACCCACTCTATCTATTTCTTGTCAATGAACTCGTTGTCAGTCTCATTTTCTTTTCATTTGATTGCATACTAACTGATTTATCACTTGAGCATGATTTTCAATGGTGTTGTGTTCCGCGAATCACATGAAACTCTAGGAAAGGATTATAGGCCCTTGTTGTTGTTTAACCCATATGACCTTGACCTTACCCTTAAATGTTTCCCCGAGTCAACCCCCTTGATCCTTATTATTCCTTTCGTTTCAACCCCAAATCCCTTGTCCAACTCCACATTGGAGTCTTAAACCCTTATTTACTCCTCCCGTACCTTGATTAGGGATTGTTCCCGGGATTGAATGATGTTGTTTATATGGATTGCAATCAAGCTATGAGTGGTCAAAAGAAAAGAAAAGAAAAAGAAAAAGAAAAAGAAAAAGAAAAAGAAAAAGAAAAGCAAAGAAAAGAAAAAGAAAAAGAAAAAGCAAAAGAAAAGCAAAGAAAAGAATAAGTTTCGAATAAAATGGGTCCTAGTTGTTTCCCATTTCACCATGTGCATGAATATCAAAGTCTCACTCTCATGAATACATTGCTTGTGGAATTTGACCATCGATCCCTAATTTGGCCATTAAATCCATTATCCCTCGCGCTATTCCCGAATCTCCTTTGATCCTACACACATCCCTTTCTTTTCCTAACCCTAACCTAGCCTAAATTCTATACCCCAAAATTCCTATTTGATCCTAGGGTGATGTGATTCAAAGGTCGAACATTAGCGATAATCTGTTTAAATGCTTTTCTCTTGGTTAGTATGCGGTATCCTTTCATGAGATGGTATTTTTCACTTTTATATTGCGTTCTTCATTGATGACATGTGTGTGGCCTAGTTTCCCTTTACAATTACTCTTAATGCCCGCATGTCCCGTGTGTGTTACATCCCATTTCTAAGTGTTTCATTTGTTGAGTGTAACAACCGGAGAGAACTTGAGTATGCATGCCTTAGCTTTTATATGGATTTTGAAAGTTTTGCCAAATCTAAATTACCACATGTGTCCGCTTATTTCGCATTTCCATGGTTTCGAATTTTATTGAAGTTATTTGTTTAATGCCGATAATCGCCGTCTTTTGTGTGAGCTTCGTTCACTTTGTTGATAAATTGCGCTTCTAAAGATATTTGTTGAGCTACGCATTGGATTTTTCCGTATCAAAGTATGAGTTGATTTGATGTTTGTGTGTGTCATCCCTGGAAACCCTCACGAGACCTCACTCGTCCCCTAGGGCCACCTAGGGGTTTAAAACGGCTTATTGCATACGCTAAATGCAATCGTTCGCCTACGAAAGTGGCAATTTTTCCTTCGATGTACATATTTCTTCTATTTTGGTTGCGTTGTTAGCCCTTGTTTCTTCATACTTCATTGCTCGGGACTAGCAATGTATAAGTTAGGGGGTGTGATTCGTCACTTTTATTATATTTTATACCCCGTTAATTTGTACATTCTAGCGTTCCCGTGCATGTATTTCCCGGTTCTTATACTCATTTATTGACTAACCCCTGAATTCATCATATATACTTTGTATGTGTCTTTATTGAGCTTTTATAGGTCTCGAGAATGCATTTTGGGAAGTTTGGTTTTGATCCGGAAAGTTCCGTTGGCACTTGCACAATCGGGGGCATTTTGGTAATTTCAGCACTCGGGTTTTGTTCCCGATTTCTTCACGGAAGTTGTAGACCTTCTTCTTATCTTCGCATAGCCTCCGACGGTGCTTGAATCCGACCTCGAACGAAGAAGTTACGGAAGTTTCGGTGAAGCATGGGAGAAAATATGCCAATATAGGCAACTTTCCTTCTCCAGTAGGCCCGAATCGATTCGCGATTAATGCCGAATCGATTCGGTTTCATACAGGGGCAAATCTCTACACTTCCGAATCGATTCGGATTTGGCACCGAATCGATTCGGCCCTGCATTTCCAGCTTTCTTCTTATTACTAGTTTGCCATTTTGGTGGGATTTTGGGGATATATCCCTTGTTTTTCCTCTTTTGTAGATATATATTACTTTTGTTAGATATTTGGGGAGATAGAAAAACACTCTCTTCTCTCTCCTAGGTCAAAGTTCATTTATGGTTTTTACCACTTGTAAAGCTTTGATTACTAGTTGTTATTAATGCAAGAAAGGTTCATTTACTTCTTCTCTACTTGTTTTACTAGCTTTAATTTGCATTTATTTCCATCTCTTGCATTGGTTTGTGTTGAAACTAGATAACTAACTTAATTATGTTGTTAACTAACATGTGTAGTTTAGTTTCAATTATGAGTCGCTAGACTTATGATTGGGGATCAAAATCCCACCTTGGATGCTTGAACTTCATATTTAGGGTTTGGTTTATAATTGTTCTAATGGAACTTCATGTGTTGGTATTGGAGTATCATAGTTTCTTAACTTCTCTTGTCATGCAAGGGTTAGTGTTTGAAGATTTACTACAAACCCAACCCATCTAGCAATAACTAACTAACCCCTAATCCTCCATTGTTGAGTTTAGTCTCTACATGGTTGATGTTCGGACTTAATTAGTTATGCTCGATTAGAATTAATTTCAACCAAGCCCTATAATCCCCTTCTTTGTGAATCCAAGGTGCGAGAATGATCCTCGATCCCTTTAATTTCTTGAACTCAATCTTATCTTAGTTCTTTTCATAGTTCTGTAATTATTAATTAATTAACTTATCATCAATAGTATGTTAGTTTAGAGATTAGTCTCAATCACTTTTCCAAACTATTAAATCATCTTTTACACTTTAACTTTTGTGACGTTTAGAGAATCCCTTTAACCTAATCCCGTTCTCTTAGGAGTGTTTCAATCCCTGTGGATCACGATTCCGTACTTACCGGATATTACTTATTGCGATAGATTTGCACTTGAATCACAAGCTTTATTTTGGGCGCACCAGCGGGATATGTGTATCGTGCTTGTGTTATCACAAGAAATGGTCATGGTGTCCTGTGATATCCCATAATCCTCCAGCATCTGCTTCATCCATAAGAGTTGAGTGCAACAATTCCCGGTGGCGATGTACTCAGCCTCCTCAGTGGACAAAGAGATGGAGTTTTGCTTCTTGCTCAACCACGAGACAAGAGCATAACCAAAATAGAAACACCCACCAGAAGTGTTTCTACAACCATGTACATCCCCAGCCCAATCAGCATCTGAATAGGAAGATAAACGGTCATTGGTATCAAAGGAATACCAAATACCATATGAGAGAGTCCCATTAACGTATTTGATAATACATTTTAGAGCGAGTAAGTGTGACTCTTTTGGGGACGCCTGATATCACGCACAGACTCCAACACTAAAGGCTATATCGGGATGACTGACAGTCAAGTAGAGGAGACTACCTATCATACTCCGATATAAGGTTTGCTCTACGTCCTTGCCTGAAGTGTCCTTACTAAGCTTGATAGAAGTACTCATAGGTGTACATGAATGCTTAGAGAAGTCTAAACCAAATTTGTTCACTAGGTCTCTAGCATACTTGGATTGGGAGATGAACATCCCATCCTCTAGCTGACGAACCTGGAGACCAAGGAAGAAGGTAAGCTCACCTACCATGCTCATCTCAAACTCACTTTTCATCTCCTCCTCAAAGTGGTGAACATGTTGGGAGCACATGGATCCAAAGACTATGTCATCCACATATACCTGTTCAACCAAAATAGCACCATCATCTCTCCTGACGAACAATGTCGTATCAACTCCTCCTTTCTTGAAGCCACGGGCTAAGATATAGGAAGTAAGACTTTCATACCAAGCATGGGGTGCTTGCTTCAAACCATACAAGGCTTTCCTTAGATAATAAACGTGCTCAGGGTGCTTAGGGTCTTCAAACCCTTTTGTTTGTTCCACGTAAACCTCCTCCTGTAGAATGCCATTTAGAAAGGCACTCTTAACATCCATCTGATATAACTTGAAGTGCAGATGACATGCGATGGCGAGTAGTAAGTGAACGGACTCAAGCCTCGTAACAGGAGCAAATGTCTCCCCAAAGTCTACACCTTCTATCTGTGTGTAGCCTTGAGCGACCAACCTAGCCTTGTTTCTGATTATGGTACCATTTTCATCCATTTTATTCTTGAATATCCGTCTGGTACCTATCACATTAGTCTCACTAGGTCGGGGGACTAGTTCCCAGACATTGTTCTTTTTAAACTGAAGCAACTCATCATGCATATCAAATATCCAGTGTTCATCCTTGAGTGTTTCTTTGTGATTCTTAGGCTCGACTTTGGACGTGTAGTAAAAGTGGCTAACAACGTTTTCTAGCTGAGCACGAGTCTTGACTCCTAGAGTGGGATCTCCAACAATGGCAGAAGGGTCATGACTCTTGCGAAACCAAGCAGGAGTGTCCCCTAACACAGTAGTAGGGTCCACAGAGTGTGAGTGAGGAACTAGTAAGTCACTCCCAGAAAAGTCCTCATCCTCACACTGAAGGTTAGGATCAATAACCGTCGGAGGTTCGTCATCTTACACGGTGACGTTTATTGATTCCATAACCTTAGAGCTCTTCAGGTTAAAAACCTGGTATGCCCTACTATTCGATGAATATCCCAACAGTATTCCCTCGTCGCTTCGGGAGTTAAACTTTCCTAGTTTCTCTCTATCCCGTAGGATGTAGCATTTACTCCCAAAAACTTAGAAATATGCAAGGTTGGTCTTCTTGCGAGTCCACAACTCATAAGGTGTCTGAAGTGTGTGTGGACACAGGTAAACCCTATTCACCGTGTGGCATGTAGTAGACACTACCTCTGCCCAAAATCTCCTAGAAACCATATGACCTAGAAGCATAGATCTAGCCATTTCCTGGATCGTTCTATTCTTTCTCTCAATAATCCCATTTTGCTGAGGAGTCTTCACAGCAGAAAACTCATGTTTGATCCTAAGGCTATCATAATAAAGATCTACCTTTGCTTCCTTAACTTCAGTGCCATTGTCACTATGTATCCCGTTAATAGCGACTCCGTGTTGATTTTTCAGGACATGGCACTTGGTCGTTAAAAACTCAATAGCATCGGATTTCTCCCTCAGAAAACCTACAATATAATATCTGGTGAAATCATCTACCATCACGAGGATATACCTCTTACCACCCAAACTCTCAGTACGAGTAAGATCCATATGAATCATCTCAAGTACTCGGGAGGTGGTAATGGAATGTAACTTCTTATGAGGGCTACATATTTGTTTTCCCAACTGACAGGGTCCACAAACCGTGGAAGTTAACTTTCCAAGAGATGATAAGCCACGAACTAGGTCCTTTTTGGCTAAACGTGTCATATCTCTAACGTTCACGTGACCTATACGTTGGTTCCACAGATCCATAGGAGTGATCGTGGCGCTATTGCAGACAAGTGAGGATGTGGGCTCAGTCCCATAGTAATTATCCTTTGTCCTCATCCCTCGCACTAAAAGTTTTTCGGATTGATTGTAGACATTACACGCGTCCCGGTCAAACTTTACTGCAAAGTCAGCGTCGCACAGCTGGCTAATGCTGAGAAGGTTTGCTTTCAACCCTTTGACGTACAAAACATTTTCTAGCTTAGGAAATCCTGGTAACTCAACAGTACCACTTCCTATAATGCTAGACTTACTTCCATCTCCAAAGGTGACTCTGCCATCCTGATAACCCTCAAGAGATGTAAAAAATGAGGCATCACCTGTCATATGTCTGGAGCACCCACTGTCAAAACACCACTGTGAGGTATTATGTGCTTTGAGAGCGACATGAACAACAAAGGCCTTTTTATCTTTCTTAGGTACCCAAGAAGAGATGACCTTTTGTTTACCTTTGTTGTTGTTGGTTTTAGCCGGAATGTGAGAAGCATTCAGTGATGACAAAGACATCCGTCGGAATTCCTTCATCAAACTATGAGACGTGGCAGCTAAAAACTCAACTCGCTCTCTCAGACTTGTAAAATCATCAGTATGCTGAGGTGGAGCAGTAGTACGTCGTGTTCGACCCATACGATAGCAAAACTCCCTGAGGTGGCCTTTTCTTTTGCAGTAAGTACAAAAGAACACAGTCAAAGGCGGACCTTGGTTTGATTTTCTTAGTCGAACTCTCCTTCAGGGTTTTTGACGATGACCATAAGGAGTAGTAGTAAACTCAAGGACTGGTCCTGGTGTAATTTGGGACGTGGAGGCACCATCATAACCAATTCCATGTCGATCACCGAAACCTCAAGCGGGGCCGAGGAGCATCTTTCCCATCTTCCCAGATTTGTCCTCGATTTGTACCTTGACTTCCCGTGCTCTCTCAAGATCATGAATAAGCTAGGCAACAAGGGATTCAAGTTTCTTTCGAGTCTCCATGGAGGTATGGAGCTCACTCGTAAGACTAGCCACTTGTTTAGTCAAGTCCCCTCTCTCTTTCTCAAAATAACTCTCTCTCTCTAAACAAACTCTCTTTCACAACACAGACAGACTCTCTCTCTCTCTCTCTCTCTCTCAGGATGGTGCAGGTGGAGGACTCTCTCTCTCTTGATTTTCTTAAATCTTCCTCTAAACCAGTGATCTTAAGAACTAACGCTTTGTTACGCTTTTTAGTTTTAAATGACTCAGAATATAACTCAGTGTAGGCACGTTGAATATCACTCTCGCTCTCACTTGTGTCATCCTCCCCATCATTCACATCGATCTCACTATCGAGGAGTCCCTGTGATGCATCATCCTCATCGTCGTGAGGAGAACTAGAAGTGCTCACGTGACTAGCCATGAATGCGGTGAAGTTACACTCATGCGGTGACTCGTCATCCGAATCCACCGACTCGACCTCATTAGCGTCGCTAAGGGTAGCATTTAGGACAGCTTTCCCTTTCTCTCTGTTCAGACGTATGGCACACTCAAAAGCTCTATGACCCCTATTGTCGCACTCAAAACACCTCTCATTTTCTTTCTTAGGAGGATCTTTAAAAACTTTTTCATTTTTCTTTTCAAACTTATTTTTCTCAAACCTCTTTTTATCTTTGAAATTACCATTTTTCTTAAATTTGAGAATTCTCTTGAAATTTTTAGCAAAAAGAGCCAAATCATCTAAGTCAAAATCACACTCAGAATCAAACGAATATGTCTCTCTTTTTCTAGTTGACTCTCCCCTCTTTCTTGCCTACCCCTCACTCTTTCTCTCTTAGGCATTAAGTGCGATTACCTTTTCTTTAGGCTTGACTGTTTTAGGGAACATATCAATTTCATATGTTTGCAAGTCTCCTACAAGTTCCTCCAATTTTAGCGTATTTAAATTACCCATAGAATTTAGCATAGTGACTTTAGGTATAAAACGCTTAGGAAGGGAACAAAGAATCTTTTTAACAACTCTAGCATTAGGAATATGCTCACCAAGATTAAAGCTAGTATTAACAATGTCAGATATCCTAGCATAAAAATCATCAAAACATTCAGCTTCATGCATGGTGATGGTTTCAAATTGATTTGTTAAATTTTGCAATTTAGACTCTTTTACAGCATTAGTCCCTTCATAGGTAAGTTGCAAAACATCCCATGCCTCTTTTGACGTGGTGCACGTCATGATGCGTCAGAACTCATCAGGAGTGATGGATCCGAAAATAGCACTTAAACCTTTAGAATTAAAAGATGACCATTTAAATTCTTCTTCAGTCCAAGTGGTCACAGGTTTTAAATTGGTCACATTTTCAATAATCACGGAGGGAGGAGTCCATCCTCTTTCAACTAAAATCCAGACACGTTCAACTATGGCCTTTAAAACAGACTTCATACGGGCTTTCCAGTATGCATAGTTTGTCCCGTCAAAAACTAGCATTTTATTATATGATTTATCCATTGAACACGCTCTTTTTCAAAAAATCAATTTTTAGAAAATTGATATCTTAGAAAATTTTTGCAGAAAATTAGGAATACGCGATAGATTAGCGTAACCTGCTCTGATACCAATTTGAAGAGGTGCGCGTGCGTTCAAACAAAAATATTATATAATTAAATCCCAGTTTAACCCAACTAAACTCTAAACATGCAACTAGGTGTGATTGAATAAAATGTAAAACATGCTAGTACGATCAAACACACACAATTGAGGAAAAATCCCCCAAAGGGGCAAAACCATTTATTTTCATTATAATATTGTAACATACAATTTCGGATTACAATGAAAAATACAGTGACACAGAATTACCCGCAGGCATCGAATCTGTAGTCGGAGGCTGGAAATTTCCCTTTCCAGGAGGATAGCAATGAAGAAGAAGGACGGTCTTCTCCACAAGGGTAAGAACAAACACACTATGTTGTTCTAGGGTTTCAAAGGGATTCACAATTGATTTGGAAATTTGTGTGAATCAAAACATGAGTTTTGCTAACTCACAAAAGTGAAGACTTTGAGTTTAAGAACTCTGAAAATCGTGTGTAGAAGAAGTCTTAGAAACAAACTCCCCGTAATGGGTTTATAAAATAAAACCTGGGTCAAAAATAACTGAACACGATCTGCACTATTTTATCCCAGGCGGACCGGTCCGGATCTGAAGCGAATCGGTCCGAGTAGAGGACGGATTGGTCCGGGGGGGGACTGGTTCGTTTTCCAAACAGGTGGACCGGTCCGGCTGTCCAGATTTTTGATTCCTTCCTTGAATTCTTTGATATTCAGATCCGTTGATGATGATGAGATCTTGAATTTCTTCAACAATGTAATGGCTTAAGACATATACATAAATACTGGACAAAATGTCCTTACATTACCTTAAGCCTCCTATTCACCGTCAATAAGTCTTTAATGACTTTTGCATATGCAGGAATTTTCTTGATGGCATCGAGGAAATGTAAGGACTTCTAGCACATCGTCACAGGGGTCACCTTTTTAGGAAGGCACCAACCGTTGAGGAAATGGTGATGCGGTGGGTGGTTTTACTACTATCTCGGGCTCTCTAATCTCATCCTTTTCACTCTCTTTCAAGGGGATATCTTCGGCATCTTTCATGCCGGGAGAAATATCCTTATCTGTTGGTATGTCATGTGGGGGAGGTGATAAATTAACAACCCTCCCACCACGTAGAGTTGTTACGTCTTGACCTTGCTCTTGACGTTTTGTGGAAGTAGAGCTAACACTAGTTTGACCTTGGGTAGGTCTTTGGCCCTAAGCAGGAAACTTACCCTTCTCTTGGACACTCAACGACGATTGCAACTTCAAAATGTTCACATTTATGTCGGTTAACATGTGCTCATATCTAGCATTGGTTTCACTTTGGGAGTTTATGAATTGGTGTATCGTGCCCTCAAGGGTTCTTCACGGTGGAGTGATATATGGAGCTGGAGGAGGTGGTGTTGGCCCGTGTCCTTGCATTGGTGGTGCTTGTTAAAAGTGTGGAGGTGGAGGAGGGGAAACATGTGAATTAGGATTCAATGAAGCCTGCGATTTCCCATATCTAAAACTTGGGTGGTTTTTCCATGAAGGGTTGTAAGAATTTCCCTGCGGGGCATCGAAATTACCCTTGAATCCTCCTACACCACTTACCTTCTCATTCAACATAATTTTGTAAGCGAGAATCATCAGACATTCTTCTGTTGAATGTCCCACTTCACAAATAGCACATACCTTCTCAACGGGGATGTGAACTGGTCCAGTTGGTTCTCTTACGCGCATTGTGAGTAACTCTCTCATACCTTTCTCAATTTGATCGAGTCGATGGTTCGTCATGGTATCTTTTTTTACGTTGAATAGACCGAACGTCGATGGAGTGGTGGCCACTTGGTGAGTTCGATTCTGAACGCTAGGGTCAGACATATCCCATGCTTGAGTGGTTTCGGCGATATACCTCAAGTGGAGCTCAACATCATTAGAATCTAATTCGACGAAGGGACCATCACACATTGTTTCAATAAGTTATTTGGAGTTGATGTTCATCCCATTATGGATGAATGAAATTATTTGCTATTTATCAAGTCCATGATGAGGGCAGGAAGTAACTAACTCATTGTAATGATCAAAACATCGATCAAATGGCTTGTTTTCTAGTTGTTGGAAGGACTGAATTTGATCCTTAATGGAGTTCGTTTGATGTGGAGGGAAGAACTTCTTGAGAAATTTAGATTGTAACTCGTTCCATGACGTAATCAAATCAGGATGTAAAGACCATAGACAGGTCTTTGCTTTATCCTTGAGAGAAAATGGGAAAAGATTGAGACGGATCACATCTTTCGTGCATACTTGATCGCTGAACGTCTCACACGCCTTTTCAAACTCCCGAATGTGGAGATAGGGCTTTTTCGATTCCATTCCATGATATAGGGGAAGGATTTGGATCATTCTGTTCTGGAAATGGAATTACCCTGCATTATATGGGAGCAAAATTCAGCTCGGAGTGACTAACCTCACCGAGTACAAGAATTCTCTCAAGGGTCGATAAGGTGCCTCTCCCTCACCCGCGCCGACTCTTCCGTCATATGACATAGCTCTCTCACATAACGACTCGGTATCCTCACTCGGTGCACTAGGAGTGTAACCTGAAATATAACCAGATGGGTCGCTCGAAGTGTAATTGGACAATGAATTTGGCGGTGTGGGAGGTGGGACCCAAAATTGAGGAACGCGAGGGGTATGTGGGTTATCTGGGTTGTACTAGACTATTGGGTTTTCGTGAATGCGCATAGCAGTGGCTTCAGGAGTTTGGTGTGGATTTTGCATTAACAAGCTTATGAGAGATGTTGTATCTTTTTTTTGGATTTTTATGAATTTTGGGGTTTTAGATTAACTCGAGCTAACCTATAGTCTACCTAAGTCCCCGGCAACGGCGCCAAAAACTTGATGCGACTCAATTTGTGTCTAAAGTGCGTGCTAATTAACGGTTCAAGTACAAACCGGTCGCGAAAGTAATAAAACTGATACGACGAGGTATTGATCCTCAGCGAAATAGTACGCCGAGACATGACGACGTTGGAGAGATAGAGAATCCTAACTTAACTCTAAAAAGAAACGAAAATATGTTTTAAATGTGAGTGTATCAATGAACTAAATGCATATTTAAATTCACTACAACTAAATTAAATGCTATTGAAATGCAACTAGTCTATCTAACCTAAGAACATATGACAATTATATGAGGGAATTAACTATGAATGGAAACAATAGGTCAGGTTACAATCCCCCACACCCTAGTAATTCACTGAGTAGGATACTAGATTTCGGAATTAAAACTTTAAATGGATCTGGTCTTTATTAATCCGGAGAATTACGTATATGAAGTAACGAAGCCCGCATTATATGAAATCAAAGGCAACAATAAAGCGATGTCACATTAAGAAACATGCACTTCGCACTCTTAAGCATCCCGGTTACCTAGGGCAAGCGAGATCAAAAGTCCTACGATGGTTGTGATAGTTGCGCGACACGATTCTTTTAAGCTTTTAATACAAAAATTTATTTCCATTACGATGAATTACATCAGGTGGGGTTCATGCACCCCAACCCTTAAAACTTAGCCGGACATAGCTACACTAAATAAAAAAGAAATTTTTGAAAAGAAAAACATCATGCTATATGGAGAATAGGGAATAAGAACGTGTTGAGTCCAACCAATAACTATTCAAGGTAAATTGAAGGCTTAAAAGAAAAATATTACTTGCATTGAAGAAAATCCAGAAAATAAAACTTCAATCTTCACTCTTGTTCAAAACTAGGGTTTTTAGTTACAAAACCCTTCTCCTACTGCTGGGAAACCTAATTTTAGAACCCCTATTAATGTGTAACAACTTTGAATAAATAGTTTCCAAAATTTTACAAGGGATTAAGCTAATCAGAAAATTCCTAAAAAGGTGAAGTTTTGAGAAAATCCAAACCGGTCCGGACCGGGGGGGTTGGGCGGTCCGGATCGCCCCAATATTAGAGTCAGGCTTCTGCATAGAGGCGGTCTGGATCCTTTATTATAAAAAGGTTCGGATCGTCCCTATTTTTCATTCAGAGCTTTTGCTGCCAAACCGGTCCCGACACTTTTATCTTAAAAGGTCCGGATCGCCTTACTTTTTCTTCCAGAGCTTTTTCTTGATTTCTCTCATATCCGACACTTAGATTTTGACACTATTTCTTCCTACGTACTTGTAGACTCGACGTATTCGACTTTCATTTTGAGTTCTCATCCAGATTCTTGATAAAAATTACTCTTTTTCCCTTTTGACTTTTCTTCCTTGATTCAACCTTCTGCTTTCGCATTTTCCTTTCTTTACTTAGCAATAAATACCTTAAATATCATGGAAAATTCAAAAAACTCGAGATACTATATACAAAGGTCAGTGGCATATAAATGAGATAAATCACCCTATTTTACATTATTCGAGATGATAAAAGTCCCTAAATTAATGGGATAAATAAGGAAGAATTTATGCCTAATCAGTTATCAAAGTTTGACCAAATCTAGATATCCGAGACTAAACCCATATGTCTTCCTATCCTAAAGTCAAACTGTTGGAGAAGTTCAAAATTCAAACACAGAGAAATTTAGGGGAAGTGTACCCCCAATTGTTCACCTTCGAAGCTATCAACGATCCATTACCATCCTTGCTACCTTCGAAGAGATAACAACCCAGATATTCCAACGGACCTTGAAAGAAAGCGCCCTCCATTGGTTTTTGTCCCTCAAAGAATCCAGAGTTCATAGTTGGGAGGATGTCACCCAGGAATTCATGTCTCAGTAAAAGTACAATGAGGAGATAGAGGTTACGCATCGAGATTTAGAACTTCTTAAATAGAACCCTGGGGGGAAAATTAGTAGCTTCATAGAAGGGTGGAGAGAGAAAGGTGTGTAACACCCCGACTAATTAAATATCGGGTGATCATTCCTTTATTAAATTATAATCAAGGTGAATGGTTGGTTCATTCTTAGCATCACTGTCACAAAATAAACTTTCCAATTTAAACACCCTAAATAATTAAGCTAAGTGTCAAAACATTTTAAAACATTATCTCCATTTATTAAATCCCATTATGAAATCCTTTATTAAGTAACATTTTAAGATTCACACAATTATTAAGACTGGAAATAAACAACCATGAATTTAATCATTCAGATAATCCAATACCAACTTTAAAACTACAAAGGAAAACCATCCTGACAGTAATTAAATCCCAAAGAGTAAAAATGCTAAAGATAAATGAACATAATCTCTGACAAATCCAACTGAATAAGGAAACGGGTGACAAATGCCCGAACTAATCAAAACTAGAATGAGAGCAGATTCAAGATCGAGGTCGTCTAAGCAATGTCCTTCAACTCCCACATAAGCTGCAGCGCGTTCGGTCAAAAAAATCTATGCAAGACGCCCCTATGGCTGGGCACCTAAAATATATACATATATATATATATATATATATATATATATATATATATATATACAAGAGAAAAGAGATAATAGGAAACGGGTAAGAGCCTGAGTGTAAAACAGTTTAAAATTAGTTTAGCAAGTATTTAAAATGCTTACCTGCTAATGCAACAACCATGTTAGTATGCGACACTCTTTTGAGAATTCTCACCTCTCATCTAGTGGGCACGCCTACCGTACTAATAAATCTCATCAATTTCTCTATCTTATTCTCCATAAGGTTTTATCATGTGAAAAGCGAGGTTATGATATTTACTTTTAGGAAATCACTCTCTTCAAGATTTCTTACGTTATTTAAAACAACTCATTACTGTTATAAAGTTCCCAAACACTTATAATAAAGTTGAAGCATTTATTCATTACTTATCTACTTATACACGCAGTAGAAAGTTCCCATATAAATATACGTATATATATTAGTCACACATATAATATATATATTAATGGAACCCCGCATAAGATCTATGGTGCTGGAATACTCTGCTATCAAGTCCCCGTATCACACAAACTAAGGGAAATACTAGTTCGGAATCACTCTCGAACTGTATTAACACAAATACATACAAATGAAGGCGAAGCATAGTTCCAGGTTCTAAGAGGTCAGCACATACCCTCACATCTCTTAGAACATCTGACTATCATTTTCAGATAGCCTTTATCGAGGAATACTATCTTCTAGGGTACGAGTAAATATCCCCCATAAAGGCTCAATCGAGATAAGATTGTCCCAGTGCGGAACCCCCTCGTGATAGCAAGTAGCCCAGGTATGATTTTTACACAGATACACAATATATGCACAGTCACACAGTCATATATAATATTATTCACATTTTCCAAATTAGGTTCACCCACGACCCATAATTATAGTTATCATGTTTTACTCGAGTATCTCGCATAACGAACTCTTCTCTTTTATTATCATTTATAATTTATTTTATACTTACTTCTCATCTCGAAGTATTCCATCTCACTAAGTATAATTTTAGTAGGTATACTCACGCTTACCTTATGGTATAAATACTAATTATGATTATCTCACTCTCTTGATCTTTAGGGTAAACTCATCGTCCCAAATGTTTGAATCATTACACGTAAACAACTCCCAATAATTTTGCACCCTTCTGGGTTCATCAGACACTGGTTTTCCTCACTTAAATTAATTATTTACTAAAATAGGGGCAAAATAGGAAATTCCCTAAAAATTAGAAATCTCGCTCAAACCAGAATGGATCTCGCTCGAACGACTTCCATGTGTCGCTCGAACCACTTCGCGTGATATTGCATCTCGCTCGAACGACTTCACGCGACTACGCGCGAACTGGACTATTTCGTCTTTAACCTTTGGCAGCCTCGATTTTCACCATTTTTAAGCTTAAAAACCTCTACAGTTTAATCCCCCAACGTCTCATCTTCAATCCCAAACAATAATAGCAAGGTTTTATATCATTCATAACCTCCTAGAATCATTAAGATTACATGAAATCCCCAATTTAATTTATAAGAACCCTAGTTTCCAAATTTTCAATTGAAGAACCTAACCAACCCCAATTCGTTCATCAATATTATTTCCAATTTCGTGATAAAACCTCTACATATAATCAAAATTCAGGCTACCTAGATTCTCCCTACAACACATACGAGTTTTCTTCTAAAACATACAATTCTTCAATTAAAACATGTGATTTTCATTCCTAGACTAACATGGAAGGAACATTAACTAGAAATAAGCAAGATAGATACTTGCCTGAAAATTTTGTTTCTGATTTTGGGAAGAAAGTGGTGTGGTTGTGTTCCTCGTCGCGCAATCTACAATTTGGTGGTGACAGCGGTGCAAACGGCGGAGTTTTTTGGCCTAGAACTCCTTAAAAAGCTTCTCCACTTCTTCTCTAATGGACGTTCTTTGGTTTTGCTTATGTTAACCCTAGATGATAATCCCTAACATCTGATATATCCTTGGTAAATTCGTGGGTTTAATTACCCAAAAATATGAAATGTCCAAAACACCCTCTCGGGATGTTAATTAGGCCTAAAAACGCCCCGAGACCCAAATTAAACCCTCAGGTACCTTATTTTGACTATCTCGACCCTTCCGGACATATTGGCGCACTCAAAATGACCATACGAGTGACTTATAATTTATTCACTTTTAATAATCATAAATTAGTCCTGACACGACACAGGCGCGATCCGACTTAAATTTTCGTAATTGTCATTTTATTCACTCGTGACAATTTTTATAAAATCAATCTTATACATTAATTTACTCATTCAGTAATATTCGATAAATTTCCAATAATTACTAACCCTCGTCACGCTAGTAAATAATAAACAATTTTTTGAATTAATCTTAAATTAATTTATCTCAATTAAATTTAATACATCCCTAAATTTAAAAGACACAAAATTACAGGGTATTACATACTCCCCCCCTCCCCAATAATGAAATTTTGTCCCGAAATTCGGAAAATAAAGCCTACCTCGTAAAAAAAATCTGGATACCTTATTAGTACGCAAACTATCTACATATCAAGGCATTTAATTACTAGCCCCCTCCTCGCAGCAAGCTTGTTTAACTGTCTTATTAAAGACACTTCACGTTGTGCTCCTATCCGACATCATTCGCATAAGACATGCCTATATATTATTAATTCCCATTATTTCAATATCATTGGGAGGCCGTACCTCACTATATGATAGCTACTCGGATTTCTAAACACAAAACTCCCATTCAGAGAGAAACTATACGAACATCTGACCACTCTTATTTGCCTAAAATAGTCGTGGAATTCTACCATAGTCATCAGACCATCTCAACCAATTCAAAATTTTGATTATCCTCCCCTCTTTTAACATTCAGAGTGAGAAAGTTAAGGTTTTTCCCACATCAAAACCTCAATAAGCATCCTGTTCACAATAAACAGGTGCGCGTGCTCCCACGGAACCCTACCATTAGGTAATATCATCCCCCAATTACCGTACTGTACTCCACTTATTAGTCATAACCGTTGAGAAAGTGAAACGATCACAATGAATCCAAAATTACTTTCAAGCGGCTCCACTAATCGTTAATCACCGTGCGCCTATTCCCTGGCTATGGGTGATACATCATACTCAAACAAAACGTTACCCCCGCTGCTTCCTGAAACCCCATATTGAAGGTGGGAAAAAAATCTCATCCCGATCCAGAAATTACTATCATGTAGGGCCACGTACCGACGCGATCCTTCCTTTCAAAGGGAGACTGGGGCACACTAGTTAATATTCTAAATCACCCAAAAGTAATATCAATCACTTCCCTCTTAGGTGACTTGTCCCACATGTTCGAATGGACCCTTGATTTCATCTTAAGGATGGCAAACCATCCAATAAACTTTATCAACTTTACCGGCCTCCTCCATTACAGTAATGGTCAATAGCCCCACAATTTCTCTGGTTGATCCTCTTATTCCAACCGATCTCTATCTATGAGTGGTGCATGAAGAGACTACTCACTATGTCCCGCTAAACATCAACTTTTACTTGAAATGACTCACGTTAAGTGACACTTAATACTCCCCTCCTTTCCTTGGTGTATACCGAAAGTTCCGACCCGTGCACTTTTCTCCACGATGTGCACTTCGGGACCTTTTATACCATACCAACATCATCACTCCTTGTATGCGCAAGTCGCTCTCACATTTGAACAATTACAACTCTGCTCTGAGTGTTTTCCATAATAATTAAATTCTACCCTTATCAAGGAATACCCCTTTTTAAATGGCTTCCCACAGCCTCCTAACCAAATTCGGGTGTGCTACTCTAGTCGCACACGTACATGTGGATTATCGTTCTTTATGAGATGCTTATTCCACTCTACCACTTCCTCCTCATTATGCTAGTCCCATAAACATAAATTCCACACGTCTATTTCCACGTCCCTTCAACTTGGATGATTCTAACATCAGCTAACCAGGATACCCACATTTTGTAACACCCCGACTACCCGGGGAGAGCTAAAAGTGCACTACTCATCAATAAAATTACCCAAATCCAATAAAATACAAGGAATAGAGCATCTAAATCCCATAACAATCAAAGGAGGAACCGCTAATCTCAAATCTCTTCAGATAAGTACAACAATTCTCTCGAGTAAATACAATAACTAAAATAACTCACTAATGCTCTATACATCAAAATAAATAAATACAAGTCTTCTCTCTTGTATTAAAAATTCTTCCCAGATAATCCACCCAAAAATCATCCCAACTCTTTATTTCCCTTGTGTTATGAACGCGGTTACAACACTTGGGTACTCTCAATCTCCCTAGAAGTCAAAATTTTAAATCCTACTTATCATTGTTCCACCCCTCAACTCGTGGTGATAAAATAAAACTTCCAATGCTTTCTTACCATAAAATCGGTGCCACTGGACTTAAATCATAATTCAACTTCCAACTTATAGATATAATTACCTGCTCCTAGTACGACTGAGGTACCGAACTTATGGACTAATGACCAAATATATCCCTATTTCCAACATTACACTAAGTTTCATGAGTGGGATGTCTCGCAAAGATAAATCCAAACAAGGACCCCCCCGATACACTACTACCTAGCATTGTCAGTTATCGAAATCCGTTAGGCCCTCTGTCCATAGCATGCACCCCTTTATTCCGTCTCTTGATAAAAAAAGTTACATCTCCTCCCGTAATTACAATTAATAAGGAACATTTCACTGATTGCACTATTGTTCAGTATTGATTGTAATCACATTCCATAAATCTCGAATACATACAATCAGGACTCTCGAAATCCTGCCCCCAAACACACGAGTCTATATATTAACTCCCACATTTTCAAGGATAGATATAACAATACACTCTTCCTAGTACCAAGTCTTGAGAGCCAAACATAATAATGAGTTAAATCTTTTCGCTCAACCCAACACATACTGAATCATAACAATAAAGTCTCTACACACACCGGGATCGAATATCTCGAGCCCACTATCCCCTCCGAAGTCTCTATAATAGATAATAAAAGTGCAAGTCCGACCCTCTCGCAGGTGAGGTTCGCCAGAAGAAAACATGTTGCACTAATGCAACCATTCCAATAGCCTTACAATAACTGCCTACTATCATACTAACCATTTCTATATAGTTGTAACAAAGACAATATCATACTCATATATCACATCATTAAAATGATTAATCTCCATAAAGTATATATAACACTATTAATACACACATTCATCCTCCGTGGATAGTACTAAAGATAATCCCGTTACACTAGGGAAAATATTCACATAATAATAATGTTTATAGTTATACGCATTAAACTCGTCTCACATGCTAATCTAGCAATGAACAAAATATATAGTGACTCGCTCGTGTCACATAAGACATGCCTCATCCTCCATGGATAAAACTCATATTTCTACCTTGCCAATCGCCTTGACTGCCCAAATGGTCTCCGAACATAACACGCCTGCCCAAACCAAAATAAAACTACTTTAATCGTTGTCCTTTACTAGGCACCATACTCTTGTCCCATTACTCACTTCAGGAAAACATTAACGCATGTAATTTCACTCTCCACAAAATACCTCTACACATAATCCATTTATCACCTGTCATACTAATCATATTAGGATTTTCCTTCTCTCGAACTTTGGTAGTCTTGATTCCTGATGGTTACCCTCGTTGTTACCTTAGCCTTGTAAGTCCTAAAGAACATGCTACTGGCTACAATAGTCCTTACTAAATTCACCATTGCTTGGTAAGAATTCAGCTATTTGAATCATTTAAATGGGTCCCCTCATGTGTATCCCCACCCCCTTGTGGTGCTACACTACCATCATTGCATCCAATCTTATTCTTGACTAACCTCTTCTATTATTTTATCTTCCCACACAAAGAAGCATTATCATCTCCATTGTTAAAGCAAGACATTATCAACTTTTGAATCGACCGTCCAGCAAAATTCCATTTAAGGGTTATTAACTATTATTACGAGTCGATCTCCCACTTGGAGTCCTCTCCTCCTTTTGTGTCTACCTCCTCCGATATAAGATTCTCTAGAGGTTTAGATTCACATTCACAAATGGACCTCTATCAGGTCCTCCTGTATTGAGTTCAGAACAACGTTCACTTCGTATCCTAAACATCTGATGAAGGAACATGCGGTCAAATTGTACCTAAGATTCTTCTATAGACATAGCATTCCACTTCGAAAAGTGATGGCCGACTCCCACCATGATAACTTTGTTCTTAAAAGTCAAGAAAAATTTCTCCAAATTTCCACTTTCAGTTAGCCACACTCCGTCCTATGTCCAAACCTTTGGATACTTTACCTCCTCTGGCTAACACACACAATTTTTGCAATTATAAGATTCGCACTGACAGCTCTCTTCAATGTTTTATTTGACTTTTTCCTAGTCATACAACGTTGGGTGAGTCTACTCTCGCACCTCTTTCGACTATAACAGCACTTGAAAATCATGGGTCGTGCCCTAGTCACCTTTACAGTCCTGGCTTCTCGTGCCATAATAGGGGTGATCTTAGCTATGGTCATCATCCTCGAATATACTTTACAACCTCAACTAAGCCCTATCTCCTGATGTCCGCTTAACGACCCTCGCCAGAGATCCTTTATTGCTCGGCATACGCACACATTCGAACGCAATTAGAATTCACTAATATACATACATTATAGCAGGAGAACGGAATCTTACCATAGAAATTAACAATCCTAAACTTAGGGCTCTATATCAAACAAAGCAACGCAGGAAGCATAATAAGCCGTACAGATTCTGAAGGACACTAGAACTTGATGCTCTAATACCACTTGTAACACCGTGCCTAATTAAATACCGGGTGATCAGTCCTTTATTAAATTATAATTAAGGTGAACGGTTGGTTCATTCTTAGCATCATTGTCGCAAAATAAAATTTCCAATTTAAACACCCTAAATAATTAAGCTAAGTGTCAAAACCATTTAAAACATTATCTCCATTTATTAAATCCAATTATGAAATCCTTTATTAAGTAACAGTTTAAGATTCACACAATTATTAAGACTAGAAATAAACACCCATGAATTTAATCATTCAGATAATCCAATACCAACTTTAAAACTACAAAGGAAAACCATCCTGACAGTAATTAAATCCCAAAGAGTAAAAATTCTAAAGATAAATGAACATAATCTCTGACAAATCCAACTGAATAAGGAAACGGGCGACACATACCCTAACTAATCAGAACTAGAATGAGAGTAGATTCAACATCGAGGTCGTCTAAGCAATGTCCTGCAACTCCCACATAAGCTGCAGTGCGTCCGGTCCAAAGAATTTATGCAAGACGCCCCTGTGGCTGGGCACCTGAAATATATACATATATATATACAGGAGAAAAGAGATAACAGGAAACGGGTCAGAGCCGAGTGTAAAACAATTTAAAATTAGTTTAGCAAGTATTTAAAATGCTTACCTGCTAATGCAACAACCATGTTAGTATGCGATACTCTCTTGAGAATTCTCACCTCTAATCTAGTGTGCACGCCTACCGTACTAATAAATCTCATCAATTTCTCTATCTTATTATCCATAAGGTTTTATCATGTGAAAAGCGAGGTTATGATATTTACTTTTAAGAAATTATTCTCTTCAACATTTCTTACATTATTTAAAACAACTCATTACCGTCATAAAGTTCCCGAACACTTATAATAAAGTTGAATCATTTATTCATTACTTATCTACTTATACTCACAGTAGAAAGTTCCCATATAAATATACTGTAATACCCCATATTTTTATGGCTTTTAAAATTGGGGATTTATTAAAGTTAATTTGAGGTATTAATTTAATATTAATCCGGAAATTATTTTTATATTTACTAGCATTATGTGACTTAGTAATTATTGGAAATTTGTTGAATATTACTAGATGAGTAAAGTAATATATGAGATTGATTTTATTAAAATTGTCACGAGCGAATAAAATGGAAATTATGGAAATTTAATTCGGGACGCGCCTGTGTCGTGTCAGGGCTAAATTATTATTATTAAAGTGAATAAATTATAAGTCATCTGTATAGTCATTTTGAGTGCGCCAAAGTGTCTGGAAGGGTCGAGATAGTCAGAAAAGTGTACTCGGGGGTTTATTTTGGGTCTAGGGGCATTTTAGGCCAAATTGACACCCCGGGAGGGTATTTTAGACATTTTGTATTTTTGGTTAATTAAACCCACGAATTTTCTTAGTATTTATTAGCCATTTAGAGTTGTCTCTTGGGGTTAACAAACACAAATCCTAAGCCAACCATTAGAGAATAAGGTGAAGTGATTAGAGAAGAAGGTGAAGAGATTTGAGAAGAAGGTGAAGAGATTTGAGAAGAAGGTGAAGAGTCTTCAAGCAATCCAAGGCCTAGAACTCACCCGATTTCATCGCCACCACCACCAAAACGTTGATCGCACGATGAGGAACACAACCATATATTTTTCATCAACAGATCAAACCCTTGAATCTGAGGCAAGTATCTATCTTGCTAAATTCCAAGTTAATATACCTTCCATGTTAGTCTAGGAATGAAAATCATATGTTTTAATGGAAAAATTATATATTTTGGAAAGATTTTATATGTGTTGTAGGGACAACCCATGTAGTCTAAAATCTTGATCATATGTAGAGGATTACCAATGAATTTATTATGATATTTGGGAAGAAAATCTTGATTCAAATATAGGGTTGTGATTATTCATGCAAAATTTTATTTTATAAAGAGATTTGAGATTAAACCCCTTTTTGATTGATTCGTTGAGGATTTATTGATGTCATTACGTTAGAACTTGCTTATGTACATTGCTTATACACTTGGATTACTTTGATGGGAGTTTAGGATGAAATTGTAGAGGTTTGGAGGGGTTAACATGGTTGGACCCATAGGATGAATATTGCAGAAAACTGGGCAAGAACTGCTTGATCGATCGATCGACGATCGATCGATCGACCCCATTCCTCGATCGATCGACCCCTCCTGGAAAACTGCATATTTTTTTCCTTTTTGTTTAGTTCGGTTAAAATGCGTAGGGACCCTTAATCATCATTGATAGAGTATAATGGGTTATGAAGAGGACCAATAGGGTCTAAGTAGACTCCGTTGAGTGAAATTAATATGAGATGAAATTGTGGGTTAACGGGGTGTTATTTATACATTGGAAATTGTGCGTACGTGTACTAAAAAATTGAGACTCGTGAAAGATTTAGACTAGAAGGTAAGTGAGGGTATACCTACTGATATTTACACTTAGTGAGAGAGAATACTTCGAGAGATGAGAAGTAAGAATGAATTAAATAATAAATGAGAATAAAAGAGATGAATCCGTTATGAGAAATAATTGAGCAAAATTTGTGTTAAGAACAGATAATAATAATAATAATTATGGGTCGTGGGCGAACCTAATTTGGAAAATGTGAATATTTATATATATGTCTATGTGATTGTGCATATTTATATTATATCTGTGTAAAAAATTTACCCGAGCTACTTGCTATCACGGAGGTTTTCGCGTTGGTACAGTCTTATCTCGATTAGACCTTTATGGGGGATATTGACTTGTACCCTAGAATATAGGGATCTTGGTACAGGCTATCCGATCGATAGTCAAACAGTCCTAAGAGACGTGAGGGTATGTGCTGACCTTTTAGTGACTTGGAACTATATTTCGCCTCCATTTGTATGTGTATTGTGTTAATACAGTTCGAGAGTGATTCCGAACTAGTATTTCCCTTAGTGTGAGTGATACGGGGACTTGATAGCAGAGTATGCCAGCACCATAGATTTATGTGCGGTGCCGATAGTATATATATATATATATATATATATATATATATATACGTATATTTATATGGAAACTTTCTACCGTGCGTATAAGTAGATATGAAATGAATAAATGCTTCAACTTTATTAGAAGTGTTCGGGAATTTTATAACGGTAATGAGTCATTTTAAATAACGTAAGAAATCTTGAAGAGAATGATTTCCTAAAGTAAATATCATAACCTCGCTTTTCACATGATAAAACCTATTGGAGAATATAAGATAGGGAAACTGATGAAATTTATTAGTACGGAAGTCATGCACACTAGATGAGAGGTGGGAGTTTTCAAGAGAGTGTCGCATACTAACATGGTTGTGATATTAGCCGGTAAGCATTTTAAATACTTGCTAAACTATATTTAAAACTGTTTTACACTCGGGCTCTGACCTGTTTTCTGTCATTTCTTTCTCTATTATATATATATGTATGTATTACAGGTGCCCAGCCACAGGGGCGTCATGCTTAGGTTCTTTGGATTGGACGTTCTGCATCTTATGTGAGAGTTGCAGACCCTTTCTTTAAACGACTTCGTCATTGAATCAGTTCCTACTTTAGATCTTCATAGTTAGGGCATGTGTCGCCCGATTTCCTATTCCATTTATCTTGTCAAAAATTTATGTTCATTTCTATTTTCGTTATTCAATGCTCCTTGGGAGTTTACTATTATCAGTATGATTTCATTTAGGGTTGTTATACTTGGTTTGGATTATATAGATGGTTTAATTCTTGTGTGTTAATTGTATCCTTAGTATTTATGTGATTCTTAACTGTTGGGTATTAAAAATATTTTTTTTTATATTGGTACTTAAGAAAGGAAAAATGAGACTTTAAATTGTTTTGACACTTAGCTTAATTATTTAGGGTGTTTATATTGGTAATAAATATTTTACGACAGTGATGCTGAGAATGAACCAACCGTTCACCTTAATGTTAATTTAATAAAGGACTGATCACCTGGTATTTAATTAGGCGGGGTGCTACAGGTGGTATCAGAGCATCAGGTTCTAGTGTCCTTTACGGTCTGTACGGCTTACCATACTTTGAGCTGAGCATTACTTTGTTTGATATAGATCCCTATGTTTAGGATCATTGATTTCTTTAGTAAGATTATGTTCTCTTGCTATAACGTATATATTAGTGAATCTTATTTGCATTCGGACGTGTTCGGACAAGAAGTATGGCAGATGAGGGCCATTGTACGGATAATGGAGGGTCGTACTTATGAGGTTATGAAGTATGTTCGAGGATGATGACCGTAGTTGAGGTCACCCCTATTATGGCACGAGAGGCCAGGACTGTAAAGACGGTTAGGACGTAGCCTACAAATTCCAAGTGCTGCTATAGTCGAAGGTGATGCCAAATTAGACTCACCCAACGTAGTACGCTTGGGGCAAATGAAAAATTGAGGAGAGTCATCAGTAGAAATTCTAAAAATGCGGGAATTGGGTGTATTACCCAACGAAGGCACTATAATCAAAGGTTTGGACATATAGTGGAGTGTGGTTAACTAAAATCAAAAATTTGGGGTAAAATTTTTCTTGACTCATCAGAGCAAAGTTATAATAGTGGGAGTCAACAACCACCGCCCACGAATGAGGTTACGTTTTCTATCTATGGAGTTATGGGGCACATAATGATTGTCATTAGGACCTCACATTCATTTGTAGCTATTAGATTTGTGTGGACCATAGGGTTACTAGACTTGGCCATTGGCACTATTATTTATGTAGACTCGCCGATGGGTAGTGGGACGGCTATTATTTTCTTGTATATATCAAAATGTGAGTTTAATTTTATCGAGGATATACTTGTTATAGACATATCCGAGTAAGAAGTGATTATCGGCATGGATTGACTTGTTGTATATGAGACCAAGATTTATCGTTATAGCCAGCGTATTGTCTTTGATACGAGAGTGAATAAGTACACTTTTATAAATAGATAAAACTTGTTAGGATGTTATATACTATAGACTAACGACCTGAGGAGTTTCGATGACTAACTATTTTATGTAGTAGTGTATCGGGGGGTTCCTTGTTTGGATTTCGCTCTGCGAGACACCCCACGCATGAAACTAAAGAACGTTGGGAGTCGAAGTAAGTTAGGTCTTTAGAATATGAGTTTATAACCTTTTCCCGTATCTATGTATGTATATATATCAGAGAGTTATGAGTTGTAGCATGATTTGAGGCAAATGAAATCGCGAAATGAGAATGTGGAAATCATAAAAATACGGATTATAGACTAAGTATTCAGTTAATTAAAGGTAACCTTACAGAGGAATCACATTTATTTAGACCTTATGATGGAATGTACACACATTGGGTGTATGGGAGCCCTGGATGGTTTGATTGTAGTATTTTCCATAATTGTGTCACAGTAAGTATTCTTGAGGTTAATCAAAGTAAAAGTTGTGACTTCCAGATTTAGTTGTTTGATGACTTAGAATCGTTACTCCCCATAATTTTTCCATGAGGATGGTACGGATTGGGTAAAGTTTAACTCAAGATAATTTAAACTAAATAGTAAGGCTTGGAGTACAACATTAGTGGGGGTATTCGGTAATGTACTGTATGGGTGGTACGACGAAAATTACATGAGGTGTGACATTAATAATCGGAGTTGTCCTTACCAGTTACGCTTTATTTTTCCGAATTTCGGGATGAAATTTCATTATTAGGGGGGAAGTATGTAAACCCCGTATTTTTATGGCTTTTAAAATTGGGGGTTTATTAAAGTTAATTTGAGGTATTAATTTAATATTAATCCGAAAATTATTTTTATATTTACTAGCATTATGTGACTTAGTAATTATTGGAAATTTGTTGAATATTACTAGATGAGTAAAGTAATATATGAGATTGATTTTATTAAAATTGTCACGAGCGAATAAAATGGAAATTATGGAAATTTAATTCGGGACGCGCCTGTGTCATGTCAGGGCTAAATTATTATTATTAAAGTGAATAAATTATAAGTCATTTATATAGTCATTCTGAGTGCGCCAAAGTGTCCGTAAGGGTTGAGATAGTCAGAAAAGTGTACTCGGGGGTTTAGTTTGGGTCTCGGGGCATTTTTAGGTCTAATTGACACCCCGGGAGGGTATTTTAGACATTTTGTATTTTTGGGTAATTAAACCCACGAATTTTCTTAGTATTTATTAGCCATTTAGAGTTGTCTCTTGGGGTTAACAAACACAAAGCCTAAGCCAGCCATTAGAGAAGAAGGTGAAGTGATCAGAAAAGAAGGTGAAGAGATTTGAGAAGAAGGTGAAGAGTCTTCAAGCAATCCAAGGCCTAGAACTCACCCGATTTCATCGCCACCACCACCAAAACGTAGATCGCACGACGAGGAACACAACCATATATTTTTCATCAACAAATCAAACCCTTGAATCCGAGGCAAGTATCTATCTTGCTAAATTCCAAGTTTATATACCTTCCATGTTAGTCTAGGAATGAAAATCATATGTTTTAATGGAAAAATTATATATTTTGGAAGAGAATTTATATGTGTTGTAGGGATAACCCATGTAGTATAAAATCTTGATCATATGTAGAGGAGTACCCATGAATTTATTATGATATTTTGGAAGAAAATCTTGATTAAAATATAGGGTGGTGATTATTCATGCAAAATTTTATTTTATAAAGAGATTTGAGATTAAACCCCTTTTTGATTGATTCGTTGAGGATTTATTGATGTCGTTACGTTAGAACTTGTTTATGTACATTGCATATACACTTGGATTACTTTGATGGGAGTTTGGGATGAAATTGTAGAGGTTTGGAGGGGTTATGATGGTTGAACCCGTAGGTTGAATATTACAGAAAATTGGGCAAGAACTGCTTGATCGATCGATCAACCAAGAGCATCGATCGATCGACGATCGATTGATCGACCCCATTCCTTGATCGATCGACCCCTCCTGGAAAACTGCATATGTTTCCCCTTTTTGTTTAGTCCGATTAAAATGCGTAGGAACCCTTAATCATCATTGATAGAGTATAATGGGTTATAAAGAGGACCAATTGGGTCTAAGTAGACTCCGTTGAGTGAAATTAATATGAGATGAAATTGTTGGTTAACGGGGAGTTATTTATAAGTTGGGAATTGTGCATATGTGTACTATAAGATTGATACTCGTGAAAGATTTAGACTAGAAGGTAAGTGAGGGTAAACCTACTGATATTTACACTTAGTGAGAGAGAATACTTAGAGAGATGAGAAGTAAGAATGAAGTAAATAATAAATGAGAATAAAAGAGACGAATCCGTTTTGAGAAATAATTGAGTAAAATTTGTGTTGAGAACGGATAATAATAATTATGGGTCGTGGGCAAACCTAATTTGGAAAATGTGAATATTTATATACATGTTTGTGTGACTGTGCATATTTACGTTATATCTGTGTAAAAATCATACCCGAGCTACTTGCTATCTCGGAGGTTTCCGCGTTGGGACAGTCTTATCTCGATTGGACCTTTATGGGGGATATTGACTTGTACCCTAGAACATAGGAATCCTTGGTATAGGCTATCCGATCGATATTAAGATGGTGCTAAGAGACGTGAGGGTAAGTGATGACCTCTTAGTGACTTGGAACTATGCTTCGCCTCCATTTGTATATGTATTGTGTTAATACAGTTCGAGAGTGATTCCGAACTAGTATTTCCCTTAGTGTGAGTGATACATGGACTTGATAGCAGAGTATGACAACACCATAGATTTATGTGGGGTGCCAATAGTATATATATATTATGTGAGTGATTGATATATATATATGGAAACTTTCTACTGTGCGTATAAGTAGATATGAAATGAATAAATGCTTCAACTTTATTATAAGTGTTCGGGAATTTTATAACGGTAATGAGTCGTTTTAAATAACGTAAGAATTCTTGAAGAGAATGATTTCCTAAAGTAAATATCATAACCTCGCTTTTCACATGATAAAACCTATTGGAGAATATAAGATAGGGAAATTGATGAAATTTATTAGTACGGTAGTCGTGCACACAAGATGAGAGGTGAGAATTTTTAAGAGAGTGTCGCATACTAACATGGTTGTGATATTAGCGGGTAATCATTTTAAATACTTGCTAAACTATATTTAAAACTGTTTTACACTCGGGCTCTGACCCGTTTTCTTTCTTTTCTTTCTCTATTATATATATATGTATGTAATACAGGTGCCCAGCCACAGGGGCGTCATGCTTAGGTTCTTTGGATTGGAACTGTTGCAGCTTATGTGGGAGTTGCAGACCCTTGCTTTAGATGACTTCGTCATTGATTCAGTTCCTACTTTAGATTCTTCATAGTTAGGGCATGTGTTGCCCGATTTCCTATTCCATTTAGATCTTCTCAAAAATTTGTGTTCATTTATATTTTCGGTATTCAATGATCCTTGGGAGTTAACTATTGTCCGTATGATTTTATTTAGGGTTGTTATACATGGTTTGGATTATATAGATGGTTTAATTCTTGTGTGTTAATTTCCATCCTTAGTGTTTATGTGATTCTTAACTGTTGGGTATTAAAAATGGTTTTTTTATATTGGTACATAAGAAAGGAAAAATGAGACTTTAAGTTGTTTTGACACTTAGCTTAATTATTTAGGGTGTTTATATTGGTAATAATTATTTTACAACAGTGATGCTGAGAATGAACCAACCGTTCACCTTGATGTTAATTTAATGAAGGACTGATCACCCAGTATTTAATTAGGCGGGGTGTTACATATACGTATATATATTAGTCACACATATAATATATATACTAACGGCACCCCACATAAGATCTATGGTGTTGGAATACTCTGTTATCAAGTCCCCGTATCACACAAACTAAGGGAAATACTAGTTCGGAATCACTCTCGAACTGTATTAACACAAATACATACAAATGAAGGCGAAGAATAGTTCCAGGTTCAAAGAGGTTAGCACATACCCTCACGTCTCTTAGAACATCTGACTATCATTTTCAGATAGCCTGTATCGAGGAATACTATCTTCTAGGGTATGAGTCAATATCCCCCATAAAGGCTCAATCGAGATAAGAATATCCCAATACGGAACCCCCTCGTGATAGCAAGTAGCTCGGGTATGATTTTTACACAGATACACAATATATGCACGGTCACACAGTCATATATATAATTATTCACATTTTCCAAATTAGGTTCACCCAAGACCCATAATTATAATTATCATGTTTTACTCGAGTATCTCGCATAACGAACTCGTCTCTTTTATTCGCATTTATAATTTATTTTATACTTACTTCTCATCTCGAAGTATTCCATCTCACTAAGTACAATCTTAGTAGGTATACTCTCGCTTACCTTATGGTATAAATCCTAATTATGATTATCTCACTCTCATGATCTTCAGGGTAAACTCATCGTCCCAAATGTTTGACTCATTGCACCTAAACAACTCCCAATAATTTTACACCTTTGTGGGTTCATCGGACACTGGTTTTCCTCACTCAAATTAATTGTTTACTAAAATAGGGGAAAAATAGGAAATTCCTTAAAAATTCGAAATCTTGCTCGAACCAGAATGGATCTCGCTCGAATGACTTCCATGTGTCGCTCGAACCACTTCGCGCGACATTGCATCTCGCTCGAACGACTTCGCGCGACTACGCGCGAACTGGACTGTTTCGTCTTCAACCTTTGGCAGCCTCGTTTTTCACCATTTTTAAGCTTAAAAACCTCTACAGTTTAATCCCCAACGTTTCATCTTCAATCCCAATCAATAATAACAAGGTTTTATATCATTCATAACCTCCTAGAATCATTAAGATTACATGAAATCCCCAAATTAATTTATAAGAAACCTAGTTTCCAAATTTTTAATTAAACAACCTAACCAACCCCAATTCGTTCATCAATATTATTTCCAATTTCATGATAAAACCTCAACATATGATCAAAATTCAGGCTACCTAGATTCTCCCCACAACACATACGAGTTTTCTTCTAAAACATATAATTCTTCAATTAAAACATGTGATTTTCATTCCTATCCTAACATGGAAGGAACATTAACTAGAAATCATCAAGATAGATACTTGCCTGGAAATTTTGTTTCTGATTTGTGAAAGAAAGTGGTGTGGTTGTATTCCTCGTCGCGCGATCTAAAATTTGGCGGTGATGGCGGTACAAACGGCGGAGTTTTTTGGCCTAGAACTCCTTGAAAAGATTCTCCACTTCTTCTCCAATGGACATTCTTTTGTTTTGATTATGTTAAACCTAGATGACAACCCCTAAAATCTGATATATCCTTGGTAAATTCGTGGGTTTAATTACCCAAAAATATGAAATGTCCAAAAAACCCTCTCGGGATGCTAATTAGGCCTAAAAACGCCCCGAGACCCAAACTAAACCCCCAGGTACCTTATTTTGACTATCTCGACCCTCCCGAACGCGAACTCAAAATGACCATGCGAGTGACTTATAATTTATTCACTTTTAATAATCATAAATTAGTCATGACACAACACAGGCGCGTCCCGACTTAAATTTCCGTAATTGTCATTTTATTCACTCGTGATAATTTTTTATAAAATCAATCTTATACGTTACTTTACTCATTTAGTAATATTCGACAAATTTCCAATAATTACTAACTCTCGTCACGCTAGTAAATAATAAACAATTTTTTGAATTAATATTAAATTAATTTATCTCAATTAAATTTAATACATCCCTAAATTTAAAAGCCACAAAAATACGGGGTATTACAAGGTGCTACCATGAACAATAAACCCTTCGAGGAGGAACAAGTCAGTATCATGAAGAAGAACTTCTTACCTCATATCTAAGCATCCATAGACGGACACTACTACCCACGCTTTCAAGACGTCCAAGCGATCGATGTAGAATTTGAAGAAGGCGTTACCAAAGTCGAATATAACCCAAAGTGACTGGACAATTCACTCGCCAGAAGTATGAAAAGCTCGTCGGTGCTATAGTCTCAACAATAAATAGCATTTCCCAATTTGCTACCTCTTGGGCACAATAAAGTCACCCTAACCCTACCAAATAAAAAGTACACTGAGCTCCATGCTCCCTTGTCCAAATTCTACTATGCCTTGTTAAGACGAAACCTCATCATAACCTTAAACCCTTGTCCATTACCAAATCTAATCCCTAAAAATTTCAAAGTCGATGCCCGTTGTGATTTCCACCAGTCTGCTGGCCATATTACCGACTAATGTTTTATCCTTCGGAATGTGATCCAAGGCTTAAATAATCGGGGTATCATCGTCCCACCAGGTAATCCTAAACCCAATACCACTCGTAACCCACTTCCAACATATACAAATGCCATATTTCTAGAGAGTGACCCAAAATTTGATCCATCTTCTCAAATTGTTCCCAACAAATCACCCATTATACCCATTATATCACATAAACCACTCTAGGTTTGCCAATACTTCCTCTTACACCCTAGCTCCTCCACTGATAAAGAATTTTTACTCCTTAGAGTGACCTACATTGTCGTCTACATCCAGTCTAAAGGGAAAGACATATAATTACTAGTTGTATTGAACCAACTCTTAGATATTGGGCTAAAATTGCCCATCAAGATGATTTTTGATTGTCGCAAATTTTGTGGTTTGTTCATAGAAGCCTGAAAATGGACTCAAGAATAAGATGAATGGGTGGTACCTATTAAAGAAGTCAGTCTAGATGATGTGGTATAGATAAGGGCCGATGAATTTTGATAAACAAGTAAAATTTGCAGCATTGATAAGCTACGCATCGCTTTAAAGCTTCAGGGACGATTGGTCCCTTCACTCGTGCGCATCCCCATTTATTGGGAAGATTGATATGATGAAGTTGTCGAGGTTATCAAATGTATTGATTTCTCTTGATAAGGGAACATATTTTCCACTGGATGGGGGGATGACTTTGACAGTTCAGATGATGAACCCCATCGAGAAAAACAAATCTAGTAGCTAGTCTGTGCGGAATGATATCCTTCAAAAATCTATTGGGGAAATTAACAAGGTGACCATTCATCCAAAAGTAGATGAAGTCACGGTCTACATCTTCTTCCCCACCTTAGTAAATCACATAATTAGGTCAAGGAGACACTACAAAGATTCGATCTCTCATCTGACAGAGATAGATAAGCGAAAGGAAGTTGTTGAATAACTTTCCATGCCATAAATGACCATTAAAGAAAGTAAAGTCCTTGAACAGCTCAAGAAAATCCAAACCAATATCACCCTATGAGATCTTTTCATGTCCTCCCAGCTGCACCTAAATGCTCTAATAAAACTCCTCATCGAGCATATAATCTTTCCTTCTACCACTCCTAAAGAAGCCATAAATATTGTAGTGTCCTTGACCACTTCCTTTTTCGAAGCAGAGATACCGAAGATTAGCCCTAATCACAATTATTCCCTCAACATCTCCATTGAAGTATTAGGAAAGGCAGTCCCACTCTCACTTATTGATACATATCTTCCCTTAATGTTTTCCCTCTCAGAACCTTTAACTGCTTGGGATTGAAAGTCAGTGGTCTCACTCCCACTTCCCATGTCGTGCATGCTTACGATAATACCCACCTAGAGGTAATGGGGTCTAAAAAATTCACAATAGGGTTTGGCCCTATCAATCCTTTCACCGAGTTCCAACTCATTGGCACACCTGTGTAATAACCCGTATTTTCGAAGACTTAAATAATTATGTGATTTATTATTATTGCGGGTTTAATTAAATTAAAATGTGAGAATTAATTATTTAATCCAGACTTAATTTGAATATTTACTAGCATGATGAGAAGTTAGTAATTATTGATGTTACTGTGAGAATAAGTAATATGGAATGAAGATTTTATATAACTTGTTGTGATAGAGAAATACGACAAGTGATATATTAAGTCGGGACGCGCGTGTGAGTCGTGTCAGGATTAATTAAGTGGAATATAAAAGTAAATTATTTTTAAGTAACTCTTATGTTCATTTTGAGTGTGCCATTGAGTCCAAAAGGGTCGAGATAGTCAGAAAACTCTACCCGGGTATTTTATTTGGACTCCGGGACATTTTTAGGCCAAGCCGGCATCCGGTAGGGGTAGTTTTGTAATTTGGATTTTTGGAGGAATTAAATGGACGAAAATTAGAGATATATTATATCATCTAATTGGGGACAATTAGGGTGAGGTTAAACCAAAATGAAGAGAGAGCCACAGTGGGTGAGGGAGAGCAAATTCCAAAGGAGGAGAAGTTATGTTCACCACCTTGCACAACCACCACCACCATCGTGTAGATAAGAACACGAGGAACGCATCCATACCAACAATATCAACGGATCAGACCTTCGAAATCGAGGCAAGTGTTTATTGCTTGCTTTTATTAGCAATAATTATGTTCATGTTAGTCTAGGTTAATAAACCTTGTGATGAAAATTAATTTGGGTGAAATTGGAGAACTATATCATTAATTAGGGCTGATTTGATTTGGATTTGAATACCATATGTAGATAGGATGATGCCTAAGAAATTTGGACGACTTCTATGAACAAATTTGGGTTTAATTTGAAGTTATGCATATTATTTAAGAACTAGGGTTCTTGATATTAAAAACTTGGGGAATTCGAATTATATGAATGATTGGTGCTGATTTAATGATTCTAGGTTGTTAGAATTCATTTACAAATGTTAGGATTCGATTTGAGAACAATTTATTGGAGTTTGGGATGATATTTTAGAGGTTTTAGGGTTGAAAAATGTTGAAAAACGAGACTGCCTAAGGTTGAAGACGAAACAGTCCAGGTCGCGAGATCTCGCTCGAAGTCAGCGACACATGGAATTCGTTCAAACGAGATTCCTAAATATTAGGAAATTTCCTCTTTTGCCCCTATTTTAGTAAACGGTCAATTTGTGCGAGGAAAATCAGTGTCCGATGAACCCAGAGTTGTGCAGAATTATTGGGAGTTGTTTAGGTGTATTGATTTAAATTTTAGGGACGGTGAGATTACCTTGGAGATTACGAGAGAGAGATAATCGTAATTGTAAATGCTTCGAGAGTATTGAGTGATAAATACTAATGATATTAGTCCTGAAGAAATAGAACTTATAAGAATAAAAATTAGTGGTTAATTGTGGGACTGATTGTGATTTTGTATTAAGGATTTTCGGGTGACATATTATCCTTAGAAATATATTATGAGCGAGGGAATATCGTAACTTAAAATACGTTGATAGTATTTAGTGATAAAAATACTACATATGGAAAATGACACTTGGTTGTGTATACTGTTTGATTGGATGGGTCATGTGAATCCCTATTACTTGCTATTATTATGTGTATGACATACCTAGCTGCTTGCTATCACGGGAGGTGGTGTAGAGACAGTCTTATCCTGAGGAGATTTTGACTTGTATCTCAGAACATTGGACTGTGAAGACTTACTTGTGAGTTGGTAAGTCGCTGACTATGGGGGCGTAGGTATGTGCGTGACCCATAGGTATGTGAACTATGTTTCCCTCCATTATGTGTGTTTTGTATATATGGTTTGTGGGAGACTTTCGATCCGATAGTCCTTATTAGAGTACGATATGTACCGGGACATGATAGCAGAGTATGCAATGCACCACAGGTATATCCTTGGGGTGTTGTATTTGTATATATATAAATAGTGGTGGTTATTTATATATATTTGTGTTATACTTACAACGTGATAATTGTAGGCTATTAAGATTAGGTTAATGCATATATATAATAGTGAAAGATGTATATATATATATATATATATATATATATATATATATATATATATATGTATGTATGCTTTTGGTATATCTAAAATGGCAATATCAGATTATTAAGATAGGGAAATCTTCACTAACGTAAATAGTGAATACTTGACTTTAGTGTGTTAACACTTAATTAAAATGATAAACGTTGAGATCAAATATGGAATATTACTATGAGTGGTAAATTGAAGGATAAGCCTTTTTTATGTCAGATGGCTAGGATGGATTAGATGTATGTTAGGCGTGCACACTAGTCGAGAGGTGAGAATCTCATGTGAGAGTTCGAACTAACATGCATATAATACTTGCTTTAATGCAGTTTTAAATACTTGCTAAAACAAATATTTTTACACATTGGGCTCTGACCCGTCTCTTGCATTTCTTCTCTCTTTTGCTATATATGTATTAGTACAGGTGCCCAGCCATAGGGGCACCGGTTCTAGATACTTGATGGTTTGTCAAGCTGCAGCTGTTGTGGAAGTTGCGGGTTATATGAGATTACACGCTTCTCTCATTTCATTCAGTTCCTAGTTCAGATATCTCAGTTATGGCATGTGTCACCCATTCTCATTAGCAGAGTTATACTCAGTTTCCCTTGTAGTTCTTCTCAGTTAGTTTGAGTATTTATTATGGTTTGGTTTGTAACTGTGAACTGGAAGGTTTTATTCAGTCTTATCTATTCAGTATTTCATTCAGTCGGCATTTAAGTCTTGTGTATGGTTTATATTTACATGTTCAGAATTTATTAAATTAATTTATTCAAGTTAATTAGAAAATGTTTTGACACTATCTTAATTAAATGTTAGGTAATCAATTGGATTTAAGTTTTCGACGGTGATGCTAAGAATGAACCAACTGAACATTCTGTTATAAATTTTATAAAGGATTGATCACCCAATATTTAATTGGACGGGGTGTCATAGGTAGTATCAGAGCATCAGGTTCTAGTGTCCTTTAGGATCTGTACGGCTTATTATGTTTCAGCCTAGCGTTCTTTGATGTAGAGCCTTATTCTAGTATTGCTATATTCCACTACGTATGTGAATTGCGCTCTCATGCGATTTAGTTTAGTGAAGTCAGTTCATATGCGAGATTGATTGGACTTCATACTCCGAGCAATATGGGAGGACCAACGAAGGCCGTTAGCGGGACTGCAGGAGGAGGAAAAACAATTTAAAGTTGTGAAGCATTCGGGGAACGGTGATCGCGGTAGAAGTCACCAACGGTAATATCTAAGTGTGATGGGCCAATGGGGGAGCTAATCCAAAGGAAATAATGTAAAGTAGAGTGTATTGACACTCAGAATTTTTAAATTCATAAGAAATTTTTCTTAGCTGAGAGAAATAGCAAAGAGTAAAA
The DNA here is from genome assembly GCA_949130495.1 of Sambucus nigra. Lineage (NCBI taxonomy): Eukaryota > Viridiplantae > Streptophyta > Magnoliopsida > Dipsacales > Adoxaceae > Sambucus > Sambucus nigra. Next base: position 259,710,496 of record OX422224.1, read on the forward strand.
AAAGTCAATCAGACCGAGAAATTGGGTACGGGTTGACCATTTAAAATTTCCCATCTTCTGGTCAGACAGAGATATGGAAGAGATGTTGAACTTATCACCAGTAGTCCGGATAAAGATCGACCGTAAAGGATGAGTTAACTTGGTAAGCTAACTTTGTAACCGAAGTAGGAGTCACGAAAGATAAAAGGGTCCGTAAGTTGAAAATGGACTCGTGGGTAGAATGCCCTAGTGTGAATGGCAGGTGAGACTAAGGTGGCTAGTGTCAATGTCATCAAAGTATATGTTTACTTGAATGTGTCAACGCCCCACAAGAAAGGGAGCAAGTCGAGTTGTGATACCTAGTCGAAGGGCAAGGTTGAATTTAATAGTGTTAGTAGAACATCACCAGAAAGTATACCTAGTGAGGGGAAACCTATTTAAATGATATGATTAAATCTTAATGTAATGGTGATGGATTAAGTGAAGACCAGCGGGTCTATCATGTGTTCCATATGCCCAGTAGAGCGCAAGGAACAACGAAAATAATAACTAGGAGTTAAGACTACCAAGTCGGAGAGAAAGACATCCCAACAAGTCCAGGAGGACCAGTGAAAGGGAAATTACCCTATATGTAGAGATAAGGGTTACCAGTATGGAATGTGTTCACGTGAGTAGTAAAATTGATAAGTATCGGGAATAATAAATTGTGCCTTTAAGGCATACTAGTTGGAGAAGTAAAATGTCCAGTGTAAGAATCGGGTCAAGAGAATTGGGCCCAGGAACTAATAACCTGAGAGTAGTGGGTCTAGGCAGGACCAGCGTAGTACTCAATAACTGTAGCGTATCGTATTTTGGGGTCGACGGGGCCCAGGAAATCAAGGGAGGGCCAGTAAGGCCATAATTGAGGCCTAGAAATGTGGGGCCAATGTATCAATGTCGGGCGGGTGAGCCGTAAAACAGAATAATTTACCCACCAAGAAAAAGGAAGGAAAATCTAATGAATGGAATCCAAAAGGTATAACGATTGTAGATAATTATGGCTCGCGAAAAGTGCGTGCGTGGACCCCACGATCAGGCTAGACTGATAAAGCTTTGCTTCATCTTTGTGAAATAGTAGTGTGTTCCAGTGATGTGGGTGTGTCACAATATATGTGAATAGTTAGCACTAAGAATTTGAGTGTGCATTCGGTTTAGTGGGTACGCTAGCGACAACAGCCTTATTATGAAAATGACTACCATTTGGTAGCGAGATTTTCATGCCACCTGCGGGGAGGAGCAAGTGTGGACACTAAGAGAAATTTGTATATGGTATTATGTAACGATTCGTTCTCCTTTGAGCTTTATGATAGTAGTGATTATTATTATTATTATTATTATTATTATTATTATTATTATTATTATATTGTACGGTTACTAGTTACCGAGGGTTTGAACAGTAGTAAAGTGTGTGATGAGACTATTGTACTAAAAATTTCAAATTTTAAATATATGGTTTTAGCAATGCATCACCTGAAAGATGGTTGAGCCTGCACATGTGTTGTATTGTATTGTAGACTTCAGTGAGTATGTTTTCTTACTATGTTGGTCCCGGTGAGTGGGGATGTTTTACTGATGTGATTCAGAGTATATTGAATTATTGTAGAGCGGAGAGATATAGCTTGTAAATTATATAGCGCTAATAACTCGTGATAGTGATAGCCTTGCGTTTTATACTTTCTTTAGGAACATGAGAATGGACGAGTAGACTTCTTATGTCGCAAACGGTAATTCAGGGATATATGTTATGGATTAAAGACTTAACAGATCCCGATGACCAGCAGTGTTAGGTAGTAGTGTATCGGGGGGGGTCCTTATTTGGATTTCTCTTTGCGAGACATCCCACTCATGAAACTTAGCGAACGTTGGAAGTTGGGAGAAGTTTTCCTTTAATACCGGATTTATTTTCGTAGTGATTGAAATATACATGGTTATAACTGTAAGATAATGGTTATATTACAAATTAAGGCCGATGGGGCCGTATAAGAATAAATGTGATAATGTTACCAATCGTTGACACCACGAGCAGACCGGTGGGGCAACCTAATATATGATTAGGTGGAAAAGGTAGGGTGACTGAGTAGGACCTTACCATATAGTCATGCTAAGAAGGTGAGGCATAATTTGTTATTGATAACACATCTAGTACGATGGTGCTCCAATGCACAAAGCATAGGGTGTATGGGCGCCCTAGATATTTGGGTAATAAATTTTCTTCCTTAAGTGAAAGATTGTGAGGCAATGCATATTTTGGAGGTAACTGAATGTAGAAGAGTGTGACTTCAGGACTTAGCTGTTCGATGATTTAGGTCAGTTAGAATCGTTAATTCCCAGATTTGCCACGAGGATAGTATAGGAAAAAGTTTAACGCGGGGAAGTTGAAACTTACTTGTTAGGACATGGAAAGAACATGTTTCATTAGAATTTGAAGTGTAAAGAGACGGGAAAGGACTAACGGCATGCAGTGATGGCACTGTCGCCTGAGCAATATATATGGATGTGGTTATGAGAAAGGTAAAATTCATAATGATACAAAGTCGTAGTAGTGATGGCATAAGCAAAGCAAGACATTTCTGAGCTCCAATTGGAAGTGGACCATTAGGAAATAATAGAGTTCCTTTAGCATCAGGAATTCCTTGGTATTAATGGGAGAGTAAATCCATGCACAATTACAGAGTTAATTACTTCGCAACGGGATCTCGACCCTATGTCGGTGAAAGAGGGTCGGGTAATTGGAATAGCTCACATTATGCCAAGTTGGGACAAATCGTAAGGTCTAACAATAAACCCCAACCATTATTCATGGGGTAGTAAGGTCATAGGGGGTACAAATAGAGTTTTTGTCCGAAAGAGTCAAGAGAGTTATGACTCGATTATTGGGAAGAGTTCTGGGAGGCCCTGAATATCAAGATGCGAACATATTCGGCCTAACACACTCGCAGGCGGACGGTAAGTATGAGAGTTTTAGTTGCACATTGCGAGGTATGTTGTATCTCCAATTGTGGGAAGGTTTAGTGTAATATCTTCCACTGGTGGAGCTAGCTTAAGAGGACTCCCCTCAAATTATTTTTGATAGAATTCCATTCGAGGCATTATATATATAAATCCTTGTTATCCTTGTGCTTATGGATAGAAGGGAGGACAATAATCTACTAGGTCCAGAGGAATTTTAAGGCCCGTCAACCAAAGTGGAAATGATTGGGAGTTGCATTATTACATGTTGGAATGACGAAATTGGTACCGAGTAATGTGTGATATTTTCCTATTATTGTTAAGTTTGAGCCGGTAGCGTACAGGCTTAGGTTCCATAGTCCTTTGCGGAGGCAGTATGGCAAAAATGTGTTAACATTTATAGATATATTGTGTGTAAGAAAAATTTGTATATATCTAAATATCATTTAACCTACTAGTGCGAGTAGTAGAAGGCTAGAAAGTGATTATATATAAGTTAAGTGGTCAAACTTAAATGGTAAGGCTTGGAGAGTAATTAATTAGTGAGGTGTTCATTATTAAGGGTATTCGGTAATGTATTGTATGGGCGGTACTGTGTAGATTACATGCGATGTGAGGTTAATACCCGTAGTTTTCCTTACCAGAAATGCCTTATTTTCTAAATTTCGAGACGAAACTCCGTTATTAGGGGGGAAGTATGTAATACCCCGTATTTTTGAAGTCTTAAATAATTATGTGATTTACTATTATTGCGGGTTTAATTAAATTAAAATGTGAGAATTAATTATTTAATCCGGATTTAATTTGAATATTTACTAGCATGATGAGAAGTTAGTAAATTTTGATATTACTATGAGAATAAGTAATATGTAATGACGATTTTATATAACTTGGTGTGATAGAGAAATACGACAGTTGATATATTAAGTCGGGACGCGCATGTGAGATGTGTCAAGATTAATTAAGTGAAATATAAAGGCAAATTATTTTTAAGTAACTCATATGTTCATTTAGAGTCCGCCATTGAGTCCGGAAGGGTCGAGATACTCAGAAAACTCTACTCGGGTATTTTATTTGGACTCCGGGACATTTTTAGGTCAAGCCGGCACCCGGTAGGGGTAGTTTTGTAATTTGGATTTTTGGAGGAATTAAATGGACGAAAATTAGAGATATATTATATCATCTAATTGGGGACAATTAGGGCGAGGTTAAACCAAAATGAAGAGAGAACCACAGTGGGTGAGGGAGAGAAAATTCCAAAGGAGGAGAAGCTATGTTCACCACCTTGCACAACCACCACCACCATCGTGTAGATAAGAACGCGAGGAACGCATCCATACCAAAAACATCAACGGATCAGACCTTCAAAATCGAGGCAAGTGTTTATTGCTTGCTTTTATTAGCAATAATTATGTTCATGTTAGTCTAGGTTAATAAACCTTGTGATGAAAATTAATTTGGGTGAAATTGGAGAACTATATCATTAATTAGGGCTGATTTGATTTGGATTTGAATACCATATGTAGATAAGATGATGCCTACAAAATTTGGATGATTTCACTGAACAAATCTTGGTTAATTTGAAGTTATGCATATTAATTTAAGAACTAGGGTTCTTGATAATAAAAATTTGGGGAATTCGAATTATATGAATGATTAGTGATGATTTAATGATTCTAGGTTGTTAGAATTCATTTACAAATGTTAGGATTCGATTTGAGAACAATTGATTGGAGTTTGGGATGATATTTTAGAGGTTTTAGGGTATAAAATGGTGAAAAACAAGACTGCCTAAAGTCGAAGACGAAACAGTCCAGGTCGCAAGATCTCGCTCGAAGTCAGCGACACATGGAAGTCATTCGAATGAGATCCATTCTGGTTCGAGCGAGATTCCTAAATTTTAGGAAATTTCCTGTTTTGCCCCTATTTTAGTAAACGGTCAATTTGAGTGAGGAAAATCAGTGTCCGATGAACCTAGAGTAGTGCAGAATTATTGGGAGTTGTTTAGGTGTATTGATTAAAATTTTCGTGACGGTGAGATTACCTTGGAGACTACGAGAGAGAGATAATCGTAATTGTAAATGCGTCGAGAGTATTGATTGATAAATACTAACGATATTAGTCATGAAGAAATAGAACTTATAAGAATAAAAATTAGTGGTTAATTGTGGGACAGATTGTGATTTTGTATTAAGGATTTTCGGGTGACATATTATCCTTAGAAATATATTCCGAGAGAGGGAAAATCATAACTTAAAATACGTTGATAGTATTTAGTGATAAAAATACTACGTATGGAAAATGACACTTGGTTGTGTATACTGTTTGATTGGATGGGTCATGTGAATCCCTATTACTTGCTATTATTATGTGTATGACATACCTAACTGCTTGCTATCACGGGAGGTGGTGTAGAGACAGTCTTATCCTGAGGCGATTTTGACTTGTATCTCAGAACATTGGACTGTGAAGACTTACTTGTGAGTTGGTAAGTCGCTGACTATGGGGGCGTAGGTATGTGCGTGACCCATAGGTATGTGAACTATGTTTCCCTCCATTATGTGTGTTTTGTATATATGGTTTGTGGGAGACTTTCGAACCGATAGTCCTTATTAGAGTACGAGATGTACCGGGACATGATAGCAGAGTATGCACTGCACCACAGGTATAGCCTTGGGGTGTTGTATTAGTGTATATATAAATAGTGGTGGTTATTTATATATATTTGTGTTATACTTACAATGTGATAATTGTAGGCTATTAAGATGGGGTTAATGCATATATATAATAGTGAAAGATGTATATATATATATGTATGCTTTTGGTATATCTAAAATGACAATATCAGATTATTAAGATAGGGAAATCTTCAGTAACGTAAATAGTGAATACTTGACTTTAGTGTGTTAACACTTAATTAAAACGATAAACCTTGAGATCAAATACGTAATACTACTACGATCCGTAAATTGAAGGATAAGCCTTTTCCTAGTTAGAAGTATGTCAGATGGATAAGATGGATAAGATGTACATTAGGCGTGCACACTAGTCGAGAGGTGAGAATATCATGTGAGAGTTTGAAGTAAATTGCATATAATACTTGCTTTAATGCAGTTTTAAATACTTGCTAAAACAAATACTTTTACACATGGGGATTTAACCCATCTCTTGCATTTCTTCTCTCTTTTGCTATATATATTTTAGTACAGGTGCCCAGCCACAGGGACACCAGTTCTAGATACTTGATGGTTTGCTGAGCTGCAGCTGTTGTGGAAGTTACGGGTTATTTGAGATTAGACGCCTCTCTCATTTCATTCAGTTCCTAGTTTAGATATCTCAGTTAGGGAATGTGTCGCCCATTCTCATTAGCAGAGTTATACTCAGTTTCCCTTGTAGTTCTTCTCAGTTGGTTTGAGTATTTATTATGGTTTGGTTTGTAATTATGAACTGGAAGGTTTTATTCAGTCTTATCTATTCAGTATTTGATTCAGTCAGCATTTAATTCTTGTGTATAGTTTATATTTGCATGTTCAGAATTTATTAAATTAATTAATTCCAGTTAATTGGAAAATGTTTTGACACTATCTTAATTAAATGTTAGGTAATTAATTGGATTTCAGTTTTCGATAGTGATGCTAAGAATGAACCAACCAAACATTCTGTTATAAATTTTATAAAGGACTGATCACTCAATTTTTAATTGGGCGGGGTGTCACAACCTGCATATTTCAACCTTCTCCTTAGTTGTCCATGGCTCCACAACATCCAAGGGGTATCTTCTTCTCTTCATCAGAAACTAAAATTCTTCACCAAAGGCTTGCTTATCGCCATCTTGGGGGATGATGGTAGTTCAGACACTGCCAATACTAGCAACCCGATATTGGAAATCCAGAATGGGATGAATGATATGCTCATCTATGGTTTTAAAGTCGATCCACTTCTCCTTCCAGCAAGAGATAATTTCAAAGACCGAGTTTGTCCAGAACATAGCCTTCATGGTAACGTCAATGTGATTCAGATGTTCAATAACATGTACTTCATGTCCTGAATGGGTCTAGGTCAATGCCAGAAAGGGGTTCTTCAACCCATACTCCTGATGGAGGCATTTCCCCCATGTGTCCTGGGTTACCATCCCTCACATGAAGAACTCAAAGCACTCCGATGGCCACCATTGAAATAAATCTTAGAAGAAGAAAGGATTGTTTTAAGAGACTATCTAAATGGAAGGTTTATCAAATGGGGTGAGGAATTCCCTTTTTGAAGATTCCCTGAACCACGGTATGACCATGTCAACTAGAAGATGAAACCGGTAATGGAGATCTTCTTTCAAGACAATAACGCTTGGGCCAAACACTGACAATATGAAGTGAAATCTCTCACTAAGAAAGTCGTGATAGTTACCAAGGATTCTGAGGAAAGTGGTTTTAAAGACTCATTCGACCTGGAGACACTGGAGATGAGTCTCTGCATGATCCGATCATATGCCACGCTGTTGAACCCGTATACTTAAATTAGAGTTGCTGACATGCCTCTCCTCAACTAGAATGTCGTGCCTGTCCAACTTTCTCAGATTCAACCTAACCCTGTTGTCTATCCTATCCTATTCTCCTCACCTAATGTTGTTGTTCCTTTCTCTGATATCAATGTAACTAATACCTCTTTTGACAAGGCTCTCAATGTTATTTTTCCCAAAAATGAAATAAACCGAGATTTTGAGCATCTTTTTTTGCCTTACATTAATTGTCTTGATTTTAATCAAACTCTTAATGATGATGATTTTGTAAATGAACAATTCTTAACTGATCGTAATAAGGATAATAACAAATAATATAACCGCATTCAAATTAATGATGATTAGATTGTTGTTAATAATCTCGATTCTAGTAGTCATTAGCACAAGATTAGGATAGGGTCCACCCTTAACGAGCATGAGCGTGCACAATTTGAAGAGTTACTGGAAGAATTCATGGACGTCTTCGCCTAGTCCTATTATGACATGCCTAGCATTGACCCAAAAATAGCTCAGCACGAGATCCCAACATTCCTATAATGCAAATCATTCAAACAAAAGCTAAGGAAGCTCCGCACCAAATGGTCGTGTGACACCCCGCCTATTTAAATAAGAGGTGATTGGTCCTCTACTAAAATAAAATAGGAATCTCATCTGCCTCATTCTTAGAAATTTTGTCGAAATGTTTTAATACTAACCACCTACTAATTCAAATAAGTCGGTGCCAAATTTTATCTTTCATTAACATACGATAATATTAATCACTCCAAAATAATCCAATACATAATAACCAAAGTAAATAAAACCACAATGTAAAGTCTGAATGAGAGATAGATAAATAAAGTCCCGGAATAAACCATCGGGTAAAAACCATTACATTTAAAGCAACTGACTAAATAATCTGAAATACATATGTCTGAATGAAAAGAGGCAACATGCCCAACCAATACTCGAATTGAGAACCTAATCTAGACTATCAATAATAGAATTGGTTACTCAAAAATTCTACAAGCCTCCACATCCGATGCAGTTATGAAAGCCCTAGAAGATTAATCATCACTGGCGTCCCTGTGGCAAAATGACTAAAAGTTTTAAAAATATATTTGATACAGTTCAGAGCCCAAAACCTTTGAAAAATATTTATCAAGTGTATAAAATGCATAAATCAAAACATCCATTCAATTTTCGTATTTATAAACTGGTAGTGCACTCTCGTGAATCACCCATCACCCCTCATCTAAAGTGCGGACCTAATGTATGATCTTGACTCTCCTAGTTGTTCTACCCCTTAACTAGTCCCATAACATTCTAGGTTTCACACGTTACCCTATGCCATGTATTTTATAAGCCTAGGTATCACATACCTTAACCATTATATTTCTCAATTATAAGGTATCGATTCATTTCAAGTAACTTCCAACAATCATAATTCTCATTCATAATTTATTAATTTATTTCCAATAACTATAACTACACATAAATATATGCAATAATATACTACAACAAAGATAACCATTGTTCCATACCTGTTTGAGCTTCTTATCTTTGTGACCTGGAGGTGCCATTTTTTGTATCATCACTAAATAAGAAAACACAAACAATATTTATAATGTCAAATTAATTTCATTCTCTAAATAATATTTATAATGTCAATATTAATAAGAGATTTTAGGGATCCGAGGCGAACTCGTCCCCCCCTCCCCAACCCCCTATCCCCCATCCCCTGCTCCCCTCCCACACACACGCACACTCACTTCACACACCCTCCACCCACCACCCCACCCGCCCACCCACCGCACACGCACACACATAAAAATAAGGAGAGGGAGAGAAAAATGTACATATATATACACATCTACACACATATACACACATATAATGGAAATAGAGAGTGAGAGAAAAATGTACCTTATAGAGAGAGAGCAGCCGCCCGAGAGGAGGAAAAAAATGAGGGAATGGAAAATGTGGGGAAAAAAGGGTAGCATTTTTTTACTGCCAAAAGTTGTCACGAACCTGTCACGGTCAAAGATCATGACAACTTTCTAAAGTTGTCACAGTCAATGACCATGACAACTGATTGTCATATCCTTTTCACGCTCATTGGCCATGACAAAAGTGCGCATTTTTTGTCACGGTCAATGATCGTGACAAGGCTGGCCGGCTCAAAGGTGATAATTTGGCCTTTTTGGTGTAGTGCCAGCGGAGTCATCATTATGGCCACCCCTTCATTTCGAGCTCTTTTACTCTCTCTCGGGTGTCTCAGGGGGTTTCCAGCACTCGCACGCATGCACTAGGAGAGGGAGAGATGGTCTCACTCCCTTTTTTTAAGAATTCTTCGGCCATCGTTGATGTGGGGTGATGTAAAGAGATGCCGTCGCCAGCCTATTTTGCACAAAACACGCAAAATAACACGTCACCACCTTGAAATAGCGACATTAGAGACAAACTGATGCTTACGAAACCAATAGTTCATAGGTTTGGGGGCTAAGTTACGGAATGTGAAGGTGTTAGGCACCCATCCCACCCTTTCAGTCTCTCATGGGATTATGTAACTATTTTCCTTAATTTTTTCATGAAGTGTGTGCACGTGTATATATATAAATGTCGATCGGAATTGCTCGACTCATATCATGGAGAAGATAGAGTGTGGTCTTCCAAAGGAATATTCCCAATATAATTATTAGAAAACATGATGTATGCATTTATCAAGATATTGACCGTTATAATAGAATGGCAATATTTGTTAGATAAAATGCAAATATGAATCACAAGTATGATATATATGAGAAATATATACATATAGTAAAAAAGATGAAAATAGGATAATTGGAAAATTTGACTCGAGTCTCGAGTCTTACCCCGAAATGCTGGCGTAGCCTATAAAGGCATCAAAGTTCTCGTAGTTCGCAGGTGGCATGAGGTGGGGTTTATCCCATAGATTCGAATGGGATTTTATTATGTGTGTGTTTAGAAAAGGTATTTTTAGTTTAGAGAAATTTTGGTAAATAATCGCATTGGGATTTATAGGTGTAATCCACTTTTTATTTGTTTTGGTTTTTTTTATAGAATACAAAGTATGTACAATATAAATAATAAAGGATTAGATGTTAATGTGTATGAAATAAAAGCTAGATTAAGAATTTATGTAATTAATGTAAAAATAAAGAATTTAAAGAGAGAGAAGGATATTTGGACCTTCTTTGGAGAATTGAGGCTTGATCTAGATTCTTGGTGAGATCCCTTGAATGTTAGGATGAATGTTGGATGAGAGAGAAGGATATTTTGCTAAATTAGGTATGCAAATGATGGGAATGAAAGATGGAAAGGAATTTCACACAAGGGAACTTCGTTGATTGAAAAAGAATGTTACTGAGATCACTGATATTGATGGATCTGAGGTATGTCCTGAGAGTGAGCTCATTCCCTCCATATATAGGGTAGGGAGACTACCAATCGACGTACCCCTATCCCTGCCAATCAACAGGTGACCCTAAACAAGTTGTCAATAGGCAGGGAAATGGACCTTCCAATCGGTAGTCTCGTGCAGATTTTTTTTTAAAAATGGTTGTAGAATGCAATCTGTAAAGCCAAATTATGCACGGGGCATACCATTAGAAAGGTAATTTAGATACCTTTAAAAGTTATTTTTTCTCCAGGGTTCGGGAGTTGAAGTTAGGTCAAATAGGGCTTGGAAGATCCCGTTGGTCCTTTGGACGGGAGATCATCAAATGGTAATGGATCGTTCGTCCAAATTGGAAGTCAGAATAGTTCACAGGGTGGACCATTGGAAAGGTTATATGAGGTAATTCGATGTTCCAAAGAGCTTCACTCGGTTAAAAGAATTGACTTTGGTCAAGTGGGGCTCGAAAGCTCCAGGTGACCTTTCGGAGTAAATGGGGTTGCTCGTCCATACTGAAAGGCTGATTCGTGCATGGGGTGGACCATTGAAAAGGGTATTTAGTGCACTTCAAACACTCATTCAGTATCATTCGAGCTGAAGTGTTGACCTTCGTTAAATGGAGCCTGGGAGTGCTCAGTTGCCTTTGAATCATATTTTGGGGGGAAACGAATCATTGATTCCAATGATTATGTCATTTTATGCACGGGGTGGACTGTTGGAAAGGGGTTTCCGTTCCATTTGAAGATTCATTGAGATTTCGCTCTTACGATGAAGTTAATTAGGGTCAAATCGGGGCCCGAGAGCGCTCGGTGGCCTCCAGATCAATTTTTAGTGGTAAAATGGTTCATTCGTTCGAACTATTATGCTTATTCTCACACGGGGTAGGCCGTTGAAAAAGGGTATTTAGATCCCTTTGAAGATTCATTGAGCTTTCTCTCTAACAATGTCTACGACGCAGTCATACCATAGGCACATAAAGCACCACTAGTAGTTGATGGTACATTTCCTATTCATGGGAATATGGGTAGGGTGTTGTTTGATACGGGAGCCTCACACTCACTCATAGCTACCAGATTTGCACGCACAGCCGGTTTACTAGAGACACTCGAAAGTATTATTATGTGTATAAACTCACCATTGTGCAGCGGATTTCTTATACACTGGAATTGTAGGAGAGTAGATATAGATGTCAAGAGATTATGTTTAGTGTACGACTTACTTGTTTTGGACATGGTGGGGTATGATGTTATCTTGGGCATAGATTGGTTGGCAGGGTATAGGGCAATGGTGGATTTCTTTGGGAGGACAATTATATTTTTCATCTCGGTACAAGAGATGTTTCTGTTAGAAATGCCTCTTCCTGAAGGAGGGTCGAGCACACACATGAACTACATTGAGGACGGGACCTCACATGAGGTGGTTTTCTACTTGTATTCCATTTCGATTATGCGGGAGTTCATAAATGATTTCCAGGGGATACTCAGTTTGCCACCCAGTCAGGAGATTGAGTTCGTAATCGATTTGGCACCTAGGATGAGGCCGATTACATGAGCACTATACCGCATAGCCCCATTAGAGATGAGAGAATTAAGAAATCAAATTCAGATATTTTCAAGTTTTAGTCATATGCTCAAACTGGGCCTCCCAAGATAATGCTGTCAATTCTTACGAGTTATATTCGTCCTATGCAAGATGTTTGTATCTGTTATGAGGGGCTATTTTGGGTTATCCCCATCTAGTGGCATGTTTTTAAGCCAAGTCTTGATATTTTCAAATTTTAGTCCTATTCGAAAAAAGGTCTTTTCGTGACTATGTGGTCATTTCCTACGAGTTACATTGTTCCCATTCGAGGTGACCTTGCCCCTTATGAGGTCGTTTGGGGTTGTTTGGGGTTCCCCCTTTAGAGGCATATTTTTAAGCCTAATTTTGATTATTTGAAAATTTTAATCATATCCTCTAGCCAAGCATCCCGTGACAACGTGGTTAGTTCCTATGAGTTACATTAGTCCCGTGTGTGGTGCTCATGCCCCATACGGGGCCATTTGGGGGATGTTTTTTATTTTTGTTCCCTCTAGTAGCATGTTTTTCAATGTAAGCCTGGATATTTTCAAATTGTAGTCCTATTCTCAAGTTGATCATCCTGTGACTATGCAGTCAGTTTATGTGAGAAACACTGGTCCCGTGCTAGGTGTTTGCGGGAGTTATTTTGGGTTTTTCCACTTTAGCGGCATGTTTTTAAACATAAGTGTGAATATTTATAAATTTTAATCCTATTATCAAACCGGGAATCCTGTGACTATGCGATAAGTTCCTACGAGTTACATTGGTCACGGGTTACGTTTCGGTACCTCTTACGGGCCGTTTGGAGGTGGTTTTGGATTTTCCCCCTCTAGTTGAATTTTTTAAGGCAAAGTCTGGTTATTTTCAAATTTTAGTCCTATTCTCAAACTGGGCATCTCGTGAGTACACGATTAGTTCCTACGAGTTACGTTGGTTCAGTGCGAGGTGCTTGTGACCCTTACAGGGAATTTTTGTGGGTTGTTGTGGATTTTCCACTATAGCATCATGACTTTAAGACTATGTCTGGATTTTTTAAAAATTTTAGTCCTATTCTCCAATTGGGCATCCAGTAACTACGCGGCCAGTTCTTATAAGTTAATTAGTCATGTGCAAGGTGTCCGTGCCGCTAATGGGGATGTTTGGGCATTGTTTTGGGTTTTCCTCATTAATAGGCATGTTTTTAAACATAAGTCTATATATTTTAAAATTTTAGTCATATTCTCAAATCAGGCATCTCGTGACTATGCAGTCAGTTGCTACGAGTTACATTGGTCCCAAGCGAGGTGTTTGTGCCCCTTACGGGACCGTTTGGGGTCTATTTGGGGTTTCCCCCTTTAGCGGCATGTTTTGAAACCTAATTTTGGTTTTTTAAAAATTATAGTCCTATTCTCGAATCAATCGTCCCATGACTACACAGTCAATTCCTACGAGTTACATTCATCCCATGCAAGGTTCATGCCCCTTATGGGTTCGTTTGCATACTATTTTTGGTTAACCACCTCTATCATCATGTTTTAAAGCATAAGTCTGAATATTTGCAAATATTAATCCTATTCTAGAACTGTTCATCCCGTGACTTTGCAGCCAATTCCTACGAGTTATATTGGTCCCGTGTGAGGTGTCCGCGCCTCTTACGAGTCAGTTTTGGGTTTCCTCCTCTAATGGATTATTTTTAAGCATAAGTCCAATTATTTAAAAAAATATTCCTATTCTCAAACTGGGTGTCGCATGACTACACGGTCAGTTCATACAAGTTAGATTGTCCCGTGTGAGGTGTTCGTTCCACTTCTAGGGCCGTTCAGGGGTTCTTTTCGGTTCCCCCCTATAACATCATTTTTTTAAGACTTAGCCTGGATATTTCCAAGTTTTAGTCCTATTCTTAAATTGGGCTTCTTATGATAATGCGGTCAATTCCTATGAGTTACATTCATCCCCCGCAAGGTGTTTGTTCCCCCTTACGAGGGTTTGTTTTGGGGTTTCCCCCATATAGCGACATGCTTTTAAGGATAAGTCTTCATATTTTTAAATTTTAGTCATATTCCCAAACCGGATGTCCCTAGACTACGTGGATAATTCCTGCGAGTTAATTGGTCATGTGCGAGGTGTTCGTGCCTCTTACGGTGCTGTTTGGGGGCTTTTTTTGGGTTTTCCCCTTTAGAGCCATATCTTTAATCCTAATTCTGATTATTTGTAACTTTTAGTTCTATTCTCAAATTGGGTGTCCCATGACTACACGATCAGTTCCTACGAGTTACATTGGTCCCATGCGAGATGTTCATTCCATTTGCGAGGCCATTTTGGGGTTGCCTTTTGTTTTTCCCTCTAGCGATATGCTTTTAATACTAAGTACGGATATTCAAAATATTTATTCCTATTCTAAAAATGGAGCTTCCCGTGACTATGCAATTAGTTCTTAAAAGTAACATTAGTCCCATGTGAGGTGTTAGTATCCCTTACGGGGATGTTTGGTTTTTTTTTGGGTTTTCCCCACTATCGGTATGTTTTTAATCCTAAAGTTATATATTTTCAAATATTAGTCATATTCTCAAACCGGGCTTCCAGTTACTATGTGGTCAGGAGTTACATGGGTCCCGTGCGAGTTGTCTATGCCCCTTACGATGCTGTTTGGGGGTTGTTATGGGTTTTACCCCTCTAGCGGTATATTTTTAAGAGTAAGTGTGGTAATTATCAAATGTTAGTCCTATTCTCAAACCGGCAGTCTCGTGACATCATGATCAGTTCTAAGAGTTACAGTGGTCCTTTTAAGAGGTTTCCGTGCCCTTTACGGGGCCGTTTATGGTTTGTTTTGGATTTTCCCCTCAAGCATCATATTTTTAATCCTAAGTCTGGATATTTTTTAATTTTATTCTTATTCTCAAACCGTGTGTCCCATGACTACACAATCAATTCCAAGGAGTTTTATTGGTCCCATGCAAGGTGTTTGTAAATCCATAGGGTCGTTTATGGCCTATTTTTGGTTTTCCCCTTTTAGCGACATGTTTTTAATCCTAAGCCCGGTTATATTAATTTTTTAGTCTTATTCACAAATCGGGCATCCCATGACTAGTCGATCAATTCCTACAAGTTACATTGGTCCCATGCGAGGTGTTCGTGCACCTTTCGGGGTCATTTGGGGGTTGTTTTGGGTTTTTCACTCTAGCATCGTGATTTTAAGACTAAATCTGGATTTTTGGACATCTTAGTCCTTTTCTCAAATCGAGCATCCTTTGACTACGCGATTTGTTCTTACGAGTTACATTGGTCCAGTACGAGGTGTTTGTGTCGCTAATCGGTATGTTTGGGTGTTATTTTGGGGTTTCCCCATTCATGGGCATACTTTTAAGCAAAAGTCTATATATTTTAAAATTTTAGTTTTATTCTCAAATCGGGCATCTCGTGACTACGCGGTCAGTTGCTACAGTGTTGTATTGGTCTCGAGAGAATGTCCATGCCCTATATGGGGCCGTTCGACGTCTATTTGCAGTTTTCCTCCTCTAATGGCATGTTTTTAAGCCTGATTTTTATTATTTGAAAACCTTAGTACTATTCTCGAATTGTTCATCCCATGACTACACGGTCAGTTCCTACAAGTTAAATTCATCCCATGTGAGGTGTTCATGCCCTTTACGGTTTCGTTTGGAGAGTATTTTGGGTTTTTATCCTCTAGAAGCATGTTTTAAGCCTAAGTACGGATATTTGCAAATATTAGTCATATTCTCAAACTAGGCATCGCGTGACTTTACGGCCAGTTCCTATAAGTTACACTAGTATAATATAAGGTGCTCGAGCCCCTTACGGGTATGTTTTGGGTTTCTCCCTCTAGTGGCATACTTTTAAGCCTAAGTTCGAACAATTACAAATTTTATTCCTATTCTCAAACCGGGTAGTGCATGAGTACACGATCAGTTCGTACAAGTTAGATTGATCCCGCGTGAGCTGTTCGTGCCCCTTATAGGGTCGTTTGGGGGTGCTTTCTGGTTTCCCTCTCTTGTATTATTTTTTAAGACTAGGTCTATATATTTTCAAGTTTTAGTCATATTCTCAAACTAAGCTTCCCATGACAATGCGATTAGTTCCTACAAGTAGGATTCGTCCCGAGCAAGGTGTTCATTCCCCTTACAATGGGTTGTTTTGGAATATCCCCCCTCTAGTGGAATGTTTTTAGGCCTAAGTCTTCATATTATTAAATTTTAGTCCTATTCTAAAAATGGGCTTCCTATGACTATGCGGTCATTTCCTACGAGTTACATTGGTCTCGTACAAGGTGTTCGTGCCTCTTACGAGGCCGTTTTGGGGATGTTTTGGGTCTTTTCCCTTTAAAGGCATATTTTTAAGCCTAATTCTGATTATTTGCAAAGTTTAGTCATATTCTCAAGCCGGGTATCCCATGACTATGTGGTTAGTTCATACGAGTTACATTAGTCGTGTGTGAGGGGCTCGTGCCCTTTATAGGTCCGTTTGGGGGTTGTTTTGGGTTTTCCCACTCTAGCAGCATGTTTTTCAGTCTAAGCTTAGATATTTTCAAATTATAGTCTAATTCTCAAGTCGATCATCCCGTGACTACGCAGTTAATTCCTACGAATAAGATTGTTCCTGTACTAAGTGTTTGCGAGGACTATTTTAGGTTTTTATACTCTAGCGGTATATTTTTAGGCATAATTGTGAATATTTACAAATTTTAGTCATTTCATCAAACGGGCATCATGTAACTGCGCGGTAAGTTCCTACAAGTTACATTAGTCACGTGCGAGGTGTTGGTGCCCCTTACAGGGCCATTTGGGGGTTATTTTTGGATTTTCTCCCCCTAGTGGAATATGTTAAGCCGAAGTTGGGTTATTTGCAAATTTTAGTCCAATTCTCAAGTTGGGCGTCACTTGCATATACAATTAGTTCCTACAAGTTACAGTGTTCCCATGCAAGGTTTTCGTGCCCCTTTTGGGGTTGTTTGGGGGTATTTTGGTTTTCGCACTCTAGCGTCATATATTAAGACTAAGTCTGAATTTTTGCAAATATTAGTCATATTCTTGAATGGCATCTTGTGACTACGAGATCAATTTTATGAGTTACATTGGACATGTGCGAGGTGTTCGTGATAGTAATGGGGATGTTTGGGCACTGTTTTGGGTTTTCCCCATCCAATGGCATGTTTTTAAGCATAAGTCTACATATTTTAAAAGTTTAGTACTATTCTTAAGCAGGGCATCTCGTGACTACGCAATCAGTTGATACGAGTTATATTGGTCAAGAGCGAGGTGTTCGTGCCCCTTGCGGGCCATTTGGAGTCTGTTTGGGGTTCCCCCCCTCTAGAGGTATGTTTTTAAGCCTAATTTTGGTTATTTGAAAATTTTAGTTCTATTCTCGAATCGCGCTTTCCTTGACTACACGATAAGTTCCTACGAGTTACATTCATCTCATGTGAGGTGTCCATGCCCCTTACTAGGAGTCCCATGACTTTGAGGCCAGATCCTACGAGTTATATTGGTCTCGTGTGAGTCCTCATGCCCTTACGGGTTTATTTTGGGTTTCCCCCTCTAATGGCATATTCTTAATCCTAAGTTTGATTATTAAAAAAAATATTCTTATAATCAAACCGGGCATCGTATGACTACGCAGTCAGTTCATACAAGTTAGATTCGTCTCGTGTGAGGTGTTCATGCCACTTATAAGTCTGTTTTAGTTTTTTTTAATTTCCCCTCAAGCATCATTTTTTAAGACTACGCCTAGATATTTTCAAGTTTTAGTACTATTATCAAGTTAGGCTTCTCGTGACAATGCGATTAGTTCCTACGAGTTACATTTGTCCCATCTGAAGTGTCTGATCCCCCTTACGAGGGGTTATTTTTGGTTTTCCCCTATAGCGACAAGTTTTTAAGCCCAAGTCTGGATATTTTCAAATTTTTGTCATATTCTTAAATCGGGCTTCCTGTGACTACGTGGTCAGTTCCTACGAGTTAATTGGTTACGTGCCGAGGTGTTCATACCCTTACGGGGTTATTTGGGGGCTATTTTGGGTTTCCCTCTCTAGCGGCATGTTTATAAGCGTGAGTCTAGTTATTTATAATTTTTAGTCCTACTCTCATCGGGCATCCCGTGACTATGTGGTTAGTTCCTATAGGTTACATTGTTCCTGTACGAGGTGTTCATTCCACTTAAAGGGCCGATTTGGGGCTTTTTTTGTTTTCCTCTCTAGCGGCATATTTTTAATCCTAAGTCTAAGTATTTGAAAATTTTACTCATATTCTAAAAACTGAGCGTCTAGTGACTACACGGTCAGTTCTTAAGAGTAACATTGGTCCCATGTGAGGTGTTAGTGCCCCTTATGAGGCCGTTTATGGGTTGTTTTGGGTTTTGCCCACTAGCAGTATGTTTTTAAACCTAAAGTTTAATATTTTTAAATTCTTAGTCCAAAGTTACTATGCAGTTAGCAGTTACATTGGTCTCGTGTAAGGTGTTTGTGCCCCTTACGGAAATGGCATGCGTTTTCTCCCTCTAGCGAAATGTTTTCTAGAGTAAGTATAGTGATTTTCAAATGGTAATCCTATTCTCAATCCGATCATCCCATGAGTTAACAATCAGTTTGAAGAGTTACATTTGTCCTTTGCAAGGTATTCGTGCACCTTATTGGACCGTTTATGGGTTGTTTTGGATTTTTCCCTTAATCATCATATTTTTAAGCCTAAGCCTGGATATTTAAAAATTTTAGTCCTATTTTCAAATCATGCATCCTGTGACTACGCGGTCATTTCCTACGAGTTATATTGGTCCCGTTCGAGCAGTTCATACCCTAACGAGGTCGTTTATGGGTTGTTTTGTGTTTGTCCCCTCTAGCAACATGTTTTTAAGCCTAAGCTTGGTTATATTCAATTTTTAGTCCTATTCTAAATTCGAGCATATCGGGACAAGGCGGCCAGTTCCTAGAAGTTACTTTGGTCCCATGCGAGGTGTTCGGACCCCTTACGCCATTTGGGGGTTGTTTTGGGTTTTCTACTCTAGCGTCGTGATTTTAAAACTTAGTTCTAGATATTTACAAATTTTAGTCCTATTCTCCAATCGGTCATCTTATGACTACGCAGTCAGTTCTTACGAGTTGTATTGATCCTGTGCGAGGTGTTCGTTGGGCTAATATGGATGTTTGGGTGCTGTTTTGGGTTTTCCCAATCTATGCGCATGTTTTTAAGCGTAAGTATATATATTTTAAAATTTTAGTCCTATTCTCAAAATGAGCATCTTGTTACTATGCGATTAGTTGCTACAAGTTACATTGGTCCCGAGCAAGGTGTTCGTGCACCTTATGGGGGATGTTTGGGGTCTATTTGGGGTTTTCCTGTCTAGCGGCATTTTTTAAGCCTAATCTTGGTTATTTGAAAATTTTAGTCCTATTCTCGAATCGCTAGTCCCATGACTACACAGTCAGTTTTGATAAGTTACATTCATTCATGCGATGTGTTCATGCCCTTACGGGTTCGTTTGGAGAATATTTTGGGTTTTCTTCCTCTAGAAACACGTTTTTAAGCCAAAGTTTGAATATTTTCAAATATTAGTCTTATTCTCAAATTGGACATCCCACGACTTTGTGATCTGTTCCTACGAGTTACATTGGTCCCGTGTGAGGTGCTCGTTGGGTCCCCCCCTCTAATGGCATATTTTTAAGCCTAAGTCTGATTATTAACAAATTTTATTCCCATTCTCAAACTGGGCATCGCATGAGTACGCAATCAGTTCGTACAAGTTAGATTAGTCCCGTGAGAGGTATTTATGCCCCTTAAAGGGACATTTGGGGGTTGTTTTTGGTTTCCCCTCCAGCATCCTTTTTTTAAGACTAAGTCTAGATATTTTTAAATTGTAGTCCTATTATCAAATTGGGCTTCCCGTGACAATGCGATCAGTTCCTACGAGTTACATTCGTCCCATGTAAGGTGTTTGTTTCCCTTACTAGGGTTTTTTTGGGTTATCCACCTTTAGTGGTATGTTTTAATTCTAAGTCTTGATATTTTCAAATTTTATTCATATTCAAAAAATGGTCTTCCCATGACTATGTGGTCATTTCCTACGAGTTACATTGCTCCCGTGTGAGGTGTCCATGCCCCTTACTGGGCCATTTGGGGGTTATTTTGGGTTTTCCCACTATGGAGGCATATTTTTAAGCTTAATTCTAATTATTTGCAAATTTTATTTATAATCTTAAGTCAGGCATCCCATGACTACGTGGTCAGTTCTTACGAGTTACATTAGTCCCGTGCAAGGTGTTCGTGCCCCATATGGAGCCATTTAGGGGTTGTTTTGTGTTTTCCCCCTCTAGCGGCATATTTTTAACCTAAGCCTAAATATTTTCAAATTGTAGTACTATTCTCAAGTCGAACATCCCATGACTACGCAGTCAGTTCCTACGAGTAGACTGGTCCAATGGTAGGTGTTTGCGGGGGGCTGTTTTGGGTTTTTCCACTCTAGCAGCATGTTTTTAAGCATAAGCATGGATATTTCTTAATTTTTGTCCTATTATCAAAACTAGCATCCTTTGACTTCGCGGTAAGTTCCTATGAGTTACATTGGTCATGTGTGTGGTGTCGGTGCCCCTTAAGGGGCCATTTGGGCGCTTTTTGGATTTTTCCCCATTTAGTGGATTTTTTTAAGTTGAAGTCTGGTTATTTGCAAATTCTAGTCCTATTCTCAAACCGAGCATCCTGTAAGTACGCAGCCATTTCTTTGGAGTTACAATCGTCCCGTGGGAGTTGTTTATGCCCCTTAAGTTTTGGGTTTTTCCCCTCTAAGGGTATGTTTTTAAGCCTGAGTCTAGATATTTTCAAATTTTAGTCTTATTCTCAAACTGGGCATTCCATGACTATGCGCTGAGTTCCTACAAGTTACATTGGTCTTGTGCAAGGTGTTTGTGCCCCTTATGGGGTCGTTTTGGGACTAGTTTGGATTTTTTCCTCTAGCGGCATGTTTTTAATCCTAAATTTGTATATTTTAAAATTTTGGTCCTATTATTAAATTGTGCATCCCATGACTACGCGATCAATTCCTATGAGTCTCATCGGTTTCGTGCTAGGTGTTTGTATCCTTTACGAGGATATTTGTGGGTTCTTTTGGGTTTTCTCCCCTAGAGGCATGTTTTTAAGCCTGAGTCTATTTTTTTCAAATTTTAGTCCTATTATCAAACTAGGCATTCCATGACTATACGGCCAGTTCCTACGAGTTACATGGGTCCATTACGATGTGTTTGTGCCTCTTACGTGGTTGTTTCCAGTTGTTTTGGGTTTTCCCACTCTAGCATCATGTTGTAAATCCTAAGTATGGTTATTTGTAAATTTTAGTCCTATTGTCAAACTGGGTGTCCCGTGGCTACATTGTTAGTTCCTATGAGTTACATTGGTCCCTTGTGTGGTGTTCGTTCCCCTAATGGGGCCGTTTAGGGATGGTTTTTGGTTATCCCCCTCTAGTAGCATATTTTGAAGCCTAAGTCCTATTATTTTCAAATTTTTATCCCATTCTCAAACCGGACATCCCGTGACTATGAAATCAGTTCCTAAGAGTAAGATTGGTCTCATGTGAGGTGCTCGTTCCCCATAAGGGGGCATTTGGGGGGATGTTTTATGCTTCCCCTTCTAGCGTCATGTTTTTAACCCTAAGTATGGATATTTTTAAGTTTTAGTCCAATTTTCATATCAAGAATATCGTGACTACAGGGTTAGTCCCTACGAACTACATTGGTCATGTATGAGGTGTTCGGCCCCTTACATGACCGTTTGGAGGTTATTTTGGGTTTATCCCCTCCAGCAACATGTTATTAAGCCTAAATCTGAATGTTTTCAAACTTTAGTCCTATTCTCAAATCGGGCATCCCATGACTACGGGTCAGTTTCTACGAGTTACATTGGTCCCTTGTGAGGTGTCCGTGCCCCTTACGAGGACGTTTGGTGGCTATTTTGGGCTCTCCCCCTCTAGTGTCAAGTTTTTGAGCCTATATCTATATATTTTCAAATTAAAGTCATATTTTCAAACCAGGCATCCCATGACTACGCGGTTAGATCCTATGAGTTACATTGGTCCCGTGCAAAGTGTTTGTGCCCCTTAACAGGATGTTTGGGGGTTATTTGGGGTTTTCCCTCTCTAGTATTATGTTTTTAAGCCTAAGTCTTATTATTTTCAAATTTTAGTCATCTTCTCAAACTAGGCATTTCGTGACTACGTGGTCAATTCATATGAGTTACATTGGTCTTGTGTGAGGTGTTCATGCCACTTACGAGGTCGTTTGGGGCGGTTTTGGATTTTCTCCTCTAGCGGTATATTTTAAAGTCTAAGTTTGGATTTTTTCAAATTTTAGTCATTTTTCCAAACTGAGCATCTCGTGACTACGCCGTCAGTTCTTGTGAGTAACACTGGTCCTATGCGAGGTGTTTGTGGGGATTGTTTTGGGTTCCCCCCTCTAGCGATATATTTTTAAGCGTAGGTTTATATATTGAAAATTTTTAATCTTTTTCTCAAATTAGGCACTCTTCGACTACACGATTAGTTCCTACGAGTTACATTGGTCCCGTGTGAGGTGTTTGTGCCCTTTACGGGGACGTTTGGGGGATGTTTTGGGATTTTCCCCTCTAGTGGCATGTTTTTTAGCCTAAGTCTTTTTATTTGTAAATTTTAGTGTTATTCTCAAATCGGGCATCTCGTGACAACGCAATCATTTTCTACGAGTTACATTGGTCCCGTGGGAGGTGTCATTGACCTTACGGGGCCGTTTTGGGGTTATTTTGGATTTTTCCCCTCTAGCGACATGTTTTTAAGCCTAGGTCTGGGTACTTTAAAACTTTATTCCTATTCTCAAACCGAGCTTCCCGTGACTATGAGCTCAGTTCCAAAGAGTTACATTGGTCCTTTGGGATGTGTTTGTTCCCTTCTAGTGTCATGTTTTTAAGCCCAAGTTGAGTATATGCAAATTTGATCTCCATTCTGAAATCGGGTGTGTCATGACTACACGGTCAGTTCCTACGGGTTACACTGGTCCTGTGGAAGTTGTCCACACTACTTATTGGGCCATTTGAGAGCCATTTCGAGTTTTTTCCCTCCAGTGGCATGTTTTTAAGCCTAAGTTTGGATATTGTCAAATTATATTCCTATTCTTAAATCAAGCATTCCATGGTAACGCGGTCCACTCCTACAAGTTACATTGGTCCTGTATGAGGTGTTCATGCTCCTCACGGGGCCGTTTAGGGGAAGTTTCGTTTCTCCCCTCCAACGGCATGTTTTAAAGCCTAAGTCTGGTTATTTTTAAATTTTAGTCATATTCTCAAACTAGGTTTCCCATGACTCCACCGACAGTTCATTCAAGTTACATTGGTCCCGTGTGAGGTGTTTGTGAACCGCACGAGGCCATTTCGGGGTTCAATGTTGTGTTTTCCCCCTCCAGCGACATGTTTTTAAGCCTAAGTCTGGATATTTTCAAATTTTACTCCTATTCTCAAATAGAGCATCCGATGACTACTCAGTCAGTTTTTGCGAGTTAATTAGTCCCGTGCGAGGTGTCCATACACTTATAGGGATGTTCGGGAGTTATTTTGGGTTTCCCTTCTAGCAGCATGTTTATAAGTCTAAGTCTGGTTGTTTGTAATTTTTAGTCCTATTCTCAAATCGGGCATCACGTGACTACGCATCAGTTCCTACGAGTTGTATTGGTTCCGTGCGAGTTGTTCATTCACTTACGGGGCCATTTTGGGGCTATTTTTAGTTTTCCCCTCTAGCGGCATTTTTAAATCCTAAGTCTGGATATTTGAAAATTTTAGTCCTATTCTAAAAACTGAGCATCCCGTCATAATGCGGTCAGTTCCAACAAGTAGCATTGGTCCCATGCGAGGTGTTCGTTCCCCTTACAGGGCTGTTTAGTTTTTTTTATCACAGTCTGATTTTTCGAGGACGAGTGTTATCTTAAAAGAATGAAAAATCATAATTGAGCCATGCATAGTAGGCTAATTAAGAATTTATAAAAGCTAAAGTGTCTTACACTGGTTCAAAGGGCTTATTCTTCTATCAATATCTCTACATATCTTCTACTTTTGTAATATGAATCCTGTAGTGTTCATCATTGCCTATAGATACCTGTGCAAAATAACTGAGAGGAAACGAATCAACAAAGTTGTTGAATAGGTTTTTACTATTTATATCACAAGTGTATATATATATATATATATATATATATATATATATATATATATATATATATAGAGAGAGAGAGAGAGAGAGAGAGAGAGAGAGATTTTAGTGTATACGGAATTTGGTTTATACAAACGAAACAGAAACAAATGTTTCTCATAATAATATTCAAGAAAATCAAGGAGTTTGAACTGGTAATTCCATACTTACCATCTTTGAAAGTGGGTAAAGAAATAAATAAATCTTCAGTAAAAACCAAATAATAAGTCATCCAAAACCTTTGAAAAATAACTGGCTAGGCACACAATTAAAGTGGCACTCACACGTATGTAGCTAAAACTCCATCTCTGAATCATCTGAGACCATAGGCCAAGTAGAAAATTTTGTGGGATAACACAATAGTCTACTCCCTAGTTATTACTGATGCTATTAAAATAAATAATAATGCACAAAAGTGCAAGGTGAACTCAATCATTACAACGAATTATTATGATATCAGTTATTAGATGAGAAGATTGATCCAATGATTATAATCACTGATATATTAACATATGAGTATGGTAATTTCTGCACATACTTATAATCAAATAGGGCTATCATAAAATGATATCAACTGCAGTTAATCAAATAGGCAAAATTTACTATTAGAGAGGTAAAAAGAAACCTACCTTTGTATTTAGTAGAGGAGACTTATCTTGATTGATTCGTTATTGCTTTGTCATATTCGGCAATAAATTTTTATACAAGCGCTGCTATGAATAATCTAAATTAGACATTTCACTCTACATGTAGCTTTTCGGAATTACACTATCGTGAGTATTCGGATAGTGAACTCGTATTTATATATAACTCTTATACGGTTCGAGTAAAAAACTTTGCCTAATAATTATAACATGTTCGGACAATTGTTTTAATGAAAATATCCTAAAATAATATTTTAACGTTATTTGAGTCCTTTAATTGACAAAGCAGCCCAAATATGACGTTGTAAAAAATAGTGTCGAATAAAAAATATTTTATATCAAAAAACTATAGTCGACACCAAGACTCCAACGGTACATTCCATGTATATTTCTGATCAACGGTTGAAAAGTTATGGATTTTCAAAGTTTAAAAAGGTGTCATTTTAATGTGTCGACTTATGTCACGGTTGGTTTTAAGAGAACGCTAGTTTTATTTCTTTGACAACATATATGTATAACTAGTGTTGTTTCGATAAATAATACGTTATTTTTGTCTCGAGTTTATTTTATTGCACTGTGACACGTGTGTAAACCCATAATTATATACATGCTCATATAAAAACAAACACTACACACAATGTATTACACACGCACACACCACAGTTTTTTTAAAACGAAAACAAATATACTTACTTTCTTTAACTAACCCACATATATGGTTATATTAACACACACATGCACACACACACACATATATATATATGCACACACACATGTATATAAGCGCGCACACACACACACACATGAACAACACACAAACACACTATTTGAAACAAAACCACATACACACACACACGTATATAAGCGCGCCCGCACACACATGAACAACACACAAACACACTATTTGAAACAAAACCACACACGTGCGTGTATATACACACACACACACACACACACACACACACACACACACACACATATATATATATATATATATATATATATATATATATACAGTTATGTATCTAAAGGGAAATAAAAACCGTAAAATATGAATACACACACACATATGATGCTACTGTATATGTTCAGACACACACATGTGTGTGTGTATGTACACACATGCTTTTATGTGGACTGTCCCACATTTTAATAGTTCGCATTATCGGCTAAATTATAGGTACACTCTCTCTCTTTTTTGGGCTCACCGTCAGGTGATACATGTCCGGTTCGCACTATTAAAATGAGGGATAGTCCGCACAAGAACATATATATATATATATATATATATATAAGGAGGGAGTCTCTCATGTGGACTCCCTCTAATACATACACGCGTACATTCGTTAAATTACACGAGATCCACGATTAAAATAATCCAAATCTTTCATTCTCTCACCTCTCTCCTCTGTCCCAACAGCAAATGTCCACTCTCTCACCTCACTCCTCTATCGTCGAAACAGTCCTAGAGGTTAGTATTTCCAAGATATAAAGCTTGCGTAACCAACCCTCTACAAACCAACCTTTACAAAACATAAGACCAAACAAACCTTTACAAACCTTAAAGATTTTACCCTTTACAAAACCGGTACAAATAGTTGTTATCATGTTTTGTGGAGACCATTGAATATCTTGGAGACCATTGAAGCTTGTTGTTACATTTTATTTGCAGGTATGTTTCGATTTTTTTAAGTTTCAATATTATGTACCTGCTATCATGTGGGTATAATGGTATAAAAAGAAATAGCTACTTAGAACATAGGTGTTATTAGTTGATAAAAATAATAGTTAAGAGCGTAGCTGTGAAGAGTGTACGTGTTATCATGTTTGAATATTCTTGTATTTAGGTGATAATATAAAAAAAAAAATAACCTATCATTTTCTAATAAAATTTGTTGTTATTAAATCATTTTTTTGGTTTTCAAATAAAAAAATGACCCATCACTTTTTTGTTGAATGTAGCTGTTATAATTTTTTTTCCTGAACTCAACTATTATAATTCTTTTAAAAAAAAACCCATCATTTTTTGTTGAAATTAGCTGTTATCATTTTAAAAAATGACCAGTCATTATTACAAATGTTATTTGTTATTTTTTGGAAATTAAGGAGAATGATTATAATGATGTGGTTTCTATAGGAGATGAAGGTGGAGACCATTTAGAGAGTCGACATAATTAAGAATTTGCTATTATGGATGAAAGTGGAGACGTCCATGTTGATTCAAATTTGGAGGCATCTTCCTTAGAATATTATCCTCAAGTCCCGTAGGATATCACCCCCAAACTCGCCCAGGAGTTTCAATCCTTAAAATAAGTCCACGATTTTTATAATGTGTATTCCAAAGTCGCGGCATTTAGTGTTCAAAGGTGGAGCGAGAGAAAAATAATGTGGAACCAATGAGATTATTAGGAAGGAGTGCATATGTTTTAAAGAAGGCAAGAGTACATTGATTGCAAACCCAAATGCTAAAAGACAACGAGGGGTAGTTAGAGAAGTGTAACAACCCGTCCTTTTGGAGACAATTAAATTCCATAAATGGATATAAGTTGGCAATTTGGAGAATTTCTCGAAATAGTGATTTTCGGGATTTTCGAGGATTTGATGATTTTTAATGGTTTGTTGTAATTTCTTTTGGGATTAAATAGGTCGAAGTATTTTAATTATATGTCGTCATTGGGTAAAGCGACAGAAGATCATATTTTAATGGGAATACCGCATTTATTTATTTTGGGTTGAAATAGTGATTTGCGGTCAAGTACCTCGGATGGAAATTTCGACTGCGCTGTGAGTCTTGGAATGTCCGAGATAGTCGAAAAAGAGTGTCCGTTTGTCAAAATTTAGTTTCGGGGAATTTTGGAGTAAAAAGGGCTCGTAATTGAGTAAACGATTCGTTTTTGGGTTTTAAGGGGTTAAACCCTTATTTTCTCCCTTATAAGTCAAGAGGGAGAGGAAGAGAAAGAGAAAAGGAAAGAAAAAATAGAGAAGAGAGAGAGAAGGAGGAGAAAAGGAGTAACTCCGGCCAAACTCCGCGGGATTCAGCTCGAGGTCGTCCGATTTCATCCTCCAGGCAAGTGTTTACTTGCTTTATTTCAATTATGCGTTTATTTCATATCATAGTTGGTAGAACCCCAAATTAAAAATGGGGAAAACTTTGATACGAGTTTACATATTGATGTAATGTAAACTCTTGATGCTTTTTAGTATTAAAACCATGTTAATGCAGTAATAAATCAAATTGAACTGCTAGAAATGTCAAAAACTAGGGGTTTTGGGTTTTAAGATCCAAAACCTTAGAAAGTAGTTTTATACCCAAAATTTATGAAAGAATTTGTTGTAAATAAGTGTTAGGATGATATTTGGGTTGTTGGTTGAGATTGAAAACCATAAAAATGGAGTTTGGGTTGTTATTGGGTATTTTGGAAATTGAAAAATAGGCCAAACTGTAGCCTTCGAACTGGACGAATCGATTCGGGTACAAGCCGAATCGATTCGCCTAAAAGGAATTGGGTTTCTACAGTGGGCCGAATCGATTCGGGTACAGACCGAATCGATTCGCCATTTAAAGACCTATTTGCATAATACTTTCCGAATCGATTCGGGTTGAGAACCGAATCGATTCGCCCACCCGAATCAATTCGCTATAGGGGCGTATCGATTCGCTTAGGCCAGAATTTCTAGTTTTCTCCATTTTAGAGTATGTGGAGTTAAATTACCATTTGGGGTTTTTATGGGGGTTCCTAGTGATGATAGTGGGACTTCTAAATAATAGTTTTGAGGGTAAATAAACCTCTAGTTGAATGAGAAGGCCTTGAATTGGTGTAGGGCATGATCCGGAGGATAAATTCCTAGGTTAGTGTTTATGGGTATTTTGGCCTACACGATTATGCGTATAGGAAGCTGTAACAACCCTTGCTTTTGAGATTCGATTTTATATTCATATACTATATGAGGTAATTATATAAAATGCCGGAATATGGAGTAAATATTAATTATATGAAGAAAGGTCAATATTTACTAACTTGTTGTATATTTACTGCATGTTAATGTAGATATCCTCATGTGGAGTTTTATAGGGTCATGAGACATAAATGACATTGATGATTTGAAAAATGGGACCGGAACTTAAAATGAATTATAAAATATCCAAATGATAATTTGGAGGCCGTAGTTGATTCCGGAACGTGCGAGATAGTCAAATTATGTACCATATTGTATTTTGAGGTTTTGGGCATTTTTGACTGATTATACCTTGAATATGCAGTTGCATGTTATTTTATCGTGGAACGACTTAGTCTTACTAAGTCTTTTATTTCCCCTAACCTCATTCTTAAACCTAGAGAGAACTAGAGAGAGGAAGAGAAGAGTAGAGGAAAGAGAGGAGATTGAAGATTTAAGAGAGATTCTTGCTTCTACACAAGGAAAATCTGCATTTTCTACATTGAGGCAAGTTTTATACTTGCTATATGTATTTTAAGATAAATGATTAGTTGTGATAATGGTGATTTGATCATGGTATAATTATTTTAGGGCTTTTGTGTGTTTGTGGGTTTTGATCCATTCAAAAATGATTTGGATGATTGATGAGGTTTATGGTAGTTGCTAGTAGTATTTATGGTGTGTTGTTGGCAATAAAGGAGTTGGATTTGAGTTGGGATAAATTTGGAGTCCAAGACTCCATAGGCAAAACTAGGCATTTCTGCAGAACCGAATCGATTCGGCCTGACCGAATCGATTCGCTGCTAGACAGTTTCCAGGATTAGGTGAACCGAATCGAATCGGCCTGGTCCGAATCGATTCAGCAATTAAAACCCCATTTTCCCTGACCGAATCGATTCGGCCTCAGAATCCCATATTTTCTGGCCGAATCGGTTCGGAAACCCTGCACTTTTTCAATTTCTTTTCTTTTTCAATTTTAACCCTTTTCTTTAGGATTAGTAATTAAGGACCTTCTTGAATGAAGTAAATATAGGATCCTAGAGTATTAGTCGAGTTTGGTCGATACCCTAGACTCGAATGGGTTCATCTAGGGTTCAGTCCAGGGGTGTTCAAAGTAATGTTTAGGCATTTCTTCCCTCGTATAGATTATAGAAATCTAGGAGATTTCTAAGTCATATTTGGGGACTTTAGAAATTGATTTGTGGTATGATGGTTTATATGAAATCTAAAAAGGGGGTTTGGAAAATAACTTGGGAGTTTATATGTTCTTCGAGGTTATTACAAAGATGTTAAGCACGCATAGTTACGGATAACCATAATGCATTTGACAAAATGTAAAATGGACAAAGTAAATGATAATTTACTAAATCATGAAATGGAAATTAATGAAAAGGTTAAACACACCTCTCTAAATACCATCTTAAGGGAAGTTCGTGCGTGAGGTGAAGCCCCCTGGCTAATGAATGCAGGGTGGATATAGTCCTAGGCCATATGAGCGCTTGTTTATTATTTTTCTGCGATGGGTAGGAGATTACGGGTGTGGTCTTGACTATCGCGCGGGCATATGGCCGCTTCCCGACGTTTTCGATCGGATCAGGTTGTCTTATGATAGGCCCTGGAAGATTATGGTTATTTAGGGGCGCGCACAGTGGAGAAACCCGGACGGCCGGTCTTAGAATCGTTATATATACATATTTATAACTATTCTAATCATCAAGTTGGACTTGATGGGTATAAATGCCATAAAGAGCATAAAATATGCCACAAAGAGCATACTATTGAGATAAGTGCCACAAAGAGCACATGATAATAATTGTATTCCTGATAAGGAATAAAAAGATAAGATGAAATGGTGAAAGATGAAAAAGGTTTATTCTTATTCTTATTCTTGTATATAATTTAATTTCACCTTATAATCATTCAACTGTATTAGTTCATTTTAAGTTGTTATCATGTAGAATGTCATCTTCATCATTCATGCTTAATCATTCATTATTGTCATACTTGTCATTTATCTAGTGATCACATAAAATCGGGCCCTGACCGGTTCTTCTTTCTTATTGT
Organism: Sambucus nigra; assembly: GCA_949130495.1. Taxonomy (NCBI): domain Eukaryota; kingdom Viridiplantae; phylum Streptophyta; class Magnoliopsida; order Dipsacales; family Adoxaceae; genus Sambucus; species Sambucus nigra. The sequence goes on from OX422224.1 coordinate 259,741,760, forward strand.
GTATATATATACTATATCCGTTCAGGTGCTCCACCGCATGGTCGCCCGTAATGACCTTCCAGTCCCAGTGTCTTTTGACGAGCCGTGATATTTTGCGGATTTCACGGGATATTTTGTAGACGCCTCCTTTTTTGTTTTCTAGTTATGTTCGAATTCTTATTCGGGCGTGTGGCCCAACTTTTGTAAATGTATAATGAATGCAATTGATTAAACTTGTTGTACGTTGTATGAAATTCTGTTGACTAATATTTTAGTCGGTTCTCTTATTGTACACTTGCTATTACTGTATATTGTTTTTGGAGTTTCCACTTTCTTTTTCATGTATGGGTTTTTTAAAATGCTTTCTTTAAATTATAAAACAAAACTTTAAACAACCCGTTGTCTGAACTATTGAGTGGTTATCTCGTATACTCTTTATGTTGTCACGATGCTGAGAATGAATCCGTCTATGATTCCTGTATTTTTGGAGTATCGGGCTGGCCACCCCTTATTTCGGATACCGGGTTGTCACAGAAGCATAATTATAATCGATTGTGGAGTGAGTGTATCCTATAAGATAATTAGGATAAATTGAGAATATAGATATATATTCTCTTAATGAGAAATAGTATAATTGGAGACATCCAAATGAATCCGTATATGGGATTTTGGTATATATTACTTATTAAAGTAAGAAAATACTTCGGGTTTAGTATCATGCGAATACGAATGCATGGTTATAATTATTTGAGAGAATCCTTGGGATTATCGGTCATCGCTAGATGAAATTGGCAATATGGCCATTTGTTTATATTCGAGGAGGAATATATGGTATAGATATATGTACTGTGTGATTAAAGTATATATATGATTTGAGATAAAAGATTTTGAAAATAAAAGATGAATGTTTTCAAAATGGAAAAAGAAATGATTTTCATAATTATTGATTTATAGTCAACACCCTCTCTAAATGACATCATAAGGGAAGTTCATGCGTGAGGTGAAGCCCCCTGACTAATGAATGCAGGGTGGATATAGTCCTCTAGTCCATATGAGAGTTTATGTTATATAATGTTTTCTGCGATGGTTAGGTAACTTGGGGTGTGGTTATGACTAGCCCGCGGGCATATGGCTGCTTCCCGACGTATTGCGTATAGGTGCCCAGGTGTCGTAATTGATAGGCACTGGAAGATGATGGTCATTTAGGGGCGCACCGTACAGGCAATCTTAGAACGCGTTATATGTTAAAGCAATTTATGATAATAAATTGGCTTCAATTTACATTTCCTGGATGGAAGAAGGGAAATGGGATAAAGGTTTTGGCTTCGGTAACACTCGCGGATGGAAGAAGGGATGTGGAAGCATAAGATATGGTAAAAGCATTTTTATGATAATGAAAATGGCTTTTAAATACATTTCCTGAATATAAAAATGGAAATGGGATATTTTGAAACGGAAAAGCATTTTTATGATAATAAAACTGGCTTTTGAAAAGTTATATGTTTTGTTAAAGAAATTCATGATAATGAATTGGCTTTTAAATACATTTCCTGGATATGAGAAGGGAAATGGAAAGTTTTGAGATAAAAATGAATAGTATTGATAAATACTTTGTATATGAATCCTTAGTCCGGGAGATAGATCCGGATGTATATTGTAATATGAAAATGTATATATGGATGAATCGAGTACCGAGGGTCTAATGGATCCCGACGATCGACCTTACCGCATAGTAGTGTATCGGGGGGGTTCCTTATTTGGATTTCGCTTTGTGAGACACCCCACGCATGAATATGGCATTGTGTTGGGACTGGGGAGAAGTTTAATCCTTAGTGCTCTTATATTGAGATGTATTATATGATGTATGTATATACTTATATATATTATGTACTAAGGGACTGGCGGATCTCGACGATCGACCTTATCGCATAGTAGTGTATCGGGGGGGTTCCTTGTTTGGATTTCGCTTTGCGAGACACCCCACGCATGAACATGGCTTAGTGTTGAGATTGGGGAGAAGTTTAGGCCTTAGTACATTACTTGGACTATCTAGGATTGATAGTGGTTGGCCGATAGACTAGTTTAGCATGGTAGCTTGACTAGGATGTTTAGAGGAATGCGTTAGGAGTGCACTGTTAGTGGAGAGGTGGGGGGTATCTCATGGGAGTGCGATACCAATTTAAATATGAGATAAAACATATTTTCTAAAATAAAGAAATTATGCACTTGCTAAATATTTTCAAAACTCGGGCTCTGGCCCGTTTATCTACTTTTCCCTTCTTGTTATATTATATATATATATAGGTGTCCAGACACAGGGACGCCTGGATGGCTCTTCCTTCGAGTCAGACGTCAGCTGCAGCAGCTGTGGATGCATGCAGCTTTTTGGTAGCCGTTTCCATTCTTGTACTCTAGATAGGAGGTACTGTATAAACATTCAGTCCAATGGTCCAATTGCATTTATTTATTCTTTTAGTACAGCATTCGATATGGTTTTATATTTTGACCGAGTGTTCGGTTAGTTTATTTTCATTTCAGTTTCAGTTCCGCAAAATCTGTGTGGATGTTTTAATTTTAGTTGTTTAAAAAGAGTAGTTAAGTGAAATTTTGACACCGGCCTAATAGGTTATTAGTAATTAAATGGATTTTCGATAGTGATGCTAAGAGTGATCCATATGAGACTCCTGTTTTAATTTAATATTGGAGTGATCGCCCGGTATCTTATTAGGGGGGTGTCATAAGAAGGTTGGCATGCTAGACTTGCTAATGTTAATGGGACAACTGGGTCATTCATAGTTAGTTAATTTTCTGAGGGTCACAATCATCCATTGTCTACACCCGTAAAAACACATCTTTTGCGATCTCAGTGCAGAATTTCAGAATCTCAAAAGTGTTTGTCCAAACAACTTAGTGCTATTAACATACCAACACATCAACAATTTAATTTTCTTGAGTTGTAGGCAGGATGCTTCGAGAACATTGGATGTACGCAAAAGGATTTGTATAATTACGAAAGGGACTTGCAAAAAGAGATGAAGGGGCATGACAGAAGCGTATTTTTTGAGTATTTGAAGCATGAGAAAAATAAAAAGCCCTCATTCACGTTCGAAATAAATTTCGATGATGATAAAAAAAAATAGCACATTGTTTTTGGGTTGATTCCACTTCAAGACGTTCATACAACTTTTATGGTGATGTTGTATATTTGCACCATTGTTGTGTGTTAATAATCACAGTTAGACTATTATATTTGGTTGTGCTTTCTTGGGTGATGAGACAGTCGATTCATTCATATGTCTATTCAATGATTTTCTCGATGCTATGCAGGCTGGAGCCCCTAAAATGATTATCACTGATCAAGATCGGGCAATAACAAAATCAATATCACTAGCCCTTCCTAATATGTTTCATAGATATTGTTGTCAGCATATATTGACAAAGTTTTCTGAAAAGATAGATACCATGACATATAATGCTTACTATAGTGAGTTTTTGAATTGCATTTGGAATACAGAGTTGAAGGAAGAGTTTGATATTAAGTGGATTTATCTTATTGAGAGGAGTGGGTTCATCGATAATAAATGTCTACGCAACATGTTTGACATCCGTTCAGCTTGGATTCCTTGTTATATAAATCACGTTTTCTCCATCGGCATGTTGAGTAGCCAACGAGTAGAGAGTGGTCATTCATTATTCAAAGGGCATGTGTCCAAAAAGAATTCATTAGTATACTTTATAATTCACTTTGGTAAGGGTCTTCTTTGTCAACGTCATGAAGAAAATGTCGGGATCCATGTAGACATATTTTATCGTACTTACAAAAGTGTCAAGACTTTGAAGAATTGCCAAGCCCTTATATTTTGAAGCGATGGACAAAAACAGTAACAATAGGGGATGTTATCGAGGGTGGGGTAATTATAAATGATGAGAAATCATATTTCTCAAATCGGGCTCGTTTGATGCAATTTGCTTCGAATTTGGTTGATAAGGCTCTTACAAATGAAGACACAATGGGAGCTTATTCGGAATTCTTTTGATGTTGCAAATGATAAAATCAATCAAATTGTTGGTGTTGTTGGATGTGGCATTAGTGATGGGAGAGTTGGGCCAAATGCGCGGATGGAGGAAAGTTACAAAGAGACAAATCATGTATGGGCAAAGGGTTGTGGTAAAAGACTTAAAGGAGGAAAGGAAAACGCACTTCGGAAGGAAAAACAAAACAAATCTCGTTATTGTAACAGTTGTGGTTTAATTGGTCAATCACACGATAAGAGGAATTGTCTCGTTGCAAATGGGTATGCATTATCTTTGTATTTTATTTAAATTATTCATTTAAATAATAAATGTTTTATATTGTATTTATTAAATTATGTTTCGGTCTTTTATGCAGCGCGCATACAAATGTAGATGCAAACACATTCTTAAGTTTGGAAGACAAATGAATATTCAACAAATGAAGCCATGAATGAATGTTAACTGCCAAGTACTATGTTAACTCCCAAGATGTGAGTTGTCGTTCTTTTTATATCACTTAGACTTTTTCAATTGGCAAGATGTGAATTGGCATACAAGATGTGAATGGATGTATGTTAACTGCCAAGCAACATCTTTTTGGAATGGATGTATGTTAACTTCCAAGACACATCTTTTTGTATCACAAATATTATATCACAATTATATCAGCGCTTTGTAAATTAGACATCCAACGAAGCGACGTCCCGAATTTTTCATGGTAGTTGACAACTTGATCGGTGTTTCGTGTCCGTGGTAGCTCGAAAAGGGTATTTTTTCCGACCCAAAGCTAGATTTCATTTCTGCAATGACAAAACAATACAAAAAATAAACAATTATGCTACAAAAATAAACAGTTACGCTACTAAAAATAAACCGTTACGCTACAAAAATTAAAAAAAATGAAATATAAAAAAAATTAACAAATGTAAAATTAACAATTGTAAAATTAACGTTTAAGAAAATAATAGCTGTTTTTTAAGAAAATAACATTTAGGGTACACAAATTTTAAAAAAATAATAACATGTGTTTTATGAAGAAATTTAACATCTACTTTACACAAATAAAAAAAAGTGTGTTTAGAAGAAAATAACGTTAATGCGTCACACATTATAATAGGTGATATTTTTTAAGAAAATAACATTTACGCTATACAAATTTTAAGAAAAATAATAACAGCTATTTTTTTGAAAAAATTGAATTTTCATTACAAATATTAAAAAAAATAACAGGTGTGATTTGACAATTTTTTTTTAAAGAAATTAAGATTTTGTATTGCAAAGAAAGAGATACCTTATGGAGTTACCTTAACCTAGAAAATAAGAGAGAGTTTGGTTTGGTCTTATGTTTTGTAAGGTTGGTTTGTAGAGGGTTGGTTACGCAAACTTTATATCTTAGATATCGTGACCTAAGGAGAGAGGTGAGAGAACAAAAGCTTTTCATAGTTTTAATCGTGGGTCTCGTGTAATTTAACAAACGTTCACGGGTATGTATTGGAGGGAGTCCGCATGAGAGACTCCCTCTCTATATAAGTATCTATACATGTATTTATATAAGCCGAGAGGGAGAAATAAAAAAGAAGGGGAGGAAAAATGGTACATACTGATTATGGGAGAAAAAAGAAAGTTGGGCATTTTTTCTGTTTTAGTTCCTATAGTTGTTTGTGTTTTTTTGGAGAAGATGGCTTTTGTTTCCATTTTGGTTTGGGTTGAGAAGTAATAACAAGGGGTGCATACATGGGGAGAAGGATGGCAGTTTGGGTTTTTTTCATTTTCCTTTTTTCCCAATATACGGAAAAAAAAAAGATGGGTGGTTTAGTTTGTCCCTTTCTAAGTTTTTTTTCTTTTTTTTCTTTTTCAACATTCACCCCTTAAACTTTTTTTTTAGAACTTTATGTTTTATACATTATAAGTTTTATTTTAATTTAAACAACGAAACTAAATTTGGATCATGGCATATTTAATGTAAATTTAACATAAAATTTACTTTAAATATATTATTTGACACTTGTAGGAAAAATGTCTACTCGGTAATTAAAATTATTACATTATCTGTCTACTAAAAAAAATGTCATTTTGACACATAGTTAAGTCAACTTAAATTAAAATATAATTCAAGGCACTACAATTTATCTACCTTAAAGAAAGTTCATCCTCGAAATTTCTATATCTCTAGATTTTCAAATACTCGTGAACTTATCACGTCTAAGATATATCGTAAAAATGATAAGTCATTTGTTCGAGGTCATAAAATTATATAACGTTGATGATGTTTCACGTATCATTCTTTTGTGGTTTGTTGGTTATACAACATCACCATATAACGAATATTTGGCGTAAGTAGGATTGGAACAATTGGGTTTTAGATAATTAATCTGTATTTTTACAAGTTTTGCATGTATCGAATATCGCCATAGAGGTTTGGATAATGAAGTTTTACGCATACTCTGGTGGTTTCACATACAAAATAAGTCATATTATAAAGTGTGGTATCAGTAAAAGGATACCATAGGTTGTACATTAATTTTGTAATAACAGTGTTTTCGTATCCATTTGCACAGAAGGTATGTAGAAGTATACATTCAGTTAAGGAGGGTAGGTCGATAGTTTACACTCGAATCATCAAATGTTGGTTTCCTAAATTTGACTAACATGAAGTTGATCATAATTGGATTGTATCTTATGTTCTCCAGAATACCTAAGATTCTTATGAAGAAAAATCCATGCCCTATCTAAAATTATCGAGTTTACTATCAGAATTTTCATATATTTCCTTGTGATATGGTACTTAATGTTTATCTCTCCTATTGCCATTTTTATAGAAAATGGAAAATCTAGGGAACTACTAGATGGTTTCACTCTAGTTGTGAAATCATGTGTTTGTTTAATCAGGAAAATATATCCATTGTTCATAGTTTATAACTCCATAAAGTGGTCTACTTAAAATTCACACACTGAGGGAAAATGTATCTAAAGTCTTGATGTTATGTTTATTTCATTTCTTAATATCAAAGTAATGTATCTATCGGATTTGATTCTTCATTAAACTAATATTTTGGGACTAAAGATAGCGTATGTAGGCATGTAAATGGATCGAATTCAGACCGAATTAGACAAATCCAAATCCATATCCGTTTATATTAACCGTATTCGGATCCGATCCGATTATCCGACGGATCGGATTAGGAAACTCAAAATCCATATCCGTTTATATTAAACGAATTCGGATCCAATCCGACTACCCAAGTATCCATGATAATATACCTTTGACCACTTGATTTGCAACACTTTAATTTTCAACTCTTATTGCATAAATTTATTTTGCAAATGTTCCAAAAAAATAGATAATGAAATAAAGAACTATTATAATATATATTTAAAATACTATTAAATACAATATATATTAATTAAAAATATATTATATATAATTCATATATATATATATATATATATATATATTCAAATTATTAATCGGATCGGATTATTAACGGATCGGAGTATATGAATCCAAATCTGCTCCATTAATAAACGGGTGATCGAATAATCGAATTTGAGGCATGATCCATATCCGCTTAAATGGATCGGATTCGAATTCGAATTCAGATTTGGATAAAATTTGATCCATTGATAGGTCTAAGCGTATGGTAGTTTGGGTATTTCAAATAAGCTTTTTTGATCGACTGGTTCCCAGGTTTGCATGGTTCTATGAAGGATCACGATAAGTATGGCGTCTAATATTATAGAATTCATCTCATGGAATCTACCATAGACATATAAAAGTAACCGGTTCTTTAAGGTACATCGATACTACTTCAGACATATCCAGATAAATAGACAATGTTTATTAACAATAATTTAAATATAGTTATGCAACTATGTGGAAGAGGTTTTTATCACCGATATCATTCAACAAGAGGATACTACCGATTTAATTATATTGAATCCAAATACTGAAATCGTAGGTACTAATGTTTAAAACCTTACTAGAAAACGATTTTGTCTATTGAAAGGAGGATAACGTTAGGTTATAACGATGTTCAATCTAAATTTATTCTCTTTGAGTGGCATATACTATCTAAAAAACACATCCTTAATGATGTAATTAAGGTTTCTATGCACATTGAATAGTTTGTTAATGTTTATAATCTTATCACGGATACTAATACTTAGCTTTTGGGAAAATGTAACAGTTTCTATTTGGAAAAAAAAAATTGGTGAGCCGCTTTATTATCTTCCATACATAGAATTGCATCCTTAGTACATTCGAGGTAGTTTACTAATAAAATTCATGGTGATGTGATCCCATTTCCAGTTTGGAATCGAAAGAGGTTGGATAAATTTAAAGTGAATGCATTCCATCTTTAAGACGTAATCTTCTTTCCCTATCGTATGTTAATTCTCAATCCTTACTTCCGGTTTAAGGTTTTAACACAAGGGAATCTGGGATTAGTTGTTCTAAGTCTTTCGTTTTGAGATTCGAATAAATAATGATATTGAATTTGAAAAATATGAGGTTGGCTATTGTTGATGTAAAAAACTAGATTCGATCTAATTAATTAATCACAGATAAATATGAATAAAGATATGAGACAAACGATTTTTAAAGTGGTTCAACCTTGATGAAAATGGCCTACGTCCACTATCTTGTATTGCTGGGTGTCTTGCCTTAATCTTGATTATGTTCTATAATGGAAGTTTGCCCCGTTGTGAGGGTAGGGCTGGCAATTTTTGACACGATAACCCGTTTATGGTAATAACCCGAAATGACCCGAACTTGACAAGATTAACTTGTATAGATTTAAGAGTACCTGAAACTTATACTCAAATAAAAATTAATGCGACCCGAAAATGACACGACTAACTCGAATTGCCACCCCTATGTGAGGGTATTACAATGTATTTATAGTCCTTGGACGGTCAGTGTGAATAGACAATACGCAGTTATTAAATGGACGTATACATCTGTAGAGGGTAAGAATATTCATAGAATTTGTCTTCATCGTTTGATCTTCTTGTCCAGGTGTTTAGTATGTTAAGTAGCTCGGTACGCTGAGTATCTCGGTGCTTTCAGTTGCTCAGTACGTGTATTTAGGCCATGCTGGATGGCACGTGTCTTCACATAACTAGTTCATGCCAGTTGACTAATTTTTGTATCAATAGAAGCCCCCAATGTTTCACAGTTGAAGTTGGTCATGAGAATGTGGAATATTATTTTTAAAAGTTGCACGCGCATGTTTATTCCATCTTGTTTGATTGCAGACCTCTAACACTTTTAAAATCTTTCACTCACCATAACAGTTTTGAGTGTGGAATGGCAAATTGGTAAATATTTTAAATTTTTTGCAGATGCTTGGGTACTTGCATCTTTTTCCTTTACTAGCCACCGGAAACACAATCGTCGTCATTAGTGATCATTACTTTTCCATTTTCCAAGGCTGCATATTTAAGGATTATAGCGTCAGATTGTCTTCTACCTATTGCCTTTTATATTCTCAAGCTTTTTTCCTTCTCACTTTTCTTCTTACGATCGTTCTTTCTATCATCTGCCTTAGCTGATTTTTTGATTTCCTGTAAGAATTTATTCCTTCTTTTTTCTTTGCTTTAGCCATTATGGTTTATCTTATTGAATCGTTGGACATGTTTTGGGATGATTTTGGGATTCCTTCTTGGGTTACTTTGGAAGAGCCTCCTTTCCCTTCTGATTTTTTTTTCTCTAGTTGAGGGACACTAGTTTCCCTCCATTTTCGTAGCAGAGTGTGGTTTTTCTTTCCCGCCTAATCCCCTGTGTTTGGAATTTTGCCAATATTTTGATATTATTCCTGTTCAATATAATTTTATTGTTTTTTATTTGTTTTTACTTTTCCTTTCTAGTTTATTGCTAGGATGGAACTCTTGTCAGCTCATGATACCGAGTTGATGAAGAAGTGTACTGATTACTTCAAAGTTGGTCGTGCGGACTTTACTGAAGCATAAATAGTTGATATTCTCGAGTCTGATGCTTCAGAGCGAGCAATTAATGCTTATAAATATTTAAAACGTCTGCTTGATCAAGATGTGTCAAATAATGTGGCTTACTGTAAAATGATTGAAGATCTTTAAGGAATGATCGGGAACTTTAATTTCAACACAAAGAAACCGATGCTCTTTTGCATGAAGGTTACGAGATCGGAGCAATGACAAATTTATCTCATCCCATAATAAGAGAGAAAGTGTGCTGAAACTTGAAGTTGAGGAACATAGAAACATTACCAAGCTGCTAGAGGAGGAAAATATTGCCTTACGAGAAGAGCTGAGGCAACTAAAATCTGCTGCTTCTTCTGGAGCTCTAGTACCGGTTAATGATGAAGGTTTCTTCTTTTTGGAGACCGAGAATTCCTTATTAAGAGAAAAGTTAGGAACTTTTAAAAGAGCCAGACCCGCATCTTCTTCTCGTGGCACAACAAGAATGATCAACTCTCTAATTAGAATTCTGCATTGGAGAGTAAAAAACACTTGGTGAAAAGGCTTCATCAGCACGTTGAGTGATTGACTTATCAATGCCACAAGCATCCTAGAGAGTTTTGGATGGGGGGATATAATGAAGCTTTATGCCATCTTGATTCTATATTGAATCAGTCAAACAATGAGGGGCTTAAATATGGATGGATGAATGCTCTGGTTGTGATGCATGTTGAGCAAGAGACAGAGCTGTGGGATTGGTGTGATCCTGGACTACTTGATCTGCCTGATCCTCCTTTCAAACTAGATGTTAGTTGGATTCCAGTTAGCTCCATTCCTCAGTGTTTGATCTCCAAATACCTTGGTGATTACAATCTTCATGAAGATTTTGAGATATCCCGACCTCCACATCTTCTTGACCAACCAAGTTCGAGTAATAATAGGATGCTGTGAGATTTGAATTTTATCAACTCTTCTTATGCTTTAAATGATCCTCTAGCTGGAATGGATCCTGTACCTAAATCTGAAGGAAAGAAACCAATAGAATAGGGTATTTGTATTTTGTTAGTGAAAAAATCATCTTATGTAATTTTATCTCCTTAGAAATAAATTGTTTCATGTTTTTCTTGTCAACCTTTATGAGATTAACTATAATAATGCCATACTTTGCTGAGTGTATATATAAATGGACAGTTTGTCCTTTGTTGATTTGATTGCCTGGACAATGGAACTTTTCTCCATGTGTTTGCCTAGTTTTAGTGACTTATCACCCATATATGCCTAAGCAATGGAATTATTTTATCCCATGTTCTTGCTTAGTTATAACAATCTTCTCTAGATTGCCTTGGTGCCTAGGCAGTGGATATTTTACCCATCTTCTTGCCTAGTTTTAGATGCCACTTGGGTCACCGATAATCAAACAGGCCTTGCCTTGTTCGATTATTGTACCAACATTGTTGGTTGTGCTAATGCCAACCAACTTTGTTGGTGTTCATACCAATGTTGACTAACTTTGTTGGTGCTCATGTTGATGCCGACCAACTGTGTTGGTTTAAACTGTTGTTGCAACTGAAGTTAAGCGTAGTGCATAGAACTACTACTCCAGAAAAAAAAAATGAATATTGGGTAATCATCGATTTCATTCATACGGAAGGAATAGGGTACATGTATAGTTACATTAATGATAGTATTTTCGCAAATGCTCAGCATTCCAAGCGTTTTTCAATTCTTCTCCTTCTAGAGTTTCTATTCTGTAGGTGCCAGGCCGAACAACAGTTGTGATGCGATAAAGCCCATGCTAGTTAGCTTCCAACTTATTATCTTTTTGAATTACTTTCTTGAGCACATAATCTCCTTCTTTGAGGTCACACTTCTTGACCCTTTTATTGTAGAACATAGCAGTTCTTTGTTGATAAGCTGCACTCCGGACGGCTGTATCTTCTCTGACCTCTTCAAGCATATCCAAGTCCAAGCGCCTCATTAAATCACTTACTGGAGAGTTAAAATTAAGCACCCTATGAGTAGATAAGCCTAATTCAACAGGTATGACAGCTTCACTCCCAAAAGCTAACATGTAAGGAGACTCCCCAGTTGCTATTCGGGGTGTGGTTAGGTAAGCCCATAACATAGAATGCAATTCATTAATACAATTTCCTTTTGCATCATCCAACCTCTTATCAGCAGAGGTATGTTCACCACCTCTGTTTGTCCGTTACTTTGGGGATGACCTGGAGCAGAGTGAATCTTTTGAACGTTAGACTGTTGATAGTACGCAGTGAACTCCTCATTATCAAATTGGGTTCCGTGATCAATGATGAAAGCATATGGCAGACCGTATCTGTAAATAATATTCTTTCATATAAATTGATAGACTCTTTCATAGGTCGTATCAATGAGAGGTTCAGCTTCCACCCATTTTATGAAATAATCAACAGTGACCACCAAATATTTGAATCATCCTCTTGTAGTTGGCAGAGGCCCGACTAAGTCTATTCCCCACATGGAAAATGGCCAAGGTGAGGTGATAGGTGTTAACAATGCCTAAGGAGTTCTTCCTATAGTAGAAAATTATTGACACTTGTTGCATTTCTTGGCATAAGTCATGCAAACAACACGCATTGTTGGCCAATAGTACCCCTGCATAGTTATTCTTTGTAAAAGGGTCTGACCTGCTACGTGAGCTCCATAAGATCCTTCGTGAATTTCTTCTATTAGATCTTTAACTTCTGTCGGATGAACACATCTTTGCAGACCTGCTATCACACCTCTTCTGTATAGAACTCAATTGTTTAAGGCATATCTAGCAGCTTTAAACTTCAACCTCTTGGATGCAAGTTAGTCGGCTGGTAGAATGCCTTCTTCGATATAAACCCTAATGGGATCCATCCAGGAAGGTCCCATATCCAAAGTGATAAACTTTACCATCGAATCCTCATCAATAATTTTGTTTGCAAGTATCTCAATAGGAATTGTTCTTCATAGCTCATTGTGAGTAGCGGAGGCTAATCGAGCTAGTGCATCTGCCCTTGAATTCTCCAGTCTTAGAATTCTCCAAATGTAGGAGGTTACTTTAGATTATAGATGGAGGCGTAGCCCCTATTAGAGTATGGTAATGACAAGATAATTGGCCAAAGATTTGGATTAATGATAGAACACATAAACATGAACCCAATGAAGATAGACTCAGCTTAAACTCACAAAGCTCTCGTGTCTAACTCAGGAAATAGTAATGAACTTTAGAAGTAACCTAGCTAGAGGGAGAGAGAAGTAAGCACCCTAGATACACCTTGGTAGGTAGGTAAAACCACACCAAATACCCTCAGGAATCTCTGTCGAATATTGAAAGCTTTATAATAAATAACAATGGTGAGTGAGTAAACTCTCTGGTTTGCAATAACTCTCTCTCTTATGTGTATTCTCTCTCGCAATAACTTCTGAACTCTCCAAAGATCCTCTCCTTCCTCAAAGGTGGTTGGGGTCCTTAAATAGCCCCCCACACCACCCCCGAGGCAACTCAGTCATCAAAACTATGAAAGATATCCCTCATACTTTATGTCACAACATTAAATGCCTGATGCACTAGTTGTCTCCACGTCATAAACATTAAATGCCAAGACATGCCTTTTGCCTAACCACTGTGTGTCAGGGGGCTGTTGTCGCAGAGGTGGCTCACCAACTTCCTGACAGCCCCAAATACCACGGTGGTTTACTCAAGTACAGGTCTGACATTGTTTAGCTGGATAGTGACATCACCTATAGTAGATGTGACATTAAGTAGAGGGCTACTTGGTTCATAACTCAACGCCCGATGGAACTCAAAGCTGCTCCGCTTGAGGTTCCACGGTCAGGGTCCTTCAGTGTTTTACCAGGTGTATCTAAGATGGTCAGGACAAGCCCCAACGGTGCCTTACTTCTCAATCCTCCAAACCAAGTCCCTCTAAAGTTCTCACGGTGAGGTCATTCGATAGAGCATGACAGCTCTCCCAGGCCCTGCCAAGCCTGGTCTCTCGCAAGTACCGTTTGACTTCACACTAAAACTCTTTATTATTCTCGTTACATCATTACAACCGTTATAGCTTACAGTAAATGTAACCAAAGATACAATATGACTAACACAACCAGCTGAAGTATGAGTTGCCGCGCTTGAGTTGCCACGCTAAGCTGCCACGCTAAGTTGCCACGCTTGAGTTGCCACGCTTGAGTTGCCTCTATTGCATTAATCCTCAAACACTGTTGCTAATTAGGGAATTATCCCTAATCTCGAGATTACCTTCAAGCCCCCTCTACATTTGCCCCCTCGTGTTGGGATTGGTTGTGGGGACAAAAAATGCCTCCACAAAAAGTTCTCAAACCGATGGACCTTTCTTTGTTGTGAAAAGATTCAGGCCTTTTTCCTTTATGCAGAACCGTTGGGACATCTTCTTCGTTGGGGCTTTATTAGATAAGTCTGACAAGAAATTTTGTTGGCGCTAAAACTCAAGCCTGTATAGGAAGGAAACGATTAGTGTTCCCCAGACGTCACTTCATTAATGATGTGGCGCAGTCCTCTCAACTGTCACGGCACTTCCCAAGGTGCCACGTGTTCATTGGAAATGATTGTAGGCGGCCTTGCACGTGTGATGGTGGGAGACTGAAACGACAACCCTGAAATTTTCAAACAGCCATATTCAAAACACTTTGAACCTTCTCCTTTGGTTTTTCTTACTCTGTTACTATCTTCTTCAGACTGGCGTTTCTTTTTTAGAGAGAGAGAGAGAGAAACTCCATTGTTGCAAGAGCTTCATTCTTCACCTTCTATACCACCACTTATGATCGTGTTTCTCCATTCTCGCTCTCAATCCCTTTTTTCTCGAAGCTTTCTCTGTTACTGTGTCATTATTTTCCATGGCGTATTCAAGCAACCCCACCCTGTCTGCCACCAGTGTTCCGTCTGCCACCACCACTGCTGCCTCCGCCCTGGGTGCTGCCTGCCAGGAACAGCTGAGGTTTTATCGTCGCTCTCCCATTTTTGGGGAGGGTGATGACTTTGTTGTTGCCTGTAAGACTGTCTGTTTTTCTTCTAAGTTTGACGCCCTACTGTTGGGTGATGAGGACGAAGAATTGTCTAAGTGGGGCTTTCGTCCCCCAGAAGGAACTCTCAGATTTTGCTTGGAGCGAGGGGACTTTCCATGGTCCCACATTGATTTCAAAGCACCCGGGGGATCCCCCGCCCACTTTACTGCCTGGAACTCCAACATGCAGAGTTTTTACGCTGACATCCTCACTAAGATTGGGATGCAACGGGCCAAATGGTTTGGTGAGTTCACTCTCTCAAAGAATAATGCTGCCCTTCCTATCTTGGTCTCTAGATGGAACGTGACTACTCACACGTTCATCTCTGCGTGGGGCGAGTTCACTATAACTCTGGAGGACGTGTACGAGATCCTGGGCCTCGATGCAACAGTCCATGAGCCTTACACCGATGAGGCTCTTGATGCTCAAGAGACTGCAGATCGTTTGGAGTTGGATCGCATATGCCGAAGCTGCATCGGTTCTTCCAACAAAGCTACTTTTTCTCCCTTGAACAATTATTTCTTCAAAAGTTCTGGTGAAGGCAGTTCCTCATCAACTGCCCCTGGTCAAGGTACGCCGTTGGAGCTTCCTGCCTATATTCTTGTGATTCTTTCCCGTTTCCTTTTGACGGACAAACCCAACGACCAGCCCCGAAGGGACCTTATCAACTTGTCCCAGCGCTTGGCTCCAGGCATAAAACTCCCACTGGATACAATTGCCTTGGGATCCCTCTACACCTGGCTGGATAGGACTTTGTTTGACATGGAACGCTCTCTTCGCCATTATAACTTGGCCAATTTTGCCAACAGCGTTCTTCTGACCAGCTTCCTTTACTTCCACTTTCCTGCCATAGCGGCCAAGACCAACAGCCCTCCTTCAGGGGAAACAATTTTGCCTCCACGGTCTTTCATTTATCACAAGAGACAAAGCCGAAAGGAGTTTATTTCTATGATTGACCGTTTCGAGAACTTCATCATGAGGCCTTATCAGGAGGAGGTCTTCTTTCACACTTGTGATTTTTTTCATCATAAAGCCAGAGTGATACAGGACCCTTCTCCCGATATTGAGGATCCCTTGCTTGTCGTGGTCCTTCTGTTTTCTCCAGGATATCTTACCTCCTACACCGAGTGGGGATATATGAGCGAGCATTATAATCCCAACCGATGTAGCCGCCAGTTTGGGTTTGACCAGGGGGCGCCACATCCAGTTTTTCAATCGTCAAACCCCAAGGTCTCCTTTGGAGAGGCATGTTCCCTGTTTTCTTCGACCGCTGCGTGGGGGATATGTTCAACAATGGTTGGGCGTGTCACCATTCCCAGTATTACTAGGCATGGGGATGTGACCCCTTTATTTGCCACCAAGTACTGGCCGAAACAACTAGCTGAAATTGCTGAGTTCGTTGAGGGAGATCCGGTGTATCCTCCCGTTTCTTCATTTTCTGCCCTGGAGTTGGGGCTAAAAGGAAACTCTGTACTTGGGATAGAATTCCCTCTGAGTTCAACCCCCAAAGAACCTCCTACCGATTTTCCCCCATTTTGTCCCATGGTCCCAGTTGCAACGCCAAAACCCAGGACTCCTGCTGCTCCAAAGAAGGTTTCCCCCTCTACTGCAGCTACTACCAACGAGGGGGCTTCTCAACCACCTGCCAAGAAGGCAAAAACGGCCAAGAGTGGGACATCAAAATCGAAATCGAAGTCCCAAAAGCCCCAAACTCCCGTGGTAGCTCTTCCCATAGCCTCCATTCCACCTCCCATGCCTGCTGAGATGGCTGAGCGTGTAAGGAGGGAGGCCCAAGAAGAAATAGATCGAATAAATGCCGAGTATGAACGGCATGAAGTCGTTGTTCCTTCTTTCGTTGCTTTCCCCACTGTGGTGGTTGATCCTGCAGAGCCAACGGCTAGGAGGAGAAAGATCTCCAGGGTTCCTCAAGGGGTCAGTACTGGTGTAGTGGGATCGAGGAAGAAGACTCTGGGCACCAAGTCCCAGAAGAAACGAACTCCTGAGGTGCACCAAACCCCTGAGGTGCATTCCACTCCTGCCCCTTCTGTTGTTGTTACTCCTCCTTCTTCACCCATGGTCGTGTCTTCTCGTTCTCCTTCTGAATCGGAGGTATGTATGCCTGATTTAGTTATTATCTCCTTTTGCTCAAGGACGACTTCTTTACTTATATATATATATTTTTCTTTAATTGACAACTGTGGTGCAGGGAGTTGAAATAGAAAGACCAGACCCCTCCAGTCCTCCCGTGAGCCCTTTTATGGGGGGACGCTTCGGTGCATCTCGTACCGATTTGACTCCTCCCCGTTACCCCATGACGGGGATTACGTATTCTCGCCGTGCAGGCAGTAAACGTGCAAGAGAAGTCGTTGTGGGAGGTAAAGCCGCTGATCCTGCGAGTGATTCCTCACCTGTAGTGGTAACACGACCCGAAGTGACACAATTCGAGATAACACCCTCGGTCCCTTCTAATTTACAGGCCTCACCTAAGGTTCCTCTCCCCATTGTTCTTGTTGAGGAGAGTGAGCCTGAGGTATGATTTCCTCTATAATTTATTTGTTGTAGTCTTTTCGGTCCCACTCTTTTCATATTTGGCTTGCTGAATTCTGATATGTTTTGGGAACCCCAGGTTGAAATATCCCCGTTGTTGGCAAGCGTTCTTATTCCGACGACGCTGATAAGACCCCTGACTGCCATTCCTCTCTTTAGCACCATAACTGAGGTAAGTAACACGTAGAGATATTTCTTCATATTTTCTGTGCCCATTCTTCTTTTCTAACACTTGCCTTTGTGCCACAGTTTTCTCCTGATCTTGCACCAACTCCTGCAGTCAGGGCCCAGGTTGATGCTTGTAGCCAACATATTAGTGTGTTTACACCCCATCGTGTTGTGACTTTGTTTGGGAGCTCAGTGTCTTCGCCTGATGAACCCAGTATGCTGGCCCTGGTACCCTATACTGGTGATAGAGTTTTGCGAAGCGTGGAGGCTTCTGCGTCCAGGGACCCCGTTATGGCTTCTGGGGTAATAATCTCGCCCCCAACGGTTCCTGTCCCTGCGGCTGCCCCATATGCTCCCGTTGTGACTGAGGTATTTTTGTTAACTTTTGTTAAGATTTTCCATAATCTCCATCTTATGATTTTTCATAAGATTTTTCTTAAACTTCACCTTATAACGATGACTTAACAATGAAAACACTTGTTAAGTTTTTCCATAAACTCCACCTTATAACGGTGACTTAACAACGAAAACACTTGTTAAGTTTTTTCCATAAACTCCACCTTATAATGGTGACTTAACAACGAAAAGACTTGTTAAGATTCTTCATAAACTCCACCTTATAACGGTGACTTAACAATGAAAACACCTGTTAAGTTTTTCCATAAACTCCACCTTATAACGGTGATTTAACAACGAAAACACTTGTTAAGTTTTTTCATAAACTCCACCTTATAATGGTGACTTAACAACGAAAACGCTTGTTAAGATTTTTCATAAACTCCACCTTATAACGGTGACTTAACAACGAAAACACTTGTTAAGTTTTTTCCATAAACTCCACCTTATAACGGTGACTTAACAACGAAAACACTTGTTAAGATTTTTCATAAACTCCACCTTATAACGGTGACTTAACAACGAAAACGCTTGTTAAGATTTTTCATAAACTCCACCTTATAACGGTGACTTAACAACGAAAACGCTTGTTAAGATTTTTCATAAACTCCACCTTATGATTTTTTTTCATAAGTTCATCATGTGCGCTATCTCTTTTCAGGTTGATCGGGACAATTCTCCTCCAGTTCTTTCGCCTGTAGGCTCACCCTTCCGAGAACCTGATGTTTCAGAAAATTCTGGTCATGATGATCAAGGTTCCACGACTGGTGCTGCAGTCGAGAGCGAGTCTGGGTGCGAACTACCTCTTCCTGACCTGGCTCCTCACGCGTTCTGCCTAATGGTGCTTCGGCAGTCTCCTTAAATGCCTGTCAACCATCGCTTGGTGATCGAACAACTGGTGAATCGCCACCCTGAGACCTTCACACCAGATTGCCTTCGCTTCAATATTCACGTGATGAGTCACAGACTTCAAGGCATGGAGATCGTTGTTGCTGAAATTGCCAGTACCCCAACTACGAGTGTTACCAGATCCCTTCTTAACCAATTTCTGGGTTTTCTGAGGGAGTTGGGGCATGATGGTTTCCGTTTTGACTGGCTTATAACGTATCTGAAGACTTTGAAGAACCAGCAACTGATCGGCCAGAGGGAAGTGTTACGAAAGCACCAGGAGGAACAGCAAGCTGAGGAAGCTAGGTTGGTCGCATTGGCACCCCTTTTGGAAGCAGTGGATCAAGAAGTAAAGGATGCTGAAGAAGCTTTGTGCCTGGTCAAACTGAAGCGCGAGAGAGTCCTGATCGAACGTATACAAGTGCAAACGAGGCTAGAGGTTTCTATTAATGCCCAACGGTCTTTCACAGCAGCTTCTTCGGGCCTTCCTGGAGATTTTTTCTCTTCCTCAGATTTATCATTTCTTTTAGAGTAGTTGCCTCTTGTGTAAAGATCCTCCATTTATGTAATTCTTGGGCGATAGCTCCCAAAACAAATTTTTTGTAATGCTCTATTGTTTATGAATGAAGAATATGTTCTTTCCAATCCATCCATGTGTTGTGACTGTTTTCGTATGCTATAGAGTTCTATGTTTGTGCAATTATTTCATGATGTTCCAAATTGTAAACAAAACTTGTATATTCATAACAACGGCTAGTTATAACATTGGTTCAAACTTGATTGTTTACACATGATAAACCTTCAGCCACTTATTGTTAATCTTAAATGGCTTGTCTTCCTGTAACTTCGAAATTAAACAATAACCTGAGTCATGGGCTTCCTTGGCAACAAAAGGTCCCTCCCAATTAGCTGCAAACTTTGGTAGAAGAAGCCCTCTGATGTGTTTCACTGCCGCTTTCAATACAAGGTCTCCCTTCACGAATTTCCTTGGTCTCACCAAGTTATCATACGCCTTTGAAAGTTGCTTTGTATATATTTGGAAGTTCTGCATTGAATTATCTCTGTGTTCATCCAACGCTTCCAACTGCACATGTCTACTTTGAGGAAGCATGCTACTTCGCAAAGCATAACGAGCAGAGGGAACTTCCAATTCTACTGGGAGGATTGCTTCGGCCCCATAAATAAGAGAGAACGGCATGTATCCCGTGGGTTTTCACTTGGTCGTTCGATAGGCCCACAAGACAGCTGGTATCTTGTCATCCCACGCCCCTGGAAAGTCTTCCATCATTTTGGCCAAAATGTTAACCAAGGTTTTGTTAGTTGCTTCGGCCTGACCATTTCCCTTTGGGTATGCCACCGTTGAAGTGTGATGAACAATGGAGTACTTGTCCGTGAGCATTGTTACTTCGGAATTGACGAAGGGGGTCCCATTATCCGAGAGAATAACTTTTGGGATCCCAAAACGACAAATGATGTATTCTCTGATGAAGTTGCTCACCACCCTAGTCGTTGCCCGTCTGAGTGGTATCGCCTTGGCCCATTTTGTGAAACATTTTGTTGCTACTAGTATCCATATCTTGCCTCTCGAAGAGGGGTGTATTGCCCCCACTAGGTCGAACGCCCAAGTATGAAATGGATAGGGTGTTGATAGAGAGTGCAAGTCTACCGATGGATCATGGATCATATTCCCATGAAGTTGGCAAGCTTTGCATTTTCGAACAAACTCCGCAGAGTCTTTCTCTATCGTTGGCCAATAATACCCCAATGTCATCAACTGATCATACAGCTTGGCTCCTCCTATATGTGCTGGATCGTGCGCTTGTTTGAGGACCTCCACTGCTTCTTCCTTCGTGACACATCGCAAGGGCCTGTTAAAGTACCCCTTTCGATAAAGCTACCCCCCTGGACATAGAACCTTGGAGCCCTTCGCCTTAGACCCATTGCATCTATTTTCTCCGTTGGGACAACCCCCTCCTGAATGAAGTCGATGTAGGGCTGCCTCCAGTCCGTTTGACCTTTAATGAAATGGCACTCAGCTTCCTCAAAGAATAGCTGACACTTATTGCACTTCCGTTGTAGCTCTGCCGCATCTTGCTTCATTCTAGGCTAGAAATACCCCTCCCTTTGAATTCTCCTATATAGAGGTATCTCAGTCATTTCGCAGTGTTCCTTATGCATTTTCCTCAATATTTTCTCGGCCTCCTCTGGGCTGACGCATCTTGACAACCATCCTCCTGTATTTCGAAAATAGAGATTTCCCTGGCATGTAAAATATTGGGCCAACTCTCTTAGCCCCATCGCCCCCTCACCAGACTCCAGTTGCTTCTTAATATCTCTTCTCCAGCCCACCTCTTCCTCCATCGGTAGTATTGACTGTACTACCGAAGGAGCTGTTCTTCGTTGGATCACAACTGTAGTCTCATTGGTTTTCATTATCATCTTCTGGGCAATAGTGGCATAGGCGTCTGGATGGCGGTTCATCGTTCTGGTATGTCTCCTAATCTTGGTCCGATGGAACTGGTTGAGGAGCCTTTGAATGATTGTTCTATAGGGCTCCAGGCTCATGTGTTTCAACGCATATTCTCCGTTTACCTACTGAATTACTAAGTTCGAGTCACCCTTAATGCAGAGTGAACGAATTCCCCTCCGAAGAGCCTCTAGAAGCTCTAGTACCAACGCATCGTATTCTGCCTCGTTATTAGATTAAGGGAAATCCAGTTTGTAGGAAAGGCAAATCTCCTCCATCCCTTTTGAAAGAATAACCCCTGCTCCTCCCTTCTTTTCTTCCGAAGATCCATCGAACTGCATTGTTCATTCCTCCTCAGTTTCATCCAGGTAATTGGCCTGCAAATCATCTCCTAGAATATCTTCCCTAGGCGGCTCGAAGGTTCCTGAAGGGAAGATGGCCAATAGGTCAGCATACGTCTGGCTTTTGATTGTGAGAGGGACCACACATTTTAAGTCATATTCAGAGAGAATAAGGAACCATCTAGCTGCCCTGCCAATCAATATAGTCTTTGCGAGCAAATACCTAATTGGGTCGCATCTAGTTACAATATGAATGGTAAAAGACAGCATATATTGTCTACATTTTTGTGCTATAAAGACCAAGGCTAAACATGCCTTTCGAAGCTACTATATCTAATTTCTGGCCCATGTATAATTCTGCTGAGGTAGTAAACCGGCCGTTCTTGCCCGTCCACTTCTTGTGCTAGCAGAGATCCAACGGACCTCGTGGTGGATGTAAGGTATAGCTGCAATGGAGCTCCTGCCTGGGGAGGAACCATAATTTATGGTGATACGAGCAGCTTCTTCAACCCAACAAGGGACTTCTGGTGAAACTCTTCCCATCTGAATTTCGTGTTCCTTCGTAGCAGCTACATCAGTGGGTGTGTTATTTTGGCCAATCGAGGTACAAATCTCCTAAGGTAGGAGACTTTACCGAGAAAACTTTTCAGCTCCTTCGCCGTTCTTGGACATGGCATCTCCAAGATTGCCCGCTGTTTATCCTGGTCCATCTGTACCCCTTGTCGATTAACCACGAAGCCTAAAAACTTACCACTTGTTACTCCGAAGACACACTTTAACGGGTTCATCCTTAACTTGTACCTCCTGCATCGAGCAAACACGTTCCTTAAATCATTCAGATGGGACTCCTCCTTCTTTGATTTTTTGACCAAATCGTCTACGTAGAATTCCACAAATTTATGGAAGAAGTCATGAAAAATGGCCATCATTGTTCTTTGGTACGTAGCCCTGGCGTTCTTGAGTCCAAATGGCATTACCTAATACATGAAGTTGCCCAACGGCGTTCTGAAAGTTGTTTTCTCTGCGTCAGAGGGGTCCATCTTGATCTGGTTGTATCCCACATATCCATCCATGAAGCTATACATCTCATGACCAGCCGTGGCATCTATCAAACTGTCGATGGAGGGTAGGGGAAACTCATCCTTGGGGAATGCCCTATTCAATTCTCTGAAGTCCACGCAGATCCTTATTTGGTTTTTGTCTTTCTTCCCCACTGGCACAATACTGGATAGCCAGAGGGGATGTTGTATTGGCTTGATAAATCCTGCTGCCAATAAGCATTGGACCTCTTCTTTAATCTTTAAATCTAGTTCAGGCTTGCAAGTTCTTGTTGCCTGCTTCACCGGAATAGCTGAAGGCATCACATTCAACTTGTGGCAGCTCACTTCCTCATCCAGCCCTTCCATTTCAGTGTACTTCCATGTGAAGACATCTACGAACTCCTGAATCAGGTCAACCAAGGCTTCTTGTTTCTCCTTAACAAGATCTTTTGAGATAAATATAGGCCTTGGATCTTCCCCTTCTCCTGCTAGGTTTAGCTGCTCCAACTCTTGTGCCTGGGGCCTTCGTTGGTCTGCCATGTAGTCTGGTTCTTCGGCGACATCTTCTACGAACTCTTGTATGTTGGAGTTGTCTATCACCATACACTGCCCCTGTTGATCTACTAAAAAACACTCATATATCGGGTCAACCTCATTGTTAGTCTTTTCGGCCGCCCGCTCACACCGTTATAAGCGGTACACCACTTTTCCCTCTTCAGTGACCATTTTCTTGCATTGCCTGCTGGTAGCTGTTGCCACAGCCTTTCTCTTCCTTTCTCTGGAAGCCTCAGCGATTCTTTCCCCTGAAAAACGACTCAACACGCTTTGTCGTTGGACCTCATGGTCCACTGGGCATGTTCTAGGCCTCATCTTGTCTTTGAGCAGGGGCGAGATGTTTTGGGGTCGAAGGACCGCCCGATATATTTCCTCGATCCTCCACCCTTCGCCACTCTCATTTAAAGGTCCCATTCTTTCTCTAATCGAGGGGACCCATGCTCCCTCCATTCTCCTCGTTAGAACTCGCACGTCCTCTTCGAGATCTGTATAAAAGGCTGCATCCACCAAGTGTGCTTCTTCGATAGCGAAAGGCCTCTTAGTTGCCCTAATAATCACTTCTGTCCCCTTGATATTCGCCTTAGCACATTGATGGTAATTTTAGGGAACTAACCCTTGGTTGTGCATCCATACTCTCCCTATTAACAAATGATAGGAAGTTGCGCTTTCTATTACATGGAACTTGATATGGGAACTCAGATTTCCCATCACTATCACGTTCACATACCCGATGGATTTGGAAGATTGATTATCGTATCGCGAGATTACCAAGGGCATGGGAACTAACCTTTCCTCCGGAATATTAGTCACGTGGAAGGAGTTGATTGGCATAATGTTGATAGAAGCACCCCCATCCATAAGAGTCCTTGCAAAGCTAACCCCGTTAACACTAGCGGTTACATACAGAGGCCTATTATGGGGGAAGCTTACAGCTCTATCCGCATCGCTGAAAGTTACCTCTGATAGGAACTTCTTTACCAGCCCAGCCATGGGTCCCCTCCATCTTAGCGAGGGGACTGCATTTCTCTTTGCAATATCTAAGATCGCCTGAGTTATCTCCATTTTTCTCTCTTTTGGGATTCCCACTTGGTCGAAGAACCAAGTGAACTTTGGATATTTTGAAACTGCGCTATATTCTACGACTGGGTTCATTTCCTCACCCTCAACGCTGTAGGCATCTTCTACGTCCCTATCACTTGCTTCATCATAAGCTAGAACTACGTTAGCCATTCCCCTGGTGCAATGCTCCAGTGCCCCATCGAAATCCTTCATCGTTGCCCCTCCCCCCTCCCATTCTGCCTCCTTATCATAGGCCGTTACCAGATTGGCCCCATATGCCGGGAGTGGGTTATTGTTAACATTCTGTGGGGGGATTTGTAATGTCCCCACCTTCATGTACTTGTCGATGATTCTTCACAGCGTGAAGCAACTTTCTGTTGGATGCTGGACCTTTCAATGAACCTGATAATATTTGGGATAAGCCGTAGTTGTCGCGTCGGGCTCTTCCGCCGGAACACCCTTTGGTTCGTAAATCGTTCCGCCTTGGACCATTGCATTATAGTAACTCACAGCCTCCTCCACGGTACAAGGTAACAATGGCGGGTCTTCTCTATCTCTTTCGAACTTTCTTTTGTTGTCCTTCCTCGTCGCCTTGCCCCCATCTTCTCTCTCGACATATCCCACCCGTTGGGCCTGAGTCCTTCCTCCCAGGGGTTGTTTCGGCTGTCTGAACACCATGGGAGCCACTACCGAGCTAGGTCGCACCACCAAAGAGATGCTGAAAATGTTCCCTCGCGTGTCTCATTGATTAGGTGGCAGATATACTCAGGAAGTAGTCCCTCAGCACAAATTTGCAGTAACCTGGCCTCCTTAGCTTCTTCCCTTACATCGAGGGACCTTTCCCTAAACCTTCGAATATAGGCCACTACCTCTTCTCCTGGACTCTGCCTCTCCCTGCCAAGTTGGGTTAGGGTGAACTCATCTTTTTCCAAGAAGAACTTTCGGACAAACAATACATGCATCTCCTCCCACGTAGAGACACTATTGGGAGGCAGATGGGAGTACCAAGTGTATGCTTTATCAGTCAGGGATTTGGAGAACTCCCTCAATCTAAGCTTTTTGTCATTGCAATACACTCCTAAATGTTCAACGAAATGCTTAATTTGTTCCTTCGGGTTCCCACCCTTCCCTGAGTATTTTTCAAAGGTAGGGGGAATATAGTCCTTCGGGTAGGGCTCGTCATTGTATTCCTGGGGGTAAGGTGTTCGGAAGTCGTCGTAGACCGACGCCACCTTGCCCACAGCCTCCGAGGAAGCCTGCATGTACTTCAGCATTTCCCTCTGCATCTCTTTTCTCATTTCTTCCATGGGCGAGGCCACTGGGGCCACCTGCAGTGGGGCAGAGGGCTGAGCGCTCATTACAACCAAAACGAACGTTACCGGTGGTGCCGTTGAACCTCCTGAGGTGCCCACTGCCGGGTTCACCCCAAAAAATACACCCGTTGGGATCGTTCCTACAATGCCTGTCCCTAGTGGGACCGTTGGGGCTACTCCTGGTGTTACGAAAGTGTTAGCCTCTAACCCTCCCAGCATAGTTGAAGCCACTGGAGTTTGCAAGAACTCGTGAAACTTGCTCATGAGGAGGGCAAACTGAGTGGGTCCCAACCCTGTGATCGCGGGAGGTTGGGCCGCCCCTGGGATGCCTAACGTTGCTGGTGCCAGAGGTACCTCAACTCGAGGAGCCCCATCTCTTAGGGCCTCTTGCTCTCTCGCAACCTGTTCTTCATTATGCTGAATGTCATCGAAATTGAGTCTTCGAGTAGCATTATCTTGCGCCATACTCCTTATCTAGAAGGATGCCTCCCCAGTAGAGTCGCCAAATGTAGGAGGGTATTTTAGATTATAGATGGAGGCGTAACCCCTATTCGAGTATGGTAATGACAAGCTAATTGGCCAAAGCTTTGGATTAATGATAGAACACATAAACATGAACCCAATGAAGATAGACTCAGCTTAAACTCACAAAGCTCTCGTGTCTAACTCAGGAAATAGTAATGAACTTTAGAAGTAACCTAGCTAGAGGGAGAGAGAAGTAAGCACCCTAGATACACCTTGGTAGGTAGGTAAAAACACACCAAATACCCTCAGGAATCTCTGTCGAATATTGAAAGCTTTATAATAAATGACAATGGTGAGTGAGTAAACTCTCTAGTTTGCAATAACTCTCTCTCTGATGTGTATTCTCTCTCGTAATAACTTCTGAACTCTCCAAAGATCCTCTCCTTCCTCAAAGGTGGTTGGGGTCCTTAAATAGCCCCCCACACCACCCCCGAGGCAACTCAGTCATCAAAACTATGAAAGACATCCTTCATACTTTATGTCACAACATTAAATGCCTGATGCACTAGTTGTCTCCACGTCATAAACATTAAATTCCAAGACATGCCTTTTGCCTAACCACTGTGTGTCAGGGGGCTGTTGTCGCAGAGGTGGCTCACCAACTTCCTGACAGCCCCAAATACCACGGTGGTTTACTCAAGTGCAGATCTGACATTGTTTAGCTGGCTAGTGACATCACCTACAGTAGATGTGACATTAAGTAGAGGGCTACTTGGTTCATAACTCAACGCCCGATGGAACTCCAAGCTGCTCCGCTTGAGGTTCCACGGTCAAGGTCCTTCGATGTTTTACCAGGTGTATCTAAGATGGTGAGGACAAGCCCCAACGGTGCCTTACTTCTCAATCCTCCAAACCAAGTCCCTATAAAGTTCCCACGGTGAGTTTATTCGATAGAGCATGACAGCTCTCCCAGGCCCTGCCAAGCATGGTCTCTCGCAAGTACCGTTTGACTTCACACTAAAACTCTTTATTATTCTCGTTACATCATTACAACCGTTATAGCTTACAGTAAATGTAACAAAAGATACAATATGACTAACACAATAAGCTGAAGTATGAGTTGCCGCGCTTGAGTTGCCACGCTAAGCTGCCACGCTAAGTTTCCACGCTTGAGCTGCCACGCTTGAGTTGCCATACTAAGTTGCCATGCTTGAGTTGCCTTTATTGCGTTAATCCTCAAACACTGTTGCTAATTAGGGAATTATCCCAAATCTCAGGATTACCTTCAAGCCCCCTCTACAATAGGTGTTAACAATGCCTAAGGAGTTCTTCCTAGAGTAGAAAATTATTGACACTTATTGCATTTCTTGGAATAAGTCGTGCAAACAGCACGCATTGTTGGCCAATAGTACCCCTGCGTAGTTATTCTTTATAAAAGGGTCTGACCTGTTACGTGAGCTCCATAAGATCTTTCGTGAATTTCTTCTATTAGATCTTTAAGTTCTATCAGATGAACACATCTTTGCAGACCTGCTATCACACCTCTTCTGTATAGAACTCTATTGTTTAAGGCATATCTAGCAGCTTTAAACTTCAACCTCTTGGATACAAGTTAGTCGGTTGGTAGAATGCCTTCTTCGATATAAGCCCTAATGGGATCCATCCAGGAAGGTCCCATATCCAAAGTGATAAACTTCACCATCGAATCCTCATCAATACTTTTGTTTGCAAGTATCTCAATAGGAATTGTTCTTCGTAGCTCATTGTGAGTAGCGGAGGCTAATCGAGCTAGTGCATCTGCCCTTGAATTCTCCAGTCTTAGTATTCTAATCATTTGGGCAGCTGCTAAATTGCCTATATCTCCATAGATTTATCTAAATACCTCGCCATGAACTCTCCTTATTCTGTGTAAAGATTGAGCATATGATTTACCACTAGTTATAAATCACTGAATACCATAACATGTTATGCATTCAATGATTTAGCTAAACTGAGGCCCATAGTCACAGTTTCATACTCAGCTTCATTATTGGAAGCTTTGAATTAGAAATGCAGAGCATATACTATGTCTAATTCATCTGGACTATTAAGAATTATTCTAGCTCCACAGCCTGTTGCACACGAGGAACCATCAACATATAAATTCCATATAAGAATAGTATCATCAAACCATTAGTCGGATAAAGTCCCATTATGGAATATCTTGTGCTTCCTTTCATCTTCCTTCAACTCTGACGTTTTACCAGAAGATTCTGGTTGATCGGATGCTAACCTTTCTGGGAACTCTGTTGTTGGGATTTGATTGAGGATGGTTTCTATTGATTCTCTAGCATCCTTGAGTTATTCTGCTTTTGCCCCTATAGGTCGGAGGTATCTGGGTAGGTAAATTCAGTAATGAAATCTTCCACTTCCTGCCCTTTGAGAGAGGATCTTGGCTCATAGATAATGTCATACTCACCTAACTCCACTGCTAAATACATCAATCTTCCAGATTTTTTTGGCTTATGTAAAGCCTGTCTGAGTGGCATGTCAGTAAATACCACTATTGTATGGGATTGAAAATATGTTTTCATCCTCCTGCTCGCCTCGATCAACGCTAAAGCTAACTTCCCCAATTTTGGATACCTGATCTCTGCTCCTCTGAATGCCTTGCTTGTATAATACACTGGTTTTTGCACTTCGCTTTCCACTCTGATCAAAGCTGAGCTTACTTCACTTGTAAAGACAGCTAAGTACAAATACAATTTTTCTCCTAATACCAGCCTAGAAAGCAGAGGTGGTGTCCCCAAGTACCTCTTTAATTCTAAAAATGCCTTATCACATTCATCATTCCACTCGAAGGTCTTTCTGAGTTCCTGAAAGAATGGGAGACATTTATCCGTTGCTCGGGAGACGAATCTATTGAGAGATGCAACACGCGTCATAAGGCTTTGCACTTCCTTCTTAGTGATTGGAGACTACAGTTCTAGCAAGTTTTTGATCTTATTAGGATTTGCTTCAATACCTCGTTGATTCATAATGTACTCGAGGAACATGCCTTCTTGTACGCTAAAAATGCACTTGGTCGGATTCAGCTTCATCTGATACTTCTCTAACTTATCAAATGTTTGGCTCAAGTCAGCTATATGGTCAGCAACTTTTTTTCTTTTAGTCAACATGTCGTCGATGTACACTTCCATATTTTTGTCAATCTGCTCAGCGAACACCTTATTCATCAATCGCTTATAGGTAGCACCTGCATTTTTAAGACCAAAAGGCATAACATTGTAACAATATGTTCCCCATGGGGTGATGAAAGAGGTATTTTCCCTGTCTTCAGGCTTCATTTTAATTTAATTATATCTGGAGTAGGTGTCCATGAAGCTTAACAATTCATGCCCCGATGTTGCATCTACAAGTTGATCTATCCTGGGAAAAATTAAATAATCTTTCGAACAAGCCTTATTCAGGTCTGTGAAATCTACGTACATTCTCCACTTGTTGTTCTTCTTCTTCACCATCACCACATTAGCCAACCAATCCGGATATTTAACATCTTCGATGAAAGAAGCCTTTTGAAGTTTCTCTACTTCCTCTTGAATAGCTTGATTCTTCTCTGTACTAAAGACTCTTCTTCGCTACTTCACTGGCTTGGTCTCCTTATTGACATTGAGCTCGAGACATAGGAAGGATGGGTCTATCCCCGGCATATCCTCATGACTCCATGCGAACGCTTGTCTTTTATGCCTTAGAAATGCCACTAGTTCCTGCTTTAATACTGGATCAAGTGAAGCACCCATCTGTGTAGTTCTTTTTGGTTGCTCATCATCCAGAACTATGCTTTTCGTTGCCTCCATTAATTGGCCTTTTACAAGCTCCGTTTCATCTCTTGGGTCTATTGTTTTAATCTCAAACTCATCCACTTGATAAGTGGTTGTTTTCTTCCTTGCATCTTCCAATTCTTCTTGTTTGGCAAATGAGTAATAGCATTCCTGAGATACTTTCTGATCGCCCTTCACAATTCCAACCCTAAAATTGGTCAAAAACTTTAAACACTGATGTACAGTGGATGGAACTGCTTCAAATTTTTTCAAGCCTACTCGTCCCATGATTATATTATAGGATGATTGGACATTTTTATTCATTACGAAAAAGCGTACTTTTTTTTATCTGTAAGTGGGCTAGACACCAATCAGTATGTCCAACTTGATCGTCCCAAGCGAAAAAACTTTTTCACCAGAGAAACTAATGAGAGGTCTGTGATATGGTTCCAACTGTGCAAGTTTCAAGTTCAAACTATCAAATTAAGGGTAGAACATGATGTCTGTCAAGATAACATTATCCACCAATACTCTCGAAATGATTACGTCTTTCACCCTCATTTTGATCACTAGAGGATCATCGTGAGGATACAAAATGCCTTCCAGGTCATTCTTAGAAAAACCAATAACCAGCTTGTCTTTGTTAACCTTCATTGGGCGATCTTCCTCCGCCAGATTTATCTGTTGTATGCAGGAACAAGTTTGGGCCTCATTGAGGTAAGCCTTCCTTTCAGCAGTATGGTCACCTCCTCCTTCATCTCCACATGTAATCATATTACAATCGAATGAACCAAAACGAATTAAAAATACCTTACGCTCTGGCTGTCTTGGATTTTTTAGGAGATCGGGGTCATCTTCCAGGTCATCTTTATGGTCCCTTTTCTTGTCGTCTATTAGTCAGCGAGGAGATTTTGGCCTTTGCCGTGCTCAGTTGTTGGTCTTCCCACCATTCTGGCGATCACCAAACATGTTCAACTTCCCTCGTCTAATGAGTGCCTCTATCTCATTCTAGAGAGCTACGTACTTCTTGGTCGTGTGACCATGATCTTTATGGAAATCATAATATTTGGACTTATCTCTTCTTTCGGGAGTTGTCCTCAGTTTTTTTTGCCAGTTTAGCTCCTCGTTGTTCTTTATTTCTTCCAGAATATGATTTATATCCACCTGTAAGGGGGTATAATTTGCATACTTCCTCAAGTTCTCCAGTGTTTCCTTGCCTTTCGACTGCTTGTTCCCTCTATTATGCTTGTGATCTTTCCTCTGACCTACCTTCAACTTTAGTTTCTGCTTTTATCTCATCATTTTTCTTCGCAGCCATAGCTTCTTCGGCATTCATAATCTTAGCTTCTTTAGCCATCAACTCCGCCATGGATTTGGGGGGATCTTTGGCCAAATTGTAGTACATCTTGTCTGGTAAAAGACCACTCATGAGAGCTGTTATAGTTGTTTTCTCCTCGTAATCAATGACCTCTAGTTTCTCATTATTAAAATGAGTAATGTAGTCCCTAGTGCTTTCTCTTGCCTTCTGTCTTAACACTCAACAGATGTGCTACTCTTTTGAGTGGCTTTGCACCAAAAAAAAATTCCTATAAAGAGCTTTGCCAGTTGATGGAAGGTTGCAATCTATCCATGAGGAAAGCTATTGTACCATATCTAAGAAGATCCAGTGATGGTTCCTGAGAATGCCCAGCACCTCGTTTCATCTAGGACAGTGTAAATATTTGCTATAGCTTGGTACTGCTCTATGTGGAGAACGGGGTTAGTTTTTCCATCGTACCTCAGTGTAACTATAGGAGCCTTAAACTTTGAAGGTGTGGGAAAATTCATAATTGCTTGTATAAATGGAGATACTTTGATAAAGGTTATTTGGAGAGGATTTCTAGCCTTAGCCATGTCCCCTAACCTATCTTCCAATGTCTGAATTGATCATTTCCATGCGTCATTTCCAACCTCTGATTTGTTTACCCGAGCAACAGATCGCATAAAGTTCTCCTCTTAGGATCTTTCTGTGCGAGCTACCGACCTGTGATTTGGTCATGATTGGGCAGAGCCTTCCCTTAAATCACCTGGTCATTAAGAATTTCTCAACGCAATCTGAGGAGGGTTTCTATTCCTTATAGGGCCCAAATGGTCAAAAGGGGAGACTCTTCTCAATCTTTCCAAAGAGCTTGTTCGTTCTGGGGTTAGAGTGATGTTTTCTTGAGAATCAACAATTCTTATGGGGGATGTCAGACCAGGATGATAGGAGGTATCACTTAAGGTTCCAATATAATGTCCTTCGATTCGTCTATATCATGAAGATGGTGGGCGCATACTTCTATGAATACTCCGTTGGCCTATTTGAGTAGATGCTCTATTTTGAACAGTTTGAATGAATTGTCGCACAGTTTCCTACATTACTGTTTGCCCCTAGCTAAGCTAGCCAAGAATCCTGTGATTTCGTTTGTATTTGGAGGAGCAGACGGGTTAAGGGGATTCCCGTCATTATTCCTATTACTGGATTCTGAGATCTCAGCCATATATGATGAATTTTTAGTGAAAAATGATACATATAGTTATTCCCACAGACGGCGCCAATCTGTTGATGTAAAAAACTATATTCGATCTAATTAATTAATCACAGATAAATATGAATAAAGAAATAAGACAAAGGATTTTTAAAGTGGTTCAGCCTTGATGAAAATGGCCTACGTCCACTATTTTGTATTGTTGGGTGTCTTGCCTTAATCTTGATTATGTTCGCTAATGGAAGCTTGCCCCGCTGTGAGGGTATTACAATGTATTTATAACCCTTGGGTTGTCAATATGAATAGACAATATGCAGTTATTAAATGGACGTATGCATCTGTACATGGTAAGAATGTTCATAGAATATGTCTTCGTCATTTGATCTTCTTGTCCAGGTGCTTGGTATGTTAAGTAGCTCGATACACTGAGTAGCTCGGTGCTTTTAGTTACTTAGTACGTGTATTTAGGCCATGTTGGATGACACGTGTCTTCACATAACTGGTTCACGCCAACTGACTAATTTTTGTATCAATAGCTATAATATTTCCCTTTTCGAGATTGGTGTTTAACTTGAATATGTAATATTTTAAAATTCCACTCAAAATTTATGTCTTAAATTCAAGTTTTCTTGGGTGATGATGTATCTCAATTCTTATTATCCGAATTTACCTTGGAATTCCTTACCATATAATAAAGGACTTCGGCTTTATAATATTTATGCAAAAGATAGCATAAAGAGTAAGAATTTCTCTTGAATAGGTACTACCTAGTTATCTAAGAACTTGTACTAGGGTTAACGTAAATAATTGGGATGAGGTTCGAACTAATGGTTGATTTTTTTTATTTATCTTAACTTGAATGGTTATAGTACACTCCTTAGAGCTCTAGAGGGTCATAAGGGTACTATATCCGAAGAAGTTTATTGGGAAGCAGTGTAAAGACACTTACAATAGGATTTTGAATCAATTATCTATCCAAAACATTCCTTATTGTGTCTGAGAACATTCACTAAGGGATCTTGTATAATTTTGAAAGTAAAATGAAATATACAGAATCAAGAGTATGTTAATGTCATGAGGTAACAAGGATCTAAGTTTTCAAAAGAGGTTTAATTGAAAAAGGCAAGTGATTGGTGTGGTCATAAAGTTAACATGTATTAGGTTTGGAATATATTAACGTAATTGGAATACATGGAACACATAATGGATATTGGACAATTCCGCAGGTAAATTTAATTGATAGGTCATAGAGCTAGTGCATTTGCTAATACTAAAGGGCTCAATGTATCTTGAGTTGTCTTTAGTCCTTCTCAAGTCTGTTGCATTTTCTCAATAGTTTCTTGGTTCATTAAATAAGGAAATGAACGAGCGCTTTGAGGCTAAGGGTTTCTGATAAATCGTGGAATGATATAAATGTCTCGTTAATTAAGGTCAACAATAATTTATTCAGGATAAAAACTTTGGTGACATCAAGTAGGTATAAAAATAATTCATCGGAAGTGATAACAGGATTTTTGTATGTATATGTCATTGTCTTCTAAAGACGAGTATCAAAATTCCTTGAATTACCTAAAAAACGTGTCAAACAACTCATATTGCGATAAGTACGGGTATCACACCAACTTTTAAGTGGAAAATAAATAACATGAATGCTTGCAATTTCAATTTTTTATTAAATTTTTTTATATTTTTTAATTTTTAAAACAACTTCAAAGGAGAATGAATTAGTTAATGCTAAAATCAAATGTGATTAAGTAAACTAAAAATAATACGTAACCTGGTGTGATCAATGTGAGAAGATTGAAGAGATAGGATTACATCGCGTGTTCAGCTATTTTTAATTTCTTAATTTATTGAATTGAAATATTTAGAGATAATACTAAATTCATAATCTAACTCTCCTTACAATTATAAATTAAATAATATCTTTTTCAGAAAACAAATTTACAAATGTGACACTTTAAAAAACTAAGATTTATACTTTTTTTAATAAATTACCCGCGAAGATCAATTTAATAAAAAATGTATGAATTCTCGAATTTTAACACCGAATTAATATTCAAAATTTAGGAAAAAACTATCTCTATTTTGATTCCCAAAATCAAATATTAAAACTAAATTAATTTACTATCTCTCAATACATAAATTAATTTGTGACAATTACAAATTAATTTTCCTAGAAATATGACACTCGATAAAATTAATTAATTAAATTAATATCCTACACAGTTTCGTCCCACCCCTTGAACGGGATGTTTAGACTAACATTCTCATATTAGAACATAACTATCAATCAAGAAAAATATAGACATAATACTAAATCAAGAGATAGAATAAAATACGCAAGTCTCCTTGTCAAATTGTAGTATTTCAACGCATCCCAGTTCTTCATAATATCCTCACATGATTACAATAAAAAAAATTAAACCTAAAAAACTATTGTAAATCTAAAGTAATTTTTTGTATTTTTTTATGAATTTTTTATTTCCTTAAAATTTTACAAAAACATTACACTTGTATTCAGTGTGTGAGAGAATCTCAAATTGTACAAAAAAATCCCTCTCCATTTTTTTTATAATCCACAATTTGGGTCTATTGAAGAGATATTGTTTCGCTTTGAGGTTTGGCCAAGTCAAATGGAAAGGCACATTTTTTTTTTTATTTAAAGCTTGGCAGGTGGCTTTGATTCCTTAATTTCATGGAGTTGTTGGATTTGTCTAGATTTTTGGGAATAAAGTTGCATCTGGATATGGGTTGAGATTGGAGCTATGGTTTCGAGCTAAGGGTTCGGGTTTTGGATATTGAGGTTGCTAATGAATTCTTGGGTTGAAGAAAACACGGGTATGTGGACTGTGTTGAAGCACCTTATACTCTTGACTCACTTGAGTCTACATTGTATAAGTGCTCGTCTAGTTTGGAAATAGTGACAAAATTGAGTCCAATCCCTAGATTCCAAAAAGCATCAGACTCTACTCTTTATTCCTCTTGATTGATTGTTTACAGGTATATTCTCAATCACCCACACACATTAGGATTGCATTCATAACATATATATTGCATAAAATGATTATGTGAGAGTTGTGTGTGTTTAATACCATTTAAAATTGGTTTTAATAATTGTTTGGGAATTTTTAAGAATTTTTAAATGATTTTTTGGAAATTAAAATGTGGATTAAAAATATTTTGCGATCATTTTGTAATTACTGGTTTTATGTTTTCCTACCTGAATGTTTGGTTGGGTAGAATCCAAATGCACTTGATAATTCAGGGTGCGTGTGTAATTATTTTCAAAACACGTGTGTGTGAGTTCATCTGGACCTTACACCTATCAACATTATAGCGGCAGGATCTGTGTTTGTTGGTAGACTCATAACCCGTACACCTTCTCAGCCTTTGGATCAATTCTATCAACGTTCTGCATGCGTTTGAACCCAATCCCTGTGAACCTCTCTAGACCAATCGGCATGCGTTTAAATCACCGATGTTCTTCCACCGTTGTATTAAAGTCAATTTCCTTAGACCAAATCTCAACCTTAGATTTGGGTAGCCCTTCTCGATCCTTCCTAGCCTAATATATAAGGAGGTTTACCCTCAGCAGTTGGGAACTTTTTGGCAGTTCATCTAAATAGAGAGAGAGAGGAGAGAGAAACTCTAAATCGTCCAAACACTTTTCATTTTCAAACCCTAAACACATTTCTTTAAAAATAGTTTATACCAAACACTATTACTGTGTGTTTGAGAGTGTTGTTGGTGGGGGTTTGAAGGGTGTTTAAAGTGTTTTATCCTCTTGGTTCGAGATCTTGTTTCCAACTTAGACATTACTTGTTTAATCTATATTTCTCTTTCATAGAAACAGTAGATCTGATCATTGCATGTCATATTACACATGGATCTGCATATTTTTGTTTCTCATCTTGAGAAATCACAATTGTTTATTACTGTTCTATAAATGTGTTTCAAAACGTTAGAATCAACAAATATATTTTTAGTTTCTAGTTCTTATGAAACAAGACTATTGACCTAGTTGGAATCGCAATTGGCGATTTTCAATTTCAAAAATATTTTCAAAACCCTCTGAAATTGATTAAGACCTTGAAACATCTTTCGATCAAGGTAGCCTTGGATTTCGGGATTATTTGAAAGGTCAAATAAAGTCTTTTGGTTCTAAAGAAGAGAGAAACTGAAAACAGCATCATTTATCTCTGATATGTAATTTGATAGGTTTTTTTGTATAAAATAAGTGTGCGTGTGTGGATGCATGTGTTAGATCACCATCACAAACACTTAACATACTACAACACATAAGTGTTTGCCATAAGATCTTGAATCTTCAAGAGTCGACGTAAAGACTGGAACAAAGTGGAGAAGTTAGCAAACAGGGAAAGCCACATCAACATCAGAACTGCAGAGAAGTTAGCATACTTATTATATTTATATAAATAATATAAAAATATTCGACACACGATAACAGAGACCCTAATATGCACAACTATACACACGTAAATAAAATATAAAAATCTTAAAATTTATACACGACTCAAATAAAAATCTAAAAAAAATAATGAAATTACAAACTAAGCACACATAAGGCTCGAGTGATGGCTTGGGCTCGGCTTAGTGTTAGGGTTGGTATGGGACCGGGTTTAGGGTGTCGGAACTAATCTTGGAAAGCCTAATAGGACTTCATTCTTCACAGTCTCTTTAATTTCTTCATTGAATGTTTTTTACCGCTAATTTATCGATTTGCCACAATTTAATACTGCGGCTGCATATTGCCTGCAATATAGACAAATACTAACATAATGCCATTTGTATTAAAAACGAGTGACTAAAATGCATTTTTTTGGGGTAGAAAATCAATACTTTTTGGTTCTTATTAGTAAGTAATATTCCACAATTCATATGATGATGTCACTGAAATTAAAAAATTTCGGTTCATAAGATTAAGGTTGTGAATAGTTTCTAAAATAATATAACCCATAATTATCAATTCTAAGGCTTAGGGTTAATAGCAATTCAAATAATGAATCAATCCAAAACTTTTGGAGATATAGTAACAATATCAAGCCAAAACTCCTAAGAGAGGCATTTATATGATAAATAAAACTAGGTACTCAATAATATGAGTCGTACAAGTAAATAATACTACTATGGGTATAAAAGTAGTTTATTTCCTAGTTATATTGTATGTTGTGTAAGAACATATTCAATGGAATCAGGTTAACTTGAACTCATTATTTCAAGATTAACATAAGGGTTTTAAAATTGCATCAAGCGTAACATATTTTGAACTGCACAAAGGAGTTCATAAAGTATATGGGTTTATCATATAATGATATGAGCATTTCATGAAGTAACAATGAGTCAAAATCACCTACCATGGGTGAAAATTTATATTTCTCATTAACAAAATTATATGGGTTTCAAATTAGAATTTCTTTGAAAAGATGGTTTATATAGGAAACCATATTTGTGATAAAGATCATGTAGAAAGTTTATGTTGGATTTCATCACATCACAATTATTTTAGTTGTTTATGTATAAGAAATTATGTTTCACTACGGAACCCGTAATAATTCTAGGGATATTAAATTTTCAGTGATATCCTGAATCACGATGATTTCAAAAAATAATTAACAATGGTTGTAATATATGTGGTAGTGGTTAACAAGTCGTAATTCATTGCTAGGGTTGTGTACAACTTGGGAAAATTGTAGTTTGTGGGATAGGATTCAGTAAATCGTGTTGTTACGTTATAAAGAGTAGAACGGTTCAACTTAACATTTATAATACTTCTACTTTTGTTTAAAGACATTCCTAATGTTTGCCAAGGAATTCTTTTATAATTTCTCCAATCTAATCCTTTTCAGGTACCATTCAAACATAAGAAATATAGTCTCGTAATCTAATGACAAAAGTATACAGCATAATAAGAGTATAATACGAAAGACGAAGATAAAAGGGTCAATAGAAAAATTGAGACAATTTTCAAAGATGAAGATGGAGTTCCAAATGAAATAATTCATTCTCAAGGGTAGTGTCAATTGAATAGTTCAAACAATAGAATTGTATTGTACGTACATACATGTGGAGTATATTGTATAAAATCCCTTCTTAAGATAACTTTTCTTCGTACGCTTCTAAATCCTTAATCACACCTCAACAATCCTTAAATTTTTAATGATTATATTCATTACATAAAATCCGAGTATTTGACTATATCATATTTCTCAAAATTGTAGTTCCAGAATATTTCTTATAATTCTTGTAAATATCTTAACATTGCAACTATACTTCCATCCTTAAAATATTTCCCTAGGAAATATCCTACTATCCGATATATTCATAATGAAATTTAAAGATTCATATTCCTTAATTCATGTCCAAATTCCTTATTCACAATATTCATATAACTTGAGCAACTTTCCTAATCATAATCTTAAACTTATGTCCCGTATAGGCTCACTTAAGCTTGGCTCCGATACCAACTTGTCACACCCTTATTTCGCGGAGGCTAGTGTTATATTAAAATAATGCTAATTCATAATTGAGCCATGCATACTAAGCTAACTAAGAATTTATAAAAGCTAAACTGTCTTGCATAATGGTCAAAAGGCTTATTCTTCTATCAGTATCTCTGCATATCTCCTACGGCAGTAATATGATTCTTTTAGTGTTCATTATTTCCTATAGGTAGATGTGCAAAATAACTAAAAGGAAATGAATCGGTAGTGTTACTGAATAGGTTTTTAGCAGTTTTTTAACAAGTATATATATATATATATATATATATATATATATATATATGTGTGTGTGTGTGTGTGTGTGTGTGTGTGTGTGGAGAGAGAGAGAGAGAGAGAGAGGGGTGATAGTTTATATGGAATTTGGTGTTTATCAAACGAAGAGAAAGCAAATGTTTTTCATAATAATATTAATGAAAATCAAGGAGTTTGAACCAATAATCCCATATTTACCATCTGTCAAAGTGAGTATAGAAATAAATAAGCCATCAGTAAAATTAAATAATAAGTCATTCAAAACCTCTGGAAAATAACTGTCTAAGCACATAATTAAAGTGTCACTCATACCTCTGTAGCTAAAACTCCGACACTCAATCATCTGAGACCATAGGCCAAGTAGAAAATTGTGTGCAATAACACGATAATCTACTCCCTAGCTATTATTGATGCTTTTATAATATATAATAACACACAAAAGTGCAAGGTGAACTGAATATTATATGAGAATGGTTCAAATTGATTCAATGATCATAATCTATGATATATTAACATTTGATTATTGTAATTTCTACACATACTTAGAATTAAATAAAGCTATCATTGAATGATATCAATAGTAGTTAATCAAATACATAAAATTTACTATTAAAGAGGTAAAAAGAAACCTACATTTGTATTTAGTATAGTGGACTTATCTTGATTGATTCGTTGTTGCTTTGTCATATTCGACTGTAAACTTTAATACAAGCGCTACTACGAATAATCTAAAATAAACATTTCACTCTACAAGTAGCTTTTTATAATTACACTGTCGTGAGTATTTGGGTAATGAACTCGTATTTATACAAAGCTCGTATATGGTTCGAGTAAAAATTTATGCCTAATAATTATAACATGATCGGAAAAATTTTCTTAGGAAAAATATCCTAAAATAATACTTTAATGTTTATTTAGATCCTTTAATTGACACAACGGCCCAAATATGATGTTGTAAAAAATAGTGTGAAATTACGAATATTTTTATATTAATAAATTCTACTCGACACCTCATACCAACGGTATTTTCCATGCATATTTCTAATCAGCGGTTTAAAAGTTATGGATTTTCAAAGTTTAAAAAGGTGGCATTTTAACGTGTCGACCTATAGTCACCGTTAGTTTTTAAAAGAATGCTAGTTATATTTCTTTGACAATATATATGTATAACTAGTGTTGAATCAATAATAATGTATTGTTTTTGTCTCGAGTCTATTTTATTGCGTTGTGACACAACTGTGTAAACCCATTAAATTATATACATGCACGTATACAAAAAAAATACACACAGTGCATTACACACACACACCACACTATTTTTAAAACCAAAACACATATACTTACTTTCTTTAACACACGCACATATATGTATATATTAACACACACACACACACACACATACACACACACACACACACACACACACACACACACACACACATATATATATAGTCATGCGCTTGTGCGGACCAATTTCTACACATACTTAAAATGCGGACTAGTCCGCACAAGAGCATTATTATTATTATTATTATTATTATTATTATTATTATTATTATTATTATTATTATTATTATTATTATTATTATATACATACAGTCGGGCTCTCCAACATACCTCATTAAACATACCTATGAACATACCAATTCTTTTAAAATAGTAAAAAAATAATTTTCAGTTGATATTTTTTATATGGGTTCATGATATTTCAATGTGCCACTGAAAAAATATTCATCTCAAAATAATAGTTTTTGTTATTTTTAAAAAATAGGTAAAAAAACTGACAGTTTTAAAGGGTAAAAACTGTCAGTTTTTTTTACCTATTTTTTAAAAATTATCATCTAAAAATTATTTTTTTTACTATTTTTATAAAAGGGTATGTTCATATGTATGTTGCTAGGAGGTATGTTGGAGAGCCTGACTGTATATATATATATATATCAAGGTTCTAAAAAATGTGGGCATGACCGAGGCGTGGAGGCCAAGCCTTAAGCCTTAGAACCCTAGGCGTAAAAATATGTGAAAAGATGTTTAGGCCCTTTTTAATATATTTTAATATTTTCAACTATAATAAGGCTATTACAAATACTAAAATGGTACATACCTTAAAATATTCTGAACATATGAGAACTAAAATATTTTTTTTTAAATAGTAAAAAAACACGTGTTTTTTGGACAAGAGGCAAAAAGGACTGGGATACCATTTGTCTATGTCGGTCCCATTTTAAAAAAAGTTTTTTGAAGGCGATATTATTTCACTAAAGCGTTTTTGTTTAAAACAAAATCACCCCCTGCATGATTGACAGTGGGGGAGGGTGTTGCAAAATTAAAACAAAAGATGAGACGAGTCTAATATTTAAAAAAAAGGGGAAGAGAGTGTAATATTAAAGAGAGTGTAATATCCAAGAGAGTGTAATATCAAATGAGATGCATATATGCATCTTTGTCTCTCGTATGTGCCAACTACAAGATTATGTCCGATTTGGTCCGTTCTCGCCACGAGATTTGGTAAGATTTTGTTTTAGAGATTCAAACATTAAAACCTGAAATGTGGTTGCAAATCTCATACTGTTGTTATGTTTTGCAGGTTTTGGGATCCTAATTTCATCAAAAAGAAGCGTCAGAATAGCTTCTTTAGGGTTTGATTATTGGGTGTTGAAGTTAGTTGTAGTTACTTCTCAAATGACAGTACTAAGGTCCAATTTCGGTAATTAGCGAGACACCCGAGTAAAAAAATCATTTTTCCCTTCAATTACTTTTAGTTATTTTTTATTTATAGTTATATATTCTTATCAATCAAATTTTTGCTTTGTAGATAAACTCGAGTTGGAGAGGGATTGAGGTCATGGGTTGAACAAAAAAGAGGCAGGAGTCCGAGATGGAGGTGCCACGTGGCCGTGTTGTTCCATGTTTTTTTTTAAAAAGGGGGTTACTTCTTTTTTGGTAATTGTATTTCAAATTGTTGGACACAACAAACTATTCTTTCATCATTTTTAGTATGCATAGTTGTGTATAATTATATTATAGGTTTATATAATTTGCATTGAAGAATTTGTTGGATGAATTTGGGCTCTTTGAATATTGATTGATTGGTTGTTATCCCTTAAGCAGGGTGGATAGTTAAATAAATAAAGGAGGCTATGTCCAATTTTTTTTTTAAATTGATACTTTATTTTTTTAGGCTATGTCCAATGTGTTATTTGTTAAGCGGGGTGGATAATCCTACGAACATAGAAAATTATGGCTAATTTTTTTTAAATTGCACTTTATTTTGTTGGGGAATGAAATTTTTTTTCGTTTTGCAATTGCGTACCTTGGAAATTTTTGCAATTATACAATTACGTACTTTGAAAATTTTCGGCGTGCCTTCAGGCACGGGCATTTACCTAGTATATATATATATACAGTACTGCTCTTGTCCGGACTAGTCTACATATTAAGAGTGATGTCACTTGGCGGTGAGCCCAGAAAAGAGAGAGGGTGTGTCTATAATTTTTAGGCTCACCTCCAGGTGACACATGTCTGGTTCGCACTCTTAAAATGCGGACTAGTCTGTACAAGAGTAGTACTATATATATATATATATGATCTTGTGCTGACTGTCCTTCATTTTAACAGTGCGAACTGGACATGTGTCGCCTGGCGGTGAGCCGAGAAATATCGGCTAAATTATAGACGCTCTATCTCTCTATTATGGGTTCGACACATGTCTGATTCGCACTGTCCGCACAAGAGCAGTATTGTGTGTATATATATAAGATGAGAGGGAGAAAGAAAAAAAAAAGGGAGTGAAGAAATGGTACATACCTATTATGGGAGAAAAAAGAAAGTTGGGTGTTTTTTTCCTGTTTTATTATAATCATTTGTTTTCTTTTTTGGAGGAGATGTCTTTTGTTTCCATTTTAGTTTGGGTTGAGAAGTAATAACCGGGGGTGTATATATAGGGAAAAGGATGGGGGTGCGAGTTTTTTCGTTTTCTTTTTTTTTCAATTTATGTACATATAAAAAAAGGGGCAATTTAGTTTGTCCCTTTCCAAGATTTTTTTTATTTCTTTTCTTTTTCAACTGTCACCCATTAAACTTTATTTTTAGAATTTTATATTTTATACCCTATAAGTTTTGTTTTATTTTAAAGAGTAAAACTAAATTTGGATCTTGGCATATTTAATGTAAATTTAACATAAAATTTACTTTAAATGTAGTATTTGACACGCACAAGAAAGTGGCATTTATCCTTTTTACTTATCTATTATTTTTGTGCCTCTGTTGGGTTGGTTCTAGTTTTTTTCGTCACTAGGGACTAGTAATGTCTATGTTAAGGGGTGTGATTAGTCACAAATATTGTATATTAGTGTCCTTTATACTACCGCAATTGTGTCTATTAAATCATATCTT
This sequence comes from Sambucus nigra, assembly GCA_949130495.1. Taxonomy (NCBI): domain Eukaryota; kingdom Viridiplantae; phylum Streptophyta; class Magnoliopsida; order Dipsacales; family Adoxaceae; genus Sambucus; species Sambucus nigra. The sequence goes on from OX422224.1 coordinate 259,785,456, forward strand.
TATTATCATATGTTGGTAAATTTATGTTTTCGATTTATACACTTTCTAAGGTTTATGTGAGCTTTTGTAGGTGTTGGAACGATTAACAGAGCAATTGGTTGTGTTTCGAAAAATGTATATCCCAAGATACAACTTCAAGGGCATTTTAGTTTTCTCATACTTCATGTCCTTGTTAGCTGATCCCATGGAAACATAGTTCGTCGAGTTAGATTCATATGGCCATAGATGGCACATCATTCCAATTTCGAACGATTAAGTTATGATTGTTTTCATGAAACATAACATTTTTATTTTGAAGCAAGATTGGGCCTAAAAACAAATCATCAATCAATTAACCAAACGGGTCGCAATCAACCCCATCAATTATTCCTTGAATCGAAGATAGTGGTTTTTTTCAATTCAACGATCACTCAACCAAACCTTCGATTGATCCATCATCCACATTTTTGTAAAGATTAGAAGACAGTGGGTATATTTCTTAATTGTCAATTGAATGATCCCCTTTCATTGATTGATCAATCCCTCCAGAATTCAGATATTTCACGATTTTTTATTTTTTTTCTTTTTTTAATCCATGTTTATTTGTAATAATGAAGATTTTAATATATATTTTGTCTGATAGGTGATTTCAGTAGCTTCACCTTCTCTCTCCTAGGGTTTTCCCATTTTTGATTTTTTAGCATTAATCATCGTCTTCTTCCTTTAATTAAAGCCTTATTAAGTTATTTCTTGCAATGGTAACTAGTTTACTTGGTTTGTTAATTTGATTTCATTCTTAATTTCATAATTCTCTTTAATTCCATGTTATTTAATATGTTTTCTAGCCAAATTAAATTAGGTTGAGATAATTGAACTCACCTTAGATTATTTGGTTGCTTTGCTATGGTATGATAGATTAGGTTAGTTTTGATTAATTAAGTTGTTCTTGGTTTTATGCCTACGGAACTTAATGGTGTATGTCATGTATGCGCCATATTTGCGAACTTATGTGTGTAATCTCGAGAATATTTGTTGACGCCAAAATCAAAGTAGTCTTTTATGAGAATTTAAGGGGTGACAACTCTAGGTTTTACTAATTGATCAAATGAGGTTTAATCTTGATAAATATTTTCTTCCCATGTAACCATTTATGCTAATTAACATGTGGTGGGGGATATAATTCTCAATCTATTGTTTTATTCTTATTGATAATATAGTTTCAATACATGCCTAGTTTATAGTTTTTTATTAAAATAATCACCTTTACACTTTTATTTCGAAGTAATAAATCAATTAAAGTCTAACAATAATTCTTTGAGGATTCGATACCCAGACTTACTCCAATAAGAGTGTAGTTAAGTTTATATTGTTTTTATTGTGGTGGGAATCGATAACAACAATAGGTAGCCTTACGTGATCGCTCAGTTTCCCTCACTGCATCAGCCCTCCTGCTCCATCCTAGCGACACTTAAGTCTGGCGTTCTCTTCTTGGTTGTGTGTGGCATCCTCCTATTGGAAAAGTTGTCATTTATAGGCATCCACAAGTCATGAGATCTATTTGGATAACAGTTGTTCATTGATGTCCACAATATGTTCCTCCTGGGGATGATAACGTGAGCTAGGAGTTTATAACTCTTATTAAGATTAACCTCAGACCTAACTCTAGGTGCTGAAGATCCCTAATGATCATCATGACGGTTGTCATTAGATAACATGCATGGGTTGTGTGAGTGACAAATAATATCTCGATTACTTTTCTTGGTTGAGAAAAGGAAATCGTTTCCCACGGATGGCGCCAATTATAATTATGAAAGTTCTACTATTATGAATTCAACACAATTAAGCCAAAAAAAGGAATAAAAGTTCACAATCACATAATAACATAGTATGTACGTGGTTCAATAATGTATTTATTGTTGGGGATTGATATACGCTGAATAAAAAAACTTACCCATGGATCTTCGATTAATCAAACACAGGAAATAGGAAAAATAAATAACTAGGTTTGAAGAATATACACATTATTTTATAACACAATATCTTTGCGGATCCAATTGCAATCCCATGGGAAGAAAAGTGTTTGTTGATGAAGGGTCTACCTTATTTTGGATCTTCTAAACCTTGCTTAAACCTTAACAATGATAAGATCTTCTAATGTATGATCCTCCCCAAATTTAGGTAGGTGGGTGGATATATTTTGAGATGAAAACCTTTGCTAAAACAAGAGATACAGTGGTATCTCTTTATCCCTATTCACAAAAAATGGGAATAGTGTTTTCTCTCACCCTTCTAAAACCTTAATATGATGATTAATGAACTAAAACCCCTTCCCAAATCTTCATATACAAGTATAAAAGGTGACTTTAGCCTAATTTAGGTTTCTTAAGATTCTGGGTCATAGGTTTATGGACTTGTGACACCCCGCCTAATAAGATACAGGGCGATCGCTCCTATATCAAATTTTAATAGGAGTCTCATATGGACCATTCTTAGCATCACTGTCGAAAATCCATTTAATTACTAATAACCTATAAGGCCGGTGTCAAAACTTTACTTAACTACTCTATTTAAACGACTAAAATTTAAAAACATCCACACAAATTTTGCGGAAATGAAACTGAAATGAAATAAAATAACCGAACACTCGGTCAAAATATACAACCATATCGAATGCTGTACTCAAAGAATAAATAAATTCAATTGGACCATTGGCCCGAATGTGTATACATTAACTCCTATCTAGATTACAAGGATAGAAGCGTCTATTGAGAACCTGCACGCATCCACAGCTGCTGCAGCTGACGTCTGACTCGAAAGAAATGTCATCCAGGCGTCCCTGTGTCTGGACACGTATATAATATATATATATATATATAGCAAGAAAGGAAAAAGTAGATAAACGGGTCAGAGCCCGAGTTTTGAAAATATTTAGCAAGTGCATAAATGCTTTATTTTTTAAAATATGTTTTATCTCATATTTAAATTGGTATCGCACTCCCATGAGATACCCCTCACCTCTCCACTAACAGTGCACTCCTAGCCCATTCCTCTAAACATCCTAGTCAAGCTACCCTGCTAAACTAGTCTATTACCCAATCACTATCAACCCTAGATAGTCCAAGTAATGTACTAAGGGCTAAACTTATCCCAGTCTCAACACTAAGCCATGTTCGTGCGTGGGGTGTCTCGTAAAGCCAAATCCAAACAAGGAACCCCTCGATACACTACTACGCGGCAAGGTCGATCGTCGAGATCCGCTAGCCCCTCAGTACAGAATATATATATATACACCATATAATAAATCTTATTATAAGAGCACTAAGGATTAAACTTCACCCCCGTTCTCCTCTTTTTCTCCCCTCCTCTCTCTCTTCTCTCTCTTTTCTCTTTTTTCTTTCTTTCTTTCTCTTTTCCTCCCTCTCTCCCTCCTTTTATAAGGAGAAATGGGTTTTACCCCCTTAAAACCCAAAAATGACTCGTTTACTCAATTATGAACCCTTTTTAACTCTAAAATTCTCCGAAACTCAATTTCGACAATCAGACACTCTTTTCCGACTATCTCGGACATTCCGAGACTTACGACGCAGTCGAAATTCCCATCCGAGGTACTTGACCGCAAATCACTATTCTAACCCATAAAAGTAAATGCGGGTTTTCTAATCAAAATCTTACCTCTTTTGTCGCTATACTCCACGGCGACATATAATTAAAATACTTCGACCTATTTAATCCCAAAAATAATTACAACACTTATCAAAAATCATTAAATCCTCGAAAATCCCAAAAATCACTATTTCGATAAATTCTCCAAATTGCCAATTTATACTTAATTATGGAATTTAATTGTCTCCAAAAAGGACGGGTTGTTACATACTCCCCCCCCCCCCCCTTACAATGGAATTTCGTCCTCGAAATTCAGATACAACCTACATCACCAAACTAGGATTACAAATCCCACTACGTCTTAGTACCCCCAAAATCAAAAGGTGCTAACACGATAGTCCTTTACCAAATTCCACCTACCTCAAGGTGTACTCCAAAGTACTAGTTTTACTATAAGCTCATTTAAATCTCTACCCTTAATCACCCAACAACGACGCGTTACTCCGACGGCTTTTCTTACTACCAATAAGAGAAATGAGTCTATAACTACCTCTTTACATCTCGCAAAGCTTCAACTTTATATACTACTCCCCTTCTATTTCAGGCGGTATATAAACCAACCCACTAAGGTTCCCTTACACCTTACCCGTGCACATCTGCACTTCCATTGTGAACGTCTGACACATAACACTCTCTCTTAATAAGGGTCTCCTTTCCTCGGTGTAATACTCACACATGAGTCCTCCCAACCCACGAAATTCATTCACCTAACCTCGGCGCCACTAACTCTATCGAATTTACATCCTAATAATACTACGGTCTATGCTCTACCCTACCTACATGAAGTGAGTATAATCCTAAATATGTCCCTAGTGCCCAAGGCCTCTCTCAACTTCCGACATTTGCTCGGTTTCATGCGTGGGACGTCTCGCCAAGGTGAAATCCAAACAAGGAACCCTCCCGTTACACTACTCCCTCGCGTTGTTGGTATTCGAGATATAGCGACCTAAGGCACACCAGTGGGACGTCCTAAATCCTACTAAGATACCTACAAATGCATTCCTACTACTCTATCCTTCCTCCCATACGAAAGGAAACCTAACTAATCGAAGTTCTGCCTACTTTCTGTAGGAACACTACGAACATCATCCCCAAAACATACCTTCTCAAAATTTGCCTTTTTATCAAGGCTAGCTATTATCCTCAAATCAATTTCTCTAAGTCCAACCTCACCCACACACTGTGGCAAGAGGACCACTTTAGTTCTTTTCCATAGCACAATATTTCCATAACCATACCATCATCACATGGCTCATAGTCTATAGTGGTTCATCCACACTATAAGACTTTTCACAAAACCAATATCCTTGCATCCTATAACAGCTCTCCACTCCCGACGCCGTTAAGAGTCATGTGTGGAGCGTCTCGCAAAGTGAAATCCAAACAAGGAACCTCTCCACACATTGACACTTGACTTCATCGGTCATGGAGTTCCGTTATTTCAAACATGCAACCGGGATAACCCTATCCCCTATTCTAACAAAAAGGTGATCTGAACTCCTATCTCTAACTAAGAGTCACACCACCCAGCGCTTGCACAAATTTTAAGTCCTTGCGCAATCAATAATGAGCTTTATCTTACAGCTCAACAATAATCCTGCGGCCTTAAATCATATCTATTAGGTCGCCATATACTCAAATCACAATAATGAAACCTCTGCTCATCGAAGTTCCATCTCTGCACATAATAAAAGCGAACTCAACCTGTATCCAGGTGAGAAATCACAACAACAACCCGTTTAACCCTGGAACTACGGACACGATAGTCTTGCCATCATTAGCCTGCTATCGCTCTGAAAATACCATAATGTATTATACTCACCATATTACCATATTCGTATAAACATATAGAACGAGCATCACTAACCGCGACTTTACCAGATATATGCATATATATTCAATACATCGACACCCACGTCTATGGAGAATGAAGGAAAATAAAACTCCGCTACCGCGAACCACACATAGGCATACATGATATAATGTTATCGATACCGCCACAAAGCTCAAAATACACACACGAGTCTAGGTCTAACGAACACCGTGAATTTATCTAGTTACACCAAATATACCTCCTCCATTGAGGTAAAACTCATACTAACCACTTTACCCTGATCCTTACAATCATCTTACTAGTCCTCATAACTTCTCCTTTAAAAGGGAACTCCACTACGAGCTTCAACCTTATAGTTCCAACTGAGTCCCACCTCCTGCCGCCATGTAAGCCTCGCACACGAATCTCAAACGAGCGCGCAAAAGATTACTATAACCTTCTAACATGGCAGGAGAACGAAATATCACCACAGGAATTCAACAATCCTAATCATAAGGCTCTATAACAAATTGAGAGCAACTCTGAAAGCGTAGTACGTCCGCACAAATTCCTAACGACACTAGAACCTGATGCTCTGATACCATCTGTGACACCCCGCCTAATAAGATACCGGACGATCACTCATATATCAAATTTTAACAGGAGTCTCATATGGATCATTCTTAGCATCACTGTCAAAAATCCATTTAATTACTAATAACCTATTAGGCCAGTGTCAAAACTTTACTTAATTACTCTTTTTAAACGAGTAAAATTTAAAAACATCCAAAAAAATTTTGCGGAAATGAAACTTAAATGAAATAAAATAACCGAACACTCGGTCAAAATATACAACCATATCTAATGTTGTACTCAAAGAATAAATAAATGCAATTGGACCATTGGCCCGAATGTGTATACAGTACCTCCTATCTAAATTACAAGGATATAAGCGTCTACTGAGAACCTGCACGCATCCACAGCTGCTGCAGCTGACGTCTGACTCGAAAAAAATATCATCTAGGCGTCCCTGTGTCTGGACACCTATATATATATATATATATATATATATATATATAGCAAGAAAGGGAAAAGTAGATAAACGGGTCAAAGCCCGAGTTTTGAAAATATTTAGCAAGTGCATAAATGCTTTATTTTTGAAAATATGTTTTATCTCATATTTAAATTGGCATCGCACTCCCATGAGATACCCCTCACCTCTCCACTAACAGTGCACTCCTAGCGCATCCCTCTAAACATCCTAGTCAAGCTACCCTGCTAAACTAGTCTATCACCCAACCACTATCAACCCTAGATAGTCCAAGTAATTTACTAAGGGCTAAACTTCTCCCCAACCTCAACACTAAGCCATGTTCGTGCGTGGGGTGTCTCGCAAAGTGAAATCCAAACAAGGAACCCTCCGTTACACTACTACGTGACAAGGTCGATCGTCGAGATCCGCCAGCCCCTCAGTAAAGAATATATATATATATATACACCATATAATAAATCTTATTATAAGAGCACTAAGGATTAAACTTCTCCCCCATTCTCCTCTTTTTCTCCACTCCTATCTCTCTTCTCTCTCGTTTCTCTCTTTTCTTTCTTTATATCTCTTTTCCTCCCTCTCTACTGTGACAACCCGGTATCCAAAATAAGGGGTGGCCATCCCGATACTCCAATAATACAGGAATCATGGATGGAATCATTCTCAGCACCGAACAACATAAAGAGTATATGAGATAACCACACAATATTTCAGAAAACGGGTTGTCAAAAATTTTGTTTTAATATTTAAAGAAAGCATTATCAACAACCCATAACAGAAAAGAAGGTGGAAACCCCAAAAGTATATATGTATATTAACAACAACAATTATACAATAAAAGGTCCGAATGAAATATCGGTCAACAAAATTTCATACAATGTACAATAAGTTCCATGAATTACATATTACATTCATTACACAATTACAACAGTTTGGGCCACACGCCCGATAAAGACCCGAACATAACTAGAAAACAACAATGAAGGCGTCTATACAAAATATCCCGTGATATCCGCAAAATGTCACGGCCCCTCAAAAGACACTGGAATGGGGAAGTCATTGCGGGCGTCCTTGCGGTGGAGCACCTGAGCGGTTACAATATATATATGCACAACAAGAAAGAAGAACGGGTTAGGGCCCGGTTTTATGTGATCATGAAATAAATGATAAGTATGACAATGATGAACAGTTAAACATGGATGGTAAAGATGACATTCTAGCATGATAACATCCTATAATGATCTAAGACAATTGAATGATTATAAAGTGAAATTCAACTATATAAGAGAATAAGAATAATTATAAGCCTTTTTCATCTTTCACCATTTTCATTTTTCATCTTTCCATTCCTTATCAGGAATACAAGTTATATCATGTGCTCTTTGTGGCACGTATCTCAATTGTATGCTCTTTGTGGCATATAATATGCTCTTTATGGCATTAATATCCATCAAGTCCAACTTGATGATTAGAATAGTTATAAGTATATATATATATATAACGATTCGAAGACCGCCCGTTCGGGTTTCCCCACTGTGCGCCCCCCTAAATGACTATCATCTTTCAGGGCCTATCATAAGACAACCTGGGATCCTAAAGAAACGTCGGGAAGCGACCATATGCCTGTGGGATAGTCAAGACCACACCCGCAATCTCCTACCCATCGCAGAAAATATAAAACAAGCGCTCATATGGCCTAGGACTATATCCACCCTACATTCATTAGTTAGGGGGCTTCACCTTACGCACGAACTTCCCTTATGATGTCATTTAGAGAGGTGTGTTTAAACCATTTTATTTATTTCCATAGCATGATTTAGTAAATTATCATTTACTTTATCCGTTTACATTTTATCAAATGCATTATAGTTATCCTGAACTATATGTGCTTCATATCATTATAATAACCTCAAGGAATATTTAAACTCCCAAGTTATTTCCCAAGTCTCCTTTTGGCTCTATAATAGAACAACATACCTCAAATTAACTTCTAAAGTCTCTAAACACAACTTAGAAATCTCCTAGACTCCTACTAATTAAAGAGAGAAAGTAATTCCTGAACATCACTTCGCACGCCCTCGGAATAATTCCCATATAACCCAATTCTAATCTAGGGTAATAAACTAACCCACCTAGAACTCTAGGACTCTAAGTTTACTTCATACAAGAAGGTTCCTAGGCCTAAACCCTAAAGAAAATGAGTTAGAATTGAATTTCAAAAATAACTCAAAACAGCAGGAAAACGAATCGATTCGCCCAAGGGTCGAATCGATTCGCCGTAAAAGCGAATCGATTCGGACAAGGAAAACTGACTTTCTATAAACTTTCGAATCGATTCGGCCAAGCCGAATCGATTCGGTCTAGGTAGTCCTGGAAACTGGACCTAAGCGAATCGATTCAGTCCTGCGATTTTGCCAAGAATGGCTATGGATTCTTGGACTCCAATTTACCTCCAACTCAAAACCTTTCAAACCAAACTCATTTATTTCCACCAATACACCATAAATACTACCAACTACTACTACAACCATAAATAATCATCCAAATCATTCTTTAATGATTCAAGACCCACAAATACACCAAAAAACCCTAAACAAATTAAACCATGATCAATACATCATTATCACAACTAATCATTTATCTTAAACCACATATAGCAAGTAGAAAACTTGCCTCAATCTAGAAAATGCATATTTTCCTTGTGTAGAAGCAAGAATCCCTCCTCAATCTCCAATCTCTTCTTCTTTTCTCTACTCTCTCTCTTCCTCTCTCTAGTTCTCTCTTGGTTTAGGAATAAAATTAAGGAAAATAGAAGACTTAGCAAGACTAAGTCGTGCCTTTAGTCAACAATCCCAACTTAAATGACCAATAATGCGATAAAATAACACGCAACTACATATTTAAGGTATGATCAATCAAAAGTGCCAAAAACCTCAAAATACAATATAGCACATATTTTGACTATCTCGCACGTTCCGAAATCAACAACGGCCTCCAAATTATCATTTGGATATTTTATAAATCATTTTAAGTTTTGGTTCCATTTTAAATCATAGGGTCATTTTAAATTCTTATGACAAAATAAGCTCATCATGAGGATATTTACATGCTCATATAGTAAATATACAACAAGTTAGCAAATATTAACTTTTCTTCATTCAATTAATACTCGCTCCATATTATGACATTTCATATTTAATTACCTCACATAGTAAGTAAATATAAAATAGGCTTTCATAAGCGAGGATTGTTACATACTCCCCCCCTTATGAGGGAATTTTATCCACAAAATTCAAACGTACCTTGCAAGAAGAGATGCGGATACTTCTCCCGCATGTCATCCTCACGTTCCCACGTCGATTCTTTAGCATTGTGATGACTCCATTGTACTCTCACCAAGGGCACCACACGAGACCTTAACTTACGCTCCCCATGCTTAAGAATAGTAACCAGTTGTTCTTCATATGAAATGTCGGGTTGCAAGTCAATATCCTCGAAAGGGATATGCCAAAGGGCACCATCGCATCGCTTATACTTCTTCAGAGAAGAAACATGGAATATATCGTGAATTTGTTGTAAAGGTTTCGATAAGGCAAGTTGATATGCCACTGGACCGACTTTCGTAATAACTGGAAAAGGTCCAACAAAGCGCGGCGCAAGCTTTCCTTTCTTCCCGAAACGCTTAATCCCCTTCATCCGTAACACTCGCACCAAGACTTGGTCCCCAATCTCCAACTCCATGTGTCTTTTACCCGCATCGGCATAGCTCTTTTGGCGGTCTTGAGCTATCCAAATACGATTCTGAATGAGTTTAATTTTTGAAGAAGTATCTTGGATCATTTCAGGTCCAAGAAATTTATTATCACCCACTTCCAACCAACAAGCGAGCGATCTACATGGTCGGCCATAAAGAGCTTCATAGGGCGCCATTCCAAAAGTAAATTGGTATGAGTTGTTATAAGCAAACTCAACCAATGGGAGGTATTGTTCCCAACCACCTTTGAAATCAAGCATACACATACGAAGCATATCCTCCAACATTTGGTTTACTCTTTCAGTCTGACCATCTGTTTGAGGGTGATAAGAAGTGCTTAACCTCAATTCGGTCCCCATGGCCTCTTGGAAACTTTGCCAAAAGTGGGAGACAAAGATATTGTCCCAGTCGGAGATGATATTTAAAGGTACCCCATGAAGTCTAACGACCTCCTCGATGAACAATTGGGCATAGTGAGTACTGTCATAATCAGTACGCACGGGTAGGAAGTGTGCCGACTTAGTCAAGCAGTCGACAATCACCTAAATAGAATCATTACCCTTCTGTGACCTTGGTAAGCCCGTAATAAAGTCCATCGATATGCTTTCCCATTTCCATACTAGAATATCTAACGGATGAAACAAACCTGTCGGTCAATAATGATCAATTTGGACCAGCTGACAAGTAGTGCATTGAGATACAAACACCGAAATATCCCGCTTCATGCCGGGCCACCAATATTGGCGACGCATGTCTTGATACATCTTGTCCCCACCAGTATGTACCATAAATTTTGACCCGTGGGATTCTGCCATTAGCGCCCGTCTCAAGTCCCCCTCTTCCGGAACAATAAGTCTTCTATGGAAGCGTAATCCACCCTCTGAAGTTATCGAGTAGGATTCTGCTCCCTCGGACAGTAATCGGTGTATATGATCCTGGAAGCCCTTATCCCTCCCTTGGGCTTCTACAACCCTTGCCACATTGGTAGGAGTAACGGTCATCACGGACATGAACGCTCTCACCACCGCATCCTCCTGACTGAGCTCTTTCCACTTAGCTTTCCATACTTCAGCTAATTCTCCCTCGGGCCTCCTGTTCAAGGCATCCGCCACTACATTCGCCTTGCCCGGATGATAATGGATATCAAATTGATAATCTTTCATGAACTCCAACCATCGGCGCTGACGCATATTCAAATCTTTCTGTGAAAATAAATATTGCAGCGATTTATGGTCCGTGAAAAGACTGAATTTCTCCCCCAGAAGATAATGCCTCCAAATCTTCAAGGCAAAGACAACGGCGTCAAGTTCTAAGTCATGCACCGGATAGTTTCTTTCATGAGGCTTAAGTTTTCGAGAAGCATAAGCGATAGCCCGTCGTTCTTGCTGAAGCACACCTCATAATCCCTGAAGAGATGCATCAGTGAAGACTAGTTATTATAATCCTAGTTTTGGCAATGCGAGGATGGGAGACGATGTCAATCTATCCTTGAGCTCATTGAAAGCAGCCTGACAAGAGCTATCCCAAAAAAATCTCACCCCTTTTCGGGTTAAATTTATCATAGGGCTAGCGATCTTTGAGAAACCCTTGATAAATCGACGGTAATAACCCGCCAAACCCAGAAAACTATGAATTTCGTAGGTGTCGTGGGCTGTCCCCACTCCCTCACTGCAACCACCTTGCTTGGATCCACCGATATACTTTGGCATGACACCACATGACCCAAAAACTGAACTTCCTTCAACCAAAAGCCACACTTCTCGAACTTTGCATATAATTGGTGATCCCTCAATCTTTGCAGGACCAGCCGTAAGTGAGTAGCATGGTCAGATTCTGTTTGAGAATAGACTAAGATGTCATCGATAAACACAATAACAAATTGGTCAAGGAAATACTGAAATGCCCTATTCATAAGATCCATAAATACAGCGAGGGCATTGGTTAGTCCAAAGGGCATAACCAAGAATTCATAGGATCCATATAGGGTCAAAAATGCGGTCTTGGAGACATCATGTTCCCGTATCCTCAATTGATGATACCCCATCCTCAAATCGATCTTAGAGAAGTACGATGCTCCCCTAAGTTGGTCAAATAAATCATCAATGCGAGGCAAAGGGTATTTATTCCGTATGGTGACTTTGTTCAACTCTCTATAGTCCACACATAACCGGAGAGAACCGTCTCCTTTCTTCACAAACAATATCGGAGCACCCCATGGCGACGTACTGTGCCTAATAAATCCCTACTCCAAAAACTGTTGAATTTGATCTCTCAACTCCCTCATCTCCACTGGAGCCATGTGATATGGAGCTTTGGCAATAGGTCGAGTCCCGGCGCTAAATCAATCACAAACTCAATCTCCCTGCTCGGAGGTAATTTCGGTATCTCCCGAAAAACATCTTCAAAATCTCTAACAATCGGAAGAGAATCCAGGGAAACAACTACATCCCTAGAAGTATCCTCCGCAGTGCAATATAAATAGGTAATCGTACCCCCTTCCATACAAGGCATAACAACCAAGAACATATCTTATCCCGGAATGGCGAAGACTATACTCTTCCCATGACAATTCACTATCGCGTGATATTTCACTAACCAATCCATACCCAAAATCATATCTTACCCGACCATATCAAGGACGAGCAAGTCGGCCTCAAAGAACAAATTACCAAGATTAATCCCTATGTTTTTACAAACAAATAAAATCAATGAACCATCACCCATCGAGGATTCAACGCTAGTGAAAGTATTCTCAGCAGACTTTATCAAATCTGTGGTCTGAGCAAAACTCCTAAAAATAAAGGAATGTGTCGCACCCGTATCAAATAACACCCGACCCATATGCCCTTGGATGAGAAACTTACCCTCAATCGCTGGCGGTGCCGGAGGGGCTGGAGGAAGCATAGCCTCCTGAATATGATAGACCCGTCCATACTGAAGTTGCCCCTGCTGTGGAGGAACAATAGGATTAGGTGGATGGGGCGGAAACTGAACATATGGTTGCTATGGAGACCTAGGAAGATGCCCTCTAATCAACTGAGGACACGACCTCTTATAATGGCCCCGCTCTCCGCACTAAAAACATTTATTCCCCACATTCTCCTGGTTCCGCCCTTGATTATTTCGGACTTGCCCCGAACCTCGGCCCTGTTGGCCTCTACCACCGTTCCCACATCTACCTGCTTACTATTGTGGTGGTACACCTTGACCCGGCCTATTATTGTTACCACCCGCATTATATTTACCAAAGTGTTGGCGTTTAGAAAAATCCCCTTGCTGGGGGTCCCTCTCTCTTTGCTTACTCCCCGAAGATTGGGATGAAGGAGATGCCCCTCCCCCAATCCCATTCCCTCCAGGTTTTCCCACTTGCCCCACCGCGGTAGCCTTCTTGCAATTTTGCACAAATAATCTATGCTCTTGGAAATGAAGTAGTGTTGCATTCATCACATCCCCAAAGGTTTGTAAAGCCGTATTTCCCAACAAGTGTTGTTTTATTCGCCAATGTAAACCACGCACAAACTTGGAGATTCTCTTCTCTTCTGGAGTCACTTCCTCCGGTACAAAACATGTCAACCGGGTGAACTCCTCTTCGTAATCTGCAATAGATCTCTCTCCCTGTACTAAATCTTGAAGCTTCCTTTGCATCTCCCTTTTAACTGCGGGAGGGAAGTACTTTCCATCAAATAAGGCCCAAAAATCAGTGATTGACATCGTATCCCTTTGCTCTGGTGTAGTCATCGACTCCCACCAATGTAATGCCGATCCGAAAAGCTTGAAAGTAACAAGGATTTTCTTTTTCTCCTCACTACATTCTACCATTCAAAGATGGTGTTGCATGTCTTTATTCCACTGATTTGCCCTTATAACATCCGAGCCTACATCGAATTCTGGGGGATGTCCCTTTAGAAAAGATTCCCTAACTCTCTCCCACGGAGAAGGTCCCGTAGGATCTTTTATCTCTTGCCCCCGTGGTTGGGCATGTGGCATTTGTTGTACCATTGAAGTCATCACTACATTGACTGCTTGGGCTACTATGTTTGCCACATCGGCAGCATTTATACCCCCCGGTGGCGGCGGTGGAGGACCAACCTCCTCTTCCACAACTCTATTACGTCGAGCGGGACGTCCACTCTTAGGCAGCATCCGAGATAAAGAAATAATAGAGTTAGGATACTATATAATACAATCTATCTTGCAGAAGATCGCAAATATAAGCAACAAAGCAGTCCAAACATTAGGCTCTATATCAGAGAACGCTATGATAGAACGTGACAAGTTCGCATAGATCCTAAAGACTCTAGAACCTGATGCTCTGATACCATCTGTGACAACTCGGTATCCGAAATAAGGGGTTGCCGTCCCAATACTCCAATAATACAGGAATCATGGATGGAATCATTCTCACCACCGAACAACATAAAGAGTATATGAGATAACCACACAATATTTCAAAAAATGGGTTGTCCAAAATTTTGTTTTAATATTTAAAGAAAGCATTATCAACAACCCATAACAGAAAAGAAGGTGGAAACCCCAAAAGTATATATGTATATCAACAACAACAATTATACAATAAAAGGTCCAAATGAAATATCGGTCAACAAAATTTCATACAATGTACAATAAGTTCCATGAATTACATATTACATTCATGACACAATTACAACAGTTTGGGCCACACGCCCGATAAAGACCCGAACATAACTAGAAAACAACAATGAAGGCGTCTATACAAAATATCCCGTGATATCCGCAAAATGTCACGGCTCCTCAAAAGACACTGGAATGGGGAAGTCATTACGGGCGCCCTTGCGGTGGAGCACCTGAGCGGTTACAATATATATATGCAGAACAAGAAAGAAGAACGGGTCAGGGCCCGGTTTTATGTGATCACGAGATAAATGATAAGTATGACAATGATGAACAGTTAAACATGGATGGTAAAGATGACATTCTAGCATGATAACATCCTATAATGATCTAAGACAATTGAATGATTATAAAGTGAAATTCAACTATATAAGAGAATAAGAATAATTATAAGCCTTTTTCAACTTTCCCCGTTTTCATTTTTCATATTTCCATTCCTTATCAGGAATACAAGTTATATCATGTGCTCTTTGTGGCACGTATCTCAATTGTATGCTCTTTGTGGCATATACTATGCTCTTTATGGTATTAATATCCATCAAGTCCAACTTGATGATTAGAATAGTTATAAGTATATATATATATATATATATATATATATATATATATATATATATATATATATATATATAACGATTCTAGGATCGCCCGTTCGGGTTTCCCCACTGTGCGCGCCCCTAAATGGCCATCATCTTCCAGGGCCTATCATAAGACAACCTGGGATCCTAACGAAACGTCGAGAAGCGACCATATGCCTGCGGGATAGTCAAGACCACACACGGAATCTCCTACCCATCGCAGAAAATATAAAACAAGCGCTCATATGGCGTAGGACTATATCCACCCTGCATTCATTAGTCAGGGGGCTTCACCTTACGCACGAACTTCCCTTATGATGTAATTTAGAGAGGTGTGTTTAAACCATTTTATTTATTTCCATAGCATGATTTAGTAAATTATCATTTACTTTATCCGTTTACATTTTATCAAATGCATTATAGTTATCCGGAACTATACGTGCTTCATATCATCATAATAACCTCAAGGAATATTTAAACTCCCAAGTATCCTTTTGGCTCTATAATAGAACAACATACCTCAAATTAACTTCTAAAGTCTCTAAACACAACTTAGAAATCTCCTAGACTCCTACTAATTAAAGAAAGAAAGTAATTCCTGAACATCACTTCGCACGCCCTCGGAATAATTCCCATATAACCCAATTCTAATCTAGGGTAATAAACAAACCCACCTAGAAATCTAGGAATC
The DNA here is from genome assembly GCA_949130495.1 of Sambucus nigra. Classification (NCBI taxonomy): domain Eukaryota; kingdom Viridiplantae; phylum Streptophyta; class Magnoliopsida; order Dipsacales; family Adoxaceae; genus Sambucus; species Sambucus nigra. The sequence goes on from OX422224.1 coordinate 259,801,632, forward strand.
TAAGTTTACTTCATACAAGAAGGTTCCTAGGCCTAAACAGCAGGAAAACGAATCGATTCGCCCAAGGGCCGAATCTATTCGCCCTAAAAGCGAATCTATTCGGACAAGGAAAACTGACTTTCTAGAAACTGTCGAATCGATTCGGTCCAGGCAATCCTGGAAACTGGACCTAAGCGAATCGATTCGGTCCTGCGATTTTGCCAAGAATGGCTATGGATTCTTGGACTCCAATTTACCTCCAACTCCAAACCTTTCAAACCAAACTCATTTATTTCCACCAATACACCATAAATACTACCAACTACTACTACAACCATAAATAATCATTCAAATCATTCTTTAATGATTCAAGACCCACAAATACACCAAAAAACCCTAAACAAATTAAACCATGATCAATACATCATTATCACAACTAATCATTTATCTTAAACCACATATAGCAAGTAGAAAACTTATCTCAATCTAGAAAATGCATATTTTCCTTGTGCAGAAGCAAGAATCCTTTTCTCTACTCTTTCTCTTCCTCTCTCTAGTTCTCTCTTGGTTTAGGAATAAAATTAAGGAAAATAGAAGACTTAGCGAGACTAAGTCGTGCCTTTAGTCAACAATCCCAACTTAAATGACCAATACTGCGATAAAATAACACGCAACTACATATTTAAGGTATGATCAGTCAAAAGTGCCAAAAAGCTCAAAATACAATATAGCAAATATTTTGACTATCTCGCACGTTCCGGAATCAACTACGGCCTCCAAATTATCATTTGGATATTTTATAACTCATTTTAAGTTCCGGTTCCATTTTAAATCATAGGGTCATTTTAAATTCTTATGACACAATAAGCTCACCATGAGGATATTTACATGCTCATACAGTAAATATACAACAAGTTAGCAAATATAAACTTTTCTTCAATAAATTAATACTCGCTCCATATTACGAAATTTCATATTTAATTACCTCACATAGTAAGTAAATATAAAATAGGCTTTCATAAGCGAGGATTGTTACATACTCCCCCCCTTATGAGGGAATTTTTACCACAAAATTCAAGCGTACCTTGCAAGAAGAGATGCGGATACTTCTCCCGCATGTCATCCTCACGTTCCCACGTCAATTCTTTAGCATTGTGATGACTCCATTGGAATATCACCAAGGGCACCACACGAGACCTTAACTTACGCTCCCCATGCTCAAGAATAGCAACCGGTTGTTCTTCATATGAAATGTCAGGTTTCAAGTCAATATCCTCGAAAGGGATATGCCAAAGGGCACCATCGCATCGCTTATACTTCTTCAGAGAAGAAACATGGAATATATCGTGAATTTGTTGCAAAGGTTTCGATAAGGCAAGTTGATATGCCCCTGGACCGACTTTCTCAATAACTGGAAAAGGTCCAACAAAGCGCGGCGCAAGCTTTCCTTTCTTCCCGAAATGCTTAATCCCCTTCATCCGTGACACTCGCACCAAGACTTGTTCCCCAATCTCCAACTCCATGTGTCTTTTACCCACATCGGCATAGCTCTTTTGGCGGTCTTGAGCTATCCGAATACGATTCCAAATCAGTTTAATTTTTGAAGAAGTATCTTGGATCATTTCAGGTCCAAGAAATTTATTATCACCCACTTCCAACCAACAAGCGGGAGATCTACATGGCCGGCCATAAAGAGCTTCATAGGGTGCCATTCTAATAGTAAATTGGTATGAGTTGTTATAAGCAAACTCAACCAATGGGAGGTATTGTTCCTAACCACCTTTGAAATCAAGCATACACATACGAAGCATATCCTCCAACATTTGGTTTACTCTTTCAGTCTGACCATCTATTTGAGGGTGATAAGAAGTGCTTAACCTCAATTCGGTCCACATGGCCTCTTGGAAACTTTGCCAAAAGTGGGAGACAAAGATATTGTCCCGGTCGGAGATGATATTTAAAAGTACCCCATGAAGTCTAACGACCTCCTCGATGAACAATTGGGCATAGTGAGTACTGTCATAATCAGTACGCACGGGTAGGAAGTGTGCCGACTTAGTCAAGCAGTCGACAATCACCTAAATAGAATCATTACCCTTCTGTGACCTTGGTAAGCCCGTAATAAAGTCCATCGATATGCTTTCCCATTTCCATACTAGAATATCTAACGGATGAAACAAACCTGTCGGTCACTAATGATCAATCTTGACCAGCTGACTAGTAGTGCATTGAGATACAAACACCGAAATATCCCGCTTCATGCCGGGCCACCAATACTGGCGACGCATGTCTTGATACATCTTGTCCCCACTAGGATGTATCATAAATTTTGACCCGTGGGATTCTGCCATTACCGCCCGTCTCAAGTCCCCCTCTTCCGGAACAATAAGTCTTCTATGGAAGCGTAATCCACCCTCTGAAATTATCGAGTAGGATTCTGCTCCCTCGGACAGTAATCGGTGTATATGATCCTGGCAACCCTTATCCCTTCCTTGGGCTTCTATAACCCTTGCCACATTGGTAGGAGTAACGGTCATCACGGACATGAACGCTCTCACCACCGCATCCTCCTGACTGAGCTCTTTCCACTTAGCTTTCCATACTTCAGCTAATTCTCCCTCGGGCCTCCTGCTCAAGGCATCCGCCACTACGTTCGCCTTGCCCGGATGATAATGGATATCAAATTGATAATCTTTCACGAACTTTAACCATCGGCGCTGAGGCATATTCAAATCTTTCTGTGAAAATAAATATTACAGCGATTTATGGTCCGTGAAAAGACTGAATTTCTCCCCTAGAAGATAATGCCTCCAAATCTTCAAGGCAAAGACAACGGCGGCAAGTTGTAAGTCATGCACCGGATAGTTTCTTTCATGAGGCTTAAGTTTTCGAGAAGCATAAGCAATAGCCCGTCGTTCTTGCTGAAGTACACCTCATAATCCCTGAAGAGATACATCGGTGAAGACTAGATATTCTAATCCTAGTTTTGGCAATGCGAGGACTGGAGCCGATGTCAATATATCCTTGAGCTCATCGAAAGCAGCCTGACAAGAGCTATCTCAAACAAATCTCACCCCTTTCCGGGTTAAATTTATCAAAGGGCTAGAGATCTTTGAGAAACCCTTGATAAATCGACGATAATAACCCGCTAAACCCAGAAAACTACGAATTGCGTAGGTGTCGTGGGCTGTCCCCACTCCCTCACTGCAACCACCTTGCTTGGATCCACCGATATACTTTTGGATGACACCACATGACCCAAAAACTGAACTTCCATCAACCAAAAGCCACACTTCTCGAACTTTGCATACAATTGGTGATCCCTCAATCATTGCAGGACCAACCGTAAGTGAGTAGCATGGTCATATTTTGTTTGAGAATAGACTAAGATGTCATCGATAAACACAATAACAAATTGGTCAAGGAAATATTGAAATACCCTATTCATAAGATCCATAAATACAGCGGGGGCATTGGTTAGTCCAAAGGGCATAACCAAGAATTCATAGGATCCATATCGGGTCAGAAATGCGGTCTTGGAGACATCATGTTCCCGTATCCTCAATTGATGATACTCCGTCCTCAGATCGATCTTAGAGAAGTACGATGCTCCCCTAAGTTGGTCAAATAAATCATCAATGCGAGGCAAAGGGTATTTATTCCGTATGGTGACTTTGTTCAACTCTCTATAGTCCACACATAACCGGAGAGAACCGTCTCCTTTCTTCACAAACAATATCGGTATCTCCCGAAAAACATCTTCAAAATCTCTAACAATCGGAAGAGAATCCAGGGAAATAACTACATCCCTAGAAGTATCCTCCGCAGTGCAATATAAATAGGTAATCGTACCCCCTTCCATACAAGGCATAACAACCAAGAACATATCTAATCCCGGAATGGCGAAGACTATACTCTTCCCATGACAATTCACTATCGCGTGATATTTCACTAACCAATCCATACCCAAAATCATATCATACCCGACCATATCAAGGACGAGCAAGTCGGCCTCAAAGCACAAATTACCAAGATTAATCCCTATGTTTTTACAAACAAATAAAATCAATGAACCATCACCCATCGAGGATTCAACGCTAGTGAAAGTATTCTCAACAGACTTTATCAAATCTGTGGTCTGAGCAAAACTCCTAGAAATGAAGGAGTGTGTCGCACCCGTATCAAATAACACCCGACTCATATGCCCTTGGATGAGAAACTTACCCTCAATCGCTGGCGGTGCCGGAGGCTCTGGAGGAAGCATAGCTTCTTGAATATGATAGATCCGTCCATACTGAAGTTGCCCCTGCTGTGGAGGAACAATAGGATTAGGTGGCTGCTATGGATCCCTAGGAAGATGCCCTCAAATCAACTGAGGACACGACCTCTTATAATGGCCCCGCTCCGCACTAAAAACATTTATTCGCCACATTCTCCTGGTTCCGCCCTTGATTGTTTCGGACTTGCCCCGAACCTCGGCCCTGTTGGCCTCTACCACCGTTCCCACATCTACCTGCTTACTGTTGTGGTGGTACACCTTGACCCAGCCTATTATTGTTACCACCCGCATTAAATTTACCAAAGTGTTGGCGTTTAGACAAATCCCCTTGCTGGGGGTCCCTCTCTCTTTGCTTACTCCCCGAAGATTGGGATGAAGGAGATGCTCCTCCCCCAATCCCATTCCCTCCAGGTTTTCCCACTTGCCCCATCGCGGTAGCCTTCTTGCTATTTTGCACAAACAATCTATGCTCTTCGAAATGAAGTAGTGTCGCATTCATCACATCCACAAAGGTTTGTAAAGCCGGATTTCCCAACAAGTGTTGTTTTATCCGCCAATGTAAACCACACACAAACTTGGAGATTCTCTTCTCTTCTGGAGTCACTTCCTCCGGTACAAAACATGCCAACCGGGTGAACTCCTCTTCGTACTCTGCAATAGATCTCTCTCCCTATACTAAATCTTGAAGCTTCCTTTGCATCTCCCTTTTAACTGCGGGAGGGAAGTACTTTCTGTCAAATAAGGCCCAAAAATCAGTGATTGACATCGTATCCCTTTGCTCTGGTGTAGTCATCGAATCCCACCAATGTAATGCCGATCCGACAAGCTTGAAAGTAACAAGGATTTGTTTTTCTCCTCACTACATTCTAGCATTCGAAGATGGCATTGCATGTCTTTCTTCCAGTGATTTGCCCTTATAACATCCGAGCCTCCATCGAATTTTGGGGGATGGCCCTTTAGAAAAGATTCCATAACTCTCTCCCACGGAGAAGGTCCCGTAGGAGGTTGTACCTCTTGCCCCCGTGGTTGGGCTTGTGGCATTTGTTGTACCATTGCAGTCATCGCTAAATTGACTGCTTGGGCTACTATGTTTGCCACATCGGCAGCATTTATACCCCCCGGTGGCGGCGGTGGAGGACCAACCTCCTCTTCCACAACTCTATTACGTCGAGCGGGACTTCCTCTCTTAGGCGGCATCGGAGATGAAGAAATAATAGAGGTAGGATACTATATAATACAATCTATCTTGCAGAAGATCGCAAATATAAGCAACAAAGCAATCCAAACATTAGGCTCTATATCAAAGAACGCTACGGTAGAACGTGACAAGTCCGTATAGATCCTAAAGACTCTAGAACCTGATGCTCTGATACCATCTGTGACAACTCGGTATCCGAAATAAGGGGTGGCCAGCCCGATACTCCAATAATACAGGAATCATGGATGGAATCATTCTCAGCACCGAACAACATAAAGAGTATATGAGATAACCACACAATATTTCAGAAAACGGGTTGTCCAAAATTTTGTTTTAATATTTAAAGAAAGCATTATCAACAACCCATAACAGAAAAGAAGGTGGAAACCCCAAAAGTATATATGTATACCAACAACAACAATTATACACTAAAAGGTCTGAATGAAATATCGATCAATAAAATTTCATACAATGTACAATAAGTTCCATGAATTACATATTACATTCATTACACAATTACAACAGTTTGGGCCACACGCCCGATAAAAACCCGAACATAACTAGAAAACAACAATGAAGGCGTCTATACAAAATATCCCGTGATATCCGTAAAATGTCACGGCTCCTCAAAAGACACTGGAATGGGGAAGTCATTACGGGCGTCCTTGCGGTGGAGCACCTGAGCGATTACAATAAGAAAGAAGAACGGGTCAGGGCCCGGTTTTATGTGATCACGAGATAAATGATAAGTATGACAATGATGAACAGTTAAACAGGGATGGTAAAGATGACATTCTAGCATGATAACATCCTATAATGATCTAAGACAATTGAATGATTATAAAGTGAAATTCAGCTATATAAGAGAATAAGAATAATTATAAGCCTTTTTCATCTTTCACCGTTTTCATTTTTCATCTTTCCATTCCTTATCAGGAATACAAGTTATATCATGTGCTCTTTGTGGCACGTATCTCAATTGTATGCTCTTTGTGGCATATACTATGCTCTTTATGGCATTAATATCCGTCAAGTCCAACTTGATGATTAGAATAGTTATAAGTATATATATATATATATATATATATATATATATATATATATATATATATATATATATATACTTATAACTATTCTAATCATCAAGTTGGACTTGATGGATATTAATGCCATAGTATATGCTCTTTGTGGCATATACTATGCTCTTTATGGCATTAATATATATCAAGTCCAACTTGATGATTAGAATATCCATCAAGTCCAACTTGATGATTAGAATAGTTATAAGTATATATATATATATATATATATATATATATATATAACGATTCTAAGACCGCCCGTTCGGGTTTCCCCACTGTGCGCCCCTAAATGACCATCATCTTGCAGGGCCTATCATAAGACAACCTGGTATCCTAACGAAACGTTGGGAAGCGACCATATTCCTGCGGGATAGTCAAGACCACACCCGGAATCTCCTACCCATCGCAGAAAATATAAAACAAGCGCTCATATGGCCTAGGACTATATCCACCCTGCATTCATTAGTCAGGGGGCTTCACCTTACACACGAACTTCCCTTATGATGTCATTTAGAGAGGTGTGTTTATACCATTTTATTTATTTCCATAGCATGGTTTAGTAAATTATCATTTACTTTATCTGTTTACATTTTATCAAATGCACTATAGTTATACGGAACTATACGTGCTTCATATCATCATAATAACCTCAAGGAATATTTAAACTCCCAAGTTATTTCCCAAGTCTCCTTTTGGCTCTATAATAGAACAACATACCTCAAATTAACTTCTAAAGTATCCAAACACATCTTAGAAATCTCTTAGACTCCTACTAATTAAAGAAAGAAAGTAATGCATGAACATCACTTCGAACGCCCTCGGAATAATTCCCATATAACCCAATTCTAATCTAGGGTAATAAACTAACCCACCTAGAACTCTAGGACTCTAAGTTTACTTGATACAAGAAAATGAGTTAGAATTGAATTTCAAAAATAACTCAAAACCGCAGGAAAACGAATAGATTCACCCAAGGGCCGAATCGATTCGCCCTAAAAGCGAATCGATTCGGACAAGGAAAACTGACTTTCTGTAAACTGTCGAATCGATTCGGTCCAGGAAGTCCTGGAAACTGGACCTAAGTGAATCGATTCGCCCCTAGGGCCGAATCGATTCGGTCCTGCGATTTTGCCAAGAATGGCTATGGAGTCTTGGACTCCAATTTACCCCCAACTCAAAACCTTTCAAACCAAACCCATTTATTTCCACCAATACACCATAAATACTACCAACCACTACTACAACCATAAATAATCATCCAAATCATTCTTTAATGATTCAAGACCCACAAATACACCAAAAAACCCTAAACAAATTAAACCATGATCAATACATCATTATCACAACTAATCATTTATCTTAAACCACATATAGCAAGTAGAAAACTTGCCTCAATCTAGCAAATGCATATTTTCCTTGTGTAGAAGCAAGAATCCCTCCCCAATCTCCAATCTCTTCTTATTTTCTTTACTCTTTCTCTTCATCTCTCTAGTTCTCTCTTGGTTTAGGAATAAAATTAAGGAAAATAGAAGACTTAGCGAGACTAAGTCGTACCTTTAGTCAACAATCCCAACTTAAATGACCAATACTGCGATAAAATAACACGCAACTACATATTTAAGGTATGATCAGTCAAAAGTGCCAAAAACCTCAAAATACAATATAGCACATATTTTGACTATCCCGCACGTTCCGGAATCAACTACGGCCTTCAAATTATCATTTGGATATTTTATAACTCATTTTAAGTTCCGGTTCCATTTTAAATCATAGGGTCATTTTAAATTCTTATGACACAATAAGCTCATCATGAGGATATTTACATGCTCATACAGTAAATATACAACAAGTCAGCAAATATTAACTTTTCTTCATTAAAATAATACTCGCTCCATATTACGACATTTCATATTTAATTACCTCACATAGTAAGTAAATATAAAATAGGCTTTCATAAGCGAGGGTTGTTATATCTCCCTCCTTTTATAAGGAGAAAAGGGTTTTACCCCCTTAAAACCCAAAAACGACTCGTTTACTCAATTACGAGCCCTTTTTAACTCTAAAATTCTTCGAAACTCAATTTTGACAATCGGACACTCTTTTCCGACTATTTCGGACATTTCGAGACTCACGGCGCAGTCGAAATTCCCAACCAACGTACTTGACCGCAAATCACTATTCTAACCCATAAAAGTAAATGCGGGTTTCTAATAAAAATCTTACCTCTTTTGTCTCTATACTCCACAGCGACATATAATTAAAATACTTCGACCTATTTAATCGCAAAAATAATTACAACACTTATCGAAAATCATTAAATCCTCGAAAATCCCAAAAATCACTATTTCGAGAAATTCTCCAAATTGCCAATTTATACTTAATTATGAAATTTAATTGTCTCCAAAAAGGACGGGTTGTTACAGGACTACATTAAAGACCCAAGACAAATGATTAAATTGGCTTCAAATAAATATTTGGAAAAACCCAATTACAACTGCCCTAATTTATTTTCTTTATTTATTTAAGGATAATTAATTCAACCAAAAAAAACTTTTCGGTATATTTTCGTCGTTGCTTGAAAAGCTTTTCTAATCAAAATCTTGAAATACCTACAAATATATAACAAACTCAAGTGTAGAGGTAAGTAAGGGTATCAATCCACTTCCAAGGGGGTAAGCTAGAGACAAATTCAATTGTAATCCACTTTTTATTTTCTTTTTGTGCTTTTTCAAGTTTCTAATATTTTTTAGCTTTTTCAATATTAAAACAATAGGGTGAGGTGAGGATTTAAACTAAACTAAACTAAATGTGATATGATAACAACTAACTAGAAAGTCACTAAAATGAAAAATAAAGTCTAAACTAAAATAAGAGATAAAGTGAGGTAAATAATTGTGAGAACAATCAAGGAATGGGATTACACCACAAATTTTAGCTATTCTAACTAATTAATTTAATTAATTTAATTCTCGCAAATAAATATTAGAATTACAAATCAACTTTCGTTACAAACGTAATTTTAATAGTAACCTTATATAAAATTTAGTTTAACAACCCACAACTCTAGAAAATAGATCCACACTCCTTTTAATTAATCACCCGCAAGGATCGATCAATTAAAATTTATGTCAATCTTAGAAAATAAATATAGAGTTGAAATTCAAGTTATAATACCCCACTTAAGAAATCCCTATCTCTAGTTCGAATATAAAATGGGTATTATAACTAGAATTTTGATTTTCTCTCGAAAATCATTTACCCTCTCTCGAGGCGTAAATTTAAGGGTGAGGGATCAAAAATAACATTCAAAGGGAATTTTCAAGTAATCAAACTAATTAAACTAAAATAACATCAAATAAGGGTTTCCCCCCACCCCTTGAAAGGGCATTTAGCCTAACATGGTATGGAATTTGACAAATTAATAATCAAAGGCATAAAATAAATGAGAAGAGAAAAGAAAAAACAAACCCAATCTCTTGATTGTTTAATTGAACTTCAATCCATGAGTTGAAATCAACATCCCTTAATTTGAATGATCCAAACAAAATTACATCACAAACTTCACTCAAATTAATTCTCACAACAATTTATTTTTCCCTCACTATCTAAAAATAATAAAATAAAAATTCTAATATAAAAAAAAAACTAAACTAAAAAAAAGGTGTTTCTCTCTCTACAATACACTCTACAAATTCCTCCCTAAAAGCTCTCTTTTCAAATGGGGTCTTCATCTTCATTTATAGTAGGCACATGGAGCACGGTGGTATTTTTGGGAATTGGCTTGAGTGAGCATGGAAATGGTGAGTGTGAGGGCATGTGGGTTAAATGGGGTGACACAATCAGATTTGGTTTAGAGGGTAGAATGGGTATTGCGGTTAAAGTTGGTAGTTGGGGGTATAAGGGGTAAAAGAAATTAAATGGGTTTAATACACATGTGGGGTTTAAATGGCTTGGTTTTGTTGTTTGGCAGGTAGAGGAAGTCGTGGCTTGTAGAGAAATGGGAAATGGGTTTTGGAAGATGGATTAAAGTTGGACATGGGTCGGGTAACGCTGGTGGTTGTTGGGTGCGCCGGAGTTAAGGTCGAACTCGAGGAGTGGAGGTTGGTTCGATGAGAGTCTCCGGGTATCAAGTTTCGAGTTGTGGTGTGGATGGTGACAGGTAGTTACAGGTTCAAGAGGGGTCATGAACGGGATCGGCCATGGGGGTTCCGGTTGCCCGATTTTCAGCGGGTGAGGGACGGTTTGGGACAGAGGTGGCCGGCGTCGGAGGTGGAATAAGCCGAGGGGGGTAAGGGGAGAGGTCGCCGGGAAGGAAGGTTTGGTTGGGAGTTTTAATGGAGGAGAGAGAGTGTTGTGGGTTGTGTTTTTGTTAAATGGAAGAGAGAGAGTGGAAGAGGTGTAGGGAAGAAGATGAAGGGGGGAGGTATTGGGTGTTGGTGAGTGTAAGGGGTAGTGTGGTATGTGTGAGTGAGTATTTGGGTGTATGTGTATGTATGGAAGTAGGGTGTTTACGAGTGTGTTTAACTTGGACACCTAAAAATATAAAGACTCAATTAAAATAAAACTAAAAGTCAAAATAAATTCTAACTAAAAATAATAAAAAATAAAAATATTAAAACTAAAAAAATAAAATCTTAAGCTTATATAAAAACTAAAATAAAATAAAAGAAATAAAAACTTAAAATCTAAATGAAAACTAAAGTCCTAGAAAATATAAAATCTAATAAACTAAAAATAAACTCCTAAAAACTAATCCTAATAAAACTAAATACTAAAAAAAAAAAAAAAAAAAAAAAAAAATAGAAAGTAAAAACTAGAAATCCTAAATAAATAAAAAATAAATCCTAAAAATAAAAATGACTCAAACTAAAAATCTAAAAAATATTAAAAAGGGATAAATTAGACACACACGGGCTTGAGGTGATGGTTTGGGCTAGGTTTAGGGTACGGGAGAGGGAATTAGCACCAATCAATGCGCATTTGCCTTGATATATAGCTTTTGACACCGCAAATGGACATTTGACCTACAAGATAAATATTTAAGCACATAAGACCCATATTTCCGTGAATTAGCAACTAAAGTACGTCTATTTCGGGTATAAATTGTACAGTTTTGGGTGCTTATCACACCACCCCCAAACAGAGCATTGCTAGTCCTCGAGCAATAAGATAGACAGAAAAAGAAAGATAAGAGACCAAAAGTGTACCACTTTCGCAGGTACTTGCGATTGCACTTAGCATGTGCAACAAACCTTTAAACCTATAGGGTGTCCTACAGGACGAGTTGTGTCTCGTGAGGGTTTGCAGGGAATATACCCACAAAATTCTTATTTGCAAAAGGCAGTCAATCTCTTATTAGACGTAGAACAATCGCACAATCCATCACATGATAAAAATTTTGAGAAATACAAGCTAGAAGTGCATAAAAAGTTTAGCTAAGTAAATACTCAAGGGACATCCTTCCTAGAACTCAACCTGTGTAGTGTGAATCAGTCAAAATGGGTCGAGCATCACAAGAGTAATTCCTAGATTGCCTCTTCGGAATCAACGCTTCAACTTCAAATCTCACGGATATATCTCTCTCAAACGAACTCTCGAGATTAGGGTTAGTGTATTGCTCTTGTGTGTGAGGAGGTGAGTAAATGTAAGCAAGTTCAAATATCTCACACACACATAAGAAAGAACGAATAAAAAAGAAAAATGATCTCATGAAAGAATGCTAATCACAATAGTGAGAACGTCGAGTTATTCACCACGTTGACTTTCATTTGCCCGAACACGTAGGGGAAATAATGATGTTTATGGGTGAGGGGAAATGAAATGAGAAGGATGGGATATGAGATGAGGTAAGGATGGTGATATAGAATGGGATTGATGTGTGAAATGATGGATATATGATGGATGAGCGAGAAGAGTGTACTATACTTTAGGCACAAATGTCTTTATTACTAACTACAAACTCTCTTTCTTTTCTTTTCTCTCTTTTTTCTCTCTTTTTTTTCGATTTTTCTTTTCTTTTTCTCCATTTTTTTTCTATATTTTCTATTTTTGCTATTTTTTTCCTTTTTTCAGACCAACAATGAAGACATTTAACATTTGAAATCACACTCTTTTTCTCAATATGATGGATGATGTGTTAATGTGGTGGGGAATGTGTATGGATGATGAGGGGAATAAATGGGAATATGGAATAATATAGAAATGTAATGGGGATGATATATGGAAAAGTGAAAGGTGTATGGATGAAAATATAGTATTCGGGACAAATTTCAAGACATGCGTTTCTTACAACTCGAAAGTAATGTCATTCTCAGTGATCAAGCCAAAATTTTAATAAAAAATAATGAGATCATACAACAATTTAATGCAGACCCAAAGAAGTTGAATCAACTTGTGACTCGGAGATTGCGTAAAACACTCAAAATGGGTGAAAGGCACAAATCTCACAAGCTAAAGTCTCTACTAGTGATCCTTAAGGTTCTCTTTAGAATTGTAGTACTCCTCAACTCTAAACCGTATTTACATGATAAGTGCGCAACTTTTGTTGAGTTTAGAAATTCATGGTGCAACATGCCTTGTTACGTATTACATAAGCTATGTAGAAAAAATAATATATTCTAGCTTGATTCCTAGACTTAAAAAGATGCATGATTGAAAATTCAGATCAATTAGTGAGATGAAAGAAACTGCACGAAATTTTTTTAAAAAATCAGGTTTAAAAATCAAAAATTTTCAAAAGAGGCACGATTTTGATAAAATTCCCCACCCCCAAACAAAAAGGAACATCGTCCTCGATGTTAAGTAAAATGATTTTTAAAATTGAGAGCATAAGGTAGGAAAGAGATTACCAGAATGAACCTCTAATGAAGTGGAAAGATTAGCCAATAATAAACCTGAATAAGTGATAAGAGAAAAATGTGTACAAGTCTATAAAGCATGTGAAGCATAGGGTAATGTGAAACACCACCCCCAAATAGGATGAGACTATTACAAGAAATGCGGGCTACCTCCCGATAGCGCTAAGTTTAATGTCTTCAGCCATACCGAAGGAATCTCACCCTAAAGATAAGATCTATAATGGAGCGGGGCGGCAGAAAAATGGGTGATGAGAATCACCCCCAAACAAGATTGAACTGTCAGTCTTCATAAATAGGGTCAACAAGGTCAATCTGTTCTATGTGAGTGGAGCCTAGCTCTAAGAAAGGCTTCAAGCGTTGACCATTGACCTGAAAGAGGCTACCATCCTTGGGATTTTGCACGGTGATGGCACCATAAGGAGTAACTGACTTAACAATAAAGGGCCCAAACCACCTGGTTTTCATTTTTCCGAGAAAGAGATACAACCGAGAATTATATAACAAAACTTTTTTACCAGGGTGGAATTCTTTGCGTATGATGCTTTGGTCATGGATCCACTTAATCTTCTCCTTATACTTCTTGGACAAATCATAAGAACCATTTCTGATTTCCTCCAATTCATTAAGCTGCAGCTTCCTATGGACACCCGCCTCATCAATATATAATTAAGGGCTTTGATGCCCCAATAAACATGATGTTCAAGCTCGACAGGAAGGTGACAAGGCTTTGCCAAAGACCAAGCGATAAGGAGACATGCCAATTGGAGTCTTGTAAGTAGTACGATATGCCCACAATGCGTCGTTCAAGCGTAAGTACCAATCTTTCCTATTAGGATTGACGTTTTTTCAAGAATTTTCTTGATCTCGCGATTGGAGACCTCAACTTGACCACTAGTTTGTGGGTGGTAAGAGAGACCAACCTTATGGGTAACACCATACTTTTTGACAAGGTGTTCAAAGACTCGATTACAAAAATGTGTACCCCTATCACTAATGATAGCTTTGGGGGTTCCAAAACGCGGGAAGACATTCTCTTTGAGAAATTGAACCACAACTCGATGGTCATTGGTGCGGCAAGCAATTGCTTCGATCCATTTGTAAACATAGTCAACAGCAATAAGAATATACTGAAAACCATGAGAGGAGGGAAATGGTCCCATGAAATCGATACCCCACACATCAAAAATTTCAACAATGAGGATGGGTGTGAGAGGCATCATATGACGACGAGAGAGATGCCCAGAGTGTTGGCAATTGGAACAAGCCTGGCAATATTGATGGGCATCGCGGAAAAGGGTAGGCCAATAGAAACCACTTTGCAAAAATTTTGCGACAGTTTTCTTTGAGCCAAAGTGGCCTCCACAAGCACTATTGTGGCAGAAGGACATAATACTGAGTTGTTCACATTCGGGAACACAACGATGAATGACTTGATCGGGGAAATACTTGTAGAGAAATGGGTCATTCCAAGAGTAAACTTCACATTCGCCATGAATTTGGAGCGATCCTATTTCGACCAATGATTAGGAAGTTGATCGGTAACAAGAAAGTTGACAATATCAGTATACCAAGGCGAGGTGGAGATGGAAAAAAGTTGTTCATCGGGAAATAACTCAGAAATGGGAGCATGATCACAGTCAGACGTGATATTAATGCGAGAGAGATAGTCAGCAACAACATTTTCACAACATTTCTTATCGTGAATTTCAAGGTTAAACTTTTGGAGTAAGAGAATCCACCGTATCAATCGTGGTTTGGAATCCTTCTTATAAAGAAGGTTATTAAGGGCAGCATGGTCAGTATATACGATGATAAGGGAACCTATGAAATATGAGCGAAATTTATCGAGAGCAAACACCACCGCTAACAACTCCTTTTCAGTGGTCGTGTAATGAAGTTGAGCATCATGCAGGGTTTTGCTAGCATAAGAGATGACATGTGGGCGCTTGTCAACTCTCTGGAAAAGCACGACACCAAGTGAAAAATCAGAAGCATCACACATGAGCTCAAATGGGAGAGACCAATTGGGAGGTTGCATGATAGAAGCAGAAATGAGGTCAGCTTTTAGACGCTCAAAGGCGAAAACACATGCTTCATCAAAGACAAAAGGGATATCTTTAGATAAAAGGGTTGTTAAAGGTCGCACAATTTTAGAAAAGTCCTTAATGAACCGCCGGTAGAAGCCCGCATGTCCTAAGAAGGATCGAATGTCCTTAACAGACTTAGGAATGGGGAATGAGGAAATCAAGTCGACTTTTGCTTTATCGACCTCAATACCGGAGCTGGAGACAACATGACCCAAAACAATACCCTTTTTACCATGAAATGGCATTTTTCCCAATTTAGGACCAACTTCTTTTCTTGACAACACTGAAGGACCATAGTGAGGTGAGATAGGCATTGTTCAAAGGATGAAGCAAACACAGAAAAATCGTCCATAAAGACTTCAAGAAAATGCTCTACCATGTCACTGAAAATAATAGTCATATACCTTTGAAAAGTCGTAAGTGCATTACAAAGTCCAAAGGGCATACGAGAGTACGCAAATGTGCAAAATGGACAGGTAAAGGTAGTTTTTTCTTGGTCTTTGGGGGAAATCGGTATTTGGTTGTACCCTAAATACCCATCAAGAAAACAGTAGTAAGCATGGCCCGCTAAGCGTTCAAGCATCTGGTCAATGTATGGGAGAGGGAAGTGGTCTTTGTGCGTGACTGCATTGAGCTTTCTATAATCAATACAAATACGCAAGGTGGTTTGTATGCGGGTGGGTACAAGCTCATCGTCACTATTTTTTACAATGGTAACTCCAAACTTTTTAGGCACCACATGAATGGGACTGACCCATTGGCTATCTGAAATGGGATAAATAATACCAGCATCAAGCAATTTTAAAATTTCAGCTCAAACGACCTCTTTCATTGTCGGATTGAGTCGGCGTTGTGGCTCATGAGAAGTCTTGTCATTATCCTCTAAATGAATGCGATGGCTACAGACATTGGGGCTAACACCTTGAATGTTGGAAATGATCCACCCTAAAGCAGTGCTATGTTGAGTGAGAGTGTGGACCAATTGCTCTTGTTGATTCGGTGTCAATTCAGAAGCAATAATGACGGGGTGATGTTGGGTTGGGCCTAAGAAAGTATATTTCAACTCAGCAGGTAATTGCTTAAGCTCCAAACTAGGTGGTGGCTCAGGAGAGGTATCGGACTCAGACGCAGAAACAGAGTCCGGGAGAATATCGGGACAGGGGTTGACTGGGTTATCCACAGAAAGAACAGTATCGACAAGGAGAGGCTCAAATGGAGGAGCCCAAGTGGAAGTGTCTAGTAGAGGTGTAGAATCTAACAAGGCATTCACCTCGGAGATGGATGAATCAATATCAAAGTCAGACCCAAAGTGAGCCAAACATTGGTGGATAGGATCTTCTGGGTAGGTGGTATCCAACATCTCTTGGACTAAGGAGTCAATCATGCAAACCTCATCAATAGAATCAACATCGGTTGCTTGTTGCATGAGGTGGAAAATATTGACTTCGACGGTCATGTTGCCAAAAGAAAGATTCATTGACCCATCTCGACAATTGATGATGGCATTGGCAGTTGCCAAAAAGGGGCGACCCAAAATGATAGGAATATTGGTTGGGTCGGGAGCAGGAGTTTCTAAGATGGTGAAATCCACAGGGTAGTAAAAGTCAGACATTTTCACCAAAACATCCTCAACGATTCATTTAGGCACTTTCACAGAACGATCTGCAAGTTGAAGAGTGACCCGTGTAGGTTTCATGTTTTGTAAACCTAAATCAAGGTAAAGAGAGTAAGGTAGCAAATTAACACTGGCTCCAAGATCAAGCAAAGCCCGAGTAGTGAACTTATCTCCTAACATGCAAGAGATAGTGGAACGATCGTGGTCTTTATATTTCACAATACCATTCTCATGGATGAGGGACATGACTTTCTCAGTGACAAAGGCATCAAGAGGCACATTCGTCCATCGCTTGACAGTGCACAAGTCCTTCAAGAATTTTGCATAAGAAGGAACTTGTTGAATCACGGTGAGGAATGGAATGTTTATGTGAACATTTTGAAAAACTTGCTTGATCTCATCAAATTGTTGAGCTTTCTTTATTGGGGCCAACCTATGAGGGAAGAGGGCTTTAGGGACAAAAGCAGTGGTGGCCTCAGTAGGTTTAGAGGCATTCTTTTCGGTGGATTTATGGGATGGTGGGACCTGAGGAAGAGGTTCTAATGGGCAATTCTGGGTGGGTGGGATTGGAACATCACAGGGATCGGCAACACCATTATCAACCTGTTTGTCGGATCGTAGAGTACTCATCACTTTCATGTTCGCTTGGTATGTGGGGGGAGTGGAAGTGGATCCAACCTCATAAGCCGACTCCTTTCCATTCCCCTTAGGGTTAGGAATGGGTTGACTCGAAAAATGACCTTTCTCTCGCACGGACTCAAACTGATTAAGACGTTGCTCAAGCCTTTGGATGGCTTGAGTCTGTGCTTGCGTGGTTTGTTGTTGAGTCGAGATAAATTAAGTGAGAAGATTCTCCATAGAGGAGGTGGATGATTGGGGTGGAGGGGCATAAGGGAATTGGGGGACCAACTCTCGGTTAGAACTAAGTGGCTATGAATACTCGTAGGATGGAGGTGGGACAGGGACAATTTAATGATTAGGGTGGGACGGTCCTCCTTGGGGGACAAAAGATGAGTGATGGTTTTGTTGGTGGTAAGGAGCATGGTGGTGTTAGATAGGAGGGCGATGTTGCCTTGCGGGTTTTGATGAAACCCTGGTGGACCACCAACATATTGTTGTGGTTGTGATGGAGCAAGGTGATTGTCGTACTTATAAGAAAAATAGGGATGGTTCCTATTATTCGAATTGTAAGTAAACGACGGTGGTGCGGGTTTCCTAGTTGTATTAAAGGCACATGCTTGGGCTGGAGTGGTTTCGGGATCATCTTGACTAAAGTGGCACAAATGAGATAAATGATCCTGACTTAAACAGACGTGACAAGAAGGACTAGACTCGTTGACGTTCATCACTTGTTTAGAAAGAGAAACATTTTGTTGCATAGAACAACTGAGAGCATCAACAGTTTTAGTCAAAGTGTTTAATCCATGGATCAAGGTTTTAAAATCGGGATCATGTTTTACCTCATAAGTGCTACCTACTCGTGGTGGCTCGGATCTCAAAAATTCATTGGTGCCCTCCTAATCTTGGGAGTCATCGCCTAATTCAAGGAGAAAATTGTATGCGGCAGTGGGAGTTAAGTGCATGAATTTGTCTTTGTGCATGGACTCAATCATGGTGCGAGTGGAAGGAATGAGACCATTGTAAAAACTATGAACGAGGTGACTCTTCTCGAGGCCATGATGTGGGCAACTATTAATATAGTCTTGAAAATGGCCCCATGCTTCACAAAATTGCTCGATTGGCTTTTGGTGAAAATCTTAAATGGCTTGGTGCATCTCAATGGTCTTACTTATGGGATAAAACTTGGACATGAACTTCTTCACAAGTTGTTCCCATGTATAGATAGAATCCGGTGACAAGGAATGTAGCCACATTGATGCTTTATCATGGAGAGAAAATGGAAACAAACGAAGACGAACATTTTCTTCATCTATGTTTCGATTTTTGAAAGTAGAACAAACCGTGAGAAATTTTCGCAAGTGAGTGTAGGGAGACTCACGTTCAAGACCATGGAAATTTAGCAACATAAAAATAGTCACCGGGAGAATTTCGAATTGATCCACCGGGGTGGGTGGAAGAACTATGCAAGATGGTGGGGTGGCCGTTATCGGGGCAAAATAGTCCCTTAAGGCACGCTCTTCAGCCATGGTGGGTGGATGAATGGTGGGAATAGAGATGTCAACTCGGGGAAAACTCAAAGTGATTGGTGGAATGGAAGAAGCAAGGGGAACACTTGGTTCGCCTAATGTGAAAGAGACGGGAGAAAGACTACGGGAATGAATTAATCGATGATTAACTCATTGCCACATGGGAATGCAAAGAGGGATTTTTTTTTGGGGGGGTGGATTTTTTGGAAAAGAAAATATTTTTGGAGTTTTACTTTTGTTTTGGAAAGAAAGAAAATATTTTTTGAGTTTTTTATAAAAATAAGAAAAGAAAATATTTTTGAATTTTTTTTTTTTTGGAAGAAAAAGGGTGGGGGGAAGTTTGGACTCGAAGAATTTCGAGAAATTCACTAAAATGGACTACCGAGAAAGGTATTGGGCACACACAAGTGAAGGAAAAATCCTTACTAGCACATAACCAATTATTTATCTTGAAAATTAATGAAAGGGGTAGTCAAATTTTAATGAAATCCGCGGGTGATAAAAATCATGGAATATATATGAGTGACCGCCTTTTGCAAAATGTGTGTTCCTACTTTCCTACTTTAATCACAAAATGCCAAGAGGCTTGCCACAGAGATTCGCCACAAATCTACTACGACGAAACGATCGGCCGGTACAACGCTAGGGACAGTACAAACCCATTTTACTGGGCGACCGCACTTAAAACCCAATTTTCCTGGACACTTCCGTGCCACAAAGCGAACCGTTCGAGGGTTTGCCCAGTGGAGAGGACTCTACGGGTTATCCTACAAGTCAAAATGATCAAAAAGGGGCCTACGAACACCGTATCCTATGAGGATATCTAGTTGATTGATTTTAAATTAGTGACGGTTAGGGTAGCACACAAAGGATAAGTGATTGAGTCGGGTGATGAAATCCCTTCTCGTGAGTGACCGGGTGTAGGTCTTAGTCAATGTAATTCATCATTCCATTCAAAATTAAATGCAAGAATTAAATCACACAAGAGCACGTAGGAGCACACAAGGTATGAACTCGCTAACAAGAGGGCGCGAGGGTATAAGAGATGTACCTCCCAAAGTTTTTAGGCCGTGGGGTGCCGAAATTATTGACACAATCAGATTTGGTTTAGAGGGTATAATGGGTATTGGGGTTAAAGTTAGTAGTTGGGGGTATAATGGGTAAGAGAAATTAAGTGGGTTTAATACACATGTAGGGTTTAAATGACTTGGCTTTGTTGTTTGGCAGGTAGAGGAAGTCGTGGCTTGTACAGAAATGGGAAATGGGTTTTGGAAGATGGATTAAAGTTGGACATGGGTTGGGTAAGGCTGGTGGCTGTAGGGTGGTGCGCCGGAGTTAAGGTCGAACTTGGGGAGTGGAGGTTGGTTCGATGGGAGTCTCCGGGTATCGGGTTTCGGGTTGTGGTGTGCATGGTGATAGGTAGTTACGGGTTCAAAAGGGGTCACGAACGGGATCGGCCATGGGGGTTACGGTTGCCCGGTTTTCAGCGAGTGAGGGACAGTTTGGGACAGAGGTGGTCGGCGTCGGAGGTGGAATAAGGCGAGGGGGTAAGGGGAGAGGTCACCAGGCAGGAAGGTTTGGTTGGGAGTTTTAATGGAGGAGAGAGAGTGTTGTGGGTTGTGTTTTTGTTAAATGGAAGAGAGAGAGAGTGGAAGAGGTGTAGGGAAGAAGATGAAGGGGGAGGTATTGGGTGTAGGTGAGTGTAGGGTAGTGTGGTATGTGTGAATGAGTATTTGGGTGTATGTGTATGTATGGAAGTAGGGTGTTTGTGAGTGTGTTTAATTTGGACACCTAAAAATATAAAGACTCAACTAAAATAAAACTAAAAGTCAAAATAAATTCTAACTAAAAATAATAAAAAATAAAAATATTAAAACTAAAAAAATAAAATCCTAAGCTTATATAAAAACTAAAATAAAATAAAAGAAATAAAAACTTAAAATCTGAATGAAAACTAAAGTCGTAAAAAATATAAAATATAATAAACTAAAAATAAACTCCTAAAAAATAATCCTAATAAAACTAAAAACTAAAAAAAATTAAAAAAAATAAAATAGAAAATAAAAACTAGAAATCCTAAATAAATAAATAAAAAATCCTAAAAATATAAATGACTCAAACTAAAAATCTAAAAAATATTAAAAAGGGACAAATTAGACACACACGGGCTTGAGGTGATGGTTTGGGCTAGGTTTAGGGTACGGGAGAGGGAATTAGCACCAATCAATGAGCATTTGCCTTGATATATAGCTTTTAACACCGCAAACGGACATTTGACCTACAAGATAAACATTTAAGCACATAAGACCCATATTGCCGAGAATTAACAACTAAAGTACGTCTATTTGGGGTATAAATTGTACAGTTTTGGGTGCTTATCTATTAATTCAACCAAATTATTATGACTTTACTCCAACTTAATTATATCAAGATTCACTTGAATATAATGAGGTTTTATTAACAAAGATGAATATATTAGTGATGATGTTACTCATAGGATTAAAGTAAGTGGATAAGTTCTCCTGGCATATACCTTAAAAGTTAAAAGAAAAATTTTGTAGGACGACAATTAGACCCGCCATGTTATATGGGACAGAGTGTTGGGAAAATAAAAAATAAAATGTGAAATAAATGAGTGTGGTGAAAATGTGAATGATACGACGGATTTATGGTAAAACTTGAAAGTTTAAATTTAGAAATGAAAGAATTCCTGTAACATTACAACTAGCTCCTATAAAACATAAATTGAGATAAAATCGACTTAGATGTTTTGGACACGTCAAGTGTAGATCAATGGATGCCCCCGTAAGGAAGCGTGTTTTAGTTAGTATTGATGGTAACACGAGGGGTAGAGATAGGCCTAAATTTACTTGGTGGAATATTTTAAAAAATGACATGATATCATGTGGTTTAACCAGAGATATTTTACTAAACAGGATGGAATGGAAAAATAGGATTCATATAGTCGATCCCAAATAATTTGAAAAAGGATTTGTTGAGTATTATGGTACATAATATGATTCCCCGCATTAAGATTCCAATACCCAATTGGTCCAGTCAATTTGTTATTATAAGATCATGATTTCTATCATTTGCCCATAACTTAGGCTAGCATAGTTTTTGGCATATCCCGCTACCATTTAATTCGAGTTGTCATGAAGGACCGAATTTCTAACGTCTCCAAATTCAGGATGATCTTCACATTACGAAGGTATAAAATAATTTAGTTTTTTTAATTTATTTACTTTAAAAATTGGGATATGTTTTATTTAAAATAGACGCATTTTTCTTTATTTAAAAAAATTTCAAAGTTTGTGCATCTCGTTCAAAGGAGATAGCAATCTCGTTCTAAGGAGATCTCTTTTTCGTTCGAAGTCTCATTTGAAGTTTACTTTGATCGAACATCGAACAAGGGCGTACTGTTTTGCATTGTGCAAAGCTCATTTGAAGCTTGTTTAAATGAGATTAGCCGCTTTGTTCTAGCGACACTGCTATCGTTCTAATGAGATACTTTTCTCGTTCGAACTAACATAGTTTTTATTTGAACGAATGGCGTCGTCTCGAATTTTGCGTCGTATTATAAATACTTGGTTCGTACATATTTTATATAGACATTTGCAAAAACAATTTCTGCATATCTGGGGCAAAAGTTCCCGATTTATTTAGGTCTAAAACATCTTATGATTCACAAATCATCAGTCCAAAATATATATATATATATATATATATATATATATATATATATATATATATATATATATATATTTGTGTGTGTGTGTGTGTCTGTGTTTGTGTTTGTGTGTGTGTGTGTGTGTGTGTGAATTCATTTGAAACCCTACATAGTTTTATATATAAGTTACTCTTCTAGAGATCCTTTTCAATACTGACCTTGTAGTTCTCAAGGGGGTCACTATTGAAGGAAGACAGCGGTTGATTGGTAATACCGAGGCTAGACTGTCACCTGTGGACAATTCAGGAGAGAGTCGTATTCTATAGATGTTTTTAAGTTGTGTCTTGTAAAACTCTAAAGTGCTACTTAAAAAAAGGTTTTACCCGTAATGTTTTTTTTCTCATATTGCCTTGTCTTATTGCATGCTTTATTTTATTTGCTTTATCACCTAGATGCTTGATTAGGATAAAAAGATAAATTTTGGAATTGTGCGTCCTGGACACTTAATTATATAAATAATCCATTAAGATTGCAAGTTCACTCTCAAACTGGTATTAGAGCCTATTGCAAAAATTTATTATGATATCTTTTTCGCAAAGATATTTTTCTCTTTATATCAATTTTTTTTTTAAATTGTTGATCTTTGAAAATTTTGATTTTAATGGAGAATTTTTATAATAGACTGCCCGTATTTGATGGTACTAATTATGCATATTGGAATGCTAGGATGAGGTGTGCTTTAAATGCCATTGATGAATATGTTTGGATAGTCCGTGAAAGAGGGTGGAATATAGTGGAAAGAGGATGAATTTAAATGGAGCAATTTCAATTACTGAGATTCGAATGCGATCTCAAGAGTTCTAACCCCCGACAAGTTTCATTGTATTATGACGTGCATCATGTCTAAAGAAGCTTGGGATACCCACCATCTCACTCACAAGTGTATCGATCCTGTGAAAGCTTCTAAGTTGCAGAATCCCACCACACAATTTAAAACAATCACAATGCTTTAATCTGAATCCTTCGACGAGTTTTATTCCCAACTTTTCGACATAGTTAACTCGAGTTTCAATTTAAGTGAAAAAATACCCAAGACACGTGTAGTTTAGAAAATCTTGAGATCGCTTCCCGCCCGCATTATTCCTAAAGGTTACCGTTCTTAATTCGCTAGGGATTTTAGACACTCTTAGTTTAGAAGAAATTGTAGGAGATCTTTAAACATACGAGATAGATATGTTCCTTAAAATACTTAAGCCTAAGAATAAGGGTGTAGCACTTAAATACCAATCTAGAAATAAATAGGAAGTGTCAAGGAGAGAGGAAGCGTCATCCAATTCGGAGTGATTATGATTTAGATGATTGGGCCCTTTTTTCTAAAAATTTCAAGAAATTTCTCAAACTTAAAAAGAAAAATACATCCAAAAATAAGAAAATTTTTGAGAAAGATAAAAAAATTTAATCGGGCAAGAAAAATTTTGAAAAAGAAAAAAACGAGGATAGATGTTATAAGTGTGAGGGAAAGGATCACAAAACTCACGAATGTCCGACTAGGTTAAAACGTAAAGGGAAAGGCAAAATTTCCTTAAACATCATGCTTAGCGATAGCGAGATTGAGTCCGTGAGTTCGAGAGAAGAATCACTGCATGGATGAAACTTCATCGCATTCAAGTCTAGTCATGTTATTACATCTAGTGCACCTCACGATGATGAGGAAACTATTAAAAAATAATATCTCGATATTGAGTCTAGTTGTTCTGAGGAGTGTGAGGGAGAGAATGCCTTAAGTGAGAGAGAGGGTGACCTTCAGTATTCCTACGCCGATCTTTATGTCGAATCCTTTAAAATAAAAGAACAAAATAAAGGGTTAGCTATGAGATTTTTTGTGATAGAGAAAGAGTTGCGATAGGTGAGAGAAAGTGAGTCCTCAGTGAGAGAAGCTTTATGAGAGAGAGTTTTTTTAGTTAAGAGAGAGAACGATAATTTGACCAACAAGGTGGAGAGTCTTACCACAGATATCCAAGCATCCATGGAGAATCATGAGAAACTTGAAGCCCTTATAACCTAACTCGAGAAAGATCTCGAACGTGCCCATGAGGTCAAGGAAACTATCGAGGATATATCAAAGAAGGTTGGTAAGATGCTCCTTGGCCCATCTTTAGGAAGCGTCGAGAGGCAAGAAATAGGTTATGACAATGCATCCACTTCCCATGTCACACCCAAGTTGGTTACCCAGTTTGTGATGGACCCTTATGGCCCTTGATCGAATCCACCAAGGCAGCCTAACCCACCTAGAAGAGTTCCACCTAAAAAAGAAAAATGACATAGACCCAAAACTGCCTATGTTTGCATCTTTTGCAAAAGGAGAGGTCACCTTAGAGAGTTTTTCTATAAATTAGGTAGAACTAGTCGTAAACATACTCCCGTACACAACTTTAGCGACTTTGCTAGTCTTAGGGAGCAAGTTAAATTTCTAGTCTCGACTTCCCATAATTTAATGGAAGACTTTTCCGTTTATGAACGCTTCCAACATTTTAACTATAGTTAACCAAAATAAAGCAAATAAAATGCCACTGCCACTTGGGTACCTAAGCATGGCAATAAATCCTTGTTGTTCATGTTGCTCTCAAGGTGCAAAATACTTCCCAATGGTGTTTTTATAGTGGGTATCCTAGGCACATGACAGGTGGCATCTCATTTTTACCCACCTTGAGGATCACAAGGAAGGTGAAGTCACCTTTGGAAATGGGAGTAGATCTAGCATTTTAAGATGTGGCAGTGTTGAGATACCCGAATTTCTTAATCTAGATGATGTGTTATACCTGAAGGGGTTGAAAGTGAACTTAATTAGCATAAGCCAATTGTGCGACGCAAACTTTGCAGTGAAGTTTGATCGGTCCGAATGAATTTTTTATGACCAATCTGGTAAAATTTTACTACAAGGTGTGAGAACGGAAGATAATTGTCATGGGATTGTGCCCAAGTCCTATTTTGTATGAAATAGTGCCACGGTCTCCACTATGGACCTTTCACATCAACATCTAGGTCACGTGAACTTTAGAGATCTTGAGAGATTAGTGAAAAATGACCTAGTTCGTAGCTTACCATCACTCGGGAAACCAACTTCCTCAGTTTGTGGACCTTGCCAACAAGGTAAACAAATTTAAAGTCCCATTAGAAGTTGAATACCATTAACACCTCCTGTGTTTTAAAATTGATTCACATGGATCTTATATATGGGTCCTACTCGCTCGAAGAGCTTAGGTGGTAAGAGATACATTCTTCTAATGGTCTATGACTTTTCTAGATACTCGATTGCAGGATTCCTTTGAGAAAAGTCCGATGCAGTTAAGCTCCTTACAACCAAGTGGCATGTCCTACAAAACCAACATGATATCACTATTAATCGAATGCGTAGTGACAACGGCACTAAATTTAAAGAATCGAAAGTGGATATCTATTGCGATGAAGTGGGCGTAAAACATGAGTTTTCGGTCATTCATACTCCTCGGCGAAATGGGATTGTTGAGAGGAAGAACCGAATGATAAAAGAGATGACTAGATCCATGCTTCTTGGTAAAAATGTGCCTAGATGTTTTTAGACAAAGGAGCTGAGGATCGCATGCTATACAGTGAATAGGGTATCACTACACCAAATCTGCCGAATTATCACGATCATTGACTGTGACAAGTCCAACTTGTCAAGGTCAATGACTGTGACAAGTCTAGGGGTGACAAAGTTTGTTATCACGGATTTATCATGGTCATTGACAGTGACAAGTTCATTAGACTTGTCACGGTCATGTCACGATCATTGACCATGACAAGATTACTCACGATTAAAAACCGTGACAAACCCGTGACATTTAATAAAAAAATTGTCACGATCAATGACCATTACAATTCTGGGCAGAATTAAAAAAAAATTACTGGGTAGTATGGCCACTGCCACTGCCCAGTAGTATATATGTATCTGTTATAGCAACATTGTTCCTATTCAAGCATCATATATCCAAATAAAATAGAGATAATGAAAATATACATTCAAAAAAATATTCATCACGATATAATTCAAATGTAACAACTTAAAACGATTCAAATTTAACAATTTAAAACAATCCAGAACAATTCAAATAATGTTACTACATGTTTGGGGTAGGTCTGAGCAGGTGAGTAGGCCACACGATATACGAATTAATACACCCTTGAATATGCATCGTGTCGCATTGTTCGCGCAACCACAATGGGGAGTTCTCCTTCCTGGGTATCACATGCTTGACGAGCACCTTGGCCTCTATGTCTTGAAGAAAACGTCCATGAATTGGCATACCCTGGATGGTATTCGGGTCCATCAAATATGTCTTGTATAAACACGATCGGCCAACTAAGTGTCGACATCGGTCAGTCGAAGGGAGCCAAATAGGGGACTGGATCATCAGAGTCTGCACGTGTCGGCGATGAAACAGCGAGATCCACATCATCGTCCTCCTGCACCTCCTCCTCCACCACCTTCTCCTTCCCTTTCCCCTTACGATTTTCGCCCAATGAACGCTTCATGAATGAGAATATATCTTGGATTGTCGCCTCCAAACGGGACATCTTCGCGTCATGCGAGTCCACCGTTCGAGCCAACCCAGTGTTGCTCGTCTCCAATTCGATGATCCTAGATTTGGCCACCCGCGAGATCACCCCCTTGTCCACCCCTTGCGATCAGCGCCAAGCACTTGGCTGAGTGCGTATGTGGACAAAGATGCCTTGTCGGAATCAGACTATAACTCATCACTTCCTTAAGCTTTGCCTAAAATGACAAAAAGCACATGATTGGTTAAATAAGTAAATAAAAAAATTATAATGAAATTAACAAAAAGTAAACTGTCGAATTACTATCCCATTCAAGACCACATATTTCTGTAATATACTTAACATCTCATGCACATTGTTACAATTTGATAAAAAATCAGCAGCATGTCCCCGTTGTTCTCCAACTACACGACGTAGATTGGCAAGTGTGAGTGTTATTTCAATTGATCAATTGAAATAATAGTCACACTCGTCAATCTACTATGTACCCAAAGAACATTAGGATACAACTGCAGAACTTCCTCCAAAAGTAACAACGTTAAGCCACTAAGAATATTATTATACAGAAATTATGTAGTCCCAAACTGTCCAAACAGGACAATTCGAGAGATCTCATTACAGGGGTAATGACTCTTGAACGGGTCTAAGGGCTATTGAATGCGTATGCATAATAACTAGAAGGCTAGTATCTAAGCGCACAATATGTAATTTCAAGTATGTTTCATTTAATTATCATACTATATATATATTGTTCATGATACGAAGTAATTTTTAAAAAAAGTTGAAAAATCCCACCACATATGGACTATAATCCAGTGGTCATGCCACTTCTAAAATTAACCCCCCGAACATCGATATACTATAATCCAACCGCAATAGCAACAACAAATGTGTATCCCGTACTCCTTCTAATTCATCTACTCAATTAATTCTTTTCAATAATTAAACTAATAATTAAAGTATACAATTATTAATTTTCTAATTTACAATGTGGGGCAATCCTACTTGCATATAAAAGGGGCACTAATTATTAATTTACTAAAAAAATTAACAACCAATCAATATTTAATCAATCAATTCTTTTACAGGGGGCACTACTTGCATATGAGGGGCAATATCTAATAAACCAATAAAATTTTAATTAAAAAAATTAACAAGCCCCACTCCTGCCCCACCCCACCCCCCCCACACACACAGCACAACACACGCATGCACATATATACACATACACACGCATAGCCCCACACCCCTTGCACCCTAACCCTGCCCCCTCCCCCCACTGCCACGGCCCACCACACGCACACACACACACATACACGCACACACATATACCCCATGTCCTGCCCCCCCCCCCCCACCCACACACACACATGCACATTTACACACACATATATACATATACACAAATGGAAGAGAAATAGAGAGAGAAAATGTACCAAAATCATAGAGAGAGAGAGTACAATCTCTTAGAGAGATAGAGAGAGAAATGGAGGGAATAGAAATCGATGGGAAAAAATAAGGGTGCAGGATTTTTTACTGACAGAATTGTCACGAACATGTCACGGTCTATGACCGTGACAAGTTTATATGGTTTGTCACGGTCAATGACCGTGACAAGTCCGTGACAACAGTAAATGTCACGAACTTATCATGGTCATTGACCGTGACAAACCTTTATCACGGCCTTGTCACGGCAATGACCGTGACAAAAAATGCGTGTTTTTTTGTCACGGTCAATGACCGTGATAAGGTTGGCCGGTTGAAGGGTGTCAATTTTACCATTTTGGTGTAGTGTATATCTTCTTCCGCACACACTTCACACGCCTACTGAGTTATGGACAAGGAAGAAGCCTAACCTATCATATTTTCGTTTATTTGGGAGTACATGCTACATCTTATGAAATACAGGGCCCTTCGAAAAGTTTGAATCCCAAAGTGATAAGGGGATATTTTTAGGATATTCATCAATGAGTAGGGCTTATCAAGTTTATAATTTGACTAGCTCTAAGGTTACGGAGTTAATAAACGTCATGATTAGAGATGGTGAGCCATCGAAATTTGTTGATCCTAGACCACAATGTGAGGATGATGCACCCCTTGGTGACGATTCCATCCTTCCTTATGCTACCACGATGGACCCCGTTCCTATTTTATAGGAGACACCATCTTGGGTTCGAAAGAGTCATGATCCTTCCGCTATACTTAGTGATCCAACACTAGGTGTCAAGACTCG
Organism: Sambucus nigra; assembly: GCA_949130495.1. NCBI lineage: Eukaryota > Viridiplantae > Streptophyta > Magnoliopsida > Dipsacales > Adoxaceae > Sambucus > Sambucus nigra. The sequence goes on from OX422224.1 coordinate 259,831,357, forward strand.
TGCTCAACTCAAAAATGTTGTTAGATGTTTATGATACACATCTCTAGTTGATCTTACAAACGTGAAAAAATCACTCGAGGATAAGAATTGGATATTGTCCATGCAAGAAGAGTTGCTTCATTTTAGAAAGAACGATGTCTGGGAGTTGGTCCCCTAACCTAGCGATACTAACTTTATAGGGTCCAAGGGTATTTTCAAGAATAAGGTCGATGAAAATGGTAGCGTAGTTTGGAATAAGGCTAGGTTGGTCGCTCATGGATACACATAGATCGAGGGTGTAGAGTTTGAGCAGACATTCACTCATGTTGATAGGCTTGAGTCCGTCCGTGTAACACCCCGTAAATTTTTAGCCGTAAAAATCTTTGTTAAATAAACAATTTTAAAAAAATAAAATATTTGTAATCTGTTTAATTTTGGTATGTCAAAATGTTGGTTTATATATATAAAAATAAGGTTTTAAGTGGAAATTAAATCGGGATTAAAATTTGAAAATTATAACTTTTTGTATAAAAATTGGGGGAGGATCCGACCTAAGGAGGTTAAAAAATAAAAAAATAAAAATCCAACCATCCGATCGAGCTGAACTTTTTACAATATCTCTATTTCGCCGTCAGCTACAACATTCTAAAATTTTAACCAATTTCAACAACTCAATCATCCGTAAAAAAAATTCAAGTGTTTGTGTCTGATTAAGACTTAAAACTCTTTTTGGTATATAAACATAAAGTGATGGGTTTAGGACTTTTAGAACACATTTTAGCCTTATCATAAATCAATAGCCTCCTCCATTTTCATCTTCTTCCATCTACAAAACCCTAGCCCCAATTAAACTATGATTCAACCCATGATTTGAAGGCTTATTTGGTGTTTTCTCAAGTTTGGGCTAGAACAAGTTTTTATTGTTTTCGCGCGAGGAACGTAGTGGTATGATCAGAATTTTGAGGATGAATATTATAAGCTTCTTATGATGATTTTAAGATGTGGGTTTTACGCAATATCCTCCTTGAATATCTCGAGAGTAGTCGTTTTGTTCCTTATTTATTTCTACTCATATTGTTGATATCGTGACGTTTATTGGAATCTAAAATATTGATTCGATTGAAATATTGTATTTGTTGATGGGCATGGTGTCATGAAATTTTTATATGATACGGAGAGTGGTCACCTTCCAATAGTCCAAAAGTTAAATAGCTAGGATAAGGCTTTACGGAGCTTAGATGAGGTGAGGTGAGGCCCGATGATCTATTAATGTGTTATTGAAAAATTAATTTGGTATAATGCTCGGATGTCACATTGAACTTGAATTCAAATTTTTATTGTTGCATTTATTCACCATTATTATTTTGATCATATATTCTTGTCATATAGTGTACTTCCCGGTATTTTTCTTTTAGTGGAAGGTTCGTGTGGATTTGGACGCTATGGATTTTTGGAGGATTTTAGAGCACGACATTTGGAGGATTTTATGTTTGTATAGCTTGGTGGTGTAATTTATTTGAAAATCTTATTATTATTTTTTAGTTAAATTTAATTGTAATTATTTTGGAAGTAAAAATTTATGATTCATTATATTTATTTTTAGGAATATAGATGCTTTATACTAATTGTTGAGGATTTAGTTTAGCTTTAATCGTAGTAGAGCCTCATGTTTTGTGTAGGGTGTTACTGTCCGCTTACTACTCTCCATAGCACGTCATCTGCACTTAAAGTTATATCAGATGGATGTCAAGAGTGCCTTTATGAATGGCATTATACATGAGGAGGTTTACGTGGAACAACCGAAAGGGATTGAAGACCCTAAACACCTAGGACATGTCTACTATCTTTGGAAAGCCTTGTATGGTTTGAAGCAAGCACTATGTGCTTGCTACAAGAGGATTACTTCTTATCTCTTATCTCGTGGCTTTGGGAGAGAGGAGTGGATAAGATGTTATTTGTGAGGAGAGAGAGAGTGGTGATATTTTGGTTGCCCATATCTATGTAGACGACATAGTCTTTGGATCCACGTGCTCCTACCATGCTCACACTTTAGAGGAGGAGATGAAGAGTGATATTGAGATGATAATGGTAGGTGAGCGTACATTCTTCCTAGGTCTCCAGGTTTGTCAGCTTGAGGATGGGATATTTATATCTCAATCTATATACGCAAAATACCTTATGAAGAAATTCGATCTAGACTTCGCTAAGCACACTTGCACGCCTATGAGTTCTGTGGTGACAATAATTATTCAACACAAAGAGATAAGAGAAGCACAATCACCAAGCAGAATAAGGAATACAAAATTCCAATCACACAACAAGAGATGTACGTGGTTCAGCTAAAATGCCTACGTCCACGGTGGTGCAGTCAATATTATTTCTATATACTCCAGAGAGCGATTATAGAGAATACAGTGTGTGTCCTATGCCCTGGACCTAGGGTTTATTATATACATGTCCATCTTCAGGGAGTGGGGGTGTTGGACTCCCCCACTTTTTCCATCTTCTCCTAGAACCCCTCTTAACGAGAACATGGGAGAAGACTAAATCATAACCGATTAAGATGTGGAGGGTCTGGACTTTGGGCTGCTACAATTGGGCTACTCGTCTAGGCCCATCACATCATTCTAATTTCGGGTACCCATAATTGCCCCTAAGTTTATTAGGCCATACTTTGGGCTCAATAAATTTAAATGATTATTCATAATGGCTCCTTTGTACATCGTGCAACTCTTCCCAAAGTTTGAGGACTGATTTAGGCGGCACTTGCTTCGTGGTCTGTTCACTATGATTAGTAACACTTAAAAGTTATTCAGAGCAGTCGTTTCTCAATCGTCACTTCAAGCTTCTCAGTACTCTTCCGAGTTCTAGCGATTCACGTTCTCTTCTCCCGGTCTTCCTTCTTATCGCTTTCGATCTTCCTCGTTATTTGGGTCTTGTGATTCTTCATCGTTCAAGTCGAACTTTCATCTTGTAAGTCCCCCGTGCTTTCTCTTCGTATTTTCTCTTTGAATTTGTAGTTTTTTAGGGTTTTCCAATGGCAAAGATTGGTTATAGATCAGTGTCTGAGTTTAGGAAGTTTTACAACATCCCAGAGTGGGTAGAGATTAAGTGTGCCTCTCCCCCTAGAAATGTTAGAGAGATAGAGGTTGCCCGTTGGATCCATGTCTTATTGCTTTCCCAAGGGGGACTTACTTTTCCTCCCAACACTCTATTCTTGCACTTCTTTGGTTATTTCAACATTGTTCCTGCACAGTGTTCGCCCAAGTGTGGAAGATAATCAATGGCATCCATAGAATAAATCAGCTCTATGGCACCAAATTAGGGCTCGCCGAGGTCTGCTTTTGTTATTCCTTCTCTCGAACTAGTTCTGATGTCCTCTATCTCAAAGCCAGGAGTCCTGACAGGGTATTGGTAGTAAACCTACCTGATTCCCATAAGGACTATTGGCAAGATGGCTTCCTTGCTAGAAATTGGCAGTTTTCCCCCAGACTGAGGGGTCGAGGTCTGATAGGTTCTCTGTTCCCTTTTATGGGGAAGAATATATAGGTAGTCTCTGCTCTGTTCTTTCAATTTCTTTACTAATTTGTGATCTTTCTAACTCTTCTCTATTTTTTCTTCAGCGAGGTCGAAGAACTTGGAACCTGCTCTCAGCGAGGTTCGTCTTTCTGAATTGGTCAAGGCCTAGAATATCATGGAACCCTTAGCCGACGGCAAGCATCCTCGATCCGCTACTTTCTTTCTCGAGTACAAAAACGTTGGTTCTAGCTTTATAGCGAGGCCGATAGATAGTATTCCTGAATTTGATACCTCTAAAGAGACTGTTGTTGATCCTATTTAGTTGGACGAGGAGGAGAGCAGTTCTGAGAGTGATATCATAGGCGGTGCTGAAGGCAATTTTGGCGAGGGGAGCTCCAGTGGTGATAGTTCTTCTGACTCATAAGAGGTTTTTAAAGCCCGAGAATCTTCGAGCACGTCCAGCAGTTCAAGTGAGGATATGGTTCCTCCAAGGAAAAATTTGATACGGGACGATGCTGATGATGATCATATGCTCCTCGCTCAGAAGTCGAAGAAGCAGAAGTCCAGTACTAGGGCTGTTGTTATTGGCTCTCGGTATACTGCTCAGGAGCAGGAAAGGAAGACGAAGGAAGAAGAACAGATGAGAGAGAGAGAGAGAGAGAGAGAGGAAAAAGAAGAGGAAAGAAAGAAGTTGGAAGAGAAGAAAAAGATGGAGGAGAATAGGAGAATGGAGAAGGAGAAGGAAGAAGAGAGGAGAAAAATGGAATCGAGGATGAAGGTAGGGCAGGCCTTAGTCCCTGTGTCTACATTGCCCGAGGGGGCCTCAGTGACCATTTCTCCTCAATTGGCCCCTGCGCTGCGCGAGAGGGAAGTCCTTCCTACTGACCATCAAAGGGCGGTGGGGACTGACCAGTTAGCTCTGCAGGAGAGCCAGAGCTAGCCTTGGTAAGTCTATTTCTCTCCTTTAATGTCTCCTAATTTCTGTTTGTTTCCTCTTTCTAATATCTCCTTTTTCTCACAGTTTGTGACTGACTTCGCTGTGCTCTATCGCTCTTGTGATGAGATGGTGAAGAAAAATATTGATCTGGAGCAGTAGAAAACTGCCTTGAAGCTGAAGGGTACAGATCTCGAGGTTGGTTTGAAGGTTACTCATGTTGCTCGGGCTTCTTCCGACCTAGCTCTTCCCGAGGGCAATCGAGAGAGGGAGGCGGCAGATAAGGAATTGAATGAGCTGTGATAGGCCTACGATCTAGTTTTCTTGAGCAAGCTGGCTATCATAGAGGAGAACAAGATGCTAATTGAGGAGCTGAAGAAGAAGGAGTCTGAGGCAGGCACTGCCAAGGAAGACTCATATAACTCCGAGTGGGCTGCTGCATACGAGGATGTCGAGGTTCAGATAGGCTACATTAGCCGTTTAAATTTCAAAAAGGGCTGGAATAAGGCCCTCTTAGCTGTCGGAGTGGATGTCACATCCCCATTATTCGACGAGCATGACCCGGGACCAAAGCCAATTATGGATAAAGCCCCTGCCCCAGCGATTAGAAGTGTTAATCCTGTCCCCCAGGCAGTTCCTGCGGATGCCCTTCCTGCTCAGGCAATAGAGGTTATCCCTATCGAGGGAGGTGCCTCTACTGCTGCTGACAAGGGGAAGCATCCAGCCTCTTCTGAGCAGCCTAAGATTGCTAGCTAGTTTACCCTTAGGGTTGTTCTTGTATCTTTTGTTTGTAATTCTCCTTCTGACCCTTCAATGTATTCTGATCCTTTTTGTATTAATGAAATGAGAAGGTTTTCCATTCCATTAGTGTACTGAATGATTCTGTCTTTCATTGCTCTTTTATTGCTTGTAGTTGATTGATGTCGATGACTATATACCAGCCACTTCTCAATTGGGAAGAATGCTTGGACCTGATGTAAGCTCTGAAGTTCGTCATACTTGTATGAGGATTTATAAATCTCTGCGACTGAGGAATAAGTACTTTATAGAGAAGACTAAGCTCGTCGTTAAACTGAAGGACAGGCTCCAGGAGATGGAAGAAGTTGGTGCTTTAGTGAAAGAATAGGTGAATACACTGCGAGCAAAACTTTTAGATGCTTCTGAGATCAACCAGGTTGGGGAAGTTCTTCAGCAAGAGAATGAGGCTTTGAGGAGAGAGGTCTCGTGACTTTGGGAGCATGTGCCAAGCATCGCTCCTGCAGTATTATGAGGTTCCTCATCTTCACGAGCTGGAGCTGGAGCTGGAACAAGTGACGTTCCTTCGGTGCTGCAAGGTTCCTCATCGTTATGAGCTGGAGCTGGACCAAGTGACGTTCCTGCGGTGCTGTGAGGTTCTACCCCACCACTATTCCACTAGCAGGTAGGAGCACCAGGAGTTCAGCTAGGGAAATGGAAGAGCTTCGTGGTGACGTCCAGCGAGCGTATGTGATTGTTGTTGGGCTTCAAAGGGACGTCACCCGGCTAAGGCATTTCTTTAGAAAAGGACCTCGGCAAGTATGGGCCGAAGGTTATGACCAAGGCTGGATAGATGCTCCGAGGAGGCTAACAAAGTTTGAAGAGCTCACCTTTATCAGAGGATGGTTGAGTGTCCTAAAGGAGCTGCAAGTCCCAAGGAACTCAATGCTTTGGTATCGTCATGAGATCAACCCTTCTACTCTACTGCCTAACCCCTTTCGGAGAGATGATCAGTGGATCCCCGTTGATGCCATCCCTCGAAAGCTACTGGAGCCGAGTGCGAATGAAGTCGAGGAAGAGTTCGTTCCTCATCCTAACGACGGTCGAAGAGCCCAAGTGGCTGATTATCTCGTTTAGAGGCCTCACCCTCACTAAGATTTTTCCAGTAGCAACTCTGTGTATTTTTCATTGAAGTGATGTAATGTCGATGTTTTGGGCGAGCTCGCCGACTAAACATGTATTGTATTTGCTGTAAATGTGATGAATATAATATAAAATTTATGTTTTGAACAATTTTGCCGATTAAACAAGTGCCTTGTATCTTTCTCATCTTTGCTCAAATAATCTTGAGCCTCTTTTGGCTGACTAGATTTGTAAGTTTGCATTATCAAGTAAGTGTCCCTCCAGTCCAGTATGCCAACGAGATACCATTCTGCCCCACTTTACCTTTTAGGTTGTGTCGTCACACTCCCTTAGGCCCAAGTGTGGCAATTGGCGAGGACACGCCTAGTGTTGGATGCTTCATCCGATCAGGATTTTATCAACCAAACATTATTTGGTAGCCAATTTTGAACTGGCCATATTGCCTAAGGATCTCCTGTAGGGCTTCGTATATTGACAGGGGCAATGTTAGGAGGATTTTCGTGTCTTATAACAAAAACCTGAGGAGGGTGATTTCCCTGCAATGGTGTAATGACTAATGTGCCTGTCACTTGGAAAGGGTGTGTGAGTTATAAAGTTCATATACTAGTTAATTGACACTTCGTAGAATGCAACTGCTAAACAACTTTTATTAATGAGTTTCAATATCACAAGTACAATTCAAAAGAAGAATCTAGAAATAGAATTTCTTGAGATTGGTTGCATTCCATGCTCGGGGTATCTCTCTGCCCTCCAGCGTTTCCAAGTGATAAGCTCCTTGCAGATCGTCTCTGGTTATCTTAAATGGTCCTTCCCAGTTTGGCCCTAACTTGTCGTCTGATGGTCTTACTGCGCTGCCCATGACGTTCCTTAGGACATAGTCTCCAACTTGGAATGCCCTTGGATTGACCTTCTTGTTATAGTGCCTTGTTTGTTGTTGTCGATAGCTTTCTAGTTTTATTAGGGCCAGCTTGCGGCGTTCATCGGCTAGGTCGAGCTCGGCGAGTAATGCTTCATCATTATTGCCCTGATCGATAAGGTTGGACCTCATTGTTGGTAAGCCTTCTTCCAAGGGGATGACTGCTTCCATTCCATATGTCAATGAGAATGGGATTTTCCATATCGCTCGTCATGGAGTAGTACGGAAAACCCATAGAATATGTGGTAGCTCATTTACCCATGCGCCATTGGCTCGCTCTAATCGTTTCTTTAATTCGTCAATCACTATTTTGTTGGAAGCCTCGGCTTGGCCATTGCTATGAGGATAGGCCAATGAGCTGAAATGGTGTCTGATTCCATGCTCGTCATAGAAACTCTGAAAGGAATCGCTCTCAAACTGCGTTCCATTGTAAGTGATGATGGTTCTGGGGATGCCAAAACTGGTGATTATATTTCTCCATATGAACCTTATCATATATGTATCTCGGATGTTGACTAGTGGTTCTGCCTCGATCCATTTGGTGAAGTAGTTAGTTGCGACCAACAGATACTTACGATTACCGGTGGCGATAGGAAGTGGTCCTACGATGTCCATTCCCTATTGGGCGAATGGCCATGGGCTGGACAGTGATTTTAGGTCGCTAACAGGTTGGTGGACCATAGGAGCGTGAAGTTGGCATTTCAGGCACTTGCGAACATACATCGCAGAGTCCCTTTGCATATATGGCCACCAATAGCCTTCCTTCATTGCTCGAAAAGCCAGAGACCTTCCTCCAATATGGCTTCCACAGATTCCCTCGTGAAGCTCATGTAGAACTTGCTCGACATCCCTTGGGTGAATGCATTAAAGGTAGGGACCGGAAAAGGATCTCTTATATATCTTATCCTCTGAAGATAAGTGAAAGCGAGCAACTTTGATTCTTATCTGGTGAGCGATCTTCTTATCATCTAGGAGCGTTCCATCTTTCAAATAGTCCCTTAAAGGGTCCATCCAACTGGGTGATGACTCCATTTGGAGCACCTGCTCCATGCCTGGAGTCTTGCTATTACGGATAATGCTCGGATGAGCGAGAAAATCGATGGGGATTATTCTTTATAAGTCGGAATTGACTGCTGAACTCAGGGCTGCTAGGGCGTCAGCATGGCTATTCTGTTCTCTGGGAAACTGCTGGACATTGACTTCTTCGAAGCTAGCCATTAGTCTTTTTGCTAAGGCGAGGTAAGTTGCCATTCTTTCATCTTTTGCATTGTAGTCTCCACTTATCTGATTGGAGACTAATTGAGAATCGCCGAACACCTGTAAATACTTTGCCCCCAAGGTGTGTGCCTTCTGGAGGCCGGCTATTAAAGCTTCGTATTCTACTTCGTTGTTGGAGGCTACAAATCCAAGCCTGATTCCTTATTCAAGGATTGTATCCTCTAGAGTAATGAGGACAATGCCTATTCCTGCCTCCTTTGAGTTGGAGGCTCCATCAACGAATAATTTCCATATTCCCTCCGTTGCGTGGTTTTCTCCTTGCATTACTGGATGAGATTGGTTGCAAGGATGCTCGCCTATGAATTCAACTATGAAATTAGCAAGGACCTATCCCTTGATTGCATTCCCTGGTTAAAATTGGATATCAAATCGTCCGAGCTTGACTGACCATTTAGACAGTCTACTCGACAAATCCGCCTTCCTTAGGTTGCTTTAAGGGGGTGCGATGTAAGGACGATGATAGTATGGGCTTCGAAGTAGTGCTTCAGCTTTATTGAAGCTACTACTAGTGCAAAGTCGAGCTTCTCCAGTGGTAGGTACCGCTGCTCGGCGTCTAGTAAGGTCTTGCTCGCGTAATAAACGAGGTGTTGGATCCCTACAATTTCTCACATCAATGCAGAACTGACAGTGTGGTTAGAAACGGAGAGGTATAAGTACAAGGAATCTGTTTCCTGCGGTATGATGAGTAGTGGCGGGGAGTTGAGGTAAGCCTTGATCTCATCCAATACCCGCGAGCAATCTGGGTTCCATTCCACCGTTTTATTTCCCTTTAGAAGCTAGAAGAAAGGCTTGCACTTCTCGGAGGACTTAGAGATAAAGCTATTTAATGCAGCGAGCATACCGGTGAACTTCAGTATGTCCCGAATTGTTCGAGGAGGTTGTACCCTATTTATTGCATCGACCTGGTCTGGGTTAGCCTCGATGCCTCTCTTACTGACCAAATACCCAAGAAATTTTCCTGACTGGACACCGAAAGAACACTTACTCGCGTTAAGTTTCATTCGATACTTCCTGAGGATTTCGAAGGTTCTTGATAGGTCCGAGAGGTGGTTTTCTTTCTTCCTGCTTTTGACGAGCATATCGTCGATGTATACTTCCATGGTGTCTCCCATTTGGTCTTTGAACATCTTGGTGACCAGCCGCTGGTAGGTTGCCCCTACATTTTTTAGCCCGAAGGTCATGACCTTGTAACAGTACAATCCAACAGTGATGATGAATGTTGTCTTGTCCTGGTCTGGAGCGTATAAGGGGATCTGATGATATCCTGAGTATGCGTCCAGAAAACTCATTCTCTCGTGAGCTGCTGTGGCATCCACTAGTTGATTGATTTTTGGAAGGGGGAAGCTGTCTTTAGGGCACGCCCTGTTAAGGTCAGTGAAGTCGATGCAAACTCTCCACTTCCCATTTCTTTTTAGAACTACTACTGGGTTGGATAACCATTTGGGGAATTGTACCTCTTGTATGGATCATGCATCCAGTAATTTTTCAACTTCTTTTTCCACGGCTTTTGCCTTCTCGGGTGCAGTTATCCGTGCCTTCTGCACAATTGGTTTGAAGGTGGGATCGACGTGCTGCTGATGACAAACCATACTAGGATCAATTCCAGGAAGCTCGTATGGTTCCCATGCAAAAACGTTTATATTGTTCCTTAGCAGGGTCGTCAATTCGTCCTTCTTCTCCTGATCTGTGAGAGAAGCTCCAATCAAGAAGATCCTGCTATCGTCGTAATCTCCTGCTATGGTTTCCTCCAAGTCCTCACTGACACGTTAGGAGGGGAGGTGCCTGGTCTCCTCTACTCCGGGACTTCCATATTTTAATTCCTATTTCGAAGGTATCAGACCTCCTTTCTCTTTAACTTTCTCGCTGGACTTGTCACCCTTCTTCTCTGGTCTTGGGCAGATGGCTGCTATGAAGCACCTTCTTATCATCGCTTGATCGCCATAGATCTTCATTACTCCTCGCTCGGTCACATATTTGAGTTTCTGATGGTAGGTTGAGGAGACTGCCTTCATCACGTGCAGACATCCTCTACCGAGGATAGCCTGGTACGGCGAGTCAATGTCACCACCAGAAACTCGATCATTTTAGAGACATGTCCTGCCCTTACTGGCAACACGATCTTTCCCAAGGGCATATTCACTTTCCCAGCGAAACTAACTAAAGGGACAGTAGCTTCCTTTAGGTCGGCGATGCTTAACTTCAATTTTCTGAATAGGTCAAGGTACATTACCTCGGACGAGCTTCCTTGGTCGACGAGAAACTTGTCGACGTCATAGTTAACTATTCTGAGAGTAACGATCAGAGCATCATGATGTGGGGTTCTTACTCCCACCATATCTTCCTCTGTAAACATGATATACTTACTATAGTCGACGTCATCTGCTCGCCGACATTTTCGTGACAACATCTTCGCTGGATCGATCTGAAAAGCTTGCATCACCCCTATAAGTTTTTTTACCTCCATTCGAGCTGAATTTACTTGGATCTGTTTTACGTCAGATGCCCCATGAATTACTGCGAATTCATGGCCGGTATAGTCAACGTTATCAGGCCTTTGCTTCTCTATGGGCAGCAACTTTCTCTACCTTTTTTTCCATAAATTCATTCAAATGCCCGAACTGGGCTAGCTCTTCGAGGTAGGACTTAAGAGCTTTGCAATGCATAGTCTTATGTCCTCCCTCTTAGTGAAAAGCGCATCTCAGCGCGTTGTTTCTCTTCGAGGGATCTCCTCCCATCTTCCTGAGCCACTTAACAAATGGCTCGTCTTTGATTTTTGTGAGAATTTTGTAAATTGGTTCTCTGAAGACAGTGTTGACTGCCTGAAATGTTTTCGACACATCATTGTTGCCTCCGTTCTTGGAGCCATTCTTGCCCCCATTCTTTCCTCCTTTCTTCTGGTTCTCAGTTTTGTCACTGCCCTTGGCAGCGAGCTTAGCTCGACCATTTTCCCATGTGTTGAGGCGGGTCACATCTTCCACCTTGTCATATTTCTCGATGCGGGCCATTAGGTCGTTGATGGTCATGGCTTCTTTCTTTGTCAGGGACTGGTACAGAAGGGAAGAGCTAGGTAGCCTAATTTTGAAAGAGACAACTGCCACTTGCTCCGAACCGTCCTCGACCTCGTTGAATAACTCCCAGTACTCTTCATGTAGTCTCGGAGGGTCTCTTGAGGCATCTTTTTCATTGTTAGCAAAGCATCCATCCTTTTGTGATGGGAGCTACAAGTAATGAATCGGGTGGGGGAGCCTTTCGAACCATTTATGTTCCACGTCATGCAGGCTCGAGGGAAAAATTCAGCACATTAGTGCGTCTCGATGGTTCCAGAGGGTCATGGCCTGCCGGTACTGCCTGACGTGATCAATGGGATCAGTCTTACCATCATAAATTTTGAACCTTGGAATAGGAAACTTCTTGGGGGCTTCCTTTTCTTCTATTTCCCTCGAGAAAGGTGATTTCATCTGAGTTTTAAGAGCTCGCCTAACGAATTCTCGGGTCGATCTGGTACCGTGATGTGCAGGGTGTTGGTCCATCTCCCTTCGGATCAGACTTCGTATGTTTTCGTTGCTGCGATCTGGGCTCCTGTGATTGTGAGCTACTCGTTGTTTCTCGAGCAGGTCATCCTCTTACTCATTTCCCTCAGCTTTCTGGGATCCGTGCCTGGGGCTCCTTCCTCGACTACGAGACTTGCTCGCCTGAGGGCTAGGAGTGCGGTATGGACGTTTCCTGGTACCACGATAGAGTTATCTCTCCATTATTTCTAATCTTCTTTTGAGGCGAGCATTCTCAGCTTCGTGCTTGCGAGAAGACTCCCTCTGCTCGTGGAGCCTCGCCTCATATGCATCAATCAGCCTGGATATCTGTGTGGACCTCGTTGGTCCTTGGCTTTCCTCTGAGGCTGGCCTTTCTAAGCGAGCCCTCTGATCTGAACGCCGAACTTCAGATCTAATCCTGCGAGGAGTAGGTGGTTCTTGGATATCTCCTGCTTGGGGAGCATTACTACTGTGACCAGACATTTCGAACTCTTTTCTTGGCGTGGGCTTTCTCAGGGAAGATAAACGTTTCTCACAGATGGCGCTAATTATGGTGACAATTATTATTCAACACAAAGAGATAAGAGAAGCACAATCACCAAGCAGAATAAGGAATACAAAATGCCAATCACACAACAAGAGATGTACGTGGTTCGGCAAAAATGCCTACGTCCACGGTGGTGCAGTCAGTATTATTTCTATATACTCCAGAGAGCGATTACAGAGAATACAGTGCGTGTCCTATGCCCCGGACCTAGGGTTTATTATATACATGTCCATCTTCAGGGAGTGGGGGTGTTGGACTCCCCCATATTTTCCATCTTCTCCTAGAACCCCTCTTAACGAGAACATGGGAGAAGACTAAATCATAACCGATTAAGATGTGGAGGGTCTGGACTTTGGGCCGCTACAATTAGGCTACTCGTCTAGGACCATCACATCATTCTAATTTCGGGTACCCATAAGTTCATCGACAAATCTTAGTAAAAACACTTTAAGAAATGACATAAAGCAGACTTTATATCGTAGCATGATAGGTAGTCTTCTTTACCTTATCCCTAGTCGACCCAATATTGCCTTTAGAGTTGAAGTCTGTGCGAAATACTAGACGTCTACAAAACAATCACACTTGCACGCTCCTAAATGTATTCTCAAATACATGAGTGGGACTCTATCATATAGTATTTAGTATTCCTTTGATACTGATGATCGTTTATCCACCTATTCAGATGTCGGTCGAGGCCCGAGGATGTCAGTGGATGTAGGAGCACTTCGAGTGGGTGTTTCTAATTTGGGAATGCTCTTATCTCATGGATGAGAAAGAAGCAGAACTCCATATCTTTGTCCACGAAGGAGGCTGAGTATATAGTCGCCAGGAGTTATTGCACGCAACTCTTGTCGATAAAGAAAATGTTGAAGGATTATGGTATTTCTCAGGGCACGGTGATTATTTCCTGTGATAATACGAGTGCCATTCACATTTCATGTAATCTAGTCCAGCATTCGCACACAAAGCATATTAGGATACGTGAACACATTATTCGAGATCTAGCTGAGGAGAAGGTCGTGTCCTTGAGCTTTGTGACCAGCGATCATCAATTAGCTGACATTTTCAAGAAACCTTTAGATGCACTTAGATTTGAGGATCTTAGGAAGTCTTTAGGTATTTTCACCATTAACTGTGATTGGATATGTTATCTAGTATAGGATTATTTTCATGCTTATTCATATTTATTCCTATTACTAGATAGTACTACCATTGTATTATCATTGTATTTATCATTTTCATTTTGATATATTTTTTTGAAAAATCCAAAAAAAAATATTTTTCTTGAAAAATATAAAAAGATTTTTTTTTCTTTTTAAGAAAAAGTGAAAAAGACAACGATTTTATTTTGATAAATTTTTTTAAAAATTCCAAAATGAGTATTGTATTTTTTGACACTATATGTGGATGAATGTTAAATATGTGTGAGTTACCCATTCACTCCATATCAACGTGACTATTTTGTAGTGTTTTGAGACGTGACATCATTTCATTTATGTGTTTTATAATGCGTGGAGTCATTAAGATGTGATATGATGACTACTTGCTACATGATTGTCTCCTTGTCACCTCTAATGCACATTAGCACGGACATACTTGAGTATTTCACTTACCTTTCACGTGTTGATTGTGTGTTTTCATCTCAATTCTCCTTTTAAAATGAACCAAATTTGAAAAACGAGATAATAAAAGTAGTGCATATAAGAACCATTACTCGAATTGAAAAAAATAGAAAATCATTTATCCGGTAAATTTGGTATATTTTATGCAATGGAATTGGGTGGAAAAATACATGTTGACTTTGCATAAATAGCTAGCATTTGCAAAAAGAAACAGAGCCTAAAATATTAAAGGCATATAAAAATAGAAGTGTCAGACCAAATTCTAAGAACATTGATGCTTCGCTACATAAGATCATTAATTTCTTCAAAAGAATTGAAAAAAATCAATATGTGAGTTTTGAGGGAGTTAAGTCGAAGATATATGGGTTTTAACATTCTACAAAAATTTCGTAAAACATTACATAGTTTTCGGTGTTATTGGTGTGAAAATAACTTACGGTCTTGATTACTTGATTAGGTTAAGTCCATTTCACTTGAGTTCACCATTTTTACACCTAAGGTAGACTTTGGGTTCTTGCGTTAGTGATGTCCATTCCTTCATGAACATGTGTTATGTTTGCCTACGTTGATTAATCTATAAAATATGGTCACACCCCTACATTTCGTTTCCATGATTCGGTTATTTTTGTGTTTCACCATAATGTGTTGTATTTTGTTTTTTAAATATACTTGAAAAAATTATAAATTTTCAAAAATAGTTTTTGGAGCCTTTGAGATTATCATTGAATGTTATTCATTCATATTTTTTTGTGATGATATCCTATTCTTATTTTTGATGCTTTGAATTTCATGATTAATTTCTACTCCTTGTCTATTTCGGACAAAATAATAGGGGGAGAACAAATTACGGGGAGTTTGATTTATGGGGGAGATTTATCTTTACTCGATGAATCATAGGGTTTTCTTTGTTTTATGCGTGTAGGTACTTTTGGAAGATTATATTTTCATTACACTCAATAAAGACAAAGTGTCCAAGATAAGACCAAGAAGAAGTGGGTATTTGAAGACTTTTTTTAAGACATTTTTATCTTGTACCTATCCATTTTAGGGTTGGTAAGGGTATTAGGTTATTGTCATTGTATTAGGGGGTTTCATTGTAATTTGGATTTCAGTTTTATAATTGTATCGAAATATCCAAAAGGGGGAGATTTGTAAGATAATGATTACTATCATTTTCTCATATCTTAGTCTACCATAGTTTTTGGCATACCCTGCTACCATTTAATTCTAGACGTCACAAAGAACCGGATTTCCAACATCTCCAAATTCAAGATGATCTTCACATTACAAAGATATGAAATAATTTAGGTTTTTGAATTTATTTACGTTTATAATTAGGATATGTTTTATTTAAAATGGAGTCATTTTTCTTTGTTTGAAAATTTTTCAAAGTTCGCGCATCGCGTTAAAACGAGATTGGAATTTGGTTCTAACGAGATCTCGTTTTCATTCGAAGTCTCGTTTGAAGTTTACTTCGATCGAACATCTAACAAGGGCATACTTTTTTGCGTCGTTCGAACCTCGTTAGAAGCTTGTTCAAATGAGATTAGTTGTTTCGTTCTAACGATCTTGTTGTCATTCTAACGAGATGATTTTATTGTTCGAACAAGCATAGTATTCATTCGAACGAATGACGCCGCCTCAAATTTTATGCCGACTTATAAATACATATTTCGTACAGATTTTAAAATAGACCTTGGAAAAAATTATTTATGCGTACCTGGTGAAAAAGTTCCCACTTTATTTGGGTTTAAAACATATTTTGATTCATAAATCATCACTCTAAAATATATATGTGTATCCATATAAAACCCTAGATAGTTCTATATCTAAGTTACTCTTGTGGAGAGACCTTGTGGCTCTCGAGAGGATGACTACTGAAGGAAGAAAAGGTTGATCGGTGGATACTGAGGGTGGACCACCACATGTGGACAACTTAGGAGAGAGTCGTATTCTTTACATGTTTTTTAAGTTGTGTCTTGTAAAACTCTATAGTGCTGAATGAAAAAGGTTTTACCCCCAAGGGTTTTTTCCCTCATATTGCCTTGTCTCGTTGCATGCTTCATTTTATCTGTTTATCACCTAGACGCTTGTTTGGGATAAAAGGATAAATTTTGGAATTGTGTGTGGTGGATATTTAATTATATAAATAATCCATTAAGATCTCAAGTGCACTCTTAGTTATTAATCAACTTTAACCAACATCAATCAATTTCCTTATTTCTCAGTCTTAACATATTTTTTTACCTCCACCGGATTATAAATAAGCCACTAATCAGGTGTACTGCTGAAAATAAAATCTTATAAGTTAATCAAGGGGTATTGCAATCCTAGGTATCCCCGGACATGGATTCCTCCGAATTAAGATATCAGACATAATTAAACAACTACCACCCAATATGTGGGGATCATTTGATTCAATTTAATATTTAATTGCACCCATATAAATCAAATAGACAACTACATAAGCATCTCAATCCTCATAATTATCGGGATTAAGAATTTATGAAACCTTTGAAAATGGTGTGAGATTTCCTGAGTCAAATCTAGAAAGCCCTTAAACTCTAATCTTATGTGTGATCCCATTCAATATATTCCTGGGATGTACCAATCACAATCCTATCTTAAACTATTGCATAATTTCGCGAACCATCATCGGTTCCTCGTAGTTAGACATTAACTACTAGTATTAGGTCACAACCGTTCCAATAAATTGCCAAGTCCCTATCTAGGATTTATTGATCGACATTAAGTGAAACAATATATTTAAACAAATATAAACATTCTCACAACTTTATTCTCGTATCAAAATGAATAAAATAATACTTTATTAATCAATAATAAAATGTGTTACACATGGTTTTATGAGTAAACCCTAAAACTTACGTCCATGGGGTGTTTCTCTCTTTTTTCTGATCGATTCTTGACAATAAATATTACATTGCCCTTTCCCCAGGGGTGTGGGTTATTTTTATAGAGAAAATGAAGAGATTGAGTCGTGTTGGACTTCACAACCTTGGATTTCCATCATGACTAGATTGGGTGAATCCAATTCCAAGAATTTTGTTAATTGACCTAAAGTCATTCTCATCTCTCTGAGCTGCAGTCGTTACCAACTTTGTCGGACACGCATCAGCTGCTCCTAATTGGTCAGATAATTCCCCCACAGGTAGAATATTACAAATAGAAAAAATGACTCGCAATCACATAATTTATTGATCGATTATCAATGCATTACTTGTAGAGAACAGTACACAATTGCGCCCATTTTGGACTCATTTATTGTCTTTTAAAACTACGCCATGAACCAAAAACCCTCTTCGATATAAAAGACGAACTTTGTTGAGAAGTCATCTATGCTTGGTTTATTAATTTCTATGATATGAGTTTTCCTAAAGGTTTGAAACTGTTTTAAATTATTTGTCTTACTCAAACCTCACAATGTGTTGTTGAGATATTCACACAAGTATTTTAAGTTCAAGAATACAAGTATTCTAGTTCAAGAACAAGGTTGGAAGTTTTAAGTCTTCAATAGGACTTATGATCAAAGTTTAAAAATTAAACGTCTAAAGAACAGGAAGAAAAATGTGAAGAAGATAAACAATGGTTTAATTATCTATAGTATTTAATCTCAAAAACAAATCTCTTAAAATTTTCCTATTTGATCAAGTGTCCTTTCTCTATTAAAAAAATTCCAATAGTTTCTCTTAAGAGTTTTGGCAAGAGATAGATATCATGAAATCAAAATCTCTATATGTATCAGTATCTTCCAAATGTGGAAGAAAGTAGGAAGATAACATCACAAAAGAAATTAAAGCAATTGAGTTCAAGAAATATTTGACTGATAAGAAACTCTTCATGTTAGATACTCGCTAACGCGTACAATTTTGTCACTGTAGAAAGGTGCCAGCGAAGGAAGTCGAGAAGAAAATTTAGAAAATATGAGGAAATATTTTGGATAATGTCATGACCAACGAACTTAGGTCTTTCCATCAACGAAGTCTTGTATCACTACTGTGAGTAATCAACAGTAAGACCTTGTTTTATGGGAAATAAAATTCTACGAAGGTTTGAACTGTACTCAAACCTTCATATGATATACTTATACAAAGAAATTGTAAAAATATATTTTTATTATAAATAGTATACTTGAATATGTGTATCACTCAAACCCAAATACCAAACCACTACACGCACAAACAAAAAAGGTTGGTTTTAACATGACACGGTGTTAAAGTCTTTTTAGAAAGTTCAAATACCTCAACTAAGTGGTCATATCAATATCACAACATGTTCATGTCAGGTTGAGAAGTTTAAGCATATCCGGAGAAAACATATTGCAGTTGTAATATGCTGAAATGACCTCGAGGACTAAAAAGACACAAAATATATTTTTTTACACGAAAGATGACTAACCAAATATATATGGGGAAAATGAGTTTATATAAACTCTTACACTTTCATTGATCCCAGACGTGCACCTTTCAATTGAATTTTCTCAAAATAATCATAGTATATAATAGCAGTTAAGCTTTTTCTTTCAACTTTCATCCTGTAGGTGACCTAATTGAATATAATTGCATCGGTTAAGAGTGGGTCGTTATGACATTTTATCACAACACGTGAACCTTTTGGGTTGAAAGTTATATTCTCCCAGTCTTCTAGGGGTGGTCACTTACACTTCCATGATTTCCCTCTTTCCCCCCCATAAACCTTCTATAGACACCACATTCTAAGACCCCCTAAGTCTCTCCTTTGGTTTTTAGGATCTCCCCATTTCATTACAAAACCTAGGTCATACTCCGAGTACCGATCTAGAGGCCATCGGGCGCCCTCGGTCCCCATTTGACTCCGATAAACTCTATCATCGGAGCGAAATCTCTTCAAATCTTCAAAAGGCTTTGAATCCCCTTTCCAATAATCTACCCCGTACACAAAACGGCATAATGGTTCAGACAAACGGACCATTTTACTACTGAAAATCGATCTGGAGGCCATCGGGCGCTTTTCGGCCCCGATTTGACCCCATTCAACTTCATCGTCAGAGCGAAAGCTCTTTGAATATTCAAAGGGCACTGAACGACATAACCATTTGGACAAATGATCCATTTTCCCATGAAAATTGATCCGGATGCCACCGGGCACTCTCGGGATCCATTTGATCGAAGTCAACTCCTTAGCTTGAATAAGACTAAATGAATATTTGAAGGTCAATTAATACCCTTTCCAACAATCCACCCCATATGCAAATCAGCCTTACGGTATAGACGAATGACCCATTTTACTTCGAGAGGTCACCAGGCACTTTCTGGCCCCGATTGATAAGGTTAACTTTCCAAACCGGGCGAAGCTCTTTGGAATGTCTATGTAACTCACATAACCTTTCCAACAGTCTACCCCGTGCACGATTCAGACTTACCGTTCATACGAACAATCTATTTTCGTCTGACAATCTCCCGTCCAAAAGAGTGATAAGAGCTTTCGATCCACGTTTGACATCAAGTTAACTCCCGAACCGGGGAGAGGTCCATAGGACTTTTGAAGTTCTCTAAATTGCCTTTCTAACGGTATGCCCCATCCGTGATTTAAATCAATGGATTGCGTTATATGACCATTTTTTCAAAAAAATCTGCACGAGACTGTCGATTGGCATGTCCATTTTCCTGCCAATCGATAATGTGTCTAGGGTTACCTGTAGATTGACAGGGCTAGAACCATGCCAAATGGCACCACCCCTGACCCTATAAATATAGGGCATGACCTCACTCCCAAAAGACACCTTAGATCCATCAGCATTAGTGATTCTCTTGCAATCAGCGAAGTTTCCTTATGTGAAATTCCATTCCATCTTAAATTTTCATCCTTTTCATACCCAATTTGGCAAAATCTCATTCTCTCTCATCCAATATTCACCTCAACATTCAGTTCATCCAAGATCAAGATCAATCTGCAATTCTTCAAAAAAGGTCCAAATCCTTCTCCTCTCTTTAAATTTCTTGTTTTTTCATTAATTACATAAACTCATAATTTAGTTTTTACTTTAGTTCATACTTAGTAGCATCTCACATTTTTATTAGTTATATTGCAAATACTTTATTTTCTATAAAAAAAAAGCGTTACACCTATAAATTCCAAATGGGATTATCCATCACACTTTTCAAAAACTAAAACACACACTCACATATATATAATAAAATCCCGTTCAAATATATGGGATAAACCCCACTCTGATATCGCATGAGAACTACATGGACTTTGATGCCTTTATAGGCTACGTAGGCATCTCGAGTTAAAACTCAAGACTCGAGTCCAATTTGCCAAATTTTCAATTTCCCCAAATTCCCAATTTCTACGTTATTTTAATACATATTATGTTTGATCCTTAGAAGTGTTTTATCCAACACACATTATTGTTTCAATTTAACGATCAATATCACGATGAACTCATAAATCACATTTTTAATAATATTTTGGGAAAATTCCTATGGATAACCTCACTTTATCTTTTCCATGGTATGAGTTGGGCGATTCCGATATCCATTATATATACACGCACAGACGCTTCACAGAGAAATAAAGGAAAACATTAACACAAGCCCATGAGAGACCGAAAGGGTAAGATGGGTGCCTAACATCTTCCCATTCCTTAACTTAGACCCCGAACCTTTGAACTATTAGTTTCATAGGCATCAGTTTGCCTTTGATGCCACTTGGAATTGTAGCAGTGTTGAACCAGCTTCTAGGGTTTGGGATGAAATTTCCCTCTAAGACGACCATCAAATTCCAGAAATTCAATACGATGTTCTTAGAAGCTCAAAAATGGGCTCAAGAGTCAAACAATTGGGTGGTACCTACTGATGAAGTCAGTTTAGATGATGTGGTCCAGATCTTGGCAAACTTATTCCGATAGACCAGTGATTTTTACAGTATGTCTAAGCCACTAGTTACTTTGAACCTATAAGGGCACCTGTTCCCTTCACTTTTACATCTCCCCGTTGAATGGGAGGATCTGTATGAAGAGGTCATTGAGGTTGTAGAGTGTATTGACTTCTAATGGAAATATGATGTCATTACCACTGGATAGGGGGTGAATTTGATGATTTAAATAAGGAGAAAAATTCATAAAGGACTAGCCCAATAGTCAGTATATGTGGAATGATATCATTTGAGGAGATGCTAGGAAAAATCAACAAGGTGGCTGAATAGCCAGAGATAGATGAGGAAATGAGGTTTCTATTTTTTCCTCTTTTGTTAACCATTTGACCAGATCAGGGAGGCATTATTAAGTTTCAAACCTACAACCATCTATGATCAACAAGTGAAAAGGTGTTAAGAATCTTTATATGCCAAAAATGACCCTCGAGGAGAGCAGGATCCTCGATCAGTTGAAAAAGACCCAAGATAACATCACCTTATGGGACTCTTTATGTCTTCCCAGCTGCACCGGAATGCCCTAATAAAACTAATCACCGGGCCCACAGTCCCTCCTTCTACCATGCCATAAGAAGTAGTGAATCTGGATAGATCTCTCACCTCTACTAGAATGCGCTTTTTCTCTGATGAAGAAATCCCTAAGATTGGGCCAAACCATAACTATGCTCTCAATATCCCTGTCGAAGTCGTGGGGAAAATCGTCCCACTCTCTCTTAGCGATAATGGATCAGCTCTTAATGTTTTACCCATTGAGGACCCTCAATTGCTTAAGACTGAAAGTTAATGACCTTGTTCTAACCTCTACTATAGTGTGCGCTTATGATAATACTCATCGCCAAGTGATGGGATCTATAAATCTTATAATAGTGGATGGCCTTATAAATCCTGTTATTGAATTCTAAGTAATCAACATCCCGGCTTATTTCAATTCATTTCTTAGATGACCGAGGATCCATAGTATCAAGAGTGTGTCTTCTTCCCTTCATCGGAAAGTGAAGTTCTTCGCCAATGTCCAGGTCATCACCATCTTGGGCGACAACGATAATGTCGAGAATGCAAGCACCAATAATCCAATACTTGAGATGCAGCATGGAGAGAATGATATGCTTCTATCAGGTTTTCGAGTCAAACTTCTTCCGCTCCCAGCAGGGACGATTTCAGAGATAACGTTTATCCATAGTACAACCCTCATGGCAATGTTAATATGATCCAGATGTTCAAAAACATGCACTTCATGACCGAACTGGGGCTAGGATAATGACAACAAGGAATACTTGAGCCCATTGTATTATTGAAATCTTTTCCTCCTTGCGGTTTGGGTTATCAACTATCAGCAGAAGAACTCAGAATGATCCCCATTGAACAGAAGATTCATGATAGAGGGTGAAGATTTCCCCTTCTGCATCTTTCTCGAACAGTGGTATGATCATGTGGACAAGAAGATGAAACCAGGAATGGAGATCTTTTTCCAAGACAGCTACTCATGGGCCAAAAGTTCCCAGCATCATGTGCGACCACTCATTAAGAAGACCATATCCGATACCAAAGATTCCAAGGGAAGTGACTCAGATTATTCATTCAACTTGACACTAGGTCTGACACTCTGCATGGTCTACTCAAGCACTACATCATCATATCCATCCCGCCTGATCAAAGATGTTGATGAACCTCTCCTCAACTGGCATGCAGTACTTGTTCCACCTACTGAAATACAACCCAACCCTGATGTTTATCCCATTTCCTCTTATTATGTTGTTCCTCCTTATATAGATGTAATCGGGACCTCATTTCATGAGGATCTCAACGCTATTTTTCCTAACAAAGAAATAAAGCGAAGATTTTGAGTATCTTATTGTGACTTACATCAATCATCTTGATTCTAATCAAACTCTTGATGATGATGATTTTACAAATGAACAATTCTTAACTGGTCTTAATAAGGTTAATAACAAATAACATAACCGCGTTCAAGTTAATGAAGACGAAATTTTTGTTATTAGTCTTGGTTCGAATAGTCAATTGCAGGAGATTGGGATTGGGGCCACCCTTGAAAAGCATGAGTGCACGCAACTCAAGGAATTAATGAAGGAATGTGTGGATGTCTTCACATGGTCCTACGATGGCATGCTTGACATTGATACTAAGATAGCTCAGCACGAGATTCCAATTCTCCCAGAATGCAAACCGATCAAATAGAAATTGTGAAAGCTCCACACAAAATGGTCACTTAAGGTTAAGTAAAAAATGGTTAAACAGTTGAATGTGGGTTTCATTCGTGTGATCGAATATCCCACATGGATAGCCATCATCGTACCTATGTCGAAATCTGAAAGAAAGGTTCTCATGTGCATTGACTATCAAGATTTGAATAAGGCATCTCTGAAGGATGAATATTCGCTACACAATATCAATATAATTATGGATAACACAGTCAGTCACGCTCTTAAATCAGTTTTTGATGGTTTTATCGGATATAATCAGATCAAGATGCACCGGATTATCAAGAGAAAACTGCATTCATTACCTATTTGGGAACCTTCTATTACACTGTCATGCCATTTGGTCTAAAAAACCCAGGGGCTACCTACCAGAGGGCTGCCACAACCATCTTGCAAGATCTAATACACAAAGAAGTTGAGTTATACGTGGATGATATGATTATTAAGTCAAAGACTATGGAAGGTCATGTTCCTGCTCTCTGTAAGTTCTTCAAGCAACTACGACAATATCATATGTGACTTAATCCAAAGATATGTGTCTTCGGCATTACCAAAGGAAAGCTCTTGGGAGCCATACTCGAAATGCCACCACCCCGAACGAAGAAGGAAGTCTGGGGATTCCTTTAGAAATTGCAGTATATCAATCGATTCATCAGCTAGTTGACTTCTATTTGTGAACCCATCTTCAAACTCCTTCGAAAGGATTCCACCAAAGTTTGGAATGAATCTTGTGAAGAAGCCTTTGACCGAATCAAGAAAGACCTAAATCGACTTTCGGTACTCATGCCGTCGCAGCCTGGTCTTCCCCTACTCCTGTACCTGACTATAACGGATACTGCAGCCGAGGCTTTACTTGCCCAATACCTTAAAGAATCCCGTAAAGAGAGAGTCATTTACTACGCTAGCCGTAATTTGGTCAGGTATGAAGTTAACTACACAGCCTTAGAAAAAGCATATGTCGCCTTTGTATAGGCCATCCTAAAACTATGACACTGTATGCTCGTCTTTCCCATTAAACTCTTATCCCGAATGGATCCCATTAAATACATACTCAAGAAATATGCCATGTCCAGCCAAATGGCCCGTTCGTTGATGCTACTAGCAGAATTTAATATTTTGTATGTCACGTAGAAAACCATGAAAGGAAAAGCAATCTCTGACTACCTCACTGACTAACCTATGAAAGAAATGGATGTTTGGATTTATGAATTATCAGATGTGAATATCCTTTGTATGTCCCAAGAAGACCTCTGATGGCAAATGTTCTTCGACAGTGCCGCCAATAAGAAAGGGTGTGGCATTAAGATACTCCTAATTTCCCTTGATGACTCTCACACTTCCATTACCATCAAGTTGGATTTTCCCTACACCAACAACATTACTGAATAGGAAGAATGCACGGTAGGCCTTAAAGTTGCTCTCAAGAAAGTAATTCGATACCTAGATGTCTATGGGGATTCAACCCTCATCATCGATCAAGTACTCAGAAGATGGAAAGTCAAGGACGAGACACTCTTACATTTTCATGCCCACCTAGAAGACCTAGCCTCCCAATTCCAAGATATCACTTTCCACTACCTGGCCTGGGCAAAGAACAACCTAGTCGATGCCCTTGCTACCTTAGACTCCATGGTTGACATGGCCGAAAGAATAACAATGGCCCCTTTCCTAGTCCAAAAACAAGATAAACAAACCCACTGCTACCATATTGAGCTCATCACAGAAAAAGATCCTGATATAGCCGATTATTGGTAATTTGATATTTGGCACCTCCTCAAGCATGGTAAGTATCCCCAGGGTTCTAATAAAAAAGTCCTAGCAACTCTCCGCAGGCTGGCTGGCTAATACATTATCTGTGATAAAGCAGTGTTCAAGCGAAACTTTGATGGAACCCATTTCCACTGCATCGCAGGGGCTGACATTGAAGAGATGATGAAGAAAATCCACCGTGGGGAGTGTGAACTCCACATGAATGGCCATATGCTTGCCAAGAAAATCATCTGACAGGATTACTACTAAACTACCATGGTTCAGGATTACACCGCCTATGTTTAAAGATGTCTCAAATGCCAGCAGTTTTCCAACCTCCAGCACTTGCCTCCATGGGAATTGTACAACATGACTTCTCCTTGGCCATTTTCCACATAGGGCATTAATATTATAATGAAAGTTATACCCAAAGCCTTCGACGGGCATGAATTCATCTTGGTTTCCATTGACTACTTTACCAAATGGGTTGAATCCGAGTCATGTGTCGTTCTGAATACCAAGAAGGTGGCCAAGTTTATTCAAAAATATATCATCTATCGATATGGGGTCCCCTATGAGCTAGTGTCGGACAACGGGAAAACAGAAGTCACAGAGGTGGTCGATGAGTATGGGATTCAAAGGCATAAATCTTCCCCTTACCGACCTCAAACCATGGTGCAGTCGAAGCTTCTAATAAGAACCTCAAATTCAAATCAACAAGATGACTGAAAGCTATCGAGATTGGGCTGACCGGATACCTTACGCCCTCTAGGGCTACCTCAATTCAGTTCAAACATCTACTGGGGCTTCCCTTTACTCTCTAGTATACGACATGGAGGCATTCCTACCTGTGGAGATATAAATTCCTTCACTACGTGTAATTCTTGAAAGAAAAGTCAGTAAGGAAGACTAGAATCAAAGCCATCTTAACGAGTTGTCACTTTGGGATGAAAGGAGACTGAAGGCTATATACATCACATACAAGGATGCCATTGTCGAATAGCGTAATCATTCAACAAGAGAGTCAAGAACTGTGGTGTTCGAGAAGGGGATTTAGCCCTTAAAGAAATTATAGAACCAGTCTAGCACCCTCAGGTAAATTCAAGTCCAATTAGAGCGGCCCTTACATTATAAAAAAGATCCTACCCGTCGGCGCTGCTATGCTCACCAACCTTGATGGAGAAGATATGGCGCGTCCAATCAAACTGAACTGTTTCAAGAAATTTTACCCCTAGTACGAAATCTCAGCCCGCTATGACTCTTCTCATCTCCCTTTTATTATAAAAAATCTTCATTTCCCTCTACTCAGAACTACGTGGGGCCTTTTCACTTTCAAAAATGAAACTCAAAAAGTTTTCAAAACCCTCAAAGGTACGTAGGTAGATTATATGTTTTACATGAGCATGACCACCTTCTTTTTCATAAAATGCTATTCTTTTCTTATCTTCGGGAATGACGGTTCATTTTTATCATGTACAAGAACAAAAGGATTATGTATGCCTTAGATATTGGTATAGATAATTCAAATGCAAAAACTCATCAAGAGGCACAATAATATAATTTTAAAAAAATATTTCTTTAATGGAAATTTCACATTAAAATTATATCGGCATAGGGAGTCAAATAACTTCCCTTGGCAACCTACCCCTACTTTCCTAAAACCAAATAAAACAAGCCAAACTACCCCTAAACAACTTTATTCCCAGATACATAACCAGAAACACCATACAAAATCTTCACAAATAAGAATCCCCAGGGATCCTACTCGCAGCTGCTAGAGGAACCGGCACCATCATCATCCGCATCCTAGGGTCCCCAAACCTCCGCTGCCTGAATAGAATGATGTAGAAGCTCCATATAACGGTAAGCCCGGACCATCCTAGGGAAAATAACAACACCTCCCTCTGTGGTGTCAAATACGGTAAACCATCTTTGCTCGGTCTCCACAACCAGTATTTTAGCAACTGCTCTCCTCCATAACCACTTCATGCATCCCTTACAAATATGTTAGACTCTACCAACGGACTCGAAAGGACGGGTCAACGATTCTCCCATAAAGAGCCCAGCTGCATGCGCATACGCTCTGTCAAATCCTCCACATGATAAAAGTTTAGTGTTCGAGGTGGCATAATTTGTTCCCAACCCAATTGGCGCAAGAGCCTCTAGGGAAAGTAGAAAGAATTTCGACGAAGGCCAACCAATCGAGCATACTAGTATCTTCCTAGTTCGAGAATGGGCAACATTCCTCCCCACCAAGGCACTGACCAATGCAAGCCTCCAGGCCCGTGATCCATAAACCAGTTCTCCCATCTATTATTGTCTAAGCCTATGCTGATAAAGTAGAGACAAAATAACTTTGGCACAACTGATAAGGGATATTTAGGAGGGACCTCCATACGGAACCTCTCCGACAGCTACATGAACAGTATAAAGGGGCATTCGGACCAATCGTTTAGAGTCTCCAGGCATCCAGATCATTCTCGCCAGGCATCTAGCCAACCATATGAATAGAAACCATGAGGAAGTCAGAATGACCTTCTCGTTAAGCATCCAGATCATTTAGAGTCTCTGTCAATATCACCGCTGCATGATTATGACGGTTCAACATCCATGAAGCAATGGCTGCGAGTTGTGGGTACACCAAGAGTTACCCAGTTACCAATAATAATTTTAAAAGCAGACCAAGGATAACGGCTCCAGTATAGCCCACATCACCAACATCTTGCAAATGCACAGAATGTTGCACAGTAGGGAGAGAGATCATTGCTCTCGTAACCAATGACCGATCTGTCGAGGGAGAAATATAGAGAATCCCTGCTAACATCTCCTGAGGAGATCAAAAAATTTAGGCATAGCTGTCTCAACACTGGGATTAATCCCCAACATGGCAGAGTACTCTTCATAAGTTGGACAGACTTCGTCCAAACCGAAGAGAAAGACATGGTCTTTAGGATACCAGAATTCCACCATTGCCATCAGCATATTCCATTCTCTAGGCCGGTTGCGCCATAATGAAACCCGAATAGTCGACATTGTATGAACACATTGCCTCTAAGTTTTTTAGGTAAGTAGAGAATTCAACACTTTCGGGGAGAGCCATATCACAAAATAAGTAAGAAGAATGCAAAAGAGAATGAATATGGAGGGGTGAAGAAAATACTTCACCCATACCCCCTATTTATACTTGGAAAACCTTAAGCAAAAACATAAATCCTGAAAGTCTCGGAAGAAAACCGGCCCCACCATGTACCAAGAAATTGAAGAAAGTGAAATCAAAGCCTTAGGATGATTATATTGGACTGACATGTCGATAGGCAGGACAAAGGACATGTCGATCGACAACCCCCTATTTTTGGAAAATTCCCTTTTTCCTTTTTTGTCAAAACTAAAAAACCTCAATAAAAATAATTTTTATTATAAGGAATTCTAAATTTCCTTCTCCCCATGCTTTTACTTATCCTGTTTTAAAATGGATTATATTTTAAATTCTTTTTACGATCTTAGTATCAAAGTAAAAAGAGCATATTCATTAAGTCACTAAATCAAAAAAAATAACAAAAACTTCATTTTATTCCATAAATATTTTTGTATTACACTTGCTTTGCAAAAATAATGGGACTCAGCCTGAACCCCCAAACTCTCCCTCTCTCTCTTGATGTCTTTTTCTCTTTATTATCTCTCTCTCTCTAAGAACCTCCGTCCCTATGGCGCACTCGCCTTCCCCGGCGATAATATGATGTACCTACGCTCCCTGAACCAGACTCCTCCTCAGACGAGGTAGACGGCACCAAGCAAGAAGGAACTGGGATCGACTCCCGATGTGAGGAGTCGCAGAAGCTACCCAATCTCGAATGTCCCTCAGCCAGTTGTTCGACACCTGAATGTGCTGCAAGAAAAATAGAAAAGAGCAAATCAGTCAGTTTGAGACAAAGAAAGAAATTAGAAAATCAAAACAAAAAGAGATGAAAAGTATATCGCTAGATGAAGCACCTCCTCTATCATCCCCATCTCCTCAGGGTCCATCGCATTGGGAAGATACAGGATATGCACCGACCCTCCGTCATCTCACCGCAAGTTATAAGAAGGAGGAGCCAACCGCACAAAGGGAACCTCCGAGGTCGTCGCCACTTCTGATGTCGACGCACCACCTCCACTGTGGGAAGACTCCACTGGCCAACTCGAGATGCATGGGGGAGAGGAATCATGTCATATATGTGTGATGACATCGACCAGCTCAACCCAAAATCCAGATAATCATAAGTTTTCGTCGTGTCGGTATATGATGAGTAAGGCTCGTCGATCATCGTCGCCACCCTCGCGTCATCTGATATCTCCCGCTCTCGCCTCATATACATCAGGGGCTCACATGTGTCACCATCACCTCGTCATCCACCACCTTTCGGACTAATCTCTCCCTTAAATACCAGGAGTAGCCGAACTCATGCGCCAGTAGATGTCGCAGCTGGGCATTCCCCCCAATCACCCCCGTGTGCTAGATGGGCATCCCCCGAGGATAGAAGGTCACCTACAAAATTCCCAACAAAAAATTAGTATCTTAAAATATCATTAAGGAAAAATGGTCTCAAAAAGAAAGAAGGATTTACTTGATCGCTTGTCAGGCCGTTCAAGACCTGACGCACCGCTCCTAATGGAAGGGACCTCCTCGACTGCCAGTTGGACTTCGGCCATCGGTACATTTGGCAGAAGCCCCCAACAGACTCGTCCTTCAAAGCTATTAGTTGTGAGTTTAACCCAATCACCTCATAGAACTACATCTTCAAAGGACAAATATTCTTCAATTAAAAGAAGAAAATGCATAAAAGAAAATGCGAATGCATAAAGAAAAATGTACAAAATAAATAATACCTCCAGAAGATATGTGGTGCCAGTAAAGGTCTTCCAGAAGCACCGACTAAATGCATCCAAAGAAAAATAAAAGGTCTTCAAGGTTAGGCTCCCCGAGTAAAAAAGAGGGACATTCTAAAATACCCTCAAAAATGGCAAAAACCACAAGTGTACGAGGTCGCCACTAAGAACACTCCAAACAAAAGCAAAATAAATAGATGGGCCATCGGTCGCACCTGCAGTCTGTTGATCTCACCAATCTGTCGACTCAACAACAACTCCCTTAAAAGAGACAAACGAATAAATTCCCCAGAGACTATCCTCTCCACATCTCTTAACCCCGCCTCCACTCACGTCGACATCACTTGCAAGGCCCTGTCCACCTCTATCTGAACCCCCACGCAATCCATCCCCAGCAGTTGTTTCACATCAATGGGAGTCACCGCCATATCCTTAAAGCCAAAATGCATGGTGTGGGTGGTGTCCCACCACCTCTCCCCCGAAGCGAAAAGTACAACCGTCGAACGAGGCATCTCGTAAAGTTCAGACGCCAGCCTACCAAAATTGGCTGAAGACACCACCTAACGCACAACCGATGGAAGGCGTTCCCGGACGTCCTTAAGCCCTGTCATCTCTCAATAACGCAAGCTCGATGTAGATATATCAGGCTATCAAAGATAAAAAGGAAAAACCCTTATAAAAATTCAAAGAAAAAAAAGGAAATATCACCAAGAAAAAAGAAAGAATACCAAAGGTCATCAATGCTTGCATAGCCGCCAGGGTTCACCACCATAGGATCGATGATGCGTAGGCTCACCCAAAAGAGTCTGCTCATCCACAACTAGCTCGAATGAGTCGAAAGCATTCTCACTACCCAGCACAAGGGGCACCCTAGCCCACCATTCCAAGTTCTCCCAGTCGTCGACATTATGCCACGCCATGTATTTCTCGCTGCTTGAGAAATCAGCCATTTCTTGGTTTTGGAACATTAAAACAGTTTGTTGAAGGAAATTAGCAAAAGAGGGAAAGTCTGGAAGCTGTGACAAATGAGAAGTTACGTCCCCTTTTTATAGGAGGCTAAGGGGCATGTCGATCAGTAGTTCCCAGTAACATACCAATCGGTATTGTCCCTTCACCTGTTTGAGGTACCCCAAAAGACCATGCCATTGTCATTTAGCTCGTATCACACCATGCCATTCAGCACCCTCCTTGAAATTTTGTACAAAAATTCCCGAAAAATGCCGAAAATTCCCTAGAAAATTCCCAAAAATTCCCAAATAAATTTCAGAACCTTTTTTACCAAAAAAAAACACTTTTACCATGCTTAATTTCTAGCAGAACGCTTATTTTCCTAGTGGAATTTCCAAAATCAATTGATATCTCCCAACAACGTCTCCAAAGGACATCGCAAAAATTAGAAATTCCCTAACAAGAAAACATTCGATCCTCTGATTAATTTCTCGTCCCCAGCGGAACCAAAAACTCAAAATCAAATGCTTACCCAAAATCCCCAGCGAAACCCCAAGATAATTTCCCCCGGTGGAGTCTCCAAATTTCCCCAAGAAAACTACAACTTAAGCCCTCAGAATTGTCTTTAACCCACAGAATTTGTCATCTCTACTTAAGCCCTCATAATTGGCTTTGACCCGCACGATTGGTCATCTCTACTTAAGCCCTTAGAATGGGATTTGACTCACAGAATTGGTCATATCTACTTAAGCCCTCAGAATTGGTTTTGACCCGCAGAATTGGTCATCTCTACTTAAGCCCTCAGAATTGGCTTCAACCCGTAGAATTTGTCATCTCCACTTAAGCCCTAATTGGCTTCGACCCGCAGAATTGGTCACCTCTACTCTAGCCCTTAGAATTGGATTAAGCCCTCATAATTGGTCACCTCTACTTAAGCCCTCATAATTGGCTTCGACCGCAGAATTAGTCATCTCTACTTTAGCCCTCAGAATTGGTTTTGACCCGTAGAAATGGTCTCCTCTACTTAGCTCCTCATAATTGATCCTCGGCCCGTATAACTGGTCATTTCAACTTAAGGTCCTCAGAATTGACCTCGGCCCGCAGAATTGGTCGCCCCCTACTTAAGGTCCTCAAAATTGACCTCGGCCCACAGAATTGGTCGTTTCAACTTAAGGTCATCAGAATTGACTTTGGCCCACAGAATTGGTCGCTCCCTACCTTAGTTCCTCAGAATCAACCTCAGTCCGCAGAATCGGCTATCCCCAACATTTCTTTAGACCCCAGAATTGGCCTCGGCCCTCTAAATTTGTCATCCTGATCTTTTAGATCCGCAGAATCGACATATTTCCAAAACATCATGTGGTGTCTATTCGACGAATTTCACTTATTCCAAGATCAAACGTCGAGGTTCTCTGTAGACACAACATTATAGGACCCCCTAAGTCTCTCCTTAGGTACCTATAACCTACCCATTTCACTACAAACCCTAGGGCATACTCCGAGTACCGATCTAGATGCCATCGGTCTTTCTCGGGCCCTATTTGACTTTGGTTAACTCTATCTTCATATAAAAAGATCTTTAAATATTCTAAGGACCCAGAATCCTCTTTCCAACCGTCAACCACATGCACAAAATGGAATAACAGTTTGGATAAACGAACCATTTTACTACTAAAAATCGATTTGGAGGCCACCGGGCGCTCCTGGGCCCCGATTTGACCCCAATCAACTTCATCGTCACAGCAAAAATCTCTTTTAATCTTTAAAGGGCACTGAAACCCCTTTCCACCGGTATGCCTTGTGTACAAAATGGCATAATCGTTTGGACGAACAATCCATTTTCCCCTAAAACCTGATATTGAGGCCACCGGGCTCTCCTGGGCTCCGTTTGGCCAAGGCAAACTCTTCAGATCAAATGAGTTTGAATGAATATTTAAAGGGCACTGAATAATCTTTCTGTAATACCCCGTATTTTTATGCTATATTAATTTGGGGATTTATTAAATTTAATGTGAATGATTTATTTAATAAAAATCCGAAAATTAATTATGTTATAATTATTAACGTGACGAGAGTTAGTAATTATGGGAAATTGGTTGAATATTACTAATGAGCAAAGTAATATAGTATATTGGTTATATTGAATGTCATGAGTGAATTAAATGACGATTTCGGAAATTTAAGTCGGAACGTGCTCGTGTCACGTCGGGACTAATTTTGTTAAATAAAAAGTGAATATTTTATAAGTTGTTCGTATGGTCATTTTGAGTGCGCCAACGCGTCCAAAAGGGTCGAGATAGTCAAAAAAGTGTACCCGGGGGTTTAGTTTGGGTCTCGGGGCGTTTTTAGGCCTAATTGGTACCCCGGGAGGGCAATTTAGTCATTTCACCTTTTTGAGTAATTAAACCCACGAAATTCAGCAACCTATATCAGCCATTTAGGTTAGCCTATTAGGGTTAGAATATCCAGAAATCAAGTGACGGCCATTGGAGAAGAGAGGAGAGAGCTCCAAGGCAATTCAAGGCCAAAACATCACCGGTTTGCACCGCCGCCACCACCACCGCGTAGATCGCGAGATGAGGAACGCAGCCATACCAAAATCAGCCGTGAATCAGAATACCAAAAATCCCAGGCAAGTGTTTAACTTGCTATTTTCATTGGTACAATCTTCATATTAGTTTAGGAATGATTTGTGATGAAAACTATAGTAGAAAACCCAATTTTTGATAGGAAAATCCATGTAGTATTGATGTATATGTTGATTCTGGAAACCCTTGCCATGTAGAGGTAATAAACCATGAAATTTTGATGATCATAAGAAAGAAATTCTGGATAAAGATTTGTTAGAAATCTATTTAAGAAAATTCTAGGGTTCTTGATAATTGGACATAATTTTAGGTTGAAAATTCATGTTTAAATGATGAATATGTATATGCCTTACGTTAAAATCATCTAGTATATTGTTATAATGTTAGTAGTAGAATTCTGGGACGATTGGAACTTGAAAATATGGATTTGGAGTAATTTTGGTGATGAAACCCGTAACTGCATTCTGCAGAATTTTTCCCAGACCTGCTTGATCGATCGATCGAGCCTAGAGCTTCGATCGAAGGTTCGATCGATCGAGCCCCAAGATTCGATCGATCGACCCCTCCTGGCAGACTCCTAATTCCCTCTTTAAATGAGTTAAATTCAAATTGTCGTGAAATAATTCTTGGGCATTCTTGATAAAATGATTTGGGAGACATTGAGGACCAGTAGGGCATATGAATGAATGTTGGGACCTTTAATCTTCAACGAGAATGGTATTTATGGGACATTTACTTTAGGGTTGGTAAACTTATAAATTTAAAGGGTGAGGTGAGTAAGAGAGTTACGTTGGAACCTAATAAAGACACTTACTGAATTTCAAATTTGTGAGGATATAGCCCACGAGTGTTAGGTAATAAGTGAGAAAACCCTTCGAGTTAAGGTTAGGAATGAAACCTTATACGTAATTCTATAAATTTGAAATTTAGGATAAATGATATAATTATGGGTGACGAGAAGGACCTATTTTAATATGATAAAGTGGTATATTTATATGATTGTGTGAACATATATTATATACATGTGAAAAACATACCGCGCTACTTGCTATCCTTGAGGTTACCGCGCTGGGATAGTCTTATCTCGATGGGACCTTTATGGGGGATATTGACTTGTACCCTAGAAGATAGATATCCTTGGTACAGGCTATCGAATTGATAGTTCAGACGGTCCTAAGAGACGCGAGTATGTGCCATCCTCTTAGAGACTTGGAATCTATACTTCGCCTCAATATTGTTTGTGTATGGCTGTTAATACAATTCGAGAGTGATTCCGAATGTATTCCCCTTAAAATGAGTGATATGGGGCTTTGGATAGTAGAAGTATGCACGCACCATAGTTTTATGTGGGCTGCTGTTATTTTATATATATTATACTAGTAGTTAATATATATATATATATGAGATTATGAAATTTGAAACTGCCTACTATGATTTGATAAGTAGGACATGGTTGTTGACTCAAATTATAAATACTTGTTTTGAGAAAGTATAATATGCCAC
Organism: Sambucus nigra; assembly: GCA_949130495.1. Lineage (NCBI taxonomy): Eukaryota > Viridiplantae > Streptophyta > Magnoliopsida > Dipsacales > Adoxaceae > Sambucus > Sambucus nigra. The sequence continues at coordinate 259,866,366 of OX422224.1, forward strand.
TGGAAACTTTATTAATTCTATAAAGTTAAAATGGAGAACTTTAGTTACTAATTGGAACATCCTCTTTTAAAATGGAAATCATTGAATTGTAAATCTTACGAGTAATCTAAGATAAGTTAAATAATTTGGGAAGACTAGTGCGAAATGATAAAACAAACCGTGGAGAAAGTTAGTGCGATAGGTGTGCACATTAGAAGAGAGGTGAGATTTTCTCAAGAGAGTGTCGCACTAATATGTTGTTGCATTGGCCTGTATCAATTTAAATACTTACTAAACGTATTTTAAATCAAACACACTTTCGGGCTCTGACCCGTTTCTTTTTCTCTCTCTCTCTTGTATATATATGTATATTTTTCAGGTGCCCAGCCACAGGGGCGTCTTGCTTAGGATCCCTTGAGAGGAACGTGCTGCAGCTTAGGTGGGAGTTGCAGGTCACTTGCGTAGACGGCTTCCTTTATTGACTCCATTTCTAGCATTCTCATTTATTGGGCATGTGTCGCCCTTTCCATTATTTCATTTGTTATTGGGACATTTATATTTCAGTTATTTCCAGCATTGTTCTATGGGATTTATTTAGTATGGATTTGTGATTTTAGTTTTCATATGTTGACATTCGATTGACGAATGTATTATATTATTTGGTTTATTGTGGTGTGATTCTTAATTGTAGACATGTTGTTTTTAAATAAATAAATCTTTTTCTTTAATTAAAATTTGGAAAGTATGTATGAAAATGGTTTTGACACTTAGCTTAATTATTTAGGGTGTTAAATTGGAAAATTTTATTTTTATCGACAGTGATGCTGAGAATGAACCAATTGTTTACCTTGATTTAATTTAATAAAGGAGTGATCGCCCGGTATTTAATTAGGCGGGGTGTCACACTTTCCAAAAGTCTGCCTCGTGCACGAACCAGCCTTACGGTATGGACAGACGACTCATTTTACTTCGAGAGGTCATTGGGCGCTTTCGGGCCCTGGTTAACCAACGTCAACTTTTTGAACCGAATGAATAACCTTTCCAACGATCCGCCTCGTGCGCAATCCTGACTTATCGTTCGGACAAACGATCCGTTTTCATCCGATGACCTCCCATCCAAAGGACCAATAAGCACTTTCGAGCCACGCTTGACCCAAAGTCAATTCTCGAACCCGGGAGTAGTCTAAAGGAATTTTGAAGGTCTCTAAATTACCTTTCTAACGATATGACCCATGCGTTATTTAGATCAACGAATTGCGTTCTATGACCGTTTTCCCTTATAAATCTGCATAAGACTTTCAATTGGCAGGTCCATTTCCCTACCAACCGATAATGTGTCTAGGATTACCTATCGATTGGCAGGGCTAGGACCATGCCGATTGGCACCACCCCTAATCCTATAAATAGATGGCATGACCTCACTCCCAAAACACACCTCAGATCCATGAGCATCAGTGATCTCGACAACATTCTCATGCAATTAGCGAAGTTTCGTTATGTGAAATTCCATTCCATCTTAAATTACCATCATTTTCATACCAAATTTGGAAAAATCTCATTCTCTCTCATCCAACATTCAACGGAGTTCATCCCAGATTAATATCAACCTTCGATTCTTCAAAGAAGGTCCAAATCCTTCCCTCTCTCTTTAAATTTCTTATTTTTGCATTAATTACATAAACTCATAATTTAGCTTTTACTTTAGTTCAACCTTATTAAAATCTCACATTTTTATTAGTTATATTTCATATACTTTATTTTCTATAAAAAAAACAAAAAGAGGGTTACGCCTATAAATCTCAAACGGGATTATCCATCGCACTTTTCCAAAACTAAAACTAGGGGTGGAAATTTTAGAAACGACATGAAACGACACGAAATTAACCCAAAATTGAGACGATATGTCGTGTTCGTGTCGAGTGTTTTTTACACAAAGTCGTGTCATGTCGTGTTCGTGTCAAAATTATGAGTCGTGTTTGTCGTGTCATCATGTCTTGTCATGTTAATCGTGTTTTTTAGTCATGAAATTTAAGAAATTGTGTTATTCGTGTCACGTCGTGTTGTGTCATTTTTTATTTGGGTCATATTCGTGTTAACTAAAGAAACAAAAATTTATGTCGTGTCGTGTTCGTGTCCTAAAAACAATTATCGTGTCTTGTCGGCCCAAAAACATGAATTTACACCTCTAACTAAAACACACACACACATATAAAAAATCCCATTTGAATCTATGGGATAAACCCCACCCTTATGCCGCATGCGAACTACGTGTACTTTGATTCCTTTATAGGCTACATAGGCTGATAATACGCAAATATTGCGTATTTCATCTCTCGAACCTACGCATTTTAGCCCCCTCGGGTGACTTAATCTCTATATTTAGTCCCGTTAACCAGACAACCTCGAATTTATATTGTTAACATGCTATATGAGGTATAATTGGGCTTCTATAGATATTTAGGTACTAAGTGTGAAGTTCGGACGCATTTGGCTCAAGTTTCGTACATATCCGCATGCGCAAGGGCAATTTGGTCAATTTATAGTTTAGGCACCTGGCTCAACATCTCACGGAAGTTGCAGCCCTCCTCATCTGCTTCGTGTGGCCTCAAATGGTGAGTGATTCCGATCCATATTGAAGAAGTTACGGCATTTCTAGCGGAAGAGAAAACCAACCAAAACAGGAGGAATAGTTGTTGTACTGCTATGGTCGATCGATCGATCAAAAGGATCGATCGATCGATCCTTCATATTTTTCCATCGAGCTGAGACAGTGGGTATGATTTTCAACCATCGATCAAAGGGATCGATCGATCGATCCCCTATTTTTTGCAGATATTTTACCCTTTCTTTTCTTTTTCCATTTCTTTTCTAATTTAAATCCACATACTGTATAAACATTTTTTGTTGTAAATATCGTATATAATTCATTTTAGGCTAGTTTTAGCTTAGGGTTTGGGGGTTTGAGAGCAAATTCTTCATTTCTTCTTGGATTGACATCCATTTGGGTTTGTAAGTGGACTTTTCATCTTCCCTCTCCATTAATATAGTTGTATTTCCTTAATTTCTTGCTTTATAATTTAGTTTACATGCTTTATTTACATGCTTTCATTTAGTTTCTTTCTAGTATAGATTTATTGCGTTTATTTACCACTTTCATTTATCGCATTTTTAATAAGCTTTCTAGCTAAATTAATCTAGGTTGTGCCGGATTGAACTCATTCTGGGTTGACATGTTTCTTTGCTTTGGTGATGTAGTTTATGGGTCTATTTCGGGTGCGTTGTCCTAGTTATTACGCCTAGGAGATTTGACGGGGCATATCATGTATGTTCTGTGCTTACGACCTTGCGTGCGTAATTTTCAGGGTATTTGTTGACGCCAAAATCTTATTAGACTTTTACGCGAATTTAGGAGTGTGACAACTCTTGATTTAAATAATTGTCGAAACGAGACGCAATCTTAATAACTCGTCGACCCATGCAACCATTTTATACTAATTAACTCGGGTGAGGAATATCCGACGCAACCTATAGTTTTTATTCGCTCTGTTAACGTAATTTAAATACACTTGTCTAGTTTAATTTTTTCTCTTTATTATATTTTCCTTTTTGTTAAAATTATCTTTTACACTTTTATTTAGGAATATTAAATCCTATAAATTCTAGCAACTCATCTCTGTGGATTTTTGATACCCGGACTTGGCCGTTATACTCCCTTAAAAGAGTGTAGTCATAAGTTTAGGTTTTTATATTGAGGAGGTGAAACGAAAATAACGATTAGCGTCTTGACAAGCGCTACTTTTCACCCTTAATCAAAATGGCGTCGTTTTCGGGGACTAGTTTGTTTTAGAATTTATTTGATTTTGTATTTCGTAATATTTTCTTTCTATTTCTATTATTTGCTAATATTTTTGTAGGACTTCTACATTTGAGCACCTAGAAACACTTGAATTTCCGCGCGCATCTACTTTGTGGAATTTTCCACTTCGAGCCATTTTTGGGGTAAGCATGTCTTATTCCAATTCTTTCGGTAATCATTACGATAATTCTCAAAATTCTAACAAACCATTGACTTTTGGTCAATACTTAGAATCCCAAAAAATTACAACATCTAAAATGACTTTGGGCGAGTATTACAAAAGTCAAGCTTTGGAGTGCATGTATTTTGAGCAGGAGGATAATGATTTTGGGCCTCTAATTCCTTATAATAGGAATTTTGAAACGAATTGCCATAGTTTACAAAATTCTTATAATAATGAGTTTTTGTCTAAGTCCGATGGTAATTTCCAAAGTTCCCATTTCCAAGTATTCGCACCTCGACCTATGACATTCGGTGAGGGCTTGCGTATGCTTGAAAATGAGAAAATCGAAAATCGTTATCGGGAAGAAAACGTTTGTGGGAACATGAGTTGGATTTATTATTTGATTCCGACGATAATTTTGCTTCCAAGACTTTTGAAGTCGAAGAATGTTTAGAACCAAATGAGGACTTTGTGCCTACGTTGGAACAAATCATTATCGACTTTGCCCATTGCGTAATAGATATTGAAAGTGAGGATGAAAATGACGTAATATCGATTTGCAATGAAATGATTTCTTTTTTTGCCCCCAAAGAAGAACATTTCATTGAAAATGATCTTATTTCCTTCGAAACTCAATCTTCAAGCGATGATGATTCATCTCTTGAGTTTGATTTTCTTTCATCCCCATTTTCATTTTCTTTTATCACACTGTCACAAGTACCCGATGATTCGGTTTCAAACTTCAATGTTTTAAACCTTTTCGCCGATGAGGAGTACTTGCTCGAGTCGCCTTCCACGATCGCATATATTTGCCTTCGTGTGCGCCACCTCCCATTCCAATTTCAAAATCCTTGGGAGGATATTAGGCTTTTCTCGGTCCCCACATGTTTTTGTCACCCATTCAATCCAAATCCCCCATCGTCCCTCCAAAACTTTTAATTGACGATGGTTCCTTTCTTCCGCCTTACACATGCCTTCCGTTGTTCAAACGGAATACATATTTTTTGGAAGGCATGCTTGAGATTGAGGGTACACCGGTTATCCTCCAAAGTCAAATTGTTTTTGCGATGGACTCTCAGCTATTTAGACTTCTAGTGTACAGTTAGTGTGAAGCCTAAATAGTAGGTTGTATATAGTTAGCTTTTTATTCTTTCTTTATTTTTATCTTTTCTTTCCTTTTTAATTTAGTCTAATGTAATTAGTTAACTCTTTGTTATTTGTTTTTGCTATGCTCGGTACTAACTTGTTTTGTAGATTCTTTGGACTTGTTCTTATGGGGATCGCTCCAATTTTAGGTAATATCGCTATTTTCCTCTCTTTAACTTGGTTCTTAATTCACATTGAGGACAATGTCAGGTTTTAAGTTAGAGGGTGTGGGATATTCTATCCATTTATTTGTTTAGTTCATGTTTTTTATCACATGTTAGTTACTTAGTATGCTTTTCTTAGAAAAATTCAAAAATTTCAAAAAGATTTTATTTCTTTTTTCTCCTTTTTTGGGCATTTTGTCTTTGTTTTCGATGATAAATTTCAATAATTGCCCGATACAATAGACAACCCAATTATGCATGTTCTCGATTTTAGAAGTTATTAGACTTTACTCCTTGATCATTGATATTATTAATTACTTCATGAATTAAACTTTAATCCCATGAGCACATGCACTTTTATTGTTCTCTTGATTTGGTTTAAGATTTTTATAACTCGGTAATCTTTTATTGCATTGTATACACTTACACCGAGTAAGCTTTGTACCTTTCGTCATTTGTGAGTGTTATACACTTCTCTTTCCTCTTTGAAAATGTTACAGCCGTTGGTAATCTCTTTATTCTTTCATTTGATCGTTCATTAATTGAGTTTATATCTTGAAATGTGTTACTTGAGCATGATTTTCATATATTATTTTGACTCGAGATTTGCGTAAACTTTGTGAAATGATCATAGGACATCTTTGTTATATCACCCATATTAGCCTTGACCTCACCTTTCATATGTTTCCTAGTCAACCCAATCGAGCCTAAATAATAGCCTTTCGTTTCATTACCCAAAATCCCATAACCAACTCCAAATTGGAGTTTTAAACCATACATACACCTTCCATACCTTTTTTTAGAATGTTACTTGGGGTTGAATGATGTTGTTGTGTTGCGGTTGCAATTTAGGCATGTGAGAGTGAGAAAAGTAAAGAAAAGAAATGAAAAAGAGAAAGTGAAAAGCAAAAGAAAATAAAAGAAAACATGAGAAAAATAAGAAAAGAAAAGAAAAAGAAAGTTGTAAATGTTGTGTATAAAGTTCAATAAGCTTTGATTACTCTCCCCGATGATATATCTAATGCTCATTTGGGACTTGTTTTCCAATTTTGAAATTGCCCGCATTTTCCCATTATCACGAGTTTTCATTTCGAAGACTTTGAATCCATATATACATTACTTCATTTCGTACCCTAGCCAAACCTACATTACAACCCTATTAAAGTCCTATGTCATCTTAAGTAGATGTAATTCAAAGGTTTAAATAGTTTTGATAAGCTGTGAAAATACATTTCGCCTCTTTTAATGTGCGATATCTTTCATTGAGATTACAGTTTTTCATTTCATATTTAGCGTTCTTCATTTGTGACATGTGTGCGGCCTAGTGTCCACTTACATTTACTCTTTATGCCCTCATGTTCCCTGTGTTAACTCCCTATTTCGAGTGAATTCACTTGATGAGTGTAATTCCCGTGAGGATTGAATATATGCTTGCTTTATTTAGTATCCGATTTATATAAGTTTTTGTTAAATCATACTTTGCATGTGCTCTCTCCCCTCCTACATTTTAAGGTTTCAATTCTATGAGGTGCATTCTATAATGTTAATGATTTCAGAATTTTGTGTGAATTCATTCACTTTGCTAATAATGCGTATGAAATCTTTTTCGTTGTTGTTGGGCTTGTCGCATGTTGATTTGGGCTGATTTTGAGGAGACGAAATGATGTTTGTGGGTTTCATCCCTGAAAAACCCTCACGAGATGACACTCATCCACTAGGGTAACCTAGGGGTTTAACGGCTTATTGCATAAGCTAAATGCAATTGAATCGCCCGCGAAAGTGGCCTTGCGCTTTTATACCATACTTTTGTACTATCTCCTGCTTTTGGTTTGCTTGTAGTTCTTATTGCATCATATTTCATTGCTAGGGACTAGCAATGTGTAAGTTAGGGGGTTTGATAATATGCAAATATTGCGTATTTCATCTCTCGAACCTACGCACTTTAGCCCCCTCGGGTGCCTTAATCTCTATATTTAATCCCGTTAACCAGACAACCTCGTATTTATATTGTTAACATGCTATATGAGGTATAATTGGGATTTTGTAGGTGTTTAGGTACTGAGTGTGAAGTTCGGACGCATTATGCTCAAGTTTCGTACATATCCGCACGCGCAAGGGCAATTCGGTCAATTCATAGTTTGGGCACCTAGCCCAACATCTTCACGGAAGTTGTAGTCCTCCTCGCAAGCTTCGCGTGGCCACAAACAGTGCGTGATTCCAATCTAGAACGAAGAAGTTACGGCTTTTCTAGCGAAAGAGAAAACCAACCAAAACACGAGGAATAGTTGTTGTACTGCTATGTTCGATCGATCGATCCTTTAGATTTTTCCATCGAGCTGAGACAGTGGACATGATTTTCAACCATCGATCGATCAATCAAAGGGATCGATCGATCGATCCCCTATTTTTTACAGATATTTTGCCTTTTCTTTTCTTTTTCTTTTTCTTTTCTAATTTAAATCCACTTACTATATAAACCCTTTTTGTTGTAAATATCAGATATAATTCGTTTTAGGTTAGTTTTAGCTTAGGGTTTGGGGGTTTGAGAGCTCATTCTTCATTTCTTCTTGGATTGACACCCATTTGGGTTTGTAAGTGGATTTTTCATCTTCCCTCTCCATTAATATAGTTATATTACCTTAATTTCTTGCTCTCTAATTTAGTTTACATGCTTTATTGACATTCTTTCATTTAGTTGCTTTCTAGTATAAATTTATTGCGTTTATTTACCGCTTTCATTTACCGCGTTTTTAATATGCTTTCTAGCTAAGTTAGTGTAGGTTGTGCTAAATTTAACTCATTCCGGGTTGACATGTTGCTTTACTTTGGTGATGGAGTTTACGGGTCTATTTCGGGTGCGTTGTCCTAGTTATTACATCTAGGAGATTTGACGATGCATATCATGTATGTTCCGTGCTTACGACCCTGCGTGCATAATTTTTGGGGTATTTGTTGATGCCAAAATCTTATTAGACTTTTATGCAAATTAGGGGTGTGACAACTCTTGATTTAATTAACTGTCAAAATGAGATGCAATCTTAATAACTCGTCGACCCATGTAACCATTTTATACTAATTAACTCGGGTGAGGGATATCCGACGCAACCTATAGTTTTTATTCGCTTTGTTAACGTAGTTTAAATACACTCGCCTAGTTTAATCTTTTCTATTTACTATCTTTTCCTTTTTGTTAAAATTATCTTTTACATTTTTATTTAGGAATACTAAATCCTATAAATTCTAGCAACTCGTCTCTGTGGATTTTTGATACCCGGACTTGGCCTCTGTACTCCTTTAAAAGAGTGTAGTCATAAGTTTAGGTTTTTTTATTAAGGAGGTGAAACGAAAACAACAATTACCGTCTTGACACGCGCTACTTTTCACCCTTAATCACAGGCGTCTCGGGTTAAAACCTGAGACTCGAGTCCAATTTTCCAATTTGCCATTTTTCCAAATTTCCAATTTTCTAAAATTTTCCATTTCTACATTATTTTAATACATATTATGTTTATGATCTGACTCGACCACAAATGTGTATCCAGTGTGCATGTTATATAGGCTCAAGTGCAAGACCTTCGCTCTAGTAATAATCCGATAAGTTGGGAAACTGATTCGAGAAACGAAACTAAAAAGATTATTAATTGTGAACTGAATGACTACTAACTATATATGAAGGAAATTTAAGCTATACTAACTAACTAAGTGCACATAAATAAACTACTGCAGTGAAGTAAATATGAATAAGGGAAAGATAAGTTAGGATATAATCTCCCAAACCTTAGTACATATACCGGATAGAATACTAGCTTTTCAATTAGAAAGTTGATTGAACCCAGTCCTTATTAATCCTAAGCATTACATATATGAGGATACTATCCCACATCATACGTAATCAAAGGTAAGAACAAAGCAGTGCTGAATAGTGAACACGTGCATCGCATCCTTAAACACCCCAGTTACTTAGGGAAAACAAGGTTAAAAGGCCTACGATGGTTATGCGTACTACACAACATGATCCAATAAATTTTCAATTCAAACCCTATTTTCTACATAGGTAAATTACATCGGATTGGGTTCATGCATCCCAACCCTTAAAAACTTAGTTGGACATGATTAAAGTAAATACTATCTCAGAATTAAGTTTGCATAAATTCATAGCTATGTGAAAAATTGAGATGAAATTTGGAATTAAGAATTGCAAACTAAAATTAAATAACAAATTAAACTAACTATGAAAGCAATTAAAAGAAGAAATTAAATAATACTTGTAATGAAGGAATCTGGAATTATAGCTTGAATCTTGAATTAATGTAGCAAAACTTAAAACCCTAGGTTTCTTGAATACCATAGCACTTTAAAATTAATAATAATCCAACCCCTTAATGTCTGGCATTAAGTTAAATTAAACACCCTACGAAAATACAAGAGTTTGATCAAGATAAAACTCTTAATTTGGAAAAGAAAATTCAGAAAAAATATCATCTGAAGCGGTCCGACAGGGGTCTTCGGTTCGGTTTGGTAACATCCGGATCGAATCATTTTCCATTTATAACGGATTGGTCCGGTCTCAAATTTTATGCAAAGATCCTCAAGGCATCGGACCGGTTCATTTTCAGCTATATTCGGATCGGTTCACTGGTGAATTTTATGCAGAGTCTGCCTTCCTCCCAGATTAGTTCGCTGTTGGCACTGACCAGTCCGGTCCGATTATTGAATTCCTTTTTTCCTTCTTTTCTCTTGATTTTCTCTCATCTTTGGAGCTCAACAACTTCTTACACAGGGCTTGGATTGGGATGTCGTTTCTTCTTAGTTACTTGTAGATGTGAGTCTTTAATTTCTATGTTGGTCCCTCGTCCGAACTCCAGATGTAAAGTGACTATTTGGACCTCTTACTTTCATTTCATTCCTGGTTTATCGAACTTGAATTCTTCTTCTCTTCACTTGTATAGAATACCTGTAAAAAGCACAAAAAATACATAAAACTCGAGGCACTAGTAAGAATTGTCAGTAGCACAAATATGAAATAAATCAACACAATTTACATCGTCCGAGGTGCTAAAAGTCTCTAAATTAAGGAAATAAATTCGGAAGAATTTATGCCTAATCATGATCCTTAAAATCGTTTTATTAAACACACATTATCGTTTCATTATAACGATCAATATCACGATAAATGCATAAATCATATTTTTAATATTATTTTGGGAACATTCTTATGGATAAGATCACTTTATCTTTTCCATGGTATGGGTTGGGCGATTTCGATCTCCATTATATATACACGCACACACACTTCATGGAGAAATAAAGGAAAATAGTAACACAAGACCATGAGAGACCGAAAGGGCGGGATGGGTGCTTAACACCTTCCCATCCCGTAACTTAGCCCCCGAAACTTGGAACTATTGGTTTCGTAAACATCAGTTTGTCTTTAATGCCACTCTCTCGAGGCGGCGACATGTTTTTTTGCCTGTTTTGTGAAAAATGGGTTGGCGACTCCATCTCTTTACATTCACCCCACACTGACGACTGACGAAGCGTTTCTAGAGTACGAGGGCGAGAGACCTTTTTCTCCTCCCTTTTTTCCCCACCCCGCGGAGAGGAGAGAGGGAGGATAGAACGGGATGTTCATACTGATAAGCACCCAAAAGTATACATTTTATACCCTTAATAGACCATTTTTAGTCACTAACTCTCGACAATTTGGGTCTTATGTGCATAATTATTTAATGTGCAGGCTCGATTGCGTTTGTGGAGTTCGACTACTTAATTAAAGTAAATGTACATCAAATGGAGCTAATTACCTTGCCCCGTAACCTCACCCGAGCCCAACATGTCCCTAAACCTACCCTGAAGCCCGTGTGTGTTTAGTTTGTGCCCTTTTTATTTTCTTAGACTTTTAGTTTGAGTCGTTTTTATTTTTAGTTATTATTTTAGATTCATTTAGAATTTTTTAGGTTTTATTTTCTATTTTTCTATTTTATTTTTATTGGTGTATTTTTTATTTATTTTTTTAGTCTTTAGTTAGTTTAATTTTATCTTATTTGTTTTATTTTATTTTATTAGTTTTATTTTTAATATTCACTTTGAGTCGTGTCTATTTGTTAGTAGTTGTATATATTAGGGTCTGTGTGTTTTTAGTTTCCGTGTCAAGTTTTTGTTGTTTTTTAGTTTTTAGTATTTTATTATTATTTATTTTATTGCTTTTTTTTAGTGTTATTTGTTTTTAAGGGTCCAAATTAAACACATACACACTTATCCTAAACTTACTCACACCCAAATAGTATTTCCACACTATCCTACACATTAATCCACCCTCACCCTCACCCTTTTTCCCATACACCCTCGCCATACACAAACATAACCCCTAACACACCCTAACAACAATACACCTCACATACACCCTATCACCCCCACACCCATCTTCTTCCACCACACACTCTCTCTCCTCTCTCTTTCCACCATAACCAACAAACCTCCATTAATAACCACAACATCCATCCTCTCTCTCTCTCCTCAAACCCACCAACCATATCAACCCAAACCAACACCTCCATGCCACCACATCCCAAGAGTCCGAACCCGGACATCCGACCACCTACTCTGACATCAACAAACCTAGCGACCAACAATCCACCAACCCACAGCCAATAAACCCGAAACCCATAACCGAACCAGCCCCCCCTGCTCGGTCGTACCCGCATACCACCAGAGGACCAGTGAGCTAGACCGACCCACTTCCCTTAAACCAAAATTCAGTCGGATCTCCTACTCCATTCCATCCCCGAACCCGGTCCTGCTTTACGCCCTATTCGAGTTCGGCCCAACTCGACCCAAGACCTCAAACCTGAACCGCACCATCCACCCCCAATCGACCCATGTACTAACACGGATGAGCCAAAATCGTCTCCTGTCAGAATAAACCAAAGCCAAACCCATTTATCCCACATGCCATATAAATCTTTAAAATCCATTTAACACATTTAACCCATTATACCCCCAACACATGTTTTGTAACCCACTTACCTCATTTTCCCATCTTGCCCTCTTAACGAAATCTTATTTTAATTCCCCCATCTTACACTCTCATTATCTCACACAATCCATGACACATCCAAACCACATGCTCACCCAAGTATATTTACCAATTTAACCCCTTAGCTCCATGTGCATATAAAAGAAGACCTCAAGGCCATTTGAAGACCTATCAATTTTGGAGAGAAGGAAATTTTAGAGAGAAACACCATTTTAGTTTTTTTTAGGTTAGAATAAATTAGGGAAATATTTTGTAAATAGTTTTTATTTTTATTTTTAGATATTTGTGAGGATAAATTGTGAGTAATTCAATTGAATATTATAATGAATTGATTGTTGTTGGATGCTCATATTGGATGGATGGTGCTTGATTTCAAGGAAATAAGAGTTCAATTTCACTTCAAGAGATTATGTTTGATTGTTCTCTTCTCTTCTATTTTACTTTATTAGCCTTTCATTATTTGATTATCATGTTTAATATGATGTTAGGCTAAATCCCCTTTCAAGGGGTGGGGTGAACCCTTATTTGATGTTATTTTGATTTAATTAGTTTGATTAATTGAAAATTCCCTTTGAATGTTAATTTTAATCCCTCACCCTTAAATTTATGTCTCGAGAGAGGGTAAATGATTTTTGAGAGAAAATCAAAATTCTAGTTATAATACCCATTTTAGATTCGAACTAGAGATAGGGGTTTCTTAAGTGTGGTATTATTACTTGAATTTCAACTCTATTTTCATTTTCTAATATGTACATAAATTTTGATGAATCGATCCTAGCGGGTGACTAATTAAAAGGAGTGTATATCTATTTTCTAGAGTTGTGGGGGATTAAACTTAATTTTCTAAAAGATTACTATTAAAATTACACTTACAACGAGAGTTGGTTTGTAATTTTGATATTAATTTGGGATAATTCAAATAATTAAATTAATTAGTTAGAATAGCTAAAATTTGTGGTGTGATCTCATTCCTTGATTGTTCTCACATTTACTTCCTCACTTATTCTCTTATTTTAGTGTTAGACTTTGTTCATTATTTTTAGTCACTTTTTAGTTTGTTCTTTACATATTTGATTTAGTTAGTGATATTTCACATCCTCACCCAAATTGTTTTTAATATAAAAAAAGGCTAAAAAAATAGAAAAAGTAAAAAGTCCAAAAAAGAAAATAAAAAGTGAATTACAATTGTTTTACCCTCGCTTTACCCCCATGATGTCGATTGATACCCTTACTTACCTCTACACATTAGTTTGTTATATTTTGTAGGTAATGGAGGTTTTGATTAACTTGGCTTGCAACAACGACTACACACCAAAATCAAGTTATCACATACCTTCCTCACAGATGTGGATTATCTTCTTTTCATAAATTCACCTGAGATTACATTGATTATCCCTTCTAAATGGACCTTATCGACTAATTCTGCCTCATTTGGCTTCTCTTATCAGCAATCTCGCTCCCTTGATCGAATCCTTTATCGACCGTCTTCCTCTTTGTTTCTCTAATAGGATATTCTCCTCTCAGTCCTTTTGATGAACTCCATCAAGTATCCCACATGGATCAGAGGCTCTATCATGTTCATGAGGAGGAATTCGTTCATATTATACCCGTGATCCCTATAGAAACTACAATATTGCTTGGATTTTTTCTCAATGCTAATTTTTTCAACCTGGTCGGCCAATTCAACATTCTTGGATCCGATATGGTCACTAGGACTTGTCCCATCGTTGTGTTAAATGATGTGAACCAATTGAACCTTGGACAATAATTACAAATGTCTCCATGTAATCCCCGTGTCCTCTTTGCCTGATCATCCCTTTATCTTTTATTGCATTATTCTTCATCTTTGTAGTGGAAAAGATGATTGTTGACAGTGTCTTTGGTGATGATGTGATTTTTCACCTTCCTCATCCGGACAAGCATGTTGATAGGTGATGGTTGATAAACTATGTAAATTAAAATGTTGTTGTTTTATATATATCGTCTAACAAAAACCATAACTTAGTACACTATGAGTGTAGTTCAAAGAAAGGATAGAATCCATAGGTAAAGTGACCTAGAATTAAATTGATTTATCACTTTAAAAAGGTAAACTAAAAGATAATACTGGGGATTTGAGATTAACGCTAGGCAAAAATTTAAGTTAACACTTAAAAAGTATAATTAATAAAGATTAACTAAAGTGGTAAATGAACACTCCCCCTCCATGGATTAACAAAATGAATAAACTTATATGGCTCAAATCACGTTTAATTGGTCATAACCCTTTGAGACAAAACATCAAACATGAAGAGTGCAAAGCTAAATATGAAAGAATAAAATTTTAATTAATTTTAGTGAAAAGTTGGTTAATTTTGCAATAAATCTTCAAACACTACCCTTGCATGAAATGGGGAAGTTAATAGGCTATGATACTCTAATATCAACACACAAGTTTCAATTAAATTATTTTAAAACCAAATCCTAGCTTTGAATCTCAAACATCTATGGTGGGTTTATGATACAAACCCATTAACTAGACAAAATGTAACTGTATAAAAAAAATATTACTTTAATAGAAATGGGTCATATGTTTATAAATCATTTAAACTAATTAAAAATCATGTAAATGGAAGGGGAGGAGGGAAGAGATAAATAACTATTAATTTACCTAAGTGATATTGGAAGAGAAGATCCAAGGAGAGAGAGAGAGACAAAAACCAAGGAGAAGGAAACTCTCAACTATTAAGAGGCTAAAAACCTAAATAAAAGAAAGGACCCTCAATAAAACTAAGGAAGTAAACTATATATACCAAAACATTGTGGTAAACATGTATTAAAGAGAAAAATGCTCTCAATACTAGAGAATCGATTATCTTCATAAAAATATACAATGCGGTAACTTTCAACAAGGATGAGAATTTATTCTCTATTTCCAAGTCTGGGACTTCATTTTCTTCTTTGGATCTCAATTTTTTTCACAAAGCATCGAACGGGAATTGGAAGAGCTTCTTGATCCAAACTCGGAATGATTCATGGTCGGTGATCACATGAAGATAATTCAATGAGGTACAAAATTATGTATTCAAATGTCCAAATTCTGAAGTTTGAAATTGTAAAAATACCCTAAAGTTGCATCATTCGATGCAACTTTTCCCTAGATGCAACCAAACTTCACGCTCAGCATTCCCCACACTTATAAATGCTCAAATAAACATTGAACAATATATATATATATATATATATATATATATATAATAAGATTAGAGTTTATCCAGTATAAGAGCATAATAATAGGAATTAAAGAACATCAACGTGATAGATTGTGTAAATATAAGGGGTAATAAATTCAATATAAGTGACTAATCACACCCCCTAACTTACACATTGCTAGTCCCTAGAAATTATGCAAAAGGAAACAAGATCTATAAGATATACCAAAAATAAGTATAATGTAGAGAGGATAAATACCACTTTTGCAGGCGCATGATTACATTTAGCGGATGAAAAAAGTCGTTAAAACCTAAGTGGACGAGTTTTGGCTCGTGAGGGTTTCTAGCCATGATACCCATAAACATAAAGTCTCCTAAAAATAATTACCCATGGTCCAAGTGTGAAATAAACATCATAAAAACATTTTAACAAGATATTAGCATGAGATAGTTCTTCAACAAGTAATATTATAAAAAAATACTTTATATCTTGAAATCATGAAAGTGTGTGATGTGGAGCACATATCTAGTTTTGATAATTCGAATAAAAGTTCAAGCATGTTTCAACTCAATTATCACTAGGGTTTACAATCCATAAATGAAATGATTTGACAAAGTATAAAACTTGAGGCTCGCGAGCATAAAGATTTATTTTAAGTAAATCTAAGGCCACACAAATGCCAATAATGAAAAATGCATAATTTAAGCGAAAAAGTAATATCATGGAAGATAACATTCAATATAAGATGTGAAATAAATCATAGAGGCTCATTTCAATCACATTGACTTCCAAATCATATTTACCCAAGTATCACATTGGACCTTTTAAGTTTGTAAGATGTTATGTAGGTTAAATAAAGTTTATAAAACGAAAGGACTTTAAAGATTCAAAAGGTTTGGGGATAAAACTTGGTATAATGATAAAGTATGGGACAAAACAAAATTGAAACATAAGTTTCTCAATTAAAGAATAAGAAATGAACAATTAGAAGGAGTATGACTTCTTATTTCATCCAACAACTTAGGATTCTAACTTTTTTTTAATCCTTTTATTTTATTTTATTTTATTTCTCTCTTTTCTCTTCCTTTCCTTTTCTCTTTCTTTTTCCTTTTCCCTTTTTCTCTTTTCCTTTTTAACAACACATAAAAACCAACCGACTCACGTAATAATATGTAACAACACAACAAAACATTAATTTTCCCTAGTATTTTTCAAACAAAGGTAAGGAAGGTGTAAGTAGTGTTTATACTCCAATGTGGAGTTAGTTACGGGATTGGGGTTATGAAACGGAGGGTTATATTTTAGGCTCAAAGGGGGTTAACTAGGGAAAATATTTAGTAGGTGAGATCAAGGTTAATATGGGTTTAATATCAAAGATAACGTATTATTGTTTTCAAGGGTTCACATAATTCTTCAGTCACCACAACATCAACAAACATCCTAAAATTTGAATTTCACAATGATATCCTAAAATGAGTGATCAAAACAAGAATAATGATATGAGCAACGGCATTAATATGTTTATCATGAGATAAGAGTTGGTTTATGCACACTCACAAAGAATAATATGCTCAAAATCTCACAAGGTAAATATTTTCCACTATGTTTATCAAATTATATTTTTTTTAAACGAAACATAAGCATTTATTTATGGAATGTACGTGACTATTCAAGATTCCTTAAAACTTGAAATTTTACATAATAAAGATAGTATGACAAATCAAGGTTAATAATCAAGAAAATTATATAAACAACCATTGTCATTCACACAACAAAATGGGGCAACCATACAAAAATCATCAAAATAAAAGGGAAAAAGGCCTAACAAATGAGGAAAATAAGGAAAATAATTTTGAAAATTTTCAATTTTTTAACCAAAATATTTTTGAAAAGAACATGAATCAAATAAATGAAACTTGAAGGAAATAGTAATCATATTCCACACTCCAAAACTTAAATGATTTGTCGTTCTTAGTGAATTAAGAACATACTTTAATGAGAGGGAAAGGGAGATGCTACCTCATACTGAGAGATCTTGGAATGGCACATGCCGATAAAATCTATAAACATGTTTGAACCAAGTATAACAAAGATAACAAAAAAATTAATAATTATACTAGATAAAAAAATATAAATGAAAACTAATATATTGACTAAGAATTTTAACCTCCAATTTAGCTATAAACTAGAAGTCAAAATTTTTTAGGATTCACCCATAAAACATATTGAGCTTGAAAAATTAATGGAGGAATCAAGTTAAATACCATGTCTCTCAAAAAGTGAGAGTTTTATTTACGACCCGATGGGTTTTTGGGCAGGGTAAGGAAGCCATCATATAAACAATGAGTGATGTAGGCTTTGGATGCTATGGGAGATAAGACTAAATCGATCCTTAGAAAATAAAATTTTCCTCCTAAATATTTTTCAATTGGGATGGTAGGTAGTGCATGTGAATGTGAAAATCCCATCGAAGAAATCATCTTGAAAAAGCATTCAATTTGAGGAATTGAGTCAAAGTCATTAAGGCTTTCATCTAATTCTTGTTGTAGTTGAATTGGTTGGATAAAGGTGGGAAACCAAAGAAATTAAAGATATTAAATCTTAATAGAATTTGAATCATTGATAAAATGTTAAAATTCATAAGTGCTTTGATCACTCTAAATGAGTTTATCTTAAAAAGTGGGATGGGGTGAAATGCAAGTTTCAACCTCATATGAGCATTTTGAAAATGAATTAATTTATTTATTTGGGCATATTTTTTAATTTACCAATACTTATATATTTCAAATACATCGTCCATTTCCCTTTTCCCAAAAACATGATCAAAATCACAAGAATGCATAACATCTACTTGTGGCATTTGCTCATATATTGTAGAAACTTCTCTATTTTGCAAATTTTCCCAATAACTTTGTTCAATTATTTCCTTTTCAATAATTTGCATGTAATCACCCAATGGCAAAGGTGGTTGCGAAAATTTATCATCTTCAAGTTCAATTCTTTCATTCTCAAGAATTTGTATGAATTCAAGCATTTTCTTGGGAGTGTAAATTTGAAAACCACTATCACAACAATTATGATCATCTAATGAGTCAATACGAGATATTTTTACCTAAATATCTCTCTTGGGAAATTTTCCAAACATGTGGTGCCCATCCAAATTTAAGTTTCTTAATGCTACAAACGGTACGAGTTACTACAAAATATATTACAACAAAAAAGGGAATATACAAATACAACTCTAAAATACATTGTTCCTAATTTGATGGGTGGTAAACTTAGTAAATGAAGATGTTGTTGTTGGGTATTTACCGCTAAACAAAAACCACAACTTGGTACATTATGGAGTGCAGTGTCAAGCAGTGATCTAATACACATGGAATGTGACTTAGAATTAAACTAACTTATCGTTTTAAAAAGTTAAAGTAAAAGATGATCTATTTTTGGGATTTTGAGAACTGTGTGGTATCAAATTATTTTTTTAAAGAAAAAAAATAAAAGACCACCATCGCCTGCTTCCACCTCCAAAACCCTTTTTCTGCCTCCACCTCCAACAATGCCTGAAAACCACTGCCACCTCTAATCTAAATTACAAAATCAACCCCTCTTCCGAGACATTGTAGGAAAGCCATAGTTTAAAATCCCCTTCCCTTTAACCAATTGTGGACCCATTTTTATTTCCGGCAAATTTATATGCATCCTTGAATATGTGATTGTAAAATAAATTGGATTAAATTGATTCTTGATTTCCTTCATGTATATCTATTTTTTATGATTTTAAAAGAAGATAAACACGGAAAGGGTTTCTCCTTCATTGGAGACATTTTATTAATCATTGTGAATATATCTGATGTTTCCCCACTAGTGGATCTTCGTCTATAAAGATGTATATGCATCTGATTCATTACCATAAGACAAATAAAAATGCCAAATCAAAATTTGATTCATCATGAATATAAAGGACAACAACTTTTGATTTTTTAAATATTCAAACCAAATAAAAGATTTGGATATAGTTGTTTAATGAATCCTCGGTTAAAGTTGTTGTCATAGGGGAGTAATCATGCTGATTGGATCCACCCTCCTATGACTCGGAACAGTATAATCAACCCCATCCAATCGAGAACATCGTCGACGCGAGATTTCAACATTTGGTAGTTTAGTCCTAAAAACCCAATTAAAGCAAAAGCTTAAAGAAAACCCACTTGAGCAAAAGTTGAAATACAAACCCCCTTTAGCAAAGTTCCCAATACCTTACTCACTTCTACTAAAGATCCAAAAGATTAACCCTTGAAACATTGTACTTGTGATTGTTTGAAATTTTACTTTATAGAGAGAGAAAGAAAAAAATCATTTCACCATTATTTCTTATTTAAGCAATGTTTGTTTTATAGTTTGGCTACGATACTTATTGTTGTTACTACTGTTGAACTTCATGGTATCTTCATGGTCGGTAGTGTCGTAGTTGTGGGGATTTAAAGTGGTATTATACCTTTGGCTCTTGCGTGGATATTACTTGAACGAGGATGAGTTTCACATCTTCTTGGTTGCAGTTGCAAGGTGTGATAAATCCTTGTGAGGTTATTGGTTCTACCTTAGTGAATTGGAGATAGAGTAGTTTCTCCTAGAAAGGTATTTTTTAATAATTAAAAGTATATAAAACTTCTCAGGTCCATGCCAAATAAGTGGGACTCAAATAAGATCTTCCTTCAAGCAAAACTCCACTCAGAAGATGTATCCTTTGAAAAACTAGTGTGATAACTCATGACATGGAACTTAAAGAAAGATACGAAAGAGACAAAAGTGATCAAAAGAAAAGATAATCACTCATTGGGATCTTGGATAAAGGTGAAACCTCCAGTCAAGAATTGATGGCACTCAATACAAAAAATTATAAAATTTTTATAAGACATCAAAGGAAAGGCAAACCTAGTCGATCCAATTTCAAAATATATCAACTCAATGAAAATACACCCAAAGAAGAAAAATGTTATGGATGAAATGAGTATGATCACTTTATAAATAATTGTTCTAAACGCAAAATGGAAACAATTAAAGGAAGAAGATATCACTATGAGGAATGTGGAAAGACGGCAATGAAAGCCACTTGGATTGAATCGGAAGAATCTTATTCTAGCAATGAATTAAGAGACTCCAAAACAGAAAATCTATGTCTCATAGGACTAGACGAGTTAACTTCTTATCAGTTTCAAAATCTTTATAGAAACCTACAAAAGGATATTCAGTCACTCTTAAAAAATGTGAAGTGTTAGAAAAGAAAATTGCTCAATTAAAACTAAGTCATTATCACTCTTTTGTAGACCATGAAAAAATCTACGATGAACTTATCAAATAAAAAGGAAATAAAGATTAATTATCAAGAAAAAGAAAACATAAAACTAAAAAAAGAGTTCAGAACAATAAAAGAATCTTTTAAAAAAATTCTAAACAAATGGCAAAGGATCAAATCTACTCCTACGAAGTCAAAAACTCTCACACGAAAAAATTGGAAACAATTACCTTGAAGAAAAGGAACATGAACTTTTTTACCATCCTAGGATAAGATACAAACCTCATCACGACCAAGACAAATGCTCACAGAACATAAATGAAAAAACATGCCCGAAAAATTGTCATGGTGTATTACCTCAAGTTAACCTCTATGGACCCAATATTCCGCGAGTAATAAAACTAAGTTATTTCAATGAATTATGAAGGTGTGCATGAAGTCATATGAAAAGCAAGGGATGTGGTATCTATACAACGGATGTTCTTGGCATATGATGGGAGATAAAACAAAGTCCTCTAGCTTGACACAAAATAAAGGAGGAAAAGTCATATTTGACAATAACTTAAAAACTAAAATCATTGGTGAAGATAAAATTGGTATACCAAACTCTCCTTGCGTTGATAATGTCTTACGTGTTAATGGACTAAAACATAACTTGATTAGAATTAATCAATTATGTGATAAGTAATATCAAGTAATTTTTTATTCAAAATATTTTTTTAGTAAAAAATGCCCTAAATAATGAAGTATGTTTTGTTGCATCAAGAACCTCAAATGTTTATACCTTGGATATAAATGAGCTCACCAATCAAAAACTAAAATGTCTCACCGTTATAGATGATTGCTCTTGGTTATGGAAGACGATTATGACATGTTTATATGGAACTTATTCATAAACTTTGTAGAAAACATCTCGTTAAAGGAATTCCAAAAGTAAAATACCTAAAAGATAAAATTTGGGATGTGTGTCAATACAGAAACAACATAAAACATCTTTTAAAAGGAAAAGGTGATATAGCCTCATCAAGACCTCTTGAACTCATACATTTAGACTTATGTGGACCCAACCACGTTGCTAGCCTAAACAATAGGTATATGCATTTGTAATTATTGATGATTTCTCTTGATATTTTTGGGTATTCTTTTTTACTAAAAAAAGGTAAAACATATAGCATCTTTGTGAAGTTTTGTAAAAGAGTTCAAAATTAGAAAGGGGTAACGATAAAGCATGTACGAAGTGATAGATAAAGAGAAATAAAGAACAAAGATATGGAATATTATTACGATGAACAAGGGTATAATCACAATTTCTAGATTCTTAAAACAACAAACAAAATGTAGTGATAAAAATAAAGAAACAATCATTTGAAGAAATGTCACGTACAATTATTAATGAGCAGAAGTTATCGATATATTATTGACCGAAGTCGTAAACGTTTCTAGACATGTGATCAATAGAGTTGCCATCTGAAAGGTAATCAACCAACCCCCTTATGAAATTTGGAAAGGAAAAAAACATAATATTTGGTATTTCAAATTATTTTACTCCAAATGTTTTATTTTAAAAGATAGGAAAATTTTGAACAAATTTGATCCTAAATTCGATGAAGGAATCCTTTCCGGTTATTCTACAAATATCAACGCTTATAGAATTTTCAATAAAAGAACCCATGTCATCCAAGAATCCATGCACCTTACATTTTATGAATAGAATCCATATTCTCTCCAATGACACGACGATAGGGAGGATGAGTTCAACCTTATAGAAAATAAAATATAAATCCTTTCCATAAAACCAACCGAATATTCACATGAGGAAGAAACTCCAGTTGAAAAAGAAGCCCACCAAGACCTACCTCGAAGATGAAAGTTTGTTAGTAACCATCCCAAAGAAAAATTATTAGAGAAACCTCATAAAGAGTGACCACTAGATACAATCTAAGACATGCACACAACAACATTATATGCGTTTCCCAAATTAAACCCAAAATAATTGATAAAGTCGAGACGGATGAATCATGGCGACTTGCAATGCCATAGGAACTTGTATAATTCTAAAGAAATCAAGTTTGTAACCTTGTACCACCACCCAAAAATAAATCTGTCATCAGCACCAAATGGATATTTAAAAATAACAGAGACAAAAACGAGAAAATCATCTGAAACAAAGGTTGTCTTATCTCTTAAGGATTCAAGAAAGATAAAAGAATTGATTACAAAGAAACATGTTCCGCCATTGCACGGTTAGAGGCTATTCGTATGTTACTATCTTTCGGATGTTTTAAAGGCTTTAAAATATTTCAAATGGATATTAAGAGTGGCATTCTAAACCTATTCATTAGGAAAAGGTTTACATAAAATACCCCCCAAATTTGAAAATCATACATATCCAAATCATGTTTTTAAACTCACAAATGTCTTATATGGACTCAAACAATCCCCACAAGTATGGTATGAAAGACTAAGTGATTTTCTCATCATTAACAACTTTGTGCGAAGATTGGTCGATACAACCCTTTTTATTAAAATACAAAACCAAGAAATCCTTATTATTCAAGTCTATGTGGATGATATCATTTTTGGATCCACCAATGAAAAATTTTGTGAAGATTTTTCAAAACGTATGCACACGAATTTGAAATGAGCCTTATAGGATAAATTAAACTATTTCTTAGGTCTTCAAGTCAAACAAAACAAAATTACAATAATGACCTAGTCCACAAATTTGGATTATCTACCTCAAAACCCATTATCACCCCTTTAATCAGATCTATAAAAATAGAAGTTGAGGAGAACAGAAAAGAAGTTGATAAAAACTATATTGAGGAAAGATATGAAGTCTATTACACCTAATAGCAAGTCAACTCGATTTCGTGTTTGGTGTTTGTCTTTATACAAAGTTTTCAATTTCAACCAAAAGAATCCCATATAATAGCCGTCAAAAGAATTTTTCGCTAGCTTATCGAAACCATAGAATTAGGTACTTGGTATCCTAAAAAATCAAGTTTTTATTTTACAAGCTACTCGGGCGTCGATTGGGTGGGATGTAAGGTTAGTCAAAAGCGGAGTAATGGATCATGTCACTTCCTTAAACACTCACTAGTTTCATGTGAAAGAAAGAAACAAAAATCACTCGCACTATCCGCAGCCAAAGCCGAATATCTTTATGGGGTGTCAAAAAATCTACCCGTCGGGGGGTGCCCATTTACCACGATGCATGTATAAAAATAAATATGAGAGAGTCAAAGATTTATGTGGTTAGGCCATGCATGGCCTACGTCCACGGGGATGCAGCTGTGTTTCATTATAAACTTGAGAGAGTTTTACATGAGAGTATTTCTCTAGCCTTCGAGCCCCCTTTCACAATGGGGGGTGTCCCCTTTATATAGAGTTAGGGGTTACATTAGGGTTACATTTGGATGAGTCCCCTCTTCGTAGAGTTTAAATTACAATCAAATATTGTTCCTTAATCTTCTACTTTATCAAGGACTTTTGGTTCGTCCTTATCGTGTGGGAGCCCATGTTGGTCGCCATCTTGACTGGTATGCTCGCCATGTATCCTGATATTTAGGTAGGTATATTTATTTCCCCATAATAGCCCCACAGGTCGCAGTTTAGCTGAGTTGATTTTGAGATGAGATGAGAGTTGGTCTGTATTCTCTTCAAACATGTGTAATTGCTGATGTGAAATGGATTGTTGTTCTTTGAGTTGTCGTTCAACTTTTAAGCCTTGTTTGGTTGATCTACTTGCCCTTGTAACGTTTTAGAAGAATGCTTTGAGTTGAGAGACGTTCAATCGATATGGGGACTGGACTCGAGAGTGTCGAGTTGCCTACGTACCCTCATGGGATCAAGTCGAACGTAGTTCATTATTCTAATTTTATTGCATGGTACAATTCGTGAGGCCGACCACAGTCCTGCTAAGAATTCATTTGTTGAGTCTTTCTAAAGTGTGCATCAAGTTTAGGGCATGTTCCAGTATTTTGATCTTATATGGTCCAATTGGTGAGGCCGACCACAGGCCTATGTGTGACAACCCAAATATAATTATGATAAATTATATTTAAATAATGATTAGCTTATGTGATATGGATAATGTGTTATTAGTATATATATGATGTTAAGTCATTATGTTTAGTTTAATCCTACCTTCATAAAGCTTGAAATATCGAATTAGTTACAAATGTGAAATTTTAAAGTTTTCGGTAGGAATGTTCCTGTTGGAGGCTAATTTTGACCTTTATGACATAACAATGAACTTGAGGTGTAAACTAGATATTTGTAGATATGTGAGTTAGGTTAATAAAAAAACAAACGGTTCATCAAACGGACATCCGAGTGGGAAGATATTGTCTTTTTACGAACAGGGGGTAAAGTAGTCATTTAGCCTTAAATGATATTTTGTTTTATATAATGCCACATGTTATATTTTAATTGGTTGGGAAGTGTGGTGGCTTTGGCCGACTTAAAACCCTTATAATTTCCTCCTCATTCATCTAAATTCATCCATGAGATATTTGAAGCTTAAAGAAAGAGAATTAGGAAGTTAGGAAGAAGAAAGTGAGGAGAAACATTCAGAAAAATTCATAGAAAATTACGTAAAGGCCCCTAAGGTATTTCCATCCATAAATCTTGTTTATTTTTTTGTATTAATTATTTAAATGATTGAAATAATCATTTTTTTACTGAAATTCCATGTCTTGATGTGTACTTATGGATAGCTGCAAGTTTAAGCAAACTTGAATGTGTAAACCCTTGAGATTGTTTTGTTTAGGAACCTTGTTTATTCAAACTTTCATTTATTTCACTATACTTACTGGAATTAATTGATTATAATTGGAGATTAACCTGGACTCATATATGTATGACAGATCCTAAAATTATATGAAAATACCAATAAATGAGTCTTTGGTGAGAGTTTGAAGTTCGGGTATGAAATCTGCCCTAAGGGTGAAAGTATGTCCGCCATGTGTTCGATGTTTTGCTTGACACAGCAAATGAACTCTGAAAATTATGAAATTTTAATCTTGTATTATTAAATATGTTTACTCAAGTTTGGTGAAATATCATATAAATTTATGATGTATAAAAATTATGGAAATTCCTGGAAGTTGAATGAACGATAAAAGAGCCTATAGGGCAGATTTGTTATGTGGTAAAGAAATGGGCATATCTTGCTCTAGGAGACTTGAAATGATGTACCGTCTTTTGTATTGGAATAATAATATGACAAGGATTGAATTACCAAGAATAAATGAATTTATATTTGGTCTATAATTTGGATATGTTAAATATATTAACATGGATTTGGATGGAACTTCACTTATGATAAATGATTTGAATGGAATCGTGAGATGCCTATGGATTGAATTATGTTTAAATAATTCTTTGGATTATTGATATTCTTATGATGATACTAATATTGTAAGAATGATAGGAAGGGAAGAAGATCTGATTGAACAAATACCGGATAAAGGCAAGGAAAATGCCAGTTAAACTGTCGAGGTGAGTGTACTTATGATTGTTTCATATATACATATATGTTAATATAGCTCTAAGAGCAGGATTTGTTTGAATACTTCGGTATTCAGGATTTGTTTGGATATTCAAATATCCATGATTTGTTGGATCTTATGATCCAGGATTAGAATTGGACAAAGATCCAATGATTTGATTTGTCTTATGACAAGGATTTGTTGGGTCTTATGATCCAGGATTTGTTATTGCCAATGGGCAGAATTATTTGGGTCTTATGATCCAGGATTTATTATTGCCAATGGGCAGAATTATTTGGATCTTATGATCCAGGATTTGTTGGGTCTTATGATCCAGGATTTGTTATTGCCAATGGGCAGAATTATTTGGGTCTTATGATCCAGGATTTATTATTGCCAATGGGCAGAATTATTTGGATCTTATGATCCAGGATTTGTTATTGCCAATGGAGAGGATTGTTCGGATTTTATATCCACATATTCGATATAGAATTGTCATTACATTGCAGGGAAGTAGTACCTCACTAAGCTTAATGCTTACGGTTTATATTTTAACAATTTCAGGTTTGTATGTTGCCAGCTAGGATACCATATGACCGGTAACTTTGAGAGTTGCACCGTTGGAGAGAGATGGGGTTTAAATATGGGGATTTTAGCATTGTCACACTGAAGATTTTAATATACTCACACATCATATATATTACGTTAGTATGGATTGAGTTGATGATTGTGAAATTTTATCATAGTTAATCATAGTATTGTATGCCCGGTTAATTATGACTCTGATATTGATTTCATTATGGTATAATAATAATATTATGTTCATTATGTACAGTGTGCAGAAAAATATTAATAAATGAAGTATATTTTCCAATGGGCTCAAGATTATGATCCAGTTATTCCAATAACAAATGATTAGTATGGATATTGGGTTTGGGGTGTGACAATTAGTGGTATCAGAATGTGGTTATTAATTCTGGACGTGTGTGATGGTTAGATGGCAGTATTGAGTTGATTTGGTATTTATGAATTATTTATGTACTAACCAATAGTTTAGTATTATAAACTGTTTATATTAGTTTTTAGAACTTTGTTGTATTACAGATAATTCCAGATGGAACCTGGGAATGGACAACATAGAGAAGAGGGAGTGGCTTCGCGTACAAAGAATACTGAAATAGAGCAAAGTGTTGTTGGAAGGGATAGAGAGCAAGAACATCCTACAGAGATGCAAATAATGGCACAAGCAATGATGAGGATGGAAGAGCAACAAGAAAGAAATATGGCGCAAATGGCAGAACAACAGGCTAGATATTTAGAATCAAATACTGTGGCCAGGATTGAGAAAGAGGCAAGGAAGGAAATGAAAGATTCCATGCATGAGAAGTTTTTAAAGTTGAATCCTCCAGAATATTCAGGGTCAGTTGAACCTACAGAAGCTGAGATGTGGGTCAGAGATGTAGAAACTATCTTTGTAGTTATGAAGGTTCCAGATAACCAAAAAGTGAATCTAGCTGTGTTTAAGCTCAAAGGAGAGGTGAAATACTGGTGGGAAGCTAGCAACCATTTGGTGCTGAGGATGGAAGGTACTGATATTATTACTTGGGTTGAATTTATTAAAGCTTTGTATGTTAAGTATTTACCTCAGGTTTATAGGAGGGAGAAGCTGAGGGAGTTTATAAATTTAACCCAAGGGAAAATGTCTGTGAGGGAGTATGATGCTAAATTTACTGCTTTGTCTAGATTTGCTACTAAGTATGTGCATGATGAAGAAGATAAATGTAGTAAGTTTCAAGATGGGCTGATTTGGCCTATTCAAAATAAAGTGGCCACTTACGAGTTAGAAGATTATTCTTCTCTGGTAAACAAAGCCACAATACCAGAAAGGCAAATGAACTAAGGGGTGGCGAGTAGAGAGAGTTTTAAGAAGAGTAGATTCGACGCATCTCACTCTAAGGGAGGTGAGGGTGGAAGTGTTAAGATGGAACTTCATAAAAAACTTCAGAGAGGTGATGGAGATAGTGGTAGAGGTCAGGGGAGATTGGGTAGAGATACCAGGGGTGGAGGATCTTTTGGTTCAGCCAGAAAATCAGGGAGAGGTGAGGGCCCAATAGGAGGTCTTACATGTTTCTTTTGTAAAGAGGAAGGGCATAATAAATCTGAGTGTCCTAAGCTTAAGGTATTGGAATGCTACCATTGTCATCAAGTGGGGCATATTAAGAAGAATTGTCCGCAATTGGCACAGACCCCAGCAGCACATAGTGAAGTAGCAAGCAGAATGTTATCTCCAGGCAGTGCAGTGAAAAGTATGGGCAGAGGACAAACTAGTAGTTCCAGGCCAGGTGGACGAGTTTTTACAATGAAAGAAGCTCAGATTACTCTAGATGTGGTGACAGGTACACTTTCTGTTACTGATAGAAGTGCTTATGTTCTGATTGATCCTGGTTCCACACATTTTTTTGTGTCATATGCATTTTCCATATATCTGAATAGACCATATACTCATTTAGAGGTGGGGTTGGGTATTTCCGTGCCTATGGGGGATATGATTATAGTTGAATATGTTTTTCGTGATTGTGTTTTGACTGTGGGGTCTATAGATACAGTTATAGATCTACTTCCATTGGATATTTCTGATTTTGATATAATTCTGGGAATGGATTGGTTATATAAATATCATGCATCTATGGATAGTTTATGTAAGGAAGTTGTTTTTAATATGCCTGGTGAGCCTGAATTTAAATTTGTAGGGAAAGGAAAATTGTTCCCAGTTGCATCATTTCTAATATTCAGACGATGAAATTATTGAGTAAGGGTTGTGAGGTTTTATTGCATATGTTCTTGACACTAGGAAGGGGGCTTTGAAATTATTCGATGTTCCTATTGTACGGGATTTCCTTGAAGTGTTTCCTAGTGACTTGCCAGGGTTACCTCTAGAAAGATAAGTTGAATTTAGTATTGAATTAGCACCGGGGACAACCCCTATTTCTATGGCACCGTATAGAATGGCACCTGCTGAGTTGAAAGAACCCAAGATTCAGTTGCAGGATTTACTTGATAGGGGGTTCATACAGCCTAGTGTATCTTCATGGGGTGCACCAGTTTTATTTGTGAAGAAAGATGGTACCATGCGTTTGTGTATTGATTATAGGCAACTGAATAAAGCTACAATTAAGAACAAATACCCTTTACCTCGTATAGATGATTTATTTGATCAGTTACAGGGTGCTAAAGTGTTTTCAAAAATAGACTTACGATCGGGTTATCATCAGTTGAGGGTCAAGGAGAGTGATATTTCAAAAACTGCTTTTCGTACTCGGTATGGTCATTTTGAATTTTTGGTGATGCCTTTTGGGGTGACTAATGCTCCAGCTGTATTTATGGATCTTATGAACCGGGTACTGCATCCTTTCGTTGATTCATTTGTGATAGTTTTTTGATGATATTCTGATTTATTCGCGTGATATGGTTGAACATAAAAAGCATCTCCGAACTATTTTGAATGTGTTGAAAGATAAGCAATTGTATGCTAAGTTTACCAAATGTGAATTTTGGCTATCAAAAGTTGTATTTTTAGGCCATGTTATTTCTGGAGATGGTATATGTGTTGATCCGAAAAAGGTAGAAGCTATTGTAAAATGGGAGAGGCCCAATAACGTGACTAAGGTGAGGAGTTTTTTAGGTTTAGCTGGGTGTTATAGAAGGCTTATTAAGGGATTTTCTTTAATTGCCTTGCCAATGACAAAATTGACCCGAAAAGATATTATGTTTGAATGGAATTCTGATTGCGAAAATAGTTTTGATGAATTGAAAAAGAGGTTGGTAACTGCACCTGTCCTTATGATTCCACATGGTGGAGATGGTTTTGTTATTTATACTGATGCTTCACACCAGGGGTTGGGTTGTGTTTTTATGCAGCATGGTAAAGTTATTGCTTATGCTTCTAGGCAGTTGCGTACATATGAACGTAATTATCCTACACATGATTTGGAACTTGTTGCTATTATGTTTGCTTTGAAATTGTGGCGTCATTATCTATATGGTGTGGTATGTGAAATTTTTACTGACCATCAAAGCCTTAAGTATTTATTTACTCAGAAGGAGTTGAATTTGAGGCAGAGGCGATGGATGGAGTTAATTAAAGATTATGATTGTACAATTCACTACCACCCAGGGAAGGCAAATGTAGTTGCAGATGCTCTGAGTAGAAAGGCTTCGGGCATGTTATCTTATATTCAGTGTGCTAGAGTTTCCCACA
Organism: Sambucus nigra; assembly: GCA_949130495.1. NCBI lineage: Eukaryota > Viridiplantae > Streptophyta > Magnoliopsida > Dipsacales > Adoxaceae > Sambucus > Sambucus nigra. The sequence goes on from OX422224.1 coordinate 259,896,945, forward strand.
TCATGGAGTTGAGATTGATGGGAGTAGAATTGAAGCTAGCCGATGGGGACAGGTTCTTTGCTCATGTAAGCGTGAGGCCTTTGTTAGATACCCGTATTCGTGATTTGCAAAGTCAATATCCTTTTCTTAAGAAAAAACGACAAGATGTCCGAGATGATAAGTCTGAAGATTTTTGTATTGTGAATGATGTCACTTTATTGTTAAGCAGCGATTATACGTGCCTAATGTGTGTGGATTGAAAGAGGAAATTTTAGATGAGGCTCATAATTCCATTTATACTATGCATCCTGGTAGTACTAAAATGTATAGGGATTTAAAGGAACATTATTGGTGGAATAATATGAAGAAGGAAATAGTTGATTTTGTTGCTAGGTGCCTTATATGTCAGCAAGTGAAACTGGAGCATCAGAAACCTATTGGTCTGCTTCAGCCATTGCCAATACCAGAATGGAAATGGGATCATGTAGCGATGGATTTTGGGCTTTCTCGATCTCAGAAGGGGTCAGATTCGATTTGGGTAGTGGTGGACAGATTGACCAAGTCCGCTCATTTTCTAGCAGTCAAGACTACGTATACGGTTGATAGGTATGCTAGATTGTATGTTAATGAAATTATTCGATTGCATGGAGCATCGGTATCTATTGTTTCAGATAGGGACCCTACTTTTACATCCAGATTTTGGGATAGCTTGCAGTGTGCTATGGGTACTAACTTGAAGTTTAGTACGGCTTTTCATCCTCAAACAGATGGCCAGTCTGAAAGGACAATACAGGTTTTGGAAGATATGCTTAGAGCTTGTGTGCTTGATTTCAAAGGTAATTGGGATGAATATTTGCCTTTGATAGAATTTGCATATAAAAATAGTTTTCAGTCTACTATTGGTATCGCTCCATATGAAGCATTGTATGGTAGACGATGTCGTACACCGATATATAGGGGTGAAGTTGGTGAAAGGAAGATAGAGGGTCCAGAATTGATTGAAGTCACCACTAAAAAAGTGAAGATTATTCAAGATAGAATGAGAACAGCTCAAAGCAGACAGAAGAGTTATGCGGATAAGTGACGAAAATATTTAGAATTTCATAAAGGGGATTACGTGTTTCTTCGGATATCTCCATGGAAAGGAGTTATGAGGTTTGGAAAGAAAGGTAAATTAAGTCCACGCTACATTGGACCTTATGAAATTCTTGAAAAAGTCGGAATGGTTGCCTACAAGTTAGCGTTACCACCAGAGTTAGATCGGTTACATGATGTTTTTCATGTTTCTATGTTAAGAAAGTATGTAGCAGATCCTTCACACGTATTGGTGGAACAACCTATTGCGTTGAAAGAAGATTTGAGCTGTGTGGAAGAACCACTTGCAATTGTCGATAGGAAAGAACAAATATTGAGATCAAAAGTGATCCCACTTGTGAAGGTTATGTGGAGAAGTCATTCCATGGAAGAATCTACATGGGAGAGTGAGGACAGCATGAAGATGCGTTATCCGTATTTGTTTGATTCAGACAACTAAGGTATGTCAATTTCGGGGACGAAATTTCCTAACAGGGGGAGAATTGTGACAACCCAAATATAATTATGATAAATTATATTTAAATAATGATTAGCTTATGTGATATGGATAATATGTTATTAGTATATATATGATGTGAAGTCATTATGTTTAGTTTAATCCTACCTTCATAAAGCTTGAAATATCGAATTAGTTACAAATGTGAAATTTTAAAGTTTTCGGTAGGAAAGTTCCTGTTGGAGGCTAGTTTTTTACCTTTATGACATAACAATGAACTTGAGGTGTAAACTATATATTTGTAGATATATGAGTTAGGTCTATAACAAAACAAATGGTTCATCAAGCGAACATCCGAGTGGGAAGATATTGTCTTTTTACGAACAGGGGTAAAGTAGTCATTTAGACTTAAATGATATTTTGTTTTATATAATGCCACATGTTATATTTTAATTGGTTGGGAAGTGTGGTGGATTTGGCCGACTTCAAACCCTTATAATTACCTCCTTATTCATCTAAATTCATCCATGAGAGATTTGAAGCTTAAAGAAAGAGAATTAGGAAGTTAGGAAGAAGAAAGTGAGGAGAAACATTCAGAAAAATTCATAGAAAATTACGTAAAGGCCCCTAAGGTATTTCCATCCATAAATATTGTTTATTTTTTTGTATTACTTATTTCAATGATTGAAATAATTATTTGTTTACTGAAATTCCATGTCTTGATGTGTACTTTTGGATAGATGCAAGTTTAAGCAAACTTGAATGTGTAAACCCTTGAGATTGTTTTGTTTAGGAACCTTGTTTATTCAAACTTCCATATATTTCTCTATACTTACTGGAATTGATTGATTCCAATTGGATATTAACCTGAACTCATATATGTATGACATATCCTAAAATTATGTGAAAATACCAATAAATGAGTCTTTGGTGAGAGTTTGAAGTTCGGGTATGAAATCTGCCCTAAGGGTGAAAGTATGCCCGCCATGTGTTTCGATGTTTTGCTTGACATAGCAAATGAACTCTGAAAATTATGAAATTTTAATCTTGTATAGTTCAATATGTTTACTGATGTTTGGTGAAATATCATATAAATTTATGATGTATAAAAATTATGGAAATTCCTGGAAGTTGAATGAACGATAAAAGAGCCTATAGGGCAGATTTGCTATGTGGTAAAGAAATGGGCATATCTTGCCCTAGGAGACTTGAAATGATGTACCGTCTTTTGTATTGGAATACTAATATGACAAGGATTGAATTACCAAGAATAATTGAATTTATATTTGGTCTATGATTTCGATATGTTAAATATATTAACATGGATTTAGATGGAACTTCACTTGTGAGAAATGATTTGAATGGAATCGTGGGATGCTTATGGATTGAATTATGTTTAAATCATTCTTTAGATTATTGATATTCTTATGATGATACTAATATTTTAAGAATGATAGGAAGGGAAGAAGAGCTAATTGAACAAATACCGGATAAAGGCAAGGGAAAAGCCAGTTAAACTGTCGAGGTGAGTGTACTTATGATTGTTTCATATATACATATGTATTAATATAGCTCTAAGAGCAGGATTTGTTTAAATACTTCGGTATTCAGGATTTTTTTGGATATTCAAATATCCAGGATTTGTTTGGATCTTATGACCCAGGATTGGAATTGGGCAAAGATCCAATGATTTGATTTGTCTTATGACAAGGATTTGTTGGGTCTTAGGATCTTGGATTTGTTATTGCTAATGGGCAGAATTATTTGGGTCTTATGATCCAGGATTTGTTATTGCCAATGGACAGAATTATTTGGATCTTATGATCCAGGATTTGTTATTGCCAATGGGTAGGATTGTTAGGATTTTATATCCACATATTCGATATAGAATTGTCATTACATTGCAGGAAAGGAATACCTCACTAAGCTTAATGCTTACGGTTTATATTTTAACAATTTCAGGTTTGTATGCTGCCAGCTAGGATACCATATGACCGGTAACTTTGAGAGTTGCACCGTTGGAGAGAGATGGGGTTTAAATATGGGGATTTTAGCATTGTCACACTGAAGATTTTAATATACTCACACATCGTATATATTATGTTAGTATGGATTAAGTTGATGATTGTGAAATTTTATCATAGTTAATCATAGTATTGTATGACCGGTTAATTATGACTCTGATATTGATTTCATTATGGTATAATAATAATATTATGTTCATTATGTACAGTGTGCAGAAAAATATTGATAAATGAAGTATATTTTCCAATGGGCTCAAGATTATGATCCAATTATTCCAATAACAAATGATTAGTATGGATATTGGGTTTGGGGTGTGACACTATGTTTCGAGCCTTGCTCGAGCATGTACCTAGTCGGGGTAAGACCCTGCATCAAGTTTTTCACATGGTCCAATTGGAGAGGCCGACCAGAAGCCTAAGCGTCGAGCCTTGAACGGAAATGTACCTAGTTGGGATAAGACACTGCATTAGGTTTTTTATATGGTCCCATTAGAGAGGCTGACCAGAAGCCTATGCGCTAAACCTTGCTCGGGCATGTACCTAGTCAGGGTAAGACCCTGCATTAGGTTTTTCACATGGTCCAATTGGAGAGGCCACCTAGAAGCCTATGCGTCGAGCCTTGCTCAAGCATATACCTAGTCGGGGTAAGACCCTGCATTAGGTTTTTTATATGGTCCTATTGGAGAGGCTGACCAGAAGCCTATGCACCAAGCCTTGCTCGAGCATGTACCTAGTCGGGGTAAGACCCTGCATTAGGTTTTTTATATTTGATATGTAATCAGTACGTTTATTTTACTTGGGCCTTTCCCGAAAGTCAATGTGATACCAATTTTGTTTGCATTTTTCCATTTTGTAATGCCTCGCATGTAAATATCTGTTTATTTTACCTTTTAGGTTGTGTCGTCACACTTCCTTAGGCCTAAAAGACGATGGCAAAAACGTACCTGGTTTAAGGGCCATCCACCCGTTCAGGATTTTAACCGACCAATGTAGTTGGCGATCAACCTGAGTTGGCTTTTTGCCTAGGGATCCCCCATGGGGTTTTTATTATTACCGAGGCAACTCATGAGGCCATTTATGTTTGGAGATGACAAAGACCGGAGGACTTATTAATTTAATTGAAACAAGAAAGATAGTTGTTGTAATTAAATCAAGCTTAATACTGATCGTCATTTGAAAGACTAATGTCAGTGTTAATTATATTGGCAACCATCCTAAGTTAGCCTCTTCTATTTTGCTTTAAATGTTGCGATGAATCTTATCATGTGTCATCGTTGCCATAGAGCCCCCAATCAGGCTGTGAAGAGAAAACTGACTAAAGATAACGCCCGACCATTCCTCGGGGCTTTGTTGTGTTGAAGAATATCGCGTCGGTCGTTCGTCAAGATGGATATAATTAAGTATTATCTTGCCCATATAGCTCCATGTAATGTATCCTTCCTCAAGGCGTACTTGTTCGTCGACCATGCATAGTGGTTCTAAGATGTTGTGGAAAACTCCATATAGCTCGTGCATCTGAAAGAATTGAGATGAGTTCAAAGCATCTTCATGCATAAATGTGTTAATTTGGTATGGCATTCAAGAAACGTTGTTCCTCTAGAGTGTATATCTTAGTGCTGATAGCACCCTTTCGACGTCGATAAGCGAAATTTCATCGCTCAGTGATCGTCGATCACCATGGGTTGTCCGACAATGTTGTTGATACATGTCAGGGTGGTCTAGTGTTTTTGCCAACACGTTATGTTCATCGCACGTGAAAGAAAGTCGACCCGTAGGGGCAGACCCGGACGTAGGTCGAGGATGATTGGACATAAGATTAGAAGGAATGTTTGGGTGCATGGTTGTGACAGCCCCAGTTCACAAGTCGGTGGGCCAAAAAAATTCTTAAGTCAGTAGATCACAAAGCGGGTTGATGGAGATGAGACGTGAGTCGTCCATAAACCATGAGATCGTTGGTCGGAGTGGACAAAGAGGAGTCCGGTGATGTTGGGCTTCAATCCTTAGCAACCACGGTTGATTATAATCTTGCTGGATATGTGATTTCCTACATGTTGGATTCGTTCTTGTTAATAAATATAGTTGATCGTTGCACTCCATACTACTTTATGTGTTATTGGATCTCTGTTATACAGGTTACCCAACTTCCCATATACCGAGGTTGAATTAAATAAGAATTGCATTGCCCAACCGTTCACTGGAGCCTGAGACATGATCACATAATGTCGACTATCCATCGAAGCTGAGGGTCCGCCGAGGCAAAATTGCAAAGGATCTAGTAGGTGTTGTGAATGATCCATGCTCAAGCATCTGTCGGAGCATTGATAAGATAAATGATGCCTGAGCATCCGTCAAGGCAATACTATCAAGGACCGAGCAAATATTACTAATGATCGTGAAATGTTAGTGAAAAATAAATTTCCAGATTATCAATTAGGGTTGAATCATAATGATAATGATAATGATAATGCCCAACAATTCGTTGGGGATAAACTCTTGTGATCACATAATATAAGTGCCAACCATCCTTCGGGACATTTTAAAGATAATAAATAGTGCCTGAGCATCCGTCGAGGAGAATTGTTAGAGGACCAAGTAGCTACTAGGAATGATCCATCTGTTAGGGATAAAATGCGACATGTGTGGCAAAATATCTTCGGGACTAAATATATAGAAATATTTTGTTGATCATTTGCCGAGATGAACCTTGAAAATGCTTTATCGTCTAAGCATTTGTTAGGTTCAAAGCGTTGTAACGTGATCTACCATCCGTTGGAGCATTAATAAAATAATTGGTGCCTGGATAGTCTGTCGAGGCAAAGTTGTACAGTTCCAAGCGATATGTGCTCAAGCATTAATAAGATTCCCAAGAACTTAAGATTATGGTCGAGCATTCGTCGGGACTGAATCTTGTACTTGTGGAAGTTAATAAGTTGCTCGACAATCGGGCGAAGCTAACTCAAATAGAAATTATCATGTGATTCGCTTATTCAACCAAGGAATATATGATATGGATCTGCTCAACCACGTGCCGAGGAAAAATTCATAATTTCAAAAAAAAATCCGGTGTAGTGAAAATTATGAAGTATGAAGTATAGATAACAATTATGAAGTATAAAGTATAGATACCCCCTGCTAATAATTTATGATGATAAAAAGCGTGAGCATAATTTGTGAGCAAATAAAATATTATGAGACAGAAACGAACAATGCACAAATATATATGCATATCCATCAATTGGGGCTATGCTAAATAGAAGAATTATCCTGACCAGCCATCCATTGGGGATAAAATGAGACTTGTGCGGTAGATATCTTCGGGACTAAATACATGAAAATATTTTGCCGATCATCTGCTGAGATAAATCTTGAATGTGTCTGACCGTCCTTCAGGTTAAGAATTATAAAACTCGAGCATCAGTCGGAGTAATAATAATTTTGCCCAAGAATTTTTTGAGACTAAAGTGTTTTAGCGTGCTTAACTATCCGTTGGAGCATCAATAAAATAAGTGGTTCCTGACTAGTCCGTCGGGGAAAATATGTATAGTAACGAGTAGATATAGCGAGTGATGCGTGCTCGAGCGTCTGTCGGAGCATTGATAAGATTTTCAAGAGCTTAAGATTGTGATCGAGCATCCGTCGGGACTGAATCTTGTACTTGTGGAAGTTAATAAATTGTCTGACCATCTATTGAGGCTAAATCAAATAGAAGTTATCATGAGAATGATTTGTTCAGCAAAGTATAATTGATATGCATCCATTGGTATAGCCAATAATACCTAGATGACAATATTGAAAATTAAATGATCGAATAAATGACATGAGTGCTATATAAGTGTGCCCCACTATTTATGTGAGAAAAATAATTTGTAATAAGGTCGCATAAAAAAGTGCCAACTAAAATCGTTGTAACAATTGTAATAAAGTCACATGGTCCCTCAAAAAAATTCAGAGAGAGCCGAGCAGTGCAAAAATTAGTCAAATATATCTCAAATGTAAGACGTAGGTTTGATTCAGAATTTTTGCAAAATTTCTTGGATTCCAAAGAAATAATTAAATATAGGTTATTTTCAAAATTTTATTTCCACATAAAGCTACGAAAAGCTGTGAAGGGAGAAAAAATAGTACATGTTAGTTTTAACAACTTAGAGAGTTTTAAAGTCCAGGTGGATGCATGCCCCAAATAGATTTCAAATGTGCTTATTGAAACAGTGTGCTGCTGTTATCTTGTAGACTAGAGATTATGGTCGCAGTTGAAGAAATTCCCCTCCTAGCACGTCACTGCAGCACAATGGTCATCGACCACGAAGGGTGGTCAGGAGACGTCGTCGATGTGTGGAACCTTCTATATATTGGTTACCATCTAGCAAAATACTCCGTCGACCCTATTCTAGGGTCCTCGATCGATTTTCCAAACACATATCGACGTTTCCTTTGTCATAACAAATCGGTGATCCATTGTCGTTGTTAATGTGTGAGGTTTGTTGTGTAGTGGTCGCCCATCTCCGACAAAGTCAGTTCATGTTCAAGACTTGGTGTGTAGTGGTCGCCAACCTCCGGAGATGTTACCCTGGGGTACTTACACCTTGCTGTCGACCAACACTGAGAAAATGGCAGTTGCAGATTGATGGGACCTATGGCCCAAGGCAGGTAGGTTTCGACCGGAGAGTGAAAGATCCGGTGCATATGAAGATCTGGTGATTGAAGTCTTTTTTTGTTGTTGATTTCACACCGAGTTTTGATTACAGATCTGTGATTCTGCAGTCGAATGGTTGAGATGTGAGCGAGTTGCTAAAGTTGATGATAGTCACCAATTTATAGGTCAGAGATGACCAGAGAGATGGCCAGAAAATCATTAGTTTCTTCATGAAAACGTGAATTGACATCCTGATCGTGTGCCCATAATCTATATACCTTTGTCAAAAAATCTCCCTTGAAAAAATATCCTTAAAGATGTTTTGTAAAGATGTATTTGACATGCCTCTTGATGAGAGAGAAACATTTTAGACGTTTATCCCTGCCGAAGAATCTGGGATATGGGAATCAAGATTATAATGTAACCCAGTAAATAACTTTGTTTGCCCAGAAAAATCTCGAGAACGTCCATATCTCTAAGGACTCATAAAAAACTCATGATTATGAAATTGACTGTTATGTAGATTCGTAAATGAAAATTCAACACAAGGTTTATGAATATAAACATATGAGAATCAGGGTTGAACAAAAAGATGCGTGCAGAACGTATAATTTATTTGTACGCAGAGAAAGAAAAACTTAGCTCTTAATGGGGTTTCGTGCGTGTAAGTCATTGCATCGCAACGTAAATCTTCGTCTTGTCAACAAGAAGGAAAGACTTTTTGTATTGTTTGCCACAGACGGCGCCAATTGTGGTGTCAAAAAATCAACCCGTCGGGGGGTGCCCATTTACCACGATGCATGTATTAAAATAAATATGAGAGAGATAAAGATTTACGTGGTTTGACCATGCATGGCCTACCTCCACGGGGCTGCAGTTGTGTTTCATTATAAACTTGATAGAGTTTTACATGAGAGTATTTCTCTAGCCTTCGAGCCCCCTTTCACAATGGGGGGTGTCCCCTTTATATAGAGTTAGGGGTTACATTAGGGTTACATTTGGATGAGTCCCCTCTACGTAGAGTTTAAGTTACAATCAAATATTGTTCCTTAGTCTTCTACTTTATCAAGGACTCTTGATCGTCCTTATAGTGTGGGAGCCCATTCTGGTCGCCATCTTCGCTGGTGTGCTCGCCATGTGTCCTGCTATTTAGGTAGGTATATTTATTTCTCCCACACTTCCCATCGAAAATTTTTATGCTCAAACATTATACATTCAACAAAAATTAGGAAACTTTCAAATGATCTTCAAAAAAATCTCAATTTTCTGTGATAACACTAGTTCAATTTCCATAATAAAAAATTGATGCAACACGCTTGAGCTAAACACATTGATATAAAAGATTATTTTTTATGAGACCATGTACAAAAGGGAATTATGGAAATCCAATTTATTTCTACCGAAAAACATCTTGTGAATATTTTCACCAAACCTCTCCGAAAATATAGATTTTGTACCATCTGTCGTGAACTTGGCATTATAAACCTACATGAAATTGATTGAATTGAATATATCCATGTTGAGGGAAAGCAAGACTATCTCTAGCAACCAAGATGATAAAACTCGCTCGGGAACTTTATCAAACACTTGGACTATGAAAAATACCTAAGACCTTGTTCCTAAAATGAACTACGTGTGCAAACTCGAAATGAATCAATAAACATTAATGAAGTAACACAATGAACATATAAGCAACAAAAAATCAAAGCAACAACCATATACGCGATTTATCTTCTTTTATAGATAAATGGCTAGGAACCAATGGTTACACACACGCCTCACTTATCTCTCTCAAAAGTCAATCACTAACTAACCTCAATAACTCACCTTACTCAAAGAAGCTCTTTATCTCTCTTTGACTTTGATTATCTCTCAAATATATCACTCTATTGAAAACCTAGAAATATTCTTATATTTATAGTTTTCCACCACAATGGAAAATTTGTAATAATCAAACTTGCTGGAAAAAAATACAATAGAAAGTTGATGACTTCCATCTCAGTTCAGCCCCAAACATCTAAGGAGAGCTAAAACCAAAAAAACTCCACCTTGGCGATCCTGATGATCCAACCAATCTCTAAAATTCTAATATTAAACCTGCTTGAGGACCTTTGAGAACGTGTGTGCTCGCGTTCAAATGATCAAACCATATATAAAACCCTTTTAACACAAACAAACCCTAAACATGCAGCAGTATGTGATTGAAAAAATAGATAATCTACGCAAGAACATTCAAACACATGCAATTAAGGAAAAATCCCCCTCAGGGGCAAAACCATTTATTTTCACTATAATTTGTAAGAAAACGGCTTACAATCGGATTACAATGAAAATACAAGTTGACTAAGAATTACCCTCGGGTATCGGATTCTGTAGTCGCGGCTGGATTTATCCCTTTCCAGTAGGGCTGCAATAAAGAAGAAGAACGGTCTCCTCCACAAGGGTTGAACAAACCAAAGTTGTGTTCTTGGGTTGCAAAAGGATTCACAAAGGTTTGGCAATGATGTGTGAATCAAAACATGAGTCTTGGGACTCAAAAATATGAAGACTAGATGTATTTGGACTCTCAAATTCGTCTCCTAAAGTCTTGCAAAACAACTCCCCCGAAGTTGGTATTTATAGGAAAAAATATGAAGAGTCTCACGTTCTTAAAACTCTAAAATTCTATCCAGGGTACAAAAAAAACAGCATTCTTTAAGGAATTTTCTCTATCTTCAAAAGGTCATAACTCCTTCACCGTAGCTCGGATTGAGGTGACGTTTTTTCCAGTATCTTCGTTGCGGCGAGCTCTTCAACTTTCTAGTTGACCAGACCTCCGAACTATGGATGTGAAATTACGAAAATGCCCTTGAACTCTCCTATTGTGCCTTTTTTTTTACTGTTTTGACTTCCCTTGCGTACCACTTGCATTAAGTCCCTAAAATCTTGGAACGTGAAGTCATTGAGGCAGATGTGGGACATATTAGTGGAGATAATGCATGCTTGATTCCCGGAATTCGGATAGAGGCCGTCATGTGAGATCGTGAGGAGACGTGCCAAATGTAGCGGCGTACGACATAAATAAATGAAACATTTCGGACATGTGAAAAATTTCCTTACAAATCTCCCCCTATGTCTATGCCGGTACATACATAAAAAATCCGAATTATCAAATATGAAATTGCCTAAACAAATCTACCCTCCCATGAACCCAAAACTGGAAAAGGTACAAATGAATAGTCTTCATCGTTTGTTCTTTAATTCTTCAGGAATCTCAAAACTTTTCTCATCAGGGTGTGCAACATATAGATCTGCAATCTTCATACCTACACACATGAGACAAAGCAAATACCACGTGACATATCGAGTTTGAAATGAGATAACATGGATATCAATATATGATAAAAATATAAGCAACATCTCAAAAACTCCCCCAGAATTCAAACTCCTCCATAATATGATAATTCTTTCTCCCCCTTTTTATGATGTCCCCAAATGGACAAATTAGAGAAATAAATCAAATAAGCAAGTGCGGGGTGTCACTAGGATAAAAACACACCATGAATAAACAGAAAGCAACCAAGTCAATGATAGCGTAAATGAAGTGGTGTGATCAAATTCGATAGGAAAATCAATGAATACAAACATGACATATGTGCACGATGAATATTGGATATTCCTAGCGAATGAACTCAAATGCTTCCTTTGGTGTAAAAGAGTGACAATATAAGATATTGACTCAATCAAATCAACAAATTAAAGCTCAAAATGATTTTCACACCAATAACGTCCAAAATGATTTTATGCTTTTTCAGGACTTTCAAGGAAGTGCAAACCCGTTTAGATTCTCCAACCAAACTCCCTCAGATATTGTATTGAATAGAGGCATTCTAAATTCTCAAACTTTGGAGAATTGATGGTGAAACCTAAGTGGCCCATATTTGGCATGAATTGCTTTTTATTGCCTTTAAATTTTTTCGGGCTCTTTTAACCTCTTTGGACCTCGGATATTAAAATTCCTCCATTTTTTAGGTCCTTTTTAACGGTGGCTTTTGCGCAAAGGATAGATGATTACCTTTCGCAGCCCCTCCCCGTTATACAAAAACACACAGTCTCACCAAAACGGTTTTTACATGCATTCCAATCTTGTCAAGTTTTATCGCATATTGTACATTGTATAGACATGATTGAGATGAAAACACGCAAGCCAACATGAGATAGACAAGTGCAATAATCAAATATAGTCGTGCATGTGTGCAATAAAGGATATAGGAGTCAAACATGTAGGAAGATATCACTAATTACATCTCAAAGACTCCAATCAATGTAAAGCACATGGATGAAATGATGTAGCCTCTCAAATCTCTATCAAACAGTCACATGGATAAATGGAATGAAGTTGTGACTTGGCTATCTTACATGCTCATCCATAAAAGAAGCAAAATACAAAAATCTTTTTGGATTTTTTTTTTAAAAAAAATTTTATCAAAATAAAATCTTTTTGTGCTTTTCTCAAAATTTTTCTTAAAGTAAAATCTTTTTGTATTTTTTTAAAAGAAATATAAAAAGCAAAAGGAATAAAACAAAGCTGTACAACAAAGTAATGGTACATATAAAACAGACTAGCAATAGGAAGCATATGATATGAATATGAAGAAGCATCCTATTCTAGACATAGACCAACCCCTCAGTCAACTGTGCAAATCCCTAAAGATTTCCTAAGACTCTCAAATCTAAGGGCATCTAAAGGTTTCGTGAAAATATCGGCTAACTGACGGTCGGTAGGAACAAAACTCAGGGATACGACTTTCTCTTCAACTAACTGACGAATAAAGTGCTCACGTATCCTGATGTATTTTGTGCGCGAATGCTGAACTGGATTGCGGGATATGTGTATCGCGCTCGTGTTATCACAGGAAATGGTCATGGTGTCCTGTGATATCCCATAATCCTCCAGCATTTGCTTCATCCACAAGAGTTGTGTGCAACAACTCTCGGCGGCTATGTACTCAGCCTCCGCAGTGGACAAAGAGATGGAATTTTGCTTCTTGCTCAGCCAGGAGACAAGAGCAAAACCAAAATAGAAACACCCACCAGAAGTGCTCCTACATCCATCTACATCCCCAGCCCAATCGGCATCCGAGTAGGCGGACAGACGGTCATCGGTATCAAAGGAATACCAAATCCCGTATGAGAGAGTCCCACTTACGTATTTAATAATACGTTTTAGAGAAAGTAAATGTGACTCTTTTGGGGATGCCTGATAACGCGCACAGACTCCAACACTAAAGGTGATGTCGGGACGACTGGCAGTCAAGTAGAGGAGACTACCTATCATACTCCGATATAAGGTTTGCTCTACGTCCTTGCCTGAAGTGTCCTTACTAAGCTTGGTAGTGGTACTCATAAGTGTACGTGCATGCTTAGCGGAGTCTAAACCAAATTTCTTCACTAGGTCTCTAGCATACTTGGATTGGGAGATGAACATCCCATCCTCTAGCTGACGAACCTGGAGACCAAGGAAGAATGTAAGCTCACCAACCATGCTCATCTCAAACTCACTTTTCATCTCCTCCTCAAAGTGGTGAGCATGCTGGGAGCATATGGATCCAAAGACTATGTCGTCCACATAGACCTGGGCAACCAAAATAGCACTGTCATCTCTCCTGACAAACAACGTCATATCTACTCCCCCTCTCTTGAAGCCACGAGCTAAGAGATAAGAAGTAAGCCTCTCGTACCAAGCACGGGGTGCTTGCTTCAAACCATACAAGGCTTTCCTCAGATAGTAGACGTGCTCAGGGTGCTGAGGGTCTTCAAACCCTTTTGGTTGTTCCACATAAACCTCCTCCTGTAGAATGCCATTCAAAAAGGCACTCTTGACATCCATCTGATACACCTTGAAGCGCAGATGACATGCAATGGCGAGCAGAAGACGGGTGGACTCAAGCCTCGCAACAGGAGCAAATGTCTCCCCAAAGTCTACACCCTCTATCTGTGTGTAGCCTTGAGCGACCAACCTAGACTTATTTCGGATTATGGTACCATTTTCATCCATTTTGTTCTTAAAAATCCACCGGGTACCTATCACATTAATCTCACTAGGTCGGGGGACAAGTTCCCAGACATCATTCTTTTTAAACTGAAGCAACTCATCCTGCATAGCAGATATCCAGTGTTCATCCTTGAGTGCTTCTTTATGGTTCTTGGGCTCGACTTTGGACGTGTAGCAAAGATGGCTAACAACGTTCTCTAGCTGAGCACGAGTCTTGACCCCTAGAGTGGGATCACCAACAATGGTAGAAGGGTCATGACTCTTGCGAACCCAAGCAGGTGTGTCCCCTAACACAGGAGTAGGGTCCACAGAGTGTGCGAGAGGAACAGGTAAATCACTGTCAGAACAATCCTCATCCTCACACTGAAGGTTAGGATCAATAACCGTCACAGGTTCGTCATCTTGCACGGTGACGTTTATTGATTCCATAATCTTAGAGCTCTTCAGGTTAAAAACTCGGTACGCTCTGCTATTCGATGAATATCCTAGAAATATTCCCTCGTCGCTTCGGGAGTCAAACTTTCCTAATTGCTCTTTATCCCGTAGGATGTAGCATTTACTCCCAAAGACACGGAAATATGCCAGGTTGGGCTTCTTGCCAGTCCACAACTCATAAGGAGTGTGAAGTGTGTGTGGACGCAGATACACCCTATTCACCGTGTGGCATGCAGTAGACACTGCCTCTGCCCAAAATCTCCTAGAAACTTTACGACCTAGAAGCATAGATCTAGCCATCTCTTGGATCGTTCTATTCTTTCTCTCAACAATCCCATTTTGCTGAGGAGTTCTCACAGCAGAAAACTCATGTTTGATCCCAAGGCTATCACAGTACAAATCAACCTTTGCTTCCTTGAATTCAGTGCCGTTGTCACTACGTATTCTGTTAATAGTGACACCGTGTTGATTTTGCAGGACACGGCACTTGGTCGTTAAGAAATCTACAGCATCGGATTTCTCTCTCAGAAAACCTACAATGGAGTATCTGGAGAAATCATCTACCATCACGAGGATGTACCTCTTACCACCTAGACTCTCAGTACGAGTGGGACCCATAAGATCCATGTGAATCAACTCCAGAACACGAGAGGTGGTAATGGAATGTAACTTCCTATGAGGACTACGAATTTGTTTTCCCAACTGACAGGGTCCACAAATGGTCGAAGTTGACTTTCCAAGAGATGGTAAGCCACGTACTAGGTCCTTTTTAGATAAACGATTGAGATCTCTAACGTTCACGTGACCTAAACATTGGTGCCACAGATCCATAGGAGTGATCGTGGCGCTGTTGCAGACAAGTGAGGATGTGGGCTCAGTCCCATAGCAATTATCCTCGGTCCTTAGCCCTTGCATCAAAAGTTTACCGGCTTGATTGTAGACTTTACACGCGTCCCGATCAAACTTTACTGCAAAGTTAGTGTCGCACAGCTGGCTAATGCTGAGAAGGTTTGCTTTCAAACCTTTGACGTACAAAACATTTTCTAGCTTAGGAAAACCAGGTAACTCGATAGTACCTCGTCCTATAATGCTAGACTTACTCCCATCTCCAAAGGTGACTCTGCCATCTTGATAATCCTCAAGAGTAGTAAAAAATGAGGCATCACCTGTCATGTGTCTGGAGCACCCACTATCAAAATACCACTGTGAGGTATTATGTGCTTTGAGAGCAACATGAACAACAAAGGCCTTTTTATCTTTCTTAGGCACCCAAGCAGAGATGACCTTTTATTTGCCTTTGTTGGTTTTAGCTGGAATGTAAGAAGCATTCACTAACGGCGAAGGCATCCGTCGGAATTCTTTCATCAAACTCTGAGTCGTGGCAGCTAAGAACTCAACTCGCTCTCTCAGACTAGAAAACTCATCAGTATGTCGTGGTGGAGCAGTAGTACGTCGTGTCCGACCCATGCTATAGCAAGTTTCCTTAAGGTGGCCTTTTCTTTTGCAATAAGTACAAAAGAGCTCAGTCAAAGGCAGACCTTGGTTTGCTTTTCTTGGTCGAACTCTCCTTCGAGGTTTTTTACGGTGACCATAAGGAGTTGTAGTAAACTCAGGAACTGGTCCAGGTGCAATTTGCGACGTGGAGGCACCATCATATCCAATTCCTTGACGATCACCAAAACCTAAAGCGGTGCCGAGGAGCATCTTTCCCATCTTCCCAGATCTGTCCTCGATTTGTACCTTGACTTCCCGTGCTTTCTCAAGATCATGAGTCAGCTGGGCAACAAGGGCTTCAAGTTTCTTCCGAGTCTCCACGGAGGAATGGAGCTGACTCGTAAGACTAGCCACTTGCTTGATCAAGTCCCCTCTCTCTTTCTCTAGAGTACTCTCTCTCTCTCTAAACAAATTCTCATTCTCGACACAGGTAGATTCTCTCTCTCTCAGGGCGGTGCAGGTGGAGAACTCTCTTTCTCTCGCTTTCCTTAAATCTTCCTCTAGGCAAGTGATCTTAAGAACTAACGCTTTGTTACGCTTTTTAGTTTTAAAAGACTCAGAATATAACTCAGCGTAGGCGCGTTGTATATCACTCTCACTCTCACTTGTGTCATCCTCCCCCTCACTCACATCGATCTCACTATCGAGGTGTCCCTGTGAAGCATCATCCTCATCGTCGTGAGGAGAACTAGGAGTGCTCACTTGGCTGGCCATGAATGCGGTGAAGTTACACTCATGCGGTGACTCATCTCCAGAATCCACCGTCTCGACCTCACTGTCGTCACTAAGGGTAGCATTAAGGACAGCTTTCCCTTTCTCTCTATTCAGACGATTGGCACACTCAAAAGATCTATGACCCCTACCATCACACTCAAAACATCTCTCACTTTCTTTCAGAGAAGGATTTTTGGAAACTTTTTCATTTTTCTTTTCAAACTTATTTTTCTCAAATTTCTTTTTATCTTTAAAATTTCCATTTTTCTTAAATTTGAGAATCCTCTTGAAATTTTTTGCGAAAAGAGCCAAATCATCTAAGTCAAAATTGCACTCAGAATCTGACGTGTCAGTCTCTCTCTTTCTAGATGACTCTACCCTCTTTCTAGCTGACCCCTCACTCCTTCTCTCTTGGGCTTTAAGAGCAATTCCCTTATCTTTAGATTTAGAATTTTTAGGGAACATATCAATTTCATAAGTTTGCAAATCTCCTACAAGTTCTTCCAATTTTAGCGTATTTAAATTACCCATAGAATTTAGCACAGTGACTTTAGGGATAAAACGCTTAGGTAAAGAACGAAGAATCTTTTTAACAACTCTAGCATTCGGAATTTGTTCACCAAGATTAAAGCTAGTATTCACAATGTCAGAAAGTCTAGCATAAAATTCATCAAAGCATTCAGAACCATGCATGGTGATTGTTTCAAATTGAGTTGTCAAGTTTTGCAACTTAAACTCTTTCACAGCATTAGTTCCTTCATGGGTGAGTTGTAAAACATCCCATGCCTCTTTTGACGTGGTACACGTCATTATGCGTTTGAACTCATCAGGTGTGATAGACCCAGAAATAGTACTTAGACCCTTAGAATTAAAAGATGACCATTTAATTTCTTCATCAGACCAAGAAATGTCAGGTTTCAAGTTGGTCACATTATCAACAGTCGCAGTGGGAGGAGTCCACCCTCGTTCAACCAAAATCCAGACACGTTCATCAATGGCTTTTAAAGCTGACCTCATACGGGCTTTCCAATAAGCATAATTTGTCCCGTCAAAAATAGGCATTTTATAATATGACTTCTCCATTTGAACACGCACTTTTTCAAAAATCAATTTTTTCAGAAAATTGATATCTTAGAAAAATTTTGCTGAAAAAAAAAGGAATACGCGATAGATTAGCGTAACCTGCTCTGATACCAATTTGAGAACGTGTGTGCTCGCGTTCAAATGATCAAACCATATATAAAACCCTTTTAACACAAACAAACCCTAAACATGCAGCAGTATGTGATTGAAAAAATAGATAATCTACGCAAGAACATTCAAACACATGCAATTAAGGAAAAATCCCCCTCAGGGGCAAAACCATTTATTTTCACTATAATTTGTAAGAAAACGGCTTACAATCGGATTACAATGAAAATACAAGTTGACTAAGAATTACCCTCGGGTATCGGATTCTGTAGTCGCACCTGGAATTATCCCTTTCCAGTAGGGCTGCAATAAAGAAGAAGAACGGTCTCCTCCACAAGGGTTGAACAAACCAAAGTTGTGTTCTTGGGTTGCAAAAGGATTCACAAAGGTTTGGCAATGATGTGTGAATCAAAACATGAGTCTTGGGACTCAAAAATATGAAGACTAGATGTATTTGGACTCTCAAATTCGTCTCCTAAAGTCTTGTAAAACAACTCCCCCGAAGTTGGTATTTATAGGAAAAAATATGAAGAGTCTCACGTTCTTAAAACTCTAAAATTCTATCCAGCGTACAAAAAAAACAGCATTCTTTAAGGAATTTTCTCTATCTTCAAAAGGTCATAACTCCTTCACCGTAGCTCGGATTGAGGTGCCGTTTTTTCTAGTATCTTCGTTGCGGCGAGCTCTTCAACTTTCTAGTTGACCAGACCTCCGAACTATGGATGTGAAATTACGAAAATGCCCTTGAACTTTCCTATTGTGCCTTTTTTCACTGTTTTGACTTCCCTTGCGTACCACTTGCATTATGTCCCTAAAATCTTGGAACGTGAAGTCATTGAGGCAGATGTGGGACATATTAGTGGAGATAATGCATGATTGATTCCCGGAATTCGGATAGAGGCTGTCATGTGAGATCGTGAGGAGACGTGCCAAATGTAGCGGCGTACGACATAAATAAATGAAACATTTCGGACATGTGAAAAATGTCCTTACAACCTTCCTAACATCTACCAAGCTAATGTGATTTCCCCAAGCAATCCTCACAATCTAACCAACTCGAAATAAAAATATCAAATCGGCTACAAGATCATCCCGATGTCTAATAAGACAATACACTCCATCCGATTCTAATCCACATCAAACTTCAATTATGAAGTGAGATATCATAAGTCTTCACTCCAGAACACCAAACGAGACAACCGTCGAGGAACCAAGTTCTAAACTAAGAACTCTCCATATCAGCCATCTGAATGCTTCCTATGTAACCATACAGTGAATCCCGCTCCTCATGTAACCCGATGAGTACACCCCCACACAATAAATATAGCATACACCCTATTTACAAGAAACACTCAAACACATCAACACCATCTTCCACCTTGATAAATAACCACGGATGAGAGGAAAAATTCCTCACCTCTCACACCCGCCAAATCTCACCCTTGAAAGATGTACCAAGCCTTTGTCACTAAAGACTCCTGTTTGTCAATGCTCGTAAACCTATTTGCCAATGCTCACAAACAATCACCCACCGGCCTTATTGAACTAGCTACACACATCGAATCCATCATGATCCTACATCCCCTCGATTCTAATCGACTGATGCATGTGTGCAACCAAACCTAGTCAACATCGCCTATTGGATCTGGAGGGGGACTTTGATCCATCCCCTCCCCTAATAGGTATTCTCCCATCACTACGGTATACTCTCATAAACCTAGCACCTAATGTCTTCATTTTATTCACAAACAAAAAATACATCAAACATTAGATTACTTGCGCACATCGCTTCCCCATCTTCCTCGAAGTCTGATTTAGATGATACAATCTATCCATTTCCTCTCCCCTTGCTAAGACCATTCAACCACGTGTGACTTTCAAGACTCCACCCACCACCAAAACCTGGAAACCCTTGGGATCCAAACGGCTAATGGATATTAAATTCTTTTACAACTTTGGTACATAGGCCACACCACCCAAAGTGCGCTCTACCCCATCAAACATTTTGAGTTTCATCATCTCGACACCCTCAACGGTAACCTGTTCTCCGTTAGCCAAAGACATGGAACCTTTTCCTTTTTTTGTGAAAGTCTCAGTGTATTCCCACCCGAAGCAAACGTGATCCAACGATCCCGAATCTAATATCCAATCATCTTGAGAAAGAGAGTTAACCTTGGAGATTGTGAGAAGTTCTTCAAGTTAATCTTCATAATCTGCTCCCGCTATTGTTTCCCTCTCGAAGCCAAACTTGACCTTAACCTTGTCATTCCACGAAGGACATTCTCGGATCATATGATCCCATTCCCGACACTTGTAGCATTGCGTACCTTTACCACTGAAACCCTTCGATCTAAACATACTACCTTCATTAAATCCACGGTTGGAGTTCCTCCCGCAATTTTTCCCACCTATGTCTCTCACCTTAAGGCCTACATTATGGTAATACCCGTCACTTCCACCTTCCTTTTTTCTCATCGTGACAAGATATTTGTTTCCCTTAGTGGTTTCCTCGTACATCGATGTGTTCTCGTATTTTGTGAGCATTTTTACTTTATCTTACTTATATCACTAAATGCATGTTTAGGGATTAAGAAGATAAAATTGGCTTAATTAAAATTGGTTCATAAAATTGGTGCTTAATAACATTGGAAAAAGTATTTGAAAAAATTATTTTTACTTAAAGCGTACACATATAAAGGGACCCCATTTTTACAAATTGGTATCAAATCTAGAAACACTATTTTATTGTGTGAGTGATCCCATTTGTCTTTAGGTATAAATTTCGATATATATGAAGGCTTTAGAACACCTATTTTTGATGGGTCGAATTATGCTTATTGGAATATGCATGTGAAGTGTGCACTTAAGGACATAGATAAACATGTTTCGTTAGCGGTTGAAAAAGGATGGACACAACCGGTTAAGAGAAAGGGTGAGGCCACACACTTAAAACACGTTGAGTCATGGACCGAAGCAGAACACAGACTTTCACAATACAATTCTAAAGGTTTAAACGTTATATCTTTGTCTATCACACCGGAAGAGTATAATCGTATTATGATGTGTGAGACGTCGAAAGAGGCTTGGGATGTACTTGCACTTACTCACGAGGGAACTACGACTGTTAGGGCGTCCAAACTCTAAAACCTCACCACCCAATTTGAGATGATCAAAATGTTAGAGAGTGAGATGTTTGATGAGTTTTACGCTAGATTTTCCCATATTGTGAACTCAACGTTTAACTTGGGAGAGAAAATACCCGACAATCGAGTCATAAAGAAAATCTAAAGGTCGTTGCCTAGTATATTTAATCAAAAAGTGACCATTTTAAACTCTTTAGTTTTACTTGACTCAACGAAACTAGAAGAGCTTGTAGGTGACCTACAAACTTATGAGCTTGACATGTTTACCTCTAAGAAAGTGCCAAAGAAAGAAAAGGGCATTACTTTGAAAGCCCGAAAGGAGGAAACAAAAGTTTCGGAGGATGATGAATCCGATACTGATTTTGAAGATGTAACCTTGTTAGCAAAGAAGTTCAAAAGGTTTCTTAAGTTCCAAAAGAAATCGAAATATGCCAAAAGACTTGAGAAATTAAAGAACAAGTCTGATCACGTCCCTAAGAATCGAAGTGAGAATGATAGTAAGGATAAATCGGATAGGTATTTTGGTTGTGAGGGTATGTCCATAGGGTAGCAAAGTGCCCCACTAGACTTAAGAAGGATGGCAAGAAACTAATAGCATATAACGCCACCTTTAGTGATAGTGAACCGAAAGAGGGAAGAGACTCCCCCATTGAGCGCAACTACACCACGTTCATGGTTTGTCATGTGAGCGACGACAATAAAGCTTCTCATGAAGATACTCATGTGAATGACACTTCCAAGGCCATAGTTTGTGAATCCCTAGCGAGTGAGGATGAAGATGTTGAAGAGAGTGAGTTGCAAGTTTCCTTCCGTGAATTATGTGAGGAAACGGTGAAAGTGAATTAGAAAAACTTGAATTTTCATGCTAAGTTTAAAGAACGTGTCGTAGAAAATAATGATGCATTGATTGAGGATCTTAGAGCACGGGAGAGGACTCTTCAGGAAAAACTAGAGTACGTTGAGGGTGAGAGAGATAGTCTTCGTGGTTTGATGGAGGCTATGAAGAAGGAGATTCTAGAGTTTGAGGAATCTAGGCATTTGCTTGAGTCTAGGATTAGTGAAATTGAGGAGAGATTGAGAGATTCGATTAAGGTTAACCTTTATTTGGAGGCTAGGTCAAAAAAGTTGGATAGGATTTTAGGCACCGTCCAAATCAAAGATGATAGGTGTGGTATAGGCTTCGATGACCGTATTTCTCCCATTCCCAAAGCCAACACCAATCGTGTGAGAGAGCCAACTATGAACGTTAGGAGAGGTCCACATTTAGGTAACGTTCATTGTTGTGTTTACACTTGCACTTATTGAGGTAGGAAGGGTTACCTTAGAGGGTTTTTCTCTAACCTTAAAAATTATCCTAAAAAGTTTGAGAATCAAGTCGTTTCGATTCCCAAAACCCCCATTCATCGTTATGCACCTACTTGGGTTAGGAAATCGTACTTAGAGGCTTGAGAAATTAAACTTCATGACTCTCATTTGCTTGCACATAATACTTCTCATGATATTTCTTACGGATGGTTGTATCAGTGTGTTTGTCTCACACTAGTTTTGCTTCATGATATATCTTTGCTAGTGTTATGACATGTTTATCTCTTTGTATTATATTTTTTTTATTTGAGTCTTATTAAAAAATACAAAAATATTTTTCGTTTTATATATTATTGAAACTACAAAAACATTTTATTTTTGGGTAAAAAAAAATTTTGAAAAACATAAAAAGATTTTAGTTTTTTTTTTTCGTGAGTTTACACTTAATATGGCATATTAGTGTGCTTGAACCCCCATCATTTCAACTTTCAATGTGACTAGTACATTTGGTTATGATTTTGGATACATGGATTGATCTTAACCATTTGTTTAATGGGGTTGTTTCGAAGTTGACTTAAATTTTTATTCGACTATGTATATTCCATTGCACACATGCACGAGCTTAATTAAATGCTTGATTTCTTATGCACATTTAAGTTTGGTGAGACGTTCTCCTCTCAATTTTGTCATATACGCGCAAAATAGACTTAGTGGAGGTTATGCATGTAAGAACCGTTGTCCGTGAGGATTTATATAAAATATTGAAAAAATGATGAGTGTGCATGGGAAAGGGCTGCGAGAGGCATGTGAACTCATCATGAAACCCATCATTTAAAAGATCCCTAGAAAAAATTAAGGTAATAAAAAAGAAAAATATGTCAAAAATGGGGCTAATAAAAAATCTCTTAAAAAGAGAAATAGATCTTCAAAGGGAAAAATGAATATTTTTTTTTTATCAATTATAAGGAAGTTTTGAAGATCAACGAGCTGCACAATGATTCCTACATTGACAAAGTCATGTCATGGCGCTATTGTTTCGTATAATCATTAAAATTCTAGACTTGATTGCGTGATGTTTGTTTAGTTCATTAAATGCAAAGTTTAATTGTCAAATATGGCTAAAATGTAGTTTTAGACATCTAGCGGTCAATTAGAGCTTCTTGAATGTATATTTGTATTTGGATTATGATTCATTTGTGTGAGTTACACCCCTTCATTCCATTCCACGTTTTGAGCAAATTGATACTATGTTAACGTGTAACTCACATGTTTTTATTTTTAAGTTTGTTTTGCTATTGTTTTCGTACTGTCAGATGCTTTTATCAGATATTCTTTTCACTAGGAAGTTTATAAGGTAATTTTGAGATGGAATTGAGAATTTTGCAAGTCGCTTGGACTACTTATGGCTTTCGTTTGAATAACATGTCAATGTCGTTAGATAAATGAATCAAATGACCCATCGCGCGAACTACAGTCGACGTACAGGTATGGTCGTTAGATGGTCGTTAGAAAGGACCTTTCGAATGAGGTGCTACTGTTTTTGGTCATTAGTAGCGAGATTTCGCATGGTTCGAAGACAACACCTTATCGTTTGAAATACCTCTCTTCTTCGTTCGAACAACCTGTTTGGATTTTGAGATTTTCGATATGTTTCCATACTTGCTTGTTATATATTCTGATATTATTTTATTTTGTGGTACTTCTTCTGGACAGTTTACATGCAATTTTCATTGGATTATTCATGCTTATTACACTGCATTATTTGATGAGGATTTGTTTAGTCACATCACTTGATATTGTTGATTATTTTATGTGACTATTTAGTAGCTATGATTTGACATATTTCGATTATTATTAGCTAGTTCATCATGTTTATCTAGGTTATTTTTCTCACTAGTTTTCTATTCGAGACGAAAATGGGGAGAGATAGATATGTGATGTAGGGAAAACTTGAGATGTTTGATATTTATGTGATTTGAGTTGATTCATATTACTTATATATCATTTTTGATTTGATTTGATTTTCAACTTGAGATGTTTGATATCTATGTGATTTGATTTGATTCATATTACTTATATATCATTGTTGATTTGATTTTATTTTCTACATTATTTGTTCCTCCATACTTCACATGGTATTTGCTTGTTTTGTGTGTAGTGATTCTTCAGTGATTTGAGATTTCGAGACTACATCACATTCAGACAGTTCATGCTCATCAATCGTCATACATTTGATAAATTGTGTCCTCTATTTTCTTTTGAGTTTATGGGATGGGATTTAGGTCATTCGTCTTGACGGCCCGACTTAGGCATTTAACTGTTTTAGTTTGATCCCAGAATAGCCAAAGGGAAGATTTATAAGGACAAATTTCCAAATAGTGTCAATTTGTATGTATTGGCATTATTCGGGATAAAAACCACTTTTAGTCATAGGATAGATTTTACTTGTCATGATTCCCATTAAGCCTATGACGTTGTGTTTAAGACATAGCGACCAAGCTTCAAAGATAGATCTTGTCGAGTTTGGGTGCACGTTTCACGTATTCACATTGGTTTTCTGAGATTCTCTCATGTATGGATGCACAATGATTTATGGATACTCAGAATATTTTTCTAAGGATTTTATTTTATTTAAATCTGATTTTAAAATGTTTTTAAAATGATTTTTCTGAGTTATTTCGTGTTTAAAGTCGTATGAAATTTACCTTGGTTTTTATCTGGTTCAAACGACTTGAATAGTCGTTCAAACGACATTGGAGTGTTGTTCAAACAACATGACAGTCTCGTTCAAACGAGATGATGTGATCGTTCAAACGACATGCCTGTTTAGTTAGAATGACGCGCCACCTCAAAATTATTATTTAACGCGTCTTTTGCTTAGAAAAATAGGTGTGCAGAACATACAAAATTGAACAGAACCTATACTTTTCTGCAATTGTTTACCAAAGGTTTCCAAAGCTAAAAAAATCATTTATGTTTACAATATCCGAGTTTACATAACCATGTGCCATAGAGATCTTGTATTTGCACCATTTTTTCATTCTTCATCATTCGAAGAACCTGTTTCATACGGTGGACTCTGTACCTGTTGATTGACGGTTGTTGAGGCTATAACGGTGGATACTGAGGTACGCGTGGATTCGTGTGTTATGAACCTTGCGTGGGTAGACTCTTATGTTGCACTGTGGAGGAGCGGTTGAAGAGAAGAAGAGGCATCAAGACTTGTGGGGATCGAGTCGTTGAGTAAGATTATTTCCTTTATAAATTCCGTCTCACAGTGATTCTCTACCTGGGTTGTCAAAGGGTTTTTTTCCCTTAGTGGTTTCCTCATACATTGGCGTGTTCTCGTGTTTTGTGAGCATTCTTTACTTTATCTAGCTTATATCACTAGATCCATGTTTAAGGATTAAGAAGATAAAATTGGTTCACAAAATTAGTGCTTAATAAAATTGGAAAAAAAATTAGGAAAATTATTTTCACCTAAAGCACACACACATAAAGGGACCCCGCATTTATAAATCTATTCCAATATATATTGTACTAACCGTGTTTTCAGAAAGTTCACGTCCACACATGTCGATTACCCATATTGTCTCTAAAATACACTTTTAAAATCTCGCCTTTTTGTTATTGGCAATGGCAGAGCGAGAAGATAGTATTAAGAAAAAGAATATAAAGATGAAAACTACAATCAAAGGGGGGGTATACAATAAATGGGGAGTACCAAGTGGCAATGAAACCATTTTTCTCAAACCATATTAATTGTATTGTCAACATAAAAAATAGGGAGATTGTGAAACATAAATTATTTCAAAGAAAAGGATATTGTATGATACTAATCAAGTCAATTTCATGTAGTTTTGTGTTGTGTTATCGTATTGTTTCTGAAATCGTCACCCTAGGCTACTTCATTTCCATATCCTGGAAATATGTCTTCAAATACATCTTGTGTGTAGTACCTAAAATATTTTGACAATTTGTTCTCAATTTGCAATTATATATCACACATATCTAACTAAAATGCATAAAATTTAATGTAAAGAAAGATTTTTACATTTTGCAGGTTAACATTAAAGCATATTTTGATTTACAGTGGCATATTTATCATTGGAAATGGCCTAACAATTACATGCCCAGTAAACATATTCAAGTTCAAATTAATTTTAATTAAGTACACACACTCAAATAGCTCAAACTTTAACTTCCAACGAAGATCATGAAGGGTCCGTTTGATAGCTGTATTTGTCATGGCAAATGGCAAATCAATTGATAAATATAGTATTTGCCTATAATTTGGTGTGTTTAGTACAAAAGTTTGTCTACAAGCTATTTGTCATTGTATAACACCTCCTACGTACAAAATTGCCACAAATGTTGGCATACTTTGCTTTGTCATTTGTGTGAAAATTATTTTCCAAACAAATTTGCCACTTCTTACAAGTGCTTTTTTTTTAATACTAAAATATTTTAAAAACTGTTTTAAATAAAAAAAAAAAGACTGTTTTATAAACTATTTTAAAAACTGTTTTATAAAACTGTTTTAAAATTGTTTTAAAAACTGTTAAAAACTATTAAAAATTGTTTTAAAAATGTTTTTTAAATGTTAAAAAAGACTATTTCAAAACTGTTTTAAAAACTGTTTTAAATAAAAAATAAACTGTTTTAAAAAACTATTTTATAAACTGTTTTATAAAAAAAATGTTTTAAAATTGTTTTAAAAACTGTTAAAAAATTGTTTTAAAACTGTTTTATAAACAATTTAAAAATTGTTTTAAATGAAAAATGTTTTATAAAAAAGCTGTTGTAAGGACATTTTTGTTCATTATTATTCGGTATGTCGTACGTCGTTACATTGTTGAAGAAATTCAAGATCGAATCTACATCAACGGATCCGAATATCAAATGGAATCCTGAAATCAGATTTCTGGTAGACCGGACCTGTCTACCCATTTTAAAAACAAACCGATCCGCCCCCGGATCGGTCAGCCTCAAGTCAGACCGATCCACTTTGTACTAGTAAACCCCGGACCGATTGCAAACAGAAGAAGCCTTATTCAAAAAAGAATCGATCCGACCTCGGACCGGTCCGGATCACAAGCGGACCGATCCGCCTGAGATAAAATCGTGCAGATCGTGTTCAGATATTTTCGGCCCAGACTTTCCTTTATAAACCAACTTCGGGGATTTGTTTTGTAAGACTTTCATAGACATTTTTCAGAGTCCTAAATACTCTAAGTCTTCACCTTTGTGAGTCCCAAGACTCATGATTTGATTCACACAATTTTTCAAACCCTTGTGAATCCATTTGCAACCCAAGAACACAATCGTGTGTCTGTTCATACCTGTGTGGAGAAGACCTTCCTTCTTCTTCATTGCTGCCCTCTTGGAAAGGGAAAGTTCCAGCCGCCGACTACAGATCCGACGCCTGCGGGTAATTCTGTGTCACTGTATTTTCATTGTAATCCGAGAAATTATATGTTACAATATTATAATGAAAATAAATGGTTTTACCCCTTTGGGGGATTTTTCCTCATTTCTGTGTGTTTGATTGTTCTTACTTGATATTATTATCATCAATCACACCTAGATGCATGTGTAGGTCTTAATTGATAAAAACTGAATTTAATTAAATAATTTCCCAATTTGAACGCAAGCGCACTCTTTTCAAATCGCTATCAGAGCCAGTTACACAACTTTACCGTGTAATTTTCCGCAAAATCTTCTAAGATATCAATTTTCTAAAAAAAATTGATTTTTGAAAACGAGTGTGTTCATAATGGAGAAGTTATATAATAAAATGCCAGTTTTTGACGGGACAAACTATGCATATTGGAAAGCCCGCATGAGATCTGCTTTAAAAGCCATTGATGAACGTGTCTGGATTTTGGTTGAAAGATGGTGGACACCTACCTCCGTCACTCCTGAAAACGTGACCAATTTAAAACCTATCACTACATGGACTGAAGAAGAGTTTAAATGGTCGTCTTTTATTTCTAAGGGTTTAAGTGCTATTTCTGGGTCTGTCACTCTTAATGAGTTCAAACGCATAATGACGTCCACCACGTCAAAAGAAGCATGGGATGTTTTGCAACTGACCCATGAAGGAACTAATGCTGTGAAAGAATCTAAACTGCAAAATTTAACAACTCAATTTGAAACCATCACCATGCATGAAACTGAATGTTTTGATGATTTTTATGCTAGGTTATCTGATATTGTTAATACTAGCTTTAATCTTGGTGAACACATACCTAATGCTAGAAGTTGTTAAAAAGATTCTCCGTTCTCTCCCTAAGCGTTTTATCCCTAAAGTCACTGTGCTAAATTCTATTGGTAATTTAAATACGCTAAAATTGGAGGAACTTGTAGGAGATTTGCAAACTTATGAGATTGATATGTTTCATAAATCTGTCAAGTCTAAAGATAAGGGAATTGCACTTAATGCCCAGGAGAGAAAAGGTGAGGGGTCGGCAATAAAGAGGGAGTCATCTAGAAAAATAGAGATTGATACGTCAGATTATGAGTGTGATTTTGACTTAGATGATTTGGCCCTGTTTGCTAAAAATTTCAAAAGAATTCTCAAATTCAAGAAAAATGGCAATTTTAAAGATAAAAAGAAGTTTGAGAAAAATAAGTTTGAAAAGAAAAATGAAAAAGTTTTTAAAGATCCTCCTAAGAAAGAAAGTGAGAGATGCTTTGAGTGCGACGGTAGGGTCATAGAGCCTTTGAGTGTGCCACACGTCTGAACAGAGAAAAGGACAAAGTTGTCCTTAATGCTACCCTTAGTGATGACAGTGAGGTCGAGTCGGTGGATTCTGGAGATGAGTCACCACATGAGTGTAACTTCACCGCATTCATGGCTAGTCATGTGAGTACTTCTAGTTCTCCTCACGAGGATGAGGATACTGCTTCACAGGGACACCTCGACAATGAGATCGATGTGAGTGAGGGGGAGGATGACACAAGTGAGAGCGAGAGTGATCTTCAACGCGCCTACGCCGAGCTTTATTCTGAGTCATTTAAAACTAAAAAACATAACAAAGTGTTAGTTCTTAGGATCACCGCTTTAGAGGAAGACTTAAGAAAAGCGAGAGAGAGAGAGTCCTCCACCTGCACTACCTTAAGAGAGAAAGAGTCTGCTTGTGTTGAGAAAGAGAGTCTGTTTAGATAGAGAGAGAGTTTGTTTAGAGAGAGAGAGTCGCTTTGAGAAAGAGAGAGGGGACTTGACTAAACAAGTGGCTAGTCTTACGAGTGAGCTCCATTCCTCCGTGGAGACTCGGAAGAAACTTGAAGCCCTTGTAGCCCAGCTTACTCATGATCTTGAGAGAGCACGGGAAGTCAAGGTTCAAATCGAGGACAGATCTGGGAAGATGGGAAATATGCTCCTCGGCCCCGCTTTAGGTTTTGGTGATAGGCAAGGAATAGGTTATGATGGTGCCTCCACATCCCAAATTGCACCTGGACTAGTTCCCGAGTTTACTACGACTCCTTATGGCCATCATCAAAAACCTCGAAGGAGAGTTCAACCAAGAAAAGCAAACCAACGTCCGCCTTTGACTGTGTTCTTTTGTACATATTGCAAAAGAAAAGGCCACCTCAGGGAGTTTTGCTATAGTA
Source organism: Sambucus nigra (assembly GCA_949130495.1). Taxonomy (NCBI): domain Eukaryota; kingdom Viridiplantae; phylum Streptophyta; class Magnoliopsida; order Dipsacales; family Adoxaceae; genus Sambucus; species Sambucus nigra. The sequence goes on from OX422224.1 coordinate 259,927,045, forward strand.
TGGGTCGAACACGACGTACTACAACTCCACCACAGCATACTGATGATTTTACCAGTCTAAGAGAGCGAGTTGAGTTTTTAGCTGCCACATCACAGAGTTTGATGGAGGAATTCCGACGGATGTCTTTACCGTCAGTGAATGCTTCTCACATTCCGGCTAAAACCAATAACAATAAAGGTAAACAAAAGTTCACCACTACTTGGGTATCTAAGAAAGATAAAAAGTCCTTTGTTGTTTATGTCGCTCTCAAAGCACATAATACCTCACAGTGGTATTTTGATAGTGGGTGCTCCAGATATATGACAGATGATGCCTTATTTTTTACGTCTTTTGAGGATTATCAGGATGGCAGAGTCACCTTTGGAGATAGGAGCAAGTCTAGCATTGTAGGACGTGGTACTGTAGAGTTACCGGGATTTTCTAAGGTAGAGAATGTTTTGTACGTCAAAGGTTTGAAAGCAAACCTTCTCAGCATTAGCCAGCTGTGCGACGCTGACTTTGCCGTAAAGTTTGATCGGGACGCATGTAATGTCTATAATCAAGCCGGTAAACTTTTAGTGCGAGGGGTGAGGACTAAGGATAATTGCTATGGGACTGAGCCCACATCCTCACTTGTCTACAACAGCGCCACGATCACTCCTATGGATCTGTGGCATCAACGTCTAGGTCACATGAACGTTAGAGACTTAACTCGTTTAGCTAAAAAGTACCTAGTACGTGTCTTACCATCACTTGGAAAGCCAACTTCAACGATTTGTGGACCCTGTCAGTTGGGGAAACAAATTCGTAACCCCCATAGGAAGTTGCATTCCATTGCCACCTCTCGTATACTTGAGCTTCTTCACATGGATCTTATGGGTCCTACTCGTACTGAGAGTCTGGGTGGTAAGAGGTATATCCTCGTGATGGTGGATGATTTCTCCAGATACTCGATTGTAGGTTTTCTGAGGGAGAAATCCGATGTTGTGGATTTTTTAACGACCAAGTGTCATGTCCTGCAAAATCAACATGGAGTCACTATTAACAGGATACGTGGTGATAACGACACTGAATTTAAAGAAGCAAAGGTAGATCTTTACTGTGAAAGCCTTGGGATCAAACATGAGTTTTCTGTTGTAAAGACTCCTCAGCAAAATGGGATTGTTGAGAAAAAGAATAGAACGATCCAGGAAATGGCTAGATCTATGCTTCTAGGTCGTATGGTTTCTAGGAGATTTTGGGCAGAGGAAGTTTCTACTGCATGCCACATGGTGAATAGGGTTTATCTACGTCCACGCACACTTAAGACGCCTTATGAATTGTGGACTGGCAAGAAACCTAACCTTGCATATTTCCGTGTTTTGGGGAGTAAATGCTACATCCTACGGGATAGAGAGAAATTAGGAAAGTTTGACTCCCGAAACGATGAGGGAATACTGTTAGGCTATTCATCAAATAGTAGAGCATACCGGGGTTTTAACCTGAAGAGCTCTAAGGTTATGGAGTCAATAAACGTCAGCGTGCAAGATGACGAACCTTTGGCGTTTATTGATTCTAGCCTTCAGTGTGCGGATGAGGATGTTTCTGGCAGTGATTTACTTGTCCCTTACCCATACTCTGTGGACCCTACTCCTGTGTTAGGGGATACACCTGCTTGGGTTCGCAAGAGTCATGACCCTTCTGCTATTGTTGGTGATCCCACGCTAGGGGTCAAGACTCGTGCTCAGCTCGAGAACGTTGTTAGCCATTTTTGCTACACATCCAAAGTCGAGCCCAAGAATCACAGAAGCACTCAAGGATGAACACTAGATATCTGCTATGCAGGATGAGCTGCTTCAGTTTAAAAAGAACAATGTCTGGGAAATTGTTCCCCGACCTAGTGAGACTAATGTGATAGGTACCAGATGGATTTTCAAGAATAAAATGGATGAAAATGGTACCATCATCAGAAACAAGGCTAGGTTGGTCGCTCAAGGCTACACGCAGATAGAAGGTGTAGACTTTTGGAAGACATTTGCTCCTGTTGCGAGGCTTGAGTCCGTTCGCTTACTACTCGCCATCGCATGTCATATGCGCTTCAAATTATATCAGATGGATGTCAAGCGTGCCTTTCTAAATGGCATTCTGCAGGAGGAGGTTTACGTGGAACAACCAAAAGGGTTTGAAGACCCTAAGCACCCGGAGCACGTCTACTATCTGAGAAAAGCCTTGTATAGTTTGAAGCAAGCACCTCGTGCTTGGTACGAGAGGCTTACTTCCTATCTCTTAGCCCGTGGCTTCAAGAGAGGGGGAGTTGATATGACGTTGTTCGTCAGGAGAGATGATAGTGTTATTTTGGTTGCCTAGGTCTATGTGGACAACATAGTATTTGGATCAACGTGCTCCCAACATGCTCATCACTTTGAGGAGGAGATGAAAAGTGAGTTTGAGATGAGCATGGTTGGCGAGCTTACTTTCTTCCTTGGTCTCCAGGTTCGTCAGCTAGAGGATGGGATGTTCATCTCCCAATCTAAGTATGCTAGAGACCTAGTGAAGAAATTTGGTTTAGACTCCGCTAAACATGCACGTACACCTATGAGTACCTCTACCAAGCTTAGTAAGGACACTTCAGGTAAGGACGTAAAGCAAACCTTGTATCGGAGTATGATAGGTAGTCTTCTCTACTTGACTGTCAGTCGTCCCAACATCTCCTTTAGTGTTGGAGTCTGTGCGCGATATCAGGTATCCCCGAAAGAGTCACATTTGCTTGATCTAAAACGTATTATTAAATACGTGAGTGGGACTCTCTCATACGGTATTTGGTATTCCTTTGATACCAATGACCATTTGTCCGCCTATTCGGATGCCGATTGGGCCGGGGATGTAGATGGTTGTAGGAGCACTTCTGGTGGGTGTTTTTATTTTGGTTCTGCTCTTGTCTCCTGGCTGAGCAAAAATCAAAACTACATCTCTTTGTCCACCGCGGAGGCTGAGTACATCGTCGCCGGGAGTTGTTGCACACAACTCTTATGGATGAAGCAAATGTTGGAGGATTATGGGATTTCACAGGACACCATGACTATTTCCTGTGATAACACGAGTGCGATACACATATCCCGTAATCCAGTCCAACATTCGCGCACAAAGCACATCAGTATACGCGAGCACTTTATACGTCAGTTAATTGAGGAGAAAGTCGTATCCCTGAGTTTCGTACCCACCGACCGTCAGTTAGCCGATACTTTCACGAAATCTTTAGATGCCCTTAGATTTGATAGTCTTAGGAAGTCTTTGGGAATTTGCACAGTTGACTGAGGGGCTGGTCTTTGTCTAGGATAGGATGTTTTTTCCTTGCTCATATCATATGCTTCCTATTGCTAGTTTGTTTTATATGTATTATTGCTTTGTTGTACAGCTATTTATTTATTCTTTTCAAAAATCCAAAAAGATTTTCTTTTATAAAAATTTTAGAAAAGCACAAAAAGATTTTTGTATTTTTATTTGCACCTTTTATGGATGAGCATTTAAGATAGCCAAGTCACAACTTCATTCCATTTATCCATGTGACTGTTTGATAGAGATTTGAGACGCTACAACATTTCATCCATGTGCTTTGCATTGTTTGGAGTCTTTGAGATGTGATTAGCGATATATTTCTACATGTTTTACTCCTATCTCCTTTATTGTACACATGTACGGCTTTATTTGATTATTGTACTTGTCTATCACATATTGGCTTGAGTGTTTCCATCTCAATTCTGTCTATACAACTAACAATATGTGATAAAACTTGACAAGATAGGAATGCATGTAACAACCGTTTTGGTGAGACTGTGTGTTTATTTGAAAACGGGAAAGGGCTGCGAAAGGTTCATTTAGCCTTTGCGATTCTAAGCCACCATTCCAAAGGACCTAAAAAATGGAGAATTTTTATTATCCGAGGTCTAAAGAGGTTAAAAGAGCCCGAAAAAAAATTAAAGATAATAAAAAGCAATATATGCCAAATATGGACCATTAGGTTTCACCATCAATTCTCCAAAGTTTGAGAATTTATAAAACCTCTATTCATACTATATATCTGAGGGAGTTTGGTTGGAGAATATAAACGGGTTTGCACTTCCTTGAAAGTCCTGAAAAATCATTAATTCGTTTTGGACGTTATTGGTGTGGAAATCACTTTGAGCTTTGATTTGTTGATTTGATTGAGTCAATGTCTAATATTTCCACTTTTTACACCAAAGGAAGATTTTGAGTTCATTCGTTAGGAGTATCCGATATTCATCGTGCACATATGTCATGTTTGTATGCATTGATTTTCCTATCGAATTTGATCACTCCTCTTCATTTACGCTATCATCGACTTGGTTGTTTTGTGTTTGTTCATGGTGTGATGGTTGTCTGTTTTGTTTAAAAAAAATTGAAAACTTTAAAAAAAATAGTTGCTTATTCCTTGTGACGCCCTGGCCTTGCTTGTTTGAGCTATTCTTCTCATTTGTCTATTTTGGGACATCATAAAAAGGGGGAGAAAGTATTATCAGATTATGGGAGAGTTTTGAGTTTTGAGTGTTTATCCTAAATTGGTATATATGTTTATCTCATTTCAAACTCGTACGTCACTTGGTATTTTTCTATTTCTCATGTGTGCAGATACAAAGATTTGATGATCACATAATGCACTCCCTGATGAGAAAAGATTTGAGAAGTTTTGAAGACTTGGAGAGGAAACGATGAAGACTTATTCATTTGTACCTTTTCAGTTTTGGGTTCATGGAAGGGTAGATTTGTATAGGCAATTTGATAGTTGATAATTCGGATTTTTTTATGTATGTACCGGCATAGACATAGGGGAGATTTGTAAGGACATTTTGTCCATTGTTATTCTGTATGTCGTACGCCGTTACATTGTTGAAGAAATTCAAGATCGAATCTACATCAACGAATCCGAATATCAAATGGAATCCCGAAATCAGATTTCTGGTAGACCGGACCGGTCCACCCATTTTAAAAACGAACCGATCAGCCCCCGGACCGGTCCGCCTCAAGTCAGACCAATCCGCTTTGTACCAGTAAACCCCAGACCGATTGCAAACCGAAGAAACCTTATTCAAAAAAGAACCGATCCGACCTCGGACCGGTCCGGATCAGAAGCGCACCGATCCGCCTGAGATAAAATCGTGCAGATCGTGTTCAGATATTTTCGGCCCAGGCTTTCCTTTATAAACCAACTTCGGGGATTTGTTTTGTAAGACTTTCATAGACATTTTTCAGAGTCCTTAATACTCTAAGTCTTCACCTTTGTGAGTCCCAAGACTCATGTTTTGATTCACACAATTTTTCAAACCCTTGTGAATCCATTTGCAACCCAAGAACACAACCGTGTGTCTGTTCATACCTTTGTGAAGAAGACCGTCCTTCTTCTTCATTGTTGCCCTCCTGGAAAGGGAAAGTTCCAGCCGCCGACTACAGATCCGATGCCTGCGAGTAATTCCGTGTCACTGTATTTTCACTGTAATCCGAGAAATTGTATGTTACAATATTATAATGAAAATAAATGATTTTGCCCCTTTGGGGGATTTTTTCTCATTTATGTGTGTTTGATTGTTCTTACTTGATATCATTATCATCAATCACACCTAGATGCATGTGTAGGTCTTAATTGATAAAAACTGAATTTAATTAAATAATTTCCTTATTTGAACGCAAGCGCACTCTTCTCAACTGTTAAAAACACTAAAAGGTTTAAAAACTGTTTTGCATAATTAAAAAATTGTTTCGAATATTGTAAAAATTGTTTTAAAAACTGTTTTATAAATATGTTGTAAAAAAACTGTTTCAAAAAATGTTTTCTAAAAATTGTTTTAAAATGTTTTTTAAATTTTTTTAAATAAATTAATTGAATTGACTTTAATTTCGCCTAATTGGTTCTTTGATAGCTTCATGTGAGAAAACTAGGTCAAATTTGACAAATTTTACCCTTGGAAAATTTTGCCATCCCCACTTTTGAATCAAACAGACCCGAATTTCTTTACGCCTGAAACTTTTCGAGATGAAGCATTTTTGCCGAGATAAAAATAAAATGGAAAAAACAACACATTTAGAGTTAAAAACTATTCATAAGAAAATATAAATAAGTATTATATACTATGATCGTGTGATTTTAAATATAATAGTCAACAAAATTGAACTGGCCATAGGTGAAAAGACTTTTATCTCGAAGGGTTTGGAGCATTAAAAAGTAAAATGACTGTATGAATATTTTGAGAGCACGATCCTAGAATATATAATGTGATAACATATAGTGGGGTAGGGTTGGGTTGAGGGTAGGGAGGTCAGGTTAAATAAAAAGGAGTAACTTGAAACAATATCTTATTACTATAATAAGTAGGAAGAAAATACTGAAACCGGATCTCTCTCACACTGACACAAACACAACCCCCAAACACACAGCCAAAACCAAAATAATAATTTTAAAAAAAAGGTTAAAATACCTTTTACTTGTAGAATTAGAGAAACAAAACTATTTAATTCAACTTTGAATACTTATCTGGATTTAATCTTGAAAGTAATCAATCAAACCTGGAAGAACAAAAAAAAATGCATGTAACTCTCTCTGCTTGTCCTTCTAAAAAGAAGAGAGAAGGATGATGAATGGTAACTAGAATATCCCATTTTTAAAAAGGTGTCACTGTAAAAGGGACAAGAAGAGTTCTAAATCAGGCTCATCTTGATGTTCCTTCACCTGGAAGAAGGCCTGTGGGTCCCCCTAAAGAGTTCTAATCTCATTGCATACACTATTATTAAATCTCTCATAGTATGAAATGAAACGATATGAATTAACTAACAATATCTCTTTAATTAAACTATAATTTTAAGCAGAGGAATGTGTACAGCTTACCAACCTCCAACAAAACTCCAAGCAAAGAAAGAGGACTCATCAGGGAAACCTTTTGACATAACATTTGAGTAAAGACCAAACTAAAGTCATTAGGTAGTTTTCTTCTCTTTAATTTCATATTTTTTTCAATCTTTTTTTCCTTATTGATCACAAAACTATATATAAACACTAAGGAAATCTATCATGATCATAATCATTAATCACAACTCGTAACCCACCTTGGCCTCTAAGTAAAAGATGATGCAACCTGAGTTTCTTCAGCCATCATGGCCACTCTACAACATTGACACAAATCTTCATCAACTTGGCCTGTTTGGTGAAAATGAATTCTCTCCCTCAAACACCACCACCGAAGATTCCTCTGGGTTATCCTGCAGCTCGTATTTTCCGCCCACGGTTTCCGATGAGTTTATTGAATTTCCCTTCTTGGGTGATGAGATGATAGAAATCACTGTCCCCTCGGAGAACATTGAGGATATTTGCACATGGTTGGAGGAGAGTGAAGCTCCACAGCTATTTAACAAAGGAGATGCAATTATATGTGGCAAGCCTCCGATTGTGAAATTACCATTATACGCCTCACTAGACTTACCGGGGGAGGATATGGAAATCGATAACCAATTGAGCCTTCGTCATCTTCTTGAGGCTTACGGAGAAGCTACTGAGATGGGACAGAGAGAGCTCGGAGAGGTGATAGTGGGATGCATTAACGAGAGAGCAAGTCAACTCGGTGAATCACTGGAACGAATCGCATTCAGATTGTTTCAGTCTACTGAAAACCGAGGAGACTACCTGAAAGAAGAATCAAGCAAGAACTTTGAGTTGGCATTTAAGGCCTTTTATGAAATCTCCCCATATGGGAGATTTGCTCACTTTGCAGCTAACACAGCCATCCTTGAAGCTATACCAGGTAATGCAGAGATGATACACATAGTGGACTTCGACATAGGAGAGGGGGTCCAATGGGCCCCAGTGATTGAGGCCATAGGGAAACAACATAAGGCACTAAAATTGACATCAATCAAACCAGATTACGACCTTGCCACTTCAAAGTGGAGGTTCGATGAGACAAAGAGGCGGTTATATGATCACGCGAGATCTTTTGGGGTAATGTTAAAAATAGAGGAGATGGGTATTGAGGAATTGAGGAGAAGGGAAAGTAAGAGAGAGTGGTTGGCCTTTAATTGCATGGTGGGGTTTCCACATATGGGGAAGATGAGGAAAAGAAGAAACCATGTTGTGGAGTTTCTAAAGGTAGCTAAGGAATTACAATTGTCCAATTCTGCAGATAATAAAGGAGTTATAATCTTCGCAGATGGAGAAGATGGAGAGACGGAGAGAACTTGCCCAGGATTTGCTTCATTCTTTAGTTGGAAACTTGAACACTACAAATCGCTTTGTGAATCAATAGAATGGAGTTTTCCAACGTATCTAACGGAAGCAAGGATGGCTGTGGAGACCCTCTTTGTGGGACCATATGTATCTTGTCTCTCATGGTATCAACAGTGGGAGGAAGGTAAAGAAGGCTCTATTTTTCAGGCAGGTGTTGGGTTAGAAGGTTGGAGGCTGAGCACAGAGAGCTTAATGGAAGCCAGAGAAATGGTTAAGGATGGAGAGAGTTCTTACAAGGTTAGAATAGAAGGAGAAAAAGGAAATGAGATGGTACTTGAATGGAGAGGGACTCCATTAGTGAGAGTTTCTACTTGGTTTACAGGTAAAGGAGGAAATAGGGGACAACATTCTTTTTCCTTTCCCGTCTCAACAAAGAAATTGGACATATAAAGTAAGGGTTTATTCTATGTAGTATATATTGATTATGTAAATATTGTGGAAAGAAGTTATTGATTAAATAATAATACAAGAGATAGACTGTTTTATTTATTGATCGCTTTAATTTATTGTTTATGTGCATATCCTATGTAGGCGATTATGCAGTAGCTCCCTAAAATTATTTCTCATAGTTGGGGAAAATGTAGTGAATAAATTAATAAAATAAATAAAAAAAAGTCCAGAAATTGTTAACAACACAATATTCAAGTTGAATCAAGACAACAAGATACTTTCTACTACTTATACTAAAGGTTTAATACACACCAACCACCCAACAAATTGTGTCTGATTACAAAAATGAACCAGTGAAAGGGACTAGATCGATATAGGATGCCGGAAAATGTGGAACTTAAAAAAAATATTAAACACATGATCTGCCCTGAGCAGGCTTAAGGCCAAGCAAGAGAATGTATGGAATCAACCAAGTCAACAACAAAATCCAGTCATGTGCTTCATGTATCATATCTCTTACTAATTATTTAAGATATATGTCCATAAGAAACAGAAATACATTCAACTTTTCCATGTTAGTATATAATCATGGAGTTTTGTCTCCTATCGACAATAGTTTTTGAATTGTATTAGAAAAAAGCAATTTCATTTATGTGTTAGCTTTAATTGTTCACATCATCTCCATATTTTCCAATATAATTATTCTAGTGTTTAACTCAGTCCGATCATGATGGATGAGATGTGTTCAGAATAAAAGTGACATTTAAAGCCTTGTATTAGAGTTGAAGAAGAATGCTATGGGTCTCTAATACCAGAAGAGCAGTGAAAATGTGTTTTAGTACCACCCATTCTACTAGATCAGATAACATGTCCTTTATGGGTGCTAGCTAGAATAATGATGATATTGCTGTTTGCTTCATTTGGACGCAGAGTAACCAACAAAATTACAACAATTAGAGGGAAGAATAGGATTCATAGGCATAAGTTCTCAAAGTATACAACAATGGGCTCCTCCTATTTTCTGTCTTGTTCTTAATAATATCATATTGCCACTTGATAGTAAATTTATGACATTTTACCTGATTAAATTAGATCATCCAACCTAAAACCAATTGGTAATGGGTGAAGGGGTCTAGGGATTCGATATACCAAGGTTCAAGACTTTAATTTCAACAAGCCCCCTGACGGCCTTACATGTGGATTTTCTTCAGCAGAACACATGGATGAAAAATTATATTTTGGGTTGCAAAGACTACGAGTGGCCAAATTGGTCCGAATGGCATGCTCTAATACCATGTTAAATTGGTGCATACAATCCAAAAATCTATTGGCGATGGGTGGAGAGTCCCCGGAATTTTATACAAAGGTGCAACACAATATATCCCGATGTGAAAATACTAATATTAAAAACGAGAAAACCCCAAGCATGGACAGGTAAGTGATAAGTGCCTTATAAGTGGTGGTTTACGAGCCTGAATCCCCCCGGATTCCTAAACCCTTAAGGGGGGCAACCTGTCGAAGTCTCGAATATCCTGAGTTATCGATAAAAAGACTTGTACAACTCAGTTGTTGTAAAATGGCCAAACCACACTTGCAAAGTTAACCGATTAGATTAGGCACATGCCTCTTACATAGATGAACACCTTCGAAGGTTGGTTTGAACATAGTCACTACAACTCAGAGTAAGCGATGGTTAGGTCCTCAATTTTAAGTTATATATTTCACTGAACCTATGGGGGTAAAAGACATTGGTCTCAAAAAGTGTTAAAACATCTGTAGTATTAATACAAAAGAGTAAGTATCATTAAAAACATCAAGATGTACCTATTTTACTTTTTATTAGAAATATCTTCTCCTAATGTGTTCCTTGAGGTATACAAGCAATTTGCACCCGGTGCTGAGAAGAAAACATCAGCCTATATTATTCTCAGAGATTAACTATTTAAACTAAAAGGAAGGGAGGAATAAGAAGGAAGATCCAGAATAAGTATTCAGGATCACAGAAAACAAGTTCCATATATTACTAATTAAAATCCTAACCAAGTAATAATCCCAGGATTACCTCAGAACTTCAGCTATCCACAAGCTGGATATCTTAAAATGGAGAAGGCAGAAAAACAGAATCCAGATTCGTTCACATAACATTAAACTCGGACAATAAAGAGGGTTGATTAATATTATCTTGCACATTCACTGTTGCTTTAAAATTTATATGCAATTCAGTATAAAAAGAATATTCAATTATGTTGTTCAAAATCAACAGGGAACTAAGATCAACGATTACAGTTATAATATATTTAAATCTTAGTACTTCATTCTGATGCATATAGGCATTTTGCATTATGAAATTTGAAAAAAATGTTCGTCATTGGCACAATGCCTGGTATGCATAATTGTGACAACAAATATGCCTGAACTGGGCAAGGCAATGTCCATGTTAGCCAAGGCTTTTCTCCTTGTTTTCATTTTATTTCTCTCGACGTGACACTTGAAATTCATTGAGGCTTGGAGTAGCATTCAAGGTTTGGCGTGACAAAATGCATGTGATTCCCGATGATTGTCTAGTGAGCACAAACAATTTACCTCAACTGTATAGAAACCTGAGGGATATCAACATTGTTGTCTTCGTCATACTTGCAAGCCACTACAGTGTCAAAACACCATCGATACACGGGCAGTTTATTAACTACTTTGAGGTTGATAAGGCGTTTTTATACTTTGAATCTAAGTGTGGCAAATCTAAAATATAGTGCACCCTCAAAGTCATTTTGTATACCTCTTTTCTTAACACCTCCTATATTTTTAATTTTAGAAGAGCAACTCTTATAACAAAGGCATCCTAAATAAAAAGCAGTGAAGTCTTCTCACTCCCAACAAAGCAGACTTCACAAACTCAAACTTACTTATGTCATAAAAAAAACATTTAAACAACTAAGCTACAATTTGCTTGCTTGTGCCCCCTTTTTCAAACACGGGAAACGAAACGAGATAAGAGACATGTTATAAGCTATATAGAAGACATTATCACTGTAATGAAAATCAATACCGTAAGCTACATAAAAGACAACTATCACTGTAAAGGAAATTAATGCTATAAACTACACAAGACAATAGTTTATAAAGATCTTCAGAAAACTAGTGAGCTAACATTCAACTTGATTCCTTAAAATAGTAAACATCTAAAGATAAACTTTTAACATGAGTGTGTTCATTACAATAGGGTAACATTGAAAGAAAAATTGGGTAAGAGGTGATGAAGTGAGCAGACCAAATTATACTGGGACATATCTACTAGCTGTTCTTTCTTCTATATAAGAGTAACAACTACAGAAAACTAGCTATACCTCTATAGATACCTTCATACTCTACTATGATCCTTTATTGGGTCAATGTAACAAACACCTTATATTTTTACAAGTCTAATACTGGAATAACAGAATCACAAATATTATTTTCAGCGCTCTATATGTATTTAATAATTTCTGCATTCAAAAATATATTACATGTGTACAAATTAATTAATGAAGTATATTGGAATTTTAATGGAATTATTTATTATGGTCAATTTCGAACCTAAAATTAGAATGGGATCCACACATCTTTTAAGGCAGGTCTACCACGTTCACGGGTATTAGCTAATATCAAGGTTCTAAAAGGCGCGAGGCGTGGTCGAGGCGTAGAGGTCAAGCCTCAAGCCTTAGGAGCCTAGGCGGGCCTAGGCGAAGCCTAGGCGTAAAAAGGCGTTTGTCCTTTTATTATTATTTTAATTATTCCAAGGCTAGTAATATAATAAAATAGTACATACCTTGAATTTTGAAAATATATCCATATGTTTGGTAGCAATCTTTCTCACATTCATGCTCCATAAACAATATTTGTCAACTAATCCTTTGTTTTGTTTAAAAAAATTGTGCCTTGAGCCCTTTACTAAGAATAGGGGGTAATAAGGCGTAATAAGGCGTAGGCGATGCGTTTCTCTCAAGCCTCAAGCCTAGGCGGGCCTAGGCGGAGCCTAGGCGAGCCTTTTAGAACAGAGGCTAATATATTCTAGATCTCTCCAGATGTACACACAATTAACACGTGAATTAGTTGTCATTATTTTTTACTCTGATATACTTCTCTGCTGCTGCTGGGTCTCTCTGCTTTAATTCTCTATCCGTCCCATTCATCCTTTATAATCCAAAACACAACACCTCAAACATCATCACCCCCCCCCCGTCCTTAAAACCACCGCCACAAACAGCCCATCACCACCGCCACTATTCCGTCCCTCAAAACCTTCCCGCCCATGCGCAGGCCTGACCCATATCTAGTTCATCCCGATCCAGACCTATTTTCATCCGGTTTATATCGGGTCATACCAATTTTCATCCTGTTCCAGACCAATTTGGGCGTTCTGATTTTAATTTTGTGGTCCATTTCACCAAATTCTGCTGGGATAATCGCAAACCAGACCTTATTTTCCTTATCATGGGTTGTTCCGAAGTCTCCAACCCCATCGCTATTACTCTTGATGGATCGAATTACATCCTTTGGGCTCAAGCAATGACGAGTTTCCTCAAAGGACGTACGCTTTGGCATCTTGTAACCGGCGATTTTACTGAACCCACACAAGAGGAGGGTGAATCTTCTTCCAAATTTGAACGTCTAGAAGATTGCGACAACAAGAATTATCAAATCATCACTTGGCTGTCAAACACCTCCATCCTATCAATTTGGCCGTTTTGATACAACTAAAAGCATATTGGATTTTCTCAAAACCCAATATACCACTGCCGATCTATCCCAACAGTTTCATGTCCAAAAAGATCTCCATCGCATGCATCAAGAACTGAGACAATCCATTCATCACTTCCTTTCCGAAATGCATACCCTATGGGATCAATTGGCCATGTGTGAACCCACTTGGACATGCCCAACTGAAGCAACCAAATATATTGCCTATAGAGATCAATAACGGTTAGTACATTTTCTTATGTCTCTCCAGGATACCTTTGAGCCTATTCGAGCCACATTGCTTCACCGAAAACCCTTGCCTACACGTGATGATGTTGTTTCTGAACTTCTATCTGAAGAGACAAGATTGGGTACACTCAAAACTCAATCAACTGAGGTAGTTCTAGCCACTCATCATCCTATAGCTATATCTACTCCAATTCTCTGCCACTACTGCCATAAACCAAGAGATATGATTCTAAACTGCCCAGCAGAGTATGCAAGTTTTGCCACAAGAAAGATCTCAGTCACCATCAGAGTGATTGTTTTCGAAATCCTTCCAGGCTATCCCGCAATAATAAAGAAGCTTCCTTCCGAGGTAATTCCAAATCCATAACTGCTGCCACTGACGAAGAACCTCCAACCCCTAATCTCTCTTCCCTCTCTCTGTCAGTGATCTTGAAGCCCTCCTTCATCAACTCAAATCCAACCCAGGTATTGCTTTGTCTACTTTCTTGGGTAAGTCCTCTTGGTTATTTGACTCTGCCTGCTATAATCATATTACCTCTAACTCTGGTATGTTCTCTTACAAATATTTTACTTCTCATATACCTAACATTCATACTGCTGATGGATCTACTCTGAATATTAGTCATATGGGACAAGTCTCCACCTCAACTATTTTACTTTCAGACAATTATCTCATACCCAAACTCACTTTAAATCTTCTAACTATTGGTCAACTCTGTGAACTTAGCTTACATGTTATTTTCTCTTCTTCTGGTTGTCGTGTGTAGGATCCTCAGATGGGGCAGATCTTTGGAACAGGACGTAAAATTTGATGCCTGATTGAATTAGTTAACCTCCAGATACCTTATTTTTATTACAGCTCCTCCACCGCTCCTCTCTCTGCATCTGTTCCCTCACTTAACTTATGGCACCTCAGACTAAGTCATCTGTCTTTCAACCCTCTTCGTTCACTTGCCTCCTCTAGTCAGTTAGGACCAACCAACAATGATGATGTTAAATGTTTATCGTGTCAGTTTGCCAAACAACCATCTTTACCTTTTAATAAAAGCAATTTTGTTTCATTTGCTCCTTTTTATTTATTAAATTCTGATGTCTGAGGGCCTGATCCAACCGCTACAATGGTGAGGTGCAAATATTTTGTTATCTTTGCAAATGATTATACTCATTTAACTTAGTTATATCTCATAAAAACGTTTTGAACTACAACATATTTACTATAATTTTGCAAGCATGGTTAAAACTCAGTTTAATCAAAATCTCAAAATCTTTCGTGCTGACAATGCTATGGAATACAAAGATACAAAATTCCTTAATTTTCTTCGTTATAATGGAACCATTTCTCAATATTCCTTCCCTGGAACCTCACAATAAAATGACAGAGCTGAAAAAAAACACAAGCATATTCTTGACAGTCTGTGCCCTTCTCATCTCTAGCTCTTGTCCTGAGAAATTTTGGGGAGAGACTGCTCTCACTACAGTGTATACCATCAACCGTGTTCCTTTAACCAATACTGGTAACAAATCTCTTTATTAGCACTTGTATAGTACTCTCCCTACCTATAACCTTCTCAAACCCGTTGGTTGCGTGTGTTTTGTTCTTCTTCAATCTCATGAGCGCACTAAATTAGAGCCTCCCTCTTGGTCTCTATTGTTTGTTGGGGTATGGTATTGAACATAAAGAGTATAGGTGTTGGGATCCAATATCTAAAAGCCTTCATATTTCCTGATATATTGTCTTTTGGGAACACAAAATGTTATCCTCACTATCAAAGTTTTATCTCCCCAATACCTCCACTCCTTTTTTCATAGTTGACCTATTTCCCGACGCTTCTGAGGATGAACTTAACACAACAACTTCACCAGATACTGACCCACCCTCAACAGGTTGTGTTCCTACTAAACTGGCTTCTCCTGATAGATATGTTCCTGCTAATGATCATGTTCCTCCTCCATCTGATCCTCTTCTTCGACGATCAAACAGAGTAAGAGGACCATTTATTCATCTTCGAGATTTTCACTATTTTTCTGCTATTCCTTCTCGCCATGAGCCTTAATCTTATCAGGAGACTAGTTCTGACCCTCTTAGGTAGCAAGCCATGAATGAGGAATTACAGCCCTGGATATAGCTCACACTTGGGACTTAGTTACTCTACCTCCTAGAAAGGCCACGGTAGGATGTAAGTGGGTATCCAAAATCAAGACTCGGTCAGATGGATCAGTGGGAAGATATAAAGCCCGTCTTGTTGCTACAGAATTTAATCAGGAATACGACATTGTGATGTAAATGACGTCAATGGAAAGAAGAAAAGATAATTCTCTCTCAAACTCTCTCTAATCAAATCTCATAATATAGAAGAATGCCCCGAATGAGTCTACATAAGAGGTATTATAGGAAGAAGGTTGCTTGGCCTCTAAGCCAAGTATCTAATTACAAATATGCCCTTAATGCCAATTAACCATCCTTCCTCTAAATACTAAACAAAAAGAAAAAATACAATTAAGGCTAAAAATAAAAGAAATACTAAAAATGGATAAAAGACGATAATGACCCTAAATCACATCACTCTCCCCCCCTTGAAAAGAGTTCGTCCTCGAACTCAGAGGGAAGGCCTTCAATGTCACCATCAAGGATAGTAATGAGAGTGGGCTGGGGTGGAATCTCTGGTGCCTCCTCAAGATACTGAGGGTCCCCGGAAGTTAAGAGAGCACAATGGCGAGGGAGGGAACAATCTGAGGCTTGATGACCCATCACCCCACAGTTGTAACATTTGAAGATGACCGGATGAGTGGGGGCCGGAGGAGGAACCGTGGTAGTAGCTACAGTTGATGGAATCATAGAAGAAGCAGAAGTCACTGGGGCTGGAGGAGCTGTCATGGAGCGGCTACGCGATGGAGGGGCAGTATGATGGAACGACTCGACTTTAATGGCGTACTCCACCGCCTTGGCAAAGGAGGTGACGTCACGTAAAGCGAGATCCCGCTGAATATAACTCTGCAGCCCGTGAATATAACGATTAATCCACTGCTCCTCACTCTCGCCAAGGCGGGCACAAGTACACAGAAGCTGAAAGCGCTCAATGTAGTCCAAAACTGTGGTATCCTTCCGAAGAGACTGGACTCGCAAAAATAGGTCACGCTCATAAGTGGCGGGGACAAAAGCCGACATCAACTGTGATTGGAGCTCGGCCCAGGAGTGGATAGGAGGTAGACCCTCAAGGACACATCGTTGCTCCAAATCATTCCACAAAACACTGGCATAACCCTGAAACTTGGTCGCTACTAGAAGGACACATCTACGACCCTTCAGTCGTTTATACTCAAAAATCCGCTCCATGGCGGCAAGCCAATCAACGATGGCATTGAACTGTAGGTGGCTGTCAAACATCGGGACATCCACTCTAATGTCACCTTGCATACTACGTAATAGCAACTGAAGTGCCAACTGAGTGATGGCGTTACCTCCCTAAAGGACCAGGGTATCATCATCTAGGTTGTCATCGCCTGGCGGAGGCCTGGGAAGTAAGGCACGCTGTGGGTGTCTCCGAGGCGGTAGATGAGGAGGAGCAGGGGCGGGTGGGGGAACTGGAGCTGCGGTAAGGGCAGGATGAGGTGGAAGAGACTCACGGGGTGTGGAAGCAGGTGGAGCTGGGACCAATGGATGGCGGTAGGGGCAGTGGTTCATCTGATGCCCCTTTTGATAACATAAGAAGCAATGGCGCTCGGGGAGGGGTACATATGGAGTAACCTTTGGACCAGAGAGTCAAAAGGAGAAACAACAGTGCGCCACTCAGTAGAAGGGGATGGCTCAAACTCGGGAGCGGAGCGGGGGGGGTGAAGGAGGGTCAGTATGGGGAGGTAGGGTAATCCACTCCCGTACCCGCTCATGGGAATCAACGGGTGCGGAGTGAAAGGAACATGTATCCCATGGGGGTGGATGATGCGGGACATGGAGAGGGTGCCCGGGTGGGGGAGAGGTGTGTAAAATAGGTGGGGGAGGAAGCGTAGAAAAATGTGATGGGGCGGGTGAGGGTGTGTGGTAGCAGGTGGAGCAGGGGGTATAGGGGATGGTGGTGAATTTTGTGGGGTGAAATTATTAGGAATGTGGGAGGGTAGAAATTTTAGAGTTTGGGATTCAAGATTGGGGTTAAGATGGGGGTAGGTTTCATCTAGCATAGGAAATGTCACGGGGGGCTGAAATTGGGTTGGAATTGACCCTTTGGCACGCCGAATGTCACGGATCATCTCGACGATGGTTGGAGAATTCATTCCGAACGTGGAAGGCACCATTTGAACACAAATAGGAGAGGAAGTGACCGGAATTCCATCGATTTTCAGTGGGATGAGCGGTGACTACATTGGACCCTTGCGGGGCTTGTCCAAGAGCAGACCCGATGTCTGAACCAGAGCGGGGCATCATTTGGGGCAGCTGGCCGTGAATCGAGGTTGTTTGTCGTTAGGTTTTGGTCGCCCGGATCCGGAGGGAGTAACCGGAGGGTGGGAGGGGGTTTCCAGCAGAGGGTGGCAAAATCGGGGCAGATCCAGATGGATTCTGGGTTCCGGGTGGGTTAGCGGAAGGGTTTTGGTAGGACGGAGGGTCGGTGGCAACTAGGGGCTGTACGGGGTGGTTCGAAGTGTTCTTCCCCTTTTTTTTGCATTCCGGCCAGTGGGTGGTGGAGGGAGAGGGCCCTGGTCGGTGGTGGCGCTTTCTTGCTTGTGGGTAGGGTTAGGGTTTGTGAATTTAGGGTTTTTTGGGGGTAAAAGTGTAGAATGAGTGGATCTTGGAGAGTTAGGTTTAGGGCTTTGAGAAATTACCCGGGTAGTTTGAGGGCGGTCCGTGGAGGTTGCCGGTGATGGGATTGACGCATTCATGTCATCCATTTGAGCCTTCATTTGATGGAGGACTTCCAAGATTTGCTCGAAAGGGTTTGATGTGGAGGTGTTCATCTTTTCTTGGACCCACGTGACGTTGTTTACGAGTTTTTTTTTTTAAGAACAACAACAGGTGGAGAGACTAGGTTCTGATACCAATTGACGTAAATGACATCAATGGGAAGAAGAAAAGATAATTCTCTCCCAAACTCTCTCTAATCAAATCTCAAAATATGGAAGAATGCCCCAAATGAAGCTACATAAGGGGTATTTATAGGAAAGAGGTTGCTTGGCCTCTAAGCTAAGTATTTAATTTCAAATATGCCCTTAATGCCAATTAACCATCCTTCCTCTAAATACTAAACAAAAAGAGAAAATACAATGAATGCTAAAAATAAAAGAAATACTAAAAATGGATAAACGACGATATAATGACCCTAAATCACATCACATTGACTATGAAGAAACATTTTCCCTAGTTGCCCGACTTACATCAGTTCATAGTCGTATTGCCATTATTGCTGCTAAAAAATGGTCATTATTTCAGATGGATGTGAAAAATTCATTTCTAAATGGTGATCTCACATAAGAGGTTTATTTGAAACCTCGTCCCAGATTCCCTCATACAACATCTCAGATCTGCAAGCTCAATCAAGCTCTTTATGGGCACAAACAAGCCCCTCGGTCTTGATTTGCAAAATTCAGTTCTATTATCAACCAGTTTGGATTCGCCTTGAGTGACTACGATTCTGAACTTTTCATCCGCGAAACCGAGGTTAGGATTATTATTCTTCTCCTATATGTTAATGACATGATTATCACCGGGATGATCATACTAGCATCACTGTTCTCAAGCACTCTCTCGGTCCTCAATTTGAAATGAAGGATCTAGGCCATCTAAGCTACTTTTTGGGACTTTAAGTACTCTCCGACTCTAGTGGATACTATCTTTCTCAAGCCAAATATGCTTCAAATATCCTTAATTGTGTTGTTCTCGCAGATTGCAAAATAGCTACAACTCCGTTAGAAACTAATATGAAGCTCATTCCGCTTGATGGCAGCCCCGTACAAGTTATCCTGTTGATCATCGCTCCACTACTGGGTATTGATTCTTCTTAGGAAACTCACTCATCTCTCAGTGTAGTAAGAATAGTGCGCCACTTCTAAATCTAGCACCAAGGCTGAATACCTTGCTCTTAATGACATAACACAATAACTTCTATGGCTCCGATGGCTGCTCACAGATATGGGTGCCCCTTAAAATGATGCCACCACTATCTACTGCAACAATCAAAGTGTCATCCAAATAGCGCACAATGATGTATTCCATGAACAAACCAAGCATATTGAGATCGATTGTCGTTCACACGGCAACATATAACTCGTGACATTGTTCATCTTCTTCCCATCCCCTCCAGTGATAAGACGGCCGTCATATTTACCAAACCCCATCCCCCATCCAAATTTCAACAACTAGTTTTCAAACTCAAGTTGACATTTGTAACACCCGCGCAATTGATAGACGAGGTGGTCAGTCGTCGCCGCTAAACCTCGGGTGTCACTAAATAAGTAATTATTTTTACATGTGACAGATATGAGACATATAAAATTCATTCCACAAGATAATAATTTAAAATTGATCCAATAAATAATAACCATTCATGTGATAATAAAATCTATCACCACGCTAATCTCTAAATAATCCAATCTCCAAGTAAATAAATCTCAATTAATAATCCAACTGCAAATATCTGAATAAATAACTGTGGAACTGAGTGGCCCACTAAATCCATAATCAAAGTCTCATAATAAAAGTGTGACGGAAATGAAAATAAATTTAAACTACTAAGCTACCAAAATGTACTTCAGCTGCACCTCGAAAATCTCCAAATAATCATGTGCAGCTACTCTAGCGCTAAACCTGAAATGTTGGTCAAAGCAATGAGCCCACAGCATGAATACCACTTACCCTCCCCAATTACGGTCCGTGAACCCAGACAGTAGCATCATACATAATAAATATCACAATAGAATATTTTAAATTAAACGAGATAATTACTTAATGTGAATAAGCGTAAGCTACCATTATCTAACATACAACTAAAGTACCCCAAAATATTCCAATAATATTATTATTAACAATCTTATTCTCATCCTTACTCATTTTAATTATTTAATTAGTTTAATTCGTGTGACACCAATATGGCCAGTAGACCCCTTATCCGCCATGCACACACTCTTGACACGCTTAAGTTCTACACATCACACCCATTCCCCTCACTATGGCCAGTCAGCCCGATTTACTCTCAGCTCTGCACACACTCGTGAGGTTCTAGGCACGATACATCATTATAGCCCATCAGCCCGTTTAACTGTCAGCTCGCACATACTCGTGACGTCACACACACCCACGTCGCTATAGCCAGTCGGCCCGTTTAATTGTCAGCGCTGCACATACTCGCGCCACATATTCATTTTAATACTCGTTTATTATCTTAGGTATTAATTCTCAATTTCTTATTTTCTCATCATCTCATTTTCTCATTATTTTATTTTAGCCCCACCCTATTATAGAGCATAAACCTCAAAACTGCCCCTAGTCCCATACCTAGAGGTCTCCAAAATACAATCGCGTCCTATCCTATTTCGTAGGATGAATTTATACTATTAATCTCTTCCTAGTCTAGCACTTAGGTTATCCAAATTAACGGAACAACACCGAAAATCATCCCCACCCTGTAATATCCCATCCGTAAAATCTACACTAACTAGTCTCATACCTAGCAAGTGTTAATTGCGACAGGGCATACCCACTAGTCTCATACCTAACAAGTATTCCTAAAAATTAAGGTGAGAGCATCTACCCAAAAATCCCGTCGTCCCTATGATGATATATATAATCAACACAATAAATCGCACAATTCAATTTATCAACAACTACACAATTTCTCAACTCATTATAATTAATCTAAATTTTATTTATTAAATTCAACGTCGTAATTAGTACCAATATTTTGATACAACAAATATAATCTTCAAATCATGCAAATATGAGACACATAAAAATAATGTATTTTAACCAACCCTACATGATTTCATGTGATTGTACAAGTCTAATTTTCATTTAAATAAAATTACTACGGTTTCTACATGCCAACCTATACTCAAATTACCCAAAATTCAAACTCTACCCTAAGCACACAAGAATTATAAGTATTAAATCAGATTAAAATTTTTAAGAAAAATAGTCCCAAATTAGTTTTCACTTTTCCTAATAACGTTGCTAATTTATTTTAAGAAAAGCACAGGAATTAATGCTTAGGCGATATCTAAAACGCATAATACTAAAGACAGAGAATAGAGATATTCATGCCTGCTGAAAAGTCGTTTAGAAAATCTGATTAGACGGTTGAAATTCTTTCAAAAAGTTAAGAAAGACTAGCTCTGCACCAACTTGAGAAAACACCGATTAAGCCTCCAAATTATGAGTTGAATCTTCTACTAAATGGGGCTTGGATTTTTGTGGGTGGAAGGAGATGAAAATAAAAGCAGTAGACCTCTACAAAAGACGCCTTGACTTCTACTAAATGGGTTTTGGGTTTCTCTCAAGCTTCAAACCTAGGCGCGCCTTTTAGATACAAATCTTTAAGTATAGAGTGTCTAACTTCTCTCACCATCAATTATTTGAATTCCACAAATGGTTCTTAGCATTTATTATTTCGAGTACAAAATCATCAGTTTAAACCACGCAAATTGACACCCAGTACAAAAATTACACAAACTAAAGAATGTTGAGTTGGGGCCTTTGGCTCAAGAAAAGAGAGTGGAAATGGATAATAAAGCGTCGACAGCAGGATTCGAACCTGCGCAGGCAAAACCCAACAGATTTCGAGTCTGTCTCCTTAACCACTCGGACATATCGACCACATATTTTATAGGGTAGACTAAAATATAGATAGATTCGCGCAGGAGGAGTTTTATAATTAAACCCTCGCCCAACAATGAAATACACACAAGTTTAGGGGTTTGGTTTGCAACTATAATTTTGTTTTCTGTGTTTAAATACAATTCTAATAAAAATCTTCATTTGACAACCTGTTTTTAAACACAGAATTATAATATTTCTGTGTTATAATCAAGTTTTTTAGAAAACGGGTTTAAGGTGTTTTATAATTTCTGTTTTTTATTTTTCTACTCAGAGTTATTCATTCTTAATCTCTTAAAACACTTATACCCTAATATATAATATACATGCATAATACATTAGTATGTGTGTAATTCTTATAAATAAAAAATATATATGTATTTGTACACAAAATTACCTATGAAATAATATAAAGTTAAATAATATTATCAATAGATACATGATACTTATATATAGTTTTATACATGTATTGTTAATGTATGGAATAATATAAATATACATATAGTACATATGTATTAAAAAAATATTATCAATTTATGTATATATATAATTTTATAGTGAATTATGCATGCAATATCATTATATATACCTAAAAATACATTTTATTAAATGTACGTGTATATGATTTATGATGTATGTATATATGTGTATGTGTGTATGTATGTATACATACATACATACATACATACATACATACATACATACACACATACACATAAATCGTATACATACATACATACATACACACATACATACACATACACATACATACATACATCATAAATCATATACACGTACATTTAATATCATGTATTTTTAGGTATATTTAATGAGGTATGTTGGGGAGTTTAACTATATATATATATATATATATATATATATATACTCCTGTGCTGACTAGTCTGCATTTTAAGAATGCGAACCGGACATGTGTCACCTAACGGTGCGCCTAGAAATTATCCCCTAAATTATAGGCACACTCTCCCTCTTTTAAGGGCTCACCGTCAGGTGACAAATGTCCGGTCCGCATTCTTAAAATGCGAACTAGTCCGCACAAGAGCAGGACTGTATATATATATAAACATACATAAAACTTTCATACATACATGATACATGTATGTATACATTCATGTATCATGTATGTATGAAAGTTTTATGTATGTTTATATATATATACACACACACACACACACACACACATATGTATGATATAAATATATATGTTTGTCAATTTTGTCAAATTTTCAAAAAAATGTATTTAAAAACAAGTTTACCAAACGCACACCAATAATTATAAACACAAAAAATTGAATTTTAAAACTGTATTTAAAAACAACATTTAAATCGAGTTTTCTGAATAGAAAACCAAACGGGGCTTTAGTATGCTTTAGGGTAACGTAAAAAAAAGGGAAAGTTTATCCTACGCTCTTATATGCTCCCCACCATCTTCAATGTCTAAAGACATTACTATCTTTCAAGTTTTTAATTTTTTTTTCTTAAGCTAACTTTGAAAATAAATAAATAAAAACTTATAACTAACTTTGATAAAAAAAAAATACAATCAACTAATTAGATCTAATTTTGATTAAAAAAACAACAGACTTTTATTTTTATTTTAAAAGGTACATCTAACTTTGATTAAAAAAAACTGCAATTAACTTTGATAAAAAAAAAAAGTTTAGAGTTAACTTTAATAAAATAAAAGAAAAAGCTACAACTAACTTTGATAAAAAAAATGCAATTAACTTTGATAAAAAAAAGCTACAATTAATTTCGATAAAAAAAAGTTAGAACGAACTTTCATAAATAAAAACAAGCAACTAACTATGGTAAATAAAAAAAATTACAGTTAACTTAGATTAAAACAAAATTATAGCTAACTTAAATAAAATTAAAAAAAAAAACTATAGATTTTGATAAATAAAAAACATTACAGGTAACTTTGATAATAAAAAAAAATAGAGGAGATAAATTAATTATGTGACGCATAAAGTAGCTTCAATTAATTTGAACCTTTATGAATTAGTTGCGCTCAATTAATTAATTATGTGACGCGTGTCTTTATGAATTAGTTGCGCTCAATTAATTAATTATGTGTCACGCCTTTATCTCCTCTTCCTTTTTTTTTTATCAAAGTTACCTGTATTTTTTTTATTTATCAAAATTTGTAGTTTTTTATTTTATTTTAATTTTGCCAAAGTTAGCTATAATTTTTTTTTATCAAAGTTAGTTGTAATTAGATGGTTGTAATTTTTTTTATCGAAGTTTGTTGTAGACTTTTTTCTTATCAAAGTTAGCTGCAATTTTTTGTATTTACCATAGTTAGTCGTAATTAGTTGGTTGTTTTTTTTTATTTATCAAAGTTCGTTCTAACTTTTTTTTTATCGAAATTAATTGTAGCTTTTTTTTATCAAAGTTAATTGGATTTTTCTTATCAAAGTTAGTTGCGGCCTTTTATTTTATTTTATCAAAGTTAACTCTAAACTTTTTTTTATCAAAGTTAGCTATAATTAGTTGGTTGTATTTTTTTTTTATCAAAGTTAGTTGTAGCTTTTTTTTTATTCAAAGTTAATTGCAGTTTTTTTTAAAATCAAAGTTTGATGTACCTTTTTTTTAATCAAAGTTTGTTGTTTTTTTAATTAAAATTAGATGTAATTAGTTGGTTGTATTTTTTTTTTATCAAAGTTAGTTATAAGTTTTTATCTATTTATTTTCAAAGTTAGCTTAGAAAAAAAAAGTAAAAAGACTTAAAGGATAATAATGTCTTTATACATTGAAAGGGTGTGGGAGGAGCATATGAGGGTGTGGGGATAGACTTTTCCAAAAAAAATCATCAATATTTTTTTCTTGACGCCACCTCACTTACTTAGTTTTTGTCATTAAAGGTTTATAACTCCTTAATGTATACATTATAAACTACACTATGGACTCATTTAGTAATCCAGTTTCAAAGTTTGGAATTGAAATTAATCTTTCAGTTTTATTTTCATAACTTAAAATTGGGTTGTCAAACGGACCCTATATATAAATATAACGCATGCATATTACAAAAAATAATGTATGTATTATAAATTTAACAAGCAAATTATATTTTTTTTCTAGATAAAAATTAGGATCATTTAAGGTTTGACCCCCATTTAATCCCCTATAATAAGTCAAACCTCTAGAAATTGACTTCCTTAAGGTTTGCCCCCATTTTTAACTTTCCGTCCATTCAGCCGTTAACCCACATGTTTATTACCGGTTATACCCTCAAAAGTTTAGAGTTATTACAACAAGAAATACAATTGTATTTCTTGAGGAAACCCAACTGATGCTCTTCTTCTCACCCTTTTTCCCGATCAGGACTCCAACTTCCCTCCCTCCTTCATCGACCATAGCTCCACTACCTCCGGTCGAAATGGGTTTAACCTTATCCCCCTTTTCCTATTTCATTTTTTGATTATTCATTTCTTATTCTCTCTCCATTTCTGCCATTAAAATGAAGCTTTGAGCTTCTGTGAGTGTGTGTGTGTGTGTGTGTGTGTGTGTGTGTGTGTGTGTGCAATCAGAGTTGTACGTGACCTGTAGACATGCGTGTTCTTCTTCTCTCTCCATGGCCGACGATCAAACACGGTTGTATTTTAAAAATGGAGATTTTAAAAAAATGGGTTGTTAATGTGACACGACTAAGAATGTGTCTCAGAAGTGCGTACTCTCTAGGCTCAATTGTAAGCCTATCGCTCAAGTAATAATCTGATATGTTGGGTATCGATCCTCAGGAAAATACGACAACAGAGTTGTAACGACGTAGGACAGACGAAGGAATCCTAACTCCGACTCTAAAGAAAAGGAAAAGATGATTTGGTTGGTGAAGTAACTACAACTACATGCAATTTTGAAAATAAATTACTAATGAACTAAAGTACGAATGGAATGCAACTATTCTAAATTACCTAAAACATTAATGATGAATGACTTAAAACTTGAACTATATGATGAAGGAAAACAGAACGGGAATACAATCCCTCAACCCTAGTGTATTGCATGTATAAAACTAATCGTAAATTTAAGTGATTAATTAGACCCAGAATTTAGTACTCCCAAGCATTACGTATATGAGGTTCAAGCCCGCACCATACTTAATTAGAGGACGAGTAAATCGGTATTGTGATAGTTACACTTGAATTGCATTCTGAAGCATCCTGATTACTCTGAAGCAAACGAGATCCAAAGATCTACAATTGTCGCGTTACTACACAATACGGTCGTAATAACCCATTAAATTTAGAGGATTAATTTTATTCACATGCAACTACCACATCAGGTTGAGTTCATGCATCCCGACCCTTAAAATCTAGCCGGACATATGAAAACTTGAAAACAACACGTTTGGAATAAAAGAAAATATTTTTTCTACTGAATGAAGATGAAGAAAGATGAAATTAGTAACGAAAAAGCAACTAGAACAAAGATTGAAACAGAAATTAGAATAATTTTACTTGAATTGCAACTTGAAAGCAACTAAGGTTTATGTTATTCTCTTCTAAAATGGATTACAAAGCTTCCCTAATGAATTAGAAGCCTCCTACGTTTGGGAAGAGTTACAATTTATAATCTACGGAATACAAGAGTTTGAACCAAATAGGATTCTATTTTTATAAGTGGATAAGTTCAGAAAAATCGATAACAGAACCGATCCTGGTAAGGGGTTCGGTTCGGTTACGTCTTGTACAGTCTTTAGAGAGACTTCCTTGAGCATGGGATCGATTCGTTATTTCCCTTCTTCGGTTCGGTTCCGTTTTGTCAATTCTTCACAGGACGTTTTCCAAGTGTAGGATCGGTTCGTTTTATCTTCACTTCGGTTCGGTTCTCTTCTGTTCAGTATTTACAGAAACTTCCCGCGTGCTGGATTCAGTTCTTTTTTCTTCCCTTGGGTTCGATTCTGTTTTTTTCAGTCTTCACATAATCCTTTTCTTCTTGTGTTTCATTTAAGCTTTAGGTACGGGCTCGGATCACAACACTAAACACCTGCGAAATAGATGACGAACACACGAAACTCGATGTACTCATTAGAACTTGTCAATAGTAAAGATATGATATAAATCAACTTGAATAACATTATGCGGAGTGATAAAAGCCTCTAAATTAAGGGGATAAATGGAAAGAATTTATGCCTAATCATGATGCAATCAAGGTTGTGCGTTTCTGCAATCAGAGTTATTGATGGGTTGTTGATGCAATGGGGATTTTAAAAAAATGTGTGTGTGCAATCAGAGTTGTTGATGCTTTAGAAAAATGGGGATTTTAAAAAAAACACGGTTGTATTTTCTGATTTTATTTTTGATTTTCTATATTTCTGATTTCATTTTTATTTCATTTTGGTTTTTATTTATTTTATTTTTTTAAATAAATTGCTGGGTCTTTTTTAAATTAATTCTTGGGTTAATATTTATTTTCTATTTTTTAATTCATTTTATGTATTTCATTACTTTTTTTCTTTATTTATTTCTATTTTTTTTATTTTCTGAGCATTTTTTTTTATTTTCTATCATTTGTTTTTTTAGTTAATAAATTTCTAACATTTTAATAAATTTTTGGGTGTTTTTTAAAATTAATTCTAGGGTTAATATTTATTTTTTATTCATTTTTTGTATTTTTTCATTATTTTTAGTCTTTAATTATTTCTATTTTTTTTTTACTTTCTAAGCATTTTTTTTATTTTCTGTTATTTGTTTTCTTCATTAATAAATTTCTAAACTTTTAATAAATTTCTAGGTGTTTTTTAAAATTAATTCTCGGGTTAATATTTATTTTCTATTTTTTATTCATTTTCTGTATTTTTTTCATTATTTTTTGTCTTTATTTATTTATGTTTTTTTTTATGAGCGTTTTTTATTTTTGGTCATTATTTTATGTTTTTAATTTTCTATTTAATTACAAAATAGATTACAAATTAATAAATAGAGTACAAAATGAATTGCAGGTTGGAGGGGCAATCTGGGAATAAAAACTAAAAAAAACATGTGGTTTAACGGATGAATGGACGGAAAGTTAAAAATGGAGGTCAATCCTTAAGAAAGTCAATTCCCGGGGGTCATTATAGGGAATTAAATGGGGGGTCAAACCTTAAATGACTCTAAAAATTAAAAAGTTCATGTACACTTAACAAAATTTATTGTATACATTTCCAAAAAAAAATGTTTGGGGACTAGAGTCAAAATGTATTATCAGTAAAAAAAAATGAGATGACAAATCATCAAAATGTGCATTAACTAGTAGTACTTTGGTGTAACTTGTCAAAATTTCTCAAAGCAAATAAAGGTTATAAAATAGGTCACAAAGATAATACATCGAAAAGGATCTCTATTTGTCATGACATATTTTGTCATGCCATGCTATCAAACGGGTCCTTATTGATTTTAATTAGGCCTTTCTCACTCTAATAAAGTATTTGTGCGTATTTGTTAATTTTGATAATGTATTTGTGCATTTCATAAATATCCAAATAGTATATTATTCAATATCTTCTACATCAAATTAATTATTTCACGTCGAAAGAAGTAAAGATCATCATACAATACTAAGTAAGATGGACTATTTTTAATAGTACTAACTACTAAGGCCGATAGAGTTAAAACCCCACATATGGGATTCACATGAGTAGTTAAGATGGGGACAATATCAATGGTTAGTTGTGGGTCCGGAACCAAATTGTGGTGTCAAAGCGAGGTCTAAGAGGAGCATGCCAAACAGTCGATCCAAGGTGGAATAACATTAAGTGTAAACTAGCAAGCTCAAAATTGAATCACGCTCAAAATTGAATCACAATGCACCATGGTGGACATCCAAATTAAACTATTACGATTGTACATAGCACTGAGGCTTTTGAGTTATAATCATAAACATGGGTTTGACGCGGTGATTAAGTTAGGAGCAATATTGGTGGCTAATTATGGGTTAAGATCTAACACATTTAATTGTTTGAGAGATTTTTTTGTGAGGTACAAAGTTATGTGGGTTTATGAGGGGAATTCCTATAATTCTCTATGATTACATAAGAGTAATGCGCTAACGATGAAAGTAACATTGAAATATAGTTTCAAGGTTATATCCAATAGTGTAAAAAATTCATATCTCCAAGTGATGAATGTTTTTTTTAAATTGTTTTTAAAAAAAAACTTGGGTCGCTCTATAATACAAGTTTTATGTATATAAAATATTTTTTTAATAGCTAAATAAGTTTATTTTTGTAATAAAAATGTCTTTTATATTATACAGAAAATTGTTTTAGTTTTTATAAACCATTTAAAAAAATGATTAATTTTTGTTAAGACAATCGAAATGTATTTTTTTAAAGAGTTATAAAAAAAATAGTTTTCTTTAATACAATGGAAAAGGGAAAAGGAAAGATGAAATGGGTTTTTGGAGAGAATCGAAAAAAGCATAAAAAGAAAGTAGTTTGGAAAAAGGGGTGTCAAAAGGTTTATAAGGATATTAATGCCCTTAGACATAAAGATATAAAGAATGTGGGAAAAGCTTAAATGAGTGTGGGAATAGACCCTCTCTATTTTTATCATAAAATTTTAATCTCTTTAAAGCATCGGGCGAAGAATCCTTGAGATTGCCCTAAGAGAATTTGAGAATCAACTTTCACTTTCACTTCAACTTATGAGTATGAATTTCCATAACCTCTTTATAATTCCTCATCTCCTTTCTAGATCCAAAACTGGTCTCATTCATAAATGATTTTTCGTCAACTATGGTATATTTGCCCCTATGCTACCCTAGATATCCATTATATAACTAACTTTATTAATTGAACCCCCTTAATTAAAGATTTTATTTTTTCTTTGAGGTTAATGATAGGATTAGTTGTGTGACCATAGTGTTTGTGGAAGTCATGCCATTCTTTAAGTGTACCGCATGTGTTACTATCATGTCCTTGCATTAATTGTAATACATATAAAATTTAATACTCTAGCTTATTTTTTTTTTAATTATTTCTTATAGTTGTTTTCTCGTGTTTTTGCTGATTCACTTTCTTAATCTTGTCACCTTCCCTGGAGGGAGAAGAAGTTTATAAATGGGATAGAAGATTTGATGAAGTGTGAGAATCACCTTTTGACAGAAGGGAGATGACTATAGGAGAAAAGGAGATATGCTTTTTGTTCTTACGTTGTAAGTTTCACCTTGTACCTCTTAGGATAAAAGAGTTTGTTCTATAACATAGTAGGGAGTGTTAGTAAGAAGATATAGTTTTAAATTGGTGTTATATATACTGCCACTACTTATCCTTAATGCGTTATATGTTTTTACCATTTTGTACATTTTTAGTTTTAGTTATTATCTTAATTGTATATTGTGGTATATTGATTTCAATCCTTTGAATTATCTTTGCTTAGTTCACCTCTTTATAAAGTATTTTTTATCATATTTTTCTTTGGTGATTCCATGATAAAAATGGGGAGAAGGTTTAATTAAGGGCGGTGTAATTATGATATGTTATGGAATAGTTATGAGAAAATAATGTAGTGAAAGAATAAACTTGGGGAAGGAAGTTTTTATATCGTATCTGTTAGAGATTTTAGTTAAACTTCGTATATGTTCTTTACTGATTAGATGAACCATGTTTACGTTTTTATATCTTATATAAATCTTACTACTTAAGCTTTCCTATCATTTAATTATGCAGTGGTATTTTAAGTGCTTGACAGAAAACAATTTTTAAGAATTCCATTTCAATGTTTAGCTAATATTTTACTTTTACCATCAATCGTTATTACTTAATTTCAATGTTTAGCAAACAATTTACTTATACCAAAGTAAGGTTATTCTTCCACGACCATTATCATCGTATTTGTGTTAGCTTCAAAATTACTTAATTTCAATGTTTGGCAAACATTTTACTCATACCAAAGTAAGGTTATTCTTTCATGACCATTATCATCGTATTTGTGTTAGCTTCAAAACCTTGCGTAACGAAATCTTTATTTTATCAAAATATCATGTTTGGGGTATAAGTCACAAGTTCATCCTTTTTTTTCAAGTCTTACACACACTTCATCAACTTAAACATCAAATAGTCAAAGGTTTACCATTTGAACCCAGAGTTACATATTTCAATTTATACCCCCAGGAATGTTTAACAATATTATCATGTAATCTTTCATCTTAAAGTCACATTATTTTATGCAAATACTATTCTGAAAATATGAACTTAATATTTTCATATAAAACAACCTTCAAACATGTTCATAATTAACCCAAAGTTACAATGACTAATCATGTGTGCTAAACTAATGACTAATCCTTTGTAGTCAAAATAGAAGTGATTAGAAATATCCCCGGTTGGCTCTTGAATGCCTCTGTTGGAAGGATCGCTGGTGTAGGTATTTAAGCAAATCATTGTTTGAAATTTTCCTTAAAGTTGTTCAGTCTTAATGCCTTCGCCGATAAAATCTCCGTAACCTGAAGCTGGTATAATCATAAATGAAGAGAAGGATCATTTATTATGTAAAAAGACATACTGACTTGAAAAGGAGTTAGATAATAAGAATTGGGGATGATATAATATGTTCTTCATGGGTGATCAAACGGAAACTATGGTGTAGAAATAAAGATAATATCATCATAACAGAAGAAATAAAAAACTTATATGTTCGATCAAATTCCATAGGATCTTGATTTGTTTATTCCTTCAAATATAGACCATTAATAAATTCATTGAAATCCATGATGGTATATTCTTTTTCAATGAGAACCAAATATACATAGCGTCAATAAATCACATACTCTCTAATTAGGTCACTAAGCAAAAATAATCCAGAGGAACAAAGTGAAACAGTATCAAATAAATGATCTTAAAATGACTTTCTTCGATTCTAAAGTGAATAAATTTAGAATAAATAATATATCAAAATATTTGGAATCAATTTAGAATCAATTGAATCTAAATTGTTGAAAATGTGACAAATAATATCAAATAAGCAAGAGAATGAGAATAGAATTGTTGACAAACAGTATTTTCAATAATAGGGAGAAACTCAAACCAATCACCATTCATTTACCAAAGCTCGAACCAAATGAGGTTTGTCTAGAGCCAATATCTTAGAGCCTTCGACATACACATCCTCACATTCTCCATTATCTCCATTGGATTGTTCTCTACCCATCTACATTATTTAAAAGAGAAGAAACCCATTAAATCAAGAAAACAAAAATTAATACCATATCTATATATAAATATATGACAGCTTATGGGTAGAATTGAGTGAACTCGACTCGGTGTGATCTTTTGGAACGGGCGTTCCGATCGTAGATAATGAGTCTATTACTGGTGGTTCCCTGATCAATTGATCCAATAAAGTTGTTCTCTTTCAACATATCTTTCCACTAATTATGTGGAGAGAGAGAGAGAGAGAGAGAGAGAGAGAGAGAGAGAGAGAGAGAGAGAGAGAGAGAGAAGAGAAGCATTGATATTAATATACAATAAGAAGTATTATGGGCAAGGAGATAGATTTACCTCACAATAACAATGATTACACACTATATGCCATTTATCTGCTTGTAGCCCCCAATTATTTTTCTGTGAAAGTGTTTAAATCATATAGATAAGATAGAGGTGAACATGTAGGGGTAAGTTTAAATATCAGATTATCTCAAGGATACAAAAAAATCATTGAAATGAAGATATATGTTAAAAAATAACTCGTCCTTTTGAATAATAACCAACATCAGTTCGATCTAGAATTCCATTAGGCATAATAAGTAATCGGAGTAAATCATTATCCCTGTCATCAATGGTTAAGGATATTAGTATAAGTTTCAGGGTAAGCCCAGAAAAATGCAAATCTAAAGAATATTTTTTTATATAAACAAGGATTATGGAAAAGCAAGAAAAAATTAAAAAAAAAATCACGTCGTCTTCGTAGTTCTTTTTTGTTCCATGAGTGAGCTAGAAAAATAGGACATTGGGTTATTACCTAGCAGATTTTAATTCTTTTAGATTATGGCTATCTCAAATTTTTACCTTCTTTGGTAGTTGCATATGTAGTATTTCTTTCAAAGTTAACAATAAGACCAAATTTGTATCCTTGGATTCTGGTTATAAGCAACGAATTTGAAGGAATGTGCTCTTATCAAACATGACTTGCAATTAAGTAGAAGAAGAAGAACTTTGATGATAGTGAGACATAAATATAAGCAGTGTAAGTTCAAATGTGTGTCAACGTTGTCCTCTCCTTCTTCGAAGATACCAAATTCGTTCTTTTGTGGTATTAAAGAATGCCACTTGTAATAGAAATAAGGTGCCTAAGTGGGAACTTGTTTAACAGATAAGAAGCCAATGCCTCTAATCATATAAATGGAGCAAAAAAGGATAAAAATACAAAACAAAAAAAATCTTATAAAGACACCTGAATAATTAACAACTGCTAAAAGTGTCACGAGATCACACATGTTAAAGAAAAATCTAGTCATGTTGATACCAAACATCTATTTAGTGAAGCAAAGAATGGAAATATTTGCTTTGCCAACAAAAGTATATTCCGCCACTTTATGATATCAATGTATTATTTTTATGAACAATTGCAATTCAATTGCTAATGAATATCCTTCCAGCTAAAATAAAATTTCACCATTATTTTAATTGAATTTAATTATATTCAATAGCCATATACAATATTTTCTACAAAAAGAAAAATGAACAAACGAATATCTCAATAGAATTACCTGACAGACAGAAACATGAGTTGCTCGATCTCTATCTAACAACTTAAGATATAAAAAGCCCTAAACCGAATCCCCTGAGATTTCATAAACACTCGCCTACCGTTTCCTATTGGGCATCAATGCCGCCTCCGAACAGTTCCCACCAACCAAATTCGGCCTCAAATTTAAATGACACTCGCCATGACTAATCAGAAACACCTCGGCGATCATCATCTACCATACTTGACGAGAAGATCAATAAAAATGCGATGGCGACGGCGGAGCACAACAAAATGGTGACTCCTAGGACACCTTATCTGATTCCTTCTCTCCACTAAAACCCCAAACGCAACATCATTAGAATCTCTCACCTGTCTACTCTCTTCACACTCATACCCAGCATATGTCGGGATTCTATTTTAAAATCTTTTTTTAAGAACGAGGGATCCAAATTTTAAAAACATCATTTGAAAGAGCTCGGTATTTTTGAGTGAAAGTTTTAGTAATTTTATTCACTCTTTTTAGAAATAAGTATGATAAAAATATCAATCTCTCTCGAACTATGATATAAACTAAATGATTATGATATTTATTTCATTTTAATCTTAAATGAGAAAAAGACTATATTAAAACTATGATAAATAATCAAATTTTCGAGTGTATTCCTTTCTAGTTTGGGGAATATCGCACAAAAATGGTTCGAGAAGTTACCACATAGGTCGGTTAACAACTTCAAGTAGTTCGTGGAAGCATTCACTACCAGATTTAAAACTAGTATCTCTCGTCCTAAGAGGATGGACTCACTCCACACTATAAGGAAACCCTCCCAAGAAACATTGCGAGAATACACTCGTCGAAACTTACAATGAAGTAGAGAATTGCTCTGAGCATGTCGTTGTGGCCTCGTACAAGATCAGTTTGTCGAGAAACTCTATTTTCACCAGTATCTAACGAAGAAAGAAGCCAGTACTATCGACGATCTTATGTCTAGGATTACAAAGTACACTAAAGTAGAAGATGTTATAGCTAGCACCCAGAATGAAAATGGTTAGTTAAAGATGATCAATAGCGAAAACAAGGAGAACGCCCTTAAGAAGGGGGAAATAAGTCGAATGGAGGGTAAAAAAGTAACAATAAGACAGACCCTACCAAGGCCCACTATGAGATAAATATAGTTTTTAAGGAGCCAATCTACAAAATCTTGAGTAAGATTAAAGATCAATAATTTTTCAAGTAGCCAAGGAAGATGACAAAAGATCCGTTAAAAATAAACACTGCCCTGAGGTGTTCTAATCATAAAGACAACAGACACAAATAATAGAATTACAAGGAGCTCAAGTTACACGTGGAAGAGTTAGCATAGGCAGCCCATCTAGATGATTAAGTGGAAAAAAAGGGTGCAAAGACCACTATGGATCACGATTAAAAACCTAACAATATCCTGGATGATGATGGGATGGGATGTGAGTTTCTGGTCATCCACATGACATCAAGTCCGAAACTGGATTCGAGGAAACGTTATTCGGATGGAGTTGAAGAAAGTTACGGCGATCATGGAAGCTTTCTAGATTGACCCGGCCAAGACCTCAATAGGCAAGGGTCGTCGACCAGAAAATATTGACTATAATAACCATATAGTCTTCACCGAGGAAAACCTGGTTATAGATAGAATTGTACATCATGATGTGCTAGTAATCACTCTCAGAACTGCAACTGGGATGTGGACAAGCTACTAATCGACTAGGGAAGATCTTCAGAGGTCATGTATTTAAAATTGTTCAATAACCTCAACCTCAAGCTGAAAGATTTAAAAGAAGCGACCATCCCTTTGGTCGGCTTCGCTAGAAAGATGACTTTGCCTCTGGGGAATGCCAATGCGAATTAGGAAGATCTCAAAGTTGATCGAGTTTTTTAGGTATGGACATTGAGTCCCCCTATAATGTTATCTTGGGATAAGAATGACCTATGGAGGTTATCCCCTACACTTATCATTAAAATCTCAAATGCATTACTGACCAAGGGATAATGGATATAAGGGTAAATCGGGGCATTGCTCAACAATGCTTTATTGATACCATCATGCCCAAATAAGAGAATAAGAAAGAGAAAGTGGTCTTGAATGAGGCGACCAAGTATGGGTCCTATTCGTCCATATAGAAACTAAAGTACAGAAGATCAGGGGAGGAAGAAACAAAGGTAGCCCCCACAGATAGAGTCATAGAACCATTGTAGGAAGCCATAATTCGACGACTCGCACTTCGGGATTTTTTTTATTAGCAGCTCACTTATTAATCACGAAAAGGAGGAATTAATCTCTCTTCTCAAATAGAATCAAAATGTAATTGCTTGGAAACCTTATGATATGTCTGGGATTGATCCCGAAGTTATGCGCCGCCGAATTCACATGGACCCAACCTTTTCGTTGATCATAAAAAGGCATGTTGAATAACCCCTGAAAAGGCAAAGGTTGTAGAAAATAAAGTGGGAAAACTTCTAAAGGCAAGTTCCATTAAAGAAGTTCAATTTCCCGACTGTTTCTCTAACTCAATTTTCATTAAAAGGAGTAATGGGAAGTGGAGAGTCTGCATAGACTTCACCGACCTGAACAAAATATATCCCAAAGACAACTTTCCTTTGTCAAAGATTGTCAAGTTGGTTGATGCTACAACCAACCATGAATGGATGATTTTCCTGGATGCTTACTCTAGGTATCATCAAATCCCTCAATTCGGGATTGACGAGGAGAAAAATTCATTCATTATTACCCTTGGCGTATATTTCTACATAGTCATTCCAATTGGAATCAAGAGCGCGAGAGAAACTTACTAACAGTTGGTCACCAAGATATTCAAACATCAGTTAGGTGACACAATGGAGGTCTATATAGACTATATATTCATGAACAGTTATCATAAAGTCAACCATCTACAGAACTTGACAAAGAATTTGAGGTCCTATAATACTACAAGATGAAGCTCAATCCAACCATTGTTCTTTCAGAGTATAATATGGGAAAATCTTAGGCTATCTGATCAGCCAAAGGGGGATCGAGGCAAACCCCAACCATATTGAGGCGATTAATAATGTTAAGCCACTAAAAACATTTAGAGATGTTCAAAAGTTTATCATAATGTTAGCAACGCTCAATCGCCTCATTTCTAAGTCCTCTAAGAAGTGACGACCATTTTTTTTGCTCTTAAAGAAAGAGAAGGGTTTGTCCTAGAATGAATAATGTTCAAAGATACTTGAGTAAATCAAGTTTTATTTAAGACGACCACCCTACTCGTGATCCTAAATTCGAGAGATCTAATTTATCCATATGTTGCAGTGTCCGACCACGCAGTTATCTCGGCCTTAATGTGCAAAAAGGAGGGGCATAAATCCCTAAACTATTACGTTAGTAAAATGATACTGAACACCGAGAAATGCTACATTTCTCTGGACAATATATCTTACTTTTTGGTGATCGCTTTACGAAAGTTAAAACACTATTTTGAATTCCACTCAATCATCATTATCACCTCATTTCCTCTCAAGGTTGCCCTCCAAAAGGCTGATCTCTTTGGACAAATGTCCAAATGGTCAGTAGAATTAGGGCGGTTTGATATCCACTATCAACCAAGAATTGTAATCAAATGGTGTTTGTTAATAAATTTCATCGTTGAGTTCAACAGAAGGTAGGAGCCCGACATGGAAGAATATGTTGATCAAGTTAATGATAAAGAACTTGGCCAACCCAACAAATAGACATTATATGTCGATGAGGATTTCAAATCAAAAAGGGAAGGAATGAGAATTGCCCTTATAACTCCAAAACAATCCATGCTCGAGCAAGAAATTAGAGTTGACTTTGAGTCCTCTAATAATGAGGTCGAAAATGAAGCCCGTATCATCGGATAGTAGAAGACGTTGTCTCTAGCCAAGTCACCTTAATTTTTTATGTGACTCAATGCTGGTATCTAATCAAATATTAGGAGACTATAACGCTGAAGATGAATGTATGTCGATATACTTATAGGTCACCCACGACCTGGTCGTCAAGTTTAATAAAGTCTATATCCCACAGTTTACCCGGGGAAATAACAACCACGTTGATGCTTTAACCATTTTGGGTTCATTCACTGACTCTGATATCAAAGGAAGGATTAAGGTGGAATATCATGACAAACCAAGCATCATAAAGACAAAAATCGCCGAACAATTCTTGTCTATTCAAAAATATCCCGGCTTAATGGACCCAATCATAGCATACCTACTGGAGGATATCATGCCCGCCAACAAGAAGCAAGCTCATCAAACCAAGGTAAAAGTTGCTCTGTTATATATATCATATAAGGGGAAGCTTTACAGGATATTTTCACAGGTCCATACCTCCAATGTGTGCATCCAAACGACATCGACCATGTCCTATATGAGCTGCACGATAAAATATGTGGAAGTCATGTTCGAGGAAGGTTTATGGCATTCAGGACCATCAAAGAAGGTTGTTGGTGGTCGTACATGCAAAAAGACACAGTCTCATAT
This sequence comes from Sambucus nigra, assembly GCA_949130495.1. NCBI lineage: Eukaryota > Viridiplantae > Streptophyta > Magnoliopsida > Dipsacales > Adoxaceae > Sambucus > Sambucus nigra. The sequence goes on from OX422224.1 coordinate 259,965,654, forward strand.
CTCCAGAAGTGATAAGAATTCTTGCATATGCTTCCTTGACCAGCCAACAACCTCAATTCATTGGCCAGTAAATAGTTTTTTGCTCAATGGGGATTGGAAATTATGGGTCCCCTACCTATAATGCAAGGAAACCAAAAATATCTCCTGGTCGAAATAGATTATTTCACAAAATGGGTAGAAATTGAGCCTTTAGCGAATATAAGGGACAACAATATGATTAGATTTATTTGAAGGAATATTGTGAACTGTTTTAATGTGTTGAGAACGATAATCATCGAAAATAGGATGCAATTTGAAAGCGAACCATTCTAAGACTTTTATAACAGCCATAATATCAAGCATTATTACAGCCCAGTGGATAATCCCCGAAGAAATAGACAAACTGAGGTTTCTAACAAAATAGTGCTTGACGGGATAAATAAGAGGTTAGATAAAGAAAAAGGTGTCTGTGTGGAGGGGCTTCCCCATGTCATGTCGGCATATTAAATAATGCCCAAGAGTACGACCGGGGAAATGCCCTTTGCCTTAGCTTATGGAATGGAAATCATAATTCCACTAAAAGTTGGCTTGACGACTATGAAGACAATTGTTTCTTATCAAAGTCTATGCAAAAAAATCATAAAGACTGAGGTCGACTGGGCATAGGAGAGGAGAGAGCGAGCCTTGATTAAATTGTCTTCTTACCAATAATAGTTGGCCAATCAGTACAATCTGAGAAAGTTTTAGGTCAGAAATTATGTACTGATCATGGTCATCGATGGCGCGAGAAAACCACTAAATGGAAAATTGTGTCCCAACTGGGAAGAACCACTCAAAGTCATCAGAGACGACCTCTAAGGAGCCTACCATTTGGAAATAATAGGGGTGGGTGGATACCTAGGACTTGAAATGCGTCCAACCTTAGAATATTTTATTTCTGAAACTTTTTTTAAGTTTTAAGTTTTTGTTATTCCAACTACTTGGATGATTCAAAGTTCAATTAATGCAAGTAGATTTCTTATTATTCTAAATAGCAGGCCAACTTTCTTAATTAAAAATTATCATTATGGAAAGGCTATATAAATTATAAATTCACTTAAATTTATCTGATCAAGTTCCGATCGCCAGTTTAAATGTCGTAGTGAGATTACACCTAATTGTACCTTAAGGTTACATATTTTCGTCATTAATAAACATGAAAGTATCAAAATTTCCCACGCAATAAAAAGACCTACATGGGACCCTAGGCACTTAGTGTCTCCACTTTGGTCTGCTAAAATCTCGAAAGGGTAGATGACCCTACGACCAGGTGCATTTTCTCTAAAGTTTTTCCTAGGCCTAATGTGGTGTGACTGCATTATCCTAAAAGGTAAGGCAAATAATATAAACACACCTGGCGTAGAAAATGGGAAAATAAGATACGTGGCATTAACTTATAATTTCATTCACAAAATATTCATTTTATAAATAGGCTAAGTCGGCTAGATTACAAAATGAACATACAAAAATAACGAATTCAACTATCATCATCAGCGAGTCACCATCTTTGTTATAGTAGCTCGACGACCATCCTTAGGATTAGACTAAAACTTATCGTAACTGTCATGGTCCAACAAGTAATTCTTCACCAACTGAAGATGAATGGCATATGTGGGTATATAACACTCATCGCTCCCAAGGGAAGGATGCTGAAAAGAAGGACATTCCACTTGGTACCAGTATCAAAACTGGGAATCTTTGGGGTCCTTCAAAATAGCAAAGGCACTGAGCTAGCCATGATTTTAAGCCACCTTTTTATCTTCATCCAAGCATAAAGGGGAATCCATCAAGCCTTCGTTGTATCTAGTGGCCCAAACTATATGAGGACCCTACAGGAAGTGATACTCTAGTTTCATGACCTAGCGATTCAAGTTTGCTTGATCATCTCATTTGTCTTGAAATTTTCTTCAGCCTTGCTAATTCACTTCCTTAAATAATTATTCTCATTCTGCACCAGATCGGTAATGCCTCGAACCTCCTTGGCCTCGGCCCGAAGAGAAGTAATCATCTGAGCATGTTTGTCGTAAGCACTTGTCATCTTCTAAAGTGTTTGTTAAACATAAAAATACTTCACGGGCTCACCCGGAAGAATCCCGATAAAGGATGACGTCCAAATTTTCACTTTCCTGAGCTATTGGAACTAATGCCAAGTTTATATCAGACTATAGAGGCTAAAAAAGGAAATGCATTCAGAAATTGGAGACGGGGTAAACATACACAAATAATGTGAAATTATCAAATAAGATACAATAACACCAAAATGACGAATATTTTCATTAAAAAATAGGAGTTAGGTAAGACCTTATATCGAAAATAAGAAAATTATAGGGAAATATAAAGAACAATAAGTCTTAGGCTAATCTAACTAGCTTGATCTTATTTCTCTTTCATATGATCTTGCTCGACCACAACCCTGTTTAGACTTGTGGCCTCTATTGATTATTCAGTGCCTTTCTTATCTAATCTAACACCTGAAGCTTTAACCACTCATTCTCATTATCAGTATTGTGAGTCGAGAAGTAATCCTTCACTAATTGAAGGAAAAATGCATCAAAGGGCATATAACTTTCATCACTCCTAATGGGAGGATGACTGTAAGCAGGAAACTCCACTTGGTACCACTACCAAAGCTCAGAGTCCTTGGGAACCTTCATAAAGGCTGAGGCATTGATCCCACCATTCTTATAAGCCCATGGCTTTATCAAAGCGTACAAGGGCTCCATCAATCCCTCGTAACAATCAGCAGCCCAAACTACACGAGGACCCTTCTTAAAGGAGTATTTCAACTTCATTATTTGGCGATTCATGCCTTGATTTATCGCCTTATTCTTGTGAAATTCCTCTTCAGTCTTGCCGATATTTTCCTTTCTATATTAGTTCGATAATATCCCTGGCCTACTTAATTTTGGTCTAAAGATCTGCCACTAAATGGACTTGCTCGTCGAAAGCAGTCGTTATTTTATGAAGTGTCTAACGAATAGATATGAACACTTCATGAACTCGGTTATAAGCCTCTCGACCAAGGATCAGATCTAGTTCTTCGCACTCTTGGGGTGTTGGAACAAAGGCCAGATTATTTTTAGACTGCAAAGATTAAAGAAAATCCATTCAGAAATAACATAACAAATATATCAGTCACAAGTAGTCTACAATTAAGTAAAAATATAAGCTTTCATTAAAAGTCAAAGGATGGGGAAAGTCCTTACAATATATTTAACAAAAGATAGTAAAATACAACCAATAAGAAAACCTAAGCTGGATCTAACCAACCTGGCTTTCTTTATCCTTCACCTGCTCTTGATTGGCTGAAGCCTTGCTCTGGTCGATAGCCTCCTTCTCTTGTTCAGTCCATCCTTTGCTTGGACACTACATGAGGCCTCACGCTTTTCTCCATCCTTTGGTGGGGAGCCCGACTTATTCACACCATAAAGCTCGTACTCATGTGGAAACTCAGTTTTGGACAATGATAAATCCCAACCCTTTTAAAATCTAAAATTATGAATGTAAGCCAATTTCTTTTTGGCTTAACCAAACGCCTCACTGAACCCTTGATCGTAGTCCTTGTCCTTGGTCGTTAAAGTGTCACTTAAGATTTGAGAATTATCCTCTACAGCCTTCTTCAGTTTCTCATTTTCTTACTTCATCTTGGCCATCTCCAGTTCGATGGCCTTCTTCTTAGTCTCATAGACCTTATTAGCATTTCGACAAGCCTCTTGAGACTTCTTCAAAGCATAATCAACTTCATCATAATCTTTGGCCTGTTTGGCCCTTCTATCTGAGTAGATTAATGAAGTCCACCATAAATTGTAAGAAAAATACATGATCATAAGTAATTTCTACAAAAAGTCCTAAGTTGAAAAACCGATCAAAGTGCAAAAGCCTGAGCAAAAATCGATCAAAGTGCAAAAGCGTAGCAGAGTTAACACTTGAGTGACGTGAGAAATGAGCTAGTCGGTAGTCAACCTGTCGACCTGCTCCTTAACCATCTCCAAAACAGCCCCCTTAGCAGCGCGTGCGCCAGGTGAGGGTTATTATCCACCAATATGATTTGGTGAATCTTCCTCTTGATGGGGGCATCCACCTTCTTTATGGAGCAATGGCAACAATAGAAGGATCAATGCCAATTTTGCTCATCTTTTGAGACTTTTCTTTATTGGGAAAATCCGACAAGTTAACAAGGTCGGATGGATATCTGACCTCCTTCCTTTTGGAATGGTATGCTCTTGGTGAAGTTGGGAGGTCAGACTCATCAAACATAGTGTGACACCCCGCCTAATTAAATACCGAATGATCAGTCCTTTATTAAATTAAAAATCAAGGTGAACGATTGGTTCATTCTTAGCATCACTGTCGCAAAAATAAAATTTCCAATTTAAACACCCTAAATAATTAATCTAAGTGTCAAAACAATTTAAAGTCTTATTTCTGTTTTATTTAATTCCAATATGAAAACATTTTTAAATAATCAACAGATTAAGAATCATATAAATGCTAAGGATGTAAATCAACACAAAAGGATTTAGTCATCTAGATTAACCAAACCAAGTTAAAGAACCATAAATGAAATCATCCTGACAAGAGTTAACTCCCAAAGAGTACTAAATACTATAAATATAAATAAATACAAATCTCTGACAAATACAAATGGAATAGGAAATCGAGCGAGACATGCCCTAACTATGAAGAACTAAGAAGGGAACTGAATCAATGAAGATGTCGTCTAAATCAAGGGACTGCAACTTCTACATAAGCTGCAGCACGTCCAATCCAAAGAACCTATGTCTGACGCCCATGTGGCTGGGAACCTGTAATACATACATATATATACAAGAGAGAGAAAAAGGACAGAAGACGGGTCAGATCCCGAGTGTAAAATAGTTTAGCAAGTATTTAAAATGCTTACCGGCTAATGTAACAACCATGTTTATATGCGACACTCTCTTTAGAATTCTCACCTCTCATCTAGTGTGCACGCCTACCGTACTACTAAATCTTGTAAGTCTATCTAACTTATTCCCCATAAAATTTTATTTCAAGAATTAACAAGGCTATGATATTTAGTTTAGAGAATCAATCTCTTCATGATTACTTAGAATATCTCAGTACCATTACAAAGTTCCAGAACACTTACTATAAAGTTTGGAGCATTTATTCAATGCTTAACTTCTCATACGCACAGTAGAAAGTTTCAATATATACGTACACTGTTTAGTCACTCATATAATATATATACTATCGGCACCCCACATAAAATCTATGGTGCTGGCATACTCTGCTATCAAGTCCTCATATCTCTCGTACTAAGGGAAATACTAGTTCGGAAGCACTCTCGAACTGTATTAACACAATACACACAAAATGGAGGCAAAGCATAGTTTCAAGTCACTAAGAGGTCAGCACATACCCCTCACGTCTCTTAGGACCGTCTGACTATCATTCTCAGATAGCATGTACCAAAGAATCCTATGTTCTAGGGTACAAGTCAATATCCCCCATAAAGGTCCCATCGAGATAAGACTGTCCTGGCGCGGCAACCTCCGTGATAGCAAGTAGCGCGGGTATGATTATTCACAAATAATATTTAGTATATATATAGTCACACGGCCATATATATAAATATTCACAATTTCCAATTAGGTTCGCTCACGACCCATAATAATTATTATTAACCGTACTTAGTACAATTTTACCCAATTATCTCGCATAAAGGATTTATCTCTTTTATTCTCAATTATAATCATTTCATACTTACTTCTCATCTCTCGAAGTCTTCTCTCTTACTAAATATAATTTCAGTAGGTACACCCTCTCTAACCTTCCGGTCTAAGCCTTTCACGAGTTTCTCAATTCTTTAGTGAACGTACGCACAATTCCTAATGTGTGACGAAACCTCCCGTTAACCCATAATTTCATCTCATATAAAATTTCACTTAAAGGAGTCTACTTAGACCCTACTGATCCTCTTCATGACCCATTATACTCTTTAAATGATATTCAAGGGTCCTTACGTATTTTATCCGGATTAAACAAAAAGGGAAAAAATATGAAGTTTTCCAGGAGGGGTCAATCGATCGAGGAAAGGGGTCGATCGATCGACACTCTTGGGTCGATCGATCGATCAAGCAGGTATTCCGAAATCTACCATTGTTAACTACGGGTTTTCTTCTCCAACCTTAACCAAAACTCTATTAACGATCCCCAAACTCCCAAACAAATTTACTACTAGTTACATATACCTATATACATGATTTCCTACGTGAAGCATGTACAAATTCATCAAAAGTGTCGAATTTAAAGGGGTAATTCATCATAAATTTCAATAACCCTAGTTTTACATTAAATTTCCAATCTTCAATTCTTTTCCCAGATTTCTCACTTCTAAACCAATATAATTTCGTGGGTAATCCTCTACAGGTGTTGAGATTTCCAGAATATATCTATTTCCTCTAAAACATATGATTTAAATTCCCTAAATCATCAAATTCTTCCATGAAACATGTGTTTAACAATCCTATTCTAACATGGGTAAAACATTAACTAAAAAGGATAGCAAGATAGATACTTGCCTGGGATTCGAATGTCTGATTTGTTGATGATAAGGGTATGGCTGTGTTCCTCGTCTTACGATCTATGTTTTGGTAGTGGTGGTGGTGCAATCGAATTGGTTCTTGGCCTTGGATTTCTTGGAAAGCTTTTTCTTCTTTCCTCTCTATCTTTTTTAGAGTGTTAACCCTAGAAGACTCTTTTAATATCTAATAATAATGTCCCAATTTTCTTCAGTTAATTAAATCCTAATTTGGAAATGACAAAATTGCCCCTCCGGGATGTCGGTTAGGCATAAAATGCCCCGAGACCTAAACTAAACCCCCGGGTACACTTTTCTGACTATCTCGACCCTTTTGGACACGTTGGCGCACTTAGAATGACCATGCGGGTGACTTATAATTTATCCATTTTTTTATAATAATAATTTAATCCCGACATGACACAAGCGCGTCCCGACTTAATTTCCGTAATTGTCATATTATTCACTCGTGACAATTTTAATAAATTCAATTGTACATATTACTTTACTCATTAAGTAATATTCAACAAATTCCAAATAATTACTAACTCTCATCACGCTAGTAAATATTTAATATAATTTTTTGAATTAATAACTCAATTAAATTTAATAAATCCCCAATTTTAAAAGCCATAAAAATACGGTGTATTACACATAGTGGAAATTCTTATCCTTAGGGCTATCTCTTCTTTTGAGGTGGAAGGGAGTACAAATGGAATATCATTGACGTCCAGAAGCTCAAAGGAGTCTGAGGGGATTGACTTGAAGGCCCCTCACTGCATGAGGGAATTAGGATCTCAAGAATTGTATACACATGCCTAAAAATAAAAGAGGTGCTGGTATTAACGTACTCGAGCAGTAAGGAAACTGATTTGGGATGCTCGACACTAACAGATAATGGCCACTTCAAATTCCAAATTTTAACAAGCTCGACCCAATTGGCGTGAAAGCCAACATATCCCTTTTCTTAGAATCTTCTGTAAAAAAACAAATAAAAGGGGTTGTCAGCAAACACTTTGTGTGAAACTTTGTCAAAAATAAAAAATACAAAAAAGCAATGAAAAAGCAATAATTAACCTATCTTGTGTCCTCTGTTGGGTCAGCTAAAGCCCCTATAGGTCTCACCACCCTCAGGAATCGGTGGATATTGCCACTTCCTCGCAATATAGCCATGACTCTAATAACCCTTATTGGAGTCAGTTGGTATAGCTCATTAATCTTATGGATACCATTTACAATCCTTCGTGTATTTAGAGTGCAAGGGAATGCATTACTCTTAAATACTTATAAAATTTTAAAAACGATTGGTTAGGGAGAAACGTGATACCGCCCTCAACAACAGACTGGGTATGCAACCAATGAGATACATTATACATTATAACAGTTGCCAGGTTCCTCAATGCACAAAGTGACAACCCAAATGGGAATGGAAAACCATTTTTGAAACTCTCCTATGGATATCTCACTCACCGCATACACCATTGTTCAGTTCAAATAAGAAGAATAACGGAAAATATGTGACACCCCACTTAGACTAATACCGGTTGATTAGGCCTTTATTAAATTAAACGAAAATCATATCTGAATTCATTCTTAGCATCATTGTCGAAAACTAATTACTTAACTAATAAGTTATTAAGGCCGGTGTCAATTTTTAAATCTTATTGATATGCATATATGAAACCATTCAACAATAGAATTATAAACATTCACTGTAACTGAAGATAACGAGCACTGATAGCATAAATAAAATAAATCGAATAAACTCTCGACATCCAGAACACAAACCAAATGCCCAACTTAAATAATGTAAATAATGTTTAAAAATAAAACCGTCCAACTGCGGGCAACATGACCAAAGAGAAATACTAAATCAGAGTCATATGTAGATAGAAATGAGGGAAGCATCTAATCAAGTCCTACAAGAATCCACAGCTGCTGCAGCATCGTCTGACAGGAATGGAATTACTATCCCAGGCGAACTTGTGAGTCAGAACCTAAAAGGTTTTGAAAATATTTTTTATACGGGTCAGTGCCCAAAACATTTCAAAAATAGTTGCAAGTATTTAAATGCAACAATAATATAACGGTAAGAAATATCCATGTTCACCTCGTGTTACACTCACATGAGATTATCCTCACCCCTCATCTACAATGCACACCTTACGCGTGTATTTTATCTGCCTAATTATGTTATCCCGCCTAACTAGTATGAAAATCCTCAACTTACTTTGATCCGCTAAACATCTAGCCCATTCGTACCGCCCATACGATACCCCATACTATGTACTACATAATCAATCCAGAAGATTATAGTTTAGGTTTTCTCAATTATATTTATCTCGTTGTATAAGCAATGTAACCATACACTAGCTACACTAGATGTTCACACAATCATTTAAATACCTTTATATATATCACTCTTTATATGTATATACATAACATCCCCAAGTTTGATCTCCCAGAGACATCCCAAGTATGCTATCAGGTAGGGGTGGCCGTGGGCCGGGCTTGAAAAATTAACGGCTATCCCGAGCCCGCTCGGGCCCAAATCGGGCCTTATTATGTAATCCCAAGCCCGCCCAGATTTGAAAGCTCTTTACCCAGGCCCGCCCGATTGGGCCTTATTATGTTAATTAAAAGATTTTTTTAAAAAATTAATATACCTATTTTTTATTTAAAGACCAATTTTTTAATTTAAAATATGTTTTAAACTCCATATATTATAAAGTCCATATATAAAGTTTCACACTCTACATGAAAAGACTTGATATACGTTTTTATATTTATAAAAGTTCCCCCCCCCCCCACATATATATATAAATATATATATATATATATATAATATATATATATATATATATATATATATAAGTTCCCCCCCTCCCACATATATATATATATATATATTTTTTTTTTTCGGGCCTCGGGCCGGGCCTCATCGGGCTTAAGAACTCATGCCCAAGCCCGCCCGAAAAAAAATCGGGCCTATAAAAATTTTCCAAGCCCACTTTGCGGGCCTATTCACCTTACCCAAGCCCTATTTTTTTATTGGGCGGGTTGGCCGGGCTTGGCTGGCCTCGGGCTTATGGCCACCCCTACTATCAGGTACTAGGTATATCACGTAGAACTCCTGGGCTATTGGGTCAAAATATCACCACCGTTCCCAAATCGCAAACACATAACGGAGGTAGTTTTAACCATTCATATGGGGTTATAACCATATCGCATTACCCCCAACCGAAATCAAAACTAACACTTATCATCACATGCGGATAGTGGCCATGTAACATTACTATAACCTGGGATATAATCCAACATCCATCGGTCAATGCTAGGGTGGAATGCCCATTAAGTCTAATATGAATTCCCGATCTTTTATAAGTATCCCATTACTTGTAGTTTAACTATCTGATTATATACTTTTGGCCAACATGCTATTCTAACCAAGCACTAGCCTTGTCATCCCGAAATCCTAACTTGATTTCTCGATTCCTATCCATGAACATTTACTCACTTAGTTGCGTATTTCCTTGCATGTAATTTATCCATGGTTAGCCTATGACACATATTAATCGATTTTCTGGCTGCAACGAATCGGTTCAGTTAACGAACCGATTCGCTCCCCCTAGCAAACCAATTCAGTTTGCTAGGGTGACAGAACGAACTTCTGATGGAATTTCATCTTCAACCTTCATCTATAGTCGTCCTAACCTTTACCAAACCCCCATATATGAACCCAAATCCATCCTCAAACACAAACAAATACTTTTTTATGTAAAAACCATCCCGAAACAACATCTAATTCACCGAATAACGAATTAAATCAAGAATTCATGCCATAGTAAAACTCTAGTTTAAAATTTTCATATAAGAACTTATCTTTTATGATAAACTTATATTAGATTCATCATAGAAATATCATTAGATTCATCTCCCATAATTTATATAATTCAAAACTCGGATTTTCCTTAGTTTTCCTAACCCGAAATAATGTTATTCCACACCAAAGTTCCATGAATAATTAAAACTACACGAGGGTTATTAAAGAAAGTAAATACATGCCATTAAAATTATGAGTTCTGAGATTTCCTTTTTTAAAACTCTTCTTTTGATGATAATCTTCACCCCGACGACAATGGATTTTCTCCCCAAATCCTCTCTTCCTCTTCTTTTCTCACTTTCTCTCAAACCCTAGCTGTTTTGGTTGGATAGAAATCATCCCTCCTTTAACCATTATGATTAAATATTAACTTTAAACTCTCTAATCCGGAATTAGGGTCAGTTTCCTCAGGTAAAATGACTTGTATGCCCTTTTACAGCTCCCACTTAGTCTAAAAAGCTCTTAAAACCTAATAGTAACCCACAGGTACCTATACTGGACTATTTCGATCCATTTTAGATCATCGGTGCACTCAATCCGAGTCCTCTAAGATAGAATTTCCATATCATTTCCGACATGACTCTACCCGCGTGCCCCGAATGAAATATCGATAAACCTGTCGCTTTAACTCACTTGCAATGTAACATAATATAATACGTCATCATTTACTTATCATACAACTAAATATAAATATTCATAAATAGTAATCCTTTTTATTCGCTAATTAAATTTTTTATCTAAGCCAAAATATTTTTTGATTATTTTAAAATTACGTGCACATGTGTAATTTAATATACTTTAAAAATACAGGGTGTTACATACTTTCCACCTAATAACGGAATTTGTCCCCAAAATTTGGACATAACTGGCATAAAGATCTCCAAGTAATTTTCTCGCATGTCATCCTCATGCTACCAGGTTCACTCGTCGTCATTATGATGCCCCCACTGAACACGAACTAATGACACCTCCTTCGATCGAAGTTTCATTTTACTGCGATCCAGGATAGCAACGGGTCTCTCCTCATATAAAATGTCTGGATGCAAGTCTCTCCTCTAATGGTAGGTGCTAGCTAGTAGGCCATGTCATTCCTTTGATACTTCTTTAATGACGACACATGAAACACGTCATGAATCCTCAACAAATGTTTTGGCAGGGCGAGCCTATACGCAACTGGCCCAATCCTCTTAATGATTGGGAAAGGAACCATATATATTGTTTCCAAGTTTCCCCTTTTTCCAAACCGCATAACTCCATTCATAGGAGACACCCGTAATAACACCTGGTCATCCACATTAAACTCCAAGTGTCTTCAATCTGCGACTACATAACTCTTTTACTTATTCCGAGTTAGTCATATACGACCCTGAATTAACTCAATCTTTGCAAAAGTACCCTGGATCATCTTCGGTCTAAGAATATTATTGTTCCCCACCTCTAATCAACAAGTGGGTGAATGACAAGGTCTAGCATACAATGCCTTAAAAGGTACAATGCCTATTGTGAACTGGTATGAGTTATTATAAGCGAACTCTACCATTAGAAGGTACTTCTCCCAACCTCCCTTGAAATCTAGTATTCACATCCTCAGCATATCCTCCAATATTTGATTCACTCGCTCAGTCTACCAATGATAAATCGCAACTCAGTCCTCAAAGCCTCCTAGAAACTCTATAAAAAATAAGACACAAATATCTTATCCCGATCAGAGACAATGTTAATTAGCATCCCATGTAACCTTAATATCTCCGCTATAAAGAGTTGGGCATATTTCGCTATCGTATAATATATCCAAACTGGAAAGAAATGGTCCACCTTGGTCAGATAATCCATAATAACCCAGATGGAATCGTGTCCCCTCTGCGACGTCGATATCCCTGTGATGAAGTTTATCAAAATTCTCTCCCATTTCCATACTAGAATCTCGGATGGATGTAAAATCCCAGTTGGCCTCTGATGGTCTACCTTCACTAACTGACAAGTGGTGCACTTGGAGAAAAACTCAATAATGTCTCGCTTCATGATGGACCACCAATACTGCCTCCTCATCTCTTGGTATATCTTATCCCCTTCAGGATGTATCGAAAATTATGACCCATGAGACTCTGTCATTACTGCATATCATAAGTCCCCATCCTCTGGGACTTTCAGTCTCCTGTTGAAGCGTAAGACTCCCTATGCACTGATCGAGTAAGACTCTTTTCCCTCTGCTAATAACTGGTGCACCTTATCTTAATAAAATGGATTCCCTGCATGCACCTTCATAACGCTTGTTAACGCAAAAATTCTCCATCTACGAGGACCAATCAGAAAAGGACACATGTCATCCTACGTGGCAATATTTAACACCCGAGGAGTATTAGTCGGCACCCGAGGAGAGTTGGTTGGCCCCCGAGGAGAGTTGGTCAGTACCCGAGAAAAATTAGTTGGCCCCCGAGGAGAGTTGGTCGGCACCCGAGGAGAGTTAGTCGGCACCTGAGGAGAGTTGGTCGGTATACCAACTAGGAAGATCAAAGGATAACTATGCATTTAATGTACATTTATACTGTATTAATAGATGACAACACATGGCATACCAAGAAATTCAACAATTAGATTCGTTGAATGTAGACATAAATGTCTACATACAATGAATCTATTTATCTCCCATCACTATAAATACATGTATCCCCTTAGCCAAAAAGGGAGGAGATCCGGGAAGAGATCCAGAGGGGATCCGGAGGAGATCCGAGAACTTAGAAACATCATACACAAGATACACATCCTTTCTCTCTCTACACCTTATGGAGCTATTGTAAACCCCTGGGAATAAAATAACAGTGGACGTAGGCTTTATTCATAGCCGAACCACTTTAAAAATCTTTATCTCTTATGTGCTTGATTGGATTGCTTTCATCTATTTATTTGTGATTATAAAAATGGGATTCGGTCCAGTTTTTTACATCAACAACGCTCATGATTATCTCAGGTATGATAAATAATACCTTCATACAAGTCGTGGCTACTATATCTTCCTGTCGCAGATTACCCCACTTCGCCTTTTAAACCTCCACTACCCCCCTATAGGACTTCGGCTCAATGAAAGTCACCATGTTAACCTTTATCGAGTGATAGTGAATATCAAATTAGCAGTCTTTCATGAATTTGAGCCACCTACGTTGTCTCATATTAAGATCCTTCGGTGTGAAAAGATTCTGAGTGACTTGTAGTCCGTGAATAGATTGAATATATCCCCCATTAGATAATGCATCCATATCCCTAAGGTAAAAACCACTACTGTAAGATCCAAATCATATGTGGGGCAGCTCATCTCATGGGGCTTAAGCTTGCGGGAAGCATAAGATATGACCCGATCCTCCTACTGTAACATTCCCCAAAGTCCTTGTGAGGACGCATTTGTAAAAACAGAGTACTCCACTCCTTCCTTAAGCAGTGCGAGCACTGGTGCTGAAGTCAATTTGTCCTTTAGCTCATCGAAAGCTAACTGACACTGACCATCCTAAACAAATAACACTCCCTTGTGAGTCAGGCTCGTTAACCGACCCACAATCTTTAAGAACCCCTTTATAAAATAGCGATAGTAATATGCTAAACCCATAAAGCTATGAATCTCCATTGGTGTCATGGGCTGACCCCACTCCCTCACTGTTGGCACCTTACTCGGGTCCACCCAAATACCCCTGTCTGACATGATGTGGCCCAAAAACTACACTTGTCATAACTAGTATCCACACTTCTTGAACTTGGCGTATAACTACTAGTCCCATAAATTCTAGATAACTATATAAAAGTGTTATTCATACTCGCCCTCTATCCAAGAATAGACCAAAATGTCATCTATGAAGACAATGATGAACTGGTCTAAGAATCTTTAAACACCCTATTTATAAGATCCATAATTACTCCTAGTGCGTTGTTTAGCCCAAACGGAATAACCCTGAACTCATACGACCCATACCTTATCAGGAGTGCAATCTTATGGATGCCCTTCTCCCTGATAAGTAGTTGATGGTACCCCGAGCTCAAGTCAATCTTTGAGAAGTAGGCTGATCTTCTCAATTGATCAAACAAATCATCCATACGTGGCAAGGGGTATTTGTTCCAGATCGTGAATACACACCCATCATTCTTCTTGACAAATAATATGAAAGCACCCCACAACGACACACTCATGCGAATAAAGCCCTACCCTAAGATCTACTAAATTTGATCCCTCAACTCTCACATATCCACTGGAGCCATACAATAAGACACACATGCTATCGGCCTAGTCCCCGACATTAAGTCAATAATGAACTCAATCTGTTGGCTCGGCCTTAACCCCGGTATCCCCTGAAAAACATTTTCAAACTCCATAATAATGGGGATTGAATCTAATGAGGTGATAACTCCCTATAAGGTTTCTTCCTCAATATAATAGAGATATGTGCTCAAACCTCCCTCGGGAAGTGGCATCACCACTAAAAATAACTCCTGCCCAAGTATGGAGAACATGATAGTCCTAATCTTGATATGCTATCTGATGATGACTGTGACTTAGATGATTTGGATAAACAAATAGCCTTCATGTCTAAACACTTTAAGAAAATACTGAAGTTTAAAAATAATGTTGTTGATAAACAAGGAAAGGCTCATTACTCAAACCAATCCAATAACAGACCTCATGAGAGAAAACTAGAGAAACAACACAATAATAATAATAATAGACCTGACAAAGATCATAGCAAGTCTGAATTCTTTAGATGTGATAAAATTGGTCACTATTCCATTAACTATAGGGTTAACCTGAAAAATATAATAAGGCTAATTTGTGCAAAACATGGGATGATTCAAACGATTCAGATGATGATGAGCCTGAATCATCTAACATATTTGACCCTTGTATGTCATTTTTTGCAAAGATAGTATATTCTGATGATAATATTAATGAGAGTCTTCCTAATAATGGTTTGACTGTGCTTGTTAATGGTTTATCTACATTGTTCCCTGAGAATGCTAATAATGGTTATGCTGATAATAGTAGCTCTACTGCCATGTGTGTGAGTCAAAGGGATAGTATGAATGACGAACTGAAAGTGTGTGTGAGTTCGAAAAATGAATCGATAGGGGACAAATCACCCACAATAATTAGTGAGTCCGATAATAATGACCTTCTATACGTACACACACTGTACACTATAACACTTAGGAAGAACACTAAATTAGAAACAACCATTAAAGACTTGACTGAAAAGATAAAATCTTTTAGTCGTGTAGTTAAACAAAATGATGAAGACTACACTAATCAATGTCTACCCCATGAAACTCAAACTAAGGCTTTTTCTGGAAAAATCAAGGATCTTTCTGAATCCAATGAAATTCTAAAAACGAAATACAAGTCCACGTTGTTAGAATTTGAACAAGCAAAAGAAAAAGCTTCAACAGTCTGAATTTTTTTTGCAAAATTTGAAAACAATTATAATTGTTTTGAAGACTTTTTCGTATCCAGTAAAACTAATTATAAGGACAAAACTGGAATAGGATTTAACACTGACACACAAAAAGGCCTATGAAAACTTGTCCAAATTTTATATCTATAAAAGCTGATTTTAATAAGAAAAAAAAACAGAAAGGAGTAGACATTGGAAGTAGTAGTAATTTGAAGGGAAATGTTGAATGTAAGATTAAATACGTCTGCCCCTCCCCCCCCCCCCCCCCCCACCACATACGGTAAGGAGAGTCCTCGTTCTAACCTGTCGATATGAGACATAGGACTAAAACCCCACACTTAGATAAACACATCTTTAAAGGTTTTAGAGATTGTAAGAAACCTTCGAGCCACCTTTACTGCTCCTGTTGTGATGTCTATGGACATTCACTTGAAACCTGAAATTACTACGTCCTTCCTATACAGTCCGATAAGAACTCTAACTATCAAAATAGGAAGAAAAGATCTAATACTAAAAGGAAGAGTCGGAGGAAAGGTCCTAAACTCATGACTAAAAACCAAATGCTCAACAATCTTCCAAAAATCAGTTTAAATCGCATAATTTTTTTAAAGAAAAGTCTGATGCTCGAAAATTTTATTATATTCGAGCAAATATGCGCAAACATTTTAAAGCTCGAGCAATTTGGGTTAGGAAAGATGAGCAAATACCCTAAATAAAGTGTAATATTTTTATTAGTGCCTTAAAAGCTGAACACACTTCATCTAGATGGTATTTAGACTCGTGTTGTTCTAAACATATGACCGGGGATGAGACTAAACTAACCAACAAAACTGAATTCTTAAGAGGAAAAGTTTTGTTTGGAGATGGAGTATTGACCCAGATCATAGGTAAAGGAACACTCCAAGAAAAGGGACAACTTACTCTTGAGGACGTTCTTTTGGTAAAGGGTCTTAAAGAAAATTTATAGATTATATCATAATTTTGTGACTTAAACTATACCGTGACATTCTCAAAAACCAGTTGTAAAATTCTAAATGAGAATGGAGACTGTATTATTATAGGCCTAAGACCACCTGATAACTGTTACACAGTAAACATAGGAACTGAGATCTGCAATATAGCCAGGATGGAAGATAATGAAATCTGGCACAATAGGTTAAGTCACATAAATTACGATAGTCTTGGTAAGTTAAGCTCACAAGAAATAGTTAGAAGTTTGCCCAAAATTAAACCCATTTCTAATATTATATGTGGGCCCTGTCAAGAAGGAAAGACAGTGAAAGCTCCTCACAAGAAAGTTAAACAGGTTCTATCCATATGGACCTAATGGGTCTTTCTCGCACTGTTAGCCTTTGTGGCAAGAGTTACATCTTGGTTATGGTTGACGATTTTACTCGATCAACCTGGGTTGTTTTTTTAAAACAAAAATCAGAAACTTTTCGTAAGTTTTTGAAATTTTTATTACGAATTGAAAATGAAAAGGACGCCTAAGTAAATAGAATTCGTAGTGATAGAGGAGGTGAGTTTATAGATTTAAGAGTTATCGGATATTGTGACTACAATGGTTACAAACATTAATTTAGTGCCCTTAAGACTCCTCAACAAAATGGGATAGCTGAGCGTAAAAATCGCATTATTCAGGAGATGGTTTGTGTTATAATCCACGCAAAGGTTTTACCTAAATATTTTTGGGTTGAAGATGCTTGCACGACTTGTCATATAATCAATAGAGTATACCTTAGGAAGAATACCAAGCAAACACCTTATGACCTTTGGTATGAGAAAAAACCTAACCTAAAATATTTTAGAACCTTTAGTAGTATATATTACGCATGCAAGGACAGAGAACATTTGTCTAAATTCGAAATGAGAGGTGATAAAGAAATTTTCTTAAGTTATTATCCAAATAGCAGAGCCTACCGTGTGTATAATATTCGTACCAAAACCTTAATGGAATCCATAAATGTAGTAGTGAGTGACACCAATGCAGAGAATAAGAGCATAGGACCAACTATAATTGATGAGTCAGAAAACCATTCTAACCACAACTTTTCAGACATAGCTTGAGTCCCTACCAAATGAGACCCCTGAAGTGCCAAATTACGTTTCTAAGGATCATCCCCTAGATAATGTGGTCGGTAACCCAGAAGATCCTGTTCGAACAAGATCCCAATTACGTAATACGGCTCATTTCGCATGCTTTGCATCTTTAATAGAACCCAATAATGTGAATGAAGCATGAAATGTTTCCTATCGGATAGGTGTTATGAAAGAGGAAATCATTCAATTTAAAACTCATGACGTATGGTATCTTGTTCTCAGACCGGAAGATAAATGGGTTATTGGCACTAAATGGATTTTTAAAAATAAAACTGATGAAACAGGGATGGTAGTTAGAAACAAAGTAAGACTTGTGGCCCAGGTTTATTCTCAAATTGAAGGAATAGACATCAAGGAAACTTTTCCCCCCGTAACACGCTTTGAATCTGTTCGTCTTCTTCTCGCTATCGCGTGTCTATTAAAATTCACTTTATATCAAATGGATGTAAAGTCTTCGTTTCTTAATGGTATTTTAACCGAGGAAACTTATGTAGAACAACATAAAGGGTTCATTGACCATCACCATCCAACTCACGTCTATCGACTGAAAAATGCGCTATATGGGTTAAAATAAGCCCATCGCGCTTAGTATGAACGATTGTCTACTTTTCTCTTAAATAAAGGTTTTAGGAGAGGTGGGAATGACCAAACTCTTTTTGTCAAACATTTTGACAAAAATGTTATAATAGCCCAAGTGTACGTAGACGACATTATTTTTGGATCTACCTCCCCATTTGAGGTTAAATTTTTTCTAAAGATATGCACGGGGAGTTTCAAATGTCTCTTGTGGGGGAGTTACAATTCGTTTTAGGACTTCAGATCAAAAAAAATTCAGAAGGTTTATTTATATCGCAATCCAAATACGCTCTAGAGATAGTAAAATAGTTTGGCTTAGAAAATGCTAAAAATTCTAGGAAGCCCACGAGTACTTCGGTAAAATTATCTAAAAATGAACATGGGAAATTCATCGATCCTACATTGTATCGTAGCACGATAGGAAGTCTACTATACCTAACTTCCTCATGACCTGACATTATGTATGATGTTTGTGTGTTTGCTCAATATAAAAATGCCCCTAAAGAGAGTCATTTATTGTGCGTCAAGAGAATTATAAAGTATGTAAAAGGAACTCTCAACTTAAGAATTTGGTACACAAATGACACATCGAGTATGATAATAGGATACACCGATGCTGATTAGGCTGGGTGTTCCGATGATAGTAAAAGTACGTCAGGGTCATGTTATTACATTGGTAATAACTTGGTAGGGTGGAATAGTAAGAAATAAAATTGCACTTCCTTGTCCACAGCTAAATCTGAATATATAGCCGCAGGAAGCTATTGTGCTCAACTATTGTGGATAAAACAGATGTTAAGCGATTATGGCATTAATGAAGAGAAATTACATCTCTATTGCGACAAACAGAGTGCGATTAACATTTCCAAAAATCCTATCCAACAATCACGTACCAAACACATTAAAACCAGGCATCATTTTACACGCGAGTTAGTTAAATCTAAGGAATTGGAAATTAACTATTTACCTACTGACCTTCAATTAGAAGACATATTCATGAAACCTTTGGATTACATTCGTTATGAATCCTTAAGGAAATCCATAGGTATGGTTATGGCAGATTCGAATATCATCACCTAAATCTATATCTTCGGGTTATTTATATGCTTATCATTAATCTCTGAGGATATAAGGCATGACTATTAGATAAATGACAAAGAACACCTTTTATATCTATTTAATATAGGAGATTCATATATTTACCCGTTGTATAAATTTGGGATGCTATGCTTATTTTAGATATACACTTTTGTGATTTCTCCCTTTATCTATTTGAGACAAAATGGGGGAGAAATATTTGAGTCCATCTTGGACATTTATTATGCAGTTCATCTAAAAAGCTTGATCTTAGATGTTTAATTTACAGGAATCAGTACCATAATGTACATCTGGATATTTTTAGGGTATTGGTCTATAATTAGTTGAGTTATGTATTTTTCATTTCTAGGATATGGGGTAAATAGAATTTTTGTATAAGATTAAGGTTTTCTACTTTTTTTGTATCCCCACGAGTCCTAGATGACTCAAAGTAGATTTTGTCTTATATTGCCAAAGGGGAAAATTGAAGCACACTATATATATGACTCACTCGAGTCTAAAATAGGAGCTTGTATAGTTTGGAAATAAAGACAAAATTGTGTCATCTTATATTCAACCCTAAACCTCATGCCTCTTCATGATCTACATCAACAAGTTCAAAGAAGAGAAAAGGTAGTATAACCAACACAACTATACACCTAGGACTGCATTCATTCTGCATTTTGTGTATATGAGGTGTGTGTGTGCGTGTGCTCACATTAGCTTAAAATCATTTTATAATATTTTTAAGGATCTTTAGGAATTTTTTCAACATTTAAAATCTATTTTTTAAACATTTACAATAAGATTTTAAAATTGTTTGGAACATTTTATAATATCCTAATGTTCCTGAATTTTGCCTTGGGTAGAATTCGAAAGCGTTAGAGACATTTGGGGTAAAACTTCAAAAATACGCATTTTTAATTCAATCTGCACCATACACGTGTTGCACATAGGACGGTATAGATTGTGTTTTCTCCCGCTCACATAACTGAGAGTTAATCTGGAACGTTGGTTTGATTTAATCAGTGGTCTTCATGTCGTCCTTTGCAATCATTGTCTAACCTAATTGAGTCAATCATAAGGCATTTAAAATCGGTGCATTATCAATCGTTAGATTTACAACCATTTGGTAGATTTAATCATGGCCTTTGATTTCGAACCTCATTCTAGATCCTTCCATCGTCCATTATAAATGGAGCTTTAGGGTCAATCGTTTATAACTTTTAGAGAGTCCGAGAGTTGGGAGAAAATAAGAGAGAGGAAAAATCAGAGAGAAAAAGAAAAATTAAAACCAAACTCTGGCCAGTTTTTTTTTAGAAATTTCTTTGAGAATTTTACTTGTTCATGGTTCAAATCTTATCTGATTTACATCTCTTGTCCAACACCTTCACTGAGTTTAGATCTCGTCTCACTTCATTTGAGACTTGTATATCTAACTAAAGTGATAGAGTTACGTTTAGTTGATTAGGACTGATTTCTTTATTTAGAAATCATCTTTGTTGGGTTTATTGATTTCAAACGTTTTTATAAAAAAAGTTACACAACAAATCCCCTTTTCTGTTTTCAAGTTTTTTGAGAAACAGACTTCGAGATTTTTCAAATCTAAAATATATAAGATTTTATATCTCCCCTTTAATGTCTCCCAGTTTATATTTCACATTTTGTGAAATAGATTTGTAAATAAATAAGAGTGAGACATATAGGATCTTGGCTCTTTTTAATAGTAAGATTGTTTTCTGATTCGACCTTAAAAAAAGAAGTCTATTTTTCATGAAAAGTTGATTCTAACTCTTGCATGTCATATATAGAATAATACTGTAATTTGTAGGAAAACCGTCTGTATAAGTGTGAGTGAGTTTCATGCATGTGTTAGGCACGTCACTTCACTACACTGTCACACAATATCACTAAAGTTGTGCTGGTAAAGAGATTTTTACCATCAGAGTCGACGTAAAGAAGGATCAAAGGAGTTAAGCTTTGGAGGACGTTAAAGACAACAATAAGAGCTAGAAAAGTCAGAGAAAAACTAGGAGTGCTGGCATAATTTCTTGACTTAGTTTAGGTCTGATTTGTGTGGATAATACGTTGCTTGCTTGTACTCTGAAACTCATTATAGCGATTTTTTTTATTTTACTCCGTAGAGGGAGTCGTGGATGTTTTTTCAGATTGATTGGGGTTTTACCACGTTAAAATACTGTCTTATTTGTGAATATTTTTTATACTTGCTTTACTCTTTCTATCACTGCTATAGGTGTTTAAGTTTCTTTTAAACATTTAAGATTCTAAGTAATTGAAATTTCTTTTTCATAAATATTTTTTAATACAATTTGAGTTTTCATTGGTGTTATTAAAAGAGTTTCTTCAAGAAAATAATTCGGGTCCTTCTTAACTGTTTTAGCTTTTGATTAAACGAATTAGTAAGGGATTTTCACACACAAGCATGAATTGATTTATACTTCATTCCCAAACCTTTCAAAACTGTTTTTCATAGTAGGATAACTGTTTGGAAGTGTATTCTGCTTGGGTATCAAGCCCTTCATCCAATTCAAAATTTTATCACGCTATTGCCAGATAAACCATATTGGGACTTCAAACTATGCAAACCAACCATGGCATGTAAAGTTGTTGATCTTTCACTCAACCAGAGTATAACGGCTGGGTCGCCTTAAATTTTAAACTTTGGTATTCATCGTTGAGGTTTATCCCGATATCTTCACGTGCACCTAAACCTTGTACATCGTTAGTGACCTTATTCTCTTCCACTTCATGAACTCCATATGCATCATCAACTAAATCCTCTAGTATATTATGATCTACATTGTCATCCTCCCCGTGTACATCTATCCTACTTGTTGAAAGTTGTTGTGAAGGTTGTTCGGGGACAAAAGGAACTTTCGATTCCCTATGAAAAACTCAAAACCGATAACTATCTTGCATACCCCATCTTAAAAAATGTAGTTCAACTGTTTTCCACTCAAATACCTTACCAATCTTACACCTAGCACACAGACACTAAAACTCTTCATCATTATGACATCTCTTTGCGTATTTCACAAATTCATTAGCACCTCTGCAAAACACATCCCCTAGTCTATTTCTCACCCATCCATTCTTTGTATTTGGGATATCCCATCACAACTACTACAAATAATCACCTATTATGGATAAAAAGCGTATATTCGTGGATTAGTATAAACAAAAGTATGAACATTTAGTTCCCATTAGTATAAACAATCACCTATTGAATGCGTACACATAAGAACTAGAAGGCTAGTTTCTATGCGCACTATATGTAATTTAAATTAGTTATAAATGTTATAAAACCGTTATAAACAATCACCTATAAATGTTACAAATTAAAATTCAACTTATAATATTAATTCCTATTTCCTATCATCTTCTCTAAAGGGTGAGTGGTCCTATTCCATTCAAAACCGCATATTTCTATAATATACTTAACAACTCATTCACATTGTTCCAATTTGAGGAAAATTCGCTAGCATATCCCCATAGTTCTCCAAGTACACGACATAGATTCGCAAGTGTGAGTGTTATTTCAATTTATCAATTGAAATAACACTTAACATCGCATCATCAAGTATGTACCCATAGAACATTAACTTTTTTCCCCAAAGCAACAAGTTTAAGCCAATAAGAATATTATTAAACAGAAACTATGCAGTCCCAAACTGTCCAAACGGGACAATTCGAGAGATCTCATTACAGGGGTAATGACTCTCGAACGGGTCTAAGGGCAATTGAATGCGTACACATAATAACTAGAAGGCTAGTATCTATGCGCACTATATGTAATTTAAACTATGTTTCATTTAATTATCTCTTATCACAATTCTAGAGATTTTATTTAATTATGTAATTTAAAGTATGTTTCATTTGATTTTTTGTACGCATAAGAACTAAAACTTATACCAATTTCAATTTCAATTTCAATTTCAATTTATATCAATTTTAATTTATACCAATACTAATATCAATTTATACCAATTTATATCAATACCAATACCAATACCAATTCAAATTCAATTTCAATTTATACTACTATCAATATCAATTCAAATTCAAGTTCAATTTGTACCAATATTAATATCAATTCAAATTCAATTTCAATTTATCTCAATTTATACCAATACCAATACATATGAATTTCAATTTCAATTCAATTTATACCAATTTCAATTTTCACCCCCCCCACACACTTACACACACACTGCCCCCTCTCCCCCACCCACACAGACCCCCCTCCACCCACACTACCCCCCCTCCCCCCACAGAGACCCCCCTCCACACACATAGACCCATCCACACACACACACACACCAACACCACACAAAGGTAAAGAGAGAGAGAGAAAAAAAACTCACTTGAAAACGTAGAGAGAGAGAGAACATGTTGCGCGCGAAAGAGAGAAAAAGGAAAACGGTGGAAAAAAAGAGGCATCTAGGGTTTTAGTTAAAAGAGTTGTCATGGACCTGTCAAGATCTTTGATCGTGACAAACCCTTGTCACGAACTTGTCATGGTCATTGGTCGTGACAAAAAAAACGCGTATTTTTTTTGTCACGGTCAATGACCGTGACAAGTTTAGCTAGCTCAAAGGTGATAATTTTGCTTGGGTGTAGTGCAAGTTAAAATATTAAGTGTGTACCATTTAAATAGCTAGGACAACTATTGAAAATAAAATAATAAATTATCATTGAGAAATATAATGTTTAAGCGGACGTGATAATTAATCTTATAAAAATACGTGGGATAGGGTAACGTATGAAACTTAGGATGTTATGGGACTAGTTAGGCATGTAGCATAACTAGATGGTTAAAATGCATACGTTAAGTGCTCACTATAGTTGAGGGATGAGTATTGTATCATGTGAGTGCGCTACCAATTTAAATATGAAAAATTGCTTTACATTATCATTACTGCATTTTATTCATTTGCAAAAATATTTTCAAAGGTTTTAGGCTCTAACCCGCATCAAATATTTTTAAAAACTTTTAGATGTTCAGCCACAGGGATGCCAAGTATTGCACATGGTTCGGTTCGGTTCCACTACGAAACCATAACCAGAACTGAAATTGGTCGGTTCCGTGGTTTGGAACCAGAACCAAAACCGAAATTGGTCGATTCCGAATCGAACCGAACCAGCGGCTCTAAATTTGGTTCGGGTCGGTTCACGATTCTGGTTCTCGGGTTGGTTAATGGTTCTAGCTAATGGTTATGATTAATGGCTCAGGTTCGCGGGTCAGTTATCGGGGTCGGTTCTTCGGCTTAGTTTTTCGGTTCGGTTCCATGGGTTCGGTTCTCAACGATTCAGGGATAAAATCGAGAATCGAACCGAACACTTTGGTTCTCAATTTTTTGGAACCAGAACAAACCTATGGAGAAAAAAATCGAACCAACCCAACCCAACCCAACCCAACCCAACCCAACCCATGAAGGTCGGTTGGTTTGGTTCTTTGGGTTGCCGATTTTTTTGCACACCCCTAACTCATAGTATGCAACTGTTTTTTAGATTAATTTTAATAATATTTTAAGTAAGTTATATATAATAAATTGTAAACAAATTATACAGTGGCGGCACATCGCGGAGGTTACATGCTAGTTAAAGATTAAAATTTGACACAATTTGTTAAACTAATAGGTGGTTAGTAATAGTGAAGCTAAGAATGAGTCATATGATACTCTCGTTTCATTTTAGTAAGGGGCTAATCACCCGTTATTTTAATAAGTGGGGTGTCACACGACCTTTGACGCATGCCAAGCCCTATCGGGTAACACGTAATGGATCACCAGGTCCAAAACAATCAAATAGCACATGCAAAATAATTTTAAATTCCCATTTCACCCCCTCCCCTAACTACACTTTACCGCCAACCCTGATCACCACTACCCCCTTCCCTTTGTCACCTCTTCCACCACCACCACCACCTACCATCACTCCCCCCTTTGTCTTCAACAACCCCACCCACCACCATTATTAGAGTTTGAAAGCCAAACAAAATCAAAACAATCAATTATAAATGACAACCAAATCACCATTGTTATGGATTGAAACCTTAACAAACCAAAATCTCAATAGGTTGAAACTCAAATTTGATTTGTGTTTGGTTTTGGCATAATTTAATTCAAAAAAGGTTTAATTTTTCATTTCGAGGTTTGTTAAAGTGGGCCCACATAGGGTGGTGGTGGTGGAGTTGTTGCGGTTGTTGGTTGATGATGGAGCAAGAGAGAGATGTGGTGGTGGACGGAGAAGGTGGGGGTGGGGCTACCGGGCTTTGGGGATCGAGGTTTGAAGATGATCATATTTTTTTTTGGGTTTTTTTACCGATAAGTCCCGTTTACTAAGTATGTAGTTCAATAAGTTCTATCATCTTTTTTTTTTTATTTCAACAGGTCCCATGAAAAAAGATTTTTTCTCCAAGAGATCCTATTTGTAAACATATAGTGAATATTCACTATATGTATAAATATGACCTATTGAGAAAAAAATATTTTGATATGCCTATTAGAAAATGTCTTATATAATTAAGACTTATTTGTCAAGCTCTCATTTTTTTCCCTCCATTTTTCTAATTTTTAAAATATTTTTTTTACATGTCATGTGATGGCCATTAAGTATAACACATTTTTAACGGAAAAGATACCAAACTCAAAATGGATAATTTCGAACGTATTTAAATTTAAAAAAAAAACTATAAGGGTTTATACTTGATTGGAAAGAAATAAGGGAGTAAGAACCTGAATTACCCACTTTCTCAACGGCGCTCTTCTTTTTCAAATCAAACACAAAACCTGGAATAATTTTCCTATTTGGAATCATACATACAAAACCCCCAGATTACTAAATATGTCGAAAAAGATGGAAGTTGATAAGGTGATCTCCTTGAGCGATGATCTAATCGATTATCTAAAAAACGAAAAGGATTTGAATAATTTGAAGCACTGTTTGGAACAATCAAATGCTCTTCAATCTCATTGCGATGTCGACTATAGAGATGTACAAATCTCTCTTGAAGGTCGGCCTTTTTATTTAATTGTACTCAACCAATAATTTTTGTATAAACTTGTCATTTTCCATCATAAGCTTAGTTGGAGACTTCCTTTGGAGCAATGTTATTATAAATTGGCCAGATTTGAGTTTGTGTAAATTTTGGGATCTCAACAGAGCCCGCCTAAAGGATGACCACCAGTAGCACAATTTTATTGCAATGGTAAAACTGCATGCCATAAAATTCAGGGAAATTTACAATTAGGTCCCTTGTTGTCAATTTTTAAACATTTAAGGACAATTTACTATTAGGTCCACTTGTTATGCTACTAGCATGAACTTCTACAAGAAAAGGATTAGTGGACCTAAGTGTTTAAAATTTGTCAAAATTTCTTTAGTGTTTAAAATTTGTTTTCGAGGGACGTAAAAGTACTTTGTTATAAAGTTTACAACTTCATGATGGACTAAGTTGATGCTAAGAAGATGATCTTTTGGATGCCCATCCCCATCGGTAACTTTTATTATAAAGATATGCCTTTCTGTCTTAAAAATGCAGGGCCGTATATTAGGATCTATATATCATAGAACCACGATGGCCATCTTTTATGACTTTCTGCACCAATACTTGGAATTCTTTGTCGATCAATTGGTTATCAAGACAAATCTGGGCAACACATCTCTAAGACTTAAAAAGATGGTTTTTGAAAGGTGCAAAAAAAAAAAAAAATTCAAGCTCAAAATGAAACCTCGAAAATCTTCGTTTAAGTCACTCGACGAAAGTTCTATGGATTTGTGGTAAGCTGGCAAGGGTGCAAGAAGATGCTGACAAGAAAGTCTATACTTGAGAATCGAGATGCCACAACCGAAAAGCCCAAAGTAGCTAAAGAAGTTCATGGGCAAAGTCTCTTTCCTTCAAATGTTCATTTTAGCTCTCGCCGAGTTCACCGTTTTATTGGGCCGAGGAACGCCAATAAGCGTTCGAGAAGCTCAATGTTGCACGCACAAGCATTGTTATCATGGTACCACCTCAATTAAGCAAACCTTTGTTGTTGAATCTAACTTCCACTCCTCTAGATTGGGACATTGCTCGCTCGAGAATGATCTTTAAAACATAATCTCGGTATCCAAATGCCGAAAGGCATTGTTCGACTTTACTTTTTATTGCACAAAATCTTAGACATTATCTTCTTGACTTTGTTTTTCATGTGATTACTCGATGTGGCTCTATTCGATACTTTCTCACTCGAACCATATTATGGGGAGAGACGCTAAAACGGTTTTTGATACTTTCAGAATATGAGATAATATCTTGCACCAAAGGCTGTCAAGATTTCCCAAGTGGGGAATACGAGCCATTGATCGAAGAATTTCCCAGTGGTGGATTTTGAGCTGTGGAACGTATGGAAAATATCGAAGAGAGGAACATGAAGTTCTACCAATCCTCAACCTTTGACCCTTGGTTGGTACTGGGGTAGGTTCATCCCGTTCAAAAATAGATGCAAAACTAAATTATCTTTCAAGTTGAACTTTAAGTGCTCCAACAACGGCGCGGAGTACGAGACACTGTTTCTTGGACTACTCTAAGCCAAGCAAGGAATCCACACCCTTTGCATGAGAGGGAATTCTAACCTAGCAGTGAGACAAACAAATGGAGAGACAATTAAGTGGAGGCTTTGCAGTGAAGCATCGCAACATGCAGGGGCGGAACCATGTAGGGCCGAAGCGGGGCGGCCGCCCCAGTTCACTTTTAAAAAAAATAAAATAAAAAAATAGAGGCATATACCAAATAGTCCCTCAAACATTTTTTAATACACGTTTACTCCAAGCCTTTCTATTTTGCTCCAAAAAGTCCTTCACCATGCCGCTGGCACGGACCTTTAAAAATAAGAGAATATTAGTTAAATGGGTGTTTGGAGGACTTTTTGGTACAAAATAAAACGCTTGGACTAAACGTGTATTAAAAAATGTAAAATTTTGATCTCCTGCACCACTTACCCTGCTGCTCTCTCCTCCACTAGGTATATTTTGATCTCCGATGATCCGATCCCAAAATTTTATTTATATTTCATCATTTGTTTATTTGTGAAATTAAATTTATAATAAAATTAAATTTATACTGAAATTATTGATTTATGTTGTATTAATTATCATATGATATTTTGATAATGGTTTTTAGTGTTGAAAATGAATATTATGCCCCAAAAACGTAAAAACAACCCCAAAAATACCCGATAAAACTTGAAATAACCCCCCAAAAAATCGCCTCGGGGCTCCCGCCCCCGAACCCCCGACAACACTCGAAAGTTTCGCCCCAATTGATACAAAATCCTGGATCCGCCACTGCCAACATAGCATCATACCGAAAAGTGGTTCGAGACACTCCCAGGTTAGTTTGTTCGGTTAGGATCGAGAGATATCCAAATATAAGGAATCAACATGTAAATATTCTTGCCACGCTGACAAGTAAAATAGAGGTCCTTGACGAAAAGATCACTATTATGATCGGGAAGAAATCTGCTCCTTCCAATGTTTAAAGTCATAGCTGTCTGGTGGTCAAGCATATTGCAATAACTCAACGGGGGAGAAGGAGCCACATCCTTGCTCACACTCAAGCAATTCACTCAAGTTCGAGTACTATGCTTTTCCACAAATTGTGAGCTCCTTGCTTTGTACATAAGCTATGAAGAAGCTGCCACCAGGCTGTAAGATTGCCACATAAAGCATTGTAGGATTATTGATATCCCTATTTACCGAAGGCTACAAAGGCAATAAAGCTATTGGTAACCGAGATGCGACACAAGTGCTTAAAGTGCCAAAAGTTTGTCAAGGGTGGCACACTTTATTGAAGCCTATGAAGATGGGAGGCAACTGTTATTAGAGATTTTGCAGTCGGACATCATTCCCGACGAGTGTGGGGTGAGGAGGCAAGTGCCAATATTTTACATTATTGAAGGGCAATCCGTTCGAAGGGGGTGCCATGGCCATCCCCTTTGATGCATCGCTATGTCAAAAATCGAGATAACACTCTACACATGATCTAAACTACATTGGTGGGGCCAAATTATATGGACTAGTTAATGACTTCGGGATATTATTGACCCACTATGGAAGAAGAAGATTCACAAAATTTTGTAAGGAAATGCAAGTCTTGCCGAGCTCCTGGCAACCTGATTTATGCTCCTAGCATGCCTTGGCAAGCCCATACCCCTAAAATACTTGGGCCTTCTGATGTAATATAGGGTGCAGAAGTGTAAAAGAATTGTTCTTTACACAACAACAAGAACAACATAGAAAATGAATAAGGGTGTTTTATTTCTCTCTCTAGTCTCTCAATATCAAAATAGACAAAAGTGATACAAATGAGGACCTTCTAGCTATTTATACTAAAGGTACAAAAAAAAAAGATAAACTAATAAAAAATGTAAAAATGACGGATAAGTCCTTATGCTCCTGCATCATCCCCCCCCCCCTAGAAGAGTCCATATGTGCCGAATACTGCCTATAAAAATCGGGGTCAACATACTCCAATATGGCCTCGGTAATCCAAGAATCTTCTTCCACGAGGCGTCCAACCCAACGGACCAAGTAGCGGGTGTAATCTCCCTATGAGGAAGAGACAAATGTTGAATCAAGGATTCCCTCAATACGATCCATATGGGAACGGACCGAGTGGGTCGAGGATGATGGTAGGGGAATGGGTGATGGGTAGGTGCCACGGAATGGAGATAAATCCGCCACGTTAAATGTGCGGTGCATGCTAAACTCAGGCGGGAGATCGACCTCGTAGGCATTCGGCCCACAAGCTCGGATGATAAGGAAGGGCCCAAAGCGGCGCATAAGATACACCATTGCCAAATCGCCGGGCTGGAATGAACCAAGACGATGATGCTCATCGGCCACCGCTTTATAAGAGGTATAGGTAATCTGAAGGCGGGTACGGACGTTGGCCTGAATGGAAGCCAAATGTGCCGCAAACTCCTCTGCGAAGGGATATGTAGGTACCGTCGGTGGTAGCTTGACCAGATTAACAATCGTAGTGGGGGACTGCGCCAATACAACCTGAAAGGTTGAGAGACCTGTAGAGCAATTGACGACATTGTCGAAGGCAAACTCGACCTGTGCAATCAATATATCCCACCTACGGGGATGCTCCGATGCCAGACACCGTAAAAGATCACCCACACTCCTATTAACCACTTCGGTCTGGCCGTCTGTCTGGGGTGAAAGGCAGTCGAAAACTGGAGCCCAGTCCGTAACAGACGCCATAATGTCCGCCAAATTTGACCCGTAAATCTTACGTCCCGGTCTGACGTAATGCTGCGGGGTACCCCATGTAAACGGACAACCTCGCGAAAGTGCAAGGATGCGACATGAGAAGCATCCATCGTCCGAATACACGGGATGAAGTGAGACATTTTAGAGAACCGATCCACGAAGATGAAGATGGAGATGTGTCCACTATAAGTACGAGGGAGAACAACGATGAAATCCATCGAGACGTTCTGCCACGGGCGCTCAGGAACTGATAGTGGAGTGTATAAGCCAGCGTTGGTATGATGCCCCTTGACCGTCTGACAAGTGTAATAACGCCTGATGAAGGCGTTAATATCCCGCCGCATAGTCGGTTAATAAAAACGGTCTCGCAACGTCGAGTGAGTTCGTGCCTACCCCAAGTGCCCTGCTAAACCACCACCGTGAATCTCGAATATAATCTTCTCCCGTAAAGAGGAAAAAGGGATACATAGAGCTGTCCCTCGATGCAAAAACCCATCTTGTAATAAGTACTCACACGACACACCATTGCCCTGCTGGCATGAGGCGAAAATAAGGCCCAACTCCACATCAGTTGGATTAAGGTCCTGAATCTCATCAAACTCGAAAACCTGACTCCGCAAAGTCACCAAAGCATGAGCCCGTCGACTAAATGATTCTGCTACCAAATTCTCCTTATGAGCCTTGTATTGGAGATAGAAAGTATAACGCTGAAGATAGGCAGTCCATTTAGCGTGTATGTTGTTGGATATCAGATTAATGCTACGTGTTTTATTATTAGGCTCACCTGTTTTGGGCTTTAGTTATTTTGACTTTTTCATTGACTTTTCTTTTATTTTTTTACCTTGTACTTCTAGTCACTTCTATTAGGTAATAATAAATACCATAATGTGGCACCATTATTGGTAAGTCAATATATCACAAAAATTATCTTGGTATCAGAGCTAAATCAAACCCTAAACTCATTACAAAAATTGAGCTCTCTTGGGGACTCTACTCCCACTGCCACTATTGCTACAGGTACCTCATCTGCTTTTCATGTTAAGGCTGTTAAGCCTACTTTGGTTTTGGATTCTGGAGCGTCTGATTATATGGCTGGTGAGCCATCTTTTTTTACTTCCCCCACTACCTCTGTGTGTCTTGCGGATTGTTCACTTGCTCGTATTTGTAGCAAAGGAAACATCCGTCTCTCACCCTCTCTCACTTTATCTTCTGTATTGCATGTTCCCGACCTCTCTTTTAATCTCATCTTTGTTCGTCAACTCTGTAAAGATCTCAATTGTGCTGTCATATTCTTATTCTCGCATTGCTATTTGCAAGACCTGAGTTCGCAGAGGATTTTTGGCAGGGGATATGAGGGCGATGGCCGATACCACTTTGGGGATCCTCCTACCCCTACTACTTTTGTTTCTGGACTCCGTGCCTCTGCTTCCACTGAGCCCATTGCTTTTGATGTTTCCTTACAAACTTTGCATCCGTGGCATGCCTGTTTAGGACATGTCAATTTTCAGTACTTATGTTTACTTTTTCCCTCTTTATCTAAAACTTGTAAAGACAAGAGGTTTACATGTGAGACCTATGAGTTATCTAAACATATTCGTACTAGTTATATTTCCCATATGAGTCGTGCACCTAGTATGTTTGATCTTATTCACTCTGATGTTTGGGGACCTCACCTGTCACTGCTTTATCGGGTCATAAGTACTATGCCACTTTTATTGATGATTTCTCTAGATTTACGCGGGTATATTTACTCAAACATAAATATGAGGTGTTATCTTTATATGTTCAATTCCTCCAAATGATTAAAACACAATTTAACACCACTATTCGTAGAGGGAGTATGTTCCTATGCTTTTTCGTTCACAACTTAACCAAAAGGGCATTTTACACCAACTTACTTGCCCCTATACTTCGGAGCAGAACGGTGTGGCGGAACGTAAGAACCGTCACTTAATGGGAATGGTTCGGTGCCTTTTACGGGGTATGCATGTTCTTAAATCTTATTGGCACCTTGCTCTTCTCACTGCCATATTAATTATTAACCGCACTCCAAGCAAAGTTTTAAATGGGAAAACACCCCTTCACTTTATCTTTCTATTGCCCCACTTTTCCTCTATTACCCTAGGTTTTTGGGTGTGTGTGCTATGTTCAGGATCGGCGCCCCTCACGTCACAAACTTGATGATAAGGCCATCAAATGTATTTTTGTGGGCTATCCTACCATGTCTAAAGCTTATAAATGTTATGATCCTCTCTCTCGACGTATGTATCACTCTCGTGATATTACCTTCCATGAGGATACTCCCTTTTATGGTAGGTCTGCTACTCCGCCACCCCCACCCCCACCCCCACATCCACCCCCACCCCCACCCCCACCCCCTCCTCCTCTTGAGGAGGTTTCTCCGGTGGCCCATCCTATCCCTTTATTGGATGTTTCTCCCTCTCCTATTGAGGAACCCTTTGCAGGTCTATGCTCGTCGCCCTCGGCCGCCCTTGCCTCCTCCTCCTCCTCCTCCTCCTACGGACTTAGGTACTGTTTCTACTCCTTCTTCCCCACCCCCACCCCCACCCCCACCCCCACCCTCACTCCACCTATTTCTATTTTTCAGTCCCCCCTCCCCCGCCTCTTGCTGGTTTCAGTCTTGTTATTCCACTCGTGATCGCCGCCTTCCTGCTCGTTATGCTAACTCTTGTAGCACTAACCATTCTATTATCGAGCATCTTTCCTATGCAGGTCTTTCAGAGTCCTATCCTACCTTTTTGGGTTGTCTTGACCCTATTTCTATTCCCCAGTCTTTCCATGAGGCTCTCCAGAATCCGAAATGGGTAGCTGCCATGAAAACTGAGATGGATGCCTTGGAAAACAATGGTAATTGGGAGTTAGTGTCTCTTCCTCCGGGGGAGAAACTCGTTGGTTGCAAATGGGTGTTTAGTGTTAAATATTTGGCTGATGGCTCCGTTGAGTGATATAAGGCTCGTTTTGTGGCACGTGGCTTTACTTAGATTCCGGGTAAAGACTTCGGTGCTACCTTTACCCCCGTTGCTAATATGACTTCCGTTTGTCTCCTTATATCTCTTGCCGCCTCTCACTATTGACCGTTGCATCAATTGGATATTAAGAATGCCTTTCTTCATGGAGATCTTACTGAGACTATCTATATGACTCTTCCCCTCGGTTTTTGGGCTGAGGGGGAGTGTATGGGCAAGGTTTGTCATCTTCGCAAATCTTTATATGGGTTGAAGCAGTCTCCCCGAGCTTGGTTTAGCCGATTCAGTGGGGTGATTACTTCTATAGGATTCTCCAGATGCCAGTCCGATCATACTTGCTTTATTCGACATCAGCATGACCACTAGTGCATTATCCTTTTGTTTTATGTTGATGATATCATTATTACCAGTGATGATCTAGAGGGGATTGCCCAAGTAAAGGATATTGGAGCAGTTTTTGATTCTTAGGACTTGGGTCCTCTTCGGTATTTTTTGGGGATTGAGGTTGCGAGATCTCGTCGTGGGATTTTTTTGTCACAAAGGACGTATGCTCTTGATCTGTTACAGGATATAGGGATGGTTGGTTGTCATCCAGCTTCTACTCCTATCCTATGGATCCGAATGTGAAGTTGACGACCGAGTCTGGTGATTTACTTTCTGAGCCGTCTAGGTATCAGCGTTTGGTTGGTCGTCTCATTTACCTGACCAACACTCTACCTGATTTGGCCTTTACTGTGAGTATTGTTAGTCAGTTTATGCATGCTCCTCGCACCGCCCTTCTTGATGCAGTTCATCATATCTTGAGGTATCTCAAGTCTTCACCGGGTCTTGGTCTCTTCTATGCTTCAGGAGACCAAAGGGGTCTCTTTTGCTTCACTGATGCTTGATTATGCGGGATGCAGGATTGATAGGCGTTCTACTTTTGGTTTATGTACTTTCTATGGTTCTCATCTCATATCATGGGAAAGTAAGAAGCTAGTGGCTGTTTCTCGTTCTTCAGCAGAAGCAAAGTACCGTGCTATGGCCCATGGTACATGTGAGCTCTTGTGGCTTCGATCGATTTTGGGTGAGCTAGGCTTTACTGAGGACGGTCCTTCTCTCCTTCTGATTTGTTGTGTGATAACAAATCAGCTATTATGTTGTCATCTGATTCGGTTCTTCATGAGAGAATCAAACACATTTAGGTGGATATTCACCTTCTCCAAGAGAAAGTTTCTAAAGGCATCATTCGTCCCTCATTTGTCACTTCATCAGCTCAGACCACAAATTATCTCACTAAGGCGGTTGGACCCTCTTTGCTTCACTCATCTATTAGCAAGCTGGGCTTGGTAATTTGCTCCAACTTGAGGGGAAGTGTTGGATATTAGATTAGTGCTACGTATTTTATTATTAGGCCCACCTGTTTTGGGCTGTAGTTATTTTGACTCTTTCTATGACTTCTCTTTTATTTTTTTCCTTGTACTTCTAGTCACTTCTATTAGGTAATAATAAATACCATAATGTGGCACCATTATTGGTAAGCCAATACATCACAAAAATTATCTTCTATCACTAACACGCCATTGGCTATGGAGAAATCGCAAGGCCTCATGGTCAGATAAGATGACCAAAATATCACTGCTGTCACAATTGCTTAGAACTCTAAGTCATACGTAGAATAGTATAAGAGTTCCCCTGTCAGCTTTTGACTATAAAAAGCAATAGACTTCCCGTTCTGACTCAACACGGGTCGCTCGGCCTCCACAATCCATCTGAACTCGACGCTTGAAGTTCTCATCAAGTCCGTAATCGGGGCCATAACGGTGCTGAATCCCGCTATGAATCGTCAATGAAACTCGGCAAGTCCATGAAAGCTGCGAACCTGAGTCACAAAAGTGGGAGTAGGCCAGTCCATTATTGCCTGAATCTTAGTGTCGTCCACTCGGACGCCATCTTTCGATACTACATACCCCAAGAAAGTAATCCATGGAACCATGAATGCGCATTTTTTCAACGTGAGGAAAAAGCGCTCGACTCATAAAATCTCCAAAACCTGGGCCACGTGTCCAAGATGCTCCTCCTCGGACCACCGGCTATAGATCAAAATGTCGTCAAAGTAGACCACGATGAACTTGCCAAAGAAAGGGCGCAAATCTGAGTCATCACCCTCATGAATGTGGAAGGAGCGTTAGAGAGGCCAAAATGCATCACCGTCCACTCGTAAAGCTTGTCTTTAGTCTTAAATGACGTCTTCCACTCATCCCCCAGTCTCATATGTATTTGGTGGTAGCCACTCTTCAAGTCTACCTTGGAGAAGATTGTCGTCCCATGAAGTTGGTTCAGCATATTCTCAAATCTGGGGATAGGGAACCTATATTTCACCGTGATTTTGTTAATGGCACAACTATCCACATATGTACGCCAACTCCCATCCTTCTTGGGTGCTAATAATGCCGACACCGCCTAAGGAGACATACTCTCCCTAATATAACTTTTGTCACACAACTCGGTGGCCTGCCTCTGTAGCTTAGCGTGCTCCGTAGGTGACATGCGATAATGGGGTAAATTGGGGAGCTGCTCCCCGACTACAAGATCTATCCGCATGCTGTATGTCACGTAAGGGTGGAAGATCATCAGGGTGTGTGCACACATCGACATATGAGTCTAATAGTGCCTGGACAAGAGGGGGAATGGCTGCATCCGGGGTGGACATAGGGCTGATAAGGGCATAACATAGGCCCGTCACCGCGGCCTCCGTGGCTAACTCCTCATGTGAAACCAACAAAGCTGAAGACCGTGCCATAGAAATGGGCCTCATAGGACGGAGGAGGAAATCCCTTTCCTCATGTTTGAACAAGTAGGTATTAGCTCGCCCATCATGCAAGCTACGGTGATCATTATGCCAAGGCCTCCCCAAAAGTAAGTGTCACACCCTCATATCCACCATGGTACATAAAACTTTGTTATGATAATCTCCAATCGAGAAAGCCACTCGACATTGTCGGCTTGGAGTAATAACGGTACCATTGCTCAACCACCCAATTTGGCACGGGGAGGCTTATGATTCAGTGGGAAGTTTCAACTTGTCTACCATCTCTTGAGCCACCAATTTGTCGCTTGCTCCACCATCAATGATTAGGATACAAAGTCTCCCCTTCGCGGTACATCGAGTAAAGAAAATGCTTGTGCGAATTCACAAATCATCACTGAGAGGGAGTGCTTGGGGGTCCACCGAAGTTGTGATCATGACGGTGTGCGTGTAGGCGGTGGAAGTATCAGCAAGTCTTGCTTGAGCCCGGAAAAAAGAGTCACGACGCCGACAAATGGATTGAGCGGTGGATAATGGGACATCGGTAGGGATAGGGGGGATGCCCAAGGAGGCGCACCCTTTGAATAAAGGGTTAGGGCTTTTTGAGGGATTGGATATTAGGGTTTCTTGAATTTGGGGTAAATAGGGTTTGGAATCAATTTTTTTTTTTTGTTGTTGAATTTGGCTAGGGTTTGCATTAGACATGATCTTGGATTGGTTGGAAGTAGTAGATCATGAATCTTGGTTGTGGTTAGTGCTTTCTTGAATCTCCGGTAATTCTTGAATTGTTCGGGGTTGTTTCTTGATTAGGTTTTCAGTGCCGGAGGGAATGGATATCATTCTGGGCTAGTTTACAGAACATTCGGGGCTGATTTGAAGGCATTTGGCGGCCGGACAGTCGGCAGTACCTGAGGTCGTGACTGCAGCAGGGCTGATGCAGTGGGCTGCGGGTGTCGGCAGGCTTGTATTAGGATCTGGTGGCAGTGGGGCTGTTCTGCCGGCCGGAAATAAGCTGTAATCCGTCGGTGACTGCTGGACGGAATCAGGGACTACCGCTGTTGGTTCTGCCGGCGCAAGTGGGCCGCCGATGGTGGAATATGTTGACGGTGAGATACCAAGGCTAGGGTTTATCCGAAAATCGTCCGGGTGAACCCAATGGGAGTCCCAAACATGGTTGAGCCAATAACAAACCACGCTCTGATACCAATTTGATGTAATCTAGGGTACGGAAGAGTAAAAGAATTATTATCTACACAACAACAACAACAACAACAACATGGAAAATGAATAAGGGTGTCTTATTTCTTTCTCTACTCTCTCAATATTAAAATAGGCTAAAGTGATACAAATGAGGACCTTCTAGCTATTTATACTAAAGGTAAAAATAAAAAAAAGATAAACTAATAAAAAGTGTAAATATGACGGATAGGTCCCTATGCTCCTGCATCACCTTCAGTATAATAGGCAGGATCTCGCGTCGAAGGATAAGATTTAGATACGAGCAGCCGCCGAGAAGTTCAACAAATTGGAAGAAGCTGTGCCCTTTCAAGGGGCAACTAGAGCAGTTGTGGCGTGCTTCATCAAAGAATATATTATTTGAAGGTCTGGGATTCCAAAAGTCATCATCACTGAAGATGGGAAACCTTTTCTTAGCGAGGATGTAAGTCAACTTTTGGCCTGTTATGACATCTCTCGACATAGCTTAGCTGTTGTTTACCTGAAAGGCAATGGCAGGCTGAAGCAACTAACGAAACACTATCGAATATCTTAGGTAAACTAAGTTATGATATTTCATGTTGTATGGTAAATCCCTTAGGTACTTTGGGTTTACAGAATGCTAGACAAAGACTAAATAGGTTTACACCCTTCTATTTGGTCTATGGAGTAGAAGTAGTCTTACCAGTGGATTTGGCAGTGTCCTTGGCAAGGAACAACTTGATTCCAGACTCTCAGAATGTAAACTAAAAGCTCTCGAAGAACTTCAAGACACAGAAAATTTCAAGTCTACACGATACATGTGTGCGAGGCATATGATGCACTCGCAAACGGAGAAGGTTCAAGGAAGGAAATTTGGTCTTTCGAGCAGCAAAGCATCACATCACAGGGCTCTCTGGGCCACCAAGCTCACTCCAAATCGGGAAGGACCCTACATAGTTCAAGAGGCTTATGACTCGGGGTATTGCAAAATTACAGACATTGACTCAGATGAGCTCTTCAGTATTTATGCTCAATGGTTGAAATATTACTACTCGTGGAATACTTGGGCTGAATTTTAAAGTGTTTCTTTTATATATTTTCCGAAGAGTTAGGGCATGTAGAGAAACAACCAAAATCTTAGGCAGCAATGTTAAGCAAACACAATTCTAAGGAGCAATGTTAAGCAAACACAGTTTTTAAGGGGAGAGTGTTTGGGGTCAAGTCACTTTTATTAAATCCATCTGTTAACCATTACAAAACCATAGTTCTTGCCACTTAAAAGAAAAACCCACAGGCAGACCCGAAATCAGTCCACCAACAAGTCTTTGCCCAACTGACGCATCCTCAATAACTTCTGCCTTCAATGCATCTTTCAAATGGCTCTTCGAAACCTCCACCAACTGTTTCTCCTTTGTTAACGCTGCTTGCTCTCTTGAAACTACATTTAGCTGTTCGGTCAACTTCCTAATTTGGTCCCCAAGTTCATATTTTTTCTTTGATATCAGTCAACTTCTTGTCCACTTCCACAACTGCAACTTTGGTCTCAGCCAATTCATGAAGGGCCTTTGACTTAGTTACTACTACTGCTGCCTCAAGACACTTGCGAAACCAAGAAATTTCGAACTTGGACTCCAGTAGATCATCAAGAGCATCACAAGCATCATCCACAATGGTTTCAAGGGAAGACAGTATGAACAACAAAATTCCAACATATGTGGGTTTGTGCTTTATGAATAAGGTTTGTGTTTTTTTGTTACTGGAGCTCGTATGTTTGTATCTATACAACTATATTAAGTGCGAGCAGGAGTTTTAATCTGCATTTAACTTTACTAAAATGCCTTTACATGCTCATATATGGTTTATAAAAATTACATATCATATAGTTTTAAAAAATATTCTTCAAATTTAGTTTTAATGTTTACTGCACAAGGAACATGTGTGCACCATTGCTTAGTTATATATTATTTTAGCTATTAATATGTTTTTATTATATTATATTTATACTATAATGGATCTTTACAAACAATGTTTGTGATGTACTAAGTATGATCCTCAACTCCAAACTTTGGGAAGAGCTCATCCATACTCCCAAAGATTCCATCAATAGCTCAGGCTCCATGATTGCATCGAGGCACTTTGAACCTTCGGTGGACTTCAACTCTCAATGGAGGAACCCGCACGACAAATCAAGAACCTCACAACACATGGTCATGAGCTGAAGGATCGTCAAAGAGGTCTTAGTCCATTATAGAGCACCCACACAACGGGGTAGTGATTGCAGAGGTCTAGTGAAGCTTTCATAAAGGAGAATCCACCACAATCGTTAGACCGCAAAAAAGGCGGGACGTATTCGTACGTGACGGATTTATCCTCAATGGTTCATTCCGACTAAGTCAAGCTCGAGAATGCTCACAAATGAACAAACAACGGTTCCCAAACCAATTTGACGGGTCGGTGGAAAGTACATACTCCATCTTATCAACACTCACTCGCCTTAAGCATTTTGTCCTAGAGCATTACCATCACCACTAATTTGCTATTCTGTCCACCAACACTCAATTTTTCTATTGCAGTGGCAGAGTTCAGCCCTGGCCGCCCATGCTTAAAACGTCATTTCCCAGCTACCCCCAGCAGTTGGCTATATAAGGGCACTTGGGGGAAGGTTGCAGGGATCGAATTTCAAGTCATTATTTATCAATTCAAGTGTTATGGATTATATGTAGCATTTGTTAAGGAGTTTGGACCACTTCCAGCTCTTACATTGTAATCTAGACACCATACCTAGGTGTTCTAGTTTTGTTTTAAGTCTTGTGAATCTTAACTGTGTAATAAGTACTTAGAGAAGCTAGCCGATTGCTTCTTAAGAGCTCTCTGCTCATCACAACCATCTCACCTCTGACCCTTTTGGACCACCTTTCCAAGTCTAAGGCTGATCATACTATATTATTCACCTACTGAATATACTACAGAGAAACACCTTAAATTTCAACATCAGAACCTCCCTTCCTACACTTAGGAGGCATATTTGGTGAGGCTCAACCAAATTGTCTTACAAACTTGTTGTAAATAATTCTTAAAAGCTTGTACCTTTTTGATAAATTAATATTATTTCTTAATAAATCCTATAAAAACTTCTTATGCATTTTTAATAAATTAGTACTATATCTCAAAAACTTTTTCAAACTTGTTGTAGATTTTTATAATTAGTATTCTTTCTTAAAAACTTGCAGTACATTTATAATAAATTAGTACTCTTTTCTTAAAAAAAGTAGTGTCCTTAAAAATTATTAATAATCTCATAAAATTACTACTATTACTTACAAATTAAGTATTATTTCTTAAGAAATTAGTTAAAAGAACATTTGGGTTTATAATTTCTTTAAAAATGCTCGTTACTTTGTATAGTGCCTCCTAAAAAAAGATATTGGTTTTAAACATGGAAGTGCTCCTGGTTGTGATACGGAAAAAAGTTTTTGCAATTACTGTAGCAAGGGAGTGGAAAATTATGAAAACAATGTAATTAAATCTATGTTACTTCTCTTGCTGATCTATTATCGAATAGTAAAGATGATAAGTCCGACACGTGTTAGTGTTATAATTACTTAGACAATGCAATTTGTATAATGATGGTTTTCAACTTATTTAATTGGTCCAAATTATTAATCTTATTTTTAACAAAAAAAAAATATTTTTTCTGAACTTTTTGGGGATCTCTAAATAGTGTATTGTTGCCTATCGCTCGATACCGTGACCAGGTTGAAAATTGATCGTCCAAGTCGTAACTCGCAACTGAGATTTTGAACAATGCATAGCCGTGAAGATATCAATAATGGAGGACTTTAGCACAACAATTTATTAGTTAAACCGAGCAAAATTCTTAGGATAACAAACATGAACAAGCTGTAAATGGGCATTCAAAAACCCGCATCCGTCCGTTATCCGAATTTGCGCATAAGTATCTGAAAAAATGGAAACGGATACGAATATGGATACTCTATAAAAATACCTGAGAAAACGGATACGGATAGTACTAGTATCTGACACGGATAATCTGTATCCAATGCGGAGTATCCATTTTATCGGATATCTGTATCCGTTAAACATATGTATAAAGTATTACTATTACTATTAGTATTAGTATTACTATTACTATTAGTATTAGTATTACTAATAAAATAATATTAAAAAAAGCCTTAATCGTTTGTTCCCTAAAACAAAAGACACATACTCCACTCAAAACAAAAACACCCTAAAGTTATTATTTTATTGTGTATATTATAAATGCCATATATTATTATTTTATTGGGTATATTATCATGGAGTTACACTAAAGTTACAATAGTCAAGGCCGATACCACGACGATACGGCCGAGTTGCCTAGGTATCGGTACCCACCGATCCGATTCCGAGTTACGAGTTAAGTTTTCGATTATTGGTGCGATATATCGGTAATTTGTCGGTAGTATCGGCTCATATCGGGGATAGCGCGGTGTCACACCCCGCAAAATCCGACAGACGGGGTGGCCAGCCACCGCCGCCGAACTATGCCGGGCGTGAACTAAATAAAATACCATTCTTAGCATGAGATAGATATGAGACATAAATATTCAGTCCATAAGATAAATAATTGAATAAATCTCAAATAATCACAAATAACTAAGCGATAAAAGATCCATCACATGCTAACTCCAAAAATCAAATCTCCAATAATGATTAAATAAAACCTGAATAACAAAGATCTGAATAATCCAACATAAATCCTTTAAACAACTTTGGAACCGAATGGCCCAATAAAACTCCAATGAAGTCTCATACTGAAATACGATTGGAAAAGAAAGTCTAAACTAAAACAAAGCGATAAAGTAAATCAGCTCCAACTGCACCTCCAAATGATAACTCCGATAAACTTATGCAGCTTCTCTAATTCTAATCCTGAAAAAGATTAGTCAACGCATTGGTCAGAGCCAAAGCCCCGAGCAAGAATACACATTACTCCCCTCAAATAGGATCCTTGAATCCAGAGAGTAGCATTATACGCAATAAATATCACAATAAAATATTTTAAATTAAACGGGATAATTAAATGTGATAGATATAAATCACTAACTACCCGCATAAATCCCCATTTATAAAGGCACACCAATATGATTTTAAATTCCCAAGTCCCACGATGTGAATTTAATTATATTAACCAACTTTTATTATTGTTCTCACTTTTTTATTAAAGTGTCACACTTCCCCTTGTCAATCGCCCTCTGACCCGTATACTGTCGGCCCCGACACATGACAAGGTTACCCTTGTCAATCGCCCTCTGACCCGTTTACTGTCGGCCCCGACACATGACAAGGTTCCACACACGACACGACATAAATCGCCCTCTGGCCCGTTTAAACTGTCAGCCCCGACACATTATGTCGCCACAAATTTTAATACCCGTTTTTATCTTAGGCATTAATTCTCAATTTCTCAATTTCACATTTTATGAATTACCCCACCCTTTTTAATCGATGTGAGATCCTCAAAATACCCCTTAGTCCCATACATAAGGGTCCC
The DNA here is from genome assembly GCA_949130495.1 of Sambucus nigra. Taxonomy (NCBI): domain Eukaryota; kingdom Viridiplantae; phylum Streptophyta; class Magnoliopsida; order Dipsacales; family Adoxaceae; genus Sambucus; species Sambucus nigra. Next base: position 260,009,111 of record OX422224.1, read on the forward strand.
TAAGTTATCAATACGTCCTATCCTATGTATAGGAGGATTTTCTAACATAAATCTTAACTTAGTCTCGTTCTTAAACTACCGTAGCGACGATAAAGTAAGAAAAATCAGCTCACCCTCAAAATGATAAAAACGCGATAATCTACCCTCACTAGTCCCATACCTAGAAGGCGTAAATCATCAAAAGCCCTACCCACTAGTCCCATACCTAGAAGGCATCCTAAAATATAGGGAGAGCAATAATACCGATCAACCCGTCGTCACAAAGGCAACATCATAATACCGACAAGTCACACAAACAAGCATAATTAATCAATATATAAAACTACGCATGATAGTCCAATTCAATTAAATATTTAATTTAATTATCACAACGTCAACAATACCCAAATAATCTCATTTAATTATTTTAAATTAAATATACCAAGTTTTCATCATATATTCATCAAACCAAATTTTATTATCTCTACATGTATTACATGAATTGTACGCACCCAAAAATCATTTATTTTAAAACTAGAATTTTTCTACATGCAACCTACACCAATAAAACCCAAAATCGCTCATCAATCCTACGTACCCAAAGGGTTATGAATATTATTCAGATTAAAAGATTTTATAAAAACAGCCCCATAATTAGTATTCAATTTTTCTAATTAAGTTACTAATTATTTTTAAGAAAACATGTAATTAAGTGTTTAGGCGACACTTAAAACGCATAATACTAAAGGAAAAGAATAGAGTATTCATGCCTGTGAAGATCGTGTTGAAAATCTGATTAGAAATCTGGATTCCTCTCGAAAAATTAACAAAAGAGTGTTCTTGAACGATCTTGATTAAACCCCAATTAAGCCTTCAAAAACTTGTGCCAAAACTTGTGACAAAAACTTGATTTTGTTGAAGGTTGATGATTATGAGTGAGAGGAAAAATATTTGGAATTGTTCTCTGGTGAAAAACTGAAGAAAAAGTGATTATGAGAAGTCCCCCTACGGATTAACAAGGTTATATAGTGATTAGGAGTCCTAATCCTACACAAACTCTTAAAAAAATAGCTTACAGCGCACGTTTTCTGGGAGGGTCGATCGATCTACCCCCTCGTCGATCGATCGATCACCCGAAAAACTGACAGTTTGCCCAAAAAATGCCATAAGGCAAAAATATTGTAAAATCAATATAAAATCCGTTTTAACTCCGATTTTCATTCCGCTTGAAGTTTTATTCTTCTAAAATCATAACCAACATATTTTACCAATAAAAATTTTAAAATTCAAAAATTTATTTTTCTCGAAAATTCCAATTAATTAATTAAAATAATAAATAAAAATACGGGGTGTTACACGCGGTAGAATCAGCCCATATCGGTGATAGCACGATAGTATCGGCCAATATCGGCGATATATCGACTGAGATGGTATAAGTTACTAAGCATCGATCTCTCTATCTCAACTTCTAACTTGCTCAATCGAGCCTCGATTTTGCATCCATATCATGATTGGAGCAATCGCTTTCAATTCGTTACAGGGTATATGATGTTTCGTTTTGTGGTCACACGTCGTTTATTTGGTTTAATCTTGCGTTTCTTTTCTTGTAGTGTTACTAAAGGGGTTATCTCCTATTTAACCTTTTTTTTGTATTTATTTTAGTTTGTATTAAAATGTATCGTTATGCATCTATCCTTAAAGTGTATGATTATTTACATTATATATCCTTAATTAGTAATCTGTAAAATTATAACATTTACGAAGAATGTATTACTAAATATATATTGATTTAGACAATGTTATGCATACTAAATGATGATTTAGAATAAACAATTAGACAATGTTATGCATACTAAATGATGCTTTTGTACTTGTCTAATTGAGCCATATTATTATTCTTATTTTTCTAAACTTTTCTGTATTCTTTTCAATCTTTTTTAGTTCTCTAAATAGTGTATAGTTGCGTATCGCCCAAGACTGAGACCGATACCGATACCGAGTAAAAAAATGAGCGTCCAAATCATAGACCAATACCGCAACTTTGAACCATGCAATACACTCTATCACACACAACATACACCCACTAAAGAACATATACTCCACTAAAAATAAAAAAACCCTAATTTCATTTCATTTCTCTTTCGTACAAAACAAGAGAAAAGAAACCCTCATTTTATTCCACAAGAAATCCTCATTCCCCCACCTCTCCCTCCGTCACATCAGCCTACCGCTGCTCATCAACCCCACCACCGCTTCTCATCAATCACTCCGCTGCGCATCAACTTCCCCGCTGCGCATCCCCTCCTCTTGCAACAGAAAGTTAGCAACAACAGGTACATACAAAATGAAAACACAAATATATAAATGTATTTATATATTGTTCATGTGGTTTTTCATTAGTTTCCTTAATTATAAATAATGTGGGAGATAAACAAAAAAGTAAGGAGATGGTTTTGATTGTGATGAGAACTGAAGTTAACAACATGTATATTATTGCTGTGAATTGAGGGCAAAATTGCCATCTTTTTGGATATTGATGTGAATTGAGGGCAAAATTGCTATCTTTTTGGATTGTTTTTAGGCATAGTAGTATTGTACTTTCTTTTGTTATTTTTCTTTATTTTTATTAAAGCTTTTTCCCTCGTTTTCTTTTAGTATTTAGAGGCTGAGTAATAATGGTGTTTTTGTAATTTGTGCCTTAGCTTGGAGCCTAAGCTACTCCTCCCTTTAAATACCCCCTTGTAGCCTCATTTGAGGTAGACTTGAATTTTGATAATAAGAAAAGAGTATTTCTCCCTCTAAGTTGGTGTTTAGATATTTTTAGGAGCCATTTGACTGGTGGTTGATGTCAAATTGGTATCAGAGCGGGTGAAGCTCTACATTGGTGCTAGTGATTTGGTGATTTTTTTTTTCAAATTCGTTCACTTCTCGCAATGGCTCTCGAGAAATCCAAACCACAACAAGAAGAATTTCAAGAATGGAGAGACAAAGTGGATCGACAAGCCCTCGATCTCAATTTGAAATTAGAGGCCATAATGAAACAGCTCACAAAATTGCAAAACCCTAACCCTACTTCCAATTCTCCTGCTTCCCCAAGTCAGACCCAATTCCCAACCTTAGCTGCCACCCTCCCTAACCCAGTTGCTGCCCTAACCGCCCCCTATGTCAACACCATGACCCTACTGCCTTCGTACCAACTCTCCCGCCACCGCTTAAGACCTCTGTCCACCCTACCCCTGCCGACGCACCTCCCGGACCAAAAAAATTAAACCCCTGGCCTACGTCTGACCCAGGTTAGTCTCCCGACGCCCTTCCAGCCAACTCCGACCCCCTCGTAGCTCCTCGGCCTTCTTTCGATGGCAGTCCCTACCCTCAAGTCCCCGAAAAATCCCCATATTCCGGTTGACTTGCCCCAAACCCTGATCCGATTGCTCACATCTCTTACCCACACCATCCCGACCCTCAATCTAGCCCAACTCATCCCCTACACTACACAGCCCCCCATCCCGCTAATTTTTTTTACGGGTTCACCTCATTTCGCCCACCCGACCCACATAATGATCCACATCTTTTTACGGGTTTCATACCTACTTTAAACCCCCACCCAACTTCCTATTTCCATTCCACCACCTCATTTCATCCACCCATATCATTTATCCACGCCGCTTTTACCCCAAACCCTCGACCCGATGTACATCCCCACCCCCTCGGTACAACCATTAACCCCGGAGCCCTGAACCACCTTGGAGGAACTCCTAATCACCCCTTACCCACGCTTTCACACCATACACCCTCCCACCACACCCTTTCACTACTATCTTCGGGTTCTTCCTCATCCTCCTCCAAGTTCGGGGATAACCACCCCAGTATTTTGGAGTGGATACCGCCCCTACCTCCCCAGGATGCCCCTCACTTAGCACCTCGACGGGACCGGCATTATTTCTTTTGCGGCGAGCTTGGCCATCTGATTGGCACGTGCCCTCACTACCCCCGCATTCCCCCAGCTCCACCTATGCCCCAGCATGCTCCGCCTCTTCATCCACCACCTGCACAGATATCACCCCCTCTTGCTGATGTTGTACCGCCTGTGCCGAGTGATGTGATGGGCCTTGATCTCCTCAGGATGAGGGCCCGCTATTTGTGGCCCTTCAGTTGCTCTCCCGAAGCTTCCACGAGGATATCCGCATAGATGTGCCCATGTTTGATGGACGGCTTTCTCCAGATGCCATGGTCAACTGGTTAGCTTCGATGGAGACAGTTTTTGAGTACAAGCGGGTCCAAAGCCGCTCCCGTGTCCTTGCAGCCACCAAGTTCCAAGATTTTGCCCGGATTTGGTGGAACGACCTCTGCTATCGCCGCACGGCAGTCGGATTGCCTCCTATTCAGACTTATCCGAAGTTGAAGGCTGCTCTCCAAGCATCGTTCGTACTGCCTACCTAGAATGCGATCTCTTTGCTCACGTTCAATCTCTTTGCTCACTTTATCAGTAATAGAGTACACGGAGCAGTTTCAGCTTTTATGCACCAGGTCTCCTCTTCCCGAGACGGAGGATTAGCAAATCAGCCGCTATGTATTGGGTTGCAGTTACACATTCAGCACGATCTAAAGGCGGTCGAGTATGCGACCAAGGTCGAGGCATACCACATAGTGCCCGCAGCTCTTCTGCCCTCTCGGACTCTGCCTACTTCGATTGTTGCGCCAGCTCTTCCTGTAGCGACATTTGCGGCTCCTACTTTAGCTACTCCCATTGCCCCTCCCATATGGTCTCCTGCCTTTCGGTGCTTCAACTGTGGCAATATTGGACACCGAGCTTCTGATTGCTCTCTCCCGCGACGCTGGGCATTGTTGGCGATGGATCATCCACCTGACTATTTGGACGTGCCCGAGGAGCTTCCCCAATATGCCTTGATTATAGTTTTGGAGGATGATTCAGTTGGTCTTCCCCTTTGAGTTCGAGGACGAACTCTTATTCAAGGAGGGGAGATTGATGTGAATCGAGGGCAAAATTGCCATCTTTTTGGATATTGATGTGAATCGAGGGCAAAATTGCCATCTTTTTGGATTGTTTTTAGGCATAGTAGTATTTGTACTTTCTTTTGTTATTTTTCTTTATTTTTATTAAAGCTTTTTCCCTTGTTTTTGTTTTAGTATTTAGAGGCTAGGAGTAGTAATGGCGTTTTTGTAATTTGTGCCTGAACTTGGAGCCTAAGCTACTCCTCCCTTTAAATACCTCCTTGTAGCCTCATTTGAGGTAGACTTGAATTTTGATAATAGAAAAGAGTATTTCTCCCTCTAAGTTGGTGTTTACATATTTTTAGGAGCCATTTGACAGGTGGTTTATGTCAATTATATACAAAATAAAATGCTTACTTATTAAAATAAAAATATTAGTATGTTTTGAAGACTGAAAGGTCCATGAGGTTATTATTTTCAATAAATTTGATTTAATCTAAAAGGTGCATATTTATATCTACTCTTATAGAATGCTATTGTTATTTTTTTGGATGGCTTTAAGCTTATATGGTTGTAAAGTATGGATGACTTTAAGCCTTAATATCATTATGGAATGCTACTATTATTATGGAAGCCATAATTGTTGATGTTAGGAGGAACTAATTTTGTTATATATTTATTTGGATTGGATTGGATAATTTAATAGTAATATTTTGCGATGGCTAAACAATGTAAACGGATACGGATATTAACCGAATCCGAGCGGATACAAATATAAATAGTTGTTTTAACTATCCGGGCGGATACGAATACGGATAGTGCAACATGGTATCCGATCCGTATCCGCCCGTTTACCACCCCTGCTACTTAAACCAAAAATTGATTATCCTCCATAGCCATGTTGGTATCAATAAAAGGGATGGTTCTCAAAGAATTCAAACTACCAAGCACGAATCTCCTCATCTTAAGTTAGCTTTTCGAGAGGTACACAAAGCACCCATTGATAATCCTCAATTGTTGAAAACAACCTTTGAGGAGTGAAAGACCCCATCCAAGACCCAATGGTTGATGTTCCTTAAGGCATCCCTTGAGAAGTGCTAACTGACAAGTTGGGATCTCGAAGAGTGGACCATTCAGATGCTCAACAACTACTAAGTCTGGAGCATTCATGGGGGAATTTTCTTCACAACCAAACAAATATGGACTTGAAGCCTCCATATTACCACCCTCTTCATTAACATTTACAAGCAAAATGTTGTCACCACATTCACCTTCTTGACAAAGATTGGGTAGTGGTTAATCGTTTTGACTATTGGCAGTGGGAGTACTTGGATCATTTAAAACCACTAGTCTTCCATAGTGCAACCTTTTGTCTCTCAATCGGTGCTATCTTAGAGCTCGAGGGTTGAACTGGATGTCTCTCCTCAATCAATGGCTATTCTAAAGTAACAACTGTCTCAGCCACTTCAGAAGCGACCCCGCCCCCCACTTTCTCTTCAACCTCTCCAAAAATATCATTAATTTCCCTATTGATATTCCTTTGATTTCCTTAGGGTTGAGTTGCAAACAGTTCGCAGGAGGCATCAAGTGTAGCTTAAAGGTTTTGTTCTTCCTCATCAACAAAACATGGACTACATCAGCAAACGTGACCCGGTGGTCGAAAAAGCTAAAAGCAGCCTTTAGGCGCTTTCCCCTAACGTGACGATTATATCCTCAAGGAGTAGCGAGGGGTAAGTTTCGATTTGGGAAAACTCCCAAATTTTTAAAAGCATGAGCAATGTTTTAAAAGGCGTAAGGCGTAGTTGATGCGTTTTGCCTTTGCGAGGCGGCGAGGCGTAAGCCTTGAGGCGGACTGAAGCGTAAGCCTCAATTTAAACAAAAATCACTAAGAATGATATAAAATTAACAATTAAATAAGGAACAAAATATGTATCATATCTATCATGAAAACAAATGGTGTAAAGTCGATCCCATAACATAATATAAATAATAACACCATCCTGGCATCATTATAATACATATTCTACCGTTAAGACAAAATAAATCCATTATTAAAATCATAATCCTCAAAAACAAGATAGTCATCATTACTATCCCCTAACCATAACCAAAAACAGTGCCTAGCAATGAATCATTATAATAAATAAAAAAATAGTCAAAATATAATAAA